>OZ024875.1:7070086-8403970 GCA_964017185.1 Rugalucina vietnamica
TGCTATCCACTCGTAATAAAATTGTAAAAGACTGTAATTACTTCAAAGAATGCAGACCTTACCCCTTTTCCTAATACTAAAAGGCCAGTTACCTGTTCTCTCCACATAGTTTTGAAGGCATCTTTGTGCTTCACATAGAAGTTATAATCCGTTGGGGCAATCTCAATATCGAACAGCTCGACGTCCGTGTCCGACAATCGTATCTTCCTCATCCTGGCAGCCTAATAGTCAGCGATCTATGGTCACAGATTGGTGATCACGAACCTGTGGTCACTGCTCAAGGTTGTCGCACCTTAGTTTCCCAATTCAAACTTTCTCCAGCAATCTTCTGACACTACTGGTTATCTACCTGTAAATATAAAAGACCACTATACCATAAGCATTATGACATACAGGGCAAGGTACAGCCGAAAAGAAATTAGTTTCAGGCCTCTCAAGTTCTCAACTGTACCGACATTTTAACTCCAACTCAAACTTTTAATGCACTTTAAGGGAATTCCGAAGGGATTTTCCAGTTTGCCATCTTTGTTTCCCTAACTTTTCCATGTATAAAACAAAAACTTGCCTACATGCCGTCAATATTAAAAATTCTGTCGTCAATATTAAAAATTCTGTAAACTTGAAATGCATATGTTCTTATGTCTAGTAGTAAGTGAAGCCAAGAGTCTGATCAGTGTCTTCATTGTCTGCCATTCCCATTTGCACCTGCACCTTTGCATAAAGCATAGTTTCTCAACATGCTTCTCTGGTTAAATTGATCATTTTAAGCTTGATTGCGAAAACCTAGGGTTTTTCCAAGGACGTCAGCAATATTGATTTTCACTGGGGATTACAATAGTGGTGAACAGCCTGGGCAAGTGTGGCTCAGCAATGCAACTTGTTTGTGCCTGCTTTTGCATAGCCAAAAACTTTTTCTTCGGACAGTTAATCCCTATGTTAACCATATTTACATGGGAATCAGCTGATATCAGCTCCAACCTCGTTTTCTAAATTCAATTACATGTACATGCATTTCTTCAGTCGGGTGCCAAAACCTTGTAACTGAACTACATATATATGTACTGGCGGGAATGCTTTTTTACACCACAGGAATGCTTACCATCCAATCTGTCAAGATGGCGCATCTCTAGGACAATCGGTGGCAAAGTTAAAGCCATGTGCTGAAACCTTGTTTCTCAAAATTTTTTAAATCATGTCATTCATACCAAAAAGACGTACATGTATCACCGGACTTGATAATTCCAAGAAAAACTGTAATACAAACTCCTGGGATAAGTGATAGATTGATAGAAATAGTATTTCATGTCCTCGTGTACATAAACATTACTGAATATGTTTTCTATGTATAAAATACAATTTCAAAAATTCGTAAGTCATTTTTGGAAGTTCTGCCTTTTCAATACAATATTTTGATAATGTCTAAAAATTGCTCTCCTGAAAAGTAATAAAAATTGAGATAAGAGGTATTACGTACTACATACACAAAACATTAACTTCCAACATAACACAGTAAAAATCTTGAAAACGAAGAATCCATTTTATTAACTGGTATTATAAAATAACAAGAAGTGGTAAATGATAATCTACCTTTTAACAGTAAACTACTTTCAAGTTATTGTTCAAAACTTTCCACTTATAAGTTCCAAAAATGTGGGGATTTCCAATGGAACCACAATAGGAGAAATGGACAAGTTTTGGCTCATTTTCAAAAAAACTGAACATTATTTACAAGCAAAAATGTTCATGGCCACTACCATGCTAAACACACCAGAGAAGTTTTCACCGAAGTACATATATGTTAATTTGCCTCTTATTTGTAAATTAGTTTCAACAAAAGCAATGCATGGACAGTATACCAATACTTGATGCACATTTATTTTCACCACTAACTGACAAATGATCTTGAATCTGTGGAAGAAGAAGAATGGCCATAGAAATATTTCAATCACAAAATCTTCATGAAAAAAATGTGCCCGATGTGAGAATTGACTCCTCCGCCAGCAAGGTATAACCACGCCCACCACTATTTCCTTAGACAAACATTGTGTTTTTGCACCTATTATATTTACCTGTAAAAAGCATGTGTTGGTTTGTTTGTCTAAGTCCTTGTTGTCTAACCGTCACTGACCGTTAGCTAATGTTCTGATTTGAATGGTCAATTTAAAAATGAATATTAATGATGGGTGCTTTGACGGAGGACTCAACTGATTGCTTTGTTACATATGAGCCTGTGCACGAGAAAACCAACAATTTGGGTTCCGACCAGGTCCGACACAAACCGGGCTGTACAGTCACAGAAGATGGTTAGAGGCTGGAAAGTTTGTATTTAGAAAGAAGAGAAATTGTACTATCCGTGTAGCGAAAACAAAGGCGCTGATCTACTGCGAAGCTGATCTGCGCCTTTGTTTTTGCCTATGCAGATTGTTGGTTTTCCCATGTGGCGGCTCTTATCGGACATGTTATTGATCGAGATATCGTGCCCCTTTTCAAAAACAAACTTTTACCGAATATGAATCAATCCATCCCCAGAACATAATATGGATCCATTTGCATGGTTTAACTCACAAAGAGAAGACATTCTGACATGAAAAGGAAGTACTTTTGTTTCACTATTATGCACCAATTATATCCTGTACAAAATTACCAACACTTAACAAAGGTTTAAACAAGATTTTTTTTTCCATCTTTAGCCTCATCATGAGAAAACATGATTTTAGGTTTTGCAAAAAAGAAAACAAGCTGTGCATCAGATCTGCACTACATAGCTAGTACAATCTCTCTGCTTCCTAATTCTCGCATTTTATTTAACCCCCTAACTACCCGTATCATCTGTAGAATTTTTAAAGCAGGCTTGTGTCAGACTTAAGCGGAAACCTAAAGACATTTTCTTGCAAAGTGGTACTCTTAATTATGCTCATTCAATGTCAACTATGGCATATGAAAATCTGTTAACAAGTTTTTAACCGTACAAAACATATTACATGTACTTAGCAACAAGAGCAAATTAGTAACTTCAATGGTTTGGATCTAGAATTTCAAGGTTTTATCAGATCGAAACGTACATAATGATAACATTGTTCAACGGATGCACAGGCTCATCTACTCCTTTTGCTGTTCACATGTGCAGTTGGGTTTCTCTGGATGTGTGCACTGGGTTTGGAAATTCCCCTGAGCTAAATTTAGACAAACTACATCTATATATAGTCACAAAAATTCCAAAAATGTTGTTATTCATAAACAAGCAATGTCATGTGAAAAACTCACTCTGTTCGTACATCAAAATTACATCTTCCTTGTGTTTGCAATGGACTCATTAGGAAAACATGTCCCTGTAATGTATACCCATTTAAATCCCACTTTTGTATAGGTAAATTAGGGTTTGCAGGGTATACCTACTTTCCTTATTTTTGCTCCAAAACATACATTGTGGGTACTCGTTAGAACCGTCTCCACAATGAATGTTTTGAGCTAAAATAAAAATATCAATGTTTTTCCAATGAAATTTTCAATTTTACAGCTGAAAATATCATACTCATTTATATTGCATGTGCAAGATTTTGTAATGTGAGGAGGTCATTTACATGCATTACGAAAACATGCCCATGCAATATACAGATTTTTAAAGTTGTAAAAAAATGAAAATTTTTAGAGAAAATTTTTGATATTTTTCTTATTTTTGCTCAAAACATAGATTGTGGGTACGGTTCTAACGAGTACCCACTATCTATGTTTTAGAGCAAAAATAAGAAAAATAGGCATACCCCTGCATAGTATTGCATACCCCAGTTTTGCTATATAAAAGTGGGGTATAAGGGGGTATGCATTTCACAGACATGTTTTCCTGATGTGCCATGGCGAATCAAAAGGAACTACCTGTGCTGTCAACTGATTTTGTTTGTTTGAATTGATGCTTTATGTCCCAGTCAACAGCAATGGTCATGTTGGGACGTTGCCTCCATTTTATGGGACTTTTACCCAACATTAGGATGTCATGACACTCAAAATAAGCTTCATAAATATAACCACCCAAACAAGTCAGTAAGGCTTATATGTATGGATGGCTTGACTAAACCATTTTGCCTGGGCAGGCTCAGACATGAGCGGCTAAATAGTAACTAGATGTTCGGTCAGTAGATTAGAAGCTTTGCCTGGAGGCACAAGCAGTCCATCTATTTCTCACAGAGCCAATATATTTTGAAAAAAAAATAAAAAACTAAAAAAAAAACTACACAACTACTGTCAACCATGTCTACTGAAATCATACCCTGCCTCTAAGTATCATCTACTATATGAGCCACGTCGTGAGAAAACAGAAAGGCGCAGATCAGCAGTGTAGTAACAGGGCATAAAATTTTCATTAAGCCCCTATTTCACTGGAATGCGACGAAGGGAGGCTAGTTTGTGACTTGTTTGCGACTATAATATTTCACGACAAAGATTAATGATATAAACGCAACTTTCATTGAATGGACATTTATGCGACAATTTTGTGAATTTCAGCCTAATTTTGCAAATGTATCTCAGGACTGTCAGGCAATAGTTGAGTGATTGTCATACCACAGTCGCAAGACATTCATGAGAGTGTCTCACAAAAGTAGCTTAGTTTCATTTTCACCCGCATGACAGTCATGAGAGATTCATGAAAGTGTCTCAAGTGCCATGCAGAAGTTCCACGACTAAATTCTCAAAAACAGTCGCATGAAATTCACATGCCAGTGAGATAATAGCTTTAGTGGACCCATTTCAAACTTTTTGTGGCAGCTTTTTTGAGACTTTTGGAATGCGAGATGACAGGGTCATAATTTTCAGAGTGTTTCAGATAGTGATGATTTTCTGCTGAGAGATGGGGTAAGGACAATAGAGGTCTGCATCCATCCTTTGCCCTCTGGTCAAATCTCATTCCCTGATGTGGTACTTTCAGTTTGGTGTTTCACCATTAACCTACTCAGATTTACATGTAATGGTGTGCCCAGATACATGTCGCTCAGTCATTAGCAATTAGCTATACTCCTGCCATGCAGGTTCAAATCCCACTGGCAAAACAAAGCAGGGCTAATTCTCTATACAAAACTGGGTCCGGTACCAAATTTTTTTCCCAATTGACCTGGAACATTCCCAATCAGCAGAAAAATCCCAATTTAGTTTAAACATATTTTATTCCAAATCTCACAAATTACATCGATACAAACATATAAATAGGTAAATGACGAAAAGGATTAGAACGGAAGCAGAGCTTATAGAGTTCTTCTCCTTAGCAGACGTGATATGTAATATATAGGCGGAGTATTGCATGGTTTGTACGATAATAAGTATGCTATCTAAACTAAAAGAGGTAGGTTCAATTAAACTAGAAAAAAGAAAAACATGAAGAGGCATTGGTTATAGAATAAGGATAAATTAATTTTAGACCATATAGATAGAAAGAAAAAATAAAGATGGAAGTAAAGTAGGAAATCAAGAGAGGGGTGGAAGAGGAGGGCTTGGTCGCAAAGGAGGCCTGTAGCACTTTAAGTATGAAATGTGAAATGTCGTCGCATGCCGTACAATCCATATTCTTAAAATCGATTTGAGTCTATTATAAAATCATGGACGTGGTTAAATATACGCTCATTTGTGACGTCAGACAAAGATGGATCACCATATAATAAAACTTGAAGTGTAGGTATACAATAGTTTGAGACCGAGTTCAACAGAACGATACGTTGTCGACGAAAGAGGTTGCAATGGAAGAAGAAATGCTGTGTGTTTTCTATGCTGCCGCATCTACACATAGGAGAGTCAGAAATACTTTTTAAGAAGAGATCGAGATTAAGTGAACTACATCCCGTACGTAGGCGTGTGTGAAGAACTTGAGCTTTCCTTTTCCCATAGTAATAGTATTTAGGCACATATTTTTTGTCTTTGTTTAAAACGCGTTTAAAGGAGTTGAGCGAATCACACTGTCTAGTTTCAATTTGTAAATTATTCCATTGTCTTAACGTCGATGGTAGAAATGATTCATAGTATTGAGTTGTTCTGGTGCGAGTATTTCGAAGATCTTGTGCATTTCTGAGATTGTATTGCGATAGGGTTTCGACTTGCGGCGGGATAAGTGAAGAAAGATATTCTGGAGCTATGTGGTTGTACATTTTGTAAAAAAGTGACAGTTTATGGTCATTACGCCTCTTTTGAAGTTTATCCCAGCATATTTCTTTGTAAAGGTTCTCAATAGAGACAAGTTTGGTTGTTCCTGTAGCTATTCGAGCTGCCTCATTTTGGATCTTCTCTAATTGCTCTTTTTCATAATCTGCACAATTATCCCAAATTACGTCGGCGTACTCTAATATTGGCCGAATAAAGGCTATGTAGATGGTTTCAAGAGACTTCCTATCTAGTTTAAATTTTAGTTTCCTCATGATGTTAATTCTGCACCACGCTTTCTGTTTTATATACGATATATGTTGATGCCAGCTACAATCATTTGAAAGAATAACTCCTAGATGTTTATGATATTCGACTTCTTCAATCTGAACATCTTGCATGAATAAGGGTGGATGGAAAGGACGAATTTGTTTACGAGATAGAAGAAATGATACACTTTTGGAAGGATTGAAACTGACTAGCCATGTTATAGCCCAGCGTGAGATTTTTTCAAGATCGGCGTTTAGACGGGCAGCAGAGTTGATTGGATCTTCTACAATAATGAATAGACTTGTATCGTCTGCAAACAGACGTATATGAGAACCAATATCTTCAACTATATCGTTGATGTAAACTAAAAATAATAGGGGACCGAGAATGGATCCCTGTGGAACTCCTGCTCTGATGTACTTCCAGTCAGATGAAGCTCCTGGAAGTACTACACGTTGTCGCCTATCAGATAGATAATTTTTAAACCAAGATAAAGCTTCTCCTGTGACACCAGCAGCTTCAAGTTTGTGTATGAGTCCTTTGTGCCAAACACGATCGAAAGCTTTGCTGATGTCACAGAAGACAGCTCGTACCTCTTTTTCAGCGTCCAGGGCCTCACAAAAAGTGTGGTACAAATAAGTTAATTGGTTTACGGTCGAGTCACCTGGAATAAAACCTGACTGAAAAGAAGATAGCATGTTATTATTTTGGAGATGGTTAAATAAGTGTTTAAATACGAGCCGTTCGAATACTTTACTCTCAGAGTTTAGAAGAGAAATAGGTCGATAGTTAGAAGTTTGAGATAGATCGCCTTTCTTTGGAATGGGACTGACATTGGCAATTTTGTAAGATGACGGAAACACACCTCGCTCTAAGGATTTATTAAAAAGTTTACAAAGGGACTCCGACAGCTCTTTTGAAAGTTCTTTCAACACTCGATTATTGAGGCCATTAGGTCCGGAAGCTTTTCCTAGTTTGAGAGTTTTTAGTATAGATTCAACTTCAAGGGGTGTTAGGATTATCCTGTCTAATTCTGTGTAATAAGCAGGTGGTGGGAGATCAGGAAGATTAGCATTTGAGTCATCTAAGATTGTCTGGCTTTGAAAATATGTATTAAAGATATTAGATTTTTCGTATTCGTCAGTTACAACATGACCGTCAGAGTCTAGTGGTGGAATATTTGAAGATAATGTTGGAGTAATGAAGGATTTCAGGGTTGGCCACCAATCTTTTGGAGACAAAGAATTAGACTTTAATTTTTCTGCTATGCCGTCAAAATATTGTTTTTTGGAGTTTCTAATCAAATCAACAACTTCGTTTCTGAGTGATTTAAACTTTGTCCAATGGCTTTCAAGGTCAGTGCGCTTCGCCTTTTTATAAGCACGTTTTCTTTTACGTATCTTGTGTTTAAGATATGATGTTAACCAAGGTGGCTCGTAGGGTCTAACTTTGATATTCTTATTTGGGATGCATTCACGTGAGAGTAAGATTAGTTTATTTTCGATGTTGCTTGCATAAATATCAATGTCATCGTCTTGTAAAGTATTCCAGTCGAATGATGATGCCTTTTCGCGTAAGAGGTCAAAATTGCCTTTATCGTAACTATATATATGCCTTGTAAACGATTTAGTTTTTGGCTTCACATATTTCAGGATTCCATAAACAGGGCAATGATATCGCTGCACTTGGTTCAAGAAAGAGTCGCCCACCCCACTAAAAATTAAGCTGTCCTTATTATTTACTAAGATGATATCGATTAACGAGGAGGAGCGCTCTGTATAATGCGTAGGTTGTTTAATAGCTTGATGCAGGGAAAATTGGGTGCAGAGCATGTCAATTTTCCTTTTTGACTGAGGGTTCAAACAGTTAAAATTGAAATCACCAGTAATTATTATGTCTGATATAGTAGTGTCAATCGCTAGTGCAATAGAGTCCTCTAAGTTTGAGAAATATTGACTGTTCGCTTCAGGTGGCCGATAAAAGAGACCAAAGAGAATACTTTTGCGATTATGTATCAGTTCAATCCAAATGCATTCAACCCCCCTTATTTCCAAGTCATTCCTGCGTTTGTAATAAATGCCATTTTTAACATAAATCATTACCCCACCACCAGGTTCACCAGGCCTGTCCTTACGCTCAGGGGTGTTATATGACTGCAAAACTAGATCCTCCGTAGGTATTTCAGGATTTAACCATGTTTCTGTGAAGGAAAGAATATCTATTTCAAAAAGTTCGGTTTGAATAATGTCAAGTTTGTTAACTATACTTTGGACATTGTACTGTACAAACGATAGATGGTGGTTTAGGGTTAATTGCGAGAAGATGTCATTTGATGCATTTGAAGAGGAAGACTGGTCACTCGACGACGACACAGACAGGGGTCCTGGGTTCGGTTGAATGTCACCAGCACAAAGTAGTAGTATGAAACTCCAAGTCATTACATTAGATACAGATAATAAAATCAAGCAATGCAAAGTAAACGAAGCATTATTCCGCGCGCGAGTGCTTGGGTATACACATCTACGGTAACAAAACGGGACCATCATAGTAGTTTTACAAGCATTTTCTTTAACCCATGAAAATAAAGAGTATGTATAGAGTACATGAGGCAATAAAGCAAACATCACAATTAGGTGCAAACTAAGATCCCAATTTAAAAGTTAAACTTTCCCAATTTTGCTAAAAATTGCACTATTTTTTTCCAAAATCGTCATATTTTTTCCCAAAATAACACAATTTTTTTCCCAATTTCATCTGTACCAAAAATTTCCCAAAAAGGTCAGAAAAAGCCCTGCAAAGAATCCAATAGACAGATCAAACTTTTTTGTTTACATTAACATGGATTGTCTACCTACTAATGGGAAGGAAAAGCCGATCTTAGTATACACATGCATTCACAATAAAGCGGTGCAATTGGCCTTTTATTAGTTTCAATGTGTCGTCATCTTAAAAATAGTTTTAAATAATGCAGCATCAGCATCTTACTTTATTTATGCAATACAAGAATGGTCAGTGTCGATAAAAAATCGATGTGTTTTCTTTTTATCTGCCGTCTCCTTTGTGTTCTACACTTCACTCACTGTGCACTATTGTATGGTTTGTTACTGTCGCTACTGTGATATGCTGAGCACTTTAAAATGCATTTTCTGTGCCGCTGCAACCCTCAAACACATAGACTGTATTTTTATAGCTTCAACCCTTCAATGTATTATTCTATAGCTCTAACTGTAATGGAAAAGTTCCATGTAGATATCCATCCCAGAAAAAAAGAAGTCCGGTTTTAAAAGATTGTTTATTCGTCAATATGATTATTTTAGGATGTAAAGCTGTAGACATACAAAAAGTAAATAGATTGTTTTTTCAACTTGGACACTTAAAAGTTTGAAAGTTACTAAAGTTTCAAATTAAAAAGACTGCTTAGAGGCCATGGGTAGTGATTCGGTCGGCGGTCATCAGTCTGCGGTCTTTGCAAGCCTTAGGCATAATCGTCCCCAATTATTTCTATACAAATTGTTATTTCGGTTTCTAATCCATAAACAACATGCTTAAGACATGATTTCTATCATTGATTATGCCTGTAGTGCCTGTCTTTTCTTCATAATAATAATAGTTCATCGCGGTTTGTATTTAGCGCTACACTGCCGTGGTCCCTTCAATAGTTTTTTTTTTATGACAACCTCGAAGGTACGAATGAAGCCGAGATAGCCTGATTCTCTTTTCTCTTCTAATCAAGGGCGGGAAAATGATTCGGTATCAATTAAGCATGGCACTGGTTCCTATTCCGAATATATTTACATATAACATAAACCTGATAACGGGAAACCAGCCGATAATGGCAACTATTTTTAGATTATTATTTATAGACCATAAATATTAATGATAACATGAGTAATGCAGTTAAAAGTCTGTCGGCCCCATTAGCTCAGTGTGTTAAGCATCAATCTTCTAATCAGACTCTTACAGGTTCGAATCTCGCCGAATATCCGCTATTCATTTTATTTTATTTTATTTTATTTTTATTTATTTTTTTTTTTTGTTATCATAATTATAAGCCTCTTTTCTTTCTTCATTCGTTTTTATTCTTCCTTTTTTATGGAGTCTATTTAGCAGTACGCTGAAAAAAGTTGTTCAGTACTGGCGATAACTGGTAGACCCAGACAGATGAATGTTGCATTATCAAATGAGCCGCGTCACAAGAAAACCGGATTTTTGCCTATGCGAAAACAAAGGCGCAGATCAGCTTCGCAGTAACCGCGAAGCTGATCAGCGCCTTTGTTTTCGCTACACGGATAGTACACTTTCTTTTCTTATTAAATCCGAAATTTCAAGCTTCTATGCTGCTTCGGGGACTGGTCATGTTGGGATGTTGCCTCCATTTTACAGGACTTTTACCCAAAATGAGGATGTCATCACATCCAACAAGTGCTTGAAATATAACTATCCAACTAAGACACAAAAGGCTTATAATACGTATGGATGGTTTGACTTGAAATGTTTCCTCGGCAGGCTCAGACAAGCGCGGTTAACCAGTAATCAGTCAGCAGTGTATTTAGCTTTACCTGAAGGCACAAGTAGCCTATATCTATTTCTTTAGGCCCCAATGGGAGGGGGGCCCCGTAGTCTCTATGGTGAAAATAACAGTCACAAATGATTAGCGTGTGTCTAAGGTGTGTACAGGTCGTATAATAATTTCAGCATGCTGAAAATTTTGGATTGCATGTACTTTTGTACAGTTATGTTAAGCACACAATACAGTATAGGCGCGTATCAAACGTTTAATGTAACGCGTGTTGAAGTTGAACTTGTTCGTATATGACACATACCCGAGACACGTCGAGCTTTAAGCATGCTGCATGCTTAAAATACTTTAACGTACACCAAGCGTACAGAAAGCACATGTACGAGGTTTGTGGACACCTTGGCTAGCAGGAAAAGTAAAGTGCTGTTGTTTAAGTTTTTGTATAAATATAAGCAGCAATATCTTATGAGCATATTTGAGGAATTTGTTTCAATTTGAAGTATCAACACCTTAAATATGACATATTTTCTACTTAAGTGTACGTAGGGCCACACGGGACAGGTGCCAAAACATCAACAAAATATGACGATTTTCATATTGTGTTTTTTCCCTGTCAAACGGCACTTAAATATGTTATAACATTAAAACATTTCGCCCTAAAACCAAATAACACTGACTTCAGTTTCAGAAAGATTCCGACTTGGCGGCAGTGTTGTTTGATTTATGTGAAAAAAATCAGAAGCAGACCGAAAAATCTGTTTGAAATAATGGCGTAATTTGACGTCGGAGAACAGCCGACGCCGATTGTATGTTTCGTTAAGGAAATCACCCACAGATACAATGAAAATGTTACAAACAACAGAAACGTCATCGGTCTGTCAGTTACTATTTAGTTCTCAGTAGTTGTGGCACAGACGATTTTCAGCTGCTCAGAAGTCCACCTATGATGATAAACGGAAGATCACCTGTCTGGCATGCTCGCCGCAAGAAATTGTTACACATGTTCAACAGGTGGACGAACAATTTTGCAAGAATTGGTACGGCGTATCTGCATTTGACAGCTGGATACACAGACATAAAAATGTTGATAGCCAAGGATCTTTTGTTAAAAAAAAAAAAACACCCTGAAACAAATGTATAACGTGCTGGCGGCTTAAAATGTCAAGTAACGTCATATAGAGACGTTGACCTTTGCCCCGCACTCGGTTCGGAAGTGCAGGGAAAAGGCTGTAGATGACGTGTTTTTGTCAGATTTCAATAAAATTTCTTGTATATTTGCTTATAAAATACTTTTGCAAAAGCAGATATATTCATTTTTCTGTTGAAAATATAAATGGTGTACACGAACTTTTCTTACAAACCACGTATGTATGTCTATGGAAATACATTGGTTGAATTTGCGGCATATTTTTCCACACGCTCGGTGCGCGCTTTGTCTTATACGTTATTGACTGCGATAGAAAATTGAAGCTATTGATATGACACTTGTGTCATATCTTTTCTTGTTATTATCAACATATATGTAGGTCTCAAGAAACATATCCTTTACTTTGCAGTTTGTCAAACTTGTGCTCTTGTGCATTTCAGGCGCCCTTGTATCAGATCTGGATCATCTCGGAAAATCGTGATCGAAATTATCACGTATATACGTGACATTTAATTCTCCTTATCAAGGGGAATCACTCCAAACCAATAATTTTGACTAAATAATGAAACGAATTGAGACTAAAGAATGAAACAAATCAGAGATGATGCGCGATCTTCGATACTTGAGGTGTGGGCTCCAGCAGTAAGGTCCCCCTCTTCAAAAAAGACAACAATCCAGAAATAAAAGATTACAAACAAATATTTTACTATATGAAACTCATTCGAAAAGATAAGAGATCAAAATGATGTAAAAATGGTTTGTAGAAAAACTCTGTGATTCTGTCGGCAGATGGTTGAAATCCTAGTTCGTTTTGCAAAATTTTCTTCTGCATACCTCTGTAGTTTCCCTCCACGTGGTCCTATCACATCCGAAACGAATCGTCGAAAACCAGGCTAAATATTAGCAATTGTAGAAGCTTTCTATCGCTCAGAACCGCGATAAAATTGTCTCATTTCTATTGAAATATGAAACCTCCTGTACTGCCAGTAAATACATGGCGCTGTCGCGATAATTTCAATTTTCCG
This sequence comes from Rugalucina vietnamica, assembly GCA_964017185.1. Taxonomy (NCBI): domain Eukaryota; kingdom Metazoa; phylum Mollusca; class Bivalvia; order Lucinida; family Lucinidae; genus Rugalucina; species Rugalucina vietnamica. Next base: position 7,083,168 of record OZ024875.1, read on the forward strand.
AAGATGATCCAGACCTGTGTATTGCTGAACTGCCTTGGCTTTTTCCCCAACCTCTTAACAGTCCATGTCTAAGAAGCAGAATTGCTTAGCTATGCAGAAATGCTTAAGATCTTGATTCTTGATTTGAAGAGTCTTGAAAGCTCATTTGAGCTTGTATACTCTCTCTAAACTTTTCTCTAACCGACTTCGCGTTTCCGGTTCCTGTATTAGGTTAAAATAGTCCTTTCAGTATATCTGTGCCAGATTAAATCTATCTGGCTGTAGGTGTCTGTCTAATCTTGTTTTGAATTTGAGCACTGTGTCACTTGTTACAATTTCCTCAGTAAGAGAGTTCCACATATTTATACACCTCACTGGAAAAGCGTTTATTCTCAATTTCTTACGACGACTCGGTTTCTGAATCTTAAACAAGTGTCCTCTCGTACAATTGTCATTAAATTCAACAAATTTTCCAGGCTCAATATCTTCAAATCCATGAACTATTTTATAAAGTTGTATCAAATCGTAGCGCTTTCTTCTGTAATGTAGCGTGGGAAGATTTAATCCCTCTAGTCTTTCACTTCATGTTAGATCCTTTAATTCAGGCAATAATTTAGTAGCACGCCTCTGAATGTTTTCTATTAACTGTATATTCTTCTTAGTGGTTGGAAAATAGACACTCCCGCCATAATCGATTATTGAACGCACTAAACTCTTATAAAGAGTTAAAAATGAGTCTTTATCAAGAGACTTGAAGGATCGTTTTATAAGGCCCAGTAATTTGTTACATCTATTCACCACATATGTGATATGTTCATTAAATGTCATATTGTTTTGAAACCATATGCCTAGATCTTTCTCAGGGATGGCCACTCAAGTTCGTCTAGCATTTCACCGACGCTACTGGTGTTCCTCCATCGCCTGCAGGTCCACCAGGCAGCAGTCCTCTGCACCTTCTCCACCATCTCAATCTGAGTTGCATGATAGGGATGCCAAATAGGAGCTGCATACTCAAGTTGAGGCCGAACCAATGTTTTGTATGCAACTTCCTTAGTATGCCTAGGTGCCAGTGCCAAATTGCGCCGAAGAAAACCCAAAGTCTTAGTTGCCTTGCATGTAATTTCAGAAATGTGTTGACCCCAATCAAGATCATCTGTGATAGTTAAACCGAGGTATTTAGCGGACTGAACCTGTTCTAATGTTTGCTGATGCAGTGTGTAATTGAAATTTATATGCCTGCTTGGATGTAGCCGCGTCACCCTCATTGAATGACATTTGCTAACATTGAATTTCATTTGCCAATCCATTTCCCATTTGGCCAAGCTATTCAGGTCATCTTGTAAAATTTGACAATCCAATGGTGACTTGACATTTCTGTATAAAACACAATCATCAGCAAATAGCCGAACAGATGACCTGATGTTGTCAGGAAGATCATTAATGAAAATAAGAAATAGGACCGGTCCTAAGACCGATCCTTGTGGGACACCAGAAAGAACCGGGACTGGATCTGAGGCACGGCCATCTAATACCACTTTTTGAGAGCGCTCAGAGAGCCACGAGTCGATCCACTTATGTGTAGATCCTCTAATCCCATAGAAGTCAAGTTTGTATAATAACCTTTTATGTGGGACCTTGTCAAAGGCCTTGGCGAAATCCATGACAATCACATCCGTCTGCCTGTGGCCACGACCCACCGCTCGGTCCAGATTACTAACCAAATCATGATAAAACTAAACTAACTGGGTTTCGCAAGACCTTTGACTTCGGAACCCATGCTGACAGTCAGCAAGAATGTTTTCAAGAGCCAAGTGTTTGTTTATGTTGCTGACTATTATATGCTCTAGAGTTTTGCAACAGATACAAGTAAGCGACACCGGTCGATAATTAGCTGCATCGTATTTCTCACCTTTCTTAAATACCGGGGCTACATTTGCCTGTCGCCAATCGTCTGGTACAGCACCCTGAGCAAGCGACTCATTGAAGATATAGGTCAGTACAGGAGCAATTTCAGAACTACATTCCTTCAACACCCTAGCACTCAGGCCATCTGGCCCAGGCGCCTTATGTATATTCAAATTATTCAACAGTTTAATGACCCCATTGGGGTCAACTGTAATTTCACCCATAGCGGTGAAAGGACTTGTGCCTTTGGATGGGATTTCATCATCTGATTCGCGAGTGAAGGCTGACTGAAACTGCCTATTACAAATATTAGCCTTATCCAAAGTGTCAGTCTTCAAGATACCATTTTCTCTAAGAGTATTGATCCCAGACGCGTCTTTCTTAAGGGACTTGACAAATGACCAAAACTTTTTTGCCTTTTCATTTTTTCGGGGACAATCGGGATCAGGGTTATCATTTTCAAAGGAGAAGATATTGGTAATATGCTTCCAATATGCATCTCTAATGCTCTTTTGAACATGTGCTCTGAACCGTTTGTAATGGTTCTTAATGTCAGGGCTGCTTGACTTGCGAGCACGAAAGTAAAGTTTATCACGTTTCCTTATCAAGCGTTTGATCGAGCTATCGATCCATGGTAAGCTATATTTTGTCTTGGTCATTTTTGATGGAATAAACCTTTCAATAGCCGAGAGAACCTCCGACTTAAAACTGACCCATATGTCATTGACTGACACCTGACTATGGTCAGTTGAAAGGAACGAATCCCTATAGCGCGCTAGATGGTCATGGAGACCGTCCATATCCGCTCGTTTATATAGGAAAATCTTACGCGGGGCCTGCTGAATCCGTTTAGCCTTTATGTCATATTCAATATAGACATTGTCATGATCTGCTTTGCCGATCGGGGGCATCCCTTTAACACGGTTAATTGGGGATGGCGAGTTAGTGAAGAGTAAATCAAGGGTCTTGTCTTCTCGGGTGTGTATATTTACCATTTGGGAGAGGCAGTGATCCTGTATTATGTCCACAAGTTTAGTCTGAACTGGCCTCTTTTTGACCCCCTCGGGTACCTGCATTGTGCTCCACTCAATATCACCACAATTGAAGTCACCGCCTACAAGAACATGGGCATTTTTATTTGACATAATCCGAGAAAGTCAAGTATTAAAATCCTCAAGATATTTCAGTTCAAGCTCCTGAGTTGGGAACCTAGGGGGACGATAGAATGATCCAAGGTACAAAGTCCTACATCCAATAATGTTCAACTTACACCAAATTATTTCGCACTTGGTGTCCAATTACGGAGCTTCAGTACAGAGAAGATCACGCCTAAAAGCAATGAAGACACCACCATGCGCATCACTAGCTCTGTCTTTCCGGATAGCATCAAAGGAATCTGGGAAAATCTCTGAGTTTTTAATGTCTGGGGTTAACCATGACTCATTCCCCAATATGATGTCAGGTTTAGCCGATTCTATGACAGTGTGAATTTCAGCCTTTTTATTTTTAATTGACTGACAATTCATGATCAAAATTCTCAAGGGATGGTTCAGGACCGCCCTTTTGGTCCTGGGTTTTGCTTCTTTTGTTTGCACAATAGGCGAAGAAGCTGCATTGGGGGGGCCAATATTGTCTGGTATCGGACTGTCAGGCTCGGACAGGGACGAAAGGGACTCAAATCTGTTGGATATCTCAAGAGAAGCTGTAGTGTCAAACGTTACGAAGTGGAAAAGTTTGGCATTCCACAACGTATGCATTCCCATGCTATACTTTTGCTAAGTGATTTATTGTAAATCCCATACATAGTTGAAGTCATGCCTTGACAGTCTATATGGTACCAGATGTTGCATGAGTCGCAACAAATCCCGCGGTCATCCCATCCAACACTGACATCACACAGTCCACACGGAAAGTGAGAGTTGTCAATAAGGGATTCTGGACCAGGATTTGTTTCGGTGTCCCAGGAGTTACTTATCAGAAGAGTAAAAATGTATAAATGAATGAGCTTACCAGAGCGGTGATCTTTAAACCTGAGACTAGCCCTTAGAATAGAAACACTGCAAAAGTGTGGTACGTGAGCCATAAGTTGTTGGTCAATTGCTGTTCCGTGTATGCTGGAGTAAACTGGAAACAAGTTAACTGGAAGTCTCCCAATGTCATTGTCCTGTGTATTCCAAAAATGTGTCAATCTGATGGCCAACAGCAAGCCAGCAACAGAAAATAGCATGTCAAATAAGAAGTGCTTCATCTTCTTGCTATTTGTGACCTCTTGCGATATGAGGGGCAATTGACTGGTGTAGATTACTGGGAAATTCTCCTATCTTACTAAATCAACAATGAGTACAATCCTAATTTGGGAGGTTACCTACATTTATTTGGTTTTTTCAATGTTTGTGTTCAGGTTCAATCCTTCCGGAAGTGTTGAAACCGGTGAATGGGCCTAAATTATCCGGTGTAATTTATCCGGGACAATAAAAATTAGAAACTTCTAAATAAACAACAAAAAATTGGGACAGATACTAAAGTTGGAGAGGGTTAACATTGAAAAGAAGGATAAGTAATAAATAGTCCAATGACTCAGCCCAAATGCAGAGAAAAAAGCCAAAATAGGTTCCTGAAAACAGGAAGCGTCACGAACATGCGCATGCGCACCCACCACTTTGGTGTCATCTGCAAAAATCTTGCAGAAGCTCTCTAGACTTTCTGGAATATCGTTGATATATATTATGAAGAGCATTTACCATTAAAAAATAACTCTTTGTCTCCTTTCACTTAGCCAGACGTCTATCTTCTATAAAATTATTCTGATTCATAAACAGTAATCTGGTCACGAAAACAGGTGACAAAGAACTTACGTGCCGTTTATGACCATAAATCAAAGCTCATATTGCCAAAGCTCTTGTATTCTGGAAAGCTTGGATCAAACATCTATATGTGACACGTACTGTCTACACCAATGAACCATATAAAGGCTAAAATAATGAAGAAAAAAATGACAATAAATATGTTGACCAAGACCTTTGCAATCGTGGAATTTTGCTCCGGAAGTTGCTATTTGTATGATAATCGTGCTTGACAACCGTCACAAGACGTTTCGCCCCCAAGACGTTTTCCCCCTAGTCGGTTTCGCTCAGGTGTGGGGTGGGTAGCTAAATTTGGAATTTAGCAAAATAGGGGAGAACATTCGGGATGGGCCATTAAAACTATTTACAAGGAGCTAGACAGAGACACGACTGGACCCTTGGTTTAAATAAGAGCCTTAATTAGATGCGACCACTGGAGAAGAAAGTATATTCCACAACGGAATAGTCCTTGGGAAGAATGAATTCTTCAGGGCATCACTATAGGACATGTATCTTGTGTACTGTGAATGGAACACATGTATCTTAGTCTGAATGCCGGGGTCAGATATTTATCTTTGTCAAGAGACACTGTACCGGAGTGAATCTTGTAATTTTTAAGAAAGTTACGGAAGACTAGCCTGCGGTCCTCCAGGGATGGCCAATCAAAGTTCATCAAGCATGTCATCGACGCTACTGGTATAATGCCATCGCCTGCAGACCCCCCCCCCCCCACCCACCCCCCTGGCTGCTGTCTTCTGCACTTTCTCCACCATTTTTGTCTCAGTTTCATCAAGGACCCTATATCGAGAGGCCGAGATACTCAATGGAGATCTCTCATGAAATATTGACTATGTACCATGCACATTTTACCTGTCCGCTAAGCCGCAGCAGTCGATATGTCGCCATTTTGAAATAGAATAAATCACTCTTGTTGGAGTTTTTATTAAATAACTCCAAAGGCTCGATATAGGGTCCTTGGTTTCATTATATAGGGTTGCCAAATAGGAACCAATGCAACTTCCTTTGTATGCCTAGGTGCAAGTGCCAACTTGCGCCGAAGAAATTTCAGAAACATGTTGACCCCATTACATGTTGACCCCATTCCAAATTGTCAGTAATAGTAATTCCAAGGTATTTCGCGGGCTCAACCTCTTCCAATGTTTGTTGATGCAGTGTGTAGTTAAAGTGTATTTGATTGCTAGAGAGGTGCCGGGTCACCTTCATTGAATGACATTTGGCAACTTTAAATTTCATTTGCAAATTGCAAAGGATGGCCCGATATTGCCCGGAAGATCATTTATGAAAATCAAGAAAATGACCGATCCAAAGACCGATCCTTGATCGAGGGACACAAGATAGTACAGGGACTGGATCTGAGGCTTGGCCAACTAACACCACTTTTTGAAAGCGCTCAGAGAGCCATTAAGCGATCCACTTGTGAGTAGATCCTCTAATCCCGTAGTAGTACAGTTTATAGAGCACCCGGGGTGGGGGGGGGGGGTACTCACATATAAAATGGGTATGCATGCGCCGCCCTAGGTTAAAAAGGCAGGGGCTTACGGAGCTGATCAAACTAAAAAGTGGGTACTTTCAGAGCTGAAAGAACGGTAAAAGTTGTACCTTTGGAGCTGATCGAACTGGGAAAAATAGGTGCATTCAGAAAAAGTGGGTGCTTTTAGAGCTAATTAAACTGAAAAAGTAGGTGCATTCAAAACTAATAAAACTCAAAAAGGGGGGCTTTACCGCGGTACATACCCGTACTGCTTTAATATGGGAGTACCCCCTCCGGGATAGAGCAGTCTCCTGCTTGGCATCTGTAGCTAGTTCCGCAAAACTGTTCCGCACGCATATTTGAGCCTGTGCGAAAGAAAACCAACAATTTGGGTTCCGATCAGGTTCGACACAAACCGTCCTGTACAGTCACAGAAGATGGTTACAGGGTGGAATTTTTGCTCTTCGAAAGTAGAGGAGTCGTACTATCCAAGGCGCTGATCAGCTTCGCAGTTACTGCGAAGCTGATCTGCGCTTTGTTTTCGCATATGCAGATTGTTGGTTTTCTCATGCAGTGGCTCATTTGGATCATAGAAATTCACATGCACAGAAGTGGTGCAAACTGCGTTTTGTGAATAGAATGGTCATTTGTGAATAGAATGGTCCTAGAGAACTATTACCGTATTCGTTCTACTTAGCACACATGCCCCAATAAACGCACACCCTGATCGTTTCCGATAAACAGGTGTATAAGCGCACACTGGTCGACTAACATATTTATATTTTATACCAATTTTACACATAAACACCGTATTGACCGCAATAAAACTTAACCTTAGACGAGCAAACACTATTTTGCAATGATTGGAATACTTACACGACATCACCATTGGTATTTTTGGCATTGTCATTTTAACAGCTTATATGTATGTATGTATATGTATAGTTTTCGTTCCTGGTGTGCGCTTATTAGAACGATATTTTGTTACCTTAACTTTAAATGATTTTGAAAAGTTAAGCGCATTGTGCGCTAATTAGAACAAATACGGTATTTTCTCGAATAAAACACAGTGTTTAAACCAACACATGGTCGGTATCAATCTGGGCCCTGTTGCATGAACTTGAGCTGACATTAAACCTTAAGCTGCCATTAAGTTCAAGAACTCTCTTAGCGAAGATGGCATAAATTACCTTCTGTACAAAGCAAAAAAAAAAAAACCTTCTGCACAAAGCAATTTTAAAGTACCTCCGGAGCTATATTAGCTAATGATAGCTCTAAATTGACGCTAATGTCGATTTTCATAGACAATAATGCAAGAGGATTAAAGCGGCAGCTGTCATTAAGTTAACTGGGACTTTAACCTACAATTAAGAGTTAATAGAGTTTTATGAAACAGGGCCCTGACCACATTGTCACAATGTCAGCTACTGAATTCCTGACAAATTCTATGTCTTTGATATTGAACAGAGGGCGCAGTGTTGCTGTGTGCCACGCAACTTTGCTGCAAATACAAATGAAAGGCTTGGGCATGGTAGGTATAAGTCAAAAAGGAGATGGACAATTTCGCTATTTCATGTATCAAAGTGGCATATTTAAAATTACAAAAGTCGGATAGCAGCACACAAGATTTTCGCATCAAACGCGCAACGGACAATTCTGCATCGGTAGTTAATTAAGTTAAAATTAATGTACGCAACGTAGCTGGGTAAATGACGTTACGTTTTCTGTTGCCACGCAATCCAAAGAGCGTCGTTTAGAAGAAAAAGAGACAGTCGCTCCCCGATTTTCTGTTGTAAAAAGAGAAGATTTAGGTAAGAAATTAAGACACCGCCACTACGGTGAAACCATGAAAAGAGGAAGACCAACAGCTTTAGATTCGGTCATGTCGAGTACGTGAATGCAATATTTCGATTACGACTGACTGACTTCTGCTTCTGTGTCTGCTTCTTTACAGTGCAGGTCCTTCCAGCATAATGCAACGGGAGAGAGATTTAGTCGCGGTTTTTGAAGCCCTCAACTGTCTCTGCATGCACGACCGCTGTTTCTAGATGGTTCCATGCAATTACAGTCTTCATGAAAAATGAGTTCTTTAGCTGATCTGTCTTATACTGCTCAATAATAAATCCTCTGCCGTTGGAAGAATGTTTTTCAACTATGTTCACACTTTTGTAGATCCCGAATGTGTTTTAGGTTTTATATGTTCTTTGGGTTTTGAGGTTTCAGAAATTCATCTTAACCGACAATTTTGACTTTTCAATACTTTTTATACTGTTGTAAATTTATTCAGAAAGGGGTAGTACACTACATGTAGTCATTTGTAACCACGCCCCCCACCCCTCCCCAGACCCCCCGAGTATTTCCCCCGCACTGCCGTGGCAAAACTTTGGCCAAAGCCCCGCTTCCTCTGCGCTCCCCGGGTCGGGGTTACAAATGACTAGTGCATAATATTCGACATTTTCACGCACGAATACATGTTTCAGATAGACTCGATATTTTCAGTAGTGATTTGTCAAAATGTTTAATGACAAGTGTGTGTGTGTGTGTGTGTGTGTGTGTGTGTGTGTGTGTGTGTGTGTGTCAGTTTTCTTGGCTTAAAATGACTGTATTTGTATTCGCGGTTGTTTAGTCATTACTAGTATTCTGGCAAAATGTTTTGTCGGTGTCCATTTCACATATAAGTTGGAATGGAAAAGTTAATGAGTTGGAAACATCGAAACTCGGAAATCTTGTACACCCTTTTGTGGGATAGAATACATGGTGAGCCGGCTGAAATATCAGGGCCCAGTTGTTCAAAACTAACGACGTCGTTAGCTAACGTTTCGTTAAAATTTCAAACATTAGTATTACAAATACACTGTTATTTTTTGTTGAAAAAAAATGTGAGAATGATTCTTGTGAGAATCCTTTGCAGTGCAAAGGATTCTCACATTTTTTTTCAACAAAAAATAACAGAGTATTTGTTACTTTAGCTGATATTTGCTTAATAAATTTATGTCTTAACGATATCGTTAAGCTAACGATGCTTTGAACAACTGGGTCCAGTTTTGTTGAAACTGTTACCACTACTTCGTTATGGCCAAGAATTTTAAAATAAGCAAATTATGATATGAACCAAGTCATTTTATACACGTTGAGCACAAAGACTGAAGATAATGCTGAGCTCCTGGTCAGAGGAAGAACCTGCCATATTTATTTACTAGCCTATGGTATCTCGTCAGATTTGTGCACTGAACTTTTGTAAAAGAAACTGCAAATTGCATATTAGTTAACATGATTAATGGTAACGAAGTCACAACCTTTCTTTACCGATTCTATTGTGGAGTGCAACGCATGCTAGATGTTCTTATGCCTACTCTGTTGCGAGCGCTCGACTTAGGTTTTTGATTGGTATACACAACTTATCTTACTTTTCATCCAAAACATAGATTGTGGGTACTCGTTAGAACCGCCTTGGTGGGGCGGTTCTAATGTGTACCCACAATCTATGATTGTCTAAAAAAAAGAAAAGAAAAAAAGAAAAAGAAAAATATCAGTTTTTAAACGAAATTGCTATATACATTATATTGCATGGGCAAGTTCTCGTAATGTTATGCCCCTCCCCCCCCGCCACCCCACCCCCACCTCCGCTTACTTTAAGTCAACAAATTGAAATCGCCATGACATAGAATAACATCCAACTTTGATATCCTTTCTAATTGTTTCTATATCGTTTTAGGTTTAAAATCTCCGAGCCGACACAATGCCTCTTTGTGGTGGAAGTCAACCTGCGGGTCCTATGACCCTTTTTGAACAGGTAACGGAAGGCAAAAAGTTCTTCAACAATGACATGCGCTGCGAGTACGCAGGTAACCAGATCGTTCAGCGAGTGGACAGTGGACAAATCACGACCAAGGAGGCTATCGAAGACTGCAGAGCCTATGCAAGGAAGATTAAAGGGAAAGGAAGCGACGGCCACATGCTCGCCTGGCTTTGTATGCATGTGGCACTGGGACTGTGTCACAAATTTGATATGACAGACAGGAAACTCATCCGGGGAATTATGGAAGAAATCTTGCCGTACAGTAGAGGGATGGATCTCGGCTTGTTTTACCGAGATATTAACGCGTTCGGCGACGAGGGACAGTATTTAGACCGCTCAGAGAGAGATCTCTTGGAGAAGGCTTCCTACTATCTCAACATAGCTGGCGGCTTCAAGGTGGATTTGACGAAAAACAACCTGGGACGCACGATATACGGTGCGACGAGGGCCACTTTCCCGGACAAGATGTGGTTTCTGGATCTGCCTATTGGAAACCCCTCATACACCATCGGGACAGTGCCACCAAAACTGGATAGCCCACTGCTTACCGCGTGCGAGAACCTAAAACCGTACGTGGTACTCCGGCTGTTACGTCACGGTGCGTCTGCGCAAGGGGAGGCAATGGACTACGTCCTTTCATCGCTGTCGCACGTGAAAACGCTCGAGGACGCAACTAAGACAGATGTCGTCGCGAATCCCGTTGAAGTCACAAGGTTATGCCTCAACTACATGTTACGCAGCGTATCGCATCTTAAACTGAGGTTTGACCAGCAGAAGATTGGGGACACGGACCACGCCCCTGACGTCTATTATGTCTCGGATAAAGTCAAGCAGTTTCTGGACGAGGATTACTACGCCAAACCAAACAAGTTGAAGCAGCTGTGCCGCGTGGCGATCAGAAATATTCTCTTAGAGAATGATAAAATCCCGGAAGGAATAGTCCGACTCCCAAAGCCGCTGACTGGGGTGCAAAAGAAATGGATTGACTTGCAGGCTTAATGTAAAAGAAACATCTGGACAATTTTTTTTCAGTACTGTAATAGCTCAAACATAGTAAGGGTTGGCTCTTTTATGAATGCTTCATTTTATTTGATAGCCTCAACTTTGTAAACGTAATAATGAACACGTCACCCTATATGTGCCTACTAACTTCATTACGAAAACACGCCCATGCAATATACAGAGATTTTTATATTCGTAAAAAATGAAAATTTTCAATAGATTATGTTTGATATTTTGATATTTTTCTTATTTTTGCTCAAAACATAGATTGTGGGTACACGTTAGAACCGCCTCGCCGAGGCGGTTCTAACGAGTACCCACAATCTATGTTTTGGAGCAAAAATAAGAAAAATATGTATACCCCTGCATACCCCAGTTTTACTAAATAAAAGTGGGGTTAAAGGGGGTATACATTGCACGGACATGTTTTCCTGATGTAAAATTGTGTTCAGAACATTTTATAATCAAAAATTAACATAAAGGAGAAAATCCATTGTTTGTAGTGCTTGTCTTTTAATGTACATGTACGGTATAGATCAATTTTAACCATGGACAGACTGAAGCGCTTCGAAGACCTGACCCCGAGGTTATAAAACTTTTTTCATGCTCAGCTCAGCTGAGACTAAAATTTAACAATTGTTGGCATTTTAACATTTATCAGTAGGATAAATTACTGGCTTTGGTGATCTAAACCTGAAATTTTCATTCAGCATTTATACCCAATTTAAATTGTATGCTCAGCTCAGCTGAGCATGAAAAACGTTTTATGACCTCAGGGCCAGGTGAGTTTTAATATTAATCACGTGACTGCCCTCATTTAGATTTGTCATCTTCCAGTCCATTGAAACCTTTTGTGGTTTATCTTCACAATCCATATTTTTTAGTCATGTTGGGAGATATTTCTAGCAATGTGGTGGAGCATCTTTGGTAAGGGTAGATCATATAACTAGAGGACCATTGGTCCTGTAGCTCACCTGAGAGATTATCACATTGTAAGCTCATGAGATTTAAATTAATTGAGAATCGACCAATGAAAGTCTATGCATGGACACTATTGACCCCGGGGGCATGGCCAAATTTGACCCAGGGGCATGACTGGCACAATTTATAATGGGGACTACCAAACATTGCTACATACAAAATATAGAAGAAGATTTTTGTTAGTTTTTCCCATTGTAAGTCTATGGAGACTATCTACCCCCCGGGGCATGGCCAAATTTGACCCCAGGGGCATGGCTGGCACAATTTATGTAGAGGACCATTAGCCATTGCCACATACAAAATATCAAAGCTGTGGGCCTAGTGGTTTCAGAGAAGAAGATTTTTTATTTTTTTTCCCATAGTAAGTCTATGGAGACTATCAACCCCCGGGGCGTGGCCAAATTTGACCCCAGGGGCATGAATGGCACAATTTATGTAGAGGACCATTAGCCATTGCTACATACCAAATATCAAAGCTGTGGGCCCTGTGGTTTCAGAGAAGAAGATTTTTGAATTTTTTTCCCATAGTAAGCCTATGGAGACTATCGACCTCCGGGGCCTGGCCAAATTTGACCCCAGGGGCATGAATGGCACAATTTATGTAGAGGACCATTAGCCATTGCTACATACCAAATATCAAAGCTGTGGGCCTAGTGGTTTCAGAGAAGAAGATTTTTTATTTTTTTTCCCATAGTAAGTCTATGGAGACTATCAACCCCCGGGGCGTGGCCAAATTTGACCCCAGGGGCATGAATGGCACAATTTATGTAGAGGACCATTAGCCATTGCTACATACCAAATATCAAAGCTGTGGGCCTAGTGGTTTCAGAGAAGAAGATTTTTTTAGTTTTTCCTATTGTAGGTCTATGGAGACTATCGACCCCCGGTGCGTGGCCAAATTTGACCCCGGGGACATGATTGGCACAATTTATGTAGAGGACCATTAGCCATTGCCACATACAAAATATCAAAGCTGTGGGCCCTGTGGTTTCAGAGAAGAAGACTTTTGAATTTTTTTCCCATAGTAAGTCTATGGAGAATATCAACCCCCGGGGCGTGGCCAAATTTGACCCCAGGGGCATGAATGGCACAATTTATGTAGAGGACCATTAGCCATTGCTACATACCAAATATCAAAGCTATTGGCCTAGTGGTTTCAGAGAAGAAGATTTTTTTAGTTTTTTTCCTATTGTAGGTCTATGGAGACTATCGACCCCCGGGGCGTGGCCAAATTTGACCCCAAGGGCATGATTGGCACAATTTATGTAGAGGACCATTAGCCATTGCTACATACCAAATATCAAAGCTGTGGGCCTAGTGGTTTCAGAGAAGAAGATTTTTTTAGTTTTTCCAATTGTAAGTCTATGGAGACTATCGACCCCCGGGGCGTGGCCAAATTTGACCCCAGGGGCATGGCTGGCACAATTTATGTAGAGGACCATTAGCCATTGCTACATACCAAATATCAAAGCTGTGGGCCCTGTGGTTTCAGAGAAGAAGATTTTTGAATTTTTTTCCCATAGTAAGCCTATGGAGACTATCGACCCCCGGGGCGTGGCCAAATTTGACCCCAGGGGCATGAATGGCATAATTTATGTAGAGGACCATTAGCCATTGCTACATACCAAATATCAAAGCTGTGGGTCTAGTGGTTTCAGAGTTGAAGATTTTTTTAGTTTTTCCCATTGTAAGTCTATGGGCCTATCTGTTGCCATGGAAACCACAATTTTGATACAATCTGCTCCAAAACCTAATGCCATCAATCCCCCAACCCAATAATGGTTCACATTAAATTTGATCAAGATCCGCCTACTAGCTTCAGAAATATTCTTCTTTGAAATTGTGGACGGACGACGACGGACGACGACGGACGACGGATGCCTGCCTATCCTATAAGCTCACCTGTCAGCCTTCGGCTCAGGTGAGCTAAAAAGAGGAAAACGATTTCTGATGATAAGTTTTTATTTAGCGATTCTGATTTACATGTATCTACCAACTAAAGTAGTCTTCAGATTCAAGATTTTTCAACAGATTAAAATGTGCCCAAAATTTATCCTGCATTGTTGGCATTCTAACATTTATTAGCAGGATAAATTAAAGGCTTTGGTAATCTGAACCTGAAATTTCAACCTATTCTGGTCATTACAGTAATTATGACCACTTAAAATTTCATGCTCAGCTGAGTTGAGCATGAAAAAAGTTTTATAACCTCAGGGCCAGACTTTACAACTACAGACAATGGTTATTATTAAAGTTTTGTTTTGGCAGAATAACATCACTCAAACTTGTCCCTGTTATGAATTCCCCCTTAAACCCCACTTTTATATAGTAAATTTGGAGTTGCAGGGCTAAACTTTTCTTATTTCTTATTTTTGCTCTAAAACATAGATTGTGGGTATTCGAAACGAATGTTTTGAGCAAAACCAAGAAAAATATCAAAATTTTTGAACAGAACATTTTCAATTTTTACAGATTCAGAAAAACCTGTATATTGCATGGGCATGTTACCATAATGACCACTCATTTCATATTTCACAGGCCCATCATATACACACCAAATCTGTACAAACATTTTCTGCTTCAATCAGACACAATGCTTTTAAAACTATACTACTCAAACTTTGATAAGCATCATGGAAGTATTTTCCATACATCACACTGTATAACAAAGTTTAAACCAATTGTAATGGCAACTTTTTTTATTTACAAAGACCCAGAATATCTGCTTTCTTTTTATCATTTGAATAGCACATCACTGGAAATTTATTAAAGAAAATGTCCTAGCAAAATTAACTGAACTTTTTTGTCACTTTTAGAAATGATGATGATATGGCATTTTATTAGAAAATTCATAAAAGAATGTATGACTCTTTCGTCAACATCCAGCAAAGGTGGAGACCAGGGATTCAAATTTCAAAGAAAAAAAAATACTGGATCAACATAAATAATGGCTGGATGTTTCTTATTTAATCTTTCTGTAGGTCAGTGACTTTGTGCATTATTTAAATGATGCAAGAGAAGCAGACATTCTGGGTACTAACGGTGGAATAAACAATGCAATATATTGAAAATACCACTATGATGCTTATCAAAGTTTGAGTAGTATACATGGTCTTGAGTGCTAAATTGAACTCTGTCAAATGCAAACCTTGTACAGGTCAACCTCATTATAATGCTATCTTTGGGGTCCATGGAAAATGCTATCTTTGGGGTCCATGGAAACAGACCATGTTTTAAGTGAAACCTTGTTATGAGGTTATTTACTCGACATGTAGCAAAATAATTTTGGGAGCCATGACATTGCCGTGTTATTGAAAACTGCACTATAGTGAGGCGTGTTATAATGAGGTTGAACTGTTTTTAAAATGATTTGATACTTGTAACAATTTTATTTCCTCAGCTACAGAAATTGGCGAACCACTTGAAACTGAAGGTATTTGAAGTACAAGATAACCTCATCTTAACATCATCTTTCCTCAGCTACAGAAATTGGCCAACCACTTGAAACTGAAGGTATTTGAAGTACAAGATAACATCATCTTAACATCATCTTTCCTCAGCTACAGAAATTGGCGAACCACTTGAAACTGAAGGTATTTGAAGTACAAGACAACCTCATCTTAACATCATCTTTGAGGGTCATGGAACAAAACATCATATAAGACACTGCCTGATAATGAAGGCATTTGAGCCGCCACATGGGAAAACCAACAATCTGCATAGGCGAAAACAAAGACGCAGATCAGCTTCGCGGTAACCGCGAAGCTGATAACCGCGAAGCTGATAACCGCGAAGCTGATCAGCGCCTTTGTTTTCGCTACTCGGATAGTACAATTCCTCCTCTACTTAACTCCAAAATTTCAAGCTTCTAGCTCTTTTCTGTGCTCGTACAGGCCAGTTTGTGTCGGGCCTGTTCGAAAACCACATTGTTGGTTTTCCCACGAGGTGGCTCATTTCTAATGTATAGCAAAAGTCATACATAGCCATCACATGATTATGTTTCTAATGACATTTGAGCCGCCTCGTGGGAAAACCAACAATGTGGTTTCTGAACAGGTCCAACACAAACTGAGCTGTACAAGCACAGAAGCAGGCCAGAAGCTTGAAATTTTGGAGTTAAGTAGAGGAGAAATTGTACTATCCGAGTAGCGAAAACAAAGGCGCTGATCAGCTTCGCAAATACTGCGAAGCTGATCTGCGCCTTTGTTTTCGCCTATGCAGATTGTTGGTTTTCCCATGAGGCGGCTCATTTATAAACAAAGGAGGCATATTATTACATAATGAGGCTGAACTTTATTCCGTTAAATACCAAGATTCCATTTGATAAGAAAACACATCAGACCAATCTGTGTCCCTGTTTTATAATGACAAAACCTATTTACTGGCAACCGGGCTCAATATAGTATACATGAACATTGTTTTAGAAATCATGACTTAAACATAAGTGATACAATGACTAAAACAATTTCAGAAAAAGATAAAATGTCATAAATAAAAGTGTGTGTGTGTGTGTGTGTGTGTGTGTGTGTGTGTGTGTGAATTCATGACTGAAACATCATTTTCAACCGCTCTCGGCAAACATTTCATTTATCAAATCAAAGAAACTACAGTACTAAAGAAAAGCATAATACAAACATTGGAATAAGAAATAAAAGTATGCTTTGACTACTTTTTAACATGGATGAGACATCTTCAGGACTAAAGCTACGACTGTATGATCATGGGTGCAAGACACTTCAATTATCTCTTACTCTCTTGACACATTTGTCAGATCCTAAAGCTTTTCTCATCTCACAAACCTCCTTTCACATAATTTCTGTCGGATAATTTCTAAGCATTTCATTTAATAGCTGTATCGTGTGTTAACAAGATTAAAGTATGCTTCAATCTATGACTTGCATCAGTATGTACAATTCCGTGAATTTGATCCGGTTTGTTGCAAGACAGACAAACACATACAAATGAGCAGAGACAACACTTAATGCTTTGACATTCATTAAATTAGATGTAAGTTTCTTAGCACTTTCCCACTAACATAAACATCCACCCACACCTCAATGTTCCATGGGTTCCTCAGTTCCCTGATCTGAAGTTGATACAACCTCGCTGTTTTCTCCATCTGACTTTGCTGGATCAACATCCATTCCTTCTGAGCTTGTTATTTCCTCAGTCTCTTTAACTGGCACAGCTTCTGTACTCCCAACAACATTTTCCTCAGTGGAAGCATCCATTGCCTCTGTTTCAGTCTCTTCACGAACAGCTACTGCCTCGCTTTCAACTGAAGCCTCATTCTGATTAGCCTCAGTCTCATTTTGAATTTTAGCCTCACTTTGAGCTTCAGCCTCATTTTCAGGAGCCTCTTTTAGAGCTTCTCCTTCTAATTGTGCTACAGCCTCATTTTGGACTGCAGCTTCAGTTTGATCAACAATAGCCTCAGTCTGAGTGACCTCAGAAGTTGATTGGTCAACTTTCACTGTTTCTGATTGGCTTATTTCAGACTGGGCAGTCTCATTACTGGTCTCTTCAATTGATTGATGTGAAGATTGAATTTCAGTTTTGTCTTCTTCACATATTACAGGACTACTCTGTTCTGGCTGATTTGTGTTGCTGTTTTCTTCTGTGTGTTCCACTATAAATAGAAATTACACACAATTAACATAGGATGACTTTGGATCCGACTATAAGAAGGAAACAAAGCTAACAAATCATTACAATGCTCTGCTCATTATTATGATAAAGAAATAAAGTATTTACAGAATAAAAAACCAAAGTACAAGTAGCCGTACATCCAATGTTTCATCTTAAAACCGGTCTCAGGGCAGTAGTACAATGGTATGCATTTAAATAATTAAGTTCGTAATTCAAAATTGTCAGGTACAGTTCATTTGATTGATCTCTTACTTTTCATCCACAGTAAGCAGCTGTGGAGTTGTATGGTAGGTTAGTTATTGCGATTATTAATGCAGTTGACTAGCTCTCAATCATACATTTGAAATTACACACAAACTGCTCTTGTTACCAAAGAGTGTGCTAAAAGGGTCTATTATTGGCTTGGACCTTAACAAGTTAAACAACAGAGACGCTGTTGTGTATACCTTGTGGTGTTTCCGAGGCCTCAGGAACTGGTGGTATATCTGTCTGCGTTGTTGTCTCTGGTGTTTGTGCTGTCACTTCTGACACCATGTTAGGACTGGTACTCTCCTGCTGTACTATATCTTCTACAACCTAACACAAACATAGAATAGGCAGAAATGATAACTTTTATGAATCCTTTGGTGTTTGCTATTATAATCTGCCACAAAAATTGCTTTTTCTACAACCTGACACATACAATAAACGTCAGAAATGGTAATTTTCATGTTTGCTTCAACAATTTGCCACAAAATACCTTAACTTTATAACGTTATAAAAAGTTTGTTTTCAGCTACATTTTGTATGTATGGTCAAAAAGATAAAAGTGGGGACCTATGTAACAGAAATATCCAGCTGGAAAAAGCAGGTCTAACAGTTAATCATGAAATACTTGTTGAATAGTTTTCAAAGTTAATTCATACCCCATAAACCATTGCTTACTGCACTGCATTGGTTCCCCAATTCCATTACTTAAAGTTTGTAATGAAAAAGTAAATAACAGCAAACACTCTTTTAAAACAAACCTCTTGTTTTTCAACTTGGCTTTCTTCTGTTTCTGACACAGGCTCCTGTCCTATATCTGTTGTTTTCATTTCACTGTCTGCTGAGCTGTTACCTTCAACAGGTAAATTTGTTTCCATACCACAAGAATCTTTCTCAAGTTTCCCCACAGAGTCTACTTCAGATTTATCTGTCTCAGAATTAAGCTGTGGTATATGTGCAGATTCACTCTGTTTTTCATCTAAAATATCACTTTTTTCACTTGATTCACCATCTTCTTTTGTTTGAGAAGTTTCATTGGGTAAATTGTCTAATTTAGCTTCCATATTTTCAGCTTGGTTCGAGTCCGTTTCTGACCTTACTGTTTCTACAATTGCTTCCAAATTTTCTGTTTTAGACAATTCCTGCGCTGGTTCATTTTGATCACAAACCATCTCGGCTGTGTCAGTTTTATGGCCTAAAAGCTTATGTAAACTCTCCTCAGACTGTGCAGTTTCAGTTTTACTACCCATTTCACTTGACTGTACCTCTGTTTCAATATTCTCTTTAGGCTCTGACACTGCATTTCCTGAGACATACTGATGTGACACAGTCTGCTCCGGAAACACTGATGGCCAGATAGTGGCAACCGACCCCGTGTCACTCCAGGTCGTGGGGGAGAGGGTGGGGAATGGGGGGCTGTCCCCAGGGCCATCACCGTCATCCCGGGGCTTACTGAAGCCATTCATATCTAAACCATTCATAAGGTTTCTTGGTGGTTCAGCTGAGATCTTCCTGAAATTTTAATAAATGAGCCTGTGCGTGAGAAAACCAACAATTTGGGTTTCTGACCAGGTCCGACACAAACCGGGCTGTACAAGCACAGAAGATGGCTAGAGGCTTGAAATTTTGGATTTAAGAAGAAGAGTGACTGTACTATCCGTGTAGCGAAAACAAAAGCGCTGATCAGCTTCGCGGTAATTCGCGGTTACCGCGAAGCTGATCTGCGTCTTTGTTTTCGCATAGGCAGATTGTTGGTTTTCTCACGCACAGGCTCATTAATCTGTTTTACAGCAATGAATTTCAAGATTTCAAAGAAATCTATAAATATTGGATTATTAGACATCTTTTATTTTGATCAGACTGTTCTTAGTGGCTGATCCTAGACTAGTTACAGGCTGTTATTGTGGCTCAACAGCTCAGTCGGCAAGGTTGCTTGCATAGTAAATGAGAGGCCCTTCTCTGGGCCACATTTTTTTTGCCTGCGACATTTATGTCTGTGCTTGGGCAGTTGGGCTGCAAGCAGCAATCAGTTCCAACATGGTTCTGTGTGCAGATTTGTGGACAAATCTAATTAAAAAGAGGGATGGGGGGAGGCTGGGGCATAATGGGCTTACAGACTACAGAGTGACTTGGTTGCTGAGTTGGCAGAGTGAGGGCCCTGGGTGTAAGTCCCAGTCAAGCCACATTCTTTTACAGCCCATGTTGACATTCTTTGCAATTTATGGACCCATCACTATGTGTATGTACAACTGTACCTTGTTTGCATATACTTACAGCATTTATATCATTATAAATCAATCACTGAGTGATTTTCCGTCTTTGAGTATTTTGTCACAAAAATAGAATTTTTCAGACACAGACCCCAGCCCAAGATTAGACAGCTTCTGGTCAAGAGCTTCCCATTTTGCTAATTCTAAGCTATAAAACATTCAATATTCTGTTGTTTTATTGTCCGAAAGACTGGAGAAGACCAGCATTACTTGCTTGTTCCTGACTTTGCAAGGTGAATGCCAAACCATTGCCATCATTACACCACAGGGATTTCTATTCAAGAATAGATTCAAACTGCCATGGTGATTACTGCAAAAATGATGGAAGTCCAAAAAATTCACTAATTTTTCAGGCTTAACTTACTTTCCATAAGGGTCTACTGTACTCACAACCATCACATTCTGTGGGACAGAAAAGACAAATAACATTATTATTGTATTTCTGTATTAAATAGCTTAGAACAAGAACTTTTAGCATGCCTGTCATAAAATAAACCATGTTTAAATTGGCCAAATCAGTAAATCACTACCGTTAATTGCATATTTTCATTAAAAATAAATCAAAACATAGTTCTTTGAAGTCAATAAGGTGGCTATTTTTAAAATCCTATCGAAACTGAAAAGCTTTTCAGGCTACGTAACGTTTTTAGTATGATATACTTGTTTAAGAAAAAGTCTTAAGATTTTTATCTACATGTATTTATGAGCTTCTAGAGCCAAATCTTCAAACTTTCCTACCTTTTCCACTCCTCTAAGGAATTTATCTGATCTCTGATAGTGTTTCCTGGGTTCTGTGACTAATTCACAGATTCTCTGAACTGTGAATGGAGGCCTGGAATAATGTCATTGTGAAAGTAAATTCTGCTTTTTATAAAATTCATGTGTGGAAAAAAAAAGACATTTTGAATGGTAAGCGAAAAAAAAGAGGACATTTTGAATGGTGAGCCAATCACACAGTAATCTGAGACTTCTATTAATTTCCAGTGGCGGCTATTGATGTCTTTAAGACCCATTATGTGTTTGCAGCCAGAGAAGACGGGTTAATCACGAAGCTGATCACGGTGATCAATTGTTTTGACAATTAAACAATGACAATTTATTAAATCTAACAATTTAAGGCTCTGGCTATCTTCTGTGGCTAAACAACCTGGTTTGTGTCAGAAACACCGGGTCAGGTTTTCTTATGCTATGGACTGTAGATATAGCTGCTGCATGAGAAAACCAACAACCTGCATATATATATATATGTGAAAACAAAGGCGCAGATCACTGTGCATTAACTTCATAGTTGATCAGCACCTTTGTTTAAGGGAATGTAATGTAAGTATCAGAGCTCTCAGGGTTTCCCCTGACGCAGGATATTGAGTCCCAGACTCCCAAAAACCTGTCAGGGACTCTCTAAATGAATTCCTAAGAGTCCCTAGGGACCCCCAAAAAGTTTGAAAGCAATTTGCAGCATTTAGTCTGTTTTAAAATAGATCTTCTTCAGAGGATTTGTTTTGAATCTAGTTGTCAACTTGTCAGAAATCTTAATGTTCACTGTTCATTAAATTTTCTACCTTATTGGTTGGCAAATAGTCAGTAATTTTATCTTATGGGGTAGAGCGACTCTTAGAATTTGTACCAGGACCCTCAAAATTCAAACTTGAGAATCCCAAGGACACCTGGAAAACGAAGCTGAGGGAAAACCCTGGCTCTAATAAGAGTGTGTAACTGTGTTTGGTCTCTGTACAACAACTCTGTAGGTCTTTACAATTATTGACATCTGACATGATTTATATCACATGTATGCATGATTTGTAAGTTAGAATTAGAATAGATTAAACAACCAAACCATGGAGACGTGTTTTCGAACCAAACAAGATGATGACATATTTTAGTACAATCCTCTTCTCCTTGAATCCGAAATTTCCTGCTTTTAGCCTTTCTTATGTCACTGTACAGGCTGGTTTATGCTGCACCTGGTTGAAAACCGTGAAGACCGGTTTTCTCGTGTTGCGGGAAATTATTCTAGCAACATAGTGGTGCATTGATGAGTAGGCGGTGCAGCTTGACAATTAATCATTCTCACCTCTATTTTTAAAACAATATACACCCTGAATCCTTACACAGCGAAGTTTTCAAAGGCAACTCGCAACCTTATCTCTTACCCTGTGAACTTTTCAAAGGCCTCAACAACTCTGGACCTCATCTCTGCATACTTTACATTCTCTACATTAGGGAACGGGGTCAGGTGGTCGAATGGCACTTCACTATTGAACTGTTCCATCACCTGGTCCAGCTTGCGTATAAACAACGGCTTCAGGCGAGCCCATGGAAAACTACAAAGATTGTACATTATGATAATGCAGAAATATAATAAACTTAAGACAATTAATAACATCATCATCATAGATATTGGTCATGGGTATCTATGTGTAAATGAAAGGTACATGTATTTATAATTAAATCATAAAGCACAATGCAGCAGCCTATCTTAACACAGAGTTACAAAAATTAGTACACAAATAAAGTTCAACAATTTACACATGTACAACAACCTGATATTAGCATAATTCAATATGATTTATGATAACACTGCTTTACTTCTGATATGAAACTGCTTCAACTTTAGACCAAAAACCAAAACTCAGGACAGTCTTAGCGACCATACACTTCACAATTGTTTATGGTGAGTGACATCCTCACCATACCTTTGTTTGTCTGGTCTCAACTCACCATCCATGAAAGAATTACAACTGAAATTGACACTAAAAATGAAAACAAGAAAGTTACTGTATAAACCTTAATACATGAAAATCTTGTTTTCAGTTGTGCTGATATCCAAAAACTTTTGCACAGGCTATCTGCATGACAGCTGCTTATCTGCACTACGATCATACGGTTAAACTGCATTATCAGTGTTTTCCCTGGCGCACAAAAATGTGCGTTTTGATGCAATTTGAGACTGAATGACCCCAAAAATATACCCAGGTGCGCCATGTGTGGCGCAATTTTGGTCGAGTCAAAACGTCCCAGTAATTTCGGTCCAGTTTTCTCGTCGAGGTTACCCGCTTTAGTTACACCTATCAGACGCTTGTTTTTCGTTATAGTTTCTGTACTCGATCTTTGCTTGTTTTTTTTTTTTCCCTTTTAGTTTTAGTTTCTGTACTCGATCTTATACAAAGCGTCTTATTGACTTTCTGACTGGTTTGCTCTTCTAAGAAGATGTTTATATCTTAATTGCGACAAACCCAGTCAACCCTCTTTCTTTCTTTCTTCAACATGGCGGCTGATTCGCGTTCGATGACAGATTTTTTTTTAACTCAGACTGAAATTCTGACTAAAAATAGTGAGTCAGTGGCGCCTGAGCCACCAGAAAAGCGGATTCTGCTGTCCGTAGACGCAGAGAAATAAAAACATGAAAAGGCTATCATCTACAAAGAAGTTTCCGACAGGAATGGCGTAAGCCGCGTGCTCAATTTTCCTGGCTTCTTTTTGTTGATAAAACTGGCGTCATGCATATTGAAATTTGCTGATTTTGCTCAGCTGTTAAACTAGTCAGGACAACCCCAATATGTTGTGAATAATAAGTACCTCACTTGACTTTTAGACAAGTTAGAAGTTTTGAAATCAAATGCAACATTTTGCAGCTAATGAACATACATGTGACAGTGATATCTCCCGATCTCGGCGTATTTCCACGAATTTTAGATAACTTTCCCGATGGTCCCCCGATATGCTTTGCCTTCCGATTTGCCAAAAAGTCTGTTTTTATGCACTTTATGTAAGAAAAAATTATCCAGGTGACCAAAATACGGTATTGGATTAACCCAATAATGCATGTCACTGAGAGAATCTACCTTGAGGCTATTTATAGAGGTGTCTGTGTAATTAAAATAATTGTTGTTTACAGGACGCATTAGGCAATCTGGATGTTTTAATTGATGTTATGAGTTAAAAGAAGTGAATTACAGTACCTTAATTAATTTTTTAGACCATTGGGTATTTACCCACCCCTTTTTCATTCAATTGGGTATCTGAAATTTTAATTGGGTATGTTCAATATTTTTACCCACTCTGTTTTCAATCAATTGGGTAAAATGGAAAAACAATTGGGTAATTCATCACGAAAAAAAATATTAATTGGGTTTTATGTGTTTAATTATTTTTTTTATCATTTATTAAAGCTTATTTTTTAGATATTACTGTTTCACTGTACGTTGTACTGAACTGAAGGGACAAAATGAAGCCAAATGTAAGAAAGACTATAAAATTTCTACCGTAAAACAAAGAGACCACTCAATGGATTTTAGCTGATTTGAATGTGCTGCAGACATGGGTCTTTCACAATTCCATTGAAGAAAGGTTACGTATAGAGATCAAATCGGCATAGACTATCTGGTTTTTTATCATTATTTATTTGCTTTGCGCATATAGAAACCATGTTTTCCATTTTTGAGAAAGTAAATTTGTGTAATGTTTTTTTTGTTTGTTTGTTTTTTTCCTGAAATAATCTCCCAATATAAAGACCAAAAATACAAATTCAAACTAAAATCCTCCCGATTGGAGACTGTGGAATGATCACATGTATGCTAATGAAAGATTTTGTCCCCGAAAGCAGTCACTTTCTTAAAAAGACCATAAATGAGACAAATTACCATCACAAACAAATATGACGTTAGCACAATGTCAATTAGTTTTAACTGTCGTATGACTGTCGTGCCACAGGTTCACTAGACTTTACATTCGCGGCGACTTTGAGAATACTTTATCATGAAATTTTTAAACATGTTTAAAACTTTTTTCGCAAATGGTTGTCGACTATCATCACCAGGGGATGATCAAAAATTGATCGACTCTGCATCAGTAGATATAGACTACTGTCAGTAGTTTTCGACACTTAAAAAAAAGATCATGCGTCATTCTTACAATGTAGTAGGACAGTTTCCCGACTCTATTTGCTAAACAGTTGCATGCCAGTGAGACTATAGCTTAAGTAACTAAGATCCAAAAACACTGTTGAGTGGGTCCTAAAACGCCAAGTCAGCCTTTATGGCAGAAATTACGAGCGAATCAGAGATACACGGGGTCTTATCTATAATTTGAGTCAGCATCCTGTGTTTATGGGACTAACACCCCAAACAGGGTCACAGGTGATACTGACTGTCACCTCTCAAACAATGATTACTCACATGGTTTCCCCTGTTTTTGCCACCTGACGAAGAAAGTCCTCGAGCACCGGTGGGATTTCTTTGGATGGTTTCTTCTCGTAAGCTGAAAATAGAAATATTTGGCAAATTTCATCATTATGAAATATGCTATATAACAAGAGTTACCAATCGAAAGAAAAACCAGAAGACTTACAGCAAAGAGCGTCGAGAATTTCTTCTTGATTTGCCATCGTTGTTTTTTTTCTCACGAACAACAAATAATGGCGTACGGGAACTGACGTCATATGGATTATTTCATTATTTTAGGGACATTCTTTTTATTATTGAAAATAAAAGACTTCTTTTCATGAGTCAATACCAGCTAATATTTTATGAGAAAATTAAAAAAGCAATAACGATCCGTGTGAAATATTTCTTTTCGCGAATATCGACTTGTCTGACTCATCAAATATTGTTAATTTTCTAAAAATTAACACCTGCAAGTAGAATGGAATATTCCAATCGTACGGTGCATACACAAAGATACTATCTATCATTTCATCTGCAAAGAGTCGCTTCGGTCCCCAAGTCACGAGCTTACACGCAGTAGCAGGATTGCTTACACAGAATCGAGAGGCATTTAGATCGAATCCCAAAAGACCATGTTCTTTTACTACCCCTGTGACACTTGGTGGCTGACTGATCCTGACTTCTGAATTACTGAGCCAAACTCCAAACTATGGCATTCCACTTTCAGCCGCAAGTCCTCTCGTAAAACTGTATCGGAGAGTGACGGTGGTAACATTGTTGGCAAGTTCGTTTAGGAGCCACATGTCCAGACCGTTGTAGAAAAGTGTATTAGTTTACACAATGATCAGGGTCTATCTTCATATACGGGTGCGTTCCTTTACCGGAATGGACATAATTACCGGAATGGACTACCGGAATGGACAACATGCTATGGCTTTGGGTGCTTTAAATGTATTTTATCTGCATAAAAAGTTCTTCTGTAGTCATATGAATAGTTTGCATAAGATAAAATTCATCTCAGTATAGCAAAATTGACATCCCAGAGGTTTCTTTGATCTATAGAGACCCTGTTTTGATTTAAATATATAAAGATCACCGGTGGTTGTTCTATGGCAAACTCAGGGATGAATAGAAGTAGAAATAAGTAAACTGTGCTGGCACTATGACAAGGAGACAGGCATATGTGACTCCGATCTTCAAAAAAGGCGATCGTAGCAGTCCAGCCAACTACAGGCCCATTTCTTTGACGTCAGTGTGCAGCAAGGTGATGGAGCACATTCTTCACAGCCAGATCATGAAACACCTAGAGGAACATGGCATCTTATCGGACCAACAACATGGGTTTCGGAAAAGGCGATCCTGTGAAAGCCAACTGATCTTAACACTTCAGGACCTTGCAGCTGGAATAGATGCTTTCCAACAGATCGACGCCATCCTCCTGGACTTCAGCAAGGCGTTCGACAAAGTTCCACATGAACGCCTTGCTATCAAGCTGAGACATTATGGATTAAAGGGTAACATCTTACAGTGGATCCAGAGCTTTCTTCGTGACAGAAGCCAACAAGTACTTGTTGAAGGACAGTCGTCCACCTCAGCCCCTGTTGTGTCTGACGTTCCCCAGGGTACGGTAGTAGGTCCCCTCGTATTCATCCTCTGCATAAACGACCTGCCACAGAAAGTAAGCTCTACAGCACGACTCTTTGCTGATGACAGTCTTCTGTATCTACAGATCTCAAGCACAGCCGATACTGCGGCACTACAGAGAGACATAGACAGACTCCAGCAATGGGAAAAAGACTGGCAGATGTCATTTAACCCCAACAAGTGTGAAGTAATTAGAATCACCACAAAAAGAAACACTATCAAAGCCACATACCAAATCCATGACCATGACCTCTCAATCACCAAGATAGGGAAATATCTGGGCGCCATAATATCAGAGGACCTCTCTTGGAAAGCTCATGTGGAAGCTGCTACAAAAAATGCAAACAACAGTCTGGCCTTCCTTCACAGGAACCTGTCCAGTTGTCCCCAGGATGTCAAAACCCAGTGCTACACTACCCTGGTGAGACCCATCCTTGAGTACGCAGCATCAGCATGGGATCCGCACACCACAGATTGTGTCAAGCAGTTGGAAGCGGTACAGCGTCGAGCAGCCAGATTCATCAACCACAAGCAGCACCTCCCAGATGATACAGGATCTTGGCTGGCAATCTCTCCAACAACGACGGAGTGACATCAAACTCGCGATGGTGTATCGCATCACACACGGCCTAGTGGACATCCCTTCTTCTGCCTACTTCCATCCTGTGACGTCCAGCACCAGAGGGCACTCCCTTCGTTACTTCCAACAGTACTGCAGGACAAAGGTCTACCTGCACTCTTTCTTCCCCTCGGGTATCAGACTATGGAACCAACTACCAGAGTCCATTGTTACGTCAGAGACCCTTGAGGACTTAAAGAGGGGTCTGGCAAGTCTACACTGAGCTATGTACAGAACTGTTTTTAAAGATTTTAATCAGCACTGTTTTAAACCTGCACTTGTTAGCGCCTCACCACGACCTTGTACATAGCACAAGTACGACAATGCTTCAGAGTGGGCCCTGTACTTCACTGGAAGAAGGAGGACCTATAAGCACCCGACCTAGGCTACCCGACCGCACGGAACACAATTTAATTGTACTTAAGCCACATGATTCTCGAACTAATCACGTCAGTGTATAATCTAGGCCAATCTGTCCTCAGAAACAAAATGAAAAGTACTCAAGGACCCACATAAATGTCCATTCCGGATCGATCAATTTCTGGTCATAATCTCAGGTGTGGGGTGGGTGCTAAATTTTGAATTTAGCAAGATGGGGAGAACATTCAGAATGGCCCATTAAAACTATTTACAAGAAACTAGACAGAGGAATATTAATACAATACCTCTGAACCCATGATCTAAATTCTTCAGCAGTCTTTGATGAGACCACTGAAGCGGAAAGACTATTCCATAAATTGGCTAGGCTATTCACAAGGCTATTCAGGTCATCTTGTAGAATCTGGCAATCAGTGAGTGAATTGATGTTTCTCAAGAGCTACTTGTGTTCCTATATAGAACCGGTGCAAACAAAATCAAAGCCCAACACTATAACACCAGGTGGTACACAAACGATCTTACGAATACATGTAACGTAAGTACTGACCGATTATTACAAGTAGCTCAAGGGCAACGATCGCTACAAGTAGTCACTGGACATATTTTTTTAAACCACATATGGGTATGATGGCCATCTTGTTCACGTGACAGGGATTTCCTACTTTACATCCACAGAATAGCTCTTGTCTGAATTGTCTATTCTCTTGTCCACCATTTTGATTCACTTGAAAAAAAAAATCATCATATAATGGCAGGGAAGATCATCTTTTAATTTTACGTAAAAGGTAAAGAATGACCTTGACCTTAATCACACACCTTCATAAACTCCATTAGTTTTCTGTATCTACCATGTTTCAGGTCTATGGCTGCAATAAATTCCATAGAACCATTGGTCCTGTAAACGCTTACCTGAGCCTAGTTATCACTTTTACCCATGTTTCCAAAAGCCTGTTTCCAAAATTGACCTTGCCGTAAAATAGGTCAAGGTCATCCTAGGGTCATCATTTGATCAAACTATGATGGGCTGATGTCCCAGATGCTACATACCAAATTTTATGAAAATCGGCCTGCCTGTTCTGGAGTAGAGGATTTTGAGCGGTTTTTAACATATATGGGCGTGGCGGCCATCTTGGTCATGTGACCCGGATTTCGCGATCAAACTTTCGTTCCCTCTACCCATGGATGCTCCACACAAAATTTGGCTTTCATCGGCCAAGCGGGTTCAGTGAAGAAGATCTTTGAAAAGTGTGTATGAACAACAGATCGGCCAAGGTCAAGAGATGACCTTGACCTAAATTAATTACATACCTTCATATACATTAGTTCTCTGCATCTACCACATTTCAGGTCTAAGGCTGCAATAGCTTTCAAAAAATTCATAGTTTTCACGTTTTCCCATGAAAAAAAGGTACAAGTAGGCAAAGATCAGGAAAAGGCGCAATCAGAAAAAGATTCCCACTCCAAAAACCGAGGTGGGAAAAAACCAAACTAACAATCAGGTACTTATATCATGAAACATATCGTAATCCGAATGAGCAGCTATTTTCCCAATAGGTGGCCACTCAGTTACCTTAACTTAACTAAAAATATGAAAACATACATAAGGCGCCAACAGCACAAAAAAAATTTTACACACAAAGACATAAAACAAAAAGAACCACCACAGAAGTATCGACTTGGAACGATCAGTAACACAAAGTTACTGGCGGGCTTAAACCGGTTTTACATGGCCATAACCTCACCCTCAGCTTCTGCAGTGGTTCATAACATTTAGTTAGTTATTCGGTCCTCGTGGTGAATCTCTAACTAGTCAATGAATCATCAAGAACAAACAAATAAATCATGATAAACATCCTGATGAATCAAAAACCAGGACTCACAGACTGAGTATGCTGCCCGACGATGGAGATCCCTGGGCGCCGAATAACCTACTAACTCCGGAGCAAAAGAAAAACACCAGTTGGACCCCGGTGGGCCAAGCAACAGACAAGAAGCTCCGGCCCCAACCAACTAAAATGAATAGCTTTATGTCGGGGCCATCATAGAGTCTGACGCCCGACCCACCGGCGTGCAATTAAAGAAGGCAGCATAGTTATCAACCATGATTGGGTTAAAAACTAAGCATGCAGACTGTCGCATAACATTCAAGTTATAACCTATACGTCTGTAACGTGTTATGATTTTTCTGAACTGAAAAGAAAAATCATTAATTCCTTTAAGTTTCTTAAATTTGTAAACCAAGTCACCATAAAATTCAGGTTCCGAAAGGCCCTCACTTAAAAGCGTCTTTAACCCAACATTATATTTGGAAATCAATTCATAGTGTCTACGATAAAATTTAGAAAATGTTTTTCGAAGTTTATGATACCGATAGCCCTGTTGGAGAAGTTTTGCCGTTAAACATTTATTTCGAGCGTTGAAGTCTGTAACATGATTGCAGACTCTAGCAATCCTAATAAGTTGCGAAATGTATACACCATAAGAAGCACGACGAGGAACGTCACCATCCAAAAAAGGAAAATTTACTATATCAAAATCAAAGTCATCGCGCTTATCATAAATTTTAGAAGAAACAAATCCATTTGCAACAGAAAGATGTAGATCTAAAAAGGGGGCTTCAGTATCTGTGATATTGGCTTTGTTCAACTGAAGTTCAGGTGGATAAATTTGATTGACCATACCTTCAAAATAAGGGTTGTCAATGTTCAAAAGGTCATCGAGGTACCTAGATGTGGAATTAAAAGCCTCGATAACATCAGCTTGATTATCATGGTTAAGAGAATCCATGAAATCTCTTTCGTAGCAGTATAAAAATAAATCAGCTACGAGAGGTGCGCAATTTGTACCCATCGGAATTCCAACAATTTGTCTGTATAACTTGGTCTCAAATCTAATATAAATATTATCAAGGAGATAGGATAAGGCGTCGCATACATTCTGACATGACCAAAGTGTATACCGACTTTGGTCAGAGGAAGTGAAAAAAGCCTTTCTGTCATTACATGCCAAATAAAGTGAACCATAGTTTTTTAATGCCCTTTTGAAGGTCCACTCTATCAAATCCAGTTTTTCTTTTATTAGATTATGTGGTAATGTTGTATACAGAGTAGAAAAATCATATGTGGACAAGCTTGTCGCACGGAACCCTCTACACTTCAATTTACTGAGCACCTCACCAGAATTTTTAATTGACCAAAACCAATTTTTATTTGAAGTTTCATACACTGTCTCACAGTATCTTATAACATGAGATTTGATAGCAGTAAGACAGGAAGTTAATAATTTAGAAAGTTCAGTGGTAGTACAAGAGCTAGAATTTGCAATAAATCTAGCTTTGTATGGTCTTTTGTGAAGCTTAGGTAACCAATACATCGTAGGAAGTTTGTCTTGGCCTATGTTGCGTAAATTATGATGAGCTGGAGTCCCCGATGCTAGATACCAAGTTTGGTGGAAATCGGCCCGCCGGTTCTGGAGAATGGGATTTTTTTTTTTTTTTTTTTTTTTTTTTTTTTTTTTTTTTTTTTTTTTGTCGAAGACATCTCAGATCATTTTTACCTGCATCCGGGTTTTTCCCATATGGAAGATGAAAAAGGCAACAAACTGCATCTCTTTAAAAAGTACTTTAAGATGATGTTTTTTACTATACAAGCCATCATTGGTCCTTATTGTTATTCATTTTAATCGCTTTTTGTGTGACGAAAGCTTTTGCAAAGAAAAATTAAAATCTAAAATCTGTGGATTTTGAAACTTTATGATCCATGCAGGCCATCGTAGATAAGATGCGTTCGGATTTTCTCCATTAAATATAGGCGTGTCCGGATCAAAGGCTCTGCTCAACAGAATGAGTCGTTTCGGTCCAACGACTCTTAAGGACTCTCGCCGTAAGGACATTTGAAAAGCATTTCCTCTCAGTCATGTCTGGAGTTGGCTCTGCAAGAGCCATACTGTCTGTCTGTCTGTCTGTTCCTGTACCCTATTGCAGAACAGATATTAATCTTCGACAATTATCTTTTTTAAAGATGTTTCTTGGTATACTATAATCTCACCTTCGGCTCAGGTGAGCTAAAACTGTTTAATTTATATTTTTTTCTACATGAGCCGCGTCATAAGAAAATCGATAATGTTATTTTTGAACAGTTCCGACACAAACCGGTCTGTACAGTCACAGAAGATGGCTAGATGCGGAGGATTTTGGATTTAGAAAGTAAAGGAGTTGTACTATCAGTTACCGCGATGCTGATTTGCGCCTTTTTTCGCATATGCAAAATGGTTGTTTTCTCATGACGTGGCTTATATCATTTACGAAGATTATCAATGACATCAATCGATATAAAATAATTTGCCTTGACATTTTAGTGATGCAACATACATCATGCTTAGAGTTTAACCAGGACCTAGTTAAAGCCTTTTGGTTTCCTCTTAAAATTGAACGCCGGTGGGTCGGACTTCAGACTTAATGATGGCCGGGACCTGATTATGAGTTACATAACATGCAGAAACTTTGTCTATCGTCGGATTCATCGACGTTTAAATCTTAGTTTTCAACGCTCGAAATAAATCTTTAACGGCCTAACTTCTCCAACAGGGCTATCGGTATCATAAACTTCGAAAAACCTTTTCTAAATTTTATCGTAGACACTATGAATTGATTTCCAAATATAATGTTGGGTTAAAGACGCTTTTAAGTGAGGGTCTTTCGGAACCAGAATACTTGGTTTACAAATTTAAGAAACTTATAGGAAGTAATAATTTTTCTTTTCAGTTTAGAAAAATCTTAACACGTTACAGACGTATAGGTTATAACTTGAATGTTATGCGACAGTCTGCATGCTTAGTTTTGAATTGATTTCCAAATATAATGTTGGGTTAAAGACGCTTTTAAGTGAGGGTCTTTCGGAACCAGAATTTTATGGTGACTTGGTTTACAAATTTAAGAAACTTATAGGAAGTAATGATTTTTCTTTTCAGTTTAGAAAAATCTTAACACGTTACAGACGTATAGGTTATAACTTGAATGTTATGCGACAGTCTGCATGCTTAGTTTTTAACCCAATCACGGTTGATAACTATGCTGCCTTCTTTAATTGCACGCCGGTGGGTCGGGCGTCAGACTCTATGATGGCCCCGACTTAAAGCTATTCATTTTAGTTGGTTGGGGCCGGAGCTTCTTGTCTGTTGCTTGGCCCACCGGGGTCCAACTGATGTTTTTCTTTAGCTCCGGAGTTAGTAAGTTATTTGGCGCCCAGGGATCTCCATCGTCGGGCAGCTTACTGAATCTGTGAGTCCTGGTTTTTGATTCATCAGGATGTTTATCATGATTTATTTGTTTGTTCTTGATTATTCATTTACTAGTTAAAGATTCACCACGAGGACCGAAGAACTAACTAAATGTTATGAACCACTGCAGAAGCTGAGGGTGAGGTTACGGCCGTGTAAAATCGATTTAAACCCGCCAGTAACTTTGTGTTACTGATCGTTCCAAGTCGATACTTCTGTGGTGGTTCTTTTTGTTTTATGTCTTGGTGTTTAAAATATTTTTGTGCTGTTGGCGCCTTATGTATGTTTGCATATTTTTAGTTAAGTTAAATTTAAGGTAACTGAGTGGCCACCTATTGGGAAAATAGCTGCTCATTCGGCTTACGAAATGTTTTATGGTATAAGTACCTGATTGTTAGTTTGGTTTTTTCCCACCTTGGTTTTTGGAGTGGGAGTCTTTTTCTGATTGCGCCTTTTCCTGATCTTTGCCTACTTGTACTTCTTTTGCTCTGATATTTCAGCGTTTCTGCTGTGTCCTCTTTTCTGCTGCATCACAGCGCTAATACTGTATGTGTTGTTTTCTTCGTTTACGAATTAAACGAGCTAGTAAGCTTCTATTAGAACCGAACAAGTAAATTAATGTTAAATCAAAACAGCCTAAGGGTGAGGATTGTAGCCACGTAAAATTCGGCTTGCGATATATTTTCATGGTATACGTGCCTGATTGTTGGTTTGTTTTTTTCCCACCTCGTTTTTTTTTGAGTGGGAATCTTTTTCTGACTGCGCCTTTTCCTGATCTTTGCATACTTGTACCTTTTTATATCAGAATTCTTGTGGTTGTGCCGTGTGGCGGCCCTAAAAAGTCTCCCCGTATACCCATTTAATGCTCTTTTTCCAATCCTCAGGGATTGCTTGCAATCAGTTTGTGCCAGTAATTTATATTACTTTAGGTAACTGAGTGGCCACCTATTGAGAAAATAGCTGCTCATTCGGCTTACGATATGTTTTCATGGTTTAAGTGCCTTATTGTTGGTTTGGTTTTTTCCCATCTCGGTTTTTTGAGTGGGAATCTTTTTCTGATTGCGCCTTTTCCTGATCTTTGCATACTTGTACCTTTCTTCACTGATCGTTCCAAGGCAGTTCTGCGATTTAGCTTTATGTTTTCTGTTTACTTCTGTTGTATTCGTCGCTTTTGTATTAACTCATTTAATCCTGGCGTCCTTTTTGTGGGACATAGGCAAACAGTATAGCCCCAGATGAGACGCCGCAGAACGCGGCGTCCCACGCGGCGTCCCATCTGGGGCTATACTGTTTGCTAAAAGTAATTTCATCGAAAAATGAGATAAAAAATAAAAATCACTCCTAACACCCCTAAAAATGAAAATGGACTCATCCAATTGATAATGATGGGCGAATCTATTCGTCAAATATGGGTTAAGTTGATGCTAGCCGGATTGCTATGTTGCTGGGAAAGACAAAGTCATCTTGCTCTCATTTTTGTGATGTTTTCTGTTGTTTTTCCCCGCCTGGATTCTCCCATCATTATCAACTGGATGAGTCCATTTTCATTTTTAGGGGTGTTAGGTGTGATTTTCATTTCTTTTTATATAATTTTTCGATGAAATTTCTCTGTGCAAACAGAATAGACCCAGATGGGACGCCGCGTTCTGCGGCGTCACATCTGGGGCTATACTGTTTGTCTATGTCCCACAAAAGGGACGCCAGGCTTAAATGAGTTAAACTCATAAACGACAGCGAAAAAGGGTCCATTTTCTTCACAGAATGGATAATAAAATATAATGGTTTGATCCTTTGGAGGCAGTAAAACATTCAAAGGGAGATAGACTGGACTATATTGCGCAATTCGGGAAATGAACCCTCATCAGTAGCCCCTTTTAAACCGGTAACGAAAGCCAGACTATAGTGCTGCAATTTCGAGAATTTATACGAGAAGTCTAAATCGAAGACTCATTCCTAAACGAGGTCAAGTAATTAAAACATGCTTCTAAACGTAAGTGTTTTGAACACTCTGAATAGCTTTACTGATCTCAAAGGACCGAAAGAAAAATAAAATCTACACTATCGATGATGTACGGGGAGACTTTGTAGGGCCGCCACACGGGACTTACGTTACTTGTTCGCAATCGTGTCTGAGTTTAACTATTTTATCGCAATGTCAACTATGGTCACAAAGGCTTTTTACCAGCTGTACTGGAAAAAGTGGAAACATAGGATTCAATAGCTGCTCACTCTGCTTTCCGTTATAGATGTTATACGTTGGTCCGTATGTTTTATATTTCTTAACATGTTTTTCTTTATTGCTTGTTTATATTTGTATATATTAGAGCCACGGCAGAAGCTTAGGGTGAGGTTATGGCCATGTAAAATCGATTTAAACCCGCCAGTAACTTTGTGTTACTGATCGTTCCAAGTCGATACTTCTGTAGTGGTTCTTTTTGTTTCATGTCTTGGTGTTTGAATTATTTTGTTCTGTTGGCGCCTTATGTATGTTTTCATATTTTTAGTTATGTTAAGGTAACTGAGTGGCCACCTATTGGGAAAATAGCTGCTCATTCGGCTTACGAAATGTTTTATGGTATAAGTACCTGGTTGTTACTTTGGTTTTTTCCCACCTCGGTTTTTGGAGTGGGAATCTTTCTCTGATTGCGCCTTTTCCTGATCTTTGCCTACTTGTACCTTTTCAAAAAAAAAAAAAAGTTTTGTAGCCCATGACGTGAAAGTTGATAGGTACAGGCAACTCAATGAGTTAATGAGTTTTGTGAGTTTTCAATGTCAAGGTCATTTCTTGACCTTGGCCAAAGGTCATTTAAATGTAAAAAAATAAAACTTATTTTAATTTTCTCGGAAACCGCTTGGCCAATCAAAGCCAAACTTTATGTGGGGCATCCTTAGGAATGAAGAACAAAATTTTATTAAGTGGTCAAGTTTACATCACAAAGATGATGGCCATGGCCATATATGGTAAAAACCTTGAAAAAAATCTTTTTAGAGCTTGTGAAGGGATTTCAACGAGACATGGTTTAAAGCACCAGGGACTCTGGCCCATCATAGTTTATATAAATCTTGACATTGAATTAATCTTGGCCTATTTTACGGCAAGGTCAAATATGGTCACATAAGCCTTTCAATGGAAAAAAGTGGAAACACTGTATTTTTTTTTTTTTTTTTTAAAAATGTACATAACCTGCGACCTGAAATTTATTGAGTAAATGAAGTTATGATCAGTTATGTTAGTATTCAAGGTCAAGGTTGTGCATAACCTTGGCCAACATGACCTTGACTTCGGATTCGAAATAAACACGATCCGAGCCATGGCCTAATTAAGTTAAAGGTTATTTTTTTTTCTGTTTTTTTTTTTTTTTTTTTTTTTTTTTTTTTTAGTGATGACGGGGTATCGGTTTAGTGATAAAGTTTTTGTGTTGGGGTTGTTCAACGGACCTGAAATAGGACGATTTGTACAAAGAAATTTTTTACCTGAACACCGTTTCTTATGTTGACAAATTATTGGTGGCGGTGAAAACTCAGGTGAGACAATTAAATATGTTTTTAATCCGATTAATGACTCGTTTGATGTCATTGATTGAGAGAAATGACGATAATGTTTGATCTTAACAATTTATAAATATATGCTGAAAGCTGTGTAATCGTCGTTCATTTGCCAAATTCTCCACGAAAAAGGGGTGTCTCCTACAGTTCAAATGGCATTACCAAGTTTTACTGTCTTGGTGAAAACCAAGGACACTCTATCGAGAGGACGACACACTCAATGGAAATCGCTCATGAAATATTGACTATGTACTATGCCCATTTTACCTGTCCGCTAAGCCGCAGCAGTCGATATTGTCGCCATTTTGAAATAAGATAAATCATACCTGTTCGAGTTTTTATTAAATAACTCCAAAGATTGGTTGCATTCAAATTGATAAATAACGAAAATTAAGTGCACAAAGTCTACCATCATCATAACAGACAGTTTTAGAACCAATTTTTAGACGAAAACCTTTCAATTTAGGAAAAAACGTAGGAAAAAGAAACCCCTAAAACAAATTTATGAGCCGTAAATTTCCCGGAAAAAATTGTCCTGACAAACTGACAGTATAGCTTGAACTTAGGTTTTGCATATGTCAACTTGAAGATTTGTCTTTAACATACAAAGTAAACAAAATAATTATTGGTAGAAAGCTCAAATAAAGCTGTAAAGTGTTCCAAAAGCGCCACCGTTGATTTTCGTTTTCTAAAAACGGTCCGCCATTTTGTCACGCGGACTTTGTAATTTCTAATAAGTTTACTACTACACATTTCAAAATATCAAACTTTTATATATTTTTTTCGAAACTTTGATGTATCTGCTTTTCATAAATATTATACTTACTAATAGCACGCAGCTTATATCTAAGTAATTGGTTCCGATTTATGACGACTGTGTGAAAATTGTCGCCATGACGCCATTTTAAGGTCAAAAATAGAAACAAAATAGGGGTAAAGAAAACCACTAAAATTACCAGTAATGTGATAATTAGGGGAAAGATAAATATGTCAGATGAAAGATAATTAAAAGGCCTTTAATCTGGTAAATGGATTTAATTGTTAAAGGTTCTACTTACTGGCTCAGAGAAGATAATTCCATTCAATTAATTCTAATTTTGAAACTACCGCTCTTTTGCCCGATCACGCGGGGCAACGGGTCGTTTCGGTCCAAAATCATGTCACAGTAGATAAAGGGCAAAATAATCAGAGTGTGTCGTCCTCTCGATAGAGTGTCCTTGTGAAAACACAGTGACATTGATTTCTGTTTATTGATTTATCTTTTACATTCTTTTATTGTTTTAAAATATGATCCCTGGTTAAATTTTGAGTTTCTCGCCAGAGGCAATGACCCCAGTAGCAATGGGAATTTTTGCCCTGCTCAGGTTTTGTAGATTTTTTTTCTTGTGGAGGGGGGGGGGGTGATTGTAGATAACAGTTAAACTTAAACACCCACATTTACCCCCAACAGCTGATTGGTTCATGTCAATATGAGTTAAATTATCTTGAAATGCTGTTGTTAGGCACAACCTCAAAATATTGATTGTGGGTACACGTTAGAATTTCCTCACTGAGGCAGTTCTAATGAGTACCCACAATCTATGTTTTGGAGCAAAATTAAGTAAAATAAGTAAACCCCTGCAAACCCCAGTTTTCTATATAAAAGTGGTGTTTAAGGGGGTATACATTTCACGGACATGTTTTCCTGAAGTGTACAGTGTTAAGTAAGACGCAGGCATAAAATGGTACAGAGACTGGCAGCAAGGTTTGCAACAAACGGACACCATAACAGGCATACATGTGATGGGTTTGAAAGAGGAATCAGGGAGATTTTTCTTCCATTTCGGGAAGATTTTTAAAAAATGTATAGAATATATAGGAAAGTTCCTGATTCATTTCAGGGAGATTTTGATTTTTTTAAAAAAAAAAAAAAGTGGTATATTTTAGACGAATTTTTAACAATTTTAAAGCTCATTTCCTGGAGTCTCCCTGATGATGAGGGAGGTATCACATGCATGAACAGGCAGTGTTACAGATATGTTACAAAAAATGGATTTTGACACACTAGTGAAGGAGAATGAAGGTGTACTGGCTTAGTGAAGTTGTTTATGGTTTAGTGGATATACCAGCTTCTGTCTATGTCTCCCATAAGCACATGCAGAGAAAATCACACAAAGAAACTCACATTTCATGAAGGTGTTTAGTGTTTACAAAGATTTTTTTTTAATTGGAACATTCCCAATTTGGAATTTTACTAATTTGCGAAACAGCTTTGTTTCTTCTGTTGAAAATTAATTGGATTACCACTGGGAAAGAGCTGGGTTTTCACTTGTTTTTAAGTAGCTGGCAGAAATTACAGATCAAAAGGCAAAAAAGCATGTCCTCTTGAAAAGCTGTTCAATATTTCATATTCAAATAAACTTAGTGCATATTTTTGGTTGTCAGTCAAATGTTGTTCATGTTAGAACCTTAATGTACCTGTACTTGAATGCATTCACTTTTTTGGATTCTTTCCATTTATGCTAATTTAGTTCACCTACAATGTCTAAATGTTATAGATAAATGAGCCGCGACATGAGAAAACCGGATTTTTGCCTATGCGAAAACAAAGGCGTAGATCAGCTTTGCAGTCACTGCGAAGCTGATCAGTGCCTTTATTTTCGCTACATAAATAATACAATTCCTCTTCTTCCTATATCCAAAATTTCAAACATCTAGCCATCTTCTGTAGCTGCACAGACCGGTTTGTGTCAGACCAGGTCCGAAACCCCAAAGACCGGTTATCTCACAATGTGGCTCAAATGAACCCTGTAAATAGATAAATAGGTCCTGAATTACATGTATCAAACTGTCTCATTAACATTTGAGCCTTCGCATGACAAAACCAACAATTTGGGCTTCCGACCAGGTCTGACACAAACCGGGCTGTACAGTCACAGAAGCAGGCTAGAAGCTTTAAAGTTTGGATTTAAGTAGAAGATAAATACATGTATGTTAGCGTAAACAAAGGCGCTGATCAGCTGTGCAGTAACAGCTGTGCAGTTACTGCACAACTGATCTGTGCCTTTGTTTTTGCATATGCAAATTATTGGTTTTCTGGCGCAGTGGCTCATTTTAAATTGTGATACAGTAATTTTACTCACTCAAAAACAGCATGTTTCGTTCGTTCATTGCACAATCAATGTTTATATGCCTAATGCATTACTATGTGCTTGAAGTTAACTAGAAGGTACCCATGGCTGAGTGGTTAAGTGCGCTGATTTTATTGCCGTGCTGAACTGCAAAACTTTATAGCATAAGGGAACCAGTGATCGATCAGAGATAGCCATGTTTGATAAATTTTCGGATCAGACATTCATTGGAGAATGCATGTTTGCATACCCCTTTGAAGCTTGAACCTTCTCCATGTTTTATAATAATTTATGTCATTTTATGAAGGCATCATGTCACATTCTCAGTGACGTCATTTTAACACACCCACCATCATACAGTGTGAATCAGGGTCAGGTGGAGCATGATCGATTACCTTCTTTTTCTCTTAAAAATTATGGCTAGCTTGGAAGGTATGTACATTTTCAGAAAGAATAATTACGGAATGTACTGTTTATCTCTATCCACGAAACACAGTTTGGAAATTTTCAGTGAATTTAAAGAAAAAACGTAGCGAAACAAGGTGATAAAAATGCATAAACAACGCCCATATAAACAATGGTAAACTGTCAAAAAATCGATCAAAAATCACAGAAATTGTCCATTAGTCGCAGAGTTAGCCTATACAATTTGGAATGTCGATCACATTTGTTTAGTATGTAGTGAAGTTAAAAAGTTTGGCCAGTCTGAACGAATGCTGATCGTTTCATCTTGGAGAATTTATTGAACAATCATCGCTTTTAAGCAGTCCAACTAAGACTCCCTCTTCATTAAGTGCCAGAAAATGCAAGCTAGAAATGCTTTAAATTAACGTTTGTCAGGTAATGTAATGCGCTTTAAGTTGAGACTAGCACAAGATTTACTTCAGGTTTCCTTTGGGAATTAATAGCCCATGCGTGGATCCAGAAATTTTCATGAGAGGGGGTCCAACGAAAATGGTAATTTTTTGTCACAGACGAGGGGGGGTCCAACCCCCCAAAAATCCGGAAATCACCTTTTTTTAGGTAAAATTTTCAAATTCCAGGGGGGTCCGGACCCCCGGTCCCCCCCCCCCCCCCCCTCTGGATCCGCACATGTAGCCGATAAACACCAGGTGATCGATCACTGGTCCCTGATCGATCACAGGTTGCCTTACACTACATGTTTTTTGGGGGAAAATGGTAAAAAAGACTATTATTTATTTTTTTATGCGGAAAGCTATAAAACTTGCAAAGGGTTGGTTTAAAAATTAGATAGATTTGCTCTATACAAGTTCATTTATTTGATTTGTAGTAAATAGGTTACTGGTACACACCTATTCTGTTATACCTAGATGTCATTTCATACTTTTTATTTTGAGTATTTACTGCATTTGTGTGACATTTGTAAGACAATGGCGATATATGCTTATCATTGTATGTAAATGATTATCATCGCTACCCAAATGTTTTCTGCAATATCTTTATGCAATGTCTGTAATTCTGTATGCCAGAAAAGGAGGGCATTTGATGTTAACTCATTTGCATTTTCAAAGATTTCCATACAAAATCAAATTTAATTAGTACTTGTTAGAATTGTCTTTGAGAGGAGTTTCTAATGCATACACACTACTTTTGGTTTTATGGAAAATTAACAAACTTTACCCTTTATTTTTTCATGAAATATATATATGTCTCGCTTTACCTTATAAATAGGTCATTCGGGTTTATACACAGTGGTTCGTTTTCTGATAATCACTTTTATTACGGGGATAAATAAACAAATCGCTTAGCATATCTTAATGTGGAAATACACCTTGAATGGACAATATAAGTTTACAAAGGATATACAGGATCATTCAACATTGGCCTGGATTTTAAAGTTTGTTGATATTTTGGTTAAGCTGATAAAAGATCAAAGTGTTTATGATATACAACCCTTATGCATGTAAGTATATAACATTATACAGGGCTTCGCTTTCATGTTCTATGGCAAATAAAAGTACTGTTTGGGAGGTGGGGTTACTTTTTGCTATATGTTACAAACTAATGCATCTAAAATAGATTTTACACATATGGAGGAGATGTTAAGCCATACGGTATTATTGACTTGAAATAAAAGTGCTCATGGGTAAATTTTAATTTGCGTCCGCATGGGTCATAATAATAAAATTTGCTTGTAATGTAAAAATAAGATTTACATCTGGTCAACCCCAGGAGTAAATTTACCCATGTGTAAATTTACTCTGATGTATATTTTGTATTCATATGAGCTATTTGCTTACCCCGAGTGCAAATTTTACTCTGGGTAAGCAAATAGCCCATGTGAACACAATTTATATACATCATTGAGTAAATTTACTCCTGGGTTTGCTGCTGCAGTAAAGTTACATGTGTGTATATTTGGTGCATGCAGATTGGACTTGCCTGTAAGGATGCAAAGACCTGTCTGGAAACAAACTTCCTTAGATCCTTCTGATGCATGGAAAACTGTTCCAAGACCCTAGGAAAGTTGTTCCCAGACATGTATTTAGCTACATATTATGGCTCAAGGGCACTATTGGGGACCATACTTATATATATATATATATATATATATATATATATATATATATATATATAATATGAGATTTAGGTAATATACATCAAACAATCAAACCCTGTCGGTAGCACTGGATCCATATATATATATATATCACACCAATACATACATCAGGTGCTCTTCAATACATGTCCGATAACCTTCACAGCTCGATACAAATCATACATCGTATATCTGGCTGGCAAAAAGGATGCTCCCTAATGGCCACATCAGTATCGTGAAAGGTGAACAAAGTCGATCATTTTACAAATCAATATCATTAATCTTTATACAAGGACGTGAACAGCAAACTCAAGCGGGACCTCGCAATAATCATAGGTTGACAAGACGACAGGTTGACAAGTCGACAGGTCGACAATTCAGTATTGTCCCATTCTGTATATCAACAGTTAACCCTAACCCTAACACCAACCTAAGCCTAACCATAACCTAACCGTACACCTAACCCTAACCTGATCTTTGTTATAGACAATAGCACTAGGTCAACAGGCCGACAAGTCGACAGGTCGACAAGTCGACAATTCACTATTGAAAAATGGTCATTATTCACTCATTCTGTATATCTACAGTTAACTCTAACCCTAAGACAATACTAACACCAACCTAACCCCAACCCTAACCTAACCCTAACCCTACCCGGATCTTTGTTATTGACAATAGCTCTAGGTCAACTGGTCGACAAGTCGACAGGTCGAAAAGTCGACAAGTCGACAAATCAGTATTGATTATACATGTATGTATACATGTAAATGGATGTGAAGATGCCCTCATTAATGGTCATTATTGTCCATATCTATAGGTAAACAGTTAAAAATCAGAAATCAGAATTGGCTAGGGAGATGGATCTTCTGTAATGTCCACATCAGTAAATCGACAGGTCGACAAGTCGACAAGTCGACAAATCAGTATGAGTGGTGTTTACAAATGGAGGTGGAGATGTTGGTCAACCGGATCTTTGTTATTGACATATTGTCCCAATCTGTATGTCAACAGTTAACCCTAACCCAACCCTAACCCTAACCACACACTAACCCTAACCCTAACTTAACCCTTACCCTTACCGGATCTTTGTTATTGACAAGAGCACCAGGTCGACAGGTCGACAGGTCGACAAGTCGACAAGTCGACAAATCAATATTGTCAAAATATATAAATGGATAGGTAGGTATAGTCCAAGCGGAAAATCAAGGACTAAGTGCATGATGGGAAAAAGAGCCTATGTGGTATATAGCTGTCAATACATAATAATCATCATATACCTGAAGCATGATAGCATACGACGCCTGGGGAGCAAGCACTAACCCTAACCCTAGCCAAGCCCTAACCCTAACCACACACTAACCCTAACACTAACCCTAATCTAACCCTAACCCTAACCGGATCTTTGTTATTGACAATAGCACTAGGTCGACAGGTAGACAGGTCGACAAGTTGACAGGTCGACAATTCAACAAATCAATAATGCCAAAATTGCTAACACTAACCCTAATCTAACCATAACCCTAACCGGATCTTTCTTATTGACAATAACACTAGGTCGACAGGTCGATAGGTCGACAAGTCGACAAATCAATATTGCCAAAATATATAAATGGATAGGTAGGTATAGTCCAAGCGGAACTACAAGGACTAAGTGCATGATAGGAAATAGAACCTATGTGGCACATTTAGATGTCAATACATAATAATCATCATATACCTGAAGCAGGAGGGGCATGATCGCATACGACGCCTGTGAGGCAAGCCCCCCCTCGACCCCCAAGCTAAAGAAAGAATCCTCCGAGATTACTTTCACTGGCAATATTGACATGTGATAAGCCTTTAAGTTTCCAGTGGATATGCGGCTGTACATCTAAATATGTCATTTATCTGTACTGCCAAAACTGAATTGTCGACTTGTCGACTTGTCTACCTATGAGATTGGGAGAAGGCTCCTCATTAATGCTCATTATTGTCCCATTCTGTATGTCAACATTAAACCCTAACCCT
Source organism: Rugalucina vietnamica (assembly GCA_964017185.1). Lineage (NCBI taxonomy): Eukaryota > Metazoa > Mollusca > Bivalvia > Lucinida > Lucinidae > Rugalucina > Rugalucina vietnamica. The sequence continues at coordinate 7,127,637 of OZ024875.1, forward strand.
AACCCTAGCCCAACCCTAAACCTAACCACACACTAACCCTAACCCTAACCCTAACCGGATCTTTGTTGTTGACAATTGCACTAGGTCGACAGGTCGACAAGTCAACAGGTCGATAAGTCGACAATTCAATTTTGGCAGTACATATAAATGACATATATAGATGTTTGTTGTTGACAATAGCACTAGGTCGACAGGTCGACAAGTCGACAAGTCGACAGGTCGACAAGTCGACAGGTCGACAAGTCGACATATCGATATTGCCAAAATATTTAAATGGATAGGTAGGTATAGTCCAAGCGGAAGTACAAGAATTGGCTAGGGAGATGGATCTTCTGTAATGTCCACATCAGTAAATCGACAGGTCGACAAGTCGACAGGTCGACAAGTCGACAAGTCGACAAATCAGTATGAGTGGTGTATACAAATGGAGGTTGAGATGTTGGTCAACCGGATCTTTGTTATTGACATATTGTCCCAATCTGTATGTCAACAGTTAACCCTAACCCTAACCCTAACCACACACTAACCCTAACCCTAACCCTTACTTAACCCGAACCCTTACATGATCTTTGTTATTGACAAGAGCACTAGTTCGACAGGTCGACAAGTCGACAAATCAATATTGCCAAAATATATAAATGGATAGGTAGGTATAGTCCAAGCGGAAATACAAGGACTAAGTGCATGATGGGAAAAAGAGCCTAAGTGGTATATAGCTGTCAATACATAATAATCATCATATACCTGAAGCATGATCGCATACGACACATGGGAGGCAAGCACTAACCCTAACCCTAGCCAGGCCCTAACCCTAACCACACACTAACCCTAACACTAACCCTAATCTAACCCTAACCCTAACCGGATCTTTGTTATTGACAATAGCACCTGGTCGACAAGTCGACAGGTCGACAAGTCGACAAATCAATAATGCCAAAATTGCTAACACTAACCCTAATCTAACCATAAACCTAACCGGATCTTTCTTATTGACAATAGCACTAGGCCGACAGGTCGACAAGTCGACAAGTCGACAAATCAATATTGCCAAAATATATAAATGGATAGATAGGTATAGTCCAAGAGGAACTACAAGGACTAAGTGCATGATGGGAAATAGAACCTAAACTGCCAAAACTGAATTGTCGACTTGTCGACCTGTCGACTTGTCGACTTGTCGACCTATCAACTTGTCGACCTATGAGATTGGGAGAAGGGTCCTCATTAATGGTCATTATTGTCCCAATCTGAGTGTCAACAGTTAACCCTAACCCTAACCCTAACCCAGCCCTAAACCTAACCACACACTAACCCTAACCCTAACCGGATCTTTGTTGTAGACAATAGCACTAACTCGACAGGTCGACAAGTCGACATGTCGACAAGTCGACAAATCAATTTTGGCAGTACAGATAATTGACATATATAGATGTACAGCAGCATATCCACTGGAAACTTAAAGGCAAGTTGACAAGTCGACAAATCAATATTGCCAAAATATATAAATGGATAGGTAGGTATAGTCCAAGCGGAAATACAAGGACTAAGTGCATGATGGGAAAAAGAGCCTAAGTGGTATATAGCTGTCAATACATAATAATCATCATATACCTGAAGCATGATCGCATACGACGCCTGGGAGGCAAGCACTAACCCTAACCCTAGCCAGGCCCTAACCCTAACCACACACTAACCCTAACAGTAACCCTAATCTAACCCTAACCCTAACCGGATCTTTGTTATTGACAATAGCACTAGGTCGACAGGTCGACAAGTCGACAGGTCGACAAGTCGACAAATCAATAATGCCAAAATTGCTAACACTAACCCTAATCTAACCATAAACCTAACCGGATCTTTCTTATTGACAATAGCACTAGGTCGACAGGTCGACAAGTCGACAAGTCGACAAATCAATATTGCCAAAATATATAAATGGATAGATAGGTATAGTCCAAGAGGAACTACAAGGACTAAGTGCATGATGGGAAATAGAACCTAAACTGCCAAAACTGAATTGTCGACTTGTCGACCTGTCGACTTGTCGACCTATCAACTTGTCGACCTATGAGATTGGGAGAAGGGTCCTCATTAATGGTCATTATTGTCCCAATCTGAGTGTCAACAGTTAACCCTAACCCTAACCCAGCCCTAAACCTAACCACACACTAACCCTAACCCTAACCGGATCTTTGTTGTAGACAATAGCACTAACTTGACAGGTCGACAAGTCGACATGTCGACAAGTCGACAAATCAATTTTGGCAGTACAGATAATTGACATATATAGATGTACAGCAGCATATCCACTGGAAACTTAAAGGCAAGTCGACAAGTCGACAAATCAATATTGCCAAAATATATAAATGGATAGGTAGGTATAGTCCAAGCGGAAATACAAGGACTAAGTGCATGATGGGAAAAAGAGCCTATGTGGTATATAGCTGTCAATACATAATAATCATCATATACCTGAAGCATGATCGCATACGACGCCTGGGAGGCAAGCACTAACCCTAACCCTAGCCAAGACCTAACCCTAACCACACACTAACCCTAACAGTAACCCTAATCTAACCCTAACCCTAACCGGATCTTTGTAATTGACAATAGCACTAGGTCGACAGGTCGACAAGTCGACAGGTCGACAAGTCGACAAATCAATAATGCCAAAATTGCTAACACTAACCCTAATCTAACCATAAACCTAACCGGATCTTTCTTATTGACAATAGCACTAGGTCGACAGGTCGACAAGTCGACAAGTCGACAAATCAATATTGCCAAAATATATAAATGGATAGATAGGTATAGTCCAAGAGGAACTACAAGGACTAAGTGCATGATGGGAAATAGAACCTAAACTGCCAAAACTGAATTGTCGACTTGTCGACCTGTCGACTTGTCGACTTGTCGACCTGTCGACCTATGAGATTGGGAGAAGGGTCCTCATTAATGGTCATTATTGTACCAATCTGAGTGTCAACAGTTAACCCTAACCCTAACCCTAACCCAGCCCTAAACCTAACAGTAACCCTAATCTAACCCTAACCCTAACCGGATCTTTGTTATTGACAATAGCACTAGGTCGACAGGTCGACAAGGCGACAGGTTGACAAGTCGACAAATCAATAATGCCAAAATTGCTAACACTAACCCTAATCTAACCATAAACCTAATCTTTCTTATTGACAATAGCACTAGGTCGACAGGTCGACAGGTCGACAAGTCGACAAGTCGACAAATCAATATTGCCAAAATATATAAATGGATAGATAGGTATAGTCCAAGAGGAACTACAAGGACTAAGTGCATGATGGGAAATAGAACCTAAACTGCCAAAAATGAATTGTCGACTTGTCGACTTGTCGACCTGTCGACTTGTCGACTTGTCGACTTGTCGACCTATGAGATTGGGAGAAGGGTCCTCATTAATGGTCATTATTGTACCAATCTGAGTGTCAACAGTTAACCCTAACCCTAACCCTAACCCAGCCCTAAACCTAACAGTAACCCTAATCTAACCCTAACCCTAACCGGATCTTTGTTATTGACAATAGCACTAGGTCGACAGGTCGACAAGTCGACAGGTCGACAAGTCGACAAATCAATAATGCCAAAATTGCTAACACTAACCCTAATCTAACCATAAACCTAACCGGATCTTTCTTATTGACAATAGCACTAGGTCGACAGGTCGACAAGCCGACAAATCAATATTGCCAAAATATATAAATGGATAGATAGGTATAGTCCAAGAGGAACTACAAGGACTAAGTGCGTGATGGGAAATAGAACCTAAACTGCCAAAATTGAATTGTCGACTTGTCGACCTGTCGACTTGTCGACCTATGAGATTGGGAGAAGGGTCCTCATTAATGAATTGTCCATTTGTCCTCTTGAAGACTTGTCGACTTTTGGTTGTATTATGTAGTAGTTAAGGGTAGGTTTTTTAAGATAAAGAAGGGTCCCCAATAATACACTTGACCCCATATTATCACATATTGACTGCATCTGCCTGATACGCACTGTGAAAAGGGGCATGTCATCTTTCAGCACTAAATTTGTGCAACTTATGGATTCAAGCTGCAGGCGAATACAGGCCATATGTTTCCTTATCAAGAGACAGTATGCATAATTTGTGAATGGTAATATTGTGAATTGTAGTCATGTGTTTAATTAATACAAAAACATATCAAGCAGCAGGTCAATTTTAAGCTTATTCAAACACGCTTCATTTTGATGCACTGTAACTTACCTGTAGCTCGCATAATGGTCTGTAAGTCCAATGGCTATTCTGAACATTGTTCATTTTCAACTTTGGTCATTTGCTATTTCATGAAGATGAACCTGTTCCAAACAAGATAGATGACCACACTCTATACCCCCTGTTTTGTTAAAAAAAACACAAAAAAAACCCACAGAGTTGAAAGGGCGATTAGCAACTTCTTCTGACATGGGATACACATAGCTTTGTTGATTTTTAGGACTGATAAACCATATTCACTATAACTGAATAGTGTCCAATTTCACCTGTTACAATTTTAAGATATTTGAAACTATTTTAAGAAAAAAATGAGAACTGATGGAAAGATACAAATCTTGAATAACTTGTAAACGGGCAGTTAAACAGCTTAATTTGCAAAATACATTTCACATTTGAGCCTCGTTACGAGAAAGCCAGATTTTTGCCAATGCGAAAACAAAGGCGCAGATCAGCTGTGCAGTAACTGCACAGCTGATCAGTGCCTTTGTTTTCGCTACACGGATAGTACAATCCCTCTTTTCTTAAATCCGAAGTTTGAAGCTTCTAGCCTTTTTCCGAGTCTGTACAGGTCGGTTTGTGGCGGACCTGATCGGAAATCTCGAAGACCGGTTTTCTCACTCATTTATAATCTTATGTTGTATTGAAAGTATAGACTATACATGTACATCATAAATGCTAACTCTATGTTATAGTCATGTGGTCCCGATGTGAATATAGTCGTTGAAAGGGATTTAACATTCAACACTATCCTTGCACTGATGTTTCCTACTGTCACTACCAACGAAGCATTGATATGAATTTGACAGCAGTGTAACTGTGTTGTTAAAGTGGTGAAAATAAATAACACAACCATCGACACCGCTTTATTCATTCTTCAGCTAAGAAATGGTCAGCCCAACTTTTTTGCTTTCTCAAGGGTGGGTTTGACAAGTTAATTGTTTTTACTAATGTCCACCTGTCACGCGTAGTTGCTGTAATTTAATATTCTGTTGTCAGTTCGGTTGTCATATTTCGACATATTAACAAATTTTGTGTCAGCAATTGTGGTAAAGGTGCGTTAAGTGAGTCTTTTGGAATGTCTTTTACTTTTGTTGTAAGTGCATTTTACTTGTTTAATCACCCTTGAGGTGTTGCGTGACATCAAAAAAAAAAAGTGTTTGGGTTTTGTATACTCAGATAAGCCAAGGCGTCCATTAAGTCTGATCAAACTTTGACCTCATAAAGAAAGCTAGAGCGTTACATGCCTGCTGAATGCACAGGGATTCAGTTGCTTTTATCACAGTCTAAACATATTTGAGCCACTGCATGGGAAAACCAACAATCTGCATAGGCGAAATCAAAGGCGCAGATCAGCTTCGCAGTTACTGCGAAGCTGATCAGCGCTTTTGTTTACGCTACAAGGATAGTACAATTCCTCTACTTTCTAAATCCAAAATTTCCAGCCTCTAACCATCTTCTGTGACTGTACAGCCTGGTTTGTGTCGGACCTGGTCGGAACCCAAATTGTTGGTTTTCTCACGCACAGGCTCATTTTGTTTGTTTGTATTGTTGTTTAATGCACTAGTCGTTTGTAACCATGCCCTCCTCTCCACCCACCCCCGGGGAATAGCGGGGACTTTGACTTTTGGTCAAGCAAAACCCTGCTAAAAGCCCCACCCTGTGGGGACTGTTTGTTGGTAAAACCACTGCTGTTTTCCCCTGCAGCCTGCTATCTTTTCATTTCACAGCCCTTTTTTGCCTATTTAAAGCAAACACTGGGTATTTCCCCTACACCGCCATGGCAGAACCCTGCTCATTTCCACGGGTATCCCTCATCCTCCCCCGGGGGTGGGGGGCAGTGGTTACAAACGACAAGTGCATAATGTCTGAGTCTACATTTTTCACTCATGTTGAGTCACCCACCCCCTCCCGCGTCTAGATTCTGACACCACGCTTATCTTCAAAGACATTGACCCATATTTGACAAATGGATTTTCCCATCATTATCATTTGGGCAAGTCCACTTCAGTTCTTAGGGGCATCAGGTGTGATTTTTAAATTTTATTCAATTTTTCGATGAAAATTTTATTAGCAAACAGAATTATTCTGAATAGCCCCAGATGGGACGCCACGTTCCGCGGCGTCACATCTGGGGCTATTCTGTTTGCCTGTGTCCCATAAAAGGGATGCCAGGCTTAAAAGAGTTAATTGAATGATTGAATGATAGCAACATTTATTTTTTATCGACTTTTCTGTCATTTTGATTTATTTATGATTTGAGCCCAACTCAACTCTGGTCGGGCGGCCCCCGTGGCCAAGTGGTTAAGGTCGCTGACTTCAGTGCTCTTAATCACTCGATCATCTCACCGCTGTGGGTTCGCGCCTCGCACGGGGCACGAGTCACATGTGGGACAAGCCAAGTTCTGCTTGCGGGTGTGTTAGGTGGTTTTTCCCCGGGTACTCCGGTTTTCGCCCCACCTACCGATTGATTCGTCTCGATATGAGTGAAAAAGCTTGAAAGGGACGTAAAACTGAATAAAAAAAGTCAACTCAGGTCATATGAAGATGGGATCTCTTTTTAAGTCTCATCCAAAAGAAGTCTGTAATGGAAATCCCTGGACCTGAGGTGATAAAACTTTTTTCATGCTCAACTCAGGTGAGCATAAAATTTGAACTGCTCATGAATACTGAAATAGTCTACCTATAGGACTGATGGCTTATCAGTTACTAGCATCTAGTAAAAATACAACATGAAGTATAGGCAAAATCCCGCCCACTGTTTCAAACTCTTGGCGTGAGTCTCTGTGGTAAGTCCAGATAAATTGAAATTAAAGGTTTAGATCACCAAATCCTGTAATTTATCCTGCTAATAAATGTTAAAATGCCAACAACTTTGGCATTTTAACATTTATGAGCAGGATAAATTTTATTCTCAGCTGAGCTGAGCATGAAAAATGCTTTATACCCTCAGTGCCAGGTTTACAGAGTGAGAGGCTTTCTCTTCTGTCATGATGGTTTGTAATTTGTTCGCTCGTTCGTTGTAATTGGTTTGCAATCATCAAAGAACTGTACAATATTTAGTCAAAATATTGTCTCAAATCTCTTGATTTGTTAACCGCCAAGGGTCATTTATTGCTCTGGGCTCAGCTATCTTGATGTAAGGGTGGATAATTGTTTGTTTATCTAGATCAGATAACCTTAATTTGGTTAATCAATTGTTATGGGTTGAATATACATATCATTGTTTTATCAAAATTGTTGAATTTATCTATGCAGTGGTTTGAACCATTGTTTATAGTATGTATTGTTTAATGCAAATTTGTAAACATAAAAACTTATTTTGGATATGCTGAATGTTGTAAACATAACAGGCTGAGGGACCTATGGATGTCATCATGGACTGACAAATTGCTAAATGTTCGAATATGTGTCTTTTAACCCTCGTCCTGCGGGACCCGCATGTATGCGGAATTGTAGTGCCAGGCTGTATGGCTGCACCCGCATATATGCGGATCCGCAGGTACCGTATTTTAGTCATACAAATCTCTCGACCAATCAAAATCAATGTACTATCGATGTTCGGGTCGGTTGCTATACACAATGGAAAAAACGTTTTGCCGTTATATCGGACATTATTATTGGTTTTACAGGTAAGACACGTGACTTTTAGCGAGATTTCAGCAGCTGATCAAGATGGCAAATTACTCGCTACAAATTGGGACGTTTTTCAATGATTTAAACACCGATTCTGATAGCGGAGATGAATTTTGGTCTTCGAGGTGTACGACATTGATATTGACCGACAGAATCAAGACGATTCTGACGATGAATGGGCATTTGACATTAAAAAATCGGCTGAGGGCGACCCAGAACCGACACACCTTTAGTTAACAGGTGTGCCTGGAGTCACTGGCTCTACCGCGCTTCCTAATAGTTAGTTTCTAGTTTCTAAACTATGACTGTTCAAAAAAAAAGAATATTTTTGTGTTCAGTACTTTAAAAATTAGCAATTTCAAATTTTTTGGAAACACACCTGGACGGTCCCTTTTATGTTTCTTTGATGTTGATAAATTATTTCCTACCTGAGAAACTGAAAAGTGTATAAAAGTGTTTGAAAATACATGTATTCATATTTTATTAAGATTACCTAGTATTTCAAGGAGCAGCAATCACATTTTTACAAGTAATTGTATGTTTTATCATTTTTCACATATTTACCTTAATTAATCAATTAATTTTACAGGTAAATGGCGCATGTCCATAATTGGGCAGCCAATATAAGTGTCATGCAATTGTCCATGATCCCAAATTATTTACTTGGTTTCAAGGGATATTATTTGCCCAAATTAGCTGGTTTTAATATATGCATAAGTTTGAAATATGTTGCAAAACAATCTTTAGCTCACCTGAACCTTTGACCTTTGATCCCGGCTTATATGTCACACCTGATGTCACATTTTTTTTCTAAAGATGACAATGTTCGATGGGGCACGTAAATGTCACAAAACAACAAAGGTATTGAGTAAAACAACACAGATTTTACAGCTGTATTTGTATTTTATTACTTTTTCACACCTTTACCTCAATTAATTAATTAATATTTCACAGGTAAGAAAAAAATAACGACAAAACATGAAAAATCTTGAAGATCAATGCAATACCTTTACAATGATGTACAACATGTTAACATACCAGAATAAAATAATACAGTACAATACATGCAAAACATGATACTCACATTTTACAAAATTACAAAAAAATACTCAGCCAGCAGCACTGGAGCTATACAGAATATTCAGCAGGACAAGGGTTAAGACTATTGGATGACCATTCTTATGATGTTCTGGCCATAAGAAGCTTATTTGAGCCGTGACGTGATGCGACAAAACCGGTCTTTGGGGGTTCAGACCAGGTCTGACACAAACCGACCTTTTCAGTCACAGAAGCAGGCTAGAAGCTTGAAATTTCAGATTTTAGAAGAGAAAATGTACTATCCATGTAGTGAAAACAAAGGCGCTGATCAGCTTCGCAGATACTGCAAAGCTGATCTGCACCTTTGTTTTCGCATAAGCAAAAATCTGGTTTTCTCATGATGTGGCTTATTTGAAGCTTAGCTTAGGAAGTCTGAAAATGCAAAATCAATTAAAGTAATGGAACAGACAATTGTTATAGATGTCAATGGGCAAAACTGTAGATTTCCGTATGAGCCGCCGCATCAGAAAACCAACAATCTGTATATGCGAAACCAAAGATGCAGATCAGCTGTGCAGTAATTTGCTTTCGCTGCATATAAAGTACAATCCCTCTTCTTCCTTAATCCAAAATTTCAAGCTTCCAGTCTGCCACTGTGACCGTACATGCAGGTTTGTGTCAGACATGGTGGGAAACTCAAATTGTTGTTTTTCTCGTGTAAAGACTCATATTATAAATAGCCAAGCAATGAGATTTCTTTAGCTAGCCTTTTGGGGGTGAGTGAAGAGGGGGGGGGGTGCAACATATTTTAGGCCAAGCGCAGCTGACCTAGTGGTAGAATGTCAGAATGGAGAGGTCCTGGGTTAAACCCCACTGATGCACATTGCGTTCATGAGCAATGCACGTTTACAATGTAGTTCCTGTGCCTGTGCAGTGTGCACAATTCTCAGAAATAAGGGTGACATAGCGTCTTTAGATACGTTTAACTCCCCAAAGTACTGGCAACTACCAAGGAGACATGATTGAAACATTGTTGACTTGTATATTAACTCATATAAGCCTGGCATCCCTTTTGTGGGACATAGGCAAACAGTATATAGCCCCAGATGTGACGCCGCAAAATGCGGCGTCCCATCTGGGGCTATTCTGTTTGCTTGGAGGAATTTCATCGAAAAATGAGATGAAAAATAAAAATCACTCCTAACACCCCTAAAAATGAAACTGGACTCACCCAATTGATTACGATGGGAGAATCCATTCGTCGAATATGGGTTAAATCATTAACAAAACATGTGATTCCCAGAAAACTATCAGTTTCATGTCATTTGCATTTCAGACCAAGATCCCATCGTCATGACATTCGGAACATTGCCTTGGTTTGAACAGCTTATATGATGTGAGAGAACTCCTCTACCTAAGGTAAGGCATGATATATTTGTGGTACTTATAACAAGGTTTTGAAAAAATAGGGTAGGTAGGAAAATGTAATGTTCTATTGAAACCAATTTTAAAAGCCAGTTTTGATCAGTTTTTAACCAATGTTTGTAGGAAAGGCCAAAACATTTGCTTGAGGGTTGATTTGCGCACCGGAGCAACTTTGCACACTGGAGCATATTTGTACTCCTGTAAATTTTGCACATTCAACTTGGACTAAGTATAAGTTACGAAGAAGCGAAAACTTATTTGGTTGTTTTTGTTGTTATGTCTGATATGATTATGAAAACTGTTAACCATATGTCGCCAAAACTGAGTCATTGCGGACGTTCTGTGGTAAAAATATCCAATAATGATATTTCTATAAAAAATTGTGTAACAAATAACAAATGAGCCACCACATGCGGACTTTCTATGGTAAAAACATTCAATAATGATATTTCTATATAAAATTGTGAAACAAATAACAAATAGCGAAAAGTGGAGTGACCGGATATTTATAATTTATATCATGCTGGTTGTATCTTTATGAACTGGCAGCAGATGCTTTATTGGTACAGTAAAAATCGCCGAATCGGCCACCTTTATAAGAGCTCCACCTTCGTAAGAGCGCCAGTTCAAACATTCCCGACTGCTTTCCCTATAAAATGTCTCTTTATAAGAGCGCCACCTCGGTATAATCGCCATCGGCCAGTTTTTTCATTCCCAAAACGCCAATTGTTCTTCATAAGACGGCCGCATTATTACCTGAGCAAATCTCCAATTATCCATAATGATCCAATCATGTGTGCGTAAACGCGTGAAATTGTTATTGTGTCTAAAATACCTTGGGGAAAAACCTGTTGTCACCTTGGCTACACACTCACGCGAAGTCTCGCATAATCTCGTGTGTAGTTCTGTTATTTTGGTTTCATTCATTGAATCACATCTCATGATTAACGCTAATAGGTGCTAGGTAATTGTCATACTTGATTTGAGGTGTCAGGTAAGCTTACATAAGGATCATCAGTTAATTGATCGTTTGTCTTGAGCTTCGATAAAAAAAAAAAAAAAAAAAAAAAAAAAAAATACCTACCTTTTAAAAAAGCAATAATCCAAATAATAATTATATTACTCCAAAACACTATTCCAACATGTTTCAATAACTTTTATTTTCTAAGACTGACAGTACACAGCTTTCCATTATATGCAGTATTTATTGTGTAAACATAAACCATGTGCTATTTACGTCTGGTTCTAACTGGATATCTGTGACGTCATCATGGCCAAGTGGTGCAGTGGTTAAGGTGTTGGCTTGTCATGTGGGAGGTCGTGGGTTCGAACCCCGCTGGAGCATTTTTTTTTTTTATTTATTTATTTATTTTTTTCATCTTCTTTTCACATTCAAACCTCTTTTCATTGCATTATTTTACTTCTCTTTTTTCTTATCTGCATAATTTAGATTTTTTTTATTTTTTTTTTTTAATTTTTTTTTAAACCTATACAAACTTCTGTTTTAATTTCTGTCATTAAAAAAATGCACAGGTACAAAATTGCTGCAAAAAGCATCCAATATGAAGCTGTTGCCAAAAAAAAAAAAAAAAAAAAAAATAATGCCAATTCGTTTTAGAAACTAGATTAAAATCATTTTGTTGTCACTATTTGATGTTTTAAATACCATTGTTAAAAGATGCATTCAGATATTGGAAAATGGTGATATTATTTTGCCATGCTGGTCTTTCTGACTGACCCTTGATAAGACAGACACCTCTGTATGAGGGTCTGGATGGGGTATAATGATTAAAGAATAATGGCCTAAAAATTTTAATGAGAGTGAATAAAGAGCCAAAAAATTAATGATTAGTGAATAAGTAGGTCTTAAAAAATAATGAATAAATGAAAAATTTTAATGAATAGCAGAATAATATAATGAATAGTGAATAATAACATTTTAAAGAATAATGAATATGCTAAATTTGGCTATGGAATTGTCTTAGATGGCCTCCCTGACATTCCAGAATTTCATTTGTTTCGCCCCCAGACCCGATTTAGCTCAAATGTTATAGTCATATTTCTGAAATATTTGAATGTTTGGAAAGACATAGCATGTAGGGACTCACTTCATGAATCTTTAAAAAAAATGTGTCATTTCCTGAGCCAGATACTATTTCACTGTTTTGTTTGCTTATGTATATGTATTTTCTTTTTATTCTGTTACCCCATTTTGTCCTTATTATATATGTTCCAATCCTATAATGATAATCTTTTCTGTGGACGGACATCACTTAGCTTTTTTATATGACAGGGCATAATTATGATGACTTTTGCAATCAGAAACAAGCCAGTACTAAGAACGTTAATGCAAATCTAACTGGCAGTTTATATGGCGCTACATAATTTTTTCCTCGCTCGCTTCGCTCGCTCGGTATTTAAGACATTTATAAAATGTTTTGTACAATCAGACACAAGCACAAAATCATACTTCACATAGTACTCCTCTGCTTACTATACTCAGAGGAAAAAGTTTAGTCAGTAACTTTGACCAGGCCGATTACTATAATGCCCAGCCGCTTGCCTTAGATGTACCCCTTTATTAAATTTGCAAAGTCAGTCTCTTTTCAATTCTGGAAAGAAACTCCACCAGTTGTCGATTTCGACTGAGTTATTGGCCTTTTTCGTAAAACATCATTTTTGTATTTACCCGATAAATGATCAAGTCGGCGCTTTGATTAATAACGATTTCTGATAGAGGTTGTTGCTAGTGACAAAAATCCTAAAACATCTTTTCAAAATTCAGCGACAGTCTCAAGAAATAACAAGTCAAATATTCATTATTTTGAGATTACCTCCCTTTCATTTAAAACAAGAACGAAAATTGGTGTATGCACTGTGGCAAAACCACATGTGATATTCTAATCATTTTTGTTGGAAATGTTAGGTTTTATTCACAGTTTTATGTCTGGTAATTTTAATCCCAAACTATCAAGGGGTTTTGAAGCTATAGCGATTTAAACTGTTCCAATGGGATTTTACATGTATTTTCACTGACTAAACTTTTGCCGGTAAGCATAGATAACTAAATAAAAACAACAGCTTTTTAGCTCACCTGAGCCGAAGGCTCACAAGGTGAGCTTATAGGATGGCCATGATCCGGCGTCCGTCGTCCGTCCGTCGTCCACAATTTCAAAGATCTTTTTCTCTGAAACCGCTTGGCAGATCTAGTTGAAATTTTATGTGGAGCCTCCTTGGGTAGTGGCATTTCAAGTTTGATCGCAAAATTCAGGTCACATGACCAAGATGGCCGCCACACCCATATATGGTAAAAACCCTTCAAAAATCTTCTTCTCCAGAACCGGTGGGCCGATTTCCATGAAACTTGGTATGTAGCATCGGGGACTTCAGCCCATCATAGTTTGATAAAATGATGACCCTTGGATGGCCTTGACCTATTTTACGGCAAGGTCAAATGTGGAAACATAGGCTTTTACATGGGAAAAAGTGAAAACTATGGATTTTTTGAAAACTATTGCAGCCTGAGGCCTGAAAAGTGGTAGATGCAAACAACTAATGGAGTAGATGAAGGTATGTGATTAATTTAGGTCAAGGTCATCTCTTGACATTGGCCAGTCTGTCGTCTATTCACACTTTTCAAAGATCTTCTTCTCTGAAACTGCTGGGCCAATCAAAGAGAAATTTTATGTGGAGCATCCATGGGTAGGGGAGATGAAAGTTTGATCGCGAAATCCAGGTCACATGACCAAGATGGCCGCCACGCCCATATATGGTAAAAACCACACAAAAATCTTCTTCTCCAGAACCGGCTGGCCGATTTTCATGAAACTTGGTATGTAGCATTTGGGACTCCAGCCCATCATAGTTTGATAAAATGATGACCCTAGGCTGACCTTGACCTAATTTACGGCAAGGTCAATTTTGGAAACATAGGCTTTAACATGGGAAAAAGTGAAAACTATGGATTTTTTGAAAACTATTGCAGCCTGATGCCTGAAAAGTGGTAGATGCAAACAACTAATGGAGTAGATGAAGGTATTTGAATAATGTAGGTCAAGGTCATCTCTTGACCTTGGCCAGTCTGTCGTCCATACACACTTTTCAAAGATCTTCTTCTCTGAAACTGCTGGGCCAATCAAAGTGAAATTTTATGTGGAGCATCCATGGGTAGGGGAGACAAAAGTTTGATCACGAAATCCAGGTCACATGACCAAGATGGCTGCCACGCCCATATATGGTAAAAACCACTCAAAAATCTTCTTCTCCAGAACAGGCAGGCCGATTTTCATGAAACTTGGTATGTAGCATTTGGGACTCCAGCCCATCATAGTTTGATAAAATGATGACCCTAGGATGACCTTGACATATTTTGCGGCAAGGTCAATTTTGGAAACATAGGCTTTTACATGGGAAAAAGTGAAAACTATGGATTTTTGAAAACTATTGCAGCCTGATGCTTGAAAAGCGGTAGATGCAAACAACTAATGGAGTAGATGAAGGTATGTGATTAATTTAGGTCAAGGTCATCTCTTGACCTTGGCCAGTCTGTCGTCCATACACACTTTTCAAAGATCTTCTTCTCTGAAACTGCTGGGCCAATCAAAGTGAAATTTTATATGGAGCATCCTTGGGTAGGGGAGACGAAAGTTTGATCGCGAAATCCAGGTCACATTACCAAGATGGCCGCCAGGCCCACATATGGTAAAAACCTCTCAAAAATTTTCTTCTCCAGAACCGGCAGGCCAATTTTCGCGAAACTTGGTATGTAGCATTTGGGACTTCAGCCCATCATAGTTTGATCAAATGATGACCCTAGGATGACCTTGACCTATTTTACGGCAAGGTCAATTTTGGAAACATAGGCTTTTACATGGGAAAAGGTGAAAAGAATGGATATTTTGGAAACTGTTGCAGTCTGAGACCTGGAAGTTGCTAGATGCAGACAACCAATGGAGTCAATGAAGGTAAGTAATTAATGAAGGCCAAGGTCATTTCTTGACCTTGACCCAAAGTCATTTAAATATAAAAAATTAAGATTATGGTTTTCTCATAAATCACTGGGTTTGGAAACTATTGCAGCCTGAGACCTGAAACTTTGCAGATGCAGACAACTTAAGAATTCAATAAAGGTGTGTGAGTATTCAAGGTCAAGGTCATTTCATGATGACTTAATACTCTAGGATCAGGCTTCAGGTGAGCATTCTCAGGACCAATGGTCATCTGGTTACTATAACTTTTACCCCTGAATTTACAATTTTCTTAAATTAACCTTTGATATGCATAATTGAAGAGAGGTGAAACTCAGGGCATATTCAGTATACAGTTTGGAGGGGATTATATTCCCAACAGATTTAAAAGAGGATTTGCTAAAAAATCAGTTAAATATTTTGGAAAGTTTCTATGAGGCTTTGTGGTCTAGCAGATAATATATGCTTCTCTCAAGATGTTAAAATCAAGGTTGCACTCAGCAGTCTACAATTAATAATCATAGAACTAGTTTTTGTAGCTTTAGATAAGGGATGCCTTAGGTGGGGAATACCTATATTTGCTATTAGAAATTAGCTAGGTGAAGAAGGCGGTTCTAGTAATAATCATATTTTAATGAATAATCAAGCTAATTTTAATGAATAAGCCAAAATTTTAATGACAGTGAATAAATGGCTTAATTTTTAGTGATTAGTGAATACCAGGACCCCCCATCCAGACCCTCCTGTATGACAGCCAGTTTAGCTTACTCCCAAAGGTGGCGCTCTTATAGAGGTTTGACTGTAGCTTGTCCGATTTGTGTACAATGCTTCTTGAAGATTTGGCAGTATAATGTACATATACATGTACATATTTCTATATTCATTCTTCATCTTCAGTTGATTTCTATATTCATTGTTCATCTTCAGTTGATTTCTATATTCATTGTTCATCTTCAGTTGATTTCTATATTCATTCAGCTTCAGTTGATTTCTATATTCATTCTTCATCTTCAGTTGATTTCTATATTCATTCTTCATCTTTAGTTGATTTCTATATCCATTCTTCATCTTCAGTTGATTTCTATATTCATTCTTCATCTTCAGTTGATTTCTATATTCATTCTTCATCTTCAGTTGATTTCTATATTCATTCAGCTTCAGTTGATTTCTATATTCATTCTTCATCTTCAGTTGATTCGTGAAGAACATTATAGTTAAACAGCAACATTGTAATTGACTGTATACCTGAAGGATAAATCTTTATCCAAACTTCCTAAATGAGATACTATCATGTATCTGGGCGATAATTTTGATCACATTTTCCGAGGTGATCCAAGCTACATGTAATAAACAAGAACATATATGTTTTAAAATTACAGCTTACGAGATGACTACAGCAATGTCGACGGCCCAGTTGCTGCAAGTGCCAGAGCCTGAGTTTGACTCAGCTGTACAAAGCATGACCTTGAAGGTAAGGTCAAGGTCATTGTTTTAACAGGGAGCGTGGTGGCTCAGTGGTAGAGTGCCAGACTCCAGAGGGAGAACTCAGTGTTGAGCAAAATATTGTTCTCACTAAAAGTTTGAGTACTGGTTAGTGGTTGAGTACACACAAGGACTGAGATATTGTTGACTGGGGTGTGTGGCGTCTACCATGGTCAGCCTTTGGTATCATTAATGCTATCTGTCTATTTGGTAATGATATATGAACCTGTGTATGAGAAAACCAACAATTTGTGTTTCCGACCAGATCCGACACAAACCAGGCTATACAGTCACAGAGGCAAGATAGGAGCTTGAAACTTTGGATATAAGTAGAAGAGGAATTGTACTATTCGTGTGGCGAAAACAAAGGCGCTGATCAGCTGTTTCGGTAAATAGCTATTCATAGCTAATGTTATAAATGTTTAAACTACCCGACTTAAAATAAATTTTGACTTTGAGTTAGTTTGCGTCTTTGTTTTCGCATATGTACATTGTTGGTTTTCTAATGCAAAGGCTCATATAGTTAAAGCAGTTCAGATGTGCCATTTTAGGAGAAAGTTAACTTGATCAAAAAATCAGATGACAAAAACACATGCAGTCAACAGACGACCAAGCTAGCAATGACTAAATTAATTTCTTCTTCTTCTTCAGGACCTATTAGAGATGATCACAGTTCTTCAGAAGGAAATGGCGAAGGAGCAGGAGACCTTCAACTCCCTCAGCGCCGACCTTGGGACCCTGAAGAGAAACTCAGGCCAGTACAAGACAGTGTCGAAGGATATGAATGCCTCCCAGGCTAGGCTTACCATGCTGATGAATAGAAGCATGAAATGTTTTAGTCAGGTTAGCAGGAGAGTGATGTTTTCATATGTCCAAATAAAACCTTAAAAAAAAAAGAAGAAAAAAAAGGTTATAAACTTTTTTCATGCTCAACTCAGCTGAGCATGATTTTTAAACAGTCCATAAATGACAAAATAGCCCAAATGAAATTTCAGGTGTTGATCACCAAAGCCTGTAATTTATCCTACTCATAAATGTTAAAATGCCAACAATTGTTGGCATATTAACATTTATGTGCAGGATAAATTTAAGACTCAGCTGAGCTGAGCATGAAAAGTTTTATAACCTTGAGACTTGGATAGAAAGATTTGGAGATCAAACTCCACTGGTGCAGGGTTATGTGTTTGTGTCTTTGTGAAAGACACATGAAGCAGTTCCTGCATTCCAAAAATACTGAAAAAATGTTGACTGGGATGTTAAGCAACAAAACTATTGGATTGTCTATGTAGCTGTGAGATACTTATCTAGTTGTGACATACTATGTCTCCACATGCATGAAAAATCATCGACTGACATGAATCCACAACACAAAGAAATGAACAAACTTAATGGGCATGCCAATTTTCTTTGAAATCAATAGAGAAATCATAATTCTTATTGTAAACCAAACACTCATACTAGCCCGGTGTCCTGTTTATGGGACATATGCAATCAGTATAGCTCCAGGTGGGACACCACAGAACGCGGCATCCCATCTGGCACTATTCTGTTTGCATAGAGAAATTTCATCAAAAAAGTAAATTAAATAAAGATTGAAAAGCATTCCTGTCGCCCCTGAAAATGTAAGTGGACTCACCCAAATGATCATAATGATGTCAGAGCAAGTCCATTCATCACATATGGGTTAAGAGTAACTGTTGATTAAAAACATCAGGATAACATGTCCGTATAATGTATACCCTTTTATGCCCCACTTTTATATAGTAATACGGGGGTATACAATTTTTCTTATTTTTGATCGGAGGCGGTTCTAGTGAGTACCCACAATCTATGTTTTGAGCAAAAATATTAAAACTATCTTTTTTTTTTTTTCCTTATGAAATTTTCCATTTTTACAATCGCATGGGCAAGTTTTCGTAATGTCTACACTTCTTATTTCAGCAAAGCAATCAGCAGAGTGTACCAAGAAGAAATTCCATGGGATCAAGTGGTGTCCGCCTACAGAGAAGTAACTCAGCACACGAGAAAGTAGATACCTCAGCTAAAACAAATGTCAATAGACCAAACAGAAACTCCATGGCTGATGTTATAGACTTTAAGGTTGACAAACAGCCAGTGAAATCTGGGCATCTAACTAATGGTGATAAAGCACCGCAGGCTAAACAAGAAACACAGACCAGTGTAGTTCAGATCAGGTCATTAAAGCCTGATCAAAGTGGTCCTGCTAAAAGAACTTCAGTGGAAGTCAAGTCAATGAAATCTGATTCAGAAAGTATACCTAGAGCTTCACATAATACTATGAACGAAGCCAGAAGTAAATTGAAAACTGTGTTTAATTCACAAAATATTGATACTCTTCCGAATAAGAATTTTAGTACGCAGTTAAATGTCTCATCCAATGTAAATAGGTCTCAAACATTTGCTAGTGGTGATGTGAAAAGATTATCTAATGGTTTACAATACGATGCTGGTAACACTGATAGTTCGGCTGATTCAGGTAAAAGCAATAATACAGAAACTGTGAGTGATAACAAACTGCCTACTCCGAAAGAGACAGCGAAAGTGACAGGTGTTGATGAAGTAAATAAAACAAATGTAACCCTAGGACCAATGGCCAGTCATAAAAAGTTCATATCCACAAGTACTGGAAATATACATCTAAATTCCGTGAAAAGTAATATTGAGAAACATAAGCCGGAAATTGTTAAGGGATATCAACCTGTGAAACCTAAGTCAGCCATTGTGATGTCTCATGATAAACAAATGATTGATCTAGATTCATTCACTACCAGGAAGAATATGCTAGCAGAAATTAAACAATTTGATAAAGAGCTAAAACATACAAAGACAAAAGATTCCGGAGAAAGTAAAGTAAATGAAATTGGGAGTATGAGTGGTGGTTCATACAAAGTGGCAGAAAAGAATGGAGAATCTGCTGCTAAACCAAATTTGATGAGTGAAATAAAGTTATCCAAAAAGCCATCAGAAATAGTTAATGCAAGAGAACAAAAACAAACTGTTAGGACAGAAAATATAAAGACAACTAAAGATGTTGGAAAGGAGAGTAACAAGTCATCTAAAGTCACATTTGATCTACCACCTACAAAAGAAGAAACTAAAACTGTATCCAGAATAGAAACTCCATCTTCTGCTAGTGAAGATACTGTCGATGCACAAATGCAAAAGTTTGATGATTTACTAAATGTTAGTGATGATAAAGTAGCTCCACATAAGAAAACTACACAAGATGAGCAATTATCAAGTGTTTCAACTATAGATGTACCAAGGGAGGTAATTGCTGATCCAAGTCAGACAACTACTGTAAAAGAAGAGAAACATTCGGACAAAGCTGATAGAACAAAGAAAGAGGATGAAGATGAGGAAAGATTTGTGACCAGTTTCCAGTTCCCTCAGATGAGAGCCAAGGAAGTGACACAGACAAAGCTTGTCAAGAAAGGTAAGTCAACAAAAATTGTTGTAAATTTGGGTTTCTTAAACTGTGCTTTAAACATGCACGTAAAATAGGATGCTTGTCAGATTTTAATTGTGGATGGATGCCACCATGTTTGGAAGGGTGTGGTGACCTAGTGGTAGAGCATGGGACTCTATATCAAGAGGTTTGGGTTCAAACCCCACTGGGCAGAGTTGCGTCCTTGAGCAAGACACATTACTCTCCATAGTATTGGTAAATCCGCTGGAAGTGGAAGCTTTGTCATGACATGACTAAATAATTGTTGACTTGGACAAAACCATGTTTGGAAGTTATGGATCCCTGATAAGTGATTCTTTGTTAGTAAAAAAAGAGTATTAGGTGATAATTAGAGATATTAAATGCTTATTTTCTCTATAATGTGTATGCTATGAATAGAGAGTAGGATCTTTTCGGTTGTGCAGTGAATGGGACGGTTAGGGACTGTGTGTCAGAATAAAGTTGAGTGCCAGGCTGTCCTGAGTGATGCTGCAAGTTAGAATTTGAGCCTTCGCATGGGAAAACCAACAATTTGCATATGCGAAAACAAAGACACAGATCAGCTGTGCAGTAACTGCACAGCTGATCAGCGCCTTTGTTTTCGCCACATGGATAGTATTATTCCTCTTCTACTTATATCCAAAGTTTCAAGCTTCTAGCTTTATGCTGTGACTGTACAGCCTCTTTTGTGTCGGACTTGGTCGGAAACCCAAATTGTTGGTTTTCTCATGCACAGGCTCATTTATAGAAGATTGAATGAAAAGACGAGCATGAATGCGTGTAAGAAGTTATGAAATCAGGAACAGTATGTGCGAGGGTGTATAATTTGTTATCATTTTGATGCTTGAATGGATTAATTACATGTAACGAAAACTTGCCCATGCAATATACAGAGATTTTTGAAGTTGTAAAAAATGAAAATTTTCAGTAGAAAATTTGATAATTTTCTTATTTTGGCTCAAAACATAGATTGTGGGTACCTGTACCCACAATCTATGTTTTGGAGCAAAAATAAGAAAAATAGGTATACCTCTGCATACCCCACTTTTACTCTATAAAAGTGGGGTATAAGGGGGTATTTATTTCACGGACATGTTTTCCTGATGGTGTATAATTTGATATCATTTTGATGCATGATTGGATTAATTACATGTAAGAAACTGTTGGTCCATGGATGGAAAGATGGGATGATAGAGAAAAGCTTGGATTTGGCAAAATAACTTTGAATCAGAATTAATTGAAGCATGTGAATTTGATAAAATACCTGCCTGTTTGATATAAATTTGTTCAAATTTTGATATGGTGACTGAAAAACTGTGTATTGTTTCAATGTGAAAAAGCAAAGTTTTTGATCATACTGCACATTCAAAGCGCCAGATCATACTGCACATTCATTGTGGCAATTCTGCTCACTGCCTTAATGTAGTGGTACAGTTCAACCTCAATATAACACAATTTGGGGTCCGTAGAAGCAGACCATGTTATAAGTGAACTGTGTTATAATGAGGTTTCTTTATATAGATATAGATAAAAAATAATTGATTTGGGAGCCATGACATGGCCGTGTTATACAGAAAACCACATTATAATGAGGCATGTTATAAGGTTGAAGTGTGCCTGAAGTTTATTTAAAATGTTCATGCTCCAATCAGCCTCTGATTCTGTGCAGTCTAAAGTTCTAAACAAGTCACATGTTTCCACATGAAGAGGCTCAAAATAATTGGGTGTTTAGACAGGACTGTGGAAATATTGCAAAAATCCACTTGTCCAGGGACAAGTAAAGTCAGATAAATCACTTGTCCCACCCAAAACATACTTGTCCGGCAAGGCGACAACAAAAAATAGTTTTAGCACAAACAAAATTTGGATTTAATGAAAAACTTACCAGTATCTCATGACAATTGATTAACTTCTATCATGGGTAAATCGCACTCTGGATGTTGCATATCATGGTAAATAACACACTGGCTGTGGTAAATAACACACTGGCTGTGCCATACCAAAGGCATTAAAAATGGTATATGCACCAGTGGCTACTTTGCTTGGTGCTCAGTATTATATAGCGGTACTGACTCTTTTCTTCCTCAAAACAGACAGCAACACTAGCGATGCATGACTGACAAAAAAAAGTCTCATAATATAGTATCCATTTGTTTGAGGACTGTATGGAGGACTGACCCCGGGGTTATATAACTTTTTCCATGCTCAGCTCAGCTGAGACTAAAATTAATCCTGCTGATAAATGTTAAAATGCCAACAATTGTTGGAATTTTAACATTTTATCAGCAGGATAAATTACAAGCTTTGGTGATCTAAATAAATAAAATTCAATTTATTTGGGCTATTTCAGTATTTATGAGGGATTAAAATTTCATACTCAGCTGAGTTGAGCATGAAAAAAGTTTTATAACCTCGAGACCAGGAATTGATGCTGAGTACATCTCAGTCAGAAACTACTAAAGAAATGATGATGATGATGATGATGATGAAGAAGAAGAAGAGGATGACAACTGATATGCTGTTTACACGACAAATTTGTTCCGAACCAGGTTCGGTCCTGGTTTGGTCCAAGTGTTTAGACAAATACATTTGGTTTGCTCCAAAATTTTGGAACGGTCCAGCTTGGCCCGCTACATTACCTAGGACCTGGTCTGGTCCAAATCTTGTTCCGATCCTGATTCGGTACAAATATTCCGTCTAAACACTTTGTTTCGGTCCAAGGTAGAAAACAAAATAAAATAATGTACAATGCAGTAAGTACAACTATACGGTTTCAAATGTATTGGATACAGCACTGAATGTGCTTTGACGAATTTGTTTGTTTATTTCTTTTTTTTTTTATCATTATTATTTTATGTTGTATTTGATGAAGCCACACCTATTGAGTGAGGGAGACATTTGTGGCTTGCACTTCATTTATAAAGCCCAGTCTAATATGAATATGATTGATGCTGGTGGAGCAGCAAAAAGCAGGAGTACATGTATGATTCGACCATTTTTAGTGAGGTTTTGTGCTATTAAAATACAAATCCGGCGCACTTATTTAACACGCCAATTAGAAAATACATGTCAGCTTATCGCATGAGTCATTTGTTACGATCTACATATTTCAATGTAAACAAGAGGAAAGATTTGTTCCGGACTAACTTGGACAGGTCCAAGTTGGATCGGACCTGGTTCGAACCCGTCTAAACAGAGTATAAGATCATGATGCTGAACATAGAAGGTGAAAATTTGTGGGTTTTAATATGCCATGGTTAACTTTATCTTGATATTTGAGCTGTACTTCTATTATAAAATATGTATCACTTATTCATTACCTACTTAAACTGTCCCTGACCTATTACCTAGAAGGAATATGGAGATTGGCTTTTCATTCATCATATATAGTCATCACTGGGTGCTTCCTTGGTCCGGATATAAAAAGGTTTTGTTTGACTTTTTGGTACCGGATTTTTTTCTACTTCATTAACAGAGTAAATCTCCACAAAACAGAGTGGGCAATAACACTAATTTCACAATTTATATCACTTCTTAAAGAATCAAATAAAAACTTACTATAAAATTGCATTCAATGCACTATTTTATGATTTGAAATTCTTTCAATGACGTCATAAATGAGAATCAAATCAAATCATTGACCAAATTCTAGGAATTATTGTAGAAAAAAATCCGATACCAGAATCAAACAAAACCAAATCCTATCGGGACCTTTAGTAAAAGTCAAACAAAACCTTTTTATATCGGGACGAAGGAAGCACCCAGTGGTCATGCTGATAGCACCACATAAAATGATCGGCAGTTCATGAAAACCAGGCCCCAAACATTTTTCATGCTCAGCTCATCTGAGAGCAAAATTTATCCTGCTCATAAATGTTAATTGTTGGTTAACCGGATAAATCACAGGCTTCGGTGATCTAAACCCAAACTTTCATTTTATTTGGGCTATTTTAGTATTTATGAGCAGTTTAAATTTTATGCTCTGCTGAGTTGAGCATGAAAAAAGTTCTATAACCTCTGAGCCTAGATACTCTCTTGTTTTTTTTGGACTAAGAGAATTGTTCTCTTGATACCCAAGGGCCACAACTCTGATAGTACTGATATAGGCTTGAAATTGAAAGTGGAAATGTGTTTGAAGGGAAACAACTCTTCAGTATTTTAATCAGAATTGAATGTAGATAGGTTATTTTGCCTCAGGGAATGATCTGAATTACTTATGCATAGCCTTTTTATTTCGCACAGTAGGTGTGTTTAAATCACTTTTTGGTTTAGATTGGTTCAGACACCTACGTATAGATTACCAGACAATGTTCAAAATTTTGGACAAGTACCAAAGAATGCTGTTTTGGACGCCGCAGCAATGGTCTTAAACTCTATAAATCATAACAATGCGGTTGTAGAGGAGAGAAAATGTCCATGCTCTTGAAAGGACAACCAGTGTTGACTTAGATGAGATCATGCTTATTCCTTTGTTGATTTGTAAAAGTTAAAAAAGGAAATTTACGTTTAATTATATAAAGAATATTAAATTTTATTGAAATTGCTTAATTTTCAGAGCATGGTTTTACAGAAGATTGACCTTGTATTAGATGGAGTGATATAAAATAGAATTTTCACATTCACAGTTTTATGTAATAAATCAGGCCATTTTAAGAAATGTAAAGCAGCTGATTGAATAAACTTTGAGCTGTGTTTCACCAGTTTCGGACCTGACAAAGTAACATTTGCGACCTGCTCACATACATACTATATTGTGAATATTGCCCCAGCATTAGCTCTGTAACTCTAAAAGATACACTAAAGCCCCAAAATATACCCTAACCCAAATAAATATTCATATGCTCTGAAAACCCCCCAAAAAACTGAAATTCAAAATTTTGCCCCCCAAAAAGTCAGTCTCACCCAAGTATAAAAGATGTTTAGCTTAGTAATCACCAGATTGATAACAAAGACCACATCGAACTTCCCCCTTCCCCCCACCCCCTCTTCTACTGGTTCTACAGTTTCAAGTAGTTGTTATACTTGGATTTTTTTCAATGTGCAGGGCAGGGCTTAGCTAAGCCCAGCCTTGGATGATTTCATTGTTGAGAAAGGGTCCCAGAGCTGACAATGTATAATTGAGGTAAAGGTGACTATGCTTGTTGTCTTTGTGCTATACCTGTGTTTCACCTGAATGATTTCAAAATAGGTGAAGTGTATGGTAGACACACACAAACATAAACATTTTGTTTCTTAAATATAACCATACAGCTACACTCAATTATTTCTATCAAGTCAGCCAATGCCTCTTTGTCAACAACACTTTGCTTTACTGATGGTACATGACCGCAGCAGACGGTCAATAAAGTACCATTCGAAAAAAAAAAATGAAGCAATTCAGAGAACCAGCTGATTTTACTTATTTTTCCTATAAGGCAAGTTCGGTCAAATTAGCAGCAAATTTGCTGCATCAAAAACAGTCAAGTTAGCAGTAATTTTACTGCAGCAAAGTCGGTCATGTTACATGTAGCAGCAATCTCGCTACAGCAAAAGCAGTCAAGTTAACGGTGATTTTTGCTTGCAGTGTTAGAATTAAATTTGCTGCAGCAAAATAGAAAATACAATTGCTGCAGCGAAATTGGTCAAGTTAGCAGCTATTTTGCCACAGCGAAAAAAAAAACAGTCAAGTAAGCAGCAATTTCGCTTGCAGCGAACAGTTTTGTCGCAGATTGTTTTGGCTTTAATCTAGGTGATTGCAAATAAGAAAAAGACAATTAATGACACAATCACATCTTTTCGACGTCACCTACGACCAACGTTCAACAAAAAGTTCCATGTAAGTGGAAATGTTTGTCGCCATTTCTTCTATTTTTTTTTCTTTTTCGTCTGGCTGTGATCGCTATGTAGAAAATGATGATCAATGCTGCAACAAAACTTTTCTAGACCACATATTACCAACGTTATGGAAAATATTTTGCCGATTTTTTTTTACAGTTTCGTCTGGCTGTGAGCGCTATAGGAAACGAATATGCCGCAAACAAGACCTGGACAAAAGTTCCCTGTCAGCAGTAAAAGTGTCCATAGACTGGGAAATATGTGGGATATATAATGTCTGTTTGTTATGACATTCATCGTTTCTTATATATGTATGCGCTCATAGACAGACTTAAACGAAAACGAGAGACTAGATTGTGCCATAGCTCACCATAGTGATTTGCTTATCAGTGTAAGCTTTAAGATAGACGATGATACTCTAGAGCCATGTCTGTATGGACCCTATGGGCACAATTGACAGTATTTATAAAGAGGAGTACTGTACACTGATTTGCACTAAATATGAAAGTTATGTGCCTTGCGGTTTAGAAAACTTTTTTTTTCAATGAAATGCAATCATTCCCCCACCTCAATGATGCTTCAGATAAAATTTGATCGCATTTGGCATGGTCTTAGAGATAGTCATATTTGAAAGTGTAAACTGATGAGCGCACTAACGGATGCATGGACGCCGGCTCAAGTGCCGTTATCCTATAAGCTCACCTTGTGAGGGCATAGGTGATCTAAAATATCGGCCACAAAAAATCCACTTTTAATGCTAGTGACAGGGAACTTTTGTCCAGAACTTGGGTCACAGGCGGCATAGAAAAACATGTTTGCCACATTCATCATTGTTTTCTAATGCGCTCACAGTCATAAGTTGTCGACGAAAATTTTCCTCTTTTAATGATGACAGGGAACTTTTGACTGTAACTCGGGTAATAGGCTGAGCTGTCAACTTCAACAAATCGATCGAATGACTGAACAATACTATACAGATCCGTACTGTGACTTCCAGTAATAAGCTAGTGCACTTTTTTCTGCCGCCTTCATCAGTAAATGTAAGCCTGCATCTTTGATATTTATTTGTATCAGAATTAAAGTTTTAAACATGAAAAGAAAAACAGAGGGTCATACAACAAGAATGTTTACCAGGCATTTACTAGAGGAATTTTCAATATGGTCATACATAAATACAGTCATGTAGTACAGACTATTTTTCTGTGACAGTATGTGTTTACCCATCATTTTTGGTGCATGAGTTTAAATTTTGACACTGATTGGTTCAACAATAACAATTGAACAAGTGGGTCAAAGTAACAGTCCAAGTGAGAACTACCTATTTTTAAATGTAATGGTCAACTTTGTCACTGTCAATCAAAAATTGACAGGCTCCGCCCTGCACATTGAAAAAAATCAGACTATAGTTATGGTCAATTAAACGAGTGGCTGGACATGACCTTACTATTAGTTGGGCCATGAACTTTCAACACAAACAAACAAACCAAATCAATGTTTTCTTCCCACACCTCCCACCAGTATTGTTGTCATGCTTTTGTCATAGGGCTTGGCTAACACTATAAAAGATAATCATCTTATAAACTTATAAATCCTGATCTTTTAAAAACTTAAAAACATTTTTTGCCACCCATGAGAAAACACGCTCAACTGGACTAGATAACTGAAAATAATACCAGCTAAAATTTTTGGCATAATGTGCTTTTTTCATCATCTATACAGAAACATACTATAATATTCATAGATGATCATAAATACAACAATGTAGCTGATCTCGTTCTGATTTGTTGGCGTCTGTCGTATTCATCGCTTGTTATTAAAACAACAGAAATATGCAAAGAATGAATGAAATCTATCACAATCTACGTTTTGTACTTGACCAGGCTGCTCATGGTTCAGAGAAATTCATCATGGTCTGCTTATGTTCAGTCATTCTAAATATTTGTTATACCTTGCCAATTTTATTTGTCATTTGATCTACAATAATAGCATATTATTTGAACCTGTGCATGAGAAAACCAACAATTTGGGTTCAGACCAGGTCCAACACAAACCCTGCTGTACAGTCACAGAAGACGGTTAGAGGCTGGAAATTTTGGATTTAGAAAGTAGTGGAATTGTACTATCCGTGTAGCAAAAACAATGGCGCTGATCAGCTTCGCAAGTACTGCGAAGCTGATCTGCGCCATTGTTTTCGCATAGGCAAAAATCCGGTTTTCTCAAGATGCGTCTCATTTTGTCACCTTTATACCTGTGCAGTATTATATATACAATCGACTGGTTTTCTGATCTGAATTAAAATCGCTATCAATGAATAGTACTCTACAGAGAACCAGACCAATCTATTTTGTGTGCTGAATATGTGTAGGATTTACATTGAACCGTGTGGTTAAATGATGTATAATCAAGCAGAAACTTCGAAGGGAATTCAGACTGCTTATATTCAAGTGACATTAAAACTGACATTTTTCCATGAAAGGAAATGTTTTCGACTGTGACTTACGAAGACTCATAAAATGCTGCGTAATATGGAGATGGACTAATAAACATTTCGAAGGCCATATACATGGGCCAAACTTTGTAGAGGATGAAAATTGACTGAAGGAAAGTAATCTGCTTGATATTAAAATGGATTATAGACCTGAATGTTTTATTGAACACTCAAGTTAAACACATACAGTTCAATTTGGACATTGAGCAAATGATATCAAGTGTGCGCCCGACTTTCACTTTCGTATAGACGGAAGATTGATTTGGTGCTATTTTCTGGCTTGAAGGATACATAGACTGATGAGACTGCTGAACACACTGAATCCAAATGCAGACTGAGATTATTGTCTGGATATATTTCAGGACATAGTGCATGTCATGGGGAGCTGTTTTGTCATTATTGAACTGTGACTGTTTGTGTATCTTTCGAGGAGGTATTTTTGAATGAAACGTGGCTATTTTGTCATTTATAAACTGTGACTACAGTATATTTCATATCTTTCGAGGCAGTGTTTTTTAATGAACTGTGACTGGGCTATTTTAAAGGTCAGACAGCACTTTTGCATAAAAACTAACACTTTCACATTAAAAAGTTTGAAGGGAGACAAAGGCTTTGTTTGTCACGCATAAACAGGTACTCCAGATGTTTTTCAAGTACGCTATAATTCTACTCGAGACCCATGGATCTTGTTTAACTGATTGGCTGAAATTAGCACTCATACATGATTTTAGTTTTTGTTGAGCGATACCAGACATCAAATGACGGATGACTCATACTTAATGTGAAAGTTAATGAGTTTTAAATTACTGATGCTGTAATGGATTAGTTTTTACTTTCAAAATCATCCTAACACCATGGCAGATTTAAAATTAGATCTGAAGGTCTCTACAGACTTGGCAGGATTTGACGATCAGGGAGCTGCCGATATTGAACAGAAACTTCAACATGTCAACGAACTTGCACAGCAGCGTGCTGACAGAGCTGCTGAACGTGCTGCGGCAAAAAATCCAGAGCCAGAACCCGAACCGGAAACCAGAATGTCTATTCGGGAGCGATTGGTTCAGCAAACACAGTCTTCGCGGCCATCTGTACAGAGGAGAAATCGGCAGCATCCGAGAAGATCGGCAAGTTTTCATACTGGTGACACTAACGTTCAAATAGCTAATGAAATACAGGATTTTAGAGAAGCCTTTGAATCAGCTAGGAGTAATATTTTCGGTTCTGTATCCCCATCAGTAGGTGAAGACCGCGCTCCAAGTTTTCCCTCCCGAAGAAATTTGGACATCTCGACAAATCGGGATAACAGTGCACCGAGTTCTGGCAGTAGTACGCCAAGAATCATTAGGCGAGCAGAAAGTGACGCCACTCGAACGCAAGATTTCGATGACCCATTTGCAAGTGTTTTGTCCGAGCTTGGGATTTCTACTGGGATAGGGTCAAATCCCAATGTCTCTGAGTCAGGTCGGCGAAATGGTTCCCGCAGTTCATCGGCCACAAGAGAAGGTAGGGGTACTGCAACAACAAACTATCAAAGATTTGTGATGACCAATCCTGGGGAAGTTGCCAGGAGCTCCCCTAGGAATGGGAGGAATGAGACAAGGAGAAGCAGAATGACTGAGAGAAGACGGCGGACGATTGGTGTCGAGACAGCCGATGTTCGCGAAGCCATGGCCTTGACCTCTGCTGGTTCGCAAGAGAGAATCAACCAGTTAACATCCTCTGAAACCAGGCCAAGTGCTCATGACAACATCTCTTTCACAAGAGATTCTTTTCAATATTCATCTTGGCGACCCCTGTATCAAAGAAAAATTGAAATCAACGAAGCCTCTACAAGACCAATTCTAGCGCTAAATGAAGAAACTGTTGTGTATATGGACAATAAAGGACATTGCCATTGGTTAGAGAAAACACATCCATTGTTAAAAGCCATCAAAGATAATAATCAGCCAAATGTGACTGTAAACTATAAGCAAGAGATTGTCGCAAGGAACGATGAAGAGAAAGATTCTGTTACCAATATTCCTGGAGATCCTGAGGAACGATTAAACAAAATCAGAGAACTTATAGAGAACTCTAGAAATAGGGAAGGCTTGTGTGATAATGGTTATACCTCAAATCAAATTAACGGTGAAAACGATATTAATGAGCTAGATGAAGTTGATGCCAGGATTATGAATAAGAGAAAGAAAAAGCTGGAAACAGATCCAGTGTACACAATTGAAGAAATTGAAGAACGGTTCAAGCATGTAAGTTACTATACGAAGCCAAGACCTCGACCAGATATAAATAATTATAAGTTGATGAGAAAGTATAAGTCTATATATGACTATGAAGGAAGTGATAGGTCAGATGAACCAGGTGGAAATGGGAACCATGCTTCGCGACCTGAAACATTGAACCTTAATGATAATGTGAGTAATTCAACGGGTTCTGGATTACATATTACTGTTACTGATACAGCTGATAGAGATGACAATGTGCGTTTCTCAATATCACAAAGCGTCATAACTAGTAGTGGATCACTGACTGACGCTGCTAATGCTGATAATGAAATGAGAGAAAATACAAATATGAGTAGAACTGACAGTGTAGATAGATCATATTCCGGTTTAAGATCAGATGCATTCAATAGGCCAGAAAGAGGATATATGTCACCATCCAGTACGCTATATCGCTCTGCATCTGTACAGGACAGTACACCTACAAGTACAGTACCCCCAGTATCACCAACATCTAGAATGGTCAGGCATGGTTCTCTTGAATCATTCTCCCGATACTCTGGTGCACAAAGCCCTACCAAAAACAGCAGAACGAATGAGGATATACATGAAGAGGTTGAATCATTGATAAACCGCCTACAACAGAGACATGCTTATGCCGAAATTCCCATCGATACGAGTCACCTTGACATTGAGGAAATGAGAATGATTCAGAAAGCGCTGGAGGAGAATCCAAGTCCTCCGCCTAGTCCAACCGACTTCGAGGCTGAGGAAGTTTCCGATGCAAACGTGGTGGCAGAAGACAGTTTAGGAAATATTACCATAGTAACTGATGATATGAATAACGTAACACTTGAATCTGGTGAAAATAGGGACAATATAGATGGTATGGCTGAGTTCGGACCATTATCTCCAGTACAGGAGGTGGAATCACCGAGTGCTGAGACTGAGAAAGATGATTCTGTTCATACTGTCTTTAATGAGTTTGTTTCAACTGTGAATGAAGAGCGAACTTTAAATTTGCCAAGGGGTCATATTTTTAGTAATAGATAATGGGAACAAAATGCCCTTGGAAGAGTGATAGATATTGTAAACACATTCCTGCCTATTCTTGTCTGATTTGTAAGGGGAGCATAGTGGTTGAGTGGGAGAGTGTTGCACTCTTCTTAAGACTGAGATGTCGGAGGTTGGAACTAAATTGTGTCCTTGAAATAGACATAACTAGAAACACCGGCCATAGTACTAGTTATGTACCCACGATGTGTTGGTTCTATCCCAGCATGACTGAAAAGTTGTTGACTGGGATTATAGAGAGCTATCAAACAAATGAAAAAACAAATCAGTGAACAACAAAGATACTTGTCAGAAGCCCAATATTATTTTTTTAGGGAGCGTGGTGGCCTGGTGACAGTGCATCCAACTCCAAATCAAGAGGTCCTCAGTTCGACCCACAAACAGGGCCCTGTGTTGTGTCCTTCCTTGAGACCCATTAATTATGGTTCTGGTTAATTCTCAAGAAGTGATCACTGTCTTCACAAACAAAATATTAAATTTTTGAGTATGCATATTTTTATGTCTCTAGTTTATGCTAACAGGAAAGGTTGTGATGAGACTGTGCATATGCACGCAGCAGGGACAGGCCTGTGCATGATAAAACCAATAAATTCTACTGTTTGTCCAACAAAGCCTATGTATACAGTCTAGGCATTTGTCTATTCAGATTATTGTTTTTAAAATTACAAAAAAAGAGGAACACGGTGCCAGTCTTTGTCGAACATGACCCCAAGTTGTGTCATTGAGCAAGACACGTTCACTTTCATTTGTACCCATGAAGATAGGGGGCTGATTTGAGTATTTGTGGCGTATGTACAGGTCATTTATTGGTTTTATCATGCTTTGGCTTTGTAATGTTTTAGTCTTTCAAATATATTAAGTAATTTTGATTTCAATAAGGTGCTTTGCAAGCTTAATTCCACTTTATATTCTATGCTTTGCTCTGTTATAAGATTAGGAAAAGGCTTATTATTACAAAAGATTAATCTATGTGTGTGCTGAGCTATGCAAAATATATATGAGCCGCTGCATATGAAACTCAACAAAATGCATAGGCAAAAACAAAGGCGCAGATCAACTTCGCATTAACTGCGAAGATGATCAGCGCCTTTGTTTTTGCTACATGGATAGTATAATTCCTCTACTTTCTAAATCCAAAATTTCCAGCCTCTAGCCTTCTTCTGTGACTGTACAGGCAGATTTGTGTTAGACCTGGTCGAAGCCCCAAATTGTTGGTTTTCGCATGCAAAATATATATTTTAGTAGACAGAATGACTAAGGTGCGGATCAGTCTGTGTAACCACCTAATCTGTCTGTTCTATCCCTGAGTTGGTAAATGAAGATTTTGTGGCATAGTGGTAAAGCCACTCGCCATGTGTACAAGGGGTTGTGAGTTTGATCCTCAGGGCTTCTCCAGTTCATCAGATGAGACTTAAAACCAAGGTTGAATATACATATCATATGAGCTGCAATGCGAGACAACCGGTCTTCGGGGTTTCTGATCAGGTCCAATACAAACTGGCCTGTACAGTCACAGAAACAGGCTAGAACATTGAAAATTAGGATTGAAGAAGAAGAGGAATTGTACTATCTGTGTAGCAAAAACAAAGGCGCTGGTCAGCTTTGCAGTTACTTAACAGAGCTGATCTGTGTCTTTGTTTCCGCATGTGCGATAATTCGGTTTTCACATGACGCTGTTCATATGGCCTTAGCTGTTGAGCTGAACTATAAAGACATCAATACAACCAAACAACCAACTCTTGTTGAATGATTGAATGTTCCATCTGAAAAACTGGCTGGTCAATTTTACTATTTTTGATACGACATGTAATGCTATATTAATTTGCTCACATTGTTTTCTATGGTGCTCATATTAATTACTGTTTCTCTTTTGAGTGAGAATGAATGGTAAATCCAAAATGGTAAATTTTCAATTTCCTAAAAATGTAAGTTGTCTATTTTGGAGTAAAAGAAAAAACAATAGAACCCTCACTCATCTGAAATCAGTTATATCTTTTGTTTCTTTTTTTTGTATTTTGCTAAACTTGAAGCCAAGTTTTATATTTTTTCGAAAAAAAATAAAATAAGCAACAAAAGAAGATTAGAGCTCAGGTGAGCTATACTGTTCATTCCAACTTGCCCTTAAGTGCCAATGAAACAGACTTCTTTTCAAGAGAACCTGCTTATGTAAAACACAGATCAGCCACCATTTTGCGACCACATTGATCCACACTAGAGTATGTATGACTTTGGTTACTACATAATGCATTGAGTTTTCAATGCTATTTCAAGTTTTCAAGTTTACATTAGATAATTGCATTGTTAATGATATAGAACAAGAACATTGAGTGTATATGTTTGCTTTTTGTAGTAACTAAAAGTGGAGTTATTTTAGGGCAAAAAGTTTATCAAAACATGCATGTGGCATTTCAAATTTTGTTCAGTATAGATTAATCTCTGAAGCTGAGCAAGCAGGTTTTCTTTTAAGGAAGTCCATATTTTGTAGCAGAAAATGCCTATCTCAGCTGCTGTTGCAATAAATATTGTGCTGCTATATTGATTTCCTGTTTTATTCTGCAACTATCAGACGTGATGCATATCGAAATCAGACGCATTATCACCTAAATTGCAGGTCAGAATATGAGCCGCGTCCTAAGGAAACCAACATTTTGCAGATGCGAAAACAAAGGCGCAGATCAGCTTCACGGTAACCGCGAAGCTGATCAGGGCCTTTGTATTCGCTACACTGATAGTACAATTCCTTTACTTTCTAAACGCAACATTTGCAGCCTCTAGCCATCTTCTGTGCTTGTACAGCTCAGTTAGTGTTGGACCTGTTCAGAAATCACATTGTTGGTTTTCTCTTGACGCGGCTCATATTATATACTGTAGTTGCATATCCTTTCAATATTGGATAGCCTTTATTCACAGGGGATGCTGTTTAGACCTCCCCAGAAAGATCTCCATGTTAATGGTTGTACATCTAGTACTGGTTAACTGCCTGGCCCAGGAGCAGTGTAGGATAACTGACCAGGTTGATACAACAATGGCAAGGGATGTACTAAGTTCATTTTCAATTACTATTGAGGTAGAACAATGGCTGTGGTATTGTGTTATCAGAGTCTGGAGAAAAAGAATGGGGTATGGACCTACATGTACCACCACCATGTTGCTTACCTGAGCAGGACACATTTGATTCTGATAATTCTGGTAGAAATGTCCAGGAAACAGTGGCTCTGTCTTGTCATTCCTGAATGTTTTTTGACTTGGACAAATTGGGATCAAGACAAACAAATATGTATTACATGAACTGCGAAGCGAGAAAACTGGTCTTAGGTGTTTCCGAGCAGGTCGGACAAAAACCGGCCTGTGCAGCAATTGAAGATGACTAGAAGCTGGAAATTTCGGATTTAGAAAGAAGAGGAATTGTACTATCCGTGTAACGAAAACAAAGGCGCTTATCAGCTTTACAGTTACTGCACAGCTGATTTGTGCTAAATTGTTTTCACATAGGCAATAATCCCAGTTTTGCAAGTCAAGTGAGACATAATAAACATAGAATTTAACCATTTAAAAGGGTGTGAGACAATTCTGAGAGCAAAATCTGGTGGAAAATGTGGGACCAGTTATAATAGAAGCAATGCACCAGTCATTTGTAACCACTGCTCCCCCACCTACGGGGAAGGGCAGGGATTATGACTTTTCAGCTTTCAGTGCCCTGCTATGAGCCCAACCCAGGGGGCACACAGGAGGTCACAACTTTGCTCTTTGCCCCGCCCTTTGCAATAGAAAATCTCCCTGGAGTAATTGCCTGGCTATCCCCCACCCTTCCCCATAGGCGGAGGGGGGGGGGGGGGGGCAGTGGTTACAAATGACTGGTGCACATGTTTTTATTCAGAAGTGCAGGGAAACAAACGTATGAGCGAAGAGTTTGTGAAATTCATTGACCATTGACGTAAAGCATCATATGAAACAGAGAAGTGAAAAAACAAAATAAGGAAACATAGCTGTCAGGTTTTATTTCTGTATTCATTTTCTGCATTTCAGCCATTTAAAATTTATACTTTTTACATTCAAGCAACATATGCCCTAGATTTTGCTAAATCATATGTTCTGTAATATAACCAAAACATAATTTCTTTAGCTATTATAGCCGCAAGCAAAACGGAATGATTCAATAATAAAAAAACATTCTTTTTAAATACGAAAATCAAAATTCAGATCATGATAGAATTTATTAGGGTAAGCCGCAGGCAAGATTTTTTTTACTCCCCATGCATGCTTGCAGAAAAGATAGAATGTTCTATGGATATTTTCATCATATGGGGCAACAAATGCATACGAAAGTTTGAATCTTGAGCCTCCATGTTACCAGCTGTATTGCAGAATACTTGCAGATGGTGTGAAAAAGCCATGTTTCGTCAAGGAAAATATGTGTTTAAGCCACGTGTGATAAAGTATGCACTACGGTACTCATGTCAAATGAGAGAAATGTTTGCAAATCAAAAGAAGGACTGCAGCATGGTCTTATTGTTTAATTGTCTGTTTACAGTATAAGACAAAAACTTTTGGAGTTGTGCTAGTTTGTGTCACATCTGTTGTATACCACAACACCACATTTTCTCATAAGAGTTGCCATTTTATGTTGCCTAGGGGGAAAGTGATGTAAAACTTGCTTTGGATCACTGAAGTGATTTAAGTAATAAACAGAATATCTCAGCTGTGAAAATGAAATTGCCTTGTTCAAAAAATAAAGTGTGTACTTTAAGGGAAGTCTCGTCCTACGGTTTTCATATGGCTTAGAATCTTTAAAGGGCATTTTTTATTCAGTTTTATCCAGAAGTACCCAAGAGAAACTCCCTGATGCAATTGTCAGCAGACCTTGGCTTGTGTCATATGTGGGCTCAAACCCATACTCATCACGATAACATGTCCACGTAATGTATACCCCCTTATACCCCACTTTTATAAAGCAAAACTGGGGTATGCAGGGGTATACTTATTTTTACTCCAAAACATAGATTGTGCATACTCATCAGAACCACCTCGGCAAGGCGATTCTAATGTGTACCCACAATCTATGTTTTGAGCAAAATTAAAAATAAAAATAAAAAAAAATCAACAATTTTTTTCCCCAATTTTTACAACTTATGAAAAATCTGTATATCACATGGGCGTGTTTTTGTAATGCTAGTGAGATGATCGAATGATAAAGAGCATTTAAGAAATCAGCGACTTTAACTACTCAGCCTGTACAGGGGCTGCCAAAAACAATTTTATTTACATGTATTTTATAAGATGAATTTAATGTATGTAGCATAATCTTTTCTATTGAGTATATATAATTGAAAACCCTTTAAAGTGCTCTCTTTTCATGGCACTCAGTATGATTTATAAACTGATTTTACGCCTATGGTAATTTAATTTTTTGGATAGTCACTCATTGGAACATGGAAAAATGAATATTCAGGCTGTAGGCCAAATATTTTATATGCTTTATAGAAAGTGAATGAAAACATTATATTTAGTACACAATCACAAGCATTTATAGCTTTCTTGGAAAAAATGTGGTCAGGACAACTTATTTTCCCTGTAGACATGAAGTTGTAGCTTTGAAACAACAACACCACCACCAAAAGCAACAACAACAACAACAACAACAACAACAACAAAAAAAAAAAAAGAAAAAAAAAAAAGAGAAACTTTAAAACAAGAACAGAGATACCACAATCCAGGGTACAGCAGACACAGAGTCATCAGCCTTGTGGACACAAGCTGAAAACTGAAGATTTCTGGTCATTTCAACATTATATTTCCATGGTCAGTCTGAATCAAAAACATGGCAGAATTAATATGCACTAAGCCCTGGCAGTCTGCCTCTAGTAGCAAGAAAAGTCCTGGTAGACTGCCATTTTGACAAGCTGAAAGCCTGGTGAGGTTCAGCAACATTTTATTTACCCTGATTTAGACTTTTAACCCATATATATGATAAATGGACTTGCCCATCATTATCATTTGGGTGAGATCATTTTCATTTTTAGGGGCACCAGGAGTGATTTTAATTTTTTATTCCATTTTTAGATGAATTTCCTCTAAGCAAACAGAATAGCCCCAGATGGGACGCCGCATTCGGCGGCGTCACATCTGGGGCTATACTGTTTGCCTATGTCCCATAATTTTTAAAGGAAGCCAGGCTTATATGAGTTAAAGATCTGATGGGCATGTAATGCACCAGTCATTTGTAACCACTGCCCCACCACCTCCGGGAAAGGGTGGGGGATAGCCGGGCTAAAGTGCGGGGCAATTACTTTTCGAGTGTCCCCGCAGTGCAGGGGAAATGACAGGGTTTTGACATTAGGATCCTTACCTCAGGGAGATTTTCTATTGCTAAGGATGGGGCAAAGAGCAAAGTTTTGACATCCGTTTCGCCCCCTGGGGGTGGGGCTTATAGCAGTGCAATGAAAGCTGAAAAGTCATCCCCGTCCTTCCCGGTAGGTAGGGGAGCAATGGTTACAAATGACTTGTGCATAAAGAATATGAATTGAGCATCTTGTATGGGTAGCAAAACATTTTTTGAATGCTTTTAAAAGGAGTGTTACTAAAGTTTTGAGTAGGTGTTTAAAATGTTTTATTGCCAAAAGTGCACTCTATAAAATATTTATTCAGATAAAATCTTTTGATATATGAGGCTTTATTTACCAACATATGATGTGATAACTTAATGGCATGTTTCGTATAAAGAATTTTGTTTACAAGTGCTCCTGTTGGCATTTTGAAGGTTACCAGTCATATTTGACAAAATCTGCATATTTTAGAAAGCAGAAATAAAGTGATGGCACAAATAAAAGTCTGCATGATCAAACTGCATGTCCATGGCCTAAGATTGTAAGGTCTTGTGAAAGTCTTACAAATTCTGTTGGCTTAGCAGGTTAAACCTCCAGACAGTCACAACCAGGACACAAAGCAACAAAATGACAAAAATATTGATTTGAAAACTTACAAAATATATGATGCATAAAATAACGATGCTGTAAGGTACAAGAAGAGGCCTTAATGTGCATGAAATTTATGCTGTGACATTACACCAACAAATTAGTAGATGAATCCAGCCAAAGCCGGTTCTGAGTCTTTCCTGGGTATTGAAATTGTTAAATGATAAATTGAACCGCTGCATAAGAAACCCAACATTTTGTATATGCAACAACAAAGGTGCAGATCAGCTTGGCAGTAACTGCGAAGCTGATCAGCGCCTTATTTTTGCTACACCTCCACTTTCTAAATAAAAAATTTCCAGGCTCTAGCCATAGCTCGGTTTGAGTGTGACCTGTCCTGAAACCACATTGTTGTTTTTTTTCGCATCGCGGCACATATATTGCTATATATGTATTAACCATCTGTCCTGAAGTCTATGTGTGACAGTGAACACTGACCAGAGAGACAATTGGTCGGGGGCATAGTTGCGTGTGCACACTGATTCAAATCATCACTGAGTGCACTGAGGTTGATTGCGTGCTTGTTCATGATGGCCTCAATTTTTAGTCATACATTGAGCTGCCAGGCTAGAAAAACGGTCTTTGGGGTTTCCGACCAGTTCTGACACAAACAGGTCCATACAGTCACAGAAGAAGGCTAGAAACATGAAATTTTGATGGATTGTACTATCCTTGTAGCGAAAACAAAGGTGCTAATCAGCTGTGCAGTTACTGCACAGCTGATCTGCGCCTTTGTTTTCATGCTTGAGATATATCATGCTGGGGCTTCCTTGTTGTTGACAGGTCATTATGATAATTGCACCACCATCATTTGTCAGTGTCCCTGTAGGCCTTTAATGCAAGCTATTATGACTTATATCCTAACTTGCAGCAATGTCAATGTCTAGACTAAGTTAGTGCAACTGACTGACTTAAACCCTCCGCCCATATATATATTTCTTCAAACATGCCCTCTTAAATCGCTAGAATATCAGAATCCCCTCTTGGTTTACCCAGTTTCCATATACTTAAGCCAACCTAGCCTAAATACACTTTTATACCTCATCTAGATGTTCTCCCCCTCAAACTTGACACAAAGTTTTCTCACCTGCAACATGCTGCACCCCCCCTCCCCTTTTTCACCCATCAAACTGTTGTGCTTGCCATCTTTGTGTTGTATGGTTGATTCTCAGTATAGTCAGATGGCAACCATCCTGGGAAAGAGCTAATCATCTTGATCTTTATGCAAGTTGATTCTTAGTCTAGTCAGATGGCTACCTTCCTGGGAAAGAGCTAATCATCTTGATCTTTATGCAAGTTGATTCTTAATCTAGTCAGATGGCTACCTTCCTGGGAAAGAGCTAATCATCTTGATCTTTATGCAAGTTGATTCTTAATCTAGTCAGATGGCTACCTTCCTGGGAAAGAGCTAATCATCTTGATCTTTATGCAAGTTGATTCTTAATCTAGTCAGATGGCTACCTTCCTGGGAAAGAGCTAATCATCTTGATCTTTATGCAAGTTGATTCTTAGTCTAGTCAGATGGCTACCTTCCTGGGAAAGAGCTAATCATCTTGATCTTTATGCAAGTTGATTCTTAATCTAGTCAGATGGCTACCTTCCTGGGAAAGAGCTAATCATCTTGATCTTTATGCAAGTTGATTCTTAGTCTAGTCAGATGGCAACCTTCCTGGGAAAGAGCTAGTCATCTTGATCTTTATGCATGTTGTTAAATTTTGTGTTCATGTTGTTTTTTCTTTCAACCAGGGGCCAGTTGTTCAAAACTTTGTTAGCTTAACGTCATCGTTAAGACCTCAACTCGTTAAGTAAATGCCGACTACATAAGCAAATACACTGTTATTTTTTGTTGAGGATTCTCACATTTTATCAACCAAAAAATAACAGTGTACATTCAAGTTTGAAATTTTAACAAATCGTTAACTAACGATGTCGTTAATTTTTAACAACTGGGCCCTGATTGGTTGTTAAAATTTTGTTAACACTTCTTATGGGAAGCAATGTGGCATAGTGGTAGAGCATGGGACTCTGTTCTTGAGAGGTTCTGGGTTTGATCGCCAGTGGCATCATCGTGTTGTGTCCTTGAGCAAGACTCATTATTTTTTTACCCCCCCCCCCCCCCCCCCCCCCCCAGGTAACAGGTCAATACCCAAGAAGTAGAGGCTCCATATATATCCCAACATGACTTAAAATTGTTGACTGGGACATTAAAGCTCAATTTAAACAAACCAAACAATGCATATGTACAGGAATGTATATCTGACCCAACCTGGTTTCTTGTTTAGTCTGAAGTTATCATAACCTGTCCTTGATCTCGAGATATTATATAGGCCTACAGATTTTCCTGTTCGTTGGGCGTACTTAAGTTCTGCATAATCTGATCTCAATGTCTATTATTTTAAATCCTGCTACGGAAGAATAAACAGTTTTGGTCACATTTTATTTGACACAAAATATTTTGCTATGCTTTCTAAAAGTAGTCATTAAAGCAAGAATTTAAGTTGGGCTTAAAGTTTTTATGTTGGCATAATCTTATATTGTTTATTGCATACAAAAACGTCTCATTCGGATTAAATTTTCGAATTAAGACTTTTTCATTGTATGGAACAAATTGATCTACGTTGTTGTTATGTTTGCAATACGAGTCATTGTGACTGCTAATACATGGAGATTACAAATACTTTTAGTGTCCCATTAAATGTAAAGAATGACAGCCGACATTCAAGGTGTACACCTCTCCTGTCATTTGAGCCGCATGGCGAGAAAACCAGATTTTTGCCTATGCGAAAACAAAGGCGCAGATCAGCTTCGCAGTAACTGCGAAGCTGATCGCCGCCTTTGTTTTCCCTACACGGATAGTACAATATCTCGTCTTCTAAAATCCAAAATTTCAAGTTTCTAGCCTGCTTCTGTGACAATACAGGTTGGTTTGTGTCAGACCTGGTCGGAAAGCCTGAAGACCATTTTTCTCGCGTCGCGGCTCATTTAATAGTGTCGCTCTTACCGACTGATTGATGACGCAGGATTGCTGATTTATACCTACTGAAAAGTTGAATTGAAAGTGCAACGAAGTGGAGCACAAGTGAGCGGCTTTATGGATGAAAAGTTCAAAACTGCTGATTTGAATAAAGCATTTAAGACACAGATAAGGTGGATATTGTATGTTCATGATGAAAATATTTTTCTTTTTCTTTACAAAAATGTACATTGTGGGTAGTCATTAGAACCACCTCTCCGAGACAATTCTAATGAGTACCTACAATGTATGTTTATCTTGAGAATTAAGGAAAATAAATTCCTTATTTATCGTCAGTTAATACCCACCTAATACCATTTGACTGATATACGTAAAATCACTGCGCCTACCTGTGCAAAAGAGGATACACCTCAAAGGCTTGACTGTGTTGGAGTAATAAATGAAAACAAGACATTATCTAAGCAATGACTAAAAAGATTAATGAGCCCAGTCTGTATTAATGAGACAACAACCAGTCTACCTACCTATACCTAAATAAGGATTGGTCAGGATTTAAATTTTCAAACAATCTGGATGTTTGGATTTAAACTTACCGGTTGAATGTAATTACCAGTAGTGTGAACTTTCGATTTATTTGACTATTCATTGATCCATGTTACTAGGAAAATACTAGAAACATTTGGAAGCCAACCATGTGAACAATTTACAATGCACATAAATTTTATGAAAAGAAAAGTAAATATGAACAAACACATTGACAGTGTGTAATTATTCATGAGGATATATGTATGGAAAAAGACTTAATCATATGAAAAACAGTTACTGTCAAGGGGAATATAGCTGTATAATATTATTCTAATCGCATAAAATATGTGTACTGAATAGATAGGGAAGTACTTGTGGGAGAAAGCTGATCCATATTAGACATATGTCATAAAATAACACAGTGATATTTTGTTACATCAAATAAAGAAAAACATACAAGGACAAGGAAACAGCTGAAAGCTTATCTCGTGATCGATTGATTTTCGAAGGCTGGTGAAAGTACTTGGTGTGAATTTGATGTGTCAATTACTTCGATAAAATTGACATTCCTGCATACAAAGTATAGACAGGCAGTTGGTTACGCCTCACTTGTGATAAAGTAGAGTTTTAGTGGAAGAGAAAATTTATAAACATTAAATTTTATGATTGAAGAAGTTTGTGAAGGACTAGCAAACAACAGTGACATGTTAGCTGTTCTGAATAGATTTATGAACATACTATTCTGATTTGGATAACTTCTAAGTGATAAAGAGTTAGAAATAAACATATAAAGGCTTGAAAATGAGTACTGAAAGTTATTCTCAGCTATTGGACGGTATGTGGGCACCAGAGGGCAGTGACATTAATGCCAAACTGCAAAAACTTCAGGAATTAGAAAGAATGAGAAAGGAACGGGAAAAACAAAGACAACTGAAGCAGTCAGGTTCAGGGGTAACCACTGTAGGATCTTCTAGGGTCAGGAGCAGATTAAGATCTAAACAATCTGACACTGAAAATGTTCCTGCCACAGACATATCACATGTAACAAAACAGTTTGAATTAGAGCTAGATAATGATTTTGGCGGTGCTCGTCCGAAGTTTTCTTCAACAAGCGAGGAACCGGTGAGTCATACGGAAGACTGGGATCAAATGTTTCAGAACATTACAGGGTCGCTGCTTAACAAACCCTTAGGTGGCAGTGATTCAAGTGGTTCTAGATTTAAAAGGGACAGATATGGTAGATCAGACTCTGAGGAGCAATCTTCTGGGTATGGCAGCAGATTGAGGTCAAGCTACAGGTCACATGATAGACCTCGATACACAAGTCGGTATAATCGTAGCAACTCTCAGCCTGAAGAACAGAGTGGTAACATGCTTTTCCCTGTTAGTTCCTATGAGCCTGCGAGTTACAGGAGACAATATGAAAGGGAAAATGAAAACACAGTGGATGATGAAGTTGAAGAGGAGCCGCTTGAAAATGGTGAACATCAGAATGAAGAAATAATTGAAATTCAAGATGATGATGAAGAAAATGAAGAACCTGTTCATTACATAGAAAGGCTTAAGAAAGGATATGACTCGGATGACAATAATAATGAGTATAATTTCAATCTGAAACCAGGGGTCAATGGTTTTATGTCATCGCCTATTGTTCCTCCTTTGAAAAAGCTCAAACCAGGTGAAAATGATGTTGTTGATGTAGATGAACATTATGATGATATAGCAAAGTATATTCATCCAGTTGAGGATATAGTAGCAGTAGCAAAGGATATAAATGCTGCATTCGGTAGTAAAAGTCCTACAAAACCTGGAGATGGTACTGAAAATGAGACAAGCTTTTCATTTAAAAATAGTTGGATGGCAGAAAATGAACGCTTGAATGAAAATGGTGACTTTGTATTTACTGCTTCGACACCAGATGTACCAGCAGGAAAGCAAAGAACAAGTAGTAGTAAACGTAAACAAAGATCAAGTATAAAAGGGAGAAGTAAGATGCATGAATCTTCTCCCAAAACATCAACAGAAGAAGTTAATTCAGTTGATGAAACTGTTGACACTGTTGATGAAGCAAATGATACTGTTAACTTTCAAGATTATATATTGCCTGATGATTCATATGTAGAGGAGCAAAGGGATTTAGCTGCCGAAGCTCAAGACTTATATAAATCAAGGTTATCAACTTACATGGATTTAAATCAGACAACAGGACAATTAGATGAAATACAAGAATTCTTTAGTGGTAAAGAAGTTAAAGGTGACCCTGTTGTTGACTATTCTTTGAGTGGAGTTTTACTTAAGGTCGAAATGGCTAGAAACATGGATAACAGATCACCTAGTGAGAGAAAAAAGATTAGGGAAGAATTGAAAAAACAGAATGAAAAATCAACAAAAATGTCGCTTGATGAGAGACTTACTAAATTAAAGACAATGACTGACGAAAAAAGTAAGAGACAGTCGACAAGAGCATCTGAAAGTAAGCAAAATGAACCCAGTAGTAGAAGTAAATCACCGGGTAATAGGAGAAGTAAATCACCAGGTAATAGAAGTAAATCACCAGGTAGAGATTTGTCAAATGAAGTTAGTAATAGAAGAAGTAAATCACCAGG
Source organism: Rugalucina vietnamica (assembly GCA_964017185.1). Lineage (NCBI taxonomy): Eukaryota > Metazoa > Mollusca > Bivalvia > Lucinida > Lucinidae > Rugalucina > Rugalucina vietnamica. Next base: position 7,172,589 of record OZ024875.1, read on the forward strand.
CAAAGATTTGTCAAGTGAAATAAACAATAGAAGAAGTAAATCACCAGGTAGAGACTTGTCCCTTAATCTGAAAGATAAAACTGTAAACAATAAGTCTGCTTCTCCAGAAAAAGTATCCAAACAGTCACCGAGAAATCAGAGAAGGAGTTCAGGAACAAAATTGTCACCGAAAAATCAAAGGAAGGATTCCGAGGTTAAAAAATCTCCAAGAGGAGATTTAATGAATAATGTCAGGGAATTGAAGAAATTTATTCATGAAAGTGTATCAGAGCCTGCTACACCCATCTTGGAAACTCAAATAAGCATAGAAAGAAGACCAGTGAAAGAAATTAGTACCCAGACTGACTCAATTATCTTTATTTGTAAACACTGTGGAAAGTCAAACACTGATGAAGATGAAACTGTGAAAAGACAAGAATCTGTCAGTAAAACAACTAAACTAGACTTGAGAGTAGAAACAAAAAATCCAAGCCAGAATTATGCTGAATTAGAACAAAGCCATTTAGCAGAGATTAAGAAAGAGATGAGAGCAAGTAATAAATCATTGGCAGAATCAGATACTGGTAGTGTGAAAAGTGGTTATGCTCCAAGCAAATCTAAAAATGCTAACAATGTACCAAGCTATATGAAAAGCACTGCAAGTAGCAGTAAAAAGACAACTAATGGCAATGTTGATAAAACTGCAAGGAAAGGATCAGCACCAGACATTAATAGAGTGAAAGAACTTGAGCTACAGAGAAAATCACCAGTAGGATTTCTGAAAGGTGGAAAGAGCATAGTAGCACAGAGAGCTAAAGCTTTTGATGGTACTACTACAAAAACTAGTGGGAAAGAGAAGACTAAGCCAGGCTTGTCTGTTTATAGGGGTGTGAGTGAGGAAAGGCAGAAGAAAGATAAAACTTCAAAAGGTGAAAATACTGCTTCTACACTATTAAAGACAAAAAGTTGTGAACAAATGAGCATGATTTCTGGGGATAAAACTGATATGAAGAAAGATGAGAATGCTAAAAAACTTGTTAAGCAAAAGTCAGTGGATGATAAGCTTGACAAAACAGAAAAGACTGTAGACAATGCTGTCCTAAGTTCAGGTGCAAAGAGAACAAGGGATCAGATGAGCCAGAAGGGTCGAGCACCACCTCCTCCTCTGAGTCCAAAGCCTGTAAGAATGGTGGAGTCAGTTCCACCACCTCTGAGTCCAAAACCTACTAGAACACCAGACTCAGGACCAGCTCTGAGTCCAAAACCTGTAAGATTAACAGATTCAAAGCCAGCCATAAGCCCAAAGCCTGGGAGAAAGATTGAGTCTGGCCTTGTATCACCAATAGTTGTGTCACCTTTACATTCAAAGGATACGAAACCACCTCATGGTGGTCACACTTGGTCTGAGGGTGGCAGGCCTGAACCAATGCAAGCTAAATCACCAAGAGGGATTGATATGGAAGGACATTTTACCACTTTACATGACAACCCTTTCATTAAAAGAGATACTAAGAGAAAGAATAGCTTAAGAGAGAGAAAGGAAGGAGAATCAGTTTGGGAAAGAGAAAAGTCACGATCTAGGGAATCTTTGAAAAGGTCCAACACTAGCGCAGGAGAACGGACCAGCTTGACACATCTCAGCTGGTCAGATTCTGGATCAACCGAGAGCCTTCCAGCCTCTATGTCAGGCCTTAATAGGTCAATGTCTGATAGAAGAGGCTCGGTAACAAGTCAAAATTCAATGTTGAATCTGTTAAGCCCAAAAGGAACTAAGACTGATATTGTTACAGGACAGAAAGAAACAAATGTTGATGAAGCTTATGAAGAATATATTGCATCATCTAGAAATAACTCTGTCTCTGATGAAAATGCGTTTGATAATGAATCTGGACTCTTAGACTTTGCACAAAAGGCATGTCATTTGTTGGAATTTGAGACCAAGAAGCGTGATTCAAGTAGCGATAGTACGGAGACTGAAGAAAAAGTGAACCCTAACCCTGGGGGTAATGTTAAAGAGCAAGTGACTGTAAATGGGACAACTAATATTAAGAATGGAGTGGCTAGTAGTTCAGCTACAGCTGATAAAGGGGCAAAGAAAACTAAACAAAAGAAAGGATTTTTTAAAGGAAGATTATTTAACAAATAAGAAAGCTTATTGATATTTTGTGGAAAGATTTACATTAAATTGGCATAATGTATATAATAGCTGTATGCATATGATAAATTAGTGTTGAACAGAACATATTTCATAACATGTAGACTGATCACCGACAACTTAAACTTTTATGCAGGAAGGATGTTTGTGTTTGATTTGATGCTTTTATTTTATATTACTGATCATTCCAAGGCGATACTTCTGTTGTGGTTCCATTTGTTTTAGGTTTTGGAGTCGAATTTTTGTGCTGTTTTAACCTTATGTACGTTTTCATCTTTTATTTAAGTTCAGGTAACTGAGTGGCCGCCTATTGGGAAATAGCTGCTCACTCGGCTTACGATATGTTTTCTAAGTATAAGTACCTAATTGTCAATTTAGTTTTTCCCACCTCGTTTTGGGAATTTCTTTCTGATTGCGCCTTTTTCTGATCATTGCCTACTTGTACCTTTTTTACATCCTTGGTTTACAGCTGAGGTCATGTCAGGATGGTCAGTTAGCGGTGGACCATGGGTGACTGCTCAAGTTGATTTGAGTCAGCACTTGATGGGATACTCAAATTACAGGTTGTTTTGGGGTGTAAGAAACATTTTATAATGGATTGTTCAGGATGGCAGCCTATTAGGTTTGAACTTGCTTATCTTGGTCCATATTTGCCATGTTTTGATATTGACTTGGTGACTGTAACATGAACCACATTGAACACGAGAAAATCGGCATTGTGGTTTCCGACCATGTCCGACACAAACCAGCCTGTAGAGTCACAGAAGCAGGATAGAAGCTTGAAATTTCAGATTTAAGAAGAGGAGAGATTGTACTATCCGTGTAGAGGAAACAAAGGCACAATTACTGCTTAGCTGATCTGCGTCTTTGTTTTCGCATATGCAAATTGTTGGTTTTCTGATACGGCGGCTCATTTTGTGTCTAGTGATTGTGAAGGAGCGTAGAGACATAGTGGTTCGAGCGATTATGGGTTCGAAATCGACAGGCACCATGATGTGTCCTTCAGCAAGACATATTATTGGTTGGTACCACTGAAAAGGTGGCTTCATCCTGACATGACTGATTGTTGAATGAGATGTCAAACCACAAAACACGGGAGCACGGTGGCGTAGTGTTAGAGCATCGCACTCCGAATCAAGAGGTCCTGGGTTTCGTTCTCCACAGGCAGCACCATGTTGTGTCCTTGAGCAAGGCACATTAACTTCCTACAGTACTGGTTAAACCCAGGAAGCGTTGGCTCTATCCTGACATGACTGAAAAAATGTTGACTGGGACGTTAAGCCTCAATACAAACAAACCGTAAAACAAAATAAAAAGTCCTAGTGGAGATTTGTTCATGAAAATGATTCAGTCATGTTTCATCTTCCACTGATTCAAGAAGATTGTGTTTGATCTTTTTACTGATTTAACTGCTGGAGCCAGTTGTTCAAAGCATCGTTAGCTTAACGATATCGTTAAGACATAAATTTGTTAAGCAAATATCAGCTAAAGTAACAAATACACTGTTATTTTTTGTTGAAAAAATGTGAGAATCCTTTGCAGTGCAAAGGATTCTCACATTTTTTCAACAAAAAACAACAGTGTATTTGTAATATTAATGTTTGAAATTTTAACAAAATGTTAACTAACGACGTCGTTAGTTTTGAACAACTGGGCCCTGATGGGGAGGTTTGCAAAGGAACAATTTGACTGGAATAACTGGTACATTGTATAACTAAGAATGTATGAAAGGGTCTGTAAAACACCAATTCAGCAACAACAATTTAGTGGTATGTAATTCTTAAGTAGTATGATACATATATGAGACGTGTCGCGAGAAAACCGGTCTTCAGGATTTCTGACCAGGTCTGACACAAACCGGTCTATACCATCACAGAAGATAATTAGAAGCTTGAGATTTCAAATTTGATAAGAAGAGGGATTGTACAATCCTTATAGCGAAAACAAAAGCATTGATCAGCTGTGCAGTTACTGCATTGTGCAGTTACTGCATAGCTTATATGCGGCTTTGTTTTCGCATATTCAAAAATCTGGTGTTCTCATGAGGTGGCTCATATCATTTCTGTTGATATATGTACATGTACCCTATATGGTAATAATAAAAATATATGGCTTGTTTAAGTATGCAAGTTTGTTTGAGCTCCTTTTCATAGATCGAAATTCATCAGTTGATTTGAGATTATGGTTCCAAATCGGCTGGCGTCTGACTCGATAAGCTGAGCTGTACAGCCATAACTGGCTAGAGACTTGAAATGCCATGACAGTCATAACCTTGGTGTTAGGAGTAGAGTTCACAGCTGAGAAACATGTGTCAAACCAATAAAATGATCAGTGACGTACATTGCAATCGTGGCCGAAGTTGAGGTGAGATACATGTATTTGAGTTTTCTCCTAAAGCGTTTACCCTATTGACTGATAGATAGGTGCAGGCAGTGCAGAAATTGAACATTCATTGAATAAAAGTAACAAGGAATCCATGTTATTTTGTTTTCGCAAACAGTTCAGAAAGACGAACCTATATTATTTCCATCACAATAACGTTAAAGTGTTTGCGAAAACGAAATATTCAGGATTTCTTATGTTACTTTCATTCAATGAATGTTCAATTTCTGCATTGCCTGCACCTATCTATCAGTCAATAGGGTAAACCCTATAACTTCAACCCTCAACTTCGGGACAATTGCAACGTGTGTCATTTTATCGGTTTGTATGTATACAATACCACATGATTCTCAGTAGTGGAGTTTAAACTGTTCAATGAAGCAAAAACAAAGTACTGCGCAATTGCATGGTTGCCATACAGTTGAGCCGCCTCGTGGGAAAATCAACAATGTGGTTTCCGAACAGGTCTGACACAAATCAGCCTGTACAATCACAGAAGCAGGCTAGAAGCCTGAAATTTCGGATTTAAGAAGAAGAGGAAGTGTACTATGCGTGAAGCGAAAACAAAGGCGCTGATTAACCGCGAAGCTGATCTGCGCCTTTGTTTTCGCCTATGCAGATTGTTTGTTTTCCCATGAGGCGGCTCAGTTGATCTACACGTTTTGTGTATCAGCATAAGCAAGTTTAACACCTGTAGTTTCGAACATGAATCAAAAGAAGTACATGTTGTATAGCATGCAATGCTAAGGTTATATAACATTTATCATGCTCGGTTCAGCCTATGCAAGATTTGGGGGCCTGAAGATGACACTACTTTGAGATAAAACAATGTCTATTGACCAATGACGAGTACGAACCAGACACTGACATAGACAAGGTTTACTATATTCTTTTTAAGCAGACCAGGACCCAGAATTACAATTCTCCCTTAGAATTAAGTTAACATAATATTTTACCGTTAAAATCAGGAACTGTTTTCATGAAAACTATTAGGTGTGTCAAGTAAAATGATAAAATCGATAAGTTTGGTTTCAGTACGTTGTAGATGCGTAAATTTGGATGCTGAAATTCGTCACCTTAACTAAGGTTGTCTTTAAATTTAAGGGAAGATTGTAATTTTTGGCTCAGATACAGTAAACCTGAGATCAACCCACTACTTTCGGCACATTTCTTTGTGAAGATTTGATCATCAAATAAAAAAGAACAATGTCAGGCTGAAATCTCTGAAACTGTTGCTCAATGTTCACAAACTATCTATAGCTAGAAGTTTTGCTAGAATATGTTTGAACAAAACAAGAGTCAATTTTCATGAAACACATATGAGCCTGTGCGTGAGAAAACCAACAATTTGGGTTCCAACCAGGTCTGACACAAACCAGCCTTTACAGTCACAGAAGCAGGCTAACAGCTTGAAATTTCAGATTTAAGAAGAAGAGAAATTGTACTATCAATGTATTGAAAACAAAGGCGCTGATCGGCTTCGCAGTTACTGCACAGCTGATCTGCGGCTTTGTTTTCACCTATGCAAATTGTTGGTTTTCTCATGCGGTGGCTCATATCACACATGGAGTAGTGTAATGTCCTTGTGGTAAAGGCGTCAGACTCCTATTCAAGAGGTCTGGGGTTCAACCCTGCTGGTGCCAGATTGCGTCCTTGAGCAAGACACATTAACCCCTCTCAGTACTGCAGGTTAGCTCACCTGAGCCGAAGGCTCAAAAGGTGAGTCTAGGATGGCCATGCTCCGGTGTCTGTCGTCCGTCCGTCTTTCGTCCGTCGTCAACAATTTCAAAGATCTTCTCCTCTGAAACCACTAGGCCAATCAAAGCCAAAGTTCATATGGAGCATCCTTAGTTATGGGGAACAAAAGTTTATATAAATGGTCCAGGTCACATGACCAAGATGGCCACCATGACTATAAATAGCAAAACTTTTAAAAATCTTCTGAATCAGAAGGCCTATGATTTTGAAACTTGGCGTGAAGCATCAGATAGAGGAGCTCTACAAAATTTGTATAAATCATGACCCTGGGATGATCTTGACCTATTTTACGGCAAGGTCAACATAGGTTGCCCATGCATTTGAATGGGGAAAATTGTCAAAATGTCATTTGAAGGGGAAAATGTGAAGGAAATGTGCAAATGGGCTGAAGATTTCAACGAAACTTGGCATGTAGCATTGGGAACTAGAGAACTGCAATGTGTTTTTGGATGACCTTGGCCTATTTTACGGCAAGATCAACATAGGTCGCCCATGCATTTGAATGGGGAAAATTGTTAAAATGTCATTTGAAGGGAAAAACTTGCAGGAAATGGGCAAATGGACTGTATATATATGATTCTGAAAATAATTTGGACAGTTCTGCCCCCACTACGGGGCAGTATACATGTATATTACCACAGTATTCAAAGATCTTTTTTCTCTGAAACCACTTGGCCAGTCAAAACCAAAATTATAGGAAACATCTATACAAAGGGGGAACGATTGTGTACATAAATAATCCAGGTCACATGGCAAAGATGGCCGCCATGCCCATATATTGTAAAAACACATTAAAAAATCATCTTCTCCAGAAACAGATTTCAAGGAAAGTTGGCCTATAGCATGGGTCGCCAATGTATTTGAATGGGGAAAACTGTTAAAATGTCATTTGAAGTGAAAAACTTGCAGGAAATTGGCAAATGGATAAAATATTGATTATTCTGGAAAAAATATGGCCCCTTTACTGGCTATATACCATATTATTCAATGATATTTATTGGTATATATAGCAGATCTCAGGTGAGCGTTTACAGGACCATTGGTCCTCTGGTTAGTGTCCAGGAAGAGGTGGCTGCATTCTTACATGACTAAAAAATTGTTGACTTAGATGTTAAACCACAAAACAAACACAAACATTTTTGTCCTGCCACAAGAATGGAGGTATTGAGAAATCGGCCAGAGTTACTGGAATATCCGAGCCTGATGTTAGTACATAGTAAGTACATTGTATACACACGATTGATGCATTGATTCAGATAATAAATAAGAGACTATATGAATAAATACATAATTGAATGCAAGAAAATTCAGGTGTGCTATTGCATCAGTCAACATGGTGAGTGAATGTAAACAAATTCATGAATAGTGAATGACAGGATTTGCATGGAAACAGAGAATTCATCAAACGTAACATGAGTGAATGCGGCAACTTTAAATGAGTGAATGAATACAAGTCAGGATCCTAAGATGAGTTAGCACATGAATAATGAGATGAGTGAATGCATGAATAATAAGATGAGTGTGCATGAATAGTGGGATAAGTGTGTGCATAAATAATGAACGAGTAAATACATGAATAATGAGGTGAGTGTATACATGGGTAACTAGAAAAAGTGCCTTGAGAGGCACGAATACCCCCGGCTGGTAGCCAACAAGCCCCACTCCCTACCCCCTACCCCCAAAGAACAGCACATGCTCACCCCTGACATTGAGCCTCAAATCCCTAATGAAAGACAGTACCCTTATCAAGTACATCTTAGAAATAAGCAGTGTAAAGCACTTATCATACTAACATGAGGGAGTGTTGTTTTAAAAAGACAGATCTATTTTAGAGCAGTATACAGAGCTGACGTGTATACTCAATCTAGGACACGGACATTTTGGGTCAGGTCCTCAGTCCTAGATTGAAATAAAAGTAGAATGTCATTCTTAAAAAAAAAAAAAAAAAAAGGAAAAAAAAGGTTCTAGATCTTGACCTCAGGTACCACCTCCACCCCCATGCATGGACCCTTGGGTCTAGCCCTTATGTGGTACCTATGTTGTAAGCATGAATGCTTTCTGATACATGGTTTTCAAGATATAGACATACAGAATATTAATCTTGGTAATTATTGTATTTTATAAATGTGTCCTAGATTTTGACCTCCAGCCCCACCCCTAAAGTTTGATGCCATGGAATTTAAGTCAAGCCTAAAGGGTATCTATTATCTAAACAGGAATACATTCCTATAAGTATTTGTTAAGATATGAGCTAAGAGATGAAAAAAACACTATGTAAATAGCACATTTTCAAGATGATCTAGATTTTGAACTCTAGCCCCACCCCCCGAGCAAGGACCCTCGGGTACGAACCCATGGAAACAAAGCAAACCTTATTGGGTACCTAAAGTCCAATTATGACTGATTTCTGAATATTGGCTCATGAGATATACACCACCAGAGAAACTTTAACCACAACTTTGACCAAAATTAAAGGTGATCTAGATTTTGACCTCTAGCCCCACCCCCGGGCATGGACCCAGGGTCCAAACTCACAGAAACAAAGCAAACCCTATAGGGTACTTATGGTTGAAATATGAAAGGTTTCTGATCATTGGTTCATGAGATATACACCACCAGAGAAACTTTAACAAAAACTTTGACATAAATTCTACGAACATTTCGGAATTACGAATGAACGAATGAACTAACGAACATACGAACGGATGAACGGAAAAGTGAAAACTATATACCCGTCGGCATAAATGGCGGGGGTATAATGAGAGGAGTGTAATGCATGAATAATTATTTTAGTCTATACATAAAATACCAGATGACTGTATGCATGAATAGTCAGATGAGTTTATGCCAAGTTGAGTGTATGCATGAACAATGAATGGGTGAAAGCAAGACTAATGAGACAAGTGAATGCATAAATAATGAGGTGAGTGTAAGCATGAATAAGGACATGAGTGTATGCATGAATAATGAGGTGAGTGTATGCATGAATAATGAGCTGAGTGTATGCATGAATAATGAGGTGAGAGTATGCATGAATAATGAGGTGAGTGTATGCATGAATAAGAAGATGAGTGTGTGAATAAGGAGATACATGAATGCATTAAATTCATGTCATGAATAGTGAGATGAGTGTTTGCATTATAAATTAGATGAGGGAATGCATGGATAATGAGGTGAATTAATGAATCATGAGATGTGTGTATGCATGAACAGTGAGATGTATGCATGAGTGTATGCATGAATAATGAGTGTAAGCATGCATAGTGAGATAAGTGTATGCATTGATAGTGAGATGAGTGTGTATGCATGAATAATGCATGAATAATTATAGGAGTGTATGAATGAATAGAGAGATGAGTGAGATGACATTCAGGAATAATACAATGCAGACAATTTGTTTCGTTTCCAAATGTACGACATGTCTACAAAAGGTATGTCCAATCTATGTCTTCCAGAAGCTCCAGCCATCCAGAAAGATGTGGTTCAAGCTTCTTCAACTGCATCTGCTGCACCTGTCAAAGGTCAAGGTCAGATTGAACAGATTACCCAGAGTTCCAGAGCAGTTGCCAATGGTGATGAGGAGGAAGAGGAAGTGGCTCAACAAGCCAGAATAAATCTTATAGACTGGGACCCTGTAAGTATGGCTATAGTTAAATGACAAAATATTGTTAAGCCACAGGCTTTTGACAGTCTGAACGAAATGACTGGAAACCATTTAAACTGTAATAGTCATATTATGCAAGTTTGTCTAAAGGGGATTTATGGCCCGTAGGTGCCAGGGATCCCATTTTTAGCTCGACCTGAAAGTAATTTAAGGTCACTTTGACAATATTTCATGGTTCAATGATTTAGCCTTATAACTTTAAGGGTAAGGGATATATGAGCCTGATATTTTGGGTTACGAGTTGAGTTGGCAAAGCCAAATGCAGTAGAGCATGCTGACAGTTCTTATAGATTCTTGTCCTGGAATTGTGATTGGACAGTTTAAGTTTAATTGAAAAGATCTTTGATTGAATTTTGGAAAAGTTTATAGCGTCACAATTTGGTGACTGGTTTCTGTCATTGCCAAAGCACAAGGCCTGTGTCACATGTTTGTTTTAGATTTATTTTTTTCTGTTTTCCAGTCCACATTACTGGCTGATCTTTATAAGGTGGAGATGATGCCTGATGTAAGTATGTTCATATCTTTAATCATAATTCTAAAACAACAGTGTTGCTTTTTATAAAAAAAAATTGCCCACGCAACATACAGAGTTTTATCAGCTGTAAAAAAATGAAAACTCGTTTAGAAAACTTGTTTAGAAAAAAATTGATATTTTTAATATTTTTGCTCAAAACATAGATTGTGGGCACATGTGAGTATGAGGGGGTATATATTTCCGGGACGTCATTCTGATGTTGGACCTAACTAGGTGGAAATTAAGGATAATTTATGATGAATGAAAATGCAGCAAACAATGTAGATTTATGAGGTGCCCTTTAGATGATAAAAACTAAAAATTCATAAAAAAAAATCCGGACTCAAAGAAAAAGCCATTGTTTAAAATTTTGTTTGATACAAAGTCTTTGTTTCTCAGCCACACCATATGACAAAAGCCTAAAGCTTTTGTATGGTTGGCGTATTAGTTTAGTTTACGAGGTTTTTAAATGAGTTTTCAATCAGATAAGTCTTAAATGTTTGAAAAATCAACTTAGAAATCAAAACCTGCGTTTTTGCAGCCACAGCTGATGCATGCTTTTGTTTTCTTCATACAGATAGACTGAGATAGTACAAACCCTCTTCTTCTTAAATCTGAAATTCAGAGCCTCTCGGCATCTTCTATAGTTTTACAGTCCAGTTTTTGTCAGACTGGGTTAAAAATTCTTAAAACAGCCATTCTTACATCACAAACTCTTTGAAAATGATTGACAATGTTTTCTGATTTGTATGCTTTGTAGCCTCCCAGCAGGCACATGACGTCAGATCGACGTCGATGCGACGTCATGACGTCGCATCGACGTTGATCTGACGTCATTATGACGTCATGTGCCTGCTGGGCTAGATGTAGAGAGTCTGACTTCAAATCATAACATCACAACTGGCAGGAAGAAGCAACTCCTGATAGCCATGGTTAGGGTGGCTCTTTTCAGATATTACTGAGAAATTGTTAACTGGGACGTTTACCCACAAATCAAACAAATGAAAAAAAATTTTTTTACGACAATTTTCTGATGTTTTCAGACTACAGTAGACATATCCCACAGATTTATCGGTATGGAGGGACTGATGGAGAAGTTGCCGATGAACAAGAAGAAAGCCACACTATTGAAGACGTGGAAACGACGGTTCTTCAGGGCTGCCGACGGCTGGCTGCATTATTATGAGGTATTTCATGTAAAATAAATCTCTATTCATTGTTATTAGTACCCAGATGTTGCAAAAAAGATCCAATATTTATTTTAATGACCAGTGCTATCCTTCTGACAGAACCCTCTGTTTTCCTACCGTCAGGAGGATAGCTTGCAATTACAGCTTTATCAGTAATGTGGCTTGTGCAAATCAACCCATAAACAATCTGCATGCATTGCATATTTATTTCTTGAAGAATTGGGCTCAAAGATAATTCTATGGCATCTGTTGGTTCAAGCAGAGCATTTGTCAGTTAGTACAATACAATAGAAGTACAGTAAGTACTAATAAAGTGCCTCTATGAGTTTTGCCAAGGAACAGTATGGCGAGGATAATAGACACCTTGACATGACCTTACCTAGCTGTTTACCATGTATGCAAAGCAATAACTCAAAGGTGGTCTTTCCACTAAGCAACATAACTTTTGTGTCCTCCCAACTTAACATGTAACAAGCTGTCTACTTAACATGGCCAGTGGTCACTACACGGTCCATATTTTGTCTTTATTCAATGATGTGATAATTCATGAGCAGTCTGCTAGGCTTCTTAATAAGTCCAATGTTCGTATTAAATTAGATCAGCTGGCTAACTGTCACTCCGCTCCACTTCGGTACCTCGTTCCACTTCCCTGACAGCTTAGCATAGGTTGCATTTAAACCAATGTCGAATTGATTGCGGATTTCGTAAGCGACTTGCAGCTATGCTATTTTGCTATTGATCGTATTATTTTTGTTATGTATTTGTACCAGTGCCGAAGATCTTCCAGTGAACACATCAAATTACCTAAAATGTTTAAATTAATGTAGAAAAACAAACGATTTTCGACTTTGAGTCTCTAATTCTACAGTAGTCTCCCCTGATCTATTTATAGACATCTTGGAAATTTTACGTAGAATTAATGAGTATTTTATGATTCTGTGTACTTTGACAACTAGAATATTTGCAATCTATGTTATATATGCAAGAAAAGATCTAACATAAGTTAGAATAACACAGTTTTGGCAGTTTATCTGAATTTTCAATTTCGACCAAGGGCTGAATATATCCCATTTCCGTCGGTATGGAGAGGTTTAACGGAATACCGATGGAAATATTCCGTCTAGTATTAAATGAGCTGGCATAAGAGAACCAACAACATGCATTAGCAAAAACACAGGTGTAGCAAAATCAAAGGTCAGCACCTTTGTTTTCACTACACTAATAGTAGAATTCCGCTTCTTTTTAAATCCAAAATTTCAAGCTTCTAGCCTGCTTCTATGACTATAAACCAATTTGTGTCGGACCTGGTGGGAAACCACATTGTAGGTTTTCTCATGACGGGGCTCATATTAAATAAATTTTGATTTTCCAGACTGGTTCCCGAGACAAGCCCAGTGACAGTCTACAACTAATGGGTGGGAAGGTTGAGGAGCTGGGACCCAGGGTACTTGGTGTTGATGATGGGGTAAGACCCTTCTTGTAGAAATAAGTCACTAATTATTTTCACCCAGACAGTGTAACTCATTTAGTAACATGTCAGATAGATGTTGATGCTAACCTGGCCCAGAGGTTATAAAACTTTTTTCATGCTCAGCTCAGCTGAGACTAAAATTTATTGTCTACGTGCCAGCACGTAGACTACTCTAAAGTTTGAGATTGACCTACTTACAAGACAACTCATACACCTCTCTACAACTGCAACTGCACGTTTGAGTCTAATGGCTTGACCATCGTGTTAGTAGGATTCCGGGTCGTTTCGCCAAGGACCGTGTAAACACCCAAAACACTCATGCAAACCTCCCTTTGGTTGGTAACATTTGTACCAATGGTGCAGTAGGTGCCAAAAATGGGGCAAATTGTTAATTTCGTGGAACTGGTGCATGATTAGCAACAACGGAATGAAATGAACCGACAGTATTGTGACGCTATATGGTCAGGTATGTAAGCTTTGACCTCGCCCCACCTGCCCTGTAGCCAATTACATTCTATCCAAGCCACAACGGAATGAAATGAACCGACAGTATTGTGACGGTCGATTGTCAGGTATGAATGCTTTGATCGCGCAGCGGTTTATCTCTGTTCAGTCACATGAACCACGATGAAATGGGAGTATGGTCAGATTATTTGACAATCTAGTTTATATATGCGAAGCGTAGACCAAGCTTTTTGTGAAAGCTTATACTTGTCCTGCTTATAAATGTTAAAACGCCAACAATTGTTGGCATTTTAACATTTATTAGCAGGATAAATTATAGGCTTTGATGATCTAAAGCTGAAATTTCAATCTATGTGGGCTGTTTCAGCATTTATATGAGCAGTTAAAATTTTATGCTTAGCTGATTATAACCTCATGCCCAGACTTTGTTTTCTATCCTGTATGAACATTTGTCTTAATATTTCTACTGCTGTTCCTCCTCTTGTGTGACTCGAAAAGACCTGTTGTCAGTTTATGATGAAAAAATGTGCATAAAGTATTGATGATCTGCCCGGTAGTCAGAATTTAGTTTTCTGTTTTTAGCGAGGAAAATGATGCGAGTACCCACCGATCAGGAGTATGGGCAGTGGCGAGTCACTTTGGAATCACATACTGAACAACCTACGTCACACGAGTCAAAAGTCCTTTTAGCATAGCAAATCTTATTTTCTGTTCCATTTTAAGAGATTTTTATCTATTTTTTCGTGAGGAAAATACCTGATGGTGCAACTTCTCACCGATTAGGATTATGGGCAGTGGTGAGTCACTTTGGAACCACAGACTGTGGACACTGTCAGAACAACCTACATCACACGAGTCAAACGTCCTTTTAGCATTGCAAATCTTATTTTTTGTTCCATTTTAAGAGGTTTTTATCTATTTTTAGCGAGGAAAATACCTGATGGTGCGAGTACCTACAGATCAGGAGTATGGACAGTGGCGCGTGGCTCTGGAGTCACAGACTGCTGATAATGTTAAGGCAACCTACGTCACACCTGTCCTTGAGTCACCACCACATCCTAAGAAGGTATTGTCTTACATACCTTACATGAAAAGATCAATTTATTCCCTGATTTTCAGTGATTTTCTGACAATCTTACACCGCTGTCACGTTTCTATTAAAAGATAAGAAAAACACGAGGCTAAATTTGAGCATTTCTAGCCAAAGCAACTGCTTTCAGCAATGGTGTTCAACAACCCCAGACAAAACTGGTGTGAATTCACAGCGAATATTCTTGATTCACGCTCATTTCAAAACTACATCTCTATCGACTGTGACAGCGATTAATTTACATTTGATGTCATTTCCGCAATATACACAACATCACTAGTGGTAAAGCACGGTACCAGGTGACGTTACCGGTAAAAGAAATTTAAACAGAGTATGTAAGAAAAAGAATCCATCATTGGCGTTCAGTGTAGAAAGGAAAATCCCAACCCTCGGGCCTGCCGTTCCAATGGGAAACTTGGCGAGCCTCGTTTCCCACTGGAACGGGTGGACCCTCGGGTTGGGATTTTCCTATCTCCACTGAACACCCATGATGGATTCTATTTGTCTTCCATTTGTTTGAAATAGTTCTAAACATTTCATTGAAATTTTTATGTAATTATGAACGCTTGATATTTTCATGTAAATCTTTCAGAGCTGAGATTCTTCCAATTATTGTAAATAAAAAAATTAAGTAGACAGTGCCGTCATCGTAATTGCACAAAAATCAACCCCATACCTACAGTAGGAGTTAAATATTTTTCTGCTCGAAAAAAAAAAAAAAAAAAAAAAAAAATCTATTGCAAAGAAATTTCCTTTTCGACTTTCAGAAAGTAATAATCCTGGATATTGGTAGTAGCAGTATAAGAGCTGGTATACTCGGAGAAAAGCGTAAGTTGCTGGGGTTTTAGTATTTTCTGTGTTTTAATCTCGGACAGGTCACTGCAAACAGTGTTTCTTAATAATCTCCATTTATCTTTCAAATATTGCAATGTTTGAGTTTAGCAGTCAAATGATTTAGATTTTTTGAGTTATGAAATGTCACATTTAGCAATCTTTGCTTCCCCAGAAATCTAGGTTGTATATAAAAGCGAAGAACAGAGGGTTTACCCTTATGATATTCCAGTTTAATCTTTCTTTGCATTTTTGCAGCGACATTACCCCAACTATTTTTCCCGACCATCGTAGCTGTGAACAAGCAGACAGGGGAGTTAACTGTGGGTGCTGATGCCTACAAACCGAGTGTACGAAAGTTCTCGACGATCACTCAGCCGATTAGACCTACCAACAAAGTAGACAAGGTGAGTTTATATTTGGGCTTCATACCTAGAAATCCAGAAAATATTTGAGCCGCGACACGAGAAAAACAACATTGTAGTTCCGACCAGGTTCAACACAAACTGGGCTGTACTGCCACAGAAGAAGGCTAGAAGCTTGAAATTTCGGATTCAGAAAGTAGAAGAATTGTACTGTCGTTGTACATGCTTATCAGCTTCATGGTTACCATGAAGCTGATCTGCACCTTTGTTTTCGCAAATGCAGATAGTTGGTTTTCTGGTGCTGCGGCTCAAATATTTTCACCTCCTAAGTCTGATAACCTGTTTATGGGACATACCAAACAGTATAGCCCCAGATGTGGGTATTCAGTTGGATAGAAAAATGACATAATAATTTAAAATAATTTGTGATGTCCATAAAAATGATAATAACAGGGAATTTCATGCATGACAAATGGGATGAATTTCGTGTGTGTGGTGGCTCTGTGTTTAACTCAGATCTAGAAGGCAGGAGTGAATGACACACTTTAGCCTTTATTGTACTTAATAAGTATCTAGTAAGCTGTTGCTCCGTCTCATCATGACTGAAATATTGTTTACTGGGATGTTTGCATCAGTATAAATATATTATACCCATTCTTTGTTAACACTTCATCATTACGTGTGTACTTTGTTCTTTTACATGTGTTTTGTTGTAGGGAATAACTCGAGACGTAAGTGTGGAAATAACAGAAGCAAAACAAGATCTATTAATTCACCCACCATCCAAGATTGCCAAATATATAATCATTGTCATATATTTATTATCAGAGATCATAATTATGAATATTCAAATCCATATTTCATCCATGTGTTCTGTTCAGTGCATCGAAATTACTGACCAAGGGAGTTAATTCATTTGCTTGAACTAATCATATTGATTCAGGTTCCCAATACAGTCCGAGTTATCAGGTTTTATTTTAAATTCTGACAATTTATAAACATGATAGCCGTGATTGCAGATATCTTGAATAAAGGAGATTTTATAGAATGGTTGTGAGAAAATGAGAACTTCTCTTTCACCTACAATTAATTAAGAAATAATTTTACTTCACTGTGAATTATCATGATTAATGCGAGATGTTGGAGGGCAGATTGCGATGTTATGAATTCACAACAGCACAGCCGAAGTGAATTAAATATCGCATCTGCCCGATAAAATCAAGCGTTAATCAAAGATAATTCACCGTAAAGTGAAATTATTTCGATCCTAACACATTAAACACAATTTATAAATAAATGCTTACATTTCAAAATGTTTTCCAGTGGACTCATTCTCGGCGGACATAAATGTTTATGTGCGACGTCACAAAAACGCCACCTTACGTGCGTAATTTTTTTTACAATGAATTATTGTTTATTTGCAAATGGTGACGTTTCCATTAGGCTCAATGGGAAAGACGATAACATCGTGTTAGAGTCTTTATTAACATGACATTGTGATATGATTTATCCTATTCTCTTGAGCCTAAGATTTTGTTCTTATACATCTACAAAATCTAAAAAATTACCTATTATCTCAAGTTTAGAAGCATATCTAATGCTGTTTACTAGAGAAGGACCTCATATTTTAATCATCAACAAAATAAAAACATTGCCCTTATATTATGTTACAGGCCTCTTAAAGCAAAAATATGTTACTTCCGCATGTCCTCAAACCCAGGAAGCATTGGCTGTGTCCCGACATGACTGAAAAATTGTTGACTGGGACGTTAAGCCTCAACACAAACAAAAAATTATGTATACCTGAATGATAACCCTGCATATGTCAGTATGTATACCTTGGTCAGATTGTTAAGCCAATTTCTAGATCAAGATTTATGCTGCCTTTTATAAACCATTAGCTGGAGCCGGCAGGACGCACTGCCAGAAAGAAAAAAGCCCTTTTAAGAAACAAGCAATGTTTTTTGCTTTACAAGACATCCTAGTTACTCTCTATAGCATTAACCCACCCCACCTCTACCCCCAATCCAATGCACTGCCAAATGATCATTACAATATTAAAGTTTTGTAAAAGAAACCCTGTCAACAAGGGTTTGCAAGAAAGGATTGACTGCCTAAGACTGTTGGGTAAAAGTTATACAAATTCAGGGGCAAGGATACTAAATCATTCTAAAAGGAGGCACAAGATTTTAATTCTTTTCTTTGTCATCCAAATGGATGCAAATGTTTTGATGCCTCTTTCACATGCTTTTTCACTAGCATGGTGTAAATAAAAACATGTTGAAATTATTTTGTATATAATGATAGTTGTGGACGTGCCTTGGCAAATTAGCCTAGAGACTCACAAATTAACATCACTAACATAGCATTTATTTTAATGAGCCACCTCATGAGAAAACCATCAATCTGCATATGCTAAAACAAAGACCCAGATCAGTGCCTTTGTTTTTGCTACAAGGATAGTACAATCCCTCTTCTTCTTAAATCCGAAATTTCAGGCTTCTAGCTGTCTTCTGTGGCTGAACAGCATGTTTTGTGTCAGACCTGTTCAAAAACCAGATTGTTGGTTTTCTCATGAGGCGGCTCAATTGTACTAACAAACTACCAGTGATACTAGTATAAAAAATCTGAGACTAATCAATACTTGTTTTCACCAGAGGACCATATGGAAGACTGCCATTCAGATACGTTATATGACTTATATAGATTATCAGTATTTAACAGGGAAGTTGTGAATCTTTGTTTTCAGTTTAATATGGACATGGACTTAATGCCAGAAATATTCAAGAAGGTTTTCACAGATCTCAAGGTCAACCCGAGAGAATACCTGGTGAGATTACTTTATAACAAGATTAAATTAGAAATGCAATTTAGCCCCTATCTCACTGGAATGCGACAACTGGAGACTAGTTTGCGACTAGTTCTTGACACTTTTGCGACAAAGATTATTGATATAAACACAATTCTTTTCACATTGCAGTCGCATTGAATGGCACTTGTGCAACTATTTCTCAAATTTCGTTATGATTTTGCATATATGTCTCTCATGACTGTCGGGCCATTGTCTCAAGACACTAGTATGACAGTTGCGAGACATTCCTGAAAGTTTCTCAAGACCTTCGCTTGAATGTTGCTTAGTATTGTTTTCTCGCCAGATAGTCTTGAGTTGTCACAACTGGTTGCTTTGTAAATTTGCCAAAATTTCACTATGACAAGTTTGGGCATTTGCAAGAATGTTGTACGACTGTAACAAGATAGGTTTGTGATGATTTACAAGTATTTAGTTGCATAAATTTGCATAAAATTTTAAAACGTTATTTCTTGCGTAAATTGTTGGCGACTAGTTTGTGGTGCATTAAAATTCTCGCTACATTTGTACAAATTTGTACAAATGTCATACAACATTTTCGCAACTCAGTTCGCAAAACAGTTTTGAGGAAGTCACATGCCAGTGAGATACTAGCTTAATGATGTTGTCATCAGTTTTAACTTTGGTTCTTCAAAATCGGAATTAGTGCTGTGTTAGCTTATTATGTTGACAGCTCAGCATATCTTCGATATTGTACAGAGGAATTACAATGTCGTTAATAAGCATACCACAGATTTTTAATAATAACTTGAATGGCTATATTTTGAAGATTTTATAAGTAAACTATATTACCCCAATTTTTGCTTGCACTCTACTTCTGTTACTCTAAAATGGTGCTTAATAATATTTTTAAAAGAGAACTCTGTAGCCTAGTGATAGAGTGGCCAGCTCCTGATCCAGAGGTGGGGTTGGGTAGGGGGTGGGGGTTAAGGCCACCAATGCTGTGTTGAGTCCTTGAGCAAGACACAGTAACTACCTATAGTACTGGTTAAGTACTCAGGATGTGAAACTAAGCCACAATACAGACAAATAAACAATATTTTATCTTTTAGGTAATGCTGAGCACCCCACAGAAGCTTGGTGACAACCTGAAGGGCTCTCTGATGAAGATTTTACTAGAACAGTTCCATATACGGGGTATCTGTATGGTACCACAAGCATTACTAGCTCTGTACTCTTACAACTCTACGTCTGGTGTGATTGTCGATATAGGAGAGAGGATGGATATACTGCCGATTTATGACGGTTAGTAATACAATGTAGTTGCTTAAACTTGCTTTCCCATTCCTGTGTGTAAAGATGCTCTAGAAATAACAGTATGCTAAGCCTTGGTTGCACGTGGCTCCCAGGTTTGCTAGGTCTTTTTAGCACATTTGCTAGCACATTTGCTCTACTTGGTCTAGCACATTTTTCGTAAGTTTTATGCCACTTGTGAATCGCTGGGCATTGTGTACTACATAACTCCAAGCCTCCAATTGCATTTCATAGTTAACTGACACCCCTGACATGAATCCATATATTTTTCATGCCCATGAATGGCTATAAAATGATTCATAACTTTCAAGTCTGTAAAAACTACTCCATATTAAAGTGACCATTCTGTCTCCTTTTATTCTAGGTTTATTAATAGAAGGTGGTGTATCCCACCAGTCATATGGTGGAGCTAAAGTCCAGGATTCTCTCTATCTCGACCTACTGCAGAACAGATACAAGCTGAACACCACCGTGGAGAAACTACTGGTCCGACACATCAGTGAGGAGGCCTGCTTTATAGCTGAGAATTATAAGGAAGCTATTGCCAAGTGTGAGAGAGATCCGCAGAGTTATAGGACGACAGTGTTTCTCAGTAATTTTAGTCTGCCGGAGGGGGCATACATGTGAGTATTGTTAAAGGGAGATAATTATGCAAAATATCTGAATTGTTGTATTACATTCGCATGTTTGACTGGGAAAAATCTTTGCTGAAGTGAAGGAAGTGTATACTTATAACATATGATTCTAGGTAAAACGGACAGAATACACTTAACAGCTAAGTCCGAGTTTATAAAACTTTTATTCTCAATTTTCAAAGATTTAAAAGTTGATGAGCAGCTGAAATGAGCCTTAGAAATTTCATTATCTCAGGCCTGATGTTTGTAAAACATATCTTTAAAGGGAAAGAAATTGAGTCATTATTATCTGAAACCACATTCTTAATTAAAAATTTTAAGCAAACCTAATTAAATATATGTACATTTGGAAAGTTACTTGGAGAGTGGCAAGTAATGTCTTCTTCATCTAAATGTTTCAGGAGTGTGGACTTGGACCTAGGGTGTTTCAAGAGTCCCGAGGGGTTCTTCAACACGGACCTGTGGGGCATGGACTACCCTAACATACATAAATTGATCTATCAGGGAATACAGCAGAGTCCCATGGATGCCAGAAAACACATGTACAGGTAATTGTTCAATATTGAACTTTGGGGAGAGGAGGGGGGGGGGGGGGGGGGGGGGGGTGCTGAGCTAGTGAAATGTAACAAACAGACAATCTGGCACAGTAGCTCCGCATACAACTAGAGTTGTCGGTGAATTATACATGTCAGTGAAACTTACAGCTTTAAGAGTTCCATGACAACTTTAAGAGATACATGAGTGACAGGTTTAATTGTTATTTGAGCTACCTCGTGGGAAAACCAACAATGTGGTTTCCAAACAGGTCCGACACAAACCAGCCTGTACAGTCACAGAAGCAGGCTAGAGGCTTGAAATTTTGTATAAATTTAAGGAGAAGAGGGATTGTACTATCCGTCATGCGAGGATCCAGAGGGGGGGACCGGGGGTCCGGACCCCCCCCTGGAATTTGAAAATTTTACCTAAAAAAAGGTAATTTCGAGATTTTTGGGAGGGTTGGACCCCCCTCGTCTGTGACCAAAAAGTACCATTTTCGCTGGACCCCCTCTCATGAAAATTTCTGGATCCGCGCATGTCCGTGTAGCGAAAACAAAGGCGCTGATCAGCTTCGCAGTTACTGCGAAGCTGGTCTGCGCCTTTGTTTTCGCCTATGCAGATTGTTTGTTATACCCCCGGCATACGAAGTATTAGGGGGTATATAGTTTTTGCTTTTTCCGTCTGTCTGTCTGTAAACTTTTTTTGTCTCAAAGATTTCTCTGGAACTACTTAACCTAGAATTTTAAAATTTGGTACAAAGCTTGGGTATGTCAAGTTGTATTGTGTATTTGAGAATCAACAATCTCTGGCTTATCATTCCCTTTATTTATCTATTTTTCTCTCTATCCAATAAATTTTTCCATCATATCATCTCAGTATAAGAGTTAGAGACTTAAAATTTTATATGCATGTTCAGAATGACCAACTTTAGTACTGAAAACAAGATTATGGTTCTGTGGTTTACTTTTGTCTTCTTTTTTTACTTTGTTTCTTTTCCCATCTGTCACTCCTTTACAAATCTGCACCTTTTTGTGTCAAAGATTTCTCTGGAACTACTTAACCTAGAATTTTAAAATTTGGTACAAAGCTTGGGTATGTCGAGTTGTATTGTGTATTTGAGAATCAATAATCTCCGGCTTATCATTCCCTTTCTTTATCCATTTTTCTTTCTATCCAAGAAATTTTCTGTCAAAGATTTCTCAGGAACGACTTTACCTAGAAGTTTGAAATTAGGTACAAACCTTGGGTACCTCAAGTTGTATTGTGTATTAGAGAAACAGCTGTCTCAAGCTTATCAGTCCCTTTATTTATCCAGTTTTCTTTCCATCCAATACATTTTCTATCATATCAGCTCAGTCTGTATAAGAGTTAGAGACTTCAAATTTTATATGCATATTCAGAATGACCAAATCTATTACTGCAAACAAGATTAAGATGCTTTGGTTTACCGCCGGGGGTATGTGAGCTTTCCTCACTTTTTGCTATATTTGGTTTTCCCATGTGGGGGCTCATTTATTTTAGGTCAGTGTACCTGAGTGGAGGAGTAACCATGATACCGGGCTTTGCCGAGCGACTCGAGTCAGAGCTGAGGAAACTTGCCCCACCCACTGTTATTGTAGAGGTATAATGTCAAAGTTCAGAGTGGAGCATGATGGCCTAGTTACAGAGTACAGCACTCCAGAAGGAGAGGTCCTGGGTTCGATACCTGCTTCCGACGTCTTCCGTCGCATCACGATAACTTGCACATGCAATATACAGAGATTTTTTTTCCGCTGTAAAAATTGAAATTCACTGGAAAAGTTTTGATATTTTTAATATTTTTGCTCCAAAACATAGATTGTGAGTACTCGTTAGAACCGCCTCGACTTGCTCAAAACATAGATTGTGGGTACGTTAGAACCGCCTCGGCGAGGCAGTTCTAACGAGTACTCACAATATATGTTTTGGAGCAAAAATAAGAAAAATATGTATACCCCTGCATTCCCCAGTTTTGCTTTATAAAAGTGGGGTTTAAGGGGGTATACATGTCAGGGACATGTTATCCTGATGGTGTAGTGTCATTGAGCAAGACACTTAAGCCCCCAGAGTACAGGTTAACACCCACCCAGGAATTGGCCGCACATTCAGGACATGACTGAAATATTGTTGACTGGGATGTAAAAAAGAAACAAAGTACAGGAATCATGCTTTATAGCTCTAGGAGCTGTCGGAGAAGTGTTAAAGCTGCTTGCCATTCAGCTGGAAATTTTCTGGGAATTTCTCCTACTGTAACTCGATATATTTCGCAGCAAATGAATTTCATGATTTTGTGTCCATGCATATTTTTGAGGACCATGCAACTGGCATATGTACTATGAATAATGTACAGTGCCTTTAAATAGATATTTTGTTGTATATAAGATATCGAAGGATTGAATTATTATCTTCATAGAAAAATAAATTGGCTGATTGGCTATGCAGTTTCTGGTCAGCTAATATGCACCTATGCATGAAACAGGTTTCTTCTTGAAGCCCTAAAATATCTAAAGAAAACTCTTCATTTGGACTGAAATTTTTAATTCATTGACAGGTCCATGCATCACCCCAGCGCTATCATGCTGCCTACATTGGAGCGTGTGCAGTGGCGGCTATGGATGTGTTTGAACAGAGCTGTGTCTCAGCTGAAGAGTGGAAGAAACTGGGCATCAAAGCCTGTAGGAAGTGGGGAACCGGTTGAGATGAAACTGAGGCTGTGTGGGTACCAGTGATAATGAAAGTGAGGCTGAACAGATGTCAAATTGAGGCTGCAGAGTCAAACTGAGGCTTAACAGTCCAATTGAGGCTAAAAAGAGAAACAGTTTCTTGTGAATCTGTTGTGTTCTTGCCTTTTATGATCTCTGCTGAATTGTGTGTAGAATGTAGCTATGACCTAGCTGTGATCACTACCATCCTGTCACATATGAGCCGTCTCGTGAGAAAACCAACAATGTGGTTTCAGAACAGGTCCGACACAAATCAGGCTGTACAGTCACAGAAGCAGGCTAGAAGCTTGAAATTTCGGATTTAAGAAGAAGAGTAAGTGTACTATCCGTGTTGTGAAAACAAAGGCTCGCGGTTACCGCGAAGCTGATCTGCGCCTTTGTTTTCACCTATGCAGATTGTTGGTTTTCCCATGGGGCGGCTCATAGTGTAAGATCAAGTGGAGAAGTTTTATTACTGAAATATGCACATCATTTCAATTTGTATAATGATTTACCATTTTTGGTATGACAAGTCACCGTGACATATCCAATCCTACGGGCTTTGATCCCAGTGTTTGGTCTGGAGGTCAGGTTCTGAGTTTCTGCATTATGAGTTTGATAAAATTTTATCAGGACTTACCAGATTTGAAAATTGGCATCCTCTGAGAAAACATTCTGGATTGCTCAACCAGTTCTTAACAGCAGAAATCATGCAGTCATGTTCAGAACTAGTGATGTCATTTTCATTAAATCCTGAGGATGATTGATTGAGCCCTATTGTGTAAACAGTGAAGTTCTATGCAGATGAGCTTGTAGTACATATGTTTTGTTTTTGTTTGTTTTCTTGATACTCCCATCAATCAATTTCTGATTATTCTTGGGAGGTGTACATTGTACACTCCGGTGTGTTTGCAGGATGAGCCTACATGCATGAGGATAGACCCTGTGTAGGGATCTTTAACCTGCACAGGGGATGACTGTCCCTACACAGGGGGCCTCCAGTTCCGATCCAAAGGACGGCTCACTGTATCATGTCATTCCTGCAAATGACACAAAGGAAAGCATGTTCGGACCAGCAAATTTTCCTCGCCGCCGGCAGGGATCGAACCCGGGACCTCTAGCACAAGAAGCCAGTGCGCTAACCACTCGGCTACCTTGCTTCCACATATACTGACTCATGAACACCAGTGTTGCTTCATGCCTAGTGAGTAGGTCCAACTTTCTGGCATATTGCATGAATTGTTCAAGTAAAACTGAGCCGCCTCATGAGAAAACAAACAATCTGCTTATGCAAAAACAAAGACACAGTAACTGCGAAGCTGATCAGCATCTTTGTTTTTCGCTGCACATATAGGAAATCCCTCTTTCTTAAATCCAAAATTTCAAGCCCCTAGCCTGCTTCTGTGGCTGCACAGGCTGGTTTGTGTCGGACCAGGTCGGAAACCCAGATTGTTGGTTTTCCCAGCTCAATGGGTAATAACAGGACCTGACAGTCTATTTGCCATGGTCTAATTTTCAATAAATGAGCCACGACATGAGAAAACCAACAATGTGGTTTCCGGACAGGTCTGACACAAACCGAGCTGTACAAGCACAGAAGATGGTTAGAGGCTGGAAATTTTGGATTTAGAAAATAGAGGAATTGTACTATCCGAGTAGCGAAAACAAATTGCTGATCAGCTTCGAGTCTTCGCTGATCTGTGCCTTTGTTTTCGCATATGCAAATTGTTGATTTTCTCATGAGGTGGCTCAAATTTTGTTGGTGATGTTAAGCAAGGATTTACACAACATACATATCAATCCATTATGCACTGTGAATCGACGACCGGAAATAAAAAGTACATGTCATATTTTGTTTTGATTGTTCAAATGGTTTACATTACATTCATGTTGTATGATTTTTTTTTTTATTATTTCAGTTTTACGTCCCTTTTAAGATTATTTCAGCTCATATGAGAAGGGCCAATCAGTAGGTGGGGTGAAAACGAGAGAACCCCGAGAAAAACTACCTGGCACAGCGGCAAGCAGAACTTGGCTTATCTCACATGTGACCAGAGTGGGGCTCAAACCCACACCAGACACCGGTGAGGTGCTCGAGTGATTAAGAAACAGCGCACTTAACCCCTCAGCCACGGGGGCCGCCTTGTATGATTATGCATTAGTCATTGTTCAAAAAGTCATTTTCATGTTTATGTATATTTAAAAATAGAGAGTTGTGATTAAACTCTTAGTGATAGCTTAGTTGTGATAGAATGAATATTATAGCTTTTAATATGTTACAATTAATATATTTTTTTCTCTTCAATTGATCTTCTACATTCCAGTAAATTATAGGTTGTGAGACAATATATATATATATATATATATATATATATATATATATATATATATATATATATATATATATATATATATATATATATATATATATAGGCACTCATGGTGATGTACTATACTTTCGAAATGTATGTACATACACACAATATGCCGTATTTTCAGGCAGATGAATATTAACATTCCAAATATGTACCGTTTTGTGACATATTAGTTTTTGTCTTTTTTAACAAACTTCTATAAATTCAGATGGACTTGTCTGATTCTTTTATAGCTTTATCACTTGAGAACAATAACTTTCAATTGAATGTTTTCAAATATGTATGACTGTACATTTACATAAATTTCTATATGTTTATGTTTTTTATTTACAATATCAGCTTTAGAATAGGGTCAGATACACATACATCATTTGTGCTACATAATGTTTATTTGATTTTGTATATCTATGTTGTTTGTCTTTTAAATGAATGATAAATACATTTGACATGATACTGTAAGATCAGAAATTTTCGCGCAATATTTATGCTATACTTTTACTTATAGAAAGTCCATATAGGAGAGAACCTTGAATTAGGGAGACATTGAATTCATGAATATGAATGAGTAAAATTGTTTTCCAGAAAATTTTAATTAAATGTTTATTCCATTTTTTGATGAATTTTCTCTAAGCAAACAGAATAGCCACAGATGGAACGCCGCATTCTGCAGCATCACACCTGGGGTTATTCTGTTTGTCTTTGTCCCATAAAAAAAGATGCCAGGCTTATACGAGTTAAAAATTTATGATTTTCTGTAATATGTTTGTTGTCATAATGATTTTTGACATAATTTATTTACTATGCAGAAATGCTTTATATATGCAATGCACAGTACCTTCGAGCCAAAGTACAAATCTATCTAGATACTATTTATACTACATGGCATAAACAAGGAAAATAATATAAAATAAATAAAAAGAGAAAGAACAACACATCATGTTGCGATACATCATATGCTGCACTATCATTTCAACCATATTTCATACATTACGTAAACATGCCCATGTAATATACAGAGATTATTTAAGTTGTAAAAAAATGAAAATTTTCAGTAGAAAAATTTTGATATTTTTCTCTTATTTTTGTTCAAAACATAGATTGTGGGTACAAGTTAGAACTGCCCCGCCACCGCCTCAGCGAGGCGGTTCTAACGTGTATCCACAATCTATGTATCGTTATAAAAATAAGAAAAATAGGTGTACCCCTGCATACTCCAGTTTTACTATATAAAAGTGGGGTATAAGGGGGTATTTATTTCATGGACTTGTTTTCCTAATGTAAAGTTTACTCAAAAGAAGAAAACAGGAGCAAAACTCATAGGATTTTGTTGCAAATCATTTCTCACTTCTCAAGGAGTAGTCAATGTCATTAACTAGGTAGTATCGACTGCACTTGGTAACAGTAAACTGGCCGGAACCTTGTAACACCAAATAATGACCTTCATATCCAATTTGTTCATCCACTTCTCACATTCAGAAAGATTCTTTTAAATTTCAAGATTCATTAACAAGCACAGAATATTGTAGAGACCAACCTGATGTAGTGGTTCAGCAACTGGCCTTGTAAACCAGGGTTCTCTAGTTCAAGTCAAGGGCCCAGTTGTTCAAAATTAATGACATCGTTAGTTAACGATTCCCTAAAATTTCAAACATGAATATTTCAAATACACTTTTATTTTTTGCTGATAAAATGTGAGAATCCTTTGCAATGCAAAGGATTCTCACATTTTATCAACAAAAAATAACAGTGTATTTGCTTATGTAGTAGGTATTTACTTAACGAGTTGGGGTCTTAACAATGACGTTAAGATAACAAAGTTTTGAACATCTGGCCCCAGGCCTCTATCTTTTGGAAGAGGCTTTAAACTGTGATCCCATCTCCGTATGACCTTAGCAGTTGATTGGGATGTATAACACATGAATACCATCAAAAATATTGGGTGAACCATTTCCTGTGATTTTGCTTATAGAGATTGTATTGGGGCTATGGGTTCATAATTTCTTAAGACAGCCAAATGTTAATCTTACATATTATTATGACCATTTTTGTTGCCTGATATAGTGAAAGCCATTGCCATCTTACATTCCAAAGAAAAGATCGCTTTGTTAGAGATAAATTGTAAATATTTTTGTTGTTTATTGTTGTAATATATAATACTATTTATTACTACTCAAAGCAATAAGTAATGCTAACAACTTCCATTTTTCATTTTACAAGTATATGTAGTACAATAAGTATAATATAGGTGTTGAGTCAAAATAGTTCTAATATATAATCATGTTAAATTCGTCCTTTTGGCACCAATTTCTCGCCACTTCATTCGTCAATTAGATGTTTTTCCTTATAAACAGAAGCGCTGATCATTAAACTAAAATTAGAGCACTGTCTGCATACCCTTTTTTGTGGTCAAGTGAAATATGCCATAGATTAACCGCTACTGTGCCCATACTTTGGTCTAATGAAATATGCAGTAGATTAACCATGGTCATTCCAGCCAGATTTTAATTCCAGAAAGAATATAAAATGTACAGAATAATGAGAGTTAGCGTTTCATTTTTACCCTTCACTTTTGGTTCTGTGTTCCATTAACTAAACAGTTGCGCCACCGCAACTGTGAGAAAACCAACAATTCGCATGGGTGTAAACAAAGCCGCAGCACCTTTGTTTTTGCTGCACGGATTGTACAATCCTTCTTAAACCCGAAATTTCAAGCTTCAAGCCTGCTTCTGTGACTGTACAGGCTGGTTTGTGTCAGACCTGGTCGGTATCCAAATTGTTGGTTTTCTCATGCAAAGGCTCAGTTAAAATGGAACAATTCTAGCCACCTGGAGATGAGAATAAATACTGTGGCCATTTAAGTACTTAAACAGCTTCCGCTTTGAAGATCTGGGCCTGTCCAGTCAAACTATATAAGTTTTAGTTGTTTTCTTGGGTGGCTATATTTTTGAAGCACATTTCGCATGGCATGACCTCCTAAATTTTGGTAAAAGCCCCGTCAACATCCCAAAAGCATCAATTCAAACAAACAAAAATGCAAAAGGGATGGCGGGACAAAATTGTGAACAAATTATTTTGAGATGGCTAATTACAGTTGCTCCCCTTAGACTGTTGAGAAAGTGAAGCATGCTTGAGACTCATGTAGGGAAAACAAAGGCAGCTGATCTGCATCTTTGTTTTTGCTAGGCAAAATCTGGTTTTCTCATGATGCGGCTTAAACGATTTTGTAAATGTGTCAAGGGTCATTTCGGTTGCATGAACCATTAACCCAACAGTGAAAATGGAAAAATACTGGTCATGGGGAGGTGACAACACTGCAGCCACCAACTGCTCAACCACAGAAAAAGATATAACCCAATATTGAGTATAATTTCCAACACAATGTTGATGTTTTTAAATTGCATCAAAATTTTGTTTCTGTATAATCGTTGCATTGTTGTCACCTCCCCTTGACCAACTTTGTCCAGTTTACCTATTAACGGAACACGGAACCAAAGTGACCTTTGCCACAACGTTTACATAATGGGATTATAATATATGATCCGCGCCATGGGAAAACCAACAATCTGCATATGCAAAAACAAAGACGCAGATCAGCTTCGCGGTAACCGCAAAGCTGATCAGCGCCTTTGTTTTCGCTACTCTGATACTACAATTCCTCCTCTACTTAACTCCAAAATTTCAAGATTCTAGCTCTTTTCAGTGACTGTACAGGTCAGTTTGTGTCGGACCTGTTCGGAAACCACGTTGTCGGTTTTCCCATGGGGCGGCTCATATGTTATCAGGGACAGAGCCACCACTTCATGTGTACAGTAAGTTAGGGAGTTAATTATGTGTCTTGCTCAAGGACACTGCGCAGTGCTATTGGGACTCGATCTCTATTGGTTGTCTGACACTTCCGTTAGGTCACCTCAATGTCATTTCCTGATTTTTAAAAGTGAAAGCCAGTGTGTGAACAATCAGATAGCTCCTGTAATGTTTTAAGCTTCACTGATTATCACCTCATTACTCGTCATCTTAATCTACTCGGACATGCAAAATATACATCAGGGGCCAGTTGTTCAAAACTAACGACAGTGCAAAGGATTCTCACATTTTTTCAACAAAAAATAACAGTGTATTTGTAATATAAATGGTTGAAATTTTAACCAAACGTTAACTAACGACGTCGTTAGTTTTGAACAACTGGGCCCAGTATTTTAATTAAACGAGAAAATGAGCTGCTGCATGCGAAAATCAACAATTTGGGTTTTTGACCAGGTCCGACACAAGCACAGAAGATGGCTAGAGGCTAGAAATTTTGTATTTAGAAAGTAGAGGAATTTGTACTGTGTAGCAAAAATACAGGTGGTGATCAGCTGTGCAGTTACTGCACAGCATATCTGCGCTTTTGTTTTCGCCTATGCATGTTGTTGGTTTTCTTATGCTGTGACGCAAATATTTTCCCATTTGTAATAAAATATGCATCACCTGGAGACAAAGCTTGATGTCCCAGAGAAATGAAAAAGAATAAAACATGAAAAAAAAAAAAAAAAAAAAAAAAAAAAAAACACACAAAAAACAAAACTC
The DNA here is from genome assembly GCA_964017185.1 of Rugalucina vietnamica. Lineage (NCBI taxonomy): Eukaryota > Metazoa > Mollusca > Bivalvia > Lucinida > Lucinidae > Rugalucina > Rugalucina vietnamica. Next base: position 7,203,409 of record OZ024875.1, read on the forward strand.
TCATTGCCCTGCATTTTAAAATCAGAAATCACATTGCTACAGACCTATGAAATCTGTCATGTCACACTGAGCTTCAGGATGAAATGCCACAAGTTTTTCGTTACACTTTGGTTGCATGCACAGCAAGTATTTGTACCATTACAATCTGAATACCCTTTCACATACAACTGCATGGACTTGTCTGACTTTTGTTTGTTTGTTTTGTATTGAGGTTGAACGTCCCAGTAAACATTACGAAAACATGCCCATGCAATATACAGAGATTTTTAAAGTTGTAAAAAATGAAAATTTTCTGTAGAAAATATGTTATTTTTCTTATTTTTGCTCAAAACATAGATTGTGGGTACATGTTAGAACCGCCTCGCCGAAGCGGTTCTATCGAGTATACACAATCTATGTTTTGGAGCAAAAATAAGAAAAGTAGGTATACCCCGCATACCCCAGTTTTGCTATATAAAAGTGGGGTTTAAGGGGGTATACATTACACAGACATGTTTTCCTGATGAACAATTTTTCATTCATGTTGGGATGGAGAGCCACCACATCCAGGGTATTAACCACCACCCTGGGGAGAATGCTTGCTCAAGAACACAACACGGTGCAGCCAGAGGTCAAAATCGAGCTACATTTATACTGGTAGTCAACACTTAATAAACAGGTGGGACTTTGGTTCCAATTGCATCAGTTCCTGACCATTGCCCGCTTTTAAATTTGCAATCCCTGCACATATTCTTATATTCCCAATCTTTCGGCGTTGCTTGCAATTTTCTATAGTTGTTCACCAGAGCCCGGTTATTCAAAATTAACGACATTGTTAGTTAACAATACCTTAAAATTTCAAACATGAAAATTACAAATACTGATTACACTGCTATTTTTTGTTGATAAAATGTGAGAATCCTTTGCAATGCAAAGGATTCTCACATTTTATCAACAAAAAATAACATTGTATTTGCTTATGTAGTTGGCATTTACTTAACGAGTTGAGGCCTTAACGAAGACCTTAAGCTAACAAAGTTTTGAACAACTGGCCCCTGGGGTTTAAGGGTAGAACTTCGGTTCTGATTGTGACAGTCCCTGATCATTGCTTTCATTTAAGGATCCTTCTTTTACCATTGCTCAATTTAGCATGCCCGGATCCAGAGGGGGGGACCGGGGGTCCGGACCCTGGAATTTGAAAATTTTACCTAAAAAAAGGTAATTTCAGGATTTTTCGGGGGTTGGACCCCCCCTCGTCTGTGACCAAAAATTACCATTTTCGTTGGACCCCCTCTCATGAAAATTTCTGGATCCGCGCATGAATTTAGTCTTCACAGTCTTAACTCAGCCAATCATAAAATGGTTTATAAAGGCAAACTCAAGACTATTTTAATATATAAAACAATAATTTATTTTTCAGCATCATTCAAACATGGGGAAAATGAGATTTAATTCACAACTATTCTGTGTAGTATAGTCTTAAATAAATTCAAGACCAACATGTCAGAGCAGAAATTCGACAATCCATTTTTAACATCAGCAACTGCATCAGAAATCCAATGATTTGCATATGCGAAAAACAAAGCTGCAGATCGGCTAGCAGTTTTGTTTTCACTCCATAGATAGTACAATACCTCTCCTTTGTAAATCAGAAGTTTCAAGATTTTAGCTATTTTCTGTGGCTGCACAGGCTGGTTTGTGTCAGACCTAGTCGGAAACCAAAATTGCTGATTTTCTCAAGTGAAGACCCAATTATAAGCACAAATACAGCTGATCACTGCCTATGTTTTCACAACACAGTAAACATGATGAAAAGCCTCTCTCCATCTTTACAGCCTGGTTTGTGTTTGACCTGGTCCCAAGGTTATAAAACTTTTTTCATGCTCAGCTCAGCTGAGACTAAAATTTAAACTGCTCATATGTACAGAAATATTCAAAATTGGTAGAAAATTCAGATTAAGATTAGCAAAGACTGTAATTTATCCTGCTCATAAATGTTAAAATGCCAACAATAATTGTTGGCATTTTAACATTTATAAGCATGATATTTTAGTCTCATCTGAGCTGAGCATGAAAAAAGTTTTATAACCTCGGGGCCTGGTCATTGTCCTAAAAACAGAATTTCTTTTTCATACTGGTACTGAATGCAATATTTGAGCCGCCTCGTGGGAAAACCAACAATGTGGTTTTTGAACAGGTCCCACACAAACCGGCCTGTATGGTCAGAGAAGCAGGCTAGAAGCTTGAAATTTTGGATTTATGTAGAAGGAAGAATTGTACTATCTGAGAAGCGAAAACAAAGGCGCTGATCAGCTTTGAGGTTACCCCAATTGATCTGCGTCTTTGTTTTCGCATATGCAGATTGCTGGTTTTCCCATGAGGGCGTTCATTTGTTAGTACATGTATCTGTAAAAGTCACTTCATGCAGAAATCTGTAGCCAGTTAGTGGTTTTATGTTAGTGTCCTCCGTGCGGTCATAGAAATTATTCAAAGAAATCTGCAAGTACTGAAGAGAAAAAAATCCCTCATCATGTCATTTATTAATAAACATGGAGTAGGCATCTGTAACATCAAATGCAGATCAGAGATGTTTATTGCTAACTTGTAATCACCTTCAGGGCCCAGTTGTTCAAAATTAATGACATTGTTAGTTATTGTTAGTTAACGTCGAAATTTCAAACATGAATATTACAAATACACTGTTAATTTTTGTTGATAAAATGTGAGAATCCTTTGCCAGGATTCTCACATTTTATCAACAAAAAATAACAGTGTATTTGCTTATGTAGTCGGCATTTACTTTAACAAGTTGAGGTCTTAACAATGACAATGACGTTAAGCTAACAAAGTTTTGAACAACTGGCCCCAGATGCATAGTTTACGAAGTTTTCAAAGTTGACAAGTTTATGTAGAGAACAGAGTTTTTAACATTCTTGAAACCAGACTGGTCCAAAAATGACACGAACTGACAAAGCTTCAAAAATAAATATTTCCAAATCCAGAAACATCCTAAAAGGATGAAACCATCAAAATTTTCAAACCGCTATAATTTTCTTACACCTTGGTTGATTTTCATGAAATTTGTTGCAAACTGTTAAGCTACATGAAGGCTTTCATAAAACGCACACACAATGGTTTGTGGAAAAGCATTGCTGACATTTATAATGAACGACAGGATAAGATTTAAAAGAGAACTTGCATTGTTATTTATATTTTGTTCATTAGTATTGTTAACTGTAGACTTAAAATTCATTTCATTGTATGGAAAAACAAATATTAAATGAATTTTTAATCAGCACTCATGTATGGTTACTAACAGCCTACATAATAAGAACCACCTAAATATTTACATATACAATATTATAATTATCACATAGGACTCGCTGACATGAAATAATACAATTATTACACACTTCAGCACATTATACTTCAAATATACAGAGCAAAATATACATGTACCCTTTCATAAAAAATATCCCAAACAGAGAGCCATGAAACTGGCAATGAAACTTCAAAAAGTTTTTTATTTCATGCTAAGTCTTTAACATATTCATGCATTTAACATATTCATGCATACCCTTCATGGCTCAAAAGTTTCAATGCACACTTGAAAGTTTTCTACTTTTGGAAAACTGGAAAATAAAACCAAATTGCATTCCCATATATTTCAGTCTTCTTTCAGATTGTTCACTGTTATGGATGTTCATTATAAATTATCTTTAGTTAAACACATCTTTAGGTGAAATAAGTTTTGATCTTCCATCAGGAAAACATGTTCGTGCAATGAATACCCCCTTTAAACCCCATTTTTATGTAGTAAAACTGGGGTTTGCAGGGTATACCTATATTTCTTATTTTTGCTCCAAACATAATTTGTGGGTACTCGTCAGAACCGCCTCACGTGTACCCATAATCTATGTTTTGAGCAAAAATAAGAAAAAATATCTTTTTTTTTTTTTTTTTTTTTTTCAGCTGAAAATTTTCAATTTTTAAAGCTCAAAAATTATCTGCTTATTGCATGGGCAAGTTTTTGTAATGCAACAATCATGGAACAATTAACAGTTTTCCAGAAATAAAATATTTGTGCATTGAGACAATAAAATCTTCACTTCCTAGGCCCCAATAACATCACTGTGACTAAGAAGTGAAATCCATCTCATTTCCACATAAATATGATATACTAAACAATTTATGAAATAAAATGTTATTATTGCACACTTTAATAATGCAGATTTCTTCAAGGAAATGCTGTTTTATATATCAACTAAGATCACTGTGGAGTCACCGTCACAACACTAAAAGCTTCACTGTACCCCAAAACAGTTTTTATGCCATTTTGTTTAATCTTCATTTGTGATCGAAAGTGTAACGTTTTGCTGATCTCGATTTTGTTCATCTTTGTTTTGTCAATAAATACATGACGTTTAATTTCTGAAGATCTATGTTACAAACTACCCATGTCACAGTTTTTTTGGTTTTTTATTTCAAGAAAAAGAACCAAAAATTTAGGAAAGATGCATCCAAGATGATGACTGAACGATAACTTTTTCAATGAAAAACTATATAGTTAACAGGTTTAAATTGATGATACACAGTGTTGCTGACTAAAAGAACAGAAGGCTTCCAACGTTAACTCTCCAACAATGCACAGAAATCACACAGTTGTCACCGACAATAGCGGATTATATTGTTTCCCTTCCGGCACCTTACTACCGTGCGCTAGCATTTCCTGCACAGTCGTAAAGTCATCGAGGGCACGTTTGCCTTTATGTTTCATCATTTTTCTATGACTCAATTCTACTATTCCCACTTCCTTCTTTTCATCTGTCTCTTTAAGGGTTTCCATTTTTGCTCTTGCCATCATTTCTCGTTTTTTCTTCTGGTTTTTCGCTCGCTCCATGTGGTGCTTTCGCTCTTCTTTTGTCCAGTATCGACCAGTCTTTAATTCACTCATTGCATCATCATCTGTTGTCATTCCCGACCTTTCTTCCGAAATCTTTTTTGCTCTTTCTTTCAGAAGCTTGCTTCTGACAGGTCGACGAGCAATATATCTAGTGCCGTCTGGCCGCCGTTTCACGACCCACTCCATCTGACCACTATCTGGTGGCGTGTTACCAGTCTGCTGTTGGCTCGGCGACTGAGAGTCGTTAGCCGACTGGTTACCACCGGATTGAGAATTTGCTTTGTGAGACGGGGAACCGCTTTTTCGGCGGTGATGGTGTTTTTGTTCCAACTGTTGCTGAAAGAGTTTTTGTTGTATCTGCATTGTGTGCTCGAGGTTGGCTCTATTTGTGTACATTACGTCTGCATACTGCATATACAAGTCTTGTAACGATTCACCAGAATTTAATTGTTTATTTAACTGGTTTTCAGTTTGTTTGTGACCATTCTCAGTTACATTTAACCTATTATTAGAAAAACTTTGATAATTTTCTTCACTAGAGCACTCTCTCGACCTAGCAGGTGTTTGAGTCTGTTTTTCTGTATCACTATGGGACGGTAACGGAGGCGTCGTCGTAACGCCGGTCGACGCTAAACACAACATTGAGTTTTTAAATCCTTTTTCACTCTCATCTGACACCATGTTAAGTTCTAACGTAAGCGGAGTACTACGACAACTCTCCCCAGTATTATAGGCACTAGTAGATCCATTGTCCTTTTCAATGTTCTTTCCCACACGCCCTTGACCCATTTTTGTGGTCGTGGGCGACTCCCGACGTGCCGGACTACCACTGTCGGGAGATTCTGAACACTGACCTCCCGATTTCATGTACTCTAGACGCGTCCCCATTCTAGGTACATTCCGGGGAGATCTATACAAGTCTGCTTTGTTGTCTTTCTGAAGTTTGTTCTGACCATCAGCACACTCGAGTTTAAATCCATCCACTTCCCGATTTAACTGTGACACGTCTTTATCTGCACTACTCTCCGAACTGTTTCTGGAACTAGATTTTCTTGGGGAACTACTTTTATTCAGGTTATTTATATCACAGTGGTTTTCCAGCACCTCGCGAAATTTATCACAATCTATGTCGGGAATCTCATATGAACCGTCCGTTATTTCGGTGGACACGAAACTGTCGTTACTGTACTGTTGGTCGCCTGTTTCGCAGTATTTCTGAGAACATTTCTGTCCAGATTTGTGGGTACCAGTCATACTCTCTGCATCAAACACTTCCTGTAACGAGAAAGAAAAATATATTAATTTGCAATGTTAACATACATGTATTTAGACACAACAGTGCGCTTTTTATCGCTTCGAAAATGATAATTTTCTGTTTTAAATATTAGTGTTTCTAAACTTTTGCTCATTGTGTGTGCTCATTATAACCATAACACTTTAGCTGTTCAGTCTAGTATCCTTTGGCTAGATTTTATGCAAAGATGAGAATATAAGAATCTTATATGGGGTTCTGTTCTAGATGGAAGTTTCCAACCAAAGGGATGACCGTGCTGAGCGGAACCAAGGCTCCGCCGAGGTTCCGCTCAGCACAGTCATCCCGAGGGTTGGAAACTTCCATCTAGAAAAGAACACCATATTAGATTCTTTTTCTTGCACAACAACCCCCCAAATCTGGTTTATTTCAAGGTTTTGCGTAATTTTTTGGCGCACTTACCCTGGGTGAGAACACCTGGGTGAGATGCAATTTTATCACCCAAGTGTGGCAATTTCTGTCTGGTGTGCAAGAAAAACTATTACATCATTATTTAATGTCCCAGTCAACAACATTCACTCATGTTGGGACAAAGTTGGTGCATCCAAGCTTTTTACCTGCAATTTAGGGCTCTTACAGTGAGTGTCTTGCTCAAGGAACCATCCATATCCATGTGGGTGTGCATATGCCCAAAAAATTATTGGGTGTAATTGCCTTCACATTTTAGCATGGGTATTATTTAAAATCTTTAGCGCCACAAGTTTTTCTATGTCACAACTTGAGACATTTCTTAATATTTTTTTTCAAGGTCTTGGTGGTATCATTTAAGCACTATACAGTTACACATCAAAGTCAGGCTTTATTTACAAAATCAACATTATATTCTGTCATTTTGTGAGAAAGTTAACCCTATACACCATTTAGGGGCAGAGCACAAACATCCTGTGGCTACAGGGACAATATGAGCCGCGACGCAAGAAAAACGGTCTTCGGGATTTCCGACCAGGTCCGACACAAACCGGTCTAAGCAGCAACAGAGGCAGGCTAGAGGCTTGAAATTTTGGGTACAAGTAGAGGAGGAATAGTACTATCTGTATAGTGAAAACAAAAGCCTTGATCAGCTTCACAGTTACTGTGAAGCTGATCTGCACCTTTGTTTTCGCCTAGGCAATTATCCGGTTTTCTCGCATCGCAGCTCATATAACTCTATTGATATAGTTTAATTAGACTTAACAAACATTGAGCACTTTTAAAATGGAAAGAAAAATCACAATTACTTTTCACAAAATTAAACAACTTAGACAAATCTAGTCAAAATTTGCAAAGTCTCTCCAGTAAAACATTAAATGTGGAATCAATTTTAACTGGCAATGCTGTACCTTGTACTTTTGTTTTAGGTATTTTAAAAGAAGCTTAATGTTCAAGTATTTTTTTTTCTTTGGGACATGGCCCAAAATCCATTCAAGACCACACAAACATTTCAAAACTGAATGTTTATTTTTAAACATTTCTGTTGGCTTAAAACCTAAATCACTTTAAAGATTTTGAAAAGAATGCTGGTTTGGCTTCTGTTAACTATCAAATTTTGTGCAAGTTTGCCATTTTCAATAACTAAAGCATGCACCTTTTGTTTTAAAAATAGCAAAGCAGACCTGGGTAAAATGCTGTAACATCTTTTGAATACAGTACTATTAGTTCCAAAAATCATTTAAGCATCAGAAAAAATCTGATACTAAAATCTTTCTTCAGTTGACTAAGAATGTACATGGACTTCATGCATAACACTGCCGCTTTATAGCTATAGTAACATTCGGGGCAAGTTGTTCAAAATTAACGACATCATTAGTTAACGATTTGTCAAAATTTCAAATGGCAATATTACAAATACACTATTATTTTTTGTTGAAAATGAAATGCAAAGGATTCTCACATTTTTTCAATAAAAAATAACAGGATATTTGCTTTTGAAGTCGATATATAGTTAACAAACTGAGGGCTTAACAAGTGTTAAGTTAACGAAGTTTTGAACACATTACGAAAACATGCCCATACAATATACAGAGATTTTTAAAGATGTAAAAAATGAAAAAATTTCAGTAGAAAATTACTGATATTTTTCTTATTTTTGCTCAAAACATAGATTGTGGGTACACGTTAGAACTGCCTCGGCGAGGCGGTTCTAACGGGTACCCACAATCTATGTTTTGGAGCAAAAATAAGAAAAATAGGTATACCCCTGCAAACCCCAGTTCTTCTATATAAAAGTGGGGTTCAAGGGGGTATACTTTTCACGGACATGTTTTCCTGATGAACTGGGCCCTGGTTAGGGCTGCGTATTGCCACCTAGGAGGCGATACAATACAGTTCGCGATACAGGTACAGCAATACGCAATACGGTTTGCAATCAGTGAACTTTTGTAATTACCCGTAAATTAGCACTTACAAAAAATAATCCTTAAACGCATCAGTTCACATGATTTTCGCCAGCTGAAACGGCTGCATTATGCAGCTAAGTTTCACCTTTGACATTGTTTATTGAGGCGTGTAATATGTCAGTACCAGTAGCTTAATTAGTCAGCGTATTTGCGTAATTACGCAATTCAATTAGTAAAAAACCCAATACAAGACGACCCGATTGCGTACAAAAACGCAAAAGAAATCGGCGATACGCAATCCCGGGAAAATTCAATGCGTACCGGTTTTTATCAGTACCGGCGTTTATAACGTTTCCGGTTTGCCAGTGCGTAAGCGACCTGGTGGCGAGAATGGTTTCCAGCTCACGCCAAAGTATTTCATTACAATATCCGATAATGACGAGATACAGTATTGGGGGAAAATCTCAAAAATGACAAATATGGTGTCAATCTTCCACAAAGCAATTAAATTACGATAAAATAACAGGTAGTCTATGGCGATTTGATATCTACACTCATCCTTTCATCACTGGAATTGTAAACGAACGTTCTGACATGTGTCTGGTAGGGAATATACGCTTGAAATCACTTTCGATGGAGGGTAAACATGACGTAATGAAAAACGAAAGTAGCGAGTTGGAACTTTGGCTTTTCAAAGTACCTTGGCTGCTATCAAATCATTAAGAAAGTTGGCAAATCAGTAATGATCCAGGTTTGTACCTTGTAGCACATGCAAATCAGCTAAATACCATTGACAATGAGTGGTGCCCTTTCTTACTTGTCCCTTCAGTTCAATACAACAGTGATGCAGGCAATTCTTAAAAATAAACTTAATTAAATAAATGATAAAAAATAATTTAACACTAAATACCCAAATAATCTGTTTTCGTGACCATTTACCCAATTGATTTTCCATTTTACCCAATTGATTGAAAACAGAGGGGGTAAAAAATATGAACATACCCAATTAAAATTTCAGATACCCAATTGAATAAAAAAGGGGTGGGTAATTACCCAATGGTCTAAAAAATTAATTAAGGTACTGCAGTACACAAAATATGCACCCCAAATTTCCCGCACTTTTTGTCCAGTGCCTACTTATGAATATTAATGAGCTGTGCGCACACAATTGCGCATAAAAACAATTGGCGTCCAAGGTTTTCGGGACCGATTTGGTCGGATTTTCATTATTTTCGGTGTGTATTCCGTACAGTATAGCACTCGCTATATCGGAAAAAAAATAAATCAGCCAATAAAGCATGCTTCTTCGGCGTGTTAATCCCAAGGTCGCGTTAGCTTGTCTGGTTTCCAGCTCCTCGTGATTTTACAGTGCACCGTTCAGCTGAGTAGGAATGCATACAGTTGGATTTTCCGACATATATTTATTATTAGAATGGCTTCCTAGAAACATTGCGTAAATAATAGGACAATTATAGACGCAATTCTGCTCAAAACATGTCAGTTTTCTTAAAAAAAAGGAGAGTTTTCTTCATAAATCTTTTCTAAGGAGGTTCGCGAACCTTGTGTAAAAGCAGGTGGCGATACGATACGCTGGTTCGTCAGCCGTCGTACCGCAAATACTCGAGTGTTCGATATATCGCTGCAGCCCTAGCCCTGGTGTCTTGTCTGTGTGCAAGGTTTTTATGAAAACCATCATATGATGGCTTTAGATTCAAGCTCGAAAACATTGTTGAAATTTGCAAGCACAAAGTCTTCAAACTTGCACATAACTTTCATGAAAACCTTTTTATTTCTTACATTCAATTATGTTTCTCAAAATGACAAAAATAATTTGAAGTTTAGCTTCCAGAGAGTCTGTCTGCAAACTGTTAATTTCTGCATTTTATCTAGTCTACAAGAGCATCCCACCAAGGAATATCAAAATTCAATTTCTCAAATTCCAATATTTGTCAATAGAAAAAATTGTTAGGCCTCAACAGAGTTCACCTCTTGTCATATGAAAATAAGAGAACCACTCAGACTTTTCAGCGGCAATCAAATTTTTTTTCCATACATTTTATCATGATCAAAAAGCAACACTTCTAGTAAAATGCAGTCAATTAATTCTGGAATTTACCAAGAAGACCCTTATTATTATAGTAACAAGTGCAAACTTATTAACAAGAAGTTCAAAATATGAGCCACCTCGTGGAAAAACCAACAATGTGGTTTCCGACCAGGTCTGACACAAACCGGTCTGTACTGTCAAAGAATGTTGCTAGAAGCTTGAAATTTCGGATTTAAGAAGAAGAGAAATTGTACTATCCGTGTAGCGAAAACAAAGGCGCTGATCAGCTGATCTGCGCCTTTGTTTTCGCATATGCAGATTGTTGGTTTTCCCATGGGGTGGCTCATATGTTTAGTAGCGATGTTTGTGGCATGCTTATTATAAAGTTAGAATTAAATGAAGCCTTGATTTCTCTATAAAACTAACAGGCAGGTTACAAATATTTGATGCTCATTTCTTTCATCACAAACTGACAAATATTGCGAAAACTTGTCCATGCAATATACAGAGATTTTTTCAAGAGGCAAAAAATTGAAAATTTCATTGGACAAATTTGATTCATTTGATATGTTTGCTCAAAACACACATTGTGGGTACACGTTAGAACCACCTCGCCGAGGCGGTTCTAACGTGTACCCACAATGCATGTTTAGGATAAAAAATAAGAAGAATATGTATACCCCTTGCAAACCCTAGTTTTTCTATATAAAAGTGGGGTTCGAGGGGGTATACATTACAGGGACGTTTTCCTGATGATGCTCTTCCTAAATCTGCAGAAATGAATGGCTGTAGAAAGAGTTTCATGACTAATTGTATCAGTTATGACAATCAATCACAGGGCTGCTTTGGTAGGAAATGGAAAAGCTACCAAATGAGCTATCACACCTTATCACTTACATTTTTAAAAAAAAAAAAAGATTTTTTAAAGAATACTTCACCTGTTCTGAGCTTTCATCGTTCTTCGTACTCTCGTCCGTGCGGCCGACCCCGCTGTCTTTCTCATGTTTGTGCGAAGAGTTCTCTGTAGTGGCTGTATCAGTTGTCCCCCCTTCCTCATCAAAATGGTGACCCTGGATAGGACGAAGGTGTAAATTAACAGCCAAAATATATGTGCCGCTGCATAAGAAAACCAACAATCTGCATATGCGAAAACAAAGCCGCAGATCAGCCGTGCAGTAACTGCACGGCTGATCAGCGACTTTGTCTTCGCTCCATAGATAGTGCAATACCTCTTCTACTTAAATCCGAAATATCAATCTAACTGTTTTTGAAATCACCAATGTTAAAATTAAACAAATCACTACTCAATTTATGTCCTCATGTAATTTCTTTACTGACCATTTCAAGACGGTTCAGCATTTTTTTTTTTTTTATGCTGTCTATTTATTATGTCTGCTTCTCTGTTGTGCTCAACATCTTTGTTTTTGGTTGATGCTAGCCAGATGGCTACCTTGCTGGGAAAGAGCTAGTTATCTTGTCCTTCATGGCTTTTGTTATTTTTTCTTTTCATTATGAAAACACGCCCATACAATATACAGCGATTTTTAAAGTTGTAAAAAATGAAAATTTTCAGTAGAAATTTATTGATATTTTTCTTATTTTTGCTCAAAACATAGATTGTGGGTACACGTTAGAAGTGGTTCTAACGAGTACCCACAATCTATGTTTTGGAGCAAAAATATGAATAATAGATATACCCCCGCATACCCTAGTTTTGTTATATAAAAGTGGGGTTTAAGGGGGTGTATATTTCATGGACATGTTTTCCTGATGTGATAATTTCTCGTCCTTTCTTCTGCCTGAAGTCTGGGCTGGGAATTGAATTGTATCTATTCCTTGGCCTTCTATTTCCAGTTTGCATTATTATATATAAGGTTGTATTAGGCAGTGGAGGAAACTGAAAAAGCCCAATCAAAAATGTCCCATTAAAGGAATAGTGTAAATATTATTGCAACATACCCTAGCCAACATGGATGCCATGATCTGCATGTTATCATGGTGATGTTTCTCCAGTATATCCATCTGTAGGGCGTCGAGGACAACATTGTGTTCCTCCATGAAACCATCGTCAATCTGTAACAGAACAAACATGTTGGCAAACATGTCTATACACAAAAAAATATGTTTAAACATGTTGGTGTTTTCTGTAGGCATATCGGGACAACACCAATGAGTACACATAAATGTATCTTTCAAACATCAAATTTTTTAACCAGAAAAAACAGAATGGTTTTCCATATTTTTCTGACATGTTGCAAGGAGCTGGGGGTGTAATTTGGGCCTCAATTTCTAAACAGACTGTAAAGTCATTTCTACAAATCGTGAATGTCTCAACCACTTGCAAAATTATGTGCATGAAGATCTGGTAAAAAGCTTTAAGCTGACCCGATTAGAACAACCTAGACATAGAAAATGGCCCTTTTAAAGTTTTAAAATGTACTGTGATGTGAAGTCATGCAATAGTCAGTGAAAAATATGACAATGAAAGTGCATGACATTCATACACTTCTCGTTTTTACAATTTCAATTGCACGATTTGTTACAGGTTTCCGGTAATTTTTCACAATATTCATGGCCCTGATCTAGATTTTCAGCAACATGTGAGGTTTTGAGTGAAAAAAGATCCAGTATTTGCATAATAATGTCATAATTAATGATGAAAACATGCAAAACTGACAGTTAAATTGCCTCTAAAAGATACCAGCCTACATATTACATTTGTTTAAATGAAGAAACTGTTCTTATATGACTGTTTATTGCAAACCCCTATAGATAGCTCTGAAGCTTTGTTGAGACAGGCAAAAATGCCTTGTGTCCCAATGTGATTTTCATTCCATTATTTTTGTTTTTCGTTTTTAAAGATATATTCTCCTGTCCTCTAATCTGCATCTTTTAATATGCATATTCTGAAAATCAGATCAAACTCATCTATCTTAGGGATGCCCTTTTTGTGGTTGAGTGTTTAGGCTATCATATTTTTCTGCAGGTTAAAATTTTAGCATCAAAAATCCTTCATAAATTCAGTTTTATCTCCTTGTATTGGGGATAAGATTTAAATTTATCTGTAAGTTGAAAGATAAAACTTCAAAAAATGAATGTTTTCAAGTTCAGATGTGTATCTTGAGTTCTTTTGATAATCTATCTTTCAACCCCATTTCAAGTCATACATCAAATTTTCTGGGGTACCCTAGTGCATTAGTGCAGTGGTAAAGCTTTTGGATTCTTGGAACTGCAAGAAAAAAGCAAAAATATAAAACAAAATTGCACAATTGAGCATTTTGTATTTTTGAAGTCATAGAGAGATAGATAACGATTGTTTTGCACCTCCAAGACAGAAGAGTTACCATCTGCTGTGATCCAGCTGTCTTGTCAGTTATAACATGTTAGTCCGCGAACCAGAAAGTCTACTTTGAGTTGCGGTTAATATAGACATGCTGCTTGTGCAGGCTGATCATGTTCAGCCTGCTTAGTTGGGTAATTTATGAAACTTGTAGAGCAACACTACCAAATTTCTCATCTCATAAAACTGTGTTTTTGTAATGAAGACTCTTTTTTCCGGTAGAAATATTCACTTATTGTCTGACAAAAAAACGTATCTATCCCTGTTGGTTGCTTATATTTAATGGCAAATCAAACTAGATTCTTGATAACAACAAACAAAATATCAAAATTTTCTGAGTACAGTTTTTTAGCAAAAACTGTACACATTGCCATTCCTTTACTTGCTTTGTTGACTTGTAACATTGCTTTACAAAGGAAAATAAAAACAAATGTATTATCCATGTTGGGAAAATAAAAGGTTGGGATCAGCTACACCATTTCCATGCAGCAGATATGCCCTACTGTTTTCTTGGAGGCCAAAATCAAACTAAATGCGCAACTAAGATGAGTCCCATCTAATGGGACAGAAGAGATCTTGTCCTTAAATTCCACGAAGATCCGAGACAATGTGTCTCTGGCTGCCGTCAAATTATCTCAATTCCGTAATTCTGAAAGCCAGTAATTGTGTAATAACTGCTATTCTCTTTCTTTCATCTCCGTATTATCACCGTATTACTGTTGTCTGACATGAAAGGCTAACAGGGATGTAAGTGCCGAATTAACGACAAAGAAAATGGATACAAAAACTTAATTGCGTAAAATGTTTTTACATTTGCGAAAGTTAGTTTTAAGTGACTGTCAAAGTATTTTGTGTGGCATTGCAATTTGTTTTTCTGAGTTTTAGAGACCAACCTTAATGAATTCCTCTTCTTCAAAATTTTATTGCTAAAATTCCTTAATGATCAAAGGTAGACAATGCAATTTATTACTTAAAAACTATGGGACACAACTCTCCATTACGACAAACATTATCCTAGTTAGACAAAAAACTTTACATTGTAAGTGCCACCCAAATGTTAATATTTTTTGTAATTTTTATCAGCTATAGATTCTTGATTTCACCAGAATTTCTCTTTCACGCTACCATGCAGTTTTAACCACCAGTTGCTAATTGCTGTGATATCAACATGGAACAGCTGACATTACATTGAATTCCTCTTATCCCTACTTGATGCAGATTGTTATGCTAACTTGTGTTTTTATTTTGAGCCTCATCAGGAAAGAAAAATAGTCTAAGAAGTTTTTCGACCAGGCTGAAACAAGCCAGGCTATAAACAAACACAGAAGATGGCTGGAGGCCTGAGACTTTGGTTTTAAGAAGCTGAACAATTGAACTATCTTCATAGTGAAAATTCTGGTGCAGATCAGCTATGCAATTAATCTGCACCCTTCTTTTTGCAATTGCAAAAATCAGGTTTTCACACACCAACCTACATTTCATTATGTTCAGTTGCTATGGCAATATGGCCAGAATTTCTGCAAATCTTATCAAGGTGTTCTATTAATGAGAAGCTAGAACTGACAAACAGATGTACAGAGAAAACAGATCACTCATAGTGTTTTTGCTTTTCCATCAGATTTTACCTAGATCTACCAACTGCTTTTCTAACCTACCTATTTCTTAGGTACTGCATCAAGTTTTAAAACTCTTGAAACAAATCTATTCAAAGGACCTTTTTTCCCAGTAACATATTTTTTTTTATTTTCCATTATGGTAGAAACAAGTATTTTTTATCCTATTTTTTTCTAAATAAGTATTAGCACTTACATTATTTGCCATTGGGACTTGTCATTCGGACAATTGAATAGTCCATCCCTGTCCAAAAAGTTAATGTTACAGTTACTGTGAGACATGAAGTTGAGGGCCCCATTTCATTAAAGAAACCTGTGCAGAAACACCTACTATAACCAAGCTGAGTGTATTCTTAGTCCTTATGCAAATTAGATAGCAACCTGCAAAACTTGCAGTTGTATTGTGGGCTTTGATCAAGCCTTACACCCCTGAGTATCACAAATAAACTTCATGTCTGATGATTACCAAATCCTTTCTCCCTAAAAGACTTTACGTGTACTCATTAGAATGGCCATAGGCATCTAATCCTAAAGACTACTGACAAAATATATCTGTTTAGAACAACAACCCAATTTACCCTCTTTTTAAGTCACTAACACCATACCCAATACCTGCGTTACAGTAACATGCACTGTACAATCAGATTGCAGGTTCCATTGACAGCCGGTAAACTACTTAACCAGTGTACATCTCATTATAACAGTAAAAGATGCCAACTTCTAGCAACAACTACAAGGCACAAATGTCATGCTGAGTGTTTTGATATACCAACACTATAATGAACTATATACCTGCCACACAAATTTCAACAACTTGGCGTCTCTATACACTGTATACATTTTTATTGTATTCATAATTTCAGGTTTGGCCTGTACTTATTGGTCATACTTGAGGGTATTAGAAAAGCCTTGTTTTTGTGTCTGCACTGCACTGGTTCTGACTATTTGGATTTTGCTTCTATGTACAAAAGGAAGCCTGGCATTGTTGATTGTGACACTCCCAATGCAGACAGACTGTTTTTAAGTATTCCACTTATTGCAATCTCAACCATGCAAAAGATGGTGGGGCCAGAGGCGGACCTTAGCCATACCACTCCTGCAGCTGATGAGAGAATGACTGAGAGTTTCTAACTGTCGGGGGTAGTACACCCTAACAATTTGAACACCATGCTAATTAGTGTCGTAACATACCTGTAACTGTGGTCGTGCGACAACAATGGTGATGTCTGATCCTTTCTCTGAGAACAGTTTGATAGCCTGGTCCCGACTGTGAACATCTACTCCATTGATCTGAAAAGATACATTCAAACTATAAATAACAACCAATCAGATCTATGTGCTATTTATAGCAACAAATCAAATACATATGCTATAAATAACATCCAATTCAAATCATCAACCATGGGAGGATGCAATGGTGAAACAATGCTTCCTGTGACATAAGTGCTGAAAATATTCAACAAAATTCATCTACATATTTGTTTTGAGGCTTAACGTCCCAGTCAACAATTTTCCAGTCATGTCGGGATGGAATCATCTACATATGTCAAACTGTTCAGAGACACAGGGACAGTATTATAGATCACTGAGAGACAGGAGTACAACCTTGGGGAGCAGAAGGAAAAACGGATTGAAAATGCTATGATGTTCTGTGAGGGATAAATTTGAAAGTTTGTTCTTGTTGCAATGCTTGCCATCCATTAAGTCAACAGACGCATGTAGATAGGAGCTAAAAGTTCCGATTTATTCAATTTCTTCTACTGAATTTCTATGAATGCTTGGAAAATTGCTCAAGACTCCAATATGTCATTGATTTTGTTCGCAAGTTTGTAATTTAAAGAATTAAATGAAATGCCGACAAACCTTTGATTCTTGCCTGTCAGACATTTGATTTTCGGTTTGTTTGATAAGTAGGTCAGTCTAAGATCAATCACGACTTCCTTAAAAGATTAAAAATTGTATTAAAAGATTGTATGAGCACCGTCAAAAGATGGTCTGTCTTTGGTATTTCTGTCCAAGACCGCTGCAGGTACAGAGTACCATAAGACAGAGCATTGAAAGTTCTGATTCTGGCAAACTCTTCAGGCAGTAAGCAAAGTTCAGGCACCAAGTAAAGCTAAAGGATGTTGAAAAGCCTGCACGGATGCACAACTGATCAGAATTTTTGCTTTTCCCGAAAATGCCAAAGTAGTTTTCCGTTCCCAGCCTCAAATAGTCTGGAACCCACTTCCATTAGGACGACATTGTACAAGTATTACAGTCTACATCAAGTAACGGCAGATAATTCCGTAACATCAGTTACTTTGAAGTAGATAACATAATAGGTAGAGGCATAAGGGTATCAGGCTCTCAATGTTTCTAAAGTTGTAATAGAAACTGATCTGGCGCTGATAGACACAACATAGATAAGCAATCTTATAGCAGCTTAAAAATTAATTTCAAACTGAAGTGCTGATTTTTAAAAATTGACTTGTGCCAAGTTACACAGTGCTTTTAAACGTTAAGAGCGGTTTTCTTTGAAGAATTAAGCGTTGATATTAAATGCAGTAGTTAATTGTTGAGGTGGAAGTAAATGACTGTGCATTTGGTACAGATGAAATACTTAGTAGTGATTCCCAGATAGAAACAGAAATGGTACATTTTTTTTTGTGAAAGATAAAGCAAAGCGTTTTTCTTCACGAGTTCAAAAGGGCCTCTGGGTACTGAAGGACTTCTTCTAAAAATTACATGTATCAAAAATAACATTTTTGCTTTTCATGGTGAAATGATATTTTAAAAACATGAACATGAAATCATACATATATATACATGTAGTCGATGCAGAAACTCAGAAACGAAAATGGCAAAAGAACATGTACTAAGTTCATGACATTCAATTCTAAGACTTCTGTCTGACATTAAAAATTTTCTCGAAATCCAAGAAATCTTTGCTATACATTTTCCTATCAACAACAGACCTTCCGTGAAATCCTGTTCACCGGAATCTTGTTGGTTCTATAACTGTTTCCACGACAGCAGAAAGTAATTTTGTGTAACTCTAATTATATAACGTAGACGCTGTTTGCAAATACCTTGGCATCACACTCGGCCAGACCGAAAAATCGTGTTGGAGTGGAGGCTTGTTCGTCTGGTATTAAAAGAATGAATGCTTTGCATGCTGGATAATAGATTGAAAGTTGTTTTTAGTTGTCTGCATATAGTTTTCTATTTTTGAAAGATTTTTTTAAAGGAATCTTCCAGTATGATCATAGATCTATCATTTTGATTCCAGATTAAACATTATGAAAACATGCCCATGCAATATACAGAGAATTTTTCAGCAGTAAAAATTGAAAATTTCATTGGAAAAATTTGGATATTTTTAATATTTTAGCTCAAAACATACATTGTGGGTACTCGTTACAACCGCCTCGCTGAGGCGATTCTCCACGAGGCGGTTGTAACGAGTACCCACAATGTATGTTTTAGATTGAAAATAATAAAATTAAGTATACCCCCTCAAACCCCAGTTTTTCTATATAAAAGTGGGGTTTAAGGGGGTATATATTGCGCGGACATGATTTCCTGATGTAGCAGGAATTTTCTGCCAAACATGCAAGTTTAAAAGAGAGGCTACATAATGAAATGTAAACGAGAATATTTTTTAGTTGTATCCTCTACTGCATGAGACCATAACTCTGCAATCATAAACTGTCATGTTTAGCACTGAACTGGATTAGTATGCATCTCGGAGAACCATAAAAAAATAAATGCTCTACATACTCCAGAGAAACCAGATATCACTTAGACGAACGCTCCATTTATTTTTAGTATATGTTAAGATATGAGCCGCCTCGTGGGGAAAACCAACAATGTGGTTTCCAAACAGGTCCGACACAAACCGGCCTGTACAAGCACAGAAAAGAGCTAGACGCTTGAAATTTTGGATTTAAGTAGAAGAGGAATTGTACTATCCGAGTAGCGAAAACAATGGCGCTGATCAGCTTCGCGGTTACCGCGAAGCTGATCTGCGCCTTTGTTTTCGCCTATGCAGATTGTTGGTTTTCCCATGAGGCGGCTCATTTATTTTTAGTATATGTTAAGATATCTTTGTTAACTTGCCATGAAATCAATGGATTTAGACTCAATCATGAGATCTGGCGATAGCATTCTCGACCAAACCTCGCAAAAACTATGGCCGATTTTTAGAGTATCACGATAATTTATTCCTGTTACCTGCCAAAAATCGTGATTTAAGATTATATATGATGCTTTTTTTTGTTTTTTGTGTGTGCTACACATACTATATGATGCAACAAACATGTACTTTGTAAGCACGGTCAATATTATGTATATGTACAATCATTGCCAAACTAAACTTTGACATGCATGGCTTGCAATATATTAAAAAAAAAACAACATCAAATTAAAAGGACTTTTTTAGTAAAAAAATCACTAACACTTGATATCTACATCTTTGACTGACACTGAACATAGATTTTCATGAAAATTCTGGCAATTTTGACGACTTTCATTTCTCTTAATTAGCTATCATTTTGAATTGATTTTTGCTAATGGAAAAAGAAAAATCAATTGCAAACTTTTTCTCTCATTAAAGACTTCGCTTCCTCTTGACGCAAGTTGGCTCTAAAGCTGTTTCATCTTGCCGCTACATAATCGTTAGCATTAAAAGCTGATCAGCTTTTCACTCTTTCCTTCCTAGTTATCAATTTCCGTGTAACAAGATACAAAACAAAATGCACAAGGGGAATGCATTAAGGCTTTCCATAACTGTGATGAAAATGTAAAATGCTTACTCCGATTTCAAAAAGATATTGCATATAATAAATGCTTTTAGCGGAGATTAAATGTCACTTTTATGGATTAGCAGTCTAAAATAGCAATATCTAGTTGATAGGTGATAGGTATCTTTAATATAGCAGACTCAAGTGCAGAATCCTAACAGAAACCAGCTACCATTAAAAAAATCGATCCGGCTTACGGAAAAAACTGCCTTTAACATACACCGTAGTTTGAAAACAAAATGTGCACAGCTAATTGGTGTCTTTGTGCCAACTATGTACATGTATATAATACAATCAGAAATCCCTAGCCATATTCTGTGACTGTTACGCACAATTTGAGTCAGACCCAGTCCAAAACCCCGAAGATAGGGTTAACAATATGTCTCAAACTTATTGGAGGTGGGGGTCCATGGACCCTAATTGCCCCACCCCTCATGACCTGGAACATACCTGTACTATCTGATCCCCCTCTCGTAATCTACCATCTTTGGCTGCTACACTGTAGGGGTCGATCTGAAAATACACAAGATATGAGTTAAACTTTGTCATACATTTTTAAATATACGATTCAACAGTTCAGGCCATTTTCAGTCCCAATATGGTTGTTATTACAAGGTCTCAGTGATGGCACCATTCAAGGCCATTTACCACTACTGGCTGCCTATTCTTATATCAGTAACATACAAAAGCTCCTTTCCAATGAAAGAAAGTGATGTTGAACTCTGAAGAATTTTCATTCAAAATGACAGAGCTACCAAACACTCATCGATACTGCAATCCTAAAATGAATTTTGTTGACAGATACGAGGGTTGGGATTTAAGTTCGTAGACTTTGGCTACTGATTGAATATTACAGCATTTATCCGATATTTGATGCATTATTATAAAGAAACAATGTCTCCTTGTTTCGTGTTTACAATAATTTTCAAGACACTTTGCGCAGTGCTCATAAAATGGTCTCCATAGCAACCTAGGTTTCGCTGCCCGGGGCACGTCGAATTTCTAACGTTTCTGAAGTTATGTGGCGTTGAAGAACACACCAATAATTATCATATTATGCACCAAAACTTGAGCTAAATCAGTTTAAGGCATTGCAATATCATGTTGTAATCTCAGTTTAAATTTTTAAGCATTATGTCGACGACTTGATTTGTTATTGGAGAAAATGTATTGCCAGTCGCGCTGCTTGGAAAAGAAAATTGCGTTAACAGGCAACTTCGAAACAACAGCGTTGATCAAATCTTATGTTTGATTGGCCAAAATACCCACAGAAACATTCAAAATGATATGGATGTGTTGTACAGTTGTGGAACAGATCGTGCAGTGGTATTTTAAAATGGTATGTGAGATTTCAGATGGAGGTACTTGAATTTTAACGATGAGAAATGCACTCGTCTACAATTAGTCTTCAAATGCTACGGCCAACATTCTGATTTAAAACACTGATATGCATGATACGCATAGAAAGTTATGTATGAGAGCTATATCTGATGATCGAAGTATTTCCACAATAATAATTCCGAAATCCCTGAAGGAAATCTTGCAAATAAGAAAAGGCATGGCTTGTTGTTTTGTTACAAACAAGGCGTTTTAATGCTGACACTTATTGAAGTTTGACGTAGTTTTGACGTCAAAATTTCCACGACGTGCCCCGGGTGATGAAAGGTCATTGTGTTTAATTCATTGTTGTGCGAATACCATTTTGAGTAGAACAATGCTTTATACCTTATATGATAGGTAGAAGAATGTATTTTCACATAATAGCATTTTAATTTCTGTGTGACAGACATCTGATCTTTTACAAAGAAAGTCTACGAACTTAAATCCCAAATCATGTATACAGGTGAAAATCATATTTTGAATTTTACTATTTCAGGTTTCTTCTTTTTCATATTTATACTGCAGCACCCTCTCGTGAGGATTATGAGCATGTTGACCAATATTCTTCTATTCTCTTCTATCATGGGGTTATTTTTGGTTCTCGTATGTAATGATGATCCATTCTTCAAATTTTCCAAATGGAATGCATGATACAGGTGTTCACAAAAAAATTAATGGCATTACAAAAAATAAACAAAACACCTTAAAAATAAAGTTCTTAGATAAGAAATATATTATCTAGAGAAAAGAAACATTTGGGTACTAGAAAATTGGTACATACCGGTAGATTATGTATTTATAGAACAGTAGCGCCCTAGTGAAATCTGTCTCGCTCAAGTGAAATTAGCAATACTTAAGTTGAAAAGATGCATATCAAGTACCCTAGGCAAACACATTCAGAGGGTTCATCCCACCTGTTATACAAAACATCTTCAAGGTGGTTTTCTTCACATCTTTACCAACTGAGCTTTCGGGTGAGAGAACCAACAATTTGGGCTTCTGACCAGGTTTGACACAAACCAGCCTGTACAGAGCCTGTACAGTCACAGAAGCAGTCTAGATGCTTGAAATTTTGGATTTAGCAAGGAGGCATCATACCATCTACAGAGCAAAATCAAAGGCGCTGATCAGCCGTGCAGTTACTGCACGGCTGATCTGCGTCTGTGTTTTTGCCTATGCAGATTGTTGGTTTATTTCACATCTTCATACCATCTCCTTAAAGACCTTTGAGAATTGAAAACTTTACAGGTTATCAAGTGCTTTGTCTAGACCCAAGTTCTTGAGATGCTTTTGGCAACCTGTTGATCAGTTTTGGATTCTTAATGTCAAAAGCACATTACCTATGATCATAGAGCCTTCACAGTGGCCGATTTAGAGGGGGTTCAAGGGGTTGCTCGAACCCCCCTCTTGACCAAAATTATTAAATTTTCATGGGAAATTTCAAGATATTTTGTGTGAAATTAGGCCAACGAACCCCCCTTTTATACATCTGAACCCCCTCCTCAGATAACCCTAACCCTAATCCTGGATCCGCCCCTGAATCAACTACTCCAATTTGAATGATATACTTTTAGATGCAACAAACTATTGGTATGTAAAGACCCTAAATCCAACTTCTAAAACATCCTAAATATAAACGCCAACCTGTATGCTTTAAACCTGATAAGACCCTAAATCTACCTTAGGATATAAAAAATTATTAGCGAAAATTAGTCTGATGAAGTTATTAAACCTTGGTTGGCAGAAAGCATCTAATAAAATCCCAATTACTCAAAGCACTAAGATAACATTATATAATTGAGCCGCCCCATGGGAAAACCAACAATTTGCATAGGCGAAAACAAAGACGCAGATCAGCTTCGCGGTAACCGCGAAGCTGATCAGCGCCTTTGTTTTCGCTACTGGGATAGTACTATTCCTCTTCTATTTAACTCCAAAATTTCATGCTTCTAGCCTGTTTCTGTAGCTGTACAGTCCGGTTTGTGTCGGACCTGTTCGGAAACCACATTGTTGGTTTTCCCACGAGGTGGCTCAATTATTCAAACAGCTGCAAATTTGCCACAATAATTTTGATTTATAAATATTTAATAAACACCAGCACACAGCTGAAAATGTATCTCAGTATCTTATTTTCTTTTACTCTTTCAGTAGCAATACTTTGAAGTTTTGATAGTACACTATTATCAATCACATTTTCATGATTCATAGCCCATAAATATGATAGTTTGAAAAAATCATAACATTACTCGCCCTTCAAAGATTCAATAAGTAGGTGATTGACAGAAAAAAAAAAAAAAAAAAAAAAAAAAAAAAAAAAAAAGGCGAGAAAAGTACACAAGATAAAGTACATGTACAGGTCACTTCCAGGTAACATAATCTTTTATCTATTTTTTTTCTTTTGTTTTTTATCTTCTTCTTCTTTTTTTCATAACATCAAAGACCACATTGTTGTTGTGCAGGTCCATTAAGCAGCAGCAACAGAAAATGTAACACTCAAAACCATCTAAAGTTTCCAAAAATAGCACCACATGTCAAAGATAGCATCTTCAACATCTTGTGCTAAGCTAACTTGTGGACTGCATGTAATCTTTAGTCCTAGTCCCTAGACACAACATACCAAAAACCCAAAGGGCACTGGAAAACACCCCAAAGAAAGTCTAGACATACAAGTGTACAACTATCCATGTTTTCAGAGTAATTGCAGTAATCAATCAATCACTACTGACCAACATCAAAGAAAGCTGGGATGACTTCCTAGCATTGTATGAGAGACATCAATCATCACAGCACTTGGTAGCCCAGGTCAAGGTGTGAAGTGAGGCCATAGTGCAGCTATTGTAGAAATCTTGGAGTAGAGGGATGCTAGTATGAGATTGAGAGTATGGTGAACGGTAGTGAAGTGGTATCCCCTGATCAGTAGCAGATTTAGAAGGGGTTCAAGGGGTTTGCTCGAACCCCCCCCCCCCTCACCCTTCCTACCTCTGGACCCAAATTATTTCATTTTCATGAGGGATTTCAAGAGATTTTTTGTGAAATTATGAAAATGAATCCCCCTTTTCTACATCTGAACCCCCTCTTCAGAAATCCTGGATCCACCCCTGACTGATATATCTGACCAAGAGCTTATTAGAGGTCTAATGGGCTACTTGATCTGACAAATTAAACAAAACTGGAGACTTTGGAAGCACAGGTGAAAGCAAAGAAGAACTTATGGACAATCTTGAAATAGAAGAAATAAAAATAGATAAGACATACAACTCCTTATCTCAAACTTGAGTGACAACATAAGGTACAATCAGGAAAAGGTATCATCAGGAATAATTTGTAATAAACTTAAATGAAAGACATTATGTTAATGTCAAAATGTAAGAGAAATAAATACCATAAAACAAAACAGTACCAGACTGTAAACTTTGAAAAAGATCTATACTGAGCCAAACTTATAACGCAACAGCGGTTTGTTTTTATTGTTATACACAAGAATAGTATCAAATAAACTTTTCCTCCAATGAATATGATTGCCAGACAATGGGCACATCTCATAAGATCTTGTTTGTAACATTCTGTGTTATGCGTCTCAAGAAATTAATCATTTTCGTGAGGTAGGGTCTTGGCAAAAAATGAAATGCATTGTGATTTTCCAGAATGCGACATGTGACGTGTATTCGTACCCTAGAAATTAATGTCGGTTTTCAGGGTTACACCTGCCCTATTTTAGACAATGAATAATTTTACAATCAAAAGATCAATTTTACTCAATTTTAAGCAGAGTTGAAGGCTCATTTTTACTCCCAATCATTCAAGTTTACTCACATTTTAACATTTGTTACAAACGTTCCTGACCCAACAATTGGACGCTATTGTGTTTTCTAACAATGCTGAATGAAGGAATGAACATGTTTTCACAAAGGTTTTGTTAAAAACATTCGCCGTTAGAATTTTTCATTTACTCCATTTTCTATTGTGTTCAATGGAATGCACAGTTGTAAATGTTTAATTTTCAGTGATGCAAACTTTGATTTAAAATTTTGGGTACAAATGGAAGCCTTATTGCGATTACCTCATCGAATCTCACTGGGTGATCCATAAAGAAGCAATCTGTGTAAAAAATGACTTCCAGAATCTCTCAGGGGACGCATGCCACCAACATAACCGTTTTGACCAATCAGATTGGAGCTCAGTGACCCATGCCCAGAAAACAAAAACCTTTGTACCCAATTTGTTCATTGGTAATTGCTGAGCATCATATGTCGGGTAGAACGTCTTACGTTACATTAAAGTGCGCAAAACATGCCACTACCGTGTTGCGTTATGTGTTTGGCTCAGTATATGTCCATTCTGCAAAATCTTACACAGACATTATAACATAGTTAAAAGCTGGGGTATTTTCAAATCTAAATGAAACAAATCTGGAACTTTATGTTGATGCACTACAAGTGTTTCATCCAATTCTGGCACTTGTGTTTCTTCAATTTAATAATGTAATGCTGGTCATCCACTATGGCCAGCCCTGTCCCAATCACAGACAGGGCATGCCAATATTTGGACAGTTGTGACAGATCAAAATGGCGGAGGTCAACCGTGAGATTATGCAGCTATTGTTCGGAATGTTCAGAATTTCTCAAGAAAATGGATTACATTGGAGTTCCTCCAAAAACCCACTAATGGATTTGATTTATCATGAGTAATTATACTTCTTATCAAAACATCAAAACAGAAGCTCCAAGGGAACACAAACATTTCTTGATAATGTTCAGAAGTATTATGTCTATAGATGTTTTTAGATCCGCTCTAATCAAAACAAAGGTGGTCCAACATCAGTCACCTTTGTAAAGTTGCCATGGTTCTTTCAATGAGCAGGGATTTTTTTTTACCTTACGCTTTTCTGTAGAGATGTGCTGTTCCCATGTGCTATGGGTAGAATGTCGGTTTTACTCCATTCAGGCAATATGAATTATTGCATGGGATTTGTAATATGTTGTATGTAATAGTTAAGTCCCCTTTCACAAGCCACATCCTTTCAAACCCAGTAGGGTGACTGACAGCTTTCTTGTATATATAGACTACAATTCAAAATTTTATACATATCAAATTTCTCTAAAAGTTCCTTCAGATGAAAACATAGGACCTGCACAGGAATGTAAACTTAATTAACCAAATAATCCCACTTCTGACACCAAATATGTAACAGCTTGCTTCTATTATAAAACTCAAAATTTGAAATTTGTCAAGATTCTTTGCAAAATTGGCAAAACAAAGTGCATCAACCACATTGATTATGCACAAAAATGACTGAAACACATGTAACAGAAGTTGTTACCCATCAAAATAACCAACTCTATAACCACCAGATGCACCTATTTTCTAAATCAACTGTAACAAATAAAAGTTGCAACATCAGAGAAATCTGTTTTAGAGATTCTAAAGACCTGTGCATGGTATTATTTTGACATTTTATTAGATAAGATTATGATTAGATAGCCAAATGTTGAAAGAGTGGTGTATTTTTATTGATAGTGATCAAAGTGGCACAATGCATGCTGATGCATGAGGCACAAGGGCTAAAAACACATTTTGAAAATGACAAAATCAAGGCAAAGTTTGATCTTTATCAGTTTAAACACACCATTTGAGCCGCCTCGTGGGAAAACCAACAATGTGGTTTCCGAACAGGTTCGACACAAACCGAGCTGTACAAGCACAGAAGATGGCCAGAGGTGGAAATTTTGGATTTAGAAAGTAGAGGAATTGTACTATCCGTGTAGCGAAAACAAAGGCGCTGATCAGTTTCGCAGTTACTGCGAAGCTGATCTGCGCCTTTTTTTTTGCCCAGGCAGATTGTTGGTTTTCCCATGAGGTGGCTCATTTTGTTGAAAATGATAAAATGCAAATATAATCAAGATACAATACAGGCTTGCAGACCTCTAATAGTGTATTGCATAGGACAGTAAAAGACGGAAATTATCAGGAAACTGACAATCAGAAAGAAATTCCCACTCCAACAACCAAGGTTGGGAAAAACTAAATCAGGTACATATATATACAAAGAAAACATAGCATAAGCCAAGTGAGCAGCTATTTCCCAATAGGTAGCCACTCAGTCAGATTTTAGGACAAGCACAAGTAGGCAAAGATCAGGAAAAGGCGCAATCAGAAAAAGATTCCCACTCCAATAACCAAGGTGGGGAAAAACTAAATTAACAATCAGGTATATATACAAAGAAAGCAATTAGCATAAGCCAAGTAAGCAGCTATTTCCCAATAGGCAGCCACTCAGTCAGGTTTTAGGACAAGCACAAGTAGGCAAAGATCAGGAAAAGGCGCAATCAGAAAAAGATTCCCACTCCAATAACCAAGGTGGGGAAAAACTAAATTAACAATCAGGTATATATACAAAGAAAGCAATTAGCATAAGCCAAGTGAGCAGCTATTTCCCAACAGGCAGCCACTCAGATTTAAGGACAACCTCATCCTTCAATCCACAAACAAACTGGTCAGTAGAAAGATCTAATGTCTATATGTATCCTTTGTATCTCAATTACCTTAAATGGAATTTCTTGTGCATGAAAAAGTATCTTCTGTTTTTATAGACAGAATAGTAAATCAAATTACACAGAAGCACGCACAAATCAATATGACTGCCAAAAGAGCATGAAACTGGCCTATCAAGTGTCATCATGTGTTAATGTTACTGATTTAACACCAATAAACTTGTGAAAGTGCTATAAGAGGGGGAAATTGGGATGAAAATATACAGATGATGAACAGGACTAGTCCTGCAAAAGATGCCATTCATGATGGGAGAGTCACCAGCTAAGGTTAAGGCTATATAAAGCTCTTCTGATAAACCATTTTAATTTTCCCTGTCACATGCATGAGCTATTAATTTTACTTTTGTCTTTAATCAATGTTCATGTCCCTAAATGTTTTGCATATCAAATTGCTTTCAAGAAGAAATCTATCTTGCAAAAACTCATTAGAGACATATTAAATACATGAGTAAGCTGCATTTTTGTATAAAATACCAATTTGACAACAAGATTTTACTGCATTTTCGAGAGACAAGAGACATTTGAATGACTTTCAGACACATTTCCAGCAAATGATTAAGTGCCAGGTTATAAATCAGAAGGTATGCTGGGTGACAATTTACCCCACCACAACACTCTCAATGAGAAAACCGGAGTTTTGCCTATGCGAAAACAAAGGCGCAGATCAGCTTCGCAGTAACTGCGAAGCTGATCAGCACCTTTGTTTTCGCTATACAGATAGTACAATTCTTCCTCTACTTATACCCAAAATTTCAAGTCTCTATCCTGCTTCCATGACTGCACAAGCCGGTTTATGTCACACATGGTCGGAAATCCCGAAGACCGTTTTTCTTGCGTCGCGGCTAAAATGACATGGTGTCTTGTTTTTCTGCAGCAAGGTTCTTCTTCATATTCTGGCAGTGGTTACAAATGACTGATGCACTATTGTCGCTTCTTTATTTCATCTATGTTGGTTGTCCCGAGTAGCAATGATTGACACTGAATAACCAGTGTAAGTTCTTGCCAATGTGTCATTAAAAAGTGATCTCATGTTAACGGGTAACCTCTTCATGAACAAAGCTATTTGCAAGAAGTATTTCTAATGAAAAAACTGAAAAATTCGCTTATTTTAAGAAGAATTTTTCGCTTCCATACTGTTTATATGCTACTGTTTTGGTTGAATATTACTGTGTCTAAGTGGTTGTAACTGATAAAACTTATAAAATCCATTTCTTTTTATTAATTTTTAGGATATATTTTCTTTGAAGTTGATAAATAAATTTGTTCTTAAAAGCTTTGATACAGATTTCTGTTAACACTGATTTGATTTGAAAAGTTTGTTATTAAAAGCTGGTGTATTAGAATATATTAGATGGGTTTTCAGATCATCTTCATGTCTTGTTGCAAGTTTTATATGGAGGGCACACACCTTGATCTTAACATTAAAAATTATTGTTATCTTTTATTGTTTACTCAATCTTAACTTCCAGCAATAAAGTTCTAAATATAGATAGACAATATAATACTGGGTGGTTCCTGGCTGAATCGTTTAATTTCGTATCAATCAGAGTTTGAGTCCATGTTCAGTTTTTGTACAGGAACACTATAGGCATTTAGTGAGAAGCTTTTGACCATTCCAATAAAGCTGGTGACCAATTATGATGATGACTGCATGCTTTCAAGAGAAAGCAGTCATTAAAGACTTCCACAGACATAAGCCTCTTATTGACACTGATTTAAATCACCTGTGTTGACCAAGAGCTTGCAGGAGGATCAATGTCAGCACTTCAGAAAGACAAAAACAAACATGGCCGCCAATAAATCATGTGAGCCATGATGTAAGAAAACAAGTGTACGGTGTTTCCGACCAAGTCCTACACAAAGCGGCCAGTGCAGCTTATGAAGATGGCTAGAAGCATGAAATTTGGGATTTAGGAAGAAAAGGAATTGTACTATCCATGTAGCAGAAACATAGGCGCTGATCATCTGTGCAATTACTGCACAGCTGATCCACATCTTTGTTTTCGCATAGGCAAAAGCCTTATTTTCTCATGACGCGGCTCACTTCAAGAGTCAAGAGGGACTGGAGTTTTTGTCAACAAAGGAAAACAATTGGAGAGACAAATTATTGATTGTGAACTGTCTTCTATCACAGAACTACAACAATTCCATGATTTACAAGACTTCCAGGACAAAATAATGGCTCTCTGATGATCTAAAGAACCTGAAAATGGAACTTTGGGGAAGAAGACAATAAGAGCTGTCGCAGGACAGCGTAGCTCGCCTGACTTGTGCTTTGCCACTACATCTGTTAAAATCTATGACCCATGACCTTGACCTCAAGGTCACTCAGGTGGGTCATGATGGTACTGCGTAAAACTTCAGACCAATATCTAGCAACATGCAAAGTATCAACTCAATCCATCAATATGGTCAAGAGATATAGACTTACAAAAACATTAACCAAAAACTTAAACACAAAATTTCTAAGTCTATGACCTTGACCTCAAGGTCATCCAGGGTGGGTCATGACGGTACTGCGTAAAACTTCAGACCGACATCTAGCAACATGCAAAGTATCAACTCAATCCATCAATATGGTCAAGAGATATAGACTTACAAAAACATTAACCAAAAACTTAAACACAAAATTTCCAAGTCCGTGACCTTGACCTCAAGGTCACCCAGGGTGGGTCATGATGGTACTGCGTAAAACTTCAGACCAATATCTAGCAACATGCAAAGTATCAACTCAATACATCAATACGGTCAAGAGATATAGACTTACAAAAACATTAACCAAAAACTTAAACACAAAATTTCTAAGTCCGTGACCTTGACCTCAAGGTCACCCAGGGCGGGTCATGATGGTACTGCGTAAAACTTCAGACCAATATCTAGCAACATGCAAAGTATCAACTCAATCCATCAATATGGTCAAGAGATATAGACTTACAAAAACATTAACCAAAAACTTAAACACAAAATTTCTAAGTCTGTGACCTTGACCTCAAGGTCACCCAGGGTGGGTCATGATGGTACTGCGTAAAACTTCAGACCAATATCTAGCAACATGCAAAGTATCAACTTGATCCATCAACATGGTCAAGAGATATAGACTTTTAAAAAACTTAAACCAAAAACTTAAACACAAAATTTCTAAGTCTGTGACCTTGACCTCAAGGTCACCCAGGGTGGGTCATGATGGTACTGCGTAAAACTTCAGACCAATATCTAGCAACATGCAAAGTATCAACTTGATCCAACAACATGGTCAAGAGATATAGACTTTTAAAAAACTTTAACCAAAAACTTAAACACAAAATTTCTAAGTCTGTGACCTTGACCTCAAGGTCACCCAGGGTGGGTCATGATGGTACTGCGTAAAACTTCAGACCAATATCTAGCAACATGCAAAGTATCAACTTGATCCATCAACATGGTCAAGAGATATAGACTTTTAAAAAACTTTAACCGAAAGTGTGACGCGGACGTGGACGCACACGTAAACGTAAACGTAAACGTAAACGTAAACGCGCACGACCGAGGTGACTACAATAGCTCTATGCACTTCGTGCAGGCGAGCTAAAAATGGAATAGTCATCAAAATCCAAGAGACATAAAAAGAATGGTGAAGCTGGAGAGTGGATTGGTAAACAATACAATTAAAAATATTCCTAAGATGATTATAGATTTTACCATAATTCCAAACAGTATCTTGGAGAGATAATGCAAGTAACCCTCCTGTTTTATAGTAAACTGCAAATAGTAATTTTTTTCATAAAGCCAAAGAACCCATGAAATTAGTCCTAGGCACTAAAATAAAACTTGCTTAGGACATAAAGGAAGTAGAAGAACAGATATTGGGGGTGGCTTAATGTTATTTCACAAGAAAAGATGTTCCTTTGAAGCAAAATTGAAGTTTATACACAATTTCAGCCTAAAATTAAAGGGTGGAAAAGAAAAGGAAATTAAAATAACCAGCTCCAACAATAAATGTATCTAATCTTTCTATACCACAAGAATCTAATTTATCACCTAAATAGGCTGCATAAATAGTGATTCAATTAGAATCACTGGCTCTTAACCTATAACTTGTAACTTTATACTTATTTAGACAAGGCAACACCACCCACATGACATTGTAGCCTCTGGTTTAATGAGGCAGAATCTCCGTTTTTCCAGTAGCTTCATCCTGTGTGTGGCCTTTATCACTTACTTCAGGTAATTCCTTATCTACTGGAGCTAAATTTATAGGACAAGATGACATTACATGATTGTTTATAGGATCAACCTGACTACTTTATAGATGTATTTTAGTCTTCCTAATTTTTCGGACAGTTAGGTCTTCCTAAATAATGGCAGGTCAATATTTGACAGGTCCTAGAATGGCTCCTTGAAGTGGTCCATCTTTCTGCAATTCTGGAAACAAATGCATGTTGAATAGTCAACTTTTTTTTCCAAATCTAGGGAAATTCTGAAAATTTTTACAAACATCTACATTTATAATTTTTACAGTAATTTACTAAATTGTTGCAGAACAAACAATAATCTGGGGGTTCATCAAATGTTTTAAACTTCAAAAAGAGATCTGGACTTCTTCCACCTTTTCTTTATATTTATTTGGTAAAGTATCAATAATTTTCAGTCTAGGTCATCACAATTTAGGTCATTTAAAAGAGCAGCCCCATCAGAAAACCAGCTATTTGCATATACGAAAACAAAGGTGCAGATCAGCTGTGCAGTAACTGCACAGCTGATCAGCACCCTTTGTTTTTGCTACACGGTCCTACTTATATGCAAAATTTCAAGCTTCTAGCCTGCTTCTTTGACTGCATAGGCCGGTTTGTGTCGGACCTGGTCGGAAACCTAAATAGCTGGTTTTCTCATGCAAAGGCTCATAATCTTTCTTCAAAGGTTTCATGGTCACATAGTTTGGCTCCTTCTGTCAGTGTCCTTTTAGAATTTTAATTCATATCAAATGCTTTTCTTGAATCAGTGGACCCATAGAAATGCAGCCAATGTCATATCATATGAGTCGCATCGTGAGAAAACCAGATTTTTGCCTATGCGAAAACAAAGGCGCAGATCAGCTTCGCAGTAACTGCGAAGCTGATCAGCGCCTTTGTTTTCGCCACTCGGATAGTACAATTCCTCTTCTGCTTAAATCCGAAATTTCAATCAGCTAGCCCTTGTCTGTAACTGTACAGGCCGATTTAGGTCGGACCTGGTCGGAAACCCCGAAGACCGGTTTTCTCGCGTCGAGGCTCATATGTACAAGAAAACAGCAACTGAGCTTGCCATGCAAGGGGTCAACATACTGCACTGTATGTAATTAAACCATATGCATGGTCAGCTGAACCAGGAAATTGAGATATGAGCCTCGACGCGAGAAAACCGGTCTTCGGGGTTTCCGACCAGGTCCGACACAAACCGGCCTGTACAAGCTCAGAAAAGAGCTAGAAGCTTGAAATTTCGGATTTAAGTAGAAGAGGAATTGTACTATCCGAGTAGCGAAAACAAAGGCGCTGATCAGCTTCGCGGTTACCGCGAAGCTGATCTGCGCCTTTGTTTTCGCCTAGGCAAAAATCCGGTTTTCTCACGATGCGGCTCATATATAGATAGGCTGGACATAAAACCTGAGAGGAAAATTAAGGAAATATTTAAGTGAAAGATACAAGTTTATCACCTGGCCAATAAAAACCTTGGTTCAGCAGGTACCAGGATAATAAATATAATTACACTAATTGATTAGGGATAGATTAAAACCAAGTGGGTGGTATAATATGATATATCTATCTTGTTAATGTGAAATACAAACTGGACAACAAAAATATGTACAACTCTCAAGTCATACAGAGAATATTGAGCTTAAACTCCTACCACATCAAATTAATTGTGTGAAACCATATTGTTTATAGCATTCCGATTCTAAGCGTTTCATTTAAAATGGTAGAAAGTGTTACATGTAATAAACATTGTAAATATTCTTCTCTCAGTTTATGAAGTAACAGCATGACAAGAAGAGAAGCAGGAACTAGAAGAAAAGAATCTGAGGAAAAGTGATAACAATTCTAACTCTGACCTCAGTAAGGTCATACCAAATGTGAAAAAAAGTTACTTATATATCATACTACTATCAAGGCCAGGTCTTTAAGTTCGGCACCTGTTCACAAAGGTGGCTTTGTACTTTTACTTTTTTTTTAACATCTATATTCAAAATGTATACATTTAATACTGGTAAATCATGGTAAAATTGTCAGTTTTATGCCCATAAATACTGTATCAAATTCTCTGATATAGGCAGAAAAGGTCATTGCCTCAGAAAAACATATGGCCCATATCTTAATTTGTGAAACTTGAAAATGTTAAGGGTCACATCTTAAAACAGGTGTTTTTAGGTTGCAATTCTGGTTGGAAATGTGAAATGATATACAGAATCTGAATATCTGCTCTTGACAATCTAAGATATGCAGCCTTTGATTCCATTCAACAATGTTGGTGTGCCAAGATTTTTGGCTATCCCATCTAAAAAGAACCCTGGGAAAGTATCTGTGAAAACCTTGTGGTCACTTTTCATTCCTTCCCTCCTGAAGAGCTCTTCATGCTTATCACTATTTTATTTTCCAACACCAAAGAGTAGCCAGGGAGAGACCACTCTCCGCAACTCAAAAACCTCTTAGTAACAACAGGGGGCCAATTTATCCTAAATTAAGGACAGTCATTCCCATCGCTAAAATATTGATACTAGTCATGTTTGCAAGGCATTTAGCCTACCTTAGGAAAATGTTACAAGCATAATCTGCATGTCACCTGAAAGAAGAGAAGATGTTCTTTCTACTGATATATGTATGTGTCGAGAATATTTGGTAGCCTTTTGTTGGCTCAATGAGACAATTTTAATTGTCTTTTTGCAGTTTATTTGCATCTTCTTTTTAAGTTTTTTAGTTAGAGGTACCTTTTTCTGTGACAGCCATCGGTTAATAGAGATCTACAATAATGTATCAGGGATTTTCGAAATAATGTCTCAAAGCAGAAATACAGCACATTTTGTCATGCAGTTCATAATTAATTGGCCATCCCTAACAAAATCCTTGATAGATCAAGAACTGTTCAAAATTAAGAAAATCTGTGATACATTTATCTTTGTCATACTTCAAACCACCCACCCACCAAATATTATGTAGATCCGTCCATAAATAAAAGAGTTATACCACTTTGAAATCGAAGTTCTTTTGAAAATCTAATTGTCAGATAAACCTTAAAACTGTTTGATGATACAAAATGTCTATCATCCTCTTGAATAGGTAGATTCTAAGACATGGCATCTTCACACATCCAATCAGCACTCTGGGAGACTTTGCTACACACCTTTTGGGCTGGTCTGCTTTATCATAGTAGGCCAAAATTATGAAAATATTGTTTATTTTAACCAATAGCCTGATCTCCAGTCATGAATACATTTCACGGTCATTAATTAATGACCTGCCCTAAGTAGTGGAACATTCTTCAGGAAATCTTCAAAAGGGAGGCATAATCTGCTATCACTTAATGATGGATGTGGAAAACCAACTGTTACAGGAAATGAATGGATTGGGGCAAGTTTATTGCGTTTTACTGTCTTCAGTATGTCTGATGTTAGCCTTTGTCTTGGGAAAACCTATGTACATCCAAACCCGAGAGGTTGGATGCAAACCATGACTTAGTTTCATAGTTTACATTACACTTTATACATTGAAATTTGAAAATCATCAACTACATGTAGTAAGATTATACTAGATATACAGTTAAGAGAAAAAAAAAAGAAAGAAAAGAAAAATAGTTCTGATCAAGCTTATGCAACCAATTTGAGAAAAAGATAAGCTAAGATAATACATGGACTGATCTTCCGCATGCTCTGATCTTCAGGGTTTCGGACCAGGTCCGACACAAACCGGCCTATACAGCTACATGACATGGTTAGAAGCTTGAAGTTTCGGATCTAGGAAGAAGAGGAATTGTACTATCCGTGAAGCAAAAACAAAAGACGCTGATCAGCTGTGCAGTTACTGCACAGATGATCTCCGCCTTTGTTGTCGTATAATATATAGGCAAAAGTCCAGTTTTCTCATGTCGCGGCTCAAATATAATATCATGAGCAATGAATGATGCTATGTAAAAAGAACAATGCCCCACTGTGAGAATTACAGGTGTCTAGGCCATTTAACAGAATGAGATACACAAACTAACCCTACTGGCCCTTCAGCCTCCTGGTACTGAAAAATCTTTATAGTGTGTAAAATCAATTGGCCATTGGCAATCAGGGGTAAATTGATAGAACAAACTTATCCACATTTTACAGTTACTTTGGAAATTTTATCAAATTCTAGCATTTCTGACAAAGATATGATTTTAATTTTTGCACATGATGTAGAATAAACTTAATGTATTTATAAACTATCAGTTTTGAAAAAAGAGCAAAAAATAGTGTCAGTGACGTCTGACTGTCCTTAAAGAAGACTAATTTCATAATGATCTTTTTCTGCAATAATTCACAGGTCAACAAGAGGTACTTGAAAACCATCCATGGATGTTTGAGTATTTTCACTTTGAAATTTCTTATCATGGTTTATAACTAATGATGATATTTATAAATTTCTTAATAGAGTTTGATCAGATGAGGATATGGGCAAAGTTTTTCATGATTTTCACCTGTATTTATTTGTTTTATATTTTGTTTTGTTTTAGTTTTGTATCAATGTTTCACAACTATTATTTGAATTTTATTTTCACCCAAGTTTTCAAGCTTGATACATGAATCTGTATTGGTATTTTCTTTGTTGTCAAAATGTTTCTATTCACTTGCTGCCTGTGTATTCAACCAATGCTATGGAGAGTAACTGCATCTTGCTCATGGACACAACCAGTGAGACATGTTTGACCTACCTCCCCAATAAATATATCTGTAACTCCGTCTTCTACAGCTCCGTAACATAACGTCAGGCCGAGCTTCTCATCATCACAGGGACGTTGTAACACTACCTCCTGTAAATACACAGAAATGGTAGGAAAGTTAGAAAAGTCTCTCCCAACAGTAAGTGGTATAATGGCAAAATATTCCATCAAACATCGAAATAGGGCTGTGGCACAAAATACAAAATTTACAGGTCTAACTTAGCGATACACCTAGACCTCTTTATAACACGGTTCATTACAGCACGGTTTTCAATATAACACGGACCATTCATGGACCTCAAATGGTTTAATCTATATTTTACTCTCTTTCTAACACGGACTGGATGGCTAACATTGAAATTGACTTGGACCCAACAATAGTGTTATAAAGAGGTTGAGGTGTATTAATGTGATCCTCTTTAAACTTACAAGGTTGACATTGCTTGGACAATGGAAAGACCCAAAAATGGGCTTACTGTATCTGCAAAAAACTTGGACAATGGAAAGACCAAAAACGGGCTTACTGTATCTGCAAAAAACTGAGTTAGAAAATACTGATTCATAACAAGGTTCTAAAAGAATTAAAGGGACCTGTCGGCTTCTTTAAACTTGCAGATTTGTTATCTAATCATATTATTACAAAGTGAATATTAACCTTTTATGAAAACCAGATGACAAGATTCAAAACATAAAATTTCTTTATTTTGACAGTTTTAAAGATAAGGCCAAAAAGGTTATGAAAATTATACATGCAAGATGATGTTTGAGTGACAACATATTGCTTATCTGATCCAAGGTCTGAATAAATTTAAAAGATTAAAGTGAAATTTTACAATTCAAATTATGTAGTACATGATGTAATTAAAAAGATTATTTTTCATTACACCATGTATGAGGTTTTGTTAAAAAATTTTGCAAGGGACAGCTCAGGTAAGTTTAGGGACTTCACCTCAAGATTCAGGCATGGGGTAACTGTAATCTGTAATCATAATAATTGAAGATGTAATCATAATAGTTTTACAAGTAATCAATAATATTTTAGTAATCAGCTTCAAATAGTAATACATGCAATTCATTTTCAGAGCCTTACGAGTAATTTCATTTGCATGTTAAATAAGTAAATCAATTCAAAGCAAAATGTATGTAATAATGATTACAATCTGCTTCCACCTTATTACATTTTTAAATCAATTATTTTTGCTATGCAATGTAACCAACCTCTATCAAAATTGTAACTGCTTGAAGATGATAACCCCAACCTCATAATGCTTGGATTTTTCTCACACCAACTTTGAACTTTTTACTTGCAACTTTTAGGCTACTGAAATCCAAATATGGTCTAATGATGGCCCGAAATTTGACACCATTTCTGGTGGTTTTCATTTGATAATGGAAAGGTTTCAAAATTAAAGTTCCCTTGTAACCTCAAAATCTTTCATTATCCTAAATAATTCAGAAGTTTTGATCAAATTTCAAAAGATATATAACAAATTAGTACCAGTACTTATTTTATTCTTTAATGTTTCTTTCTTTGTAATTTATCAACCCATCTTAACAAGAATCAGGTTAATATAAGTCACATCATGAGGAAAACAGTTTTTCACATAATTTTGATAAAAGAATAAGATCATCAACTGCACATCCACTGAGTCTGATTTTTGCTTTTTGATTTCAAAACACTAACTTTCATCAAATTTGAAACCTAAAACAAGAAGCTTGCAAAACAAACAGACCAATGTGACTGGCTGACAATGAATCAAACAGACATAGATTCTTGGGCTGAGGCTCATTAAAGGTTAATATTAACACCCTTGTCCACACAGTAGGATGTTATAATGGTGGATCATATTTCTAGAGTGGTGTAGCATAAATCTTCATGAAATTAAACAGTAAAGGTGAAAAGATGAAAAATTTAGTGGGATCAAAATTAAGTCACATATTCTTTGTATATTCTGTCTCTGAATGATACCACCATGACCTAGGAAGACTCGAGTTAACTCCAAGATGAGCCAACATGAAAGGAGACATCACAGCTATGTTGCTTTTCTACCTACAGGAGACATTGTGTCTGGGCGTTCCATAATTGTTGTAGCGGACATATTGAGATATTCTGATTCATTTTAAGGAAGGTAGCTACAAGTACCATTTTCAGGACATCTTCCCTATGGAGTGAGGTTGCAAACCCTCAAACCTCCCCTGAATAGACTGTACTGTCCAGTACCAGTTCTTGTACACTTACAATTGGTGAAGCATTTACACCGTGTCCATTCGAAACGCATGAAAAGAGGTCGTAACGCATGATCGGCGGCATTTTCACGTATGATTGCGGTAGTTTCCTTCGGATTCGCCGCCATTTTTGGAGGAAACTTTAGCGGTAAGTTTTTACAAACGTTTATTTGAATTATTTAAATAGGCCTTTCCAACGAACGATCTAGCCTATCCGGATCTACATACATGCCTCTAATTGCCGAGTGTTCTACTGATGCATAGGCTTCGATAGGACTCGCAAACATTCGAGGAGATTATTGTTTTGCAAGTTCGGCCATACACGAAAATAACATTCGCCCAAAAACGTTTCGTACTTTTCTCATTTTCTTCAAAGTTTTGACTAACTGTTGGATGATTTTGCTTTTTGACATTACACTTTAACTTAAGAAGCCAATTTCTCATGATTTTTTCCCGAACAACCACGGGTTAAAACAAAATACGTCAAAATTAAAGTAACGCACGATAATACGGCAACCTGGTCTTTCGAACTTTGCAAGTATTTACAATGAATAACATATTTTAAGGGGTAAAAGCAAGCCAAACGCTCATTTGTCGCCAGTTTACACGTTTGGTGCTCGTCAATTGTACAAAGCTGAATCCTTGCTGTAAAACAGTAATTTGCTGACCATGTTGCTCGGTAGCTCTATTGGCATAGCTATCAAAGAAGCAGAAGAAGAATGTGGCCCGACCAGGGCACGAACCAAGGGTCTCTCTCTTACCGTTTGAGCATATAGTTAGTCCATTACTTTGAGACTGTCAGTAATAAATTACAGAGAGGTTAAATCAAATATATGAACAAACCTCCTCCCTTTCTACAATTTATCTATATTCTGATGTTGACCGAGTCATATAAATTACTGGAATGACCCCGAGTGGGTACTCTGACATTTTCGCCATCTCTATACATAGGCATGGCCTATTTTTTTTTTTTTTTTTTTTTTTTTTTCTTTTTTGAGTCAACATTTCGAATTTCGGTATTTTTGGGTTTTTTCAGAAAAAATGGCTATCTTGGGGGTAGGGAGATTTAAATGGATACTTTGTTGCCCATTGTTTATTTCTTTTTTTTTTGGGGGGGGGGGGTGCGGGGGTTTGTTTAATGTCAAATTTAAGTTGTTTTTCATTGTTTTTTCTGCAATTTCAAATATCTTTTTGAAAAGGTTAAGATTTCATTAATTGCAATACCCTATAGTTGCCCTTCAGTATGTAACATAAAGATTACGCCTTAATGGCTCCCTGCTCTCACCTTGGGCTTGGCGGTGTCATGGTTACAAATTACTCTCATGATGCACAATGTTACAACAATCTTGTTTTGGATATTGAACAAACCGGCAACTTGCAAACAATTAATATTGGAAAAGAAGGAAACCCTTCCCCATCCCCCTCATTATCTGATTGACATTATTGGTTTCGGCTCCATTGTAAGAACACATTGTTGTAGCCAGACGCATATTAATCATCGTATCTGTAACTTCCGGATTTCTACTTTTGTTTTCAACAGAATCTAAGTGAATGATTGATCTCAGAGATATTAAACAAGTATTAGCTTTTCATAAAGCTGGTCAACGTTTAGCTAAAGCTATGTGTTTTTACGTTCTGGTCAGGCTTGAATTCTTTAATATTTCCAGTTAGCCAAGGTAATCTCACGGGCCCATCAAAAAAGGGAGCGGAAAGACCTGGAATGTTGCACGATATAAGTGCCAATAACCTAATTCCACTACAAGCTCAGTATGGTAGCAGGGAACAGTTATTTTGGACTATTTTCTAGTCAACTCCACCTGCCCTCCTAGAAATCCTATAAACAGGCCCAAAGACTGCACAGACACACTGTTCCCAATTCAAACTCTTATGTACATGCAGTACTGCTGAAAATGATAGAGAGACACACTCTGGAATGCATTGCTAGCTGTCAGCTACCAAGTATTAGTACACCAGACCTCCAATTTTCCGTACGAAAATCAGACCGACCCTACACAGGTTGCCGTTACTTGCAAACACCTGGACATTCACACCGCCTTACATTTATACAGCAACAGAAGGCAAATTCGAAAGTAGAAAGTAAATGGTGTCACGACTAGTATACTTTTCCAGCATTCAGTCTTGAAATTATACCACCTTTTCAAGCACGGCGGTAACAGAGAAATTTAGAGGTGCCGACATGACCTTGAACCGTCCAACAATCTGTGGACCTGCTCTTGAGCACAAATCCGCGTGTTGAGATACTATATTATAACACTCTACAAACAGGAAAAGACAATAAACAATTATAAGACTTCTTTTTCTAGAGTCAGCAATGCCATTTCCAAGCCAAGTAGTAAAATAGTAGGTAGTAAAATAGTTAAAAAAATCGAAGGGGGTCAAAGTACGAAACTATCCCCTGCTACCTAAACAGCATGACTCTAATATATACCAAGTATAAGCTTTTCAAAAAAGCTTGCGATCTCTCAGCACTTTTTTCAGTGTATGACCACGTATACCGTGACCAAAAGGACTCTTGCAGCTCGGCTCGGCATTGCTTTAAATAGCTCTAAAAATAGTTATGTTCTACGGTGCCGTAGATCATATACGGAAATACCATGATGAATACCAATAATGATCTAAAATTGAGTTCCCTTGAGCTATGCAAAAATTCAAAAGAAGAGGTTGGGCCAGACAGATCTGTTTCGAGTAATAAATTCTCCTCAGTGACCCTGAATAAACTGGCAATGAACAGATAAAATATGTACAGTAATTTCAAGCTTCAGCAATGCAGTCAATCAAAAGACGGATATATAAATCAAATGGTATCCGAATAGTAAATAAAAATTAAAACTGAGATCCTTTAAAAGCAGTGAACACATAAATGAGAAAGGTGATGGGCCATACCGCGGTTTCGACTATTGAAGTCTCGTCAGTGACCCTTTAGATTTGGCAACATGGAGCCAAAGAGAATTACTGAAATTTTGCAACTTTCAACAGGGTAGTCCATACAAAGAGTAGTGTTATCTAAATGGGGCCAAACCTGTAAAAACTCAACTCAAATTAAACCATCAGTCAATCAATTGTACTTGGGAGGGATTTAATCATTGCTCAATATATCAGTATTCACACAGAAGTGTGCTACTTTCGTTTTCATGAAAATCGTCTTTTATCTCTTTTCTTTCTTTCTTACTATATATACTGACTTACTGACTATCGATTGTGAATTCTTTTAATCGATTGCCGCTGTTGACTCGCCGCATAACACTTCTAGATAAGGCTGTAGCATGTATGTATAGGTGGTACCCCCCCCCCCCCCTTATAATACACCATCCTGGCTGCGTGAAAGAAACATTGAAACAAATCTGAAACTGTTTTATTATTTGGGCATAAATAGAATACAGTATTCACAACTTGTGGTTAAACGACCACCGACTTCTGGTCATCTTGATTGGACCATGCAATTGCAGTGGGCCATAGAGATGCCGAGAAATCTGCCCGAGCCTTTCCTGATCTTTGACTATTCTGCTATTGATGATGGTTGACACATGATCATACACTTAAGATAGCGATGTGAGATTGCGAGCATCTCTTGGAAAAGCTTAACTTTTGTTGAATATACATTGTGCAAAGATGATTGAGCGTATATGCGGCGTGACTATTTATGCAATGCGCTCTAGACCAGGGGTCCATAACCAACTCGCACATGCACCTGGCACATGAACACACTATGTTAATATGACCTATGTTTATCTCATCAAGATTGACACAGAGATTGACGAAAAAGAGGACAAACAAAATTTACGCGCATGCCTCTTACAAAGATTGGCTTTTGTTCTATTGGCTACCGACCTCAGACCTTGCTGCCCTCATAGTCCAGAAGCACATGATACGGTATTTTATTTATTAATAAGATTAAACTATGGAATGTTAATTAATGTTAAAATAAATAAGACGTCGCACAGAGTCAACATTTATAAATTGTTGAAGCCCTTTTATATGCTGTTTATGGACAAGGGATGGAATGCAACTTCAGTAAGATATTACACCTGGAAATGAAGTAACCTGGACCTTACTTCAAACTACAACGGGACTTGACAACAAATGAGCATTTGGCTTGCTTTTACCCCTTAAAATATGTTATTCATTGTAAATACTTGCAAAGTTCGAAAGACCAGGTTGCCGTATTATCGTGCGTTACTTTAATTTTGACGTATTTTGTTTTAACCCGTGGTTGTTCGGGAAAAAAATCATGAGAAATTGGCTTCTTAAGTTAAAGTGTGATGTCAAAAAGCAAAATCATCCAACAGTTAGTCAAAACTTTGAAGAAAATGAGAAAAGTACGAAACGTTTTTGGGCGAATGTTATTTTCGTGTATGGCCGAACTTGCAAAACAATAATCTCCTCGAATGTTTGCGAGTCCTATCGAAGCCTATGCATCAGTAGAACACTCGGCAATTAGAGGCATGTATGTAGATCCGGATAGGCTAGATCGTTCGTTGGAAAGGTCTATTTAAATAATTCAAATAAAAGTTTGTAAAAACTTACCGCTAAAGTTTCCTCCAAAAATGGCGGCGAATCCGAAGGAAACTACCGCAATCATACGTGAAAATACCGCCGATCATGCGTTACGACCTCTTTTCATGCGTTTCGAATGGACACGGTGATTTAAGACACAGTTCTATAATCAGCAACCAGACTGAAGTAAATTACCAGTGGTCCAGTCTATTTATTGTGACTGGTTCTGTCACATCTGTCATAATTCTGTCAATAAATCTAGAGACACAGTCTATCTAGATAATCCATCTTGACAAAATTAAATTGTCTCTAACTCCCATAAGCCTCTAGAGACATTGGAAACTGACTTGCGGCCAATATGACATAGATAAGTCTCATATTTTTGCTGAAACAATCAGACATCTATGCTACTGAACTAGGTCAAAGAGATTCTGCTCTGCGCTGCTCAAGGCTGAGAGACGAAAGTCAATGAGGACGAATGTCAATGAGGGTGATGTGACATAACGACATCAATATACAGAGATTTTTATGAAAAATTCATTGGGAAAAAAAATGGTATTTTTTAATATTTTTCATCCAAAACATAGATTGTTGGTACATGTTAGAACCGCCTCTGTGAGGCAGTTCTAACAAGTACCAACAATCTATCTTTTGCCTTTTTGGATCAAAAATAAGAAAACAAGGTGTTCCCCTACATACCATAAAACTGGGGTATAAGGGGGTATACATTTCACAGACATGTTATCCTGATGAAATAACTTTGAACCTAAAATGTTCCGAAGAGGTTAAGCAGCACCAGCCCCCTCCCCCATAACCCAACCACCTTGATTTTCTCATTTGTGTCACATTTTCAAAATTTCTGGTGCAAATTTGTTATTTTGTCTGGTGAAACAAAATTCTTGCTTCTTGGTTTTTGCTTCATTCTAAATAGCACAATCCTGTCTCTACAAGT
The DNA here is from genome assembly GCA_964017185.1 of Rugalucina vietnamica. NCBI lineage: Eukaryota > Metazoa > Mollusca > Bivalvia > Lucinida > Lucinidae > Rugalucina > Rugalucina vietnamica. The sequence goes on from OZ024875.1 coordinate 7,248,239, forward strand.
ATTTCTATTTTCGCTTAATGTTCTCTGATGTTTCAAAGTGCTTCTATATTTGCGTTCCCTACCAGACAAGTAATATTAGTGGCATTACGAAAACATGCCCATGCAATATACAGAGATTTAAAAAGTTGTAAAAAATGAAAATTTGGATCAGAAAAAATTTGATATTTTTCTTATTTTTGCTCAAAACATAGATTGTGGGTACACGTTAGAACCGCCTCGTCGAGGCGGTTCTAACGAGTACCCACAATCTATGTTTTGGAGCAAAAATAAGAAAAATAGGTATACCCCTGCATACCCCAGTTTTGCTATATAAAAGTGGGGTTTAAGGGGGTATATATTGCATGGACATGTTTTCGTGATGGGTAAGCAAGTCAATTGACATTTGTTTGACATTTTTGTAGTCTTGATTGTTTTTAGCAATGATAAAAAGTAAGGTAATTTGTTCTCTTCAGCCTCTATTTTGAAGGACATTTCCGGCCCATTTGTCGAACAATTATCAGAATAGCACGCTCTCCTAACAGAAAAGGTGACATTTGTTTTGAAGCTAATCTTCAGCAATTTTCATGTCTGAAAGTCATTACTCTAATTCAGCAAATATTTTTGTTAGAATTTTTCCACTAATATCAAGTTGATACATCTAGAAACAAACATCTTTAAATGAGACATTAATTTTTGGCCTTGTTACACATAAGCAAAAATCTCTTAACATAGACTTGCATTTCATTGCGAAAAATATTGTTCTTTGTTTGGTTTATTGCTTTACGTCCCGGTCAGCAGCTATGGTCATGTTGAGATGTAAGCTATTGGAAGGGATGTCAAGCGATAATTCCTTTTTGCAATAAAATGCAAGTCTGTGCAAGTCTACATCAAGAATTTTTTGCTTATGTGTCACAAGGCCTTTAGACTCAAAGTTGACATTTCTTTTTATTTTAAAATCATTATGCAACATGTGCTATGCATACTTCAGTAGTGCAAAATAGTGCAGACAGGCTTGAAAAATTAGAACACTAAAGACTCATATTTCAAAATTTATGCATAATTCATAGTTTATATTTGTGGCCTATTGTTTTCCAAAACAGATGTAATGAAAACATATTTTGCTTTGTAACTGCCTTGAAATAGAGACTAGAGACATGTGAGCCATGATGCGAGAAAACCGGTCCAGGGTTTTCAACCTGGTCTGACTAAAACCAGCTTGTACAGCTACAGAAGCAGGCTAGAAGCTTGAAATTTTGGATTTAAGAAGAAGAGGAATTGGTCTATCTGTGTAGCTAAAACAAAGGCGCTGATCAGCTGTGCAGTACAGCTGATCTGCACCTTTGTTTTCGCATGGGCAAAAATCCACTACACGGCTCATGTAATTTTCTATAGATGATATTAATTTTATAAAATTTCAACACTATTAATTACTCACGCTGTCTACAATTAACTTCTTGATTTCAACTATAGTAAAAACAAAACCGTCAACTGTCTGCATTGTTAGTAATTTTGACTGCGGTTTGGACCACTTTTTCTCTGTGTATCAAATAAGATGGAGGCATTGAGATTAATAATGGTGACGAAGCTTGTTATTTGTTTACTGTGTTGCTTGTGTCCGAAGTACTTAACAATTAAAGTAAATTGTTGGCAAAGTAGGCTCCCATACTCAATGTTCCAGAGCAAGCCATCTGAAGGCAGTTTACCAGGATTCTGTAACCATTCTTTCATCACTAACTGAAAACTTGCCTTTTTCGGGAAAGAACATGCCGGCTGCAGGGATCAATTTCATATCCACTAACTTTTTCTCCATTATTTTTCTCAAAGAAATGTGTGAGAGGTTAAATATGACTGTTTTAGCAAGGACATTATAATTCAACAGCAATTAAATCATACAGATATGAAGCGTCTCAACTTTTGCAACATGTTCGTCACATCAGATTATAACACTTTAGAAATTCCTTCTTACTATTCCAATTTTTCATAATGCCAGTGGGTGCAATTATCTTTATTTGCGATCTTGCAATTGTGCAACAGTTTGCACCATAACAGTTTTTATAGAGATTTGCAGCTGCGCTTCGCTGTTGTTTCACAGAAAATTTAATTAGGGGTGCAAAAGATGGCGCTGATTATAACGTCTGTGAGAACGGGACTGACAAAGATGGGCAGAAATTTTAATTGGCTTCTACAGGCTTACAGACAATGTCATGTGCAATAATATTCTGAAGAATTGGAGCTAGTTTTGAGAGGAATTTTCAAGTCAGTCACAAAACTTGATATAAAAAAGTTTATTGCTATTTTTGTTTAGTTTTTTCAGTTTCTGACCATTACCTTAGGAGCTGTGGACGTGACTTGCTCAAGCCCCCCCCCAAAACGACCCCCCCCCCCTCCCGGGCTGAGGCTTGAACCCTGGACCTCTCAAACCAGAGACCAAGACTTAACCACTAAACTGGTTGCTCTCACTAAACAATGCTCATAGAAAATATATGTACTTGATTTCAAGAGATTTGATTAAACGTGACATGATGTTAATTTGTAAAATATCATTTTTCTTCATAAAAATATATTTTACCACCACAATCAGCTGCTTCCAAAACTTTGATGTTTTCTGAGTGACAGCCAAAGTCACATGATACCGTTTGACAGTCACTTGATTTACATTTCATTTTACACTATATACCCCAGAGAGATACTAAAATATCAATGATATTTTTTAAATTTTCATTAGATTCTCCCTGTAATGACACAACTTCATAAATTTTAATCTAACTTCAAAGGATACTTTTTTATCATGACAAAAAATCATTTTTTATAGCTTTTATATCCAGCTATATTTCTTTTAATTGTGTTCAGTATGACAGTTCCTCAAGTACATGTATTCATGCCATTATACTAGAAGAGCTATACAGTCTAGAGACTAAGTCCTTTTCAGAGCTCATATTTGAGCCCATAAATCTCAATAGAAAAGATATTGTCAAAATATTTTCTCACTATCTTGAAGGCTTTCTGGTTTAGCCACTGTTCCCATCACTACTGGTTTATAAGTCACAATCATCACATATGTTCAGTTCTTTGATTTTTCGCATTTGCAAATTGCCAATTGGGTATGTCAGTGTAACAAGAATATGACTAAACTGTTCATGCAAGTGGTGTTCATTGTATGCACTTTTATATTCAAAAGGACTCATTTTATGTCAAATGCAGCATATAAATGTTTCATTTAATAAACTGTTTTCATACCTTAACTTTTTCTATGCAAAGGTATATGGCTATCTAATAGCATTATCTTTCTGTTCTTGAAACATTGTAATTGTTTCAAGATTAAGATTGTCAGGCGAGTTGATTTATTCAATTTTGGCTTGGGCACTTAGTCTCTAGACTGTATAATGAAACATTATTTTCTTTTTTATTTTTTCTATCATCTGCTGTCATCTGGCAATGAATTATTTTGTGGATTGGTTATCTTAATTTTCCCTCCCTAAAGAGGTCAAAGTCAGAGGTCAATGCCAAAAAGGTGAAGGTCAAGGTGAAAGACAACCATGAGCAACCTAAACTGGTTGGTTATAGATAATGGCGTAACATCCCAAGCATCAATTTTCAGTCATACTGAGCTGAGATGGGGCTAATACTGATGGGTACTTACTCGTTCCTAATGGTATAAATGCTGATTATCCATTACGAAAACTTGCCCATGCAATATATAGAGATTTTTTGAGCTTTGAAAATTGAAAATTTTCAGCTGAAAAATTTTGATATTTTTCTTATTTTTGCTCAAAACATAGATTGTGGGTACACGTTAGAACCGCCTCGTACCCACAATCTATGTTTTGGAGCAAAAATGAGAAAAATAGGTATACCCCTGCATACCCCAGTTTTGCTATATAAAAGTGGGGTTCAAGGGGGTATTTATATCACGGACATGTTTTCCTGATGATCAATACTATTTAGCATTCTAGCTTAGATGAAAACAGTAATTCATTGCCTACAGTCATTTTGAAGCATATCAATCTTGGTACTGAGGCAGAGGACTATTGCCCCCCACCCCCTCCACCCCACACAAGACTTTATTGCAGGATACTGGGGTAACCAGTCCTAGCTCTACTGAGTATAAGTGTAACTTGTACTGGGCAACCAGCAACATTTTTCTACTGAGTATAAGTGTAACTTGTATGGCAACCAGCAACATTTTTCTACCAGTTGAGTATAAGTGTAACTTGTAGGGCAACCAGCAACATTTTTCTACCATTGAGTATAAGTGTAACTTGTATGGCAACCAGGAACATTTTTCTACCAGTTGAGTATAAGTGTAACTTGTAGGGCAACCAGCAACATTTTTCTACCATTGAGTATAAGAGTAACTTGTATGGCAACCAGCAACATTTTTCTACCAGTTGAGTATAAGTGTAACTTGTAGGGCAACCAGCAACATTTTTCTACCATTGAGTATAAGTGTAACTTGTATGGCAACCAGCAACATTTTTCTACCAGTTGAGTATAAGTGTAACTTGTATGGCAACCAGCAACATTTTTCTACCAGTTGAGTATAAGTGTAACTTGTAGGGCAACCAGCAACATTTTTCTACTGAGTATAAGTGTAACTTATAGGGCAACCAGCAACATTTTTCTACTAAATATAAGTGTAACTTGTACAGCAACCAGCAACATTTTTCTACTGAGTGTAAGTGTAACTTTTAGGGCAAACAGCAACATTTTTCTACTGAGTATAAGTGTAACTTGTACAGCAACCAGCAACATTTTTTCAAGACTGGTGTAACATAAGATATTTTGGTACCTTTTGTTTCTCAACCTACTTTGCTACTGCAAGAAGTGAAAGTAAATCAACTACAGAAGAGCATGCCATGGCCTGACTGGTGCTTGTTAAGGATGCCTTACAATTAATAATCATTTTGACAGCTATATACTTATCTAACAATGAGTCTTCAAAGAAATGAGCATGTTTTATTGTATATTTCTCTTCACCTAATTAAGTATGAAGCAAGATAAAAGGCCTGCTTGTAATAGCTGGTAACATGTTTTTTGACATCAAAGGGTTTGGGACAACCATACTGTCTGATTTTTGTAAAGATAATTTTGTGTATTGTGCCAGTTATAATTCAAAATGCATAATGTTAGGTTATTTTTAAGAGGTCTAGCCTTAAGGACTCCCTTTTAATTGGATCTTTTTGTTTTCTTGAGGCAAGAAATGACTTGAATATGAGCCGATATTCAAATAAAATTGAAAGTTTAATCAACATCTAAGAAAATTTTAGGAATGCTTTAAAGCACATTCCCTTTGGACAGAACTTTTGTCTGTTTGTTTATGTGTGTAGGTTTTAACTCATTTAAGCCTGACCTACCTTTTGTTGGACATTGGCAAACAGCATAGCCCCAGATGTGACGCCGCAGAACACGGTTCTGCGGCGTCCCATCTGGGGCTATTCTGTTTGCTTGGAGAAATTTCATCAAAAATTTGAATAAAATTTAAAAATCACACATGAAGCCCCAAAAAATGAAAGTGGACTCACCCAAATGATAACGATGGGTGAATCCATTCATCATATATGGGTTAAATTATCATCCCAGTAAAAGATTTTTCAATAATGCACTGTTACAGTTTAAGTCTTGCTCAATGACACTTTGCTCAAAGACACAACCCAGCGCCGGTGGGGTTCAAACTTCAAATCTCTCAATCCTGAGTCTGATGCGCCTGAATACCCTCTCCACAAGAATCTATGTGTATGACGACATTTCAATGCCATGAAGTCCTTACCTCGTATTCAAAATCGTACTGGCGATCGTCGAAGTAGCCCTCTTCGTATTCAAACTGAGCCATCTCAATGTCTGTAAGCCCCATCTCGGTGCTCGGAGAGAAAACAACCGGCCGCCGAGAACCCTGCTGGTATAATCTGAAAATAGAATATAGTACATGAACAATTATTTGCAATGTATTTATACAACACAAGTATTACTAGTTTCACATGAGTGAGCACACTACCAGCTCCAAAGACAATTTGACTGCTTATAGATTTATTCTGACATTACCTGTAAGGAAAAGATATTTGGTATACCACAGCTGACATAGGATTTTAAAGGGATCAGGCAGATTATGCTAAACTTTTTGCTGATCATTTAACAATGAACTGTAGCAAAAGTGTGAAACTGGCAACATTAACGTAAGTCCAATTCGCATGCGCCAAAAATACACACGTGTAAATATACTCCGGTGTGCAAATTTTACTCGGGGTAAGTAAATGGCGCATGCAAACGCAAATACACACCGGAGTATATTTACATATGGGTAAATTTACTCCTGGGTCTGACCAGATGCAAATTTTATTTTTACAAATACACACGTGTAAATTTACTATTATGTCCCATGGGAACGCAAAGTAAAATTTACCCATGAGTATTTTTATTTCAAGTCAATATTCTGCTTTTAGATAACGAATTTTCTCATTTTTTGTTCCTAACTGATTATATGACAGTTGCTGAAACTGTGGTTATTGTTGCTAAATAAGAGTTTATTGCCATACATAACATTTTACATCATATGGAGTGCAAACAGCCATACTATTTCTTCATCATTCTTGGTTAGGATTCTTGGGGCATTTTAACAGTAATTCCTTGTGAAAGGATGAAAAAAGGGAACTGTATAACTGCTGAGGTTAAGCCTGACCATTACATGATTCCCCTCTGCTGCCAAAGTCTACATGAACACCTTGAAGCAGCCTCTTCTTGTTTTGCAAATACAGAAAATTTAAATGAACAGGTTTTAATCCAGAAATGATAAATTTACCTACAAAAATACTCCTGGCGATAAAACCCATGCGAACGCAATTTAAATTTACTCTCAGGTTGATTTGCACACCGGAGTATAAATACACACCGGAGTATATTTACACGCGTGTATTTTTTGCGCATGCGAATGGGACTTTAGAGGACTTCTGCACAAATGAATAAACTCTGAAAACATTCCAAATTAACCTGTTATGGAAGTCAACTCCCCATCATTGCCCTAAAATATGAGCCCCCTTATGAGAAAACCAACAATCTGCATATGTGAAAACAAAGACGCAGATCAGCTTTGCTGTAACCGTAAAGCTGATCAGCGCCTTTGTTTTCGCTACACGGATAGTACAATTCCTCTACTTTCTAAATCCAAAATTTCGAGCCTCTAGCAATCTTCTGCGACTGTACAGTCCGGTTTGTGTCGGACCTGTTCGGAAACCACATTGTTGGTTTTCCCACGAAATGGCTCATATCTCTTGTAATGATAGAGACACCCATAACCCACTCTTATAAAGACATAAATCAAGGCTATTTCAATTATGGCCAATCGCCCATAGAACATTTACCTACCTCAGTTGATGGGGCTTTAATTTTTACGACCCATTGTCCAAAATGAACAAAAACATCACTATTGCCTTTTATGGTACTTAAACTTTTACTATCTATCTCTTTTATAGCAGTAACTGTTACTATAACCTTTGACAGGTCACTATATTCATTTCTAGGTGATTATTGTTTTAGCTCTTACAATTGTATCAACCTCATTATTCATTGTTTTAAAATTTCATTCTTTTTTCTTTCTGTTAATTTCATCTTATTTAAATAGTTTTGAATAGCTCTGCCCCTCACTCCCTCGGGAATGACAAGTATAAATGATACCAAAGCAAGAATTCCTGAACTCTCTGAGTTGTGTATGTTCTAGTATTTCACATTTTCAGCCATTTTGTTTGGAGTCAACTTCATCATTTAAATTGTTAATGGCTTTGTTGGCTCTCTGACCTATACTTATGTAGCTAAAATATTTGTCTGGCTAACTAGAGTAGGATCATTCATTTTGTTTAAAAACTGATTCAGTTTCAAACCTTTCGAACCTTGCTCCACTTTTCCCTGTTTATTTTTAGTAAGAAAATATTTCTCTTGTAAATTAGCCACTATCAGTTTACAGGTAGCAGCCTCCAGATATTTTGGTGTTGTATAGAGCCAATTAACCAGTAGCTTATCTACCTGTATCAATTAAAGCCAAGCTTATCTACCTGGCCTTATCTTTATCTGAGCCGATTAGATAAGGGGATAATCCAAAGTTAAACCCAAAACACAAAAGTCAGTGAGCTAAAATATGATGGCATATTGTTAAAAGTCACTGAAAACTTTTGACAAAGACAACAAGAATGATGATGATGATGATGATGCTTATGATGATGATGATGCTTATGATGAAGTTGATGATGATGATGATGATGATGATGATGCTAATATGACTTAAGAACAAACTTTGAAGCCAAACTTTGAAGCCCAAAGACAGAAACATGAAGGAATCCAACTTGCATATGCCAAAACCAACCTGATTCATACAAACAGTCCTGCCAGACAGACATGAAATGGAAGATTTTCAGGAATATTTTCCTAACAACCCCATTACCACACGGAATCTCCATCAACTTTGCAAATTTCCTCAGGTGGAAAAGAAAACAACTCAGTTTAGAAGACAGCACTGGTAAACCATCCAAATTCCAATGACAGGGGAAACTCTTTGATGGCAATTCAAGAAAGTTTTACTTATTTTTTGATTAAATAAATGTTGCGGGGTACCCATTAGAATTGTCTCGGCAATTGGATTAAAATGAGTGGCCACAACTTATGTTTTAGATGAAAAATAAAAGCATTTTCTTCAATTTTCATTGAAAACCATGATTATCTGTTCCTTTAGAAGGTGTTGAGCTAGAAAGCATATGGAGCTAGGTAACAACAAACTGAACATTGGTGAAAATGGTGCCAATAAAAATCAGGTGTGCACTGTAAACATCTTAAATGCTGTTGTCATTAGATTAACCACAGAGAAACCCAAAGACAACAAAACCTTTGGTGCACATGTTAAATAGTGTTGTCAATTAGTTGAGCCACAAAACCAAAGACACATTGAAACTCAGGATTGTACACTGTAAACATGTAGACATCAATAGAGCCACAAAACATGGTAATGAAGAGCGAAGTGGTCTAGTGGTTAGTGCACCGGAATGGAGGGGTTTAAACCCCAGTGGCGCACTGGGTTGTGTCTTTGAGCAAGATACATTTACTCCCTTTTAGATCTAACTGACTCCATCCTGACATGTCTGAAAAACTGTTGAACCACAGTACAAGCAAACATGGTACTGGGGTAAGTGAGGGTCAAGCTGCATTTCTAAGTCGAATGGCAAACCTGGACAAAATATTTGGGCAAAAAGATGCAGATGACACAACATGAGGTCTACCAGTAATATCAGAGAAAGGGAAATCATCAGTACACGAGTTTGACATCCCAGATGATGTTAATGAGGGCAATGATATGGGCTAAGTTCAAGAAACTACTAGCTACTAATTAGCTCATCATGGTGGAAAACCTGACAAAACAATACATACAGAGTGGTGAAGTCTTTTTTTTTCATGGGAAAAACAAAGGGTAATTACCAACACTGACACTGATATTATATACAATAACCATCCTTACAATATTAATGAAGTCTATCATTATTTAAACCAGGACTGTGTTTTGTAGGGCCAGAAAGGAGAGCATTTCCCATATTTCTCCATAAAATACCCCCAACTCAGTGAGGATCATAGGCACAATAAAGATATCCATTTGTCTATGCAATGCTGCCCTATTTCATTTGGGACCTGCTTCCAACCATCAGTAAAACATGTCCGTGCAATATATACCCCCTTAAACCCCACTTTTATATAGTAAAACTGAGGTTTGCAGGGGTATACCTATTTTTCGCCGAGGCGGTTCTAACGTGTACCCACAATCTATGTTTTGAGCAAAAATAAGAAAAATATAAAAGAAATTCTTCTGAAAATTTTCAAACTTTTCAACTTAAGAAAACTCTGTATATAACATGGGCATGTTTTCGTAATGACCACCTTTCCAACAACATCCCCAAGATTTCTATGATTGTCTGCGAGGTTATTTCTTTCCCCCTTTACAGATTCATAGGTGCCTTTATAACATATTCTGTTATACCTGTACAACTGCTATTCCAACAGCTGTCTACAACCTAAACCTGTCAGGTTTTCCTCTCTGATGTGGTTCCAACTATGTGAGTTATGCCCCCTGCTTACTCACATGCTGTTTCCTTTATCCACAATTATTGCTAACATGCTTCCTTTCTTTATAATCCCAGTCACACACAAGAATTACCTTGCAATGCCTAAGTCTAAGCTCCACGGCACAGATCAGACAGTGCAGCTGAGCTTTCTGATCAGTACCTTGACTGTTCTCAGCCTTGACTGCAGAAACCGTAAGCCAAATCTGAACAAACTGGAGACTTGAAAGCTATGATGGTAATTTTGAGCCTTTAACATTGGTGAAAATTCGGAAGACATTTTTTTTTTCTCCACGAAGTAAGATCTTATTGTTTAACACTTACTAATTGAGCCGCGACGAGAGAAAACCGGTCTTCGGGGTTTCCGACCAGGTCCGACACAAACCGGCCTGTACAAGCTCAGAAAAGAGCTAGAAGCTTGAAATTTCGGATTTAAGTAGAAGAGGAATTGTACTATCCGAGTAGCGAAAACAAAGGCGCTGATCAGCTTCGTTACCGCGAAGCTGATCTGCGCCTTTGTTTTCGCCTAGGCAAAAATCCGGTTTTCTCACGATGCGGCTCAATTACTATTTAACATTACAGCAGCTATATTCCAGCAGAGATCTGTAACAAGAGAATAAATAAACCATCACTCTGTAAAACCTTGTTTTGGGAAGTCAGAAAATCAGCTTGCTCCACTTCAGGACCTTGTGATGCATTAAAAAATTCAGTATATCGAAGTCATAAGATCAAGGTACTTAAGTACATTTAAAGAGCAAAGATGACGATGAGACTGTGCATAAAGATCGTCTTCTTCGTCTTCAGGGAAACACATTTTTTTTGTTGTTTTTTTTCACTAATGAGGCATAATTACTATCAGCAGTTGTAGCTTATTCAGGGATCTGAATGGAACTTTCTAAAGCTCCAGAATTATGTCAGAGATTCAGTTCATTATGAAAACTTGCCCATGCAATATTTTTAGCTGAAAATTTTTGATATTTTTCTTATTTTTGCTCAAAACATAGATTGTGGGTACAAGTTAGAACCGCCTAGGCGAGGCGGTTCTAACGAGTACCGACAATCTATGTTTTGGAGCAAAAATAAGAAAAAAAGGTATACCCCTGCATACCCCAGTTTTTCTATATAAAAGTGGGGTATAAGGGGGTATACATTTTTGAGCAAAAATAAGAAAAATATCAACATTTTACTGCTGAAAATTTTCATTTTTTAAGCTAAAAAAATCTCTTTTTATTGCATGGGCAAGTTTTCGTAATGGAAGTTCCATGTTCTAGAGCCAAACAAGCTGTTAGACCAACAATCCCTGTTGCCAAAAATTATTACTTAGAGAAATTGCTCAATTGAGCCGCCTCGTGGGAAAACCAACAATGTGGTTTTTGAATAGGTCCGACACAAACCGACCTGTACAAGCACAGAAAAGAGCTAGAAGCTTGAAATTTTGGATATTATGTAGAAAAGGGATTGTACTATCCGTTTAGCGAAAACAAAGGCGCTGATCAGCTTCACGGTTACCGCGAAGCTGATCTGCGTCTTTGTTTTCGCATATGCAGATTGTTGGTTTTCCCATGTGGTGGCTCAATTAATCATCAAAGAGATGCTAACTCCCGGTTTACTGCCTGTTAATGCTCTAAGCATTCCAAACAAAACAATAGTTGCTGTGTCTAGCCGAACTCTTGATGCGAATTGGAACATGCGTGCGAAAACATTTGGCACCAATCTTCAGACCTAAGGATCCACCAAAGTGATTCAAGCATCTTTTCTGTTCCACTGGCCTCTTTTGACGAAATATTGCCATATACAAACAAACTGAGGTTTTGCATCACTCATGCAACAAATCAGTTTTCTGTAATGTTTGCAATGAGTTCTGTGGTGGTGTGTAGTAACATCATCTACTTCACAGTCTGCTCCTAATTGCACAATCACACCACTACTATTACCTTTGTTATTATCTTGGTAACTCTAGCATCCAGTTATTGCTTATTTACTGCCTGTTTCTAGCATGATGAACATATGCCCATGCAATATACGGATTTTTCTTACAGCAGAAAAAAACTTTTTTTCTTATATTTGCACAAAACATAGATTGTGGGTACACTTTAGAACCGCCTCGCTGAGGCGGTTCTAAGGAGTACCCACAGTCTATGTTTTGAACCAAAAATAAGAAAATATGTATACTCCTGTTAACTCCATTTTCACTACATAAAACTGGAGTGTAAGGGGGTATACATTTCGTGGATATGTTACCCTGATGGTTTGAATCAACAATGACTGATGGATCAGCTTGGAATTGTGGCATACTGAGCATTCCTGAGTTCTACCACTGATCACAACTGAGGGATTGTTTTGTTCAGATGAGAATGGCATATTGTGATCATCAGATCAATCATTTATACCAAAAGCAACAGAAAAATGTGAAGGTTTCCCCGTATTCCACAACACGCAATAAGGTAAATGACCACCGGTTGTAAAACTTTGTGTTGTGCTGTCGACTTGTCCCGGTTCTTTAACATTCAACTAACAGAAATTGTCATTTTGGGAGCAATTATCTGTTAAAAGATTCATCTGATAGCTAGCCCAGCATCAAATCCAAGACTAGAAGATTCAAACCGCTTGACCATGTTAGCTTTCAATCACTTTTTTTGTGCCAATGCCTTCCTCCACCAAAATGTGCGAACGTCTAGTAACCAAATTGCTTTCCTAGTTTCTGTTTCAGTCCTATCTCAAGTATTAAGGCAAAATAATTAACTTTCTAATCATGTAGCCAAGATGAGAATAAATGGGAATTTTTAACAAATTTCTATCTCTCTAGGTGCATTCACCAAATGAAGTGAATATGATCTTCTATTGAACTCTCTGAAATTAACCCATATTTGACGAATGGATTCTCCTATCATTATCATTTGGGCGAGTCCACTTTCATTTTTAGGGGCCGCAGGTATGATTTTTAAATTTTATTTAATTTTTCGATGAAAATTCTATAAGCAAACAGAATAGCCCCAGATGGGACGCCGCGTTTTGCGGCGTCACATCTGGTGCTATTCTGTTTGCCTATGTCCCACAAAAGGGACGCCAGGCTTAAATGAGTTAATGCCGACTTCAATTCTGAGGCTCTTGTTATGGGGATTATCCGAGATCTGTTTTGTACTTCAAGTCTTGTTTTTTCTTTGTCTTCATAATCATCCAAACAGCAGGTAAAATTGTAAGCTCAGTTGAAAGCAGCAAGGGACAAAAGTTTCCTTGATTTGAATTGCCTCTTGAGAAGATGCTTCTGATCATGACAAAGCGAGGTTATAAAAACTTTTTTCATGCTCAACTCAGCTGAGACTAAAATTTATACTGCTCACAAATGTTAAACTGTTGGCATTTTAACATTTATTAGCAGGATAAAGTACAGACTTTGGTGATCTAATCCTAATATTTCAATTTATTTGGAATATTTCAGTAGTTTAAATTTCATGCTCATCTGGGTTGAGCATGAAAAGAGCTTTATAATCTCTGGGCCAGGTTCTCTGATAAAGCAGCTCTTTGAAACTTTGTAAATGATTTAATTAAATGTACATAATGATCTAGATACAGTGGCAAATTGATAAAAGAAACAATTGATATTGATGGTACTGTTAAATCATGTGTAATTTTGATACTACAGACCACACAAGAGAAAGTAACAAGGCATATTATTATCTTGGGTCTTCCATCATATGAAAAGCCAATGCCAAAACAAGATAACCCAGTCTCATCTGGAGTTTTTCTATTGAAACCCAAGCTTGTGGGAATGGCCAAGGTTGTTGGGTAAGAGCTGAGGTTAACCAACTATCAGTCACGTTCAGCAGGGGCGATAAGTTACCAGAAACACTATTTGGAGGTAATTTACCACTTATTTGTGTCCATTCTTTTACAAGTTCTTCTTGAATAGATTGAATCACATACATGTGATGAGTTTGAAAGAGGAATCAGGGAGATTTTTCTTTCATTTTAGGGAGATTTTTAAAAAATGTATAGAATATATCCCTTACGAAACAGGTTTCTGGCAATACACTGGTAATAAACTGGCAATACACTGGCTATAGTCTGGTAATACACTGGAGTGACTGGCAACACAATGGCAATACACTGGTGATAGGTTGTTAATAAAAATATGACATATGGTAATATACTGGCAACAATTACCAGCTATTGCCAGCTACCTGACAGACTGGTATTAGGCTGTTTACAGACTGGTAATACAATGGCAACACACTGGCAATATTGCCAGTCTATTGCCAGTTGCTGGTAGTAAATGCAGTTTCTTCAATCTTGTTTGCAGCTGGATACACAAGGTATTAAAAAATGAAAAACACCTGGTAATACACTGGCAAGAAAAATCTTTTATGTTTTGACAAGATAAGCATCTGGCAACACACTGGTAACACACTGGCAAGAAATAACTTAAACTTTTGAAGATAAATTTGAGCCTGGTAACACACTGGCAAGAAATGTCTTTAACTTTTCAAGAGACTGTGTCTGGCAACGCACTGGCAAGAAATGTCTTAACATATGGCAAAGGTCAATAAAGGTTGGGGTTCCTGTGGGAATTACTGGTCCCTCTCACAACACTGTCAGGAAGTCCCTCCACATTCACAATGGATTCATGACCAATTTCTGAAAAAAAAAAAAAAAAAAAATACATGTAATAATAATATGAAATGAATTATACTTACTCTGAATAACAAAGCTAATTTGGTTCATTTGATCATAATTAAGATTATAAAACTTTCTTCATGCTCCACACAGCTGAGCATAAAATTTGGCTTGAATTTTCACTGACACTGTAAGCCTCTGCAATGACTGATTAATTTAGTCCAAAGCCTATATATAATTAACTAAGGTTATGTTGGGAACTTGGGGCGGACAGCTATTACCCTTGTAAAATCATTTCTAGGGCAAGCCCCACAGAGGCAGATTACCAGTATTTTATGCTCATTTTTTCACCACTAGCTGTTCTTGAATCAGTAGAAGAAGAATGGCAATATAAATGCCACCCAATGAGTCATTGTGCACTTAACTAAATATTTCTGAGCAAAAATACCTGACTGATAAGAAATACCTTCTAGAGCTATATGCCATGGCCCCCGTGTTGTCGCACGCTCTTGTTTCTGCAGAGGTCGCCGTCTTTTAGTGGAAGGCAATTGTGACTTCTTTTCGGTTGGCGCATTTATCTGCATACTTCATAGTATGCCAGCTTTTGCATTTATCTGGAAATGAACAAATTAAATCATACTGATGACTGCTAAAGCACGAACACAACAAAACAAGCTTGTACGATGAATGTGAATCGAGGGATTCATGTGAGGATAGCCGGATGGCTACCTTGTTGGGATACAGCTAGTCATCTTGCTTTTTCTTGCATGTTGTAACATTTTTAATTGTATAGTTTTACTGCCTGGTGTCTGTGTTGGGATTTTAAATTTAATTTACCCTATTCACACGAGTGTAACATGCAGTTTTTTTTGCTCAGAATGTGGTGTACAAAATTTGGTGCACATTTTATATAAGAACACCAAATTTCAGACTTTTTCCATAGATGTACAGTCATCGGACCCTGTGCATGTTAAAGATCCCTACACAGGACTGCCGGGACCCATTGGATCTGAACAGTTTACTGATGAATGATCCAAAATGATGATTAAATCCTGGCACTTTAAGCCAGGCTATGGTGCCAGTTTTCTCCGGCCACACAGGTGTTACAAATGTTGAATTATTAATATATATTTTTTTTTTTGTGGGGGGAGGGTACAATTTCAGTTATATACTGGGAAACACAATTTATATTATTTGTGCGGGTAGGCATTTTTTTGGGGGGAGGGGGGGGGGAGGATACAGAGGTTGTAAAATTCAAGTTGCCCCACCCACTAATCAAAACTTTTTGGACGACAGGAGCAGGCCAAAACCCTTTCACTGTTTCGGGTCGGCTCATTTTAAGCTCAACTGTCTTCATTTCATCAGACTCTTACCAGTTTGTTTAGCAAAGTACTTGTCTAGTTTCTGTTGTGACATTCTGGAAATTTCTAAATTGTCGCGCGTACAAAAACTTTTTCATTTTATAGACCGGAAATAATCAATAGGCGAACTCGTTTAATTAAGAATGTAATACGTCGTTATCGGCGCAGCGTAGGCCATAGTCTGTAAACGGCGACGCTATCGAGTTTATCTTCTGATGTTGAGGCTAAATTTAGAACTTAGTCAAGGGGAAAAACATTTTGGGTTGAAATACATCGAGCAAATTTTTTTTTTTTTTTTTTTTTTTTTTTTTTTTACAAAAAAGTAGACTTTTTTTTACAAAAAAGTAGACGGCGCAAATCGGCAGACTAGACGGCGATATCGCCGGCCGTGCGATATCGCCGCCGGCTGCTTTTGAGAGCACTGAACTGTTACAAGCTTTAATTAATAATAGGGCCGATTTTTGAGCCTGCAAATGATTTTCTCTTCGATTTTGGGTCTCAATTCTAACTTGGGTTGGCAGGCAGGCAGGCAGATAGATAGATAGATAGATAGATAGATAGATAGATAGATAGATAGATAGATAGATAGATAGATAGATAGATAGATAGATATCGTGTGCTTAATGATTCATTACTGCTTCGATTAATGAACCGTAACTGCTCAATTAACTTCTTTATCTGGCACGTGCCGGGTGACTAAGATATAAAGTTATTTGAGTATAACTCATGACAATAGCTAAAATGGTTGATGATGAACTTCGAAATGCATACAAAGGCCAAACGAAGTGAGAAAACGTAGAAACCATTTTGTTTCCAAGCTTTTCCCTGTTTGTTACTCACTAGAATCACGGTGTTTGTATATTTTGTACGTGCCAAGATGTTTTCTGGTTAAATTGGCCTCCATTTTGTAAGAAAGGTAACTGTTCTGTTCTGTTCGTAAATCCCACCTGTAGGAGCACCTCCTTGCGGAGTAAAAGTTAAGTCATATAAAATAAATAAGATACAAGGTCACACTTCACTGTCACACAAACCTTCAGAAAAAAAATCACAAATGAAGTTTACACAGTAAAATCCACTGTATATATACACTTAAAAAAAGTTATATTGACAATCACCGAGTAGCTAAGTCTTGGTTGAAGCCCTTTTGGCAACAACAGAGAGGGCAAATTTGTAAAAGCCCCAGTCCTTCCTTTGACAGTCTGTGCTGCAAAATCTAGTGATGTGACAGCGGGCACAGCGCTTGAGTTCAGTTCCCTCTACAGTTAGCACACACTCCTGCATCACCGAAATCGTCGTCACTGTCAATGTTGCTATTAGAAGCTAGGAAGTCCTTTAGGATGGCCTGTTCCTCATGTAAAGTAGCCGGAAGGGCAACACTCGACACCTGGCTATCAGAATGTGTGGAGCTGCTTGTCGGGCTACTGGGTTCAGATTCCACCAGCACATATTGATCGGTTCTCTCCTGATATCTGATCTCCGATGAAAGGTCCAGTTCTTTGGGAACGGATTCCGGTTCCTTAGGAACGGCTTCAGAAGTAGCACGTTTCGGTGAGGTAGCTTTTTCAGCAGCCTTCTTCTCCAGGAAACGTTGCTGTCTCTTTCGAGCACGTCGTTTGGTAACTCAGCGTTTTGTTGTTTCGTAGAGCTCCTCCTTTGACTTTTCGGCGCATCCGGACTTGAACCACTTACTGTATTTACAGTGTGCCGTTCGTTATTGCGAACGTAGAAGTACATTATCTGAACGGTAGAATAATACAAGATTTAGGTGTCCCAATTTTTTGACTTCAGTAATCACCTACTCAAAACATGGAGCAACGTTGCGTAATACGTGTCATTAATAGCCTTCAGCCATCTTTGTTTACGGTCAAGTTATGTTTATGGATAATCCCCTAGCGGGATATTGTGCATTGCTTGACTTATTTTCACAACTTTTATGGTTCACGCTTCGCGAGCAATGAACTGTGTTGTCAAAAATGACGATTATCACTTGTGATTTAGGCAGCCGATACGGTTCATACACACATTATGCTTTCTGTAAGAAAACATGATCATTCAGTTTTTAATATGCAAAAGGTAATTAAAATTACTTCATCTCCTAGTAGCATAAAGACAAACTGCAAGGAAACGGCACCTTGGCGAATGCCTATAGGCAAATATTTTTTTCACATAGTACCACAAAGAGAAACTGTAAGAAAACGGCACCTTGGCGAAAGCCTGGCTTTTTTCTCATAGTACCAAAGAGAAACGGTAAGAAAACTATACATTGGCATACAATCTCTCCTTTTTTCTTTCTTTTTCTTCTTTTCTCATAGTGCCATAAACGGAAACGGTAAGAAAATTTCGCCTTGACAAACGATCTTTTTTTCTTCTTCTTTTATTTTTGTACCATAAAGAGAAACTGTCAGAAAACTGCACCATGGGGGTTTCAAATCTGAGAGGAATGATAATTTGAACTGAAAATGTACAGTTTTAGTACAGCCACGATTTGTGGTGCTAATCTGCCGCGTGTTATGTATAGAAATTGATCGAATCAGTATACGAAGATAGGATAGAACCTGTGTAGGATCGATCTTTAACCTGCACAGGGACTGTCCCTGCAAAGGGGTCCTCTAGGTAACGTCCCGATCCGAAGGACGGTGCACTGAGTCATGTCATCCCTGCAAACGACACGAAGAAAAGCGTGTGCGTACACCGATTTTTCCTCCCCGCAGACTATGATCGAACCTGGGAGCTCTAGCACCCGAGGCCATCGCCCTAACCACTGAGCTACCCCGCTTAATAATGAAAAAATCAGTCACCTGTACTATGTACAAAGCGTGGCATGGTGTAGAATCCTGTTTGTGTGTCTCCCCAGTCTACTGTCAGCTAGCTGGTTCTAGTTTGTTTATAATATGAGCTGATTACTGCTAGCAAAAATAGAAACACGCAATTCAGCTCTTTCGAAAAGTCGTTACTTGTCATATATTTTTTGTCGAAAAAAATCGTCCTGCAACTAACGCGATATATCACGCCCTCTATCGACAGGCAGAGGCTCCAGGGAGGACAGACATGAACGACGTAATAAGACGACTGGATCAGCCGGGTTATCCTGCAACACGCTGTGCGTGCTGTTGCTAGCATTTCTTATTAGCATTAATTCCAAAACAACAACTTTGTTCAATCTCAAATGTTGATTGAATCGTCTCCTCTTAAATAGCGATTTTTTAGCCAATTTTATATTGCAAACTCGCAGCAGTAAAATGTTACCGGCCGTATGCTATGTTTCGTAGTGTTCCGCCGTTGACTTATCGACGCACCTCGTTTCAACCCCTATCTATCTATCTTCTGATACTGAGTCGATCAATTTCTGATCATCACCTCAGGTGTAGGGTGGGTGGCTTAATATAGAATTTAGTCAACGGGGGAAAAACATTTGGGGTGCATGGGCCATTAAAACTGAAGTATAATAAATCAAGAAAAAAAAAAAAAAAAAAAAAAAAAAAAAAAAAAAAAAAAAAAAAAAAAAAAAAAAAACTTACCCCGCAAAATGCACGTGCTGGCATAAACATCTATGATTTTAGTATCAGATTATACTTTTTCTTCGGTCCTTTGAGACTGGGCCGAGTTGTCTTTTATGAATTGGGTCGAGTTGTCTTAATCCGAGATTTTACTGGGCAGAGTTGTCCAGGGTCGAGTTGTCTTTGGGCCGAGTTGTCCTAAACCCTACTGGATGGTAACATGACACACGTTTCATGCCTATTTTTAACATAAACAGAGAATTGTTTTTGAATTTATTGATTTTATAAATTATGGTACCATGCAGTGGCCCATAATTGTTATTAAATTTTCATTCTGTTCTATTCTTTTCTGTCGGAATATGATCGTGCATTTCCGTATAGAGTAAATACACTTTTTCAATATTGAAATTTGCCACTTTCGATAACTTTAAATGTTTTCTTTCAAAACTATTTTGTCCTATCTTTTGTTAATTCAATCAAAAATGAGCAGTATCACAGTAGTTAGAATAATTAAGCTAAATATTTCGTGTCCGTAATAGTTCGGTAGATTCCGATGGCTTCGTGCCATGTGGCCGCGCGGCGGATGTGACGTCACAGTTCGTAGGCGCCAAAATTTGACCTGCGAGCGAGGCGTCTCCAATATGCGGTAATGAAATGGACAAATAACGGTAACAAACTCTCACCACACCATCTTAAACACGTGAAAGAACCGAAAAAAAAAAAAACACCCTGCAATGAATATGAGATTGGAGACGCAGGCCAGGCGACAGAGACCTCAGGTCACCTGGAGACAGAACTTTCGAAATTTTCCAGCTTGGTGGTAACTGGTAAGCTGATCAGAATCAGAATAGTTTACTGGTGACACGCCAAATGACATTATTTCACCAGGGGTACAAAAGGTAAAGGTAGATATAATGCACCAGGATGGCGGGATCATGCACGGATCCAGAAAATTTTCTCAGGCTGGGGGGGGGGGGGGTCCAAATTCCCAGAAGGGGTCTGACGGAAAATTTCTCAACATGGCAAAAATTATCCAAGGATAAATCTATGGCAATTCCAGAGGGGGTCCGGACCCCTGTCGGACTGTCCCCCGATCTGGATTTGCCCATGGGGATACCCAGGGGGAATTTAATAGGCAAATTTGACAATGTGGTCTAATTCGGCTAGATTGCTCTTTCTAGTCTAGATTACATTTGGCCGATTCTGGTGAAGTAATCTACCCCACCCCCGGGGGAATAGTGAATCCCCGGGGACAGCTGTTTGGTAAAACCATGGCTAATTTCCCCCGCTGTCCACTATCTTTTCATTTCACTGCCCTCTTTGACTATAATGCAAACACCGGATAGTTCCCCCGCACTGCCAGGGCTAAGCTTTGGTAAAAACCCCGCTCATTTCCACGGCTGTACCCCGCCCTGTCTGGGGGGGGGGGGTGCTGCCGGGGTTACAAATGACTACAGTAGTGCTTAATTCTCAGGGGTTGGGATTTATAAATTGAAAACATTGACAGTAGTGCTTAATTCTCAGGGGTTGGGAGTTATAAATTGAAAACATTGATAGGTGCATAAGCAATGATCAGGAACTGGCGTGATTAGAACCAAGTCCCAGCCTACAACCTATGTGGGAAAAACCAAATCCTGGGCTCTATGTTCTTACTTTAAAAGCCAAAATGCACTTCTCCCTATTGCCTATTCTACCACAAGCCTGGGACAAGGTAAAAATAAAATGGTTGCTCCCGTATGTATGACCCCGGATGTATGAATACCATTTTCTTGCACCTCAGATCGAGTTTTCTGCTCACTACTTTGAATGTTCTTTTAATTTAATTTCTGAACATCTGAAATCTGAGCATAAAATGACATTCAATTGTTTATTTGGTGGTGAAAGAACTTCTGATTTGAAACAAGCTAATTAAAGAGTTACTGATTTGAAACATTTTATTCATAATTCTATAGCCTAGCAGTGATTGTCAGAATGACCCATCCCATACCCAGCGTTGGAACAGTCTGGAGATAGTGAATGGATCGTACGGACAGGATGACTCACTGTGTTAATGATATAGCGGAGATCAAGTTTGAACATCCTATACCTAGATTGGGGTGAGTCTTGTGACAAAAATTTAAGTCTCAAAATGATGTTTAAGTCTATTCTCCTTGAAAATAAATCTTAAAATGCATCGCCATCCTCTGACAATAAACTGTACGGGGTGGCCCCCGTGGCCGAGTGGTTAAGGTCGCTGACTTCAGTGCACTTGATCATTCGATCATTTTACCTAGAGCTGTGGGTTAAATTCGCATCTCGCTCGGGGCACGAGTCACATGTGGGACAAACCAAGTTCTGCTTGCGAATGTGTCAGTTCACTCAGTTGGTTTTTCACCGGGTACTCCGGTTTTCGACCCACCTACCGATTGATTTGTCTCGATATGAGTGAAAAAGCTTGAAAGGGACGTAAAACTGAATCCAAAAAAAAAAAAATAAATAAATAAATAAATAAACTGTAGTCAGTAATTATTTTTTTCTATCCAAAAGAATGACAACAAATGAAATCAAATTTATTATCAAAAATACATAAAACAACAAATTTATGCATTCAAAACAATGTTCAGTTAAGAATTTGAGTCGAATCATAATGAACATGATGAAAAAATAGCAAATTATTGGAGGAAAACTAATATTATTGGTGCGAGGGGAAAAAAGTTTTCGATTTTGAAGATCATTAATAAAATTTTTTGGGTAGGGCCATTTTTCTAGGGTCGGTCAAGTATGGGGAAACAAATAAAAATTTTAATTTTGGCCTAATCATATTAGCGATTATCACTTTGGGCATCGATTAACCAGCTCTACATATGAATGTTTTTCAAGACATTGGAAATTGATACATATAATTTATGATGTGGCTGTAAGACATTGAAAATTGATACATATGGTGCGGCTGTATGTTTTGCAAACACTGGCCAATGATGATTCTCTTTTCTCAGGGCAACCAAACAAAGTAACAGCAACCGAAGTCACCCCTTTCAAGTCTTCCACAAAACTGGGTAAGTTATTCTTATTTTATAAGAAGATACATTCATACACAACATTACATCTTTAAGGGAAAGTACAACTTACAAACAATCTCACAATTAAGCAAACTGAGTCAGCAGTCCTTTCCCAAATAAGTAGTGACTCAAAATATAACAATTTACCAACCTAACAAAATTAAAGCAATATACATAAGAGTTGATCTCAGGTCCACTTCATTACAACTTGGTCATGCTACTGATTAGCTATCGCACCTGGTAAAGCAAGAATTCACTTAGAAAATAGTCCGACCAAGGGAATGCAGGAAAAAAAAAATCTTTATATTTTAAAATGGGCTAACAGTCCATGCCGTCCACACTTGCATAAATTAATTTTGTTTCTGTCTCAATTTTGTTTCAGTCTCAGAGTCAGAAGAAAACAAACAGTACTTGCAACAGGAAACTCCAAGGTAATAGCATTTGAGGGATAGTATGGTGTCACTATGATTAACCCACGGATTCCCATCTAATGAACTCGATCCTTAAATATTGGTAGAGTCCATTCCTGATTTTAGGGGTGCTAGGTGTAATTCATCAGGGAAACAAGTCTGTGCAATATATACCCCCTTAAACCCCACTTTCATATAGTAAAACTGGGGTTTGCAGGGGTATACCTATTTTTTAGCTCACCTGAGCCGTTAGGCTCACAAGGTGAGCTTATAGGATGGCCATGATCCGGCGTCCGTCCGTCCGGCGTCCGTCCACAATTTCAAAGATCTTCTCCTCTGAAACCGCTTGGCCAATCAAAGCCAAATTTTATATGAAGCATCAATAGGAAGGGGGAACCAATGTGTATATAAGAAATCCAGGTCACATTACCAAGATGGCCGCCATGCCCATATATGGTAAAAACCCTTCAAAAATCTTCTTCTCCAGAACCGGTGGACTGATTTCAACGAAACTTGACATGAAGCATCAATGGCTCAAGCACTACAATGTATATATAAATCATGACCCTGTGATGACCTTGACCTATTTTACAGCAAGGTCAACATAGGTCACCAATGCATTTGAATGGGGAAAGCTTTTAAAATGTCATTTAAAGTTAAAGTCTTGCAGGAAATGGGCAGTAGGACCGTAAATTAATGATTCTGAAAAAAATTGGACCCCAGGGGCTCATGTGCCCCCACCCCGGGGCAATATACATGTATATCTCCATAATATTCAAACATCTTCTCCTCTGAAACCACTTGGCCAATCAAAGCCAAATTTTATGTGAAGCATTAATAGGAAGGGGTAACAAATATGTAGATAAAAAATCTAGGTCACATGACCAAGATGGCCGCCATGCCCATATATGGTAAGAACCCTTCAAAAATCTTCTTCTCCAGAACCGGTTGACCGATTTCAGCGAAACTTGACATGAAGCATCGATGGCTCAAGCACTACAATGTGTATATAAATCATGACCCTGTGATGACCTTGACCTATTTTACGGCAAGGTCAACATAGGTCGCCAATGCATTTGAATGGGGAAAACTTTTAAAATGTCATTTAAAGTGAAAGTCTTGCAGGAAATGGGAAGTAGGACTGAATATTAATGACTCTGAAAAAATTGGACCCCAGGGGCTCATGTGCCCCCATCCCGGGGCAATATACATGTATATTTCCATAATATTCAAACGTCTTCTCCTCTGAAACCACTTGGTCAATCAAAGCCAAATTTTATGTGATGCATCTATAAAATTGGGGAATCAATGTGTGTATAAATAATCTAGGTCACATGACAAAGATGGTCGCCATGCCCATATATGGTAAAAACCCATCAAAATTCTTCTTCTCTGAAACCAATAAACTGATTTCAAGGAAACTTGGCGTGAAGCATCGATGGCTAAAGTACTCCAATGTATATATCCAATGTATATATAGATCAAGACCCTGTGATGACCTTGACCAAGTTTATGGCAAGGTCAACATGGGTTGCCTGTGCATTTGAATTGGGAAAACTGTTAAAATGTCATTTGAAGGGAAAAGCCAGGAGGAAATTGGCAAATGGACAGAATATTGTCTGAAGAAAGAAAATGGCCCAAGGGCTTCATCTGCCCCTGCACTGGAGTTAAATACCATAATATTCAAACATGTTTATTGGTATATGCAGCAGATCTCAGGTGAGCGTTTACAGGACCATTGGTCCTCTGGTCTTATTTTTGCTTCTAAACATAGATTGTGGGTACTCGTTAGAACCACCTCGCCGGGGGGTTCTAACGGGCGAGGCGGTTCTAACGTGTACCCACAATCTATGTTTTGAGCAAAAATAAAAAAAATATCAAGATTTTTCTGATGAAATTTTCATTTTTTACAACTAATAAAAATCTCTGTTTATTACATGGGCAAATTTTCATAATGTTAGTTTAATTTGATTTTGAAAACACAGTAAAATTTTCTTTTTAATTTGCACAGTAAAAGGCAACAGTGGGGACCCTGATCTGGGTCTGAAGAGTTCTCCAACAGCAATAGTTAAAGGCTGTTGAATAATTTCACCCATCCTCAACAAGTGGTTATAATCTATGAGCAGAAGAAATATTTTAAATAAGGTAAGTGTAAAATTGTTCTGACATTTTCACATAGATCTTAATTTCAGATCTTAAAATGCTGTTAAGTTAAATGAATTAATTATTCATAGATCTGTTTATAATACACGATATACGAGACCAGGGTCATTCTACAGAAATTCTTCCAATATATGCTCTTTGATGAGACGCATCATGAGAAAACTATGTTTTATATATGCGAAAATTAAGGTGCAGATCAGCTTAGTGATTACTGCGAAGCTGATCAGCCCCTATTTTTTCCCTACATGGATAGTACAATTCTACTTTCTATGTCCAAAACTTCCAGCCTCTAGCCATCTTTTGTGGCTGTACAGCCCATGGCTTCTATCAGACCTGGGCAGAAACCACAACATTGGTTTTCTGTTGACGCGGCTCAACTGTGTTTCATAATTCAGAAGAAAACGAATCCGGAAACTCGAAGAGGACGTAAAGACCCTTAAGGATGATTTAAGGAGGATAACCAAGAAGTGTAGGAGGCTGGAAGAAAAGTTCGATGAAAAGACAGCAAAAACAGAGGCCCCATGCACAAGCGCTCAATGAACCCAAAACCACACTGTCACAATCAATCAAAGAAATAAAAGGGGAAATACCTTTGGAAGGATTTGATGAAACGGAAACAGAATGTTTGGCTGAAAAAGACATTAATGCAATCGTCAGTGACAAGACAGATCCTGTAAAGAGATTTCAAGGCCTTTGCAAGGCAATATTTACTGAAGAGGAACTTAAGTTCTGCAGCCCAACGGGAAAAACAACTACCAAGTGTGGGGAAGGCGGTGCAAGGCCCCCTCTAGATAGGGGCAAACTGAAACAGTTGTTTGCCATTGCTGAACAGCATTTACAATTTATGACAAGGGAATGTCCCATAAAAATTTGAGAATTTCCAAAAGGTTCTTAGACGAAAGTGAACAACTGTTTTAGTTTGCCTTTATTAGCACTTGGTGAGTATTAGTATATAGGTAAGGATCCGGCATCTGTCGTCCATCCATCTGTTCACTTATTCAGTGTTAGAAATAAGCAATTGCCCACTTGCCCCCCACGGGTTGAAATTGCTGGGGGCAAGTTGACTGACTTGTAAGGTTGCCCCCTGGACAACCTAAAATTCCAGAAAAATAATTTGGTTCAAGTAGTTTTACTTATTTAAACATGTTTTTTATCTCTTGAAAGCAGTGTAATAATCTTGAAACAGCTATTTAACTTATACAAAACTAAAAACCAAAATATAGCTTTGTTCATGAAAATTAGCGTTTTAGTATGGGCAAGTTTGAATCCCATGGGGCAAGTTCAAAATACTCTCAGGTTGCCCCTCGGACAAGTAACTGTATCGGTCTTATTTCTAACACTGCTTATTGATTATTGTTGTTTCATTGAAGTTTTCATATAAAGGTAAATGCACCTATAAAGCTTGTAGTTATTTATATTGTATTACCAGTGTTAACGAAAACCAAATTATGAAACTGAACTGTACTGTTAACGCCTTAACGGTCAGAGATCTCCACAAAAACAAAAATTACATTCAAATGTTCAGTCATGTTCATCCAGATTAGTTATGTTCTCTATGAATATGTCATGAAAATCATAAGTTACAGAAAATTTTCATGAACGGCTTTCAAATGACAATGTTTTTAGCTCACCTGAGCCGTTAGGCTCACAAGGTGAGCTTATAGGATGGCCATGATCTGTCGTCGTCCACCATTTTCAAAGATCTTCTCTGAAACCCCTTGGCCGATCAAAGCCAAATTTTATATGAAGCATCTATGGGAAGGGGGAACCAATGTGTTTATAAATAATCCAGGTCACATGACCAAGATGGCCACCACGCCGATATATGGTAAAAACCCTTCAAAATTCTTCTCCAGAACCGCTGGACCGATTTCAAAGAAACTTGGCATGAAGCATCGGGAACTGGAGTACTACAATGTGTTTATAAATTATGACCTTTGGATGACCTTGACCTATTTTATGGGAAGGTCAACATAGGTCACGCATGCATTTGAATGGGGAAAATTGTTAAAATGTCATCTGAAAGGAAAAAAATTGCAGGAAATGGGCAAATGGACTGAAGATATGTGATTCTGAAAAAATCTGTAATTTGGTAGAAATTTCAATGATCAAATTGATCATACCAATGCATTTTTTTTCTGAAATTTTGCTGAAATACCAGTGCTATTTCACTGAAATTTCAGTGTGATTTTTGGTGAAATTTCACCGAAATTACAGTGATAAATTAGTCAATATTTTAGCAGAATTTCGGTGAAATTCTGCTGGAATTACACTGTAATTACAGTAATAATTTGGATGATATTTTAGCAGAATTTCAGTGAAATTCCACTGAAATTACAGCACCTTTTTCACCTGGGTGGAAACAAACTGGTAATACACAAAAGATAACTGGTAATACACTGGGAGTATACTGCAAACAAACTGGTAATACACTGGGAGACAACTGGTAACACACTGACAATAGACTGGTGTCAAATACTACATTCTGGTAACACTTGCAATAGACTAGAAGCAAACTGGTAATACACTGGAAGCCAGCTGGTAACATGATGGCAATACACTGGCAATAAACCTTTATGGATTTTTATTGCCAGTGTATTGCCAGACCCCTTTAATACCAGTCTATTACCGGATATCTACCAGCCCCCAAAAAAGCTGGCAATACTATGGTAATAGGCTGGAAAATACCAAATACAGTCTATTACCATAGTACTACCAGCCTATTGCCAGTTATCCAGCCTATTGCCAGACTGTTGCCAGACTATTGCCAGATTTTCCGCCTATTGCCAGCCTGTTGACAGTCTGTTACCAGCTAGTTATAACTAAAATATATTTTTTTTGGAAAGATAAAAAACCTCAAGTTTTATCAACGACAGTCTATTACCAGTGTATTGCCAGCATATAACCAGCATCATCCAACCCTGGCAATAAACTGGTACATAACTGGCAACACTCTGGTAACAAGCTGGCAATCTGGTAATCATCTGACAATAATGTGGTAATACACTGGCAACAGATTGGCAATAAACTGGTAATAGACTGGTAATGGACTTGCAATGGACTGGTAATACACCTAATTTTCATAAGGGATAGGAAAATTTCTGATTCATTTCAGGCAGATTCTGAATTTTTGTTAAAAACTGGTTCATTTTTGAAGAAATTTGTCCAATTTTACGGCTCATTTCCTGGAGTCTCCCTGATGATGAGGGAGGTATCACATGTATGGAATCAAGATCAGGAAAAAAAAAATCACAAAAGAAAAGGTAAAACAAGGAGTAAACCCAACATGCCCAAAGCCTCTTGAAAATCAACTGCGAGCAGACATACAGTGGTACATAGCTACACAGCCTTCAAGACTGTTCCTAGCTGTTATATAAGCCGCCTCGAGGGAAAACCAACAATCTGCATATGCGAAAAAAAAGACGCAGATCAGCTTCGCGGTAACCGCGAAGCTGATCAGCGCCTTTGTTTTCGCTACACGGATAGTACACTTCCTCTTCTTTTTAATTCCGAAATTTCAAGCTTCTAGCCTGCTTCTGTGACTGTGCAGCCTGATTTGTGTCGGACCTGTTCGGAAACCACATTGTTGGTTTTCCCACGAGGCGGCTCATATATCAGAATCATTAGCACCACCAACATCAAAGGCAACCACAACAAGCCACAACAACTAGTACCACTAATGATACAAACCTCAAAGTCAGGACAGGATAACCTAATCTGCTTTCCTTCAGATCAAATTTGTTACTATTTCTTGTGACTGAAGGCAGGCACCTATGATTTAATGCCTAGAAAATTGTGTTAATCATAATCTTATCCTGCTAACTTTTCCCCATAAACTTAAATGACAGAAAGAAGTTTTGACAAATTTGGTTGAAAATTCAAGGGAGCAGCTAATTATTAAGACAAGAGTCAATTATTTTATAAAATCCAGGAATAAATACAAGAATAAGGGGGATCAATCTAAATGATTATACAACATGTACAACATTGACATAAAAATTTGAAAGAGACAAAGGCGAAGACAAAGGCCAATAACAACACTCAGAAAATTGAAACTTGAAGTAGGGGCACCACAATGACATGAACCGGAGAATCTGACATTCCAGAAAAGGAAGAATGTCAGTCATCCGTAGGGTCCTCTGACTAACACAGATCTTTATTATTATCAGGCTTACTAACATTAGAGCCTTTAAAAATTATAGTCATATGAGGTTATTAGTACTAAGTGAGACCTGAAATCGGGGCAATTTAAGGAAAATCCTGACAAAGCAATGCTCAAATCTGAGCCATGGAATTAAGAACAGAACAGGATATGGAGAGGTTGTTAGCCAACAGGCCAGCCACCAAAAAATGACTTATCTGATGTGGGTCAGAAATTCCAATCAACTTCTTATTTATGGAATTAAGTGGGAAAGTAGATAAATAATCTGGGAAAGTTTTGATGGACTCCAGATGTAGGTATAAGAGTAACCAGGTAAATCACTTTGAAGTGTTTTCAGATTCAGGTCTATGCCATATCACCTGTATGGTATTGTGTAATTTATGAGATGGAGTAGTGGAGTGGAGCAATATGGGATGGAGTGGTGGAGTTTCGATTTATGGAGTGGAGTGTAGAGGTATATTCTTAGATCATACTGTTAAACAGATTCTAAGATCTAGTAGGTTAATAGTGACTGACAATAAACCCAGCGGGCACATGACGTCAAAAGACGTCATAACAACGTCGATGTGATGTCATGACGTCGCATTGACCTCGATCTGATGTCATGTGCCTGCTGGAAATGCCTGAAAGTTAAACATAGACTTATAGATTACAGTTTGTGATGTTTCTTTATCATGTATTAATGTTAAGATTACAAGAAAATTTGTACATAAAATTTCTGGGAGAATTCAATTGCCTTTCAAGTTTTAAATTATTGTTCTATTTGCCATAAAAACAGATAGCCTTCAAAAGAAGATCCCAAGTAATTGGGGCAGATTGTGATCTGTCTACACAGTCATACAATATCTGGGAATTTGACTTCACTCTTTTCTGTAAGAATCTCCAGTTTCCATGGGAAAATTAGTTGGAATAGGAAATCAGCACTGACCAGATACATGTACAATTAACAGTCTGTGGGGATTTAGATCAGAGATTTTCAAACAAGATTCCTTGAATTTTTAAGCTACACAACCATAAGTGTTGCTCCCTCACTCGCTCACTCACTCACTCACTCACACTCACTCACTCACTCACTCACTCACTCACTCACTCTCATGCAGAAGGATGCTCAGTTGCCAAATGGTGTCAGACTCGGGAATGAGAGGTCCATGGTTCAATCCCCAAAACAAATAAACAAAACTAACATTGAAGAACATCAATTAACTGACCAGAGCAAAAGAGGTGATGTGCTAATTGGTTGGTTGACTCCACAGTTCCATAGCTTCAGTAACGTGGGATTAGCCATCTATTACCTGTTATATTGGACAAATTGTCAGATTTGCTGTGTTTGGCACCAAACCATGAGACAAGTGTGTACAGCTGTTACTGGTTCTTTCAGTGCAGTTCAGGTTCTTTCAGGCTCATCAGGATAACATGTCCGTAACATGCATACCCCCTTGAACCCCACTTTTATAAAGCAAAACTGAGGTATGAAGGGGTATGCCTATTTTTCTTGTTTTTGCTAAAATACATAGATTGTGGGTACTCGTTAGAACCGCCTCGGCCAGCAGGCGGTTCTAACGAGTACCCACAATCTATGTTTTGAGCAAAAATATCAAAAAATTTCTACTAAAAATTTAACACTTTTACAACTTTAAAAACCTCTGTATATTGCACAGGCAAGTTTTCATAATGTTTTGTACAAAATAACAAGCATGAAGCAGATAGAACAAGGGCTGATTATACACTACAAACTCTTTTCTGATCCTGAACAAGGGCTGATTATCGACTTCAAAGACTCTTCCTGGCTGATAGTCCAAAGATACCAACCTAACAGATCTTCTGCAAATCTCAATAAGTGCACCAAAAATAAAATCTATAGCAGAAAAAAGCAACAAAGTCGTTAATTAACGTCTACAACTGTTGATTCAGACAGGCTGGAGTCTGCCACTTAAAATTCTTTAAATAATGCAAGGTTAAGCAGAATCTTTCCCAATCAATTACAATGCTATAGACTGCACGAAAATTAAATCTGCTGATTTTAAGTTTACATTTTGGTCTAAAAAAACAACATTTCTTGATGTTAAAATATCCATGGAATTCAATGTTGTTTAGGCATAGGTATGTACACACATGAACCAGACCATATGCATGACATTGTATGTAGTTGTAGGTGATTTTCTCGGTCAAATGCAATCGGTCATAGAATACAATGTTAAAGACCAGTTAACTGATGGGCCCAAAGTTTTTTTAATGAAACTGACAATGAAACTCTATCAAAGAACACAGAACAATATCAATTAGCTACCTCAATCAATCAATTATATTGAGATAAAAACCTTAGGTCATAAAACCCAAAATTTCAAAGAGATTTTTAATGATTTGCCAATAATGATCATTAATGCTTTTTCATGGTTTTTTCAACTAGTAGATTTTAAAATCTTTTCTGTGATGTTCATAGGGTATAAATAATGTTAAGAATGTTATCAATAGGTACATAAATCATATTTTTATCTTGTGTTGTCAAACTGGTCAAAGGGTTAGGGGAGGGTTTCCAGGGTTCAATTACCTGTACTTAATCAGGTGTAATAATTACAGGTAATTAGAGACAGATATGGGGGTAATAACTTTTAAATGGTAATTAATCGAAAACTTATTTCAGTTTTGGATAAACCCACAAGTTTTGAGTACTGGTTAGAATTGCATCCACAAGACAAATCAAATGACTTGGCCAGAAAAAGATTTTGATGAGAGCATTATGGAAAATTATCATGACATTGTCATTAATTAGCAACCATAGCTGGTAATTAGATCTTCAAAGGGAAGGATTAACATCAGATAAACTAAGTAATGGGTAGCTGTTAATTACAGGTGAGCTTCAGCACAAGAATATCTCCAATATGCCGTTGCGAAATGCAATATGTGGCAGATCAGTAGTGTTTTCATGCAGACTGATCATTGCATTTTTGCTATATGTGGCACTGACAATGACAATGACAAATTAAGTGCCAAAAGGAAAATTTCAAAACTGAACCTGACCATAGCCAAACAGCCTGCTTGTGTCCAAATCCCAAAGGCGTTTTTATAGCCAGTCCGGGTGATATATGGCTTTACGCCTTGACAGGTGCTCCACCTGCCCCTGACATGTACACCTCCTCCTACCATTCTGAGGGGCATATGATCAGATATCATTCAAAGTTGCAAAACTATATTAAGTCTTCCATGAGGTCCTCAAATATCTTCATGCCTTTATATCTAAATGTAAAGTATGGCCTTCAACTTCAATGCCTCCATGCAAAAGTATTCTTCTCTTTCTCATCATCAATCAATCATCATTATCAATCAAACTCATCATCATCATCATCATCATCATCATCATCATCATCATCATCATCATCATCATCATCATCATCACCACCATCATCATCATCAACAACAACAACATCATTTTCAAGGACTGTTTTAAATGTTTCTGAACAAACGGTCATAGAAACAGCAGGAAAGTAGTCAGCATTACAATAGAAACATTTGAAACTGATATAGAACAATTTTCAATAAATTTAAATTTAAAGTGTTCCCCAGAGAAAATGTAACTGAAATTTCAGTGAAATTTTGATGAATTTCAGTGAAATTTCACTGAAATCCTTATATTTTGGTAAATTACACCGAAATGATCAAAATTTGAAAAAATTTGAGTGAAATTTTATTGAGATTTCAATAAATTTTAATGTCACAGGAATTTCAATGAAATTTTCAACGAAATTTCATTGAGATTTCAATGTCATAGAAATTATAAATTTCAATGAAATTTCAACGGAATTTCAGTCTAGAGATTTCACTGAAATTTCAGTATAGACATTTTATTGAAATTTTCAGCAAATAGATCTCAGTGAAATTTCAAAAAAAAAAATTGATGTCAGCAGAAAAAATTCAGCAGAAAAATAAAATAGTTTTTTTTTTCAGCTAAAAATTAATGACATTTTACATAACACATGGTACATGATAATAATAACAGTAACTGATGATTATATAATGTACTTTTTACTATCAACAAGCATGAAAAGTAAGCATTTCTGTACGGTACACAACCATAATTGCTATGACTTTGGTCTCATTTATCAGCATATTTCAGTGCTCATATCTGTATAGTTCAGCTATGCTCTACAAGATTTGGTGGTTCAGAAACGTAGGTTCTGTTTTTATTTAGGTGCATATAAACACACTTTGTTACCATTTTGTCCACAGAGATCATTTGGTATTGTTTTGATGACTTCACTGAAATTTCAGTGTAATATCAGCTTGTAAACTTTCACCAAAATTTCACCGAAATTTCACTGCACCGAAATTTCACTGAAAAAAATCCTGAGCATGCTCATAGCAACTCTATGACATCACTTCCTGTCTAAAATGGAGGGAAAGAAAACAGACACAATATATGTTTTTTCAAGTAAAGAGAAGGTGCTCAATAATAAAAAGTTAATTTCATTCAAGATTGATGCAGTAAGTGACATGTACAATGTTTACATGTATTTTAACTGTATATATCTTTTCCTTCAGATCATGTGACTTGTATTGATGCTTTTTCTGTTAAATTGCATCATTCCAATGCCCCACCCACACAAATCATTGTGTGAGAGTGTAGAACCATATTTTGATTCAAGAGTCATTTGGACAATCTTTACTGTCAAACCCAGTGCCTAGGTAGTTTGATTGTTTGAATTATGGCTTAACATCCCAGTCAACAGCGAAGGTCATATTGGGACATTGCCTCCTTTTTTATATGGGACATCCACCCAAAATTGGGATGATGTGACATTCCAAAGTGCAGCAATAAAGCACCATAGTGCATCCAAGTAAAAAAAGGCTTATATGCATGGATGGTTTTACTTTCAACACTTCTCCTGGGCAGGCTTTAAAAGTCCTTCTAATTAAGCAGGTGACCATATTGGATATTCTCCAATTGTCAGTGAAAATTTCATTATTATTTCAATGAAATCTCAGTGAAAGAATTGGTCAAAATAACACTGAAATTCAGCGAAATTTCACTCATTATTTCAATGAAATAACACTGAAATCTCAGTGAAAGAAATGGTCAAAATAACACTGAAATTCAGTAAAATCTCGTTGAGATTTCGCTGAATTTCAGCATTATTTTGACCAATTCTTTCGCTGAGATTTCAGTGTTATTTCATTGAAATAATAACAAAATTTCAACAAAATTTCATTGAAAATCTTAATGTTATTTCAGTGTTATTTTGACCAATTCTTTCACTGAGATTTCACTGTTATTTCATTGAAATATCACTGAAATCTCAGTGAAATTTCAGTTGCATTTTCACTGGGGTTTGCATGTTAATCCTAATAACTTTCACTTATAATTATTTACTTAGGCACTCAGTAGCTCTGTTAAAGGTAATTTCGTCAAAGCAATTTTCCAAATGACTGTTTTCAAATTTTATCAAAATATTTTAAAAGTAGTTGATGTAATAATTGTAGTTTTAAAATTTTACTTACTTTTTAATGTCTTCAAATGAGCCGCCTCGTGTGGGAAAACCAACAATCTGCATAGGCGAAAACAAAGACGCAGATCAGCTTCGCGGTAACCGTGAAGCTGATCAGCACCTTTGTTTTCGCTTCTCGAGTAGTACAATTCCTCTTCTAATCAAATCCAAAATTTCAAGCTTCTAGCTCTTGTCTGTGCTTGTACAGGTCGGTTTGTGTCAGACCTGTTCGGAAGCCATATTGTTGGTTTTCCCACAAGGCGGCTCAAATAGCTGCAAGGAGTCCCATTAAAGGCAACAAAATTAGATTTTTAATTTAAAGATGACTTGCATTTAGTCAGCAAGAAAACAATAGAACCTCCTTGTTGGGGGCAAAAATCTTCATTTTAAGAGAAATTTGAAACTACCAGGGTTAAAATTTATGTGAACTCATCAGGCAACCTAGGCAGGGCATCACCATGATATAGCGCGAGGGTTCGGAGAATATGGAAAGACTTGAAGCCAGAGGTTTTCTATAGAGAAGATTTTGAGCTATTCCTGTCCCCATGCTCCAATAATATAGACCACTTTGAATCAAGGTAACCTGTCTTGAATAAGAACAGATACAACTTAAAACCAAAGGGCTTCTCTCTTCTAACTCAGCTCAAAAATTAGCTTGCGTTTTGCAACTCTTTTGTGTTAAAAGTGCTAATTGTTAAAACGACAGAACTTTTTCAAGACTGACTGCGTATGGGTGATTAGGATAATTAGAGAAATCACTCTGTAAACGCTGAGAATTGATGAATAAATGCCTGTGTGTCGTGATACAACTAATCGCTAAAATCTGAAACTCGCATCCGACAGCGTAAATCCTTTTCATGATGGAGGATAAAAGATGGTAACGAAATACTGCTGATTGTTTTCACGAATGATAAAGTGAGTCGGGCAGAGTTTGTCTGAGTTTCTATACAGAGGAGGACAATCTTATCCACAACTTTTAAAATTTAATATGAGCCGCGTCATGAGAAAACCAACAATGTGGTTTTTGAACAGATCCAAAACTAACCAGCCTGTACAGCTACAGAATATTGCTAGAAGCATGACATTTTGTATGAAGGAAGAAAAGGGATTGTACTATCCATGTAGCAAAACCAAAGGCGCAGACCAGCTTCGTGGTAACCGTGAAGCTGGTCAGCGACTTTGTTTTCTCATATGCAGATTATTGGTTTTTTCATGACGCAGCTCATGAAGAGACAATAAATCTACAACCCCAAAAGTTACGATTTCATCAAACAATATGAAATCTAGATGTAATCGAGTTAGCCAACAAAAGAATAACGCTATTGTGTCTTGTATACAGGGTGATTTGATCGGTGTGGGGTGGTCTTGAATTAACTGGGTTAACATTATTACAGTAACTTAGCGTAATCCAATGTTGAGCAATTTAAAGCAACAAAGCAAAAATTGCTATAACAAAATTTTAGACTGCCATTAAAATGCCAAGGAACTATCCTATCCTAGCATATTTGAAAATGAAAGCACTGGAATGAGCGTACTTATGACGGAACATTTTTTTCGGAACTTTACGACATAGACCCAGTGAGGTCTGATATAGTATAGTAAATCAATTACATTTGGATTTTACCTCAATGTATATGAATACTTATATAATTTCAACATTCAATTCAAATGAATTTCAAATACTTAATGTCTCGATTAACCTTAAAATTCATACCGAAAATTTTTATTAATTGCTTGAACTGTCTCATAAATAAAGATTGAAATTATTGAAATGAAAGTTAAGCATGCAAGGAATCATTAACGAAAAATTTTATGATTCGTCAGCAAGACCTGAAAGTTGTTCTTCAGAATATGCCAACCAAAGTTTGTTGTAAGTTGTTATGCACTAGTCATTTGTAACCACGGCTCCCCCACCCCCGGGGGAGTGCCGGAGATAGCCATGGAAATGAGCGGTGCTTTGACCGAAGTTTTGCCACGGCAGTGTGGTTTGCCTTATATAGACAAATGAAAAATGAACTAGAAATGGGTGTTTGTAAAACACTATGCCCCCAACTGTATGTTTGTCCTTAAACTGGCAAATTGTAGGGTTTGTTTATTTCATTTGAATGAAGTGAAATTTAATTTCCTGTAGAAACTGTTCGGTTGCTTCTGTTTTGACCTCGATCCAGAAACAGAGAATGTAAGCTTTATGCAAAAGTTAAAATGGAGTAAAAATTTCAAAATTGAGTTATTTTGTCAAAATTTGACGGAAAGTCCTCAAAAGTTAATCAGGTAATTTTCTTCTCAGCCCCAACCAGTATACCAAATATAAAGGCTCTAGCTCAAATACTTTTTCAGATATCGTGCACACAAGATTTTCAAATTTTGTTTACAAAGGGACATAACTCACACATGAAAAAAAAATACGGGTCAACTATTTTTTCATAAGGAATCTGTATACTAAAATTCAAAACCCTAGCATGCAGCGTTCAAAAGTTTCAATTTTCACCGAAAAGTCGAAAAATCAATCAAAATTTCAAAATTCCGTATTTTTGTCAAAATTTGACGGAAAGTTCTCAAAAGTTAATCAGGTCATCTACTTCTCAGCTCCAGCCAGTATACTAAATATGAATGCTCTAGCATATGAAATTTCGAAACCCTAGCATTCCCCGTTCAAAAGTTTCAAATTTCACTGAAAAACTGAAAAAATAATCAAAATTTCAAAATTCCGTAATTTTGTCAAAATTTGCGGTAAAGTTCTCAAAAGTTAATCAGGTGATCTACTCCTCAGACCCAACCAATATACCAAATATAAAGGCTCTAGCTTAAATACTTGTTGAGATATCTTGCACACAAGATTTTCAAATTTTGTTTTCAAAGGGACGTAACTCAGAAAAGGGGCATAACTCGGACATGAAAAAAAATACGGGTCAACTATTTTTTCATGAGGAATGTGCATATGAAATATCGAAACCCTAGCATTCCACGTTCAAAAGTTTCAAATTTCACTGAAAAACTGAAAAAATAATCAAAATTTCAAAATTCCATAATTTTGTCAAAATTTGCGGTAAAGTTCTCAAAAGTTAATCAGGTGATCTACTCCTCAGACCCAACCAATATACCAAATATAAAGGCTCTAGCTTAAATACTTGTTGAGATATCTTGCACACAAGATTTTCAAATTTTGTTTTCAAAGGGACGTAACTCAGAAAAGGGGCATAACTCGGACATGAAAAAAAATACGGGTCAACTATTTTTTCATGAGGAATGTGCATATGAAATTTCAAAACCCTAGCTTTCACCGTTCAAAAGTTAACAGACGCACCCACCCACCCACACACACACACACACACAGACAAGCCGAAAGCAATATGCCCTTCCAACTTTTTCAAAGTTGGGGGCATAAAAATAGCAGGCTGCGGGGGGAAAACAGCAGTGGTTTTACCAACAAGCAGTCCCCGCAGGGTCGGGCTTTTAGCAGGGATTTGCTGGACCAAAAGTCAAAGTCCCCGCTATTCCCCGGGGCTGGGGGGGCTGTGGTTACAAATGACTAGTGCATTACTGTTGTAAAAGATTAATGGAGCTTGGCAAGTTTCTATAAATGGCACAATATCAAGACTGAATTCAAACCTTCAAACATTTGAGCCGCGTAAAAAGAGAAACCAACATTTTGCTTATGCAAAAACAAAGGCGCAGATCAATCAGCTTCGCAGTAACTGCGAAGCTGATCTGATGACAGCGCCCTTGTATTCGCTACACGGATAGTATAATTCTTCTACTTTAATTATTTCTTAATCCAAAATTTCCAGCTTCTAACCATTTTCAGGGCTTGTACGTACAGCTTGGTTTGTGTCGGACCTGTTCGGAAACCACAATGTTTGTTCTCTCAATAACGTCGCTCATTTAGAAATTGTTTATTTGTATTGCGGGTTCCCTGCAATCAACTATTTTCAGCACCCCTATCCCTCATCCTGAGTATCATGGAAAGTAAATACATTAATGTCTTGTTCAAGGACACTATAGGTTCAACCACCCTACCTCTGTTTGTAGTCTGATGCTCTAACACTAGGCCACCACACTCACCGTTACACATGGTGATGAAATATACTGATAAACAGTCTGGTCTACGCATCATACACCCACAACTGAGGTGTTAGACAAACTTAAGCATTTT
Source organism: Rugalucina vietnamica (assembly GCA_964017185.1). Lineage (NCBI taxonomy): Eukaryota > Metazoa > Mollusca > Bivalvia > Lucinida > Lucinidae > Rugalucina > Rugalucina vietnamica. The sequence continues at coordinate 7,287,181 of OZ024875.1, forward strand.
TACAATGGCTTAAAAAGGTTACATACCCGCTAAATGGCAGTGGGTAGAAAGATGGCGGCGTCGGCGGTCGATTAAATCCATATATATCTTCCTCTGTTTGCGTTCCTATTGATACCATAGCCGGAGATTTAGGAGGGGACTTTGTTTTCATTTTATTTTTGTTCACACGTCGTAGCACTTCGACGACAATCGGTTCCTTGGCAGTTCGGAAAGCCTCGACGGCCTCTTCATGTGTAGCTTGAGATAAATCACGACCATTTACCTGTAACAAGAGAGAAATAGAAATGTTATAAAGATGTTACGAATAACAATCACATCATCGTAATCCAAAAGATCAGACCAGAGTGAGGTATAATGCTGACAAATGGACCTGTCTTTAAGGGCCTCGTCACACATAAACGAAAACCTCTCAACGCAGACTTGCGTTTAATTGTGAAAAATATACTGCAGTTTTGTTTATTTCATTTATTGTTTTACGTCCCAGTCAACAATTATGGTCATGTCTGAACATTAGCTGTTGAAAGGGACGTAAAGCAATAGATCAAACAAACAAGAATCTCTTGTCTATGCAAATCTGCGTTGAGGGATTTTCGCTTATGTGTGACGAGTCCTTAAGTTGCAACTTAATTTCTTTATCTCTGTACTGCCTAAGCTGTTGGTGGTATGTAAACCTGCGAGTTCCTGTCCACAGTGCAGCAATGCATGGGAAACATTTGAGCCGCCTCATGGGAAAACCAACAATCTGCATAGGCGAAAACAAAGACGCAGATCAGCTTCGCGGTAACCCCGAAGCTGATCAGCGCCTTTGTTTTCGCTACTCGGATAGTACAATTCCTCTTCTACTTAAATCTGAAATTTCAAGCTTCTAGCTCTTTTCTGTGCTTGTACAGGCCGGTTTGTGTCGGACCTGTTCAGAAACCACATTGTTGGTTTTTCCACAAGGTGGCTCATTTTTTATCATCTCAACACCAGTCCTGAGCAGAGGCTAATAAGTACAATAAAAGAAATCCAGAAATCCTTTGCACTATTGTGACACATTCTGCATGAGACAGCATATAAATCTTGCAAAATCCTCAAAAACAACAAACACCCCCACAGAATTAATGGTTTCCTTTCTCAAATAAAAACAATAACAAAAACATTAAACTGTTTTAACCACAAAAGTCACCTCAAAATAAGCTTGTCTCCAGGATCTTTTAATCCAAAACCTCAAAACTGACCAGACTTCTAATGATGACTACTGTTTTTAACCACAATATTTGTATTTTGGATGTCTTTTTCCAAATAGTATCATATCAGTTTAAGGTTGTAATAAATCTGGTGTCCTTAATAGTTAAGTAGAATAGCAGATTATTTTCATCTTAATTCCCATTTAATTTTCCAAACTTAATAATGAACTTGAGTCCTCTTTACATCACAGAGAAGCCAAACACTAGCTGATACATGAATTCCTGGAAGCACTACAACTGACCACAGACTCTGAGTCAGAATTTCTGATGGAACCATCTGAGTTTGATCATGTCCGTCAGTGAGTGAGATCAAAGTCTCAATCTATAGCCTAGCTATTTACCTGATGCTGCAAAAGACAATAGTCTTAGTCATTAAACATGTGATTATTCCGGAATTACAGGAGCTATGTTATGAGAAAGCCCGTTTTTTGTACATATACGAAAGTCATCTACGAAGATGATGCAAAAAAGTCAACAGATTTCTATTTGTGAATAAGTACAAAAGTCAACAGATTTTTATTTGTGAATAAGTACAAAAGTCAACAGATTTTTATTTGTGAATAAGTACATCTACAAGCATTCCTCCGCTTTCTAAATCTTCATTTCAATGTATCCTTGTATCGGCTCAGTTTCAGTCTGAACGGATTCGAAAGCATGTTGTCACGTTTTCTAACCACGCTACTCATTGACTTGTAATACAAATGACTCACCAACAACAAGTACTTTAAATACTCGGACAAAACAAACACTGATCCATGTTTTTCAATTACGACAAATCCATCTCCATTTGCTAAAGAAAACATTAATCCCTTTCCTGAGCATTCTGAGAAGAATTGACTATTAGCTAACTAACATTTGAGCCGCCTCATGGGAAAACCAACAATCTGCATAGGCGAAAACAAAGACACAGATCAGCTTCGCGGTAACCGCGGAGCTGATCAGCGCCTTTGTTTTCGCTACTCGGATAGTACAATTCCTCTTCTACTTAAATCCGAAATTTCAAGCTTCTAGCTCTTTTCTGTCCTTGTACAGGCCAGTTTGTGTCGGACATGTTCGGAAACCACATTGTTGGTTTTCCCACGAGGCGGCTCATTTTATTAAGTCTTTTAATTGACATAATTTCATCAGATCAACCGTGGATGACACCCACCTCGGCTCATGTTTAGTTTCATAAATTTTTTCAAACATATTAATTTTTCTCATTAAAGATCGAATTAATCTGGGTTCGCATTCAACTTTTCTTTGTCACAAACAAATGGTCTGTGATTTTCATTTCAATTAGGTCGCAGCTTCCAGCTGTGTCTGAAATGATATCTGTGTTCGGAGGGTTGTAGGGTTGTACACGCTGTAGTATTGATGCCAGTAGCGTATTGACAGATGAGCCGTGACACGAGAAAACTTGTCTTTTGGAGTTCTGACACTGTCCAACACAAACCGGCCTGTAGTAAGTCTCAGATAAAGGCTAGATTCAGCTTCAGATAAAGGCTAGATTCAGCTTGAAATTTTCGGTTTTAGGAAGAAGTATTGTACAATCTGTGTAGCGATAACAAAGGCGCTGATCAGCTTCGCAGTTACTGCGAAGCTGATCTGTGCCTTTGTTTTTGCATATGCAAAATCCGGTTTTCTAATGATGAAGCTCAGATATAACAGATTTTATTTAACCTTTCGATATTTCAGGGCTGTGATGCAACCAATAAGGAAGAAAATCCATGATACATGAGGGACGTTGATTAAATTAACTGATTCAAATGTTGTTTGCACTCATTAACCTTTGGGGCATGAGCAAAATAACCAGTTTACTCCTTTTCTGTTCAAAAGGTTTGGTTCGCTCGTTTTCAGGTTTAACGTCCCACTCAACAAATTTTCAATCATACAAGGTCGTGTAGACACAACTTCCTGAGTATTGACCACTACAAGGGAGGCTTAATTTATTGTCTTGCTCAAGGACACAGCTTAGAGCTGAACACCTGAGGACGTCTAGATTCAGAGTCGGACTTTTTATCACTAAACTGTCGTGCTGTCCGAAAAGCTTGGTACTCATTCTACTGTCAAAAGGCACATTCGTTTTACACGAAATACAAGAAATATGGAAGTTGGAGAGCAGTATGGTAGTTCTGATACCAGACACTAAAGACATATAAATGATATTTTTACGAATATAAAATTGAATTAAATTATTATTTTTGATGATAAATGTTAATGCGCCATAATCACTGATCTGCGGCATATTCAAAGGGATTTTTCTCCGCTAATCTGATTCATAAGCCACATTAAAGGTTATCAGATGAGACCGAATAAAATAAATGATTTATCGGACTGTCATTCCTTTTATTACCAGCCCATAGAGTATATCATCCAAATATCAACTGGCTCGTATGTTAATTCATCGCGGTTCACCAGTAACAAAACAAATGATCATACGCAAGCTCATTCTATTCAATCGTACTGTCATATCGGCAGACAACGAGACTCTAGCAGTATCATGCAATGGTTAGTAATAATCCACAGAAAGCTTGATGGCTCAGTTGAAATAGTCATAACGTCTACTGGTAACAGACAATGCTGGCATGGAAAGCTGACAATGTTCTGAGCCATTTGTAACCACAGCCCCCCACTCCCTCCCCCCCCCCCCCCCCCCACACACACACACATACCAAATAGTTCTAAAGTCAAAATCTTGTAAGGTGTCCCAGTCACGCCCTGGTCCTGCAGGGTCCATAGTGCATTATCTTCATTATATATCAACCGGACACACCATAAACAATCAACAACACACATGGCTGTCCAGTAGGCTATTTGGGGAAATTCGTATCCCCACCTTCCTGAACTCAGTTTCCCCGGCCTTTTAGGAACTAGAAAACCAGCCAAAACTCCAAAGTACTTTTGACAGACTTCTCATTGTACAGCCTAAATTTATCTCAAGAACTGCTACCCTCCCATGGGTGGGGGAAGGTATCTAAGGTCAAGCTGCCCATTCATTTTAGAACTCAGCAGGCCTAGGGATTGCATCAATGCTGGACTTTTAATTTCTTCTACTTTGACACCTCTTTTAGCTATGTAGTAAGCACTAAAGTCCAATTCGCATGCGCCAAAAATACATGCGTGTAAATATACTCCGGTGTGCAAATTTTACTCGGGGTAAGTAAATGGCGCATGCGAACGCAAATACACACCGGAGTATATTTACATATGGGTAAATTTACTCCTGGGTCTGACCAGATGCAAATTTTATTTTTACAAAATACACACATGTAAATTTACTATCATGTCCCATGCGAACGCAAAGTAAAATTTACCCATGGGTATTTTTATTTCAAGTCAATATTCTGCTTTTAGATAACAAATTTTCACATTTTTTGTTCCAAACTGATTATATGACAGTTGCTGAAACTGTGGACATTGTTGCTAAATAAGAGTTTATTGCCATTCATAACATTTTAGATAATATGGAGTGCAAACAGCCACACTATTTCTTCATCATTCTTGGTTAGGATTCTTGGGGCATTTTAACAGTAATTCCTTGTGAAAGGATGAAAAAAGGGAACTGTACAACTGCTAAGGTTATGCCTGACCATTACATGATTCCCCTCTGCTGCCAAAGTCTACTTGAACACCTTGAAGCAGCCTCTTCTTGATTTGCAAATACAGAAAACATAAAAGAACAGGTTTTAATCCAGAAATGATAAATTTACCTACAAAAATACTCCTGGCGATAAAACCCATGCGAACGCAATTTAAATTTACTCTCAGGTTGATTTGCACACCGGAGTATAAATACACACCGGAGTATATTTACACGCGTGTATTTTTTGCGCATGCGAATTGGACTTTAATGATACCCTCACAGTTTATACACATTTAAATAAATGGTAATTTCCACTCCTTTTAAATCACATACTTTCTGAACTTCACAAAGAAATAAAAACCATGGTAAAAAGTGAAATGATCTTGAAAAGCGCAAAATTAAAATTCACTGATACTGTTTTCATAACATTACGCGAGCCCACGCTACATTAGGTCGTAATACAGATGGGTGCATCAATTATGGAAATTTTATGTAGAAATGATGCTTTTTGGTCAAAATAATGTTTTCCTAGTTTAAAACAGATAAAAAAAATGGCAAGGTATGCTACTGAGCTAGGTGTGAATTAAAGGTATAATGATAAACAACAACAACTTAACCCATATTTGAAGAATGGATTCACCCATCATTATCATTTGGGAGAGTCCACGAGTCATTTTTATCTCATTTTTCGAAGAAATTTCTCTAAGCAAACAGAATAGCCCCAGACGGGACGCCGCGTTCTGCGGAGTCACATCTGGGGCTATTCTGTTTGCCTATGTCGTTAAACTATTATAAGCAATTGTGACGTTCAATATGACACTCCATGCTACTCAACCTCTTTTCAAACCATCATGGCTTCAACGGTTGATTTGCAGGCAGTGAATGAGGAATGTATGCCACACTCAGGCTAGCTGCTGACAACATCAGACTCAGTGATAATGTTGTTCAACTATGGTAGACTGTCATGACATCACTGGTCGACGATGGCTACTATTACATGTTTGACCATGGTTTACCAAACTACTTACCATGGTCAACTGCTGTCGAACACAGCATGATTCGAAGAGGTAATATGACAAGAAGATATCTACCTTTTTCAGTAACAATTCCAAGAAGCCTTCTTGTGTTGTGAGAATCCAATCATTTGGAAACTTCATTGTGTTTTCATGAGGAATCACATAACATCCATGTAAATATCATTTAAAGCATCCATGTAAATATCACTAAACTCATTCATGTAAAATCACTCGATCATTCATGTAAATCCATGTAAATATAACAGCTTCAATTTTTCACCATGATCGAATGCAACACATTTATCACAAATAAAGAAAAAATATTGTTCCATATAAACATGTGTGCCACTAAAATCCAATTTATTTACTACCTGTTATTACATGACCAATATCGTCAACTTTACGATACAAAGTGTCTCCAATACCTTTATAATGCGGTTAATATTTGAGTGGTAAATCACACACCATTACACTATAATGTTGAATTAAACTTTACTTATTTCACGGCTTTAATTGCCTTTGTTCGCCTTCCGCACAGAAAAACACTAAAGATCAGCTAATATTGACGCCAAACAAGGAACGCTAATATTTTTACTCCAAGAAAGGATCAGTACTGTTCTAATTAGCCTAAATATGTTTAATCATTGTCATTTAATGATCAGTGTAGTAATTGATAGCCATATTAATAAGAAGTCGCAGCAAAGAACACCGCAATAATTAACGTTTTTATGCACACATTAATTAGGAATGTTATCGACTATGTCAACCTAGTATTGACACTGGTTTCCTCATGTTTTTTGTCACTTTTCGAAAGTAATGAATGCTATCACTGATTTTTTTCGCGAATGATAAGAAACAATAGCGAGTCGACAGCTTTTTAATGGATATACCTAATCAGTACTAAAGAGTCCTCCAAAAACACAGAATTGATGTTAAAAACACTTCATTGCAAATTTTATAAACACTCGGCCATTTTTGTGGTTTAACCTTTGATATTTCAATGATCAAATTTAAGTCTCTGGCAAGCTAAGGTTATCAATTTACCATTGAGTCCTTTCATCCATGTTTTAAGATGGTCACATATTGACCATTTAAGGTACTCCACAAAACTTGATAACTTATCATCAAGCCACACAGTCCATACATTACTTATTTCTAATATGACATTAAGCCTATAAACTCCACTCAAAAATGATAATTAAAGTATTCCACTTATAAATTTAGACAGTTTGAGGACTTCTTCAAATCATAAAACTTGTCCCCTCAAAACATGTAGAGTCCATGTATGAAAGTCATGGTTAAACTAAACAATATTGCTGCTATATAAAAACAGGTCCAGGCAAAATAGATTTGGTTGATAAATACCAAATACCACAGAACACCAAAACAGTGAATCCGATTCCTACTGAACCATATCCCACCCAATAATAACAGAAAAACGGTTCAATTAACGAGCTCTGAACATGGTTTAATGCCTCAAGTCTCCCATGATTATTTTAGATCCTATCTTCCTTGCAACTGTCAAATCGGTCTTTGATCCCCTGACCGTGGGCAGGTAGCGTACTAACACGTTTCACACCTAGAGTGTCATATCGGCCCCAGGGCGGGCACAGGCTGCAGTGATTAATTAGTATATCATTATTGGTCCAGGAAATTGTGAAAAAAAATGCATTTTCTAATTAGAAAACAAAAGTCTTTTTCAAATCATAACATGTCAATGCAATCATGTCAAAAAGGAAAACTATTTATGAAAATTTCAAACATATACATGTATATGGCAGTAATTATATTTATATAAATGAGCCGCCTCGTGGGAAAACCAACAATGTGGTTTTTGAACAGGTTTGACAGTCACAGAAAAGAGCTAAAATCTTGAAATTTCAGATTTAAAGTAGAAGAGGAACTGTACTATCCGAGTAGCGAAAACAAAGGCGCTGATCAGCTTCGCGGTTACCGCGAAGCTGATCTGCGTCTTTGTTTTCGCATATGCAGATTGTTGGTTTTCCCATGAGGTGGCTAATATTATAAATATTGACAGAAATGGTATGCAGTGATATTGAATGCAAGATGAAGTTTTTAATTAACTTGCAATTATGGTCAGTTGTCAATAAGACACCAAAAATAATTGGGCCGTGTTATGGTAAAACTTGTCTTTGGGGTCTCAGAAACACTCCATATGCTCCATAATGTAACAGAGTCAAGATGGGTACTCAGGATTTTAGATATTGAGTAGATATAAAAGACATTCCTGTGAAATATAGATGGTTATCAGACAGCAAAAATGTGCTTGCTGATCAGCGTCACCTTGCCATTTACAAATGGCATAAGCATGTTTTCTCAACCTCAGACTAACACACCAGATATAATTACTGTCATATTTCTATGGTGATGCATATCACAGGCTCATTATGATTTGAGCCACAACGCAAGAAAACCAGTCTTCGAGATAGCCGACAAGATCCGACACAAACTGACCTGTACAGACTCACAAGATGGGTAGAAGCTTGAAATTTCAGATTTAGGAAGAAGAGGAATTGTACTATCCATGTAGCGAAAACAAAGGCGCTGATCAGCTGTGCAGTTACTGCACAGCTGATCTGCGTCTTTGTTTTCGCATAGGCAAAAATCCAGTTATCTCGTGACGCAGCTCATTAGGATTTTTAATTAGAGATGCCAACACTTTGGGAACAATACCCGAACAGCTTTGTGAGAATATGAAAAATATTTCACAGTGGAAATAGTAATAATTGCATAAGTGACAAAGTAACAGCATTAACACCAAATGTAACAGCACTGACACATAAGTCTCACTTTACAATAAAATTCAATATTTAAAAAATACTTTTTTAAAGATTTTTATGCTGCATGTTGTCTACCAATTGCAAGCCTGTCAACTTTTATTAAGGTACACCATGGTCAGCCATAGCATTAAAATGGTGTACTATTGGACAGCAACAGTCTGTCCCAATATGACTAAAAAATCCTCCACTGGGATATCAAACCTCAAAACAAATATGGACAAATGAACAACCATTGGGTTAATAGTGGTCAATGCATTTTCTGTAGGCATGCAATGCCGTGTACGAAGACGATGAAATGTGGACCAAGATCATGAAAAGGTTGAAAAGCCCATGGTCATCATTTCACATTGCCAACAGTAATTTGATAGTAATATAGTAAAATCACAGCATGAAATAAATAGCAAGAATATGCTTCACAAGTTCAATTTCTACTTTTAGATGTGTATTCAGTCACCCGGAAATTTTAAATCATTTAAAAAATATTAATATCCACCCCTGTTTGAACAAACTTGATGACTGTTGCTTTTTATAAACTTTTTAAATCATCAAAATATGGAGCAATAATAATTTTAGGCGCCTCATTCATATAATTAATATTCATTCACAAGCCACCTCATGCAATAACCAATATTTCTTTTAATTTGTATGTAACTCTGATTATATGCCCAGTCACTATTATGACCAGTTGTCTTTTTTCTAACAAACAAAGCATCTGCATGCCAGACTGCTAAGTATATTCCATCCCCACCCCCATCAGAATCCATTTCAGAAGTCTGCGTGATGAGTACAGCGTCCCATGAATTGGCCCAAATAAATTTAATTTAACCAGATAAACCCTAATAGATTACTTCCAAATTCCCACAATTCAGACCCAGATTAGGTATGGTAAATTCATTTTGAAACCATGTTCATTCATAAATTCATTGAATTAAAAGATGAAAATTTTTCATTCAAACAGTGAAATCTGGTATTGTCTGGTTGTAAGTTCAGGAATGCCATTGGGGTTAAGTTGAAATATGGTTATTAAATATTTAAAGCTTTTACAAAATAGCTATTACAAAATGCTTGAGATCTGAATTATAAAATTCTGAGACAAACATTTAGTTAACCTCCTGATGGGATTCATATGATACAATATATAATGCTCCTGACAATTTAAAATTGCCTCCTTCCCCCATTTGTAAGAAATGAAAGTGTTTCTCCCGATTTGGATGTGTCCTCTCGATATATCAAGAATGTATATGCTTTTTCCGACAGTGGACAGTTCCTGTCCCGATTTTTCTGTGAACAGATTTGGATGTTATTTCTATATGTCTCTCATATCAGATTGTCTCCTCTCGACTTCTTCAAATCAGATTTCTTTTTTATGTATTTTGCAACATTTCTCCCGATACAGCAAAAACATTCATGTACAAAGCTTGATCTGCAATATCTCAACTGATAAAATATGAAACAATAAGCAAAAAAAAATGCCTTAAATTTTACAAAACAAATAAAGGAGACCAACGATTTTGTACAATAAAGGCAGTGTTAATGACCTGACATTGTTCAATACTGCAGTAATTGAGATAAATTAATGGAAAATGATTTAATACCGTATTCACATGCGTATAACACGCAGTTTTTTTGCCAAGATTGTGTTGTACAAAATTTGGTGCGCGTTTTGTATAAGAACACCAAATTTCAGACTTTTTTCGTAGGTCGCGAAAACTCATGACAATAGCTTAAATGATTGATAATGAGCTTCAAACTGCATACAAATGCCAATCGATGTGAGAAAACGTAAAGATCGGTTGATTTCCAAGGTTTCTACTCATTTTTATTGAGTAAAATCATTGTTTTTGTATATTTTGCATGTGTCGCGATGTTTTATGGAAGATCGATCGCCATTTTGGTAAGAAAGATAACTGCCAATTGTTGTTGTTCATAGAATAGAATAGAATAGAATAGAGCTCCGCCGTTGACTTTTCGGCGCAACTGGACTTGAATCACTTTTGCTTGTGGTGTTATACCTTTACAATAACGATACCCTATTTACAATGCGCTGTTCTCAAGCGCGAAAGAAGAAGTACATTATCGAAAATGGTAGATTAATACAAGATTTAGGTGTCCCAATTATTGGACTTCAGTAATCACTGAACGAAAACATCGAGCAACGTTGCGTAACGTGTGTCATTAATAGCCTTCAGCAACCTTTGTTTATGGTCACGTTACGGTCTATCGATAATCCCCTAGCGGGTAATTGTGCATCGCTTGCCTTATTTTCACAGCTTTTATCACTACTCTTAAGAAAACAATGTGTGTCATTCACGCTTTGCTAGCATTATACTGTGTTGTCTAAAAATGACAATTATCGCTTGTGAATACACAAGCTATTTAGGCAGCCGACACGGTTCATACACACATTATGCTTTCTATTAGAAAAGATGATTTTTAAGTTTTTACTGCCGGAAGATGAGTTATATTACTTGATCTCATAGTACCATAAAGAAAAACTGTTAGAAAACAGAACCTTGGCGAATGCCTGGCAAACGATTTTTTTTCTTCTTTTCTCATAGAACAATAAAGAGAAACTGTAAGAAAACTGCGTCTTGGCGAATGCCTAGCAAACAATGTTTTTTTTTTTTTTTTTTTTTTTTTCCTCATAGTACCATGAAGAGATACTGAAAGAAAACTGCACCTTGGCGAATGCCTAGAAAACGATTTTTTTTTTCTTTCTTTTTTTTTTCTTTCTTTTTTTTTTTTCTTTCTTTTTTTTTTTTTTTTTTTTTTCTTTTTTTTTTCTCAAAGTACCATAAAGAGATACTTAAAGAAAACTGCACCTTGGCGAATGCCTAGCAAACGATCTTTTTTCTTTCTTTTTTTTTTTTTTTTTTTTTTTTTCTTTTCTTTTTAATTTTCTTTTTCTTTTCAATTCATCATTGATGAGATGCCAGTACGGGTCGTATACTACGATGGGTGATTGAAATTGGAGAGGAAGGTTTATATGAACTAACAATGCTCAGTTTAGTACAGCTTTGATCTGTGGTCCAAATCTGCCGCGTGTTATGTATAGGAACATGACTTTTTTCACCAGATTTGACCCCTAAAAATTGAGTGCGTGTTATGCATGAGTGCGCATAATACATCGCGAAGTACGGTATTGTTGATTTAAGGTTTAGGGCTGCTGTTAACCTTAACAAGGGTATCACATATACCTGTTTACAGGTAACATATTGTTATACAAGGCAACATGGGGCAAATTACCAGAGAATAAATTTATCAAAATCTACATTGATCAGGAAAACATGTCCGTGTAATGTATACCCCCTTAAACCCCACTTTTATATAGTAAAACTGGGGTATGCAGGGGTATACCTATTTTTCTTACTTTTGCTCCAAAACATAGATTGTGGGTACTCGTTAGAACCGCCTCGCCGAGGCGGTTCTAACGTGTACCCACAATCTATGTTTTGAGCAAAAATAAGAAAAATATCAACATTTTTCTACTGAAAATTTTCAATTTTTACAACTTTCCAAAAATCTTTATATCACATGGGCATGTTTTCGTAATGTATGAGTTTTGTAACAATAATTTCATCATGAAAGTTATCTTCCTGAGAAATTGAAAGTTTGGTCATTTATCTTAATCAAACCAACAATCAGGTACAATATATAACTATGAGTGAGTGAGTGAGTGAGTGAGTGTGTGAGTGGGTGGGTGGGTGGGTGAGTGAGTGAGTGAGTGAGTGAATGAGTCAGTCAGTCAGTCAGTACTCATTATGGTATACAAATGCTATACATATACATGAAAGGCTATATTCAGGTACAATATGTAACTACGAGTGAGCTAGCAAGTGAGTGAGTGAGTGAGTGAGTGAGTGAGTGAGTGAGTGAGTGAGTGAGTGAGTGAGTGAGTGAGTGAGTGAGTGAGTGAGTGTGAGTGAGTGAGTGAGTGAGTGAGTGAGTGAGTGAGTGTGTGTGTCAGTCAGTCAGTCAGTACTCATTATGGTATACAAATGCTATACATATACATGAAAGGCTATATTCATCTAAAACAATCAGATCCACAGTAGTAATGGATGGCACATTTTCTTAGTTTTCAGCAAAAAAAAGGGCACTGTAGTGTCATCTATACCCACCAATCTGAACCTTGGATTAAAATTTTTCGTCAGAACCAATCCAATATGTATATGGTGCAATATCAACCATATACCAGTCTGAATTTCAGCATAAATGGATACATAATCCATCAAATTATACATGGAAGTCATTTGTCAAAATATGGAAAATCTAGAAGATTAGACTTTCAAATACTTCTTTCGGCAAGTTTCCTAGCACTATATCAATAATCCTTTGAATGAATGGTTAACTTTAACCCATATATGACGAATGGATTTTCCCACCATTATCATTTTCCCACCATTATCATTTGGACGAGTCCACTTTCATGTTTAGGGGCACCAGGAGTGATTTTGAATTTCTATTCTATTTTTTGATGAAATTTCGCTAAGCAAACAAAATAGCCCCAGATGGGACGCCGCATTTTGCGGCGTCACATCAGGGGCTATTCTGTTTGCCTATGTCCCATAAAAGGGACGCCAGGCTTAAATGAATTATACATTCGGTGGAACGCACCCTGGACCCTGCGATTACTATGGAATGGAACTTCTTTGTGACATTTTCTTTTTTTGGGGCTGCAGATAAAAAAGAAGTCGCAAAGGTCTCAGACAGGTTTTATTAAAGTCTGCCACCAAAAATGGGTAAATGTGAGAAAGGCTATTATCTAATTCCCAATTTGAAAATAAACTAAACATCTCTGTAAGCATATTTGCATAAAAGAGAGAAGATTTATGCCTTCAATGCCTTGGGAGACTACTAACAAAGCCTTCTTGGATCTATATTCAAAGACACAATTCCAGGGAAAAAATAGTTCCATGTAAGATAGCCAGACAAAAAGATTCTGTAAAACAACAACAAAAAATACCAACCTTTCTTGCTCTTTGGTAACTTACATGTATGAATGTCCACTGAAGTAAGCACAGTTTGGTCCAAATGCATATGGAACAACGGAGGGGAACACTGGGGAACAGCAAAAAGCCTGATCCGCACAATTTCGCAACTTATCTTCACTATTAATGTTGCACAAAATTAAATGTAACAACTCCAAAGGACAGCTCTTTCCCTATTGGCCATCATGAAACATGTAATTTACCTTGTTTCAAAACCATCATGAACTTTTCCCAGGTTATCAGAAGTTTCAATTAAAATCTCATTCCCTACCTATCAGGCAATAATTAGAAAGGGACAAACATATGCTTGACCAATAAATGCCCTCATTATGCCCCCAACTTTGAAAAAGTTGGAAGGGCATATTGCTTTCGGCTTGTCTGTCTGTGTGTGTGTGTGTCTGTCTGTGTGTGTGTGTGTTAACTTTTGAATGGTGAATGCTAGGGTTTTGAAATTTCATATGCACATTCCTCATGAAAAAATAGTTGACCCGTATTTTTTTTCATGTCCGAGTTACGCCCCTTTTCTGAGTTATGTCCCTTTGAAAACAAAATTTGAAAATCTTGTGTGCAAGATATCTCAAAAAGTATTGAAGCTAGAGCCTTCATATTTGGTACACTTGTTGAGGCTGAGGAGTAGATGACCTGATTAACTTTTGAGAACTTTCTGTCAAATTTTTACAAAAATACGGAATTTTGAAATTTTGATTGATTTTTCCACTTTTCGGTGAAATTTGAAACTTTTGAACGGTGAATGCTAGGGTTTTGAAATTTCATATACACATTCCTCATGATAAAATAGTTGACCCGTATTTTTTTGTATGGCCAAGTTATGCCCCTTTTTTGAGTTATGTCCCTTTGAAAACAAAATTTGAAAATCTTGTGTGCAAGATATCTCAAAAAGTATTAAAGCTAGAGCCTTCATATTTAGTACACTTGTTGGGGCTGAGAAGTAGATGACCTGATTAACTTTTGAGAACTTTCTGTCAAATTTTTACAAAAATACGGAATTTTGAAATTTTGATTGATTTTTCCACTTTTCGGTGAAATTTGAAACTTTTGAACGGTGAATGCTAGGGTTTTGAAATTTCATATACACATTCCTCATGATAAAATAGTTGACCCGTATTTTTTGTATGGCCAAGTTATGCCCCTTTTTTGAGTTATGTCCCTTTGAAAACAAAATTTGAAAATCTTGTGTGCAAGATATCTCAAAAAGTATTAAAGCTAGAGCCTTCATATTTAGTACACTTGTTGGGGCTGAGAAGTAGATGACCTGATTAACTTTTGAGAACTTTCTGTCAATTTTTTACAAAAATACGGAATTTTGAAATTTTGATTGATTTTTCCACTTTTCGGTGAAATTTGAAACTTTTGAACGGTGAATGCTAGGGTTTTGAAATTTCATATGCACATTCCTCATGATAAAATAGTTGACCCGTATTTTTTTGTATGGCCAAATTATGCCCCTTTTTGAGTTATGTCCCTTTGAAAACAAAATTTGAAAATCTTGTGTGCAAGATATCTCAAAAAGTATTGAAGCTAGAGCCTTCATATTTGGTACACTTGTTGGGGCTGAGAAGTAGATGACCTGATTAACTTTTGAGAAGTTTCCGTCAAATTTTTACAAAAATACAGAATTTTGAAATTTTGATTGATTTTTCCACTTTTCGGTGAAATTTGAAACCTTTGAACGGTGAATGATAGGGTTTTGAAATTTCATATACAGATTCCTCTTGAAAAAATAGTTGGCCTGTATTTTTTTCATGTACGTGTTATGCCCCTTTTTGGAATAGTGTCCCTTTGAAAACAAATTTTGAAAATCTTGTGTGCAAGATATCTCAAAACGTATTTGAGCTAGCTAGCTAGAGCCTTCATATTTGGTATGCTGGTTGGGGCTGAGAAGAAGATCACCTGATTAACTTTTGAGGACTCTCTGTCAAATTTTGACAAAATTACTCCATTTTTAAATTTTTACTTCATTTCTAACTCGCCTGCAAAAAAGCTTACATTCTGTTTCTGGATCGAGGTCAAAACAGATGCAAACGACAGCTTCGTCAGGAAATTAAATTTGACTGCATTCGA
Source organism: Rugalucina vietnamica (assembly GCA_964017185.1). Taxonomy (NCBI): domain Eukaryota; kingdom Metazoa; phylum Mollusca; class Bivalvia; order Lucinida; family Lucinidae; genus Rugalucina; species Rugalucina vietnamica. The sequence continues at coordinate 7,302,865 of OZ024875.1, forward strand.
ATTAAATAAATGAATCATACAAACTGCCAGTTTAGGGACAAGCATACAGTTGGGGGCATAGTGTTTTACAAACACGCATTTCTAGTTTTCTCCTGTTTCTAATCAAAATATGTATCAAATATCTCAGGGTTACAGTGATGCATTAGGAGCCCATCAATGCTTTTTGATAAGAACCACACTAGTCATCCAGAGACAACCAATGCCACTGAGACCAACCAGTGCAGATGAAATCAACATGCAACAGTAGGTAGTAAATACTTATTGGGAACAACTTACCATGGACCATTCTGAACTGTGGTAAGTTGTTCCAAGAGAGATATTTACTCCCTAGATATTAATGTCACTATTTAAATTATTTTCCCAGTCCCATAGGTTGTATTATCTCTGTATATTCAGTTTGAAACACTCCATCATGCCCTTACTGAGTCACAAATTGAGCTGAATGTGAGGTTCCACACCCTGCATCCTTATGATCATTTTTGTCAGCGCAGACCTTGTAATTATGTTGAATAAAAAAAATCACACCTTATAGCCAGGAAACTGTCTTTCTTCAGCTGTTGCACTTCATATAAAATTCAAAAGTATGCAGCAAGAACCCTTACTATTTCTGGCCAACTTATAGGCAACATATTTTCTAATCAAGCTGGTGGAGCTTGTAAATGCTTAATTAGCCATCTAGCAGCACATGTCTTTGATGATGTATGGCCGAGGCATCAAAGGAAACTCTAGCCTTATTGTCCTAGATCAAAAGAAACAGGAGCTGTGACTTAATCAAATTCAGTCAGGCCATAATGTCACAAATTAATTGAATAAAAAACAAAAGTACACTGAAGCCCCATAAAAGTATGCTGCCAATTGGCCTGCAGTCATTAAAATATCAATTTTCTATGAAAAAAAAAATGAAATAAAAAAAGAAACTAATTGGCATCACTGGAGGTAAGAAACGCCAAATTCTGGAGAATGGAGACAAAAAAACTCACACCGGTTATCCAAAGACAACCAATGCAACTGAGAACAACCAACAAAGAGGAAACCAATACAAAGGAAATACACTCCTACTGCTACTTCCTGGTGGCCGTTGTCATATTCTGAGCAGTCACACAAGTTATCCAGAGACATTAGGTACACACACAAGTTATCCAGAGACAAGGTACATATGTACCTTGTCTCTGGATAACTTGTGTGACTGCTCAGAATATGACAACGGCCACCAGGAAGTAGCAGCTGGAGTATAACAGTACTTCTGCCAGTCTGATACATATAGCGTTAGCGTTGTTCTATTGATTTCGGAGTAAAAATCTCCTCGAAAAGTGACAAACAAGACTAAAGTATAGAGTAAAGCTTCTGAAGACTGATTGAGATCCTAATCTAAGTTGATCTACACCAGAATCAATCCACCATAAGCCGGAAAATTCAATGAGACTCATATTTACCCCATAAGCAGAGAAAATTGAATTGTCAGAGTCTCTTATTTACCCATTTATGGCATGTTTGGTTAGGCATACTCTACATGTTTGCTGAGGCATATTCAGATAATTTATCCCGTTTGTTTGCATCTGTGAGGTATTATGCCACCAAAACATAATTTCTAGCTCAGCATGCATGCAAAGTAGGTTACAGAGAGCTACCTAGAGATTAGGGAAAAAAATAGGTCAAGGTGAATACAAAAAGCCTTGTAGGCTATGTATGATTTGCGGATATCCATCTTTCGTTTGTTTTACTGAGGCTTAACGTCCCAGTCAACAGTTTTTCAGTCATGTCATGACAGAGCCACCGCTTCCTCAGTTTTATACAATACTCTAAATGCTCAAGGTGCCACCGGTGGGGGACTGCTTGATTCTAAGTCTGATGCTCTACCAGTACCTCACCACACTCCCAAATATATCCATCTTTAACAGTGCTCAACATCAGAATCAGAATCAGGAGATGGCTACTAAAAGTGATACGCAACTTCTTATATGGTTTATCTGTGTGTACCTACGATGTAACCAAGAAACGATAATTCCGTTCGCTAGAGCCTGTTCGTTATGTCTTGTAGTATACACAAATGAACCATACAATAAGTTTCACCAAATGTATGTCATGCATTGAAAACAATAAAAAAGAAGTTTAACTTCATGACACTCAAACAATAATTTTGTTATTTTATAGTAATAACAGAAGTATCACAAACCATTGACTTTTGACATAATGTCTCCAAATGGTAACACAATTCCCTTTTTATGTGCAATAAAAGCACTCTATGCAAGCAGTCAAAGGGCTATATAACACTCATAATGATAAAATTGCTCAGTTGTAAAATTATCAAAAACAACTTTTTTGGGTAATTTGACAAAACTTTGGTACAAAAATTATCCATCACTGTAAATTGCTTTAAAACCATCTTAATTTCATAAACTGCCATAATTCAGCAGAAAAATATTTAAAAGGGTCCATCACACTTAATTCTGCACTGATTCTTTATGTTCATACACCAGTTGCCCCACTCACACCTAGTGATAATGTCCTTGTAATGGATCAAAATGAGCAAGTGTCTAAATTTTTTCTTGCAAAAATGTTTCTGATGTCGAATTGTCATTTTTTGTCATGACATTTGGCATTCAAAAACTTATATTTCTTCACTTAGCATATCTATCTACATGTACTTGCACTAAGCAGCATTTCACAACACACCATCCCCACCCCATCCAAACTGCCCATACCCATAGCAGTAGCAAGTATAACTAATTTCATTAGAGCTTTTTTCTTTTCAAAACATAAAATGACAGTATCATTTATCATAAAAATGTAGGTTACATCGAATGTTTATTCAATAAATACAAATTAACCTACTGAATCATTTATAGTAACCATTAAGGATGACTGAAATACCAACTTACACTTTACCTACAAAAAAGCAGAAAACATCAAGTCATCGCCCAGCATGACAAAGTGGCCAAGTTCAGTTTAATTACCCCTCAATCAATGAAAAATCACAGTGTGTAGTGTAAAGATCCATTATGGCTGTGTATGCTGTCCATAATCATCCGCATAATAGCCCCAAGTAACCTTTCAGTGGACAAAAAATTATCTATAATTTTTCTCATCTTTTGATATAAACAGACCTTGTGGGTAGTCATTAGAATCGTATCGTCGAGGCGTTTCAAATGAGTACCCACAAGGTATATTTAATTGGAGAAATACCAAAGTTTAATTATCTCTAAATTATCTCTAAATACGAACCTAAATTTGGGGTATGATTATCCCGTGTCCTATGTGTGTCCCTATGGACCGTCTTTGTCCTGTCCTAGGTTAATATCCTATAATCCTAGTGTCAAGATGTTGTCTTATTGTTGTTATTGAAGTCCTATATACTCTTCTCACAGCTGGTGTCAATACGCTTTCATCGAGTCAAGGAACTGTTCTTGCAACTCCTCTTTTATAGATCCAATACAAGGTTAACACCTGAACATGCAGTATCACAAAATGTCAGTGGAACCTTCAACAACTGTCCATTGTCAGAATCAAACTGAACCACCAGTCTTTCTACAAGTGTGACCTTGCTGCCCAAGTCAGGATCACTAAACTTTCTGTTCCACTTCAAACGATGGTGAGTTGCTACTACTTTATGCACGGTTCATGTTTGATTACACAACCACCATCAAAACAACACACTTGAAAGTTACCATCAAGTTATCTTTATTCAATACTCCAATAACAAATACTTGACTCCGAGAGGATTAAACACGGTCATTGTCCACAATCCAAACACAGGATGCAGATAAAATAATACATCATCACCTAGGCGATGTTTTTATATGTCCGCAAGACATCCAACACGTCTTAACGCAATAATGTTTCATATCAGATTCAAGAAATATCATCTAAATGTACGGCTTCAACACGAATCTCAGCCCCAAGACGTCAATAACATGCAATCTCATGTTTTTCCTCTCCGAGAAACATTTTTCCAATAAAGGCTATTTGCGCCCCAATGAATGAAAGAGGCAGGATCTATTTTCAATGAGGCAAAAATAGAGCCAATAATCTAACCCAATAATCTCCATGACAAAGAATAAGACTATCAACTTTCATAAATCTGATTAGGGCAATATAGCTTTATTTCGGGTTTTATGGCCTGACATCATTATTTTGTTCATTGTCAGCCAAGGCCATGAGGGGTTGGGCCAAAGACATGGGTCCAAGACGGCCATGAGGGGTTGGGCCAAAGACATGGGCCAAAGACAAACTATCTGAAACTAGCCTCCATGACAATGGGAATCCAAGTGGGTTTCAAATTCTAACTTACAACACGACTGTTTTGGAGTCAAAACCTAAGGTGTACTATAAGATTCAGCCCTTCACTATTTCAACCTTTAATTAGCTTCTACTTTTCCTAACCCAGCATTTATAATAAAATTGACTACATCTTCAGCCTGCTTCTTAGCTACTGGACCTGGATCCAACCCTCAATTTTAACCTTCATATTTGGATATACAGAAGCAACTTCCAATTAAAGCATCTGTCTCCTCATTAAAACCATTCTTTTGATTTATGTATATGCAAATACAGGCCGAGGTGTGATAGTTATTTTAAGCAGGCGTTTTATTGTCACATATTCAAACTAACTAATAATTTCAGACGACACCTTGACTTTATGTTGATTTTTGCTTTGAAGGTTCAATATGAGTCGCGCGCTTGTGAAATAGATCACAAAGGATCAAAGTGACGACTGATTTAATTAATCTTTGAGGTTTGTTTCATGTAATTATGATTGTGCATACAAATGAATCTTTGCTATGATAGGACACATTTTGAAGTCAAGTTGCACAGTAGCTATACCAAGACATAATTTAGTGATATAATCAAAATGTTATTTTCTTATTTCTTGATAAAAACATACATTGTGGGTACTCATTAGAGCCACCTAATTGCAAGGCCATTCAAATGAGTACCCACAAGGTATGTTTTTATCGAGAAATAAGAAAAATAAATCTTCTAATTATCACAAGATGCCTGCTTTGACGGAGTAATTTTCACTGTGATAAATGGCTTCTGGGTGATTGTCAACATGAGAAGACACTGTGCCGGGTTCCCTATTTGTTTTTGCCTCTCATCAATTGTTTCTGTCGGAACTTTGAAATTCCGCCAGATTTAGAATCACTTGTTATTCGGAAAACAAGTGGTATTTGTCACAGCAACAACGCAACTGCATTTATCTTTGTCAACTTCAGAAGATTTGGTTTCCTTATGCTGTATAAGATTAATATTGTCTTTGGTTTTCACTGCCAATATCAAAAGCCTCTGGCATCAGTTTTGCCGATTGGAAAACCTAATATAAGTAGCTATTGATTTTAAAGCTTTGTATATTTTTGCATACGAAAAGAAGTCCTATACTATACATAGATTCATAAGAACTGGTGCATTTTAGCATTTCAAAGATGTTTTAATCTCTAGAGCAAAAGTTTAATCTTGCAGTTGTTATCTGTCAGTGTTGACATAATCGTCCCCACTTCCCAATGCACCTGTCATTAACTTTGGGGCAAGATGTAATATTCTTTGATGACTGGTTACATTTTATGGAGAAAAGTGATTGATATCTCTGTCAGTTCTCCATAAAACAAATGTTGTGGGTACCCACTTTGTTTGCCTTTATATGATCAGACTTTAATGAGCCCCTAGAATTCCTGTCTTTCAAGAAATAATACGCAAAATTCTTAATAACTTACATATGAAATACCTTCTTTATTTATCATTCCATTCGATAACCATTTACTGTTAAAGTCAAATAGCAATTGGGCAATAATTGAAAATTGCAGAAAATTATCCAATGATTCAGTTTAATAGCAATTTAGTATTGACAATCTATGGCCACCAGTATTGAAAGCTGAGAGCTTTGAATAGAGCAACACCATAGTGCAAATTTTTAAGCTGATGTCAAATATTTACAGAAGTTTTCACATTAAACAAGTGGCCAAACAAATGTTTATTAAAATTCAGTCAATAGAAAAGTCAGTATTTCATTTAGTTGACATCAGCATTCCCTACAAAAGATATTTATTTTCCAATATTTGGATGCATTTTTCACAGGAGTACAGCAAGGACATCCAAAAGCACCATGTTAATTACTCTACAGTTAGATAATTGTACTGTATGCTGATGATACTGCTATGTTTGCAACAGCATCATGTTGCACTGAACATTAATGTGAGAGGCATAAACACTCTCTTTCCTGTCATGGTATCAATGTAAATTTACTTCTAATTATTGAAAGCAAAGGTGTGTGAGAGAGTTACAGATTGTAATAATATCAAATTCTTAAACAAACAGTTTTTCATTTATTTAATCCTATTTACCTTGCAGCTTTATGCACCTTAATTTCCTGCTTCATTGCTTTGGCTTGGTTTGAATAAACTCAGTGCACCACTTGAATGAAAAAATACATTTAGTTGGACTTATATATACTGCATGGACTGCATTTCATGATTTCCTGAAAATGGCTTATAAATAAATGATTAGCTCTGGAGAGATCATTTAACAAAATCAAGGTTGTTTGTTTCATTTAAAGAAAAGGGTTCCAGGAATTCCTTTACCAAATCAGCAATTTTTGTTTACATCCTATTACTCATAATGTGCTATTGCCGCAAGTTTTTGTGCTGACAAGCGTACCATAGGTGATAAAATGAAAACAAGAGAGCGTGAAATAGAAATCTGTCCTCATAAACAAGGGGCAGGAGACAATCTAGACAGGTTTAACATACAACACCCTACACCATATTAATAATCTTATTCAAAATTAATTTATATCTGCTTTTGTAGGAGGTGGTGACTTTCAAAATTAATGAGGCTCTGGTGTGAGAAAATTTCTCTGGATTTTGCAGGTATTCAAAGTTGCAGAGACAAAGAAAGATATTGATTGTAGCATGCTGTACTACCTGTATTTAGAAAAGTTTAATTTGGAATAAAATATTCTTTAAGCAGAGTTAAATATTGACTGGACTGCACTCTTGGACTCGGTCTCAAGTCCATTCAATACACAGTGCAATTTCAAATGACAAAGGTTCCAAACAAAAATCTAAACTGCAACATTTTTGCAGCATATTTAAAATCCCTGGCATTTACTTTAAGATATTTTCTGTCTTCATTACATAAGATACAGCCTCATAAACCATGTCTGGTCTAAAAGAGTTTACTGTAAATGTCAAAAACAAAACAATAAATCAAAGGATTACCTGATAATCTTCAGACTCTGATTTTACAAGAATTTCTTTGAATTCTTGAAAAAGCAAAGATAAAGATAAGCCATTCTGATGACCAAACCAGGAATGGCTTTGATTACTAATAAATGACTCATGTTCTTGATTACGGTTATTCAATAATTGCAGATAAAACGACAACAAATAAAGCATTGTCTAGATCCTTCACTTCAAAGTGCCTCAAATATGGAACCACTTAAAAACTGGAAATAGTCATTCACTTTACAGGGTGCTACATCACCCCTGAATGCTTTATTTGTTGTTATTGTTTTTTTGTGATTTAACATCCCATTCAACAATTTTTCAATCACATTGAGACTAAAGATTTGATTCTTGTCGAAAAGTGCCCCAGTTTATCTGAGCAGTGTGATCTGGGTTTACAGTAGGTCCCTCATTGGTTATTAGTAATCGTAGGGCCCTAAGCCAAAATTCGAAAGAATTATCAAGTACATGTACATAAACTTGTGTGTACAAGATAAAAATAATGATGCTGTCCCAGTCAGTGTGACTAGACCAGAAGCATTCCATCTGTCATTGGAACTAGTAAATTTATTTTTGAATGAGTAAGAGGATCCCTCTAGTGTTTATTTAGAGAAAGTAAGTGTCAGGTTTGTTTGGTTTAAACTGTCATTTATCAGCCTCTGTTGACTTGTACCTTGTGCAAATTACACCAAGATTAATCTTCCTATGTTTTAAAAAGGTAGCATCTATTACCTGTTGTCCTTCCTTGGTCATGAAGCAGAATAAAATACGAACACATGTCCATCTTGGAGCAAAATGAAATATGGAAGACATTTTTGAGCATAGATTTTTCATACCCCACCTAATGACCCCCCCCCCATCCCCCAAATAAGAGGTTGATGATACATGTATTAGCATTTCCAGTTCAAAACACATGCTCAAGTACCTGTACATGAACCTATGATGTAATAATGATGAGCAGGGCCAGCTGTTGAACATATCCTGAGCTACTCATCTTTTATCAGTCAGAAAACATGTATAGAGCTAACAACATTTCCAGATTCCATTGCTACAGAACTACCTGATCTTGAAGGCTTTAGTGCTTACATTTAGATATTGAGCTCTGATATCTTGGCAATTATGATTCCATACAACTGCATGCATATTGTTTGAAAGAATTGTCTGTTGGCTGTATTCATTTAACATCCGACCAACAACTTAAGTCATATGAAGATTGGGCCATGGTTTAAAGTCACATCCGAAACAATGAAGCCAGGAATTGAATCCGATACCCCTGTGTACAATTCCAATTCTATAGCCACTAAGCCATGGAGGAAGCAAGTTCTATCTCAAAATGTTGGTAACCCATATTATGACAAATGGATCTGCCCACCATTAACATTTGGGTGAGTCCATTTTCATTTTTAGGGGCATCAGGAGCTTTTTTTAATTTTTTATCCCATTTTTCGATGAATTTCCCCTAAGCAAACAGAGTAGCCCCAGATGGAATGCCGCATTCTGTGGCATCACATCTGGGGCTATACTGTTTGCCCATGTCCCATAAAAAGGATGCCAGGCTTATTCAATTGTGACAATTCCGCCATGGGCTGAACCCCTGCATGTTTCAACAGGCAGGGCAATCAAAGGGTCAACAAATGAAGGACATATTTAATATAGTGGCCAAGAATGAAATGCCATCTTTGATCATGCTTAATGCACCCTAAGAAGTCCTGAAAACTTCTGCCTTTTGAAGTATATAATGATAAGTATATAAGTTATAATTTATCGTAAAATAATGTGCATCAAGTATTAAGTTAGTCCATGGTGGTGATAAATAGCTTTGAGGGGTAACTACAATCTAATTAAACCCAGATTAATACCAAGGGTTGCCTATTTATATTGGGCTGTATTAACTTGACCCTAATTTAAAAGTGTATACTTGTGTAAAATCTTCAATGAAAAGAGACCAAACAGATTTAAGTTCAAACAAACAGAATCAACAAACTTTGATCATTAAAGGGAGCAGATCAGCAGTTTTGAAGATTATTTCTTTAACACCCTTTGAAACATTCAGTAGTCTTAGCAGTAATTGTCAACCGAACGCTTTGATCTTTTTTCCACACAAATACTTAACTTTAACCAGCCTGATATTGTTATTATATCTACAGGCTTTATATTTTAAGAACAAATAAGGAAATCCTAAACCTAATCATTAAGATTGCTCTAAATTGGAACTGAGAAAAGATATAGCATACAAAAGGAAATGAAACAATTCAAAATTTCTACTAATATGTCACTTAATTATTTCCCAAAGAACCACAGCCATTCCTTTTGACATAAATCGCCAGTGGCACCATATATACCAAAATTTTGAAGTCAATGCAAAGTCGAATGCGCACAGAAGCTTGAAGGAATGTTGCCTTGAAGAAGATTAGTTTGCAAGAAGAGGTGGCTACTTCTCAATAGTTTATCAACATATGACAGACGATGTATCCATTGTATATGCAACAAGATGTCAATGGTCTAAGTGAAAATAATGGCACAACATGCCAAATAGCTGGGAAGAAGTGCTTATGATAATGATGAGGGACAATGACATGATGATGATGATGATGATGATGATGATGATGATGATGATGATGATGATGATGATGAAGACGATAATGATGATGACCATGACAACGACAAAGACAATGGAAACAACAATGACAATGAAACAAGAAATAAGACAGACAGTGATGGTAAAGTAGAGGATATAAGACTGAATATGGGTAAAAAGTGCATCAAATAAGTGAAATATTTGGACATGTCATCTGGCAAAGCAGAGTGGAGAAACCTAATCCACCATGAAACATCAAATTTAACTGAAGTGCAAACACTGAATGTACCTAAACCAGGTAAATTAACAAATAAGAATGGACATTATTCAACCCACTGGTCACTTTATCTCTGTGGTTTGGACTGAACTTAAAGACCTGAACATCAAAGGGTATCTATTCTAGGTCAACACTTAATGATGTCAACTTCATACAATCCCTGGACAATGTGGTCACCAAACTGGACCTTAACAGGTGAAAGAAGAATAAAGATCCCTGCACTGAAGGCTCTAAAAGGTGAAAGGAAAGAAAGAGCATCTGTTTATTTATCCAATCAGCCAAGAAATCTACTGAAAACCCACTGCTAACTTTGAAGTCATGATTGAATGTTTCAAAAATTAAAACACACAAAAGGTGAAATCAACAAATACTTCAAAGATATTAGCATGTTAGATGGTTGTCCACTTGCTCTGTTCAATAGTGCAGCTGGTCATCTTTGGTGACAGGGACACAGTTACTGCACAGCTGATCTGCGCCTTTGTTTTCGCATATGCAGATTGTTGTTTCCTGGTGTAGAGGCCCATGTGTTAAGATGTTGATCTCCTAAAAGCCTGTCAATCATAGATAATTATGTCAATCAAGGAGCATTTTTCAACAGCTGTTAATAAGATCAAGCTGGACTTAACCTTGATGGGCTTAAACCCTAAAAAGGACAAGGTCTAAAAATATGCAGGATGAAATTGAAGCACAATATGAAATAACACCCAAAAACAGATATGCATAAGAATACTTATTGCGCAATGATGCATGTTGTTTTGTCCATGTCAATACTTATCGCGCAATAATGCATGCAATTTTGGCGCCATGAATCCATATTGCGCAATAATGCATAACGATTCTTGACATTTGATCATGTCAAGTAATACATTTCGGAAATCCTGATCTTGCTATGTGATATGTTTCGGAACTTGCCAAGCCTAAGTTTAAGAACCTCTGATTCGGAATTATCACTGAAGCATTCCAGAAACGGTCAAATGACAACCGCGAGAGTTTCTTTCTTCTGAATCACTGTAAGAAGATAGCCAAAGTTAATGTTACAGACACTGATGCTAATGTTATGGACACTGATAGGGCATCTCGAAGCCACACACACAGCCTGTGCTGAATAACCAGAAGAGCAAATATTTCATATGACGTTTCAAGATGACACACCATCCTAAAAGTTATTCCTTTTTCTATATTATCAGAAAAATCCAAAACAGCTCAGTTCCTGCAACTGGAAACAACTAACTGTGTCACTCACTAAAACAATCAAACAAATGAACAAAATTAGTGGTTATAACAGACAGCAAAATCATAAGAGGATTTCAAAACAATGTCTGCACAAGCTTTTTGTCAAAGTCTGCTTCATTGTCTACAGCAGTACCATCTGATACCGGGGTATTGGCATCCGAACCACACACAGACATCCTGGTTACATTATAGTGGGCAGATCTGATATTTCATTATGAACATGTTTAGCAACTATCACTACACTATGGTTCTTACACCCAAAAATGATAGTACCAGCAGCATCAAAACATCTAGGCCACCAACAGATCCCCCCAAACATAAAACTAGGTGGTTCTGATGACGATGATGTACTGTAGAGAATGATGATGATGATGATGATGATGATGATGATGATGATGATGATGATGATGATGATGATGATGATGATGATGATGGAGAAGGAAAAAGAAGGCAATGCTGCTGCTGCTGCTGATGATGATGATGATGATGTTGATGATGATGACAAACAAGAACATGATAATGATGATGATGATGATGATGATGATGATGATAATGATGATGGTGTTGTTCATTCTCAATGAAAGTCTGTTAGTGACAACTTGGGCATGGGATTAGGAGTACTTCACTGAAGTTGAAGCAGTAGAGAAAGTTTTATTTGCTTTCAAATTTCACATTATTAGGAAACAAAATTAATGTAAATCACAACCATTTTAAAAGCGAAAACTATCAATTGTCTAACTAATACTACCTACTGAAAACCTATGATAGGTTTGAAGTTGGTTGAAGTTTCGTTAAGGAGGTAATTTTCACCTTTAATAGTAGGCCCTATTCTGGAATTTGATACCGTAGATAAGAAAACAATGGAGCAAAGTTCAGTTGAAGAAATTATTCAATATCTAATCATGCCATCAGGAAAACATGTCCGTGAAATGTATACCCCCTTATACCCCACTTTTATATAGCAAAACTGGGGTATGCAGGGGTATACCTATTTTTCTTATTTTTGCTCCAAAACATAGATTGTGGGTACTCGTTAGAACCGCCTCGGTGAGGCGGTTCTAACGTGTACCCACAATCTATGTTTTGAGCAAAAATAAGAAAAATATCAAATTTTTTCGGCTGAAAATTTACAATTTTTAAAGCTCAAAAATTATCTGTTTATTGCATGGGCAAGTTTTCATAATGATTTGATAGACATCATGGCTTTTTAGATGGAGACATGCAAATTGTGGGAGAAAAAACAATTGGTATAGCATGTCATGACAAATAATTTTTGATTAACGTACATGAACAGGTGAAAGAAACAATCTGAAATGAATAGGTGAATGCATGCATAGGTTAATGGAACAAAAACACCAGAAATGAGCACAACAGTTGGGGAAATGCAACAGCTACATAGAACTAAAGAAAACTCATCCAAGTCCAGTCCTAACAAAGGTAATCATTACGAAAACATGTCCGTGCGATGTATACCCCCTTGAACCCCACTTTTATATAGAAAAACTGGGGTTTGCAGGGGGTATACCTATTTTTCTTATTTTTGCTCCAAAACATAGATTGTGGGTACTCGTTAGAACCGCCTCGGCGAGGCGGTTCTAACGTGTACCCACAATCTATGTTTTGAGCAAAAATAAGAAAAATATCAAAAATTTGCCAGTGAAAATTTTCATTTTTTTCTATATATTGCATGGGCAAGTTTTCGTAATGTGGAAGATCATAAATGATAATTATGTAGTAAAGTTTGGAAAAAGCTGTATAACAGCCTCTATTTTAGCATCAGTCTGAACTGAGACCATTTCAAAGTAAAAGGGTTCTGGAGTCGAGCAAGATAGACTTAAGAACTACATGTAGCTCCCAACCCAAAGCACACTTCTGATAGGGGAAGGCTGCATGGTATAGTTCACTGCATCTTATTAACTAACATAAAGTCCAATTCGCATGCGCCAAAATACACACGTGTAAATATACTCCGGTGTGCAAATTTTACTCGGGGTAAGTAAATGGCGCATGCGAACGCAAATACACACCGGAGTATATTTACATATGGGTAAATTTACTTCTGGGTCTGACCAGATGCAAATTTTATTTTTACAAATACACACGTGTAAATTTACTATTATGTCCCATGCGAACGCAAAGTAAAATTTACCCATGAGTATTTTTATTTCAAGTCAATATTCTGCTTTTAGATAACGAATTTTCACATTTTTTGTTCCTAACTGATTATATGACAGTTGCTGAAACTGTGGACATTGTTGCTAAATAAGAGTTTATTGCCATTCATAACATTTTAGATCATATGGAGTGCAAACAGCCACACTATTTCTTCATCATTCTTGGTTAGGATTCTTGGGGCATTTTAACAGTAATTCCTTGTAAAAGGATGAAAAAAGGGAACTGTATAACTGCTAAGTTTGTGCCTGACCATTACATGATTCCCCTCTGCTGCAAAAGTCTACACGAACACCTTGAAGCAGCCTCTTCTTGTTTTGCAAAGACAGAAAACTAAATGAACAGGTTTTAATCCAGAAATGATAAATTTACCTACAAAAATACTCCTGGCGATAAAACCCATGCGAACGCAATTTAAATTTACTCTCAGGTTGATTTGCACACCGGAGTATAAATACACACCGGAGTATATTTACACGTGTGTATTTTTTGCGCATGCGAATTGGACTTTAGTGAATGTTTGTCAGAACAAAGATTATATGGCAGTAAATGATCTAATTAACATTTCTGATCAAATGACAATAACGATCAAATGACTACTCCTATTGAAGATGACTCCACTCTTTCTCACCTTAAACAATAACCCAAACATGCCCGATTAAATCTTCATCGTTCATTAGTGTAATTTTTCAATTTTTCGTAAAAGTCACCCTGAGAATTTGTATCATTTTTCATTACTTATACCGTGACCTAGATATAGAGTGGATTAATTTTCAATATAAGTATCAAATGAAGAATCTTCTGAGTGAAAATATGAGAAAGAAAAAACAACTTCTGATGAGAACAACACTAAGATGAGTCAATTATAGGTATGAGCCCTCATCAGAAAAAAAAAATCATGATATTTATGTGGATGAAATAGAAACAAGCTTGCCTACCCTTCATCAAAAGTTCATCAAGGACCAGAGCACACAATAAACAGATACTATAAAGATGTGCACACTGATGCCTGCATGTTCAAGCTTTTAACATGAGGAAGCAGAATTTTGTTTTTCATGACAGAGCTCGAAACACAGATTTATAAAATAATGTTCTGAAGATCAAAGCAATTCTCAATACCTATGTTATGATTGTAACTCATTATTAAGAAGATTTGTTAATTTGTTTGATTTCTGATCCCTTGTTTATAGAATATTTATCTGATTTCAATCCAATGTTTACATACCTACTCACATTCCTATAATTGCCTTAATCCTTCATCAAATGTTGTGTATTTTATACACACTGATTTAGAATGATTACATATGATCTGTATTAAAAGGTTTGATCATTTATTTGATAGAACTGAAGAAACAAACGATACTCTTGAAGTGGTCTGCGAAGATAATAAAGATGACATCATAGAAAAAAGACAACCAGATCTAGATCACAGGTGATTAATGTTAAGTATCCGTAAGAAGAGGTGTGTCACCCAAATTTAAGTCTGTGGAATTATATAAACATAGCAAGGCATCTAATGGCAAAGATTGACTTTAGATTTAAATTAGTCCCAGAAAGTAGCTTATGAGACAGGTCTGACACATTTGGGAACCTAATTTGATCATGACTATTATAAGCATTAAAACATGTTATGTTATACCGGAAAAGAATTAAACAAAATTAAGAGAAGCAAGTGGCAGAGAGACTCAACAAGAGTACAGTACACTGAACAGTCTGATAAATTCATCCAATCCTCAAGACAATGAATCCAAGACTAAAACCACTAACCTGTAAAATTTGACTATCCAACTTGACCAGTTTCCCAAACACAAAAATCCAGGCAAGCCAAAGTTTTCTCATCAGAACAAAGTGTTTGCATGTAAACAGTTCCAAAATTACATGCAGTTTAATCCTCAATCAAAGCACCAGATCAGAAAACAATTTAAGTAATTGTTAATTGGAAACCAAATAAATGAAATAAACAAACAGCTATACCTACAGCACTTCTCCCTGACCAGTTCCTCTATCTGAAGATTAATTTATCCCACCTGCTCTGGGAATATTGAGAGATAAGGAAAGTGAGTTGAACTGTTTCTTTATCAAGGCTTAATTTCTTCTTAAAATTATTGGCATCCGAATTCCCCAAATGCAAATTCCATGTATGCAAAGTGGTAATGAGTGTAACTTGTAGTTGCTGTTTAGGTCATCAGAGTCTGTAAGTGACCTCAGGTTTTTTATAAGGTTTTGGATAACCTTTCAATTTTAGGTCATTTTATTTTATTTTTTTAATTTTTTATTTTTTTTTAAATACAATGGTTTTGGAACATATGTTTTGCAGAGCATTCAGATAAGCTATGCTTCTGATTAAGACTATTCTGTTGGTAGATTTGTTTTACACCTCACTAAACAGCTAAAAGCTTATGGAGAAGGGACCACAGTATGAACGGATCAGAAAGAGACAAGCCCAGGATCAAATCTATGACCCCTGGTTTACAAGGCATGTGGTTTAACCAATAGTCTTTGTTATAGAGGCTTCTTATTCAGACTAACAGAACCAGCAAGATGTTGTACATGTATCTTGTATGAATCAGTTACCTGCCCTTTATAACTTACTGGGTTGTAGATCTAGCAAATTGGTGAAAAAAAAACACACCTCATCACACACAAGATTACTTTGCATCAATTACAAGAAATTAATTTCTCTGGTAGATCAATCAAAGAGATAACTGTAGTAAAGGAAACCACACAAGATCAATCTAAACTCATCCATTCTCATTAGAACCCTTGTAACACCACTAAACTGCCCAATTCATCAAACTTTGACAGGAGCCGCATCGTGAGAAAACCGGATTTTTGCCTATGCGAAAACAAAGGCGCAGATCAGCTTCGCGGTAACCGCGAAGCTGACCAGCGCCTTTGTTTTCGCTACTCGGATAGTACAATTCCTCTTCTACTTAAATCCGAAATTTCAAGCTTCTAGCTCTTTTCTGAGCTTGTACAGGCCGGTTTGTGTCAGACCTGGTCGGAAACCCCGAAGACCGGTTTTCTCGCGTCGCGGCTCACAGATCAACCTCCTGATCTATTTCAGTTTGATGTTCTTGTCCTAATTCATCAAGTTGAGCTTCAAAGCCTTCAACCACATCAGAAACTTCACTGTGTATAATCTGTAAAACTAAATTTTGTTTTTGCCTCTGGGCTGAAAACTTCAATTTGTTGACCCTGTTAAACTTTTTCTCACAAATTCACCTTTCAAGTTATGCCCCTGACATATTTTCTCTGATGAGAAATTAATTTAACTGTCATGCAAGACAAGATATATCATTTATCAAACATAAATAAAAAAAAATATATGAAAAACTGAATCAGTAAATTTGGGCAAAGAAACAAGGCTGTCCTTTGAAATAATGAGAGAAATTTTACTCAAAATACACAAACAAACTAAGATAGATGACCATGATACATGTTTTGATGTCAGGAATGATTAACAACCCAGATCTAGAACATGTTAAAAACTTCAAAGACAGAAAACAATACAGCCTTTGGCCTAACAGATTCTCTAGCTTGTTTGTATTTATTTGATTCATGTCCACCTATCAAAAACTATTAAGACAACATTTCTAGTAGGTATCTTCAAAACTTATTCATACAAATCCATGACTTTCAATGCAGGCATCTGTGCAGAAATAAAAACAAGTTCAGATAAAGCTGAAGCGTGTGTTACTGTTTTAGGATATCCTACCAACAGCTGTGGTCATATGGAGACGTGTCTAAATAATACTGCATGCATATTGATTGCATGTATTGACAGTATGACAGAAGTTGATGCTTCCAAAGCTACCACTACAGCTACAAACATGGAATATCTTTCGCAGTGACATTTCAGATGGTAGATACAGCAATATGTTCCAGGTATTTTAGCTTCAGACTGCCAAAACATGATAACAAGCTCAGAAATTGGGTAATTAATAATTGACTCCATAAGCTTTCTCCTCCCCTTGGTTTATTATGTATCCAGTTTATTGGAAGATAATAAGTTAATGATTGACTTTCATTATCTTTACTGTTTAGTTGTGCATACAGGAATTCTTTTTCACAGCAGGGAGATAATTTCTCTCCTTTACCATACATACTCTAGATAAATAGATAGGATTAGGGTGGAATTGTACCAGCTTTTCATAAGCCCATGATGGGGTCTTAGGTAAACTACTTTCTCAAAAGTAATGATCATTTTCTGAATTAATTTGTATATATGGATGGATAAAGATAGCATGATATAACCACCTATCCGAAAACTAGTTACACCTCAACCTCTTTATAACACAACTGTCGGGGTCCAAGCAAATTTCTGTGTCAGCTATCCAATCTGTTTTATAACAAGAGTAACATGTATAGATACATAGCAAAATTCCAAAATGGCCATTTGGGGTGAAGCACTGATCCAATCATGCTGTAATGAACTGTGTTATAAAGAGGTCCAGGTGTAAATGCATCCCTTAATTTAGCTTGAACAATTTCGGAAGCAGGAGTTCAAGCTCCTATTAAAATGAGATAAATACATATGTGGCAACCACCACTCCTTTCCTAAAACACTTCATTCTAAAATTGTTCCTAGACAAATTACTTTCAGACATTTAAGACTTATTCTATCCATAGCCCAACCATCACAGAATGAGGGAAAGTTTTTCATTTAATTCTGATTAATTCTTCATACCAACAGTCGAAGGCACTTGTGTTTCCTCTCGAAATTCAGTAAATAAATCTGCAGAATTCCACTTTCACACATGGGGCCCATTTTCTCTCCATGTTTCTAATTGAACTCTTACCTGGCAGCTCATCAAAACACATCATCTTTTTGCTTGGAAAAACTCAGAGGAGAACTGTATTTCTAAGTAATGATCATCCCAGAACCAAGAAATATTCATACTGCACTTTTGGAAAATTTATTCTTTCAAATCTTTGGCACAACCTATATCAGGGATACTTGTATGTATGACTGTGTAGGCACTGCACCAGTTTTTCCTGTGATGTTCACATTCTGGTCGGCCAGTTTGCACGATCAAAACCTCCTAAATTTAGTGTGTAATTTGTTATTGTTTGATGTCCTTTTATTACATGTTTTGTGGATGCGCTAAAATGTATTTGGCAATCTGAATAAAGAATTGAATTGAATTGAATAAGCGAGGACCATTTGGAAGATTGCTCATTTACATTTTCTGCTGCTTGGTCATTCCCATGCACCATCCACAGGTTGACTGCTGCCAAGGGGCTACAGTCAATCCCCAGCCACAGGGCACCGCCATGGGTTCTGCAGTTAACCCTGTATATCTGATCAGTTACCAGACATGTCCTATTGTCTAATTAATAAAGACAAAAATTCTAAAATTTGGGACACCACAAAATGTTTGCTGTATACATAATAATGTAGAATGTCTCCTTCAAAAGCAGGTGAATGGCATCCTTAAAATGCAGATGACACAAACAGCACAGACACTGTCTGTGGGATGAGATATGACCTTGGCTATTAAACTCTAAATCAACCAATAGACCCTGATCAGATAGCTCTACGTGTCTACACTATGCGCTAAAGATTATTCTATGTATTATCCAAAAACTTTGGACCAATATCTTTCACTTATTAGCAGCAATGACCAATTAATTAATATTAATGATCTACTAATTATTCCATAATTATCATTTAACTGCTAAGGGTGTCACTTAACTATGACACAGCAGGTGGGTGTGAATACTAGCTTGTTAGGGATGATCTGTAGATTCACACCTACTGTGAGAGGGCATTATTAACCATTATTTCCTCTTTTAGGGGTAATGGAATACCCCTTAAATTCCAGAAACTTTGTAAACAATTGGCAGGGTGCTACTGATTATTCATAAACATCAGAATCATTATAAAACCATCTGTGTACTATAAATGAGCTGGTGGTTTTCAACTTTGCTTTTGTACAAACTTCCTTTATAATCCAGGACCAACAATTGACAGCAAGAGACAAGTCTGGGTTACCAAATCTCCTATGGGGAGGGAGGGGGTTTGCTGGAAAACTTCAAGATGACTAAATCCTAGCTAATCGTTTCTCAGTCTACTACTTGGGATGAAATGGGGAAGGCCATTAAAAACTGGTATACCATGCAGTAAAAAGTTTCATAACAAGATCAAAACTGAAGTGTTTTATTTTAAGGTATAAGCCCCAGCAGCAAAGCCTCTACTTTGAAAGTAATTCCATCCTAATGCCAGCTGCAAAGAACAAAATCTTCTGCCATAAAAAAGATAAAGTAGTTCTTAGTGAATAAATCATAAAATAGAAGATTATAAACACACAGCTGGTCTTTTATCAGCTTTGATCTACCATATTGTTCTAAGCAAAAAGCACATACACCATAGCTTTCTGGAAAAGCGCAGAATGATTTTTGGCACTTAGGGCTAACAGAAATAAGGCCCAAATGACTGAAATTCACAAAAAGGGATGCATGACCGTGGTACAACAACACGGTTATGTCATAGGGGCAAAGAACTTTTAAGATAATCATTTGCAAAATATAGTATTTTCAATCCAAGTCTTGAAGAAGTTCAAATCTTGCGCATGGTATGGACTCCCTGCCTTGCTGTTGAGAAGGATATCTGGAAGTTTGTACGAAAGATATCATTTTATTTCCCAGTGTGCAAGGTTACATAACTCTCAGCATACATCATATTATCTTATCATTTACATTGCTCAGAAATTGACTTATCTGCACATTGGGGGTTATGACACTTTCAGAGTCTAAATTTATCAGAACCTTTCTTAGAACATATGAGCTAGAACATGTTCATACATATGGATGGTAACGTTGCAGCAGCACGTTCATGCAGGCTGGTAATATTAAGTGCCTCTAAGACCAATCTTACGTTTTAATGTCCAAAATGCTACTAGCTTTTTGTAACGTTAACTGAGACAAATACAGAATATGTAACCTCGATCTCTCTGAAAATTCCTAATGCATTTGAAAAGTAAACATTACAAAGAAAACACGAGACAATATCAATACAATAAACAGATTTTGCCGATATTTTAATGTAAAATTTATTCAAAAAGCACTGAAACTTCAGACATTGCTGATCAGGCAGAAGTACGATTTCAATCACCCTTTAATTATAAATATGAAACTCAACAAAAAAATATTGCATCAAAAATACATGTACAAGAAATGTTAGAGATGCCCATGCTCTAATGGTCAAATACCCAAATCTAAACCCATACTCGTCACTGTTTCATTCCTGACTTTAAACGGGGCCTAAGTGACTGTTTTAGAGGTCCCCATAACATGACAAATTTTGAAAAGCAATCTAAAATTACTCACATAAAAATCAAAATCTGGAAGCAACAACATAATTTCCCTTTTTCATCTGTTTTCATTCACACAACTTTTTATCTCCAAAAATTAATTCATTCCAGAATAAAACTTGACCCACACTTAGAACTTCTGATGCCACTAATGTGAGATAAATTGAAATGAAATCAGTTTAATCAAGCATCTGTTAATCATGACCCGTGGGAGGGGCCAGTGCCACTCCAGGGCCTCCAGAAGCTTGGAACCAGACTAACAGACCTCTCTGACACCTCCATGGCAGATTAAGACCAATCAAAACTGTCACGCTTTACTGTCAGAAGAATTAGTATACAACACATAAATTATAAGCCTAACGGTCTTGGCATGTAGCTTGGGTTGGGAAGACATATGTAAACCATATGCTGACGTTCCTTCCGTTAGCTAGCATGATCTTTGACCTTGTCAGACTGGTAGTTGAACTGCAAGTGGAATCTGGTGTGTGTTATATATATATAATATCCTAAATATTGGGACGCCAATATTTTGATGGTATGTTTTATAATATCAGATTCTAAATATTGGGACACCAAGATTTGCTGAAAAATTGGGACACCTCAATTTAAATGTACATCACAGAAAGCAGTCAATTACAATAATGTTATAAGTCATGAGTAAATAGTCAAATTCAGTTAGAGTAAATTTAGCAGGATCAGGAATATTCAAAGAGAAGTAATCTGATCTAGGACTAAAATGTCCGATAACTTAGGATCAATCTGGTATAATAACTCATCTTCAGATTAGGGTTATGCATGTCAAAACAATTTCTTCTTTCCAAAACAATCAGCATGCCAAACGGTAAGGGCTGAAAACCACCACATGTTGAAGGCCCTAGTGCAAACAGATTTGTAACAACCCATGTCCTGGCAAAACTGAAACCTATCTCAACATAACTCAAATTGTCCTTTTAGTTGTTACAAAAACATCATTAAAATGTTAGAAGTGCCAACAGATTGACAAGATAAACTGTTGCTGTACAGTAAGAGAGTGACAGACAAAAAACATGTATCTGCCATCCACGGCATTATATTTCAGTAAAGCTTATCAAATACAGCTTTCAAAAAATGTTATGACATCCTGGGTCTAATGTTATCTTCTATGACAAAAAGCTGATATGGAATTAAAAAAAATGTTTATTAATTTAAAACCTGACAATATCTAAAATGCCAACAAAATTTATGTTAATGATATAAGATGACCTGGGGCATGCTTTAAGAAATTGCTTAATACCTAAACAAGGCTGTTACATTGTGAATTCTCACTATCCTACTTAAAATTTCTAATGGCTGCATAAAGAACACATAGCTTTGCTTCAAACCTGGTCTCTTTACCAGTCTGTTGGCCATCCTGAGGTAGCTTCAACAGATGCGAGCCAACAAGTTGTAACCATCACGAAAACATGTCCGTGTAATGTTTACCCCCTTGAACCCCACTTTTATATAGTAAAACTGGGGTTTGCAGGGGTATACCTATTTTCCTTGGCGAGGCGGTTCTAACGTGTACCCACAATCTATGTTTTGAGCAAAAATAAGAAAAATATCAAAAATTTTCCTCTGAAAATTATCGATTTTTGACCTGAAAAAAATACTGTATATCATATGGGCATGTTTTCGTAATGCAGAAACATTGATAAACCACAGCAGAACCACGTTATTGGAGTGGTCTGTAAAATTCATTTACATGAACCTTAATTACTGCCCTTGAAATAAGAAATTTTATTTCCTACTAAAACACATATGAACCGAGTTACTTCCCTTGCCAATCTGCAACTGAATCACAAACACTTGTACCTACAACCTCTTTTAAAGTTCAAAGAAATGAATAAAGTAGCTTCTGGCCTTTTTGATCTGCATGATAGCTGTAGATAAAAAATTCTATCCCAGATAATGCTTCTTTGTTTTAATTTATTGACCTTTTTTATATCCCAGAAAACATTAAGCAAATCATGCCAATAACTCAACCAGTTTATCATATTGATAAGGTAACTGATGAAAAAGAACACCAAGAAAAAGAAAGAAAATCTGGTTCAATGCCCAGCACGATACATGTACATTTATTTTGTTTGGGTTGATTGTGACTAAGGAAGCATTAGCTCATGAGGAGTAAATGCGTCTTGCTCAAGGGTACATCCGCGTGTCAGTGGGGATCGAACTGGACCTCTTGACGCACTAATCACTAGGCTAACATTCTCCCCAATGTTTGCACATCTCATTTTCTATTATGATCCACAGAAAACACAGCTAAGGTAATGCTATATTAACTCATTTAAGCCTGGTGTCCCTTTTGTGGGACATAGGCAAACAGAATAGTCCCAGATGTGACGCCGCAGAACGCGGCGTCCCATCTGGGGCTATTCTGTTTGCTTAGAGAATTTTCATAGAAAAATTGAATAAAATTTAAAAATCTCTCCTGATGCCCCTAAAAATGAAAGTGGACTCAATCAAACAATAATGATGGGAAAATCCATTCGTCAAATATGGGTTAATCTGACCAGCACTCAATGTACATCCTTTCACAAGTAACTGCCATCTAGTGAGAATGCGCTGGACTTTGAAATTAAATCTGTGAACTGACCTCATTGCAAAATCTATAGTTCTGAGGTATAGAAACAAAGAATGAATACTGCATGTCTTTTTGACATTTTTTCTCTCCACTAAAACGCCTCATGCCTCATAAACTGTCATGACGCTTTATGTAACTCTAACATTTTGTTATGACAAGATACTGGCTCTTTCATGTTCTTGTTCATGATACAAAAGGAAGATATGATCTTAAAAGTTGGCGCTAAACAGGTTTATTACACATTTATACATTAGTGTTACCTTCAACTTTCACTTTGAAGTCATTATTACAAACCTACATTAAAACTGTCACACTGGAGTCAAATTTTCATAAAATGCTGAGTTAAATATATCCGGCAAGCAAGAAACTTTGCGCATGACATTATGGGCCCCCAATGCTTTCAACTGTGCAAAAAGCAGTCAACAAGCACTGTACAACTACTTCCTACCGATCTACTCACATAAAAATGGAAACTAGCAGCGACGCCACTTCGAAAAATTGTTAGTTGGTTATATCTTGTGCAGCCAAACTTCATTTTCCCCACCCTCCTCAAAACAATTTGAAAATGGACAACAAAGTGGATATCACGAAAACATATCCGTGTAATGCATACCCCCCTAAAGCCCTCTTTTATATAGTAAAATTGGGGTGTACAGAGGTAAACCTACTTTTCTTATTTTGGCTCCAAAACATACATTGTGGGTACTCGTTAGAACCACCTTGGCAAGGCAGTTCTAATGTACCCACAATCAATGTTTTGAGTTAAAATGTTAAAAATATCAAAATTTTTCAAAGGAAACTTTAACTTTTTACAATCAAAAAATAATCTCTGTAGATAGTGCATGGGCATGTTTTCGTAATGGAGAAGGGTTGTAGGGGTTAAAAATGAATAGCAGTATGAGCAATAGCCACTTTCTGTTGATCTCAGTCGATGTGACTCAACTTGCATCTCATGTTGTCACTCTTATGCCATAACTTGAGAAATAACTAAAATTTGTGATATTTCCAAATCCACCGCTAAATTTATTAAGTGTGCAAAATGAGCTACACAATTTCTTTAAACTTTGAAATGCAAGATCCGACATTTTTAAAAACTACATACCAATGTCAAAAGCCACAAACTAATATTACAAGTTAATTAATTACTGGTAATTAACTGAGAAAGAAACTTACCTTCAAAATCATAAAATCCATACTCAGTCTTTAGTCTTCCAAGATGGCTCGTGAATTTATAGTCCCAATTTAGTTCCAAACACTGGTTTTTAATTTGTGATATCCTTTTATGTATTTTTTGCATTATCATTTCCATTTTCTGGCATTTTATTTGTTTCCATGATTAAATTTCCATCATTTTCGTGCGACTTTCACCATTTCACATGTCATATCACTCGTATGCCTACTAAATTTGCTATGATCTAGTCCTGTATGTAAAGTGGCATAAGAACGAAACAGATAGAATGTATTCTAAACCAGATACTGATCCATTTCATTGTAGCAAAAACACAGGAAATCGTTACTCATTTTTCACATTTTCTGCTGGCATATACAGGTACGAAATAATCCACCTTTAAAAATAATTCACCTAAGAGGAAAAGAAATATAATTAGCATAAATTTTTCACATTTATTCCGATTTTTCTCCCAACTAACCTCAGATCTGAACTAAACTATCCTAATCAAACTACATAAAAAAATGAAGAAAAAAAAAAAGAAGAATGAACAAACACAATAGATTTCCTATTTCTCTCCAAAAATCCAGGTGTATATATAAACTAAAGGTGTGTTTAATCTTAATCCGGAGAAAAACAATGTTTTTTCAAGTGGTAAGTCTTTCCGTCTGCTTCAAGATAGAATTGTGGGTAATCTACTCCAAGAAAACAGCTGACGTGAAACAACAAGATCTAAGAACAGTCTGTGTCAGGCTTTTTCCTCAGGTAAGCTGGGAAATCATGCCGTAACGCTACTTAACATGCCTACCATAGCTCACCCAAAACAATGGGGAATTATTAATTAATCTCATAATAAATCTGAATCGGAGATATAATCTAGATCATCTATCTTGAGTAAGCTGCTCAGGGTATCTACTCAATTCTACTCATGATACCCCTTAAATTTCTGCAAGGTCAAAAAGTGACCTTTCAAAATACTTTCTTTATTTTATTTTTTTTCTAGCAGTATGTTGCACTTAATTTGTATTTATAATTGTAATATAATTTTTCTTACTCTGTCACAGTTTTCTTAATGAAATTTCATGGAATAGACATTTCATCTTTGGTTTCATGTCTCTTGTCTCTTTCATTTTACGCGCTTTACTGAATAACAACGGTAAGTTCATCACACAATTCAAAAACCTAATCAGCGCTTTAATGTCCAATGAGTAGATTTCATTCCTCTCCTAAGTCGGAAAGACGTAATAAGGCTTTAATTCCAAAGCCAAAATTTAGTTTAGCATTGATAACAGCAAATCAATCTACTTTTATCAGGATTTTGCCTAAATGGTAAATAAACTTCAAATGAACTTCAATGTACGAATTGTAATTGGTTCGATAGCATTCCAATAATTTGATGGTGGCAAAATATGCACACAAACTTAACGATTTTGACCGTTTCAGACTGCATAAATCATTCTTAAAAAATTTGATAGTATTCCAATAATGTAATAATAGCGGTAAAATATGCACACAAACTTCAGTTTTGACCATTTCAAATCTGAGTTTACAGATTGCCTTTCACATTGAAGAAATTTCGATTCAAATTTTTTTTCAGACAGTTTGGTTTGTAACTAGTAACTACTTAGACTGATTCTTTGATTTTTCTGCCTCAGGATAGATAAAACAGCTGCAGAAATACATAATAACCCTGGTATCAGTCTATCTCAAGCTCATCTGCACATCTAAATAAGCCTCCTCGTGGGAAAACCAACAATGCGGTTTCCGAACAGGTCTGACACAAACCGGCCTGTACAGCTACAGAAGCAGGCTAGAGGCTTAAAATTTTGGCTAGAAGTAGAAGAGGAATTGTACTATCCGAGTGGCGAAAACAAAGGCGCTGATCAGCTTCGCGGTTACCGCGAAGCTGATCTGCGCCTTTGTTTTCGCCTATGCAGATTGTTGGTTTACCCATGGGGCGGCTCAAATAACATGGAAAAACAATCATCTTCACCAACCCTGCCACTACCTATACAATTTTTTTTCTGAAAGGCCAGGTGAATATTTCCTGCAGGTATGCAGGTAGAATTAGCTAATGATAAGCATGCGCGGATCCAGAGGGGGGGACCGGGGATCCGGACCCCCCCTGGAATTTGAAAATTTTACCTAAAAAAAGCTAATTTCGGGATTTTTGGGTGGTTGGACCCCCCCCTCGTCGGTGACAAAAATTACCATTTTCGTTGGACCCCCTCTCGTGAAAATTTCTGGATCCGCGCATGATAAGGGAGGAAAATGTGTTGTGTTTTCTTCTTCTTTCTATCAACATACATACAGGGGTCTGACAAACACAGAACTGAGCAGTGGAATAAATACATGTGGCATCTTCGAAGATTAATCAATTTTCGCCATGTCTGAAAATATCGGAGGCACACTAATATCGCTGATGCTGGACATATGCAGTCATGCGCATGTTTTTCATGGCAATTATGCATGGTGATATATATATATGATCGACTGTCTTAAAATTGTCCGACTGTCTTAAAATTGTCCGAAGCACACAGCCCCTCAAGCCTCTCTCACACAGCATGTGCATATAATTTGCAAGCCAAATGCAAAATACATGTACTGCAGTTTCATCAATACAAAGATATTGCAGTTGCATGTAACGGGACAGTGGCAGATCTAGGGGGTTCAGGGGGTTCTCTCCAACCCCCTCTTGGACAAAATTATTTCAATTTCATTGGGAAAATTATGGAAAATCAGGTAAAATGTAGAAAACGAACCCACCCCCCTTATTAATGGGTTTGAACCCCACTTCTAGAAATCCTGGATCCATCTCAACGTGGACTGCAATCGCAAGCAGGCTATGTGACAACATTTGTTTCATTCTCAGAAGCATTCAAACTGCCAACATTTTGTCCCGTTTTGCACACTATGTCTGACAGAAAAAATGAATCCACTTCAATCCCAATATTCCAGGAACTACTCTCAGACAGTGTATTCCCTAGGCTACTCCTGTCAGTGATAATGATATAAGTACCAATTACTATCCTTAATTGAGAGAACTCATTCAAATAAGTCAATGAATAAATAAATACTTGTTTATTTGCATGATGAATTTAGCAATATTTGGCAATAAACCAATCATAATTTTGTTATTTATCCATCAAAATATGATTTTTTGATACTAGTTAAAACTGCCTTACCGAGGCACTTTGATTGAGTACCCATAACCTATGTTTTAGTAGTGGAATAAGACAAACTATCAGATTTTTTTCTCGAATACCCACCTTAGCACATTGTAAACATGGCAACAAATATATTTCATTCATAGAAAATATTAGACATTTCCCCTAACACATAAAACCATGAGAAAATATGCTACTTAATGAATGAATATTATTCAATTATCTCTAGACATTACAGAAATATTCTGAGAAAAATATGGCAACTAAAGTGGTAACAAGCATATTCCAGTATCAAATACATCCGATAATAGTGCAAGTACTGGTAGACCAATAAAAATAATGTGTCTCTGCGGAAAAGTGTCACAAAAATAATTTAACACCACCTAAAATCATTTTTCTTGTTTTCTAGTATGTTAGTACATTAATAACAAAAGCACTGTCATACCTAAGTCGACTGAATGTTGTCATAGACATACGTAAATCAGTCTCGTCATTAGAAAACGGTCCTTTAAGGTGATATGCAACATGGCTTGTTTTGCTAAATACTAGTAATGTAACTTGAAAATGACAAAGCAAAATGAAAATGAAAGTGTTTCAGAGCTTTACTTTGTAGACAAGGAATTGTATCTGGTTGGATCCATGCAGGCTGATCTACATAATATCAGCTCTTATCAGTCTTTACACAACCTGCTGACTTATCAGACTTTATCCATGCCTGCTGACTTGTCAGACTTTATCCATGCCTGCTGACTTATCAGACTTTATCCATGCCTGCTGACTTATCAGACTTTATCCATGCCTGGTTGACTTATCAGACTTGACCCATGCCTGCTGACTTATCAGACTTTACCCATGCCTGCTGACTTATCAGACTTTATTTATGCCTGCTGACTTATCAGACTTTATCAATGTCTGCTGACTTATCAGACTTTATCCATGCTTGCTGACTTATCAGACTTTACCCATGCCTGCTGACTTATCAGACTTTATCCATGCCTGCTGACTTATCAGACTTTACACATGCCTGCTGACTTATCAGACACTACACATGCCTGCGGACTTATCAGACTTTATCCATGCCTGCTGACATCAGACTTTACACATGCCTGCTGACTTATGAGACTTCACCCATGCCTGCTGACTTATGAGACTTCACCCATGCCTGCTGACTTATGAGACTTCACCCATGCCTGCTGACTTATCAGACTTTGCCCATGCCTGCTGACTTATCATTATCAGACTTTACACATGGCTGCTGACCTATCAGACATTACATAGCCTGCTGACTTATCAGACTTTACCCATGCCTGCTGATTTATCAGACTTTACATATGCCAGCTGGCTTATCAGACTTTGGAAATACCACCTGACTTATCAGACTTTGGAAATACCAAACTCTACATATGCCTGCAGACTTATCAGGCTTATCACATGCCTGCTGGCTTATCATACTCTGGAAATACCTGCTGGCTTATAAAACTCTACACATGCCTGCTGACAACTTATCAGATTTCACTCATGCTGGAAAAACTTGTCAGAAATTACACATGCTTGCTGACTTACCAGACTTGAAACAAGCATGATGACTTATATGACTTAAAACCATTGGTGCCCCATGACTTAATCCATGCCCAATTTCTTTTTCATCATTCTGTCAGCTTTAGGACTACAGGCCCAAGTTATAGAATCTACCCATACCAGACATATACTTTCCACAATCCCAGGTTAAAAAGTAAATCCAGAGCACACTTATTTCACAGCTGATTACACTACTTGAGGAAAGGTTGGGGTATTAATCTTGTAATCTTTTAATCTTAATCTCATTCCAATGATTAGATAGAATCAGATAATCTGATTAAATCCATTCTTGTACTATATTAGACCAAAGTTACAAGTACATAAAGACCAAGTTCTTTCTCAAGTTTTCTGCCAAGTCACATTGACTCCTCAGGCTTTCTACTTTATTTCATTGTTTCTCAGGTTACAATAACTGCAAAAACATGAGAATTTAATAGGCTAAACAAGCTAAATGATCAATTCACCCTGTTGCATATACAAATTATCTAAAAGCTTTTAAGTTCATATTTTAATTCCAAGGTCTCACTCAACTTGATAAAGCATACCAAATCTATTTTTTTCTCCAAACTTTCACTTATCTCAAAGTCAAAGGTCACCACTTTCTCTCATTTCATTAGTTTAATAATGCCCTTAAGAAAAAAGTAGTAAAAGTTAATGTGAAACAATTTCACATATTTATTCCTCCAAATTGAATCTTAATTTCCTTGTAATTTAATTTTATCTATCTGACAGTTTTCCTAAGGCAACAAACTTAACCTTTTGATAATGCTCATAACCACTGCATTTCCTGAATAAATGAGCCGCCTCGTGGGAAAACCAACAATGTGGTTTCCGACCAGGTCCGACACAAACCGGCCTGTACAAGCACAGAAAAGAGCTAGAAGCTTGAAATTTCGGATTTAAGTAGCAGAGGAATTGTACTATCCGAGTAGCGAAAACAAAGGCGTGATCAGCTTCGCGGTTACCGCGAAGCTGATCTGCGCCTTTGTTTTCGCATATGCAGATTGTTGGTTTTCCCACGAGGCGGCTCAAATATTAAATACTGCCTGCCTTGACTTATATATGGAATTTCACCTAATTCACCTTATAAAAATTGCACACATCAAAAATTCGCTTAATAAAAACTGCACAAATCAAAACTTGTCAACCTTCTTATGTAAATTTTTGCCCTTTTCTGACAAACATTTGCTCTTATTTCAAACGCAACAGTCTCCAACCCTGTCACCAATATTATTACATCAGGATAATATGTCCTTGCAACTTGTACCCCCTTAAACCGCACTTTTATATAGTAAAACTGGGGTATGCAGGGGTATACATATTTTTCTTCTTTTTGCTCCAAAACATAGATTGTGGGTACTTGTTAGAACCGCCTCGCCGAGGCGGTCCTAACATGTACCCACAATCCATGTTTTGAGCAAAAATAAGAAAAATATCAATTCTTTTTCCAGTGAAAACTTTCATTTTTACAACCAAAAAATTTTCTTTATATTACATGGGTGCGTTTTCGTAATGCAACAAAGTCTCCAACCCTGTCACCAATATTATTACTGTCATCTAATATTTCTGGAATATTTGCTTTCATACTTTTCACACTTGACACAGATTTGTATAATCATTTCCTGCAGATTTCAATGAAACTTTTCACAAACGATGTCAATCAGTCTTCTTGTAAACTTTAGGTGTAACATTTAATAAGTTAGTCAAATATGCCAGTTTACTTAAATAAATGAACAATGTTTGTATGATTATTAACAATTCCAGTATGTCAAATTTCATTCAAACCTATTCTTCCAATAGATATTTGACTCAAAATTTTAATACTCCTGGAGTTGCCTTAAAGTTTGTTTTGATCATTTGTTAACATTTTGTTTTTATGTTTGATTATTAACAATGCTGAATTATGTTTGCCAGTACATCAAATTTCATCCAAACTTCACTCCACAAAAATCTATCAGATCGTTTTTCAAAATATTTTCAAATATATCCTCAGGAGTTGTCTTTGCTTTGATCATCACATTAAAATTAGTTAACCATTTGTTTTTTACGTCTGATATATCATCGCCATCGTTTGATATATCATTGCCGTAACCGCATTATCACACGCCAGTGTCTTCGTAACCAAATCAACTGATCTTGCTTAACCACTGTATATACATCAAAGGTAAAAGTAATCATTAAATGCAAATAAACTTTAAAGCATACTTAAGCACTTGTTTTATTATTTGTGGTGTCGCCACTTCGAAGTTCGCCCCTAAATTCAAAAGCGACAATGCAATCGCTGACCCGTAGTAATTTACAGAAGATCATAATTTGAGCCATACTGTGACTAAATTTAACTTCAAAGTTTCCCGACTACTGGTCAGATATCCCTAAAAGCTACCGGTAATGTAGCAACAAAGAATCATGACATTGGCAGTCGAAGGTGCTGATCAGCCCCACCCAGTAGCACAGCTGATCAGCGCTTTTGTTGTTCTCCACAAACAGAAAGCATATGAGCTGCCTCATGGGAAAACCAACAATCTGCATAAGCGAAAACAAAGACGCAGATCAGCTTTGCAGTAACCGCGAAGCTGATCAGCGCCTTTGTTTTCGCTACACAGATAGTACAATCCCTCTACTTCCTAAATCCGAAATTTCATGCTTCTAGCTGTCTTCTGTGACTGTACAGCCCAATTTGTGTCAGACCTGGTCCGAAACCACATTGTTGGTTTTTCCACGAGGCGGCTCATATAATACCAATGATCCATCTCATTTTTTCTCCTCAATTACGGAAACCACCACCATCTCCATCAAATCTAACTAAACTAAATCTAACTACACTAAATGATTTTTTAAAATTACAAATCCTAAAAAAACTATCTTTATCCTGTAAAAATCCATAAAAATACCATTTAAATGAATCTCCACCTTATATTTAAAATCATAATATGCCCGGTCACGCAATTTCCAACTGTGAAACAAGACATACAGCCTCGCTTCACGATTTAAATCCTTAAAACTTAATATGAACGACAAATGTTTTGTAATTACTCTTTTCTTTCGAAACAAACAGTTTTTCAATTCCGAAAGTAACTCCCAATTCAACTCCCCACGACACAAATGCCTGTGTTAAATCCAGATGACAAATGTTTGTCTATTTCGAGCGGGATGCGCTTACCTTTAATGTTTATACCTATAAAATCGCGTGAATGACAGGTGTAGTGACCCTGTCACAAACTGAGCTAGTTCGAAATTTTATGATATTTTATGATATACTAATATACCAGTATTTTAATGTAGTGTAAAGTAATTCAAATTTTGAATCACATCAAGGTAAAATCTGTTTTATTTCAAAAATGAAACCAAAGGTGCAGACCCGCCTTTGCACCCACAAACTGTAAATTCAGTACCTTTCATTCTCCTCTACCTATTTAGACATTACACATAAACAAAGACAAAAGATGTGGCTAAATAAGCTGGTTTAATATACTCATGGACAAAATTACTGAACAACAAATTTTTTCATGTCAAAGCTTTTTGAATGTTTGTATACTTATAGGTCTTCTTTGAAGTGACCGCATTAAATCTTAGATATAAATACAAATACAGCGCAATCTTCCGCCACATGGTCAAGCAGTCTTTTAATGGTCATGATAATCTCTGCAAAGAAACGTTATTAATCCATTTCCAATTTTTGATGCATTAAAATATAATTGAGGGGCGATACCAGATTTAAAATGTGATTGAGAATTGGCTTTTAATGTGCCGAATATAATAACAGAGTAACAAGTTTTAAACCGAAAAATAATCTCCAATAAATACAAAGTCAGTACTCAGAACAATATATATCTTAATGTAATTAATCTATTACTAGAGCGAAAGTTTAAAGATTTTAATAAATGTTGAACTCAGGGTGCGGATTTCGCCCTTGAGGTTAGAGTTATGCTGTTCGTAGTTTGTTAGGTACATATTAAAGACCTATAATATTCATTAACTTAATGTCAAGGGGTCAGAAAAAATAATTTTTATCACAGAAAAATCCACAACTGGTATACATATGCAAGTACATCTGCAGTTTCTCCGATCAAATGAAACTGGTTATACACCGCTGTCTCAAGTCAGCAACTTTTGGCACCAAAA
Organism: Rugalucina vietnamica; assembly: GCA_964017185.1. Taxonomy (NCBI): domain Eukaryota; kingdom Metazoa; phylum Mollusca; class Bivalvia; order Lucinida; family Lucinidae; genus Rugalucina; species Rugalucina vietnamica. Next base: position 7,336,298 of record OZ024875.1, read on the forward strand.
AACTTGAACTATTTTCTGCCTATCTAAACAGAGTGGGCAGCATAGGGCACTGAGTAAATATTATTCCTTGTATAATGAAGTGAGGATTAATCCCCGGGATTAACTTATCTCATAACTACCCCGCTGATCAAAGATTTGAGATTATCATTTTTCTCTGTTAGATAATAACAGAAATGGCTTCATATTAGCTTCTTATTGTTACAAAATATTATCATAACATTATTTTACAGAACCATGAAGTTCAATGCCCAGAACACAGAATAAAATCTGAAAACATTTTTTTTTTTCTGAATTTGGGTCTAGGTGCAAATTTTCATGATACGGTATTCCTGCAAGATGAGAAAGACTCAGCTTCAAAACTTGAGGGCAAAATGGAGAAAGGGAGGGAAGGCATGGTTTGAATCAGTTATATCCTTGATCAAGGCCCATAAACTCTGCATAGTAATGCATGCATGCAGGAAGTGCTGGCTCTGGACCCAACATGACTAAAAAAATATTGACTGGGACTTTAAGCAACAACACAAACAAAAGTGTTCATTTGCTCTAGCTGAATTGTGCATATCTTGTGTGTATGAGTATAATCGAAAAATATTAATCCAAGGTATAATGAAAAGCAATTTTCTTTGTATGTGACTCATGTAATCACATAGACATTTAATGGACAGACATATAATATTTCTATACAGAGTTGAAGATGAAAATAGGATATGATTTGAAAGTTGATATGTTAAACACAATGTGGTCAAATAATTGCATTCATATCCATCAAAAACCTACATATTTCATTCCCTTATGGATTATTCACTGCAGCCATACCAGGATTAGTTGCATTTTACAAGAATCAAACCAACTACATAACCGTGGCCATCGTATCAATATACCCACATTTGAACCAGGGCCACAACACTTTAATATACAGGATGTACTCAATCATTGCTCTACCAAGATGCCACATTTTGCCATAGTTTTGTACCCAGAGGTACAAGTGGTGACTCCATCCTGATATGACTGCAATATTGTTGTCTGGGATGTAAAGCAACATATCAAACAACCAAATTAATATTTATTTTTTTTTTTTTTTTTTTTTTTTTTCAAAAAGCTCATACTTAGTGACTTCTGAAATATTGTACAGCCCGGGAGCAATACAAGGGAAACAACTCGAAAGTGTTGTGTTTGACTTCAACAGGTGTGAGCCAATTTCATTAATTTTCATTTTAACTTAGAGATCAGAATAAAACAATTATGTCAGACTATGTGAGCTCACCATATACATGTATACCTGTGATTTTTATAGTGATGCAACATCAAAATGGAGTGCAGTGACTATAAAATGGATCAATCAGGCAACAACTTACAGTGACAAGTTCATTGCCTTGCTTTCTGATGCAGCAAGATCTGGCTTCCATGGCAATCACCGCACTCCATTTTCTCACCTTAGTATTGGGTGATGTTGCATCAGTCTGCATTGTAAGAAATTCAGTAGCATAATTCCGGGTATACTGGGTGCATGAGCTGAATAATGAGAGAACCTACTTGGTTTTTGTCAGGAAGGAATCCTTAAAGACAGGCTTTGCTGTGTCATGGACCATTACGAACCAAACCCGAACCATACCTATCAAGTGGAACAAGTTCTGATTACCCCCAGATACAGACAATTGGATAGATAATCCTGACCCCGAGTGACAAGGTGCAAGTTCTGATACCAATCAAACAGTGACACAATGACAACCGATAAACAATTACTGAAATTTAAACTCACCAAAAAATGAAACTAATGAACACATTGCCACAAAGACAAAGGATTTTTTCTTTTCTTTTTGTTTCTTACACTAATTCAATGATAATCAGTTAGCGGGTCATGTCTGAATTCAGCTGTCCTTTCTTTAGCATCTTAAACCTTAGCGGCTATCAGTAGCAGTTGCACATTTTTTTCTTCATGAAACTGTCATCTAGAGACAGAATGCATCGGACAAAGAAATTCATTATGAAAACCCTAAATGCAAGACTGGAGCCTGGCCCTGAGGTTATAAAACTTTTTACATGCCCAAAATTTTAGCTGCTCATTATTGACAAAATAGCCAAGATAAATTGAAATTTCAGGTTAAAATCACCAAAGCCTGCAATTTATCCGGCTAATAAATGTTAAAATGCCAACAGTTGTTGGCATTTTAACATTTATGAGCAGGATGAATTTTAGTCTCAGCTGAGCTGAGCATGAAAAAAGTTTTATTACCTCTGGGCCTGGTTACCAACTGCACTAATCAAGCAAGCATAATGACCATATTGAATGGTGTAAAAAAAACAACATAAAATTTTGTTATCTCCCTTTATCCAGATTATACAAATGAGCCACCTCGTGGAAAAACCAACAATGTGGTTTCCGAACAGGTCTGACACAAACCGACCTGTACAAGCACAGAAAAGAGCTAGAAGCTTGAAATTTTGGAGTTACGTAGAAGATGAATTGTACTATCCGAGTAGCGAAAACAAAGGCACTGATCAGCTTCGCGGTTACCGCGAAGCTGATCTGCGTCTTTGTTTTCGCCTATGCAGATTGTTGGTTTTCCCATGAGGCGGCTCAAATTACATGGTGTATTCTTTCACAATAAAATGCACTGCATGACTGTCTAATGCCAAATGAGCCACTACATGACAATTCAATCCAGCTTCTTTGCATTTGCATTTGGCAGACTTTGATCCTAAAAAAAAACTGAACTGTATGGTGAGAGAATCATCAATATGGCCTTTGTCTCTAGAACAAAATGGGCACCAGCATGGATTGGCAACATTTTTCACAGAGCTCAGAGATCAACCAGTTGAATTTGTCTAGCAATGACTCAATTAAGGTTTCCAGTTAAGGCCCTTCAATTATCAGCAAAATAGCATTACTTGGGTATAAAACTGCCCATAAAACTGCCCATTTCATGTGGGTGGGCCCCCAGTAATGCCCAAGCTATACCTCATTATGAAAACACGCCCATGTAATATATGAAATTTCCTAAGTTGTAAAAGTTGAAAAATTTCACTAGAATTTTTTGGATGTTTTTCTTATTTTTGCTCAAAACATAGATTGTGGGTGCACGTTAGAACCGCCTCGCTGAGGCGGTTCTAACGAGTACCCAGAACCTATGTTTTTGGAGCAAAAATAAGAAAAATAGGTATACCCCTGCGTATCCCAGTTTTGCTATATAAAAGTGGGGTAAAAGGGGGTATATATTGCACAGACATGTTTTCCTCATGTGGTCAGTGTACTGACAGACCCTTAACTTCAAACATGTCATCTAAGGTCCTGAGATATAATCTTAATGTCTTGTTATCTTGTCAGGTAACAATTTGGGCATTTAACTGCTTAATTAAGATTAAAAGTTAAGAAACTTGTGCAGACTGTAAATGTTTATTGTGACGATTCTCACAGCTTATTTCAAAACAAAACCCACAGTAGCCAAAAGTTGCTGATTTTATATTAAAGTGCACATTCAAGTATGCGCCAGTCATTTGTAACCACAGCTCCCCCACCTACAGGGAAGGGCGGGGATTATGCCCTGCCCATCCCCCAGGGGACAAACTGGAGGCCCTGCCCTTCATAACAGAACATCTCACTGGGATAAGAATCATTATAACAAAACCCTGTCATTTCCTCTGCACTGCACTGCCGAGACAATACAAAAGGTAATTGCCCCGCACTTTAGACCGGCTATACCCCTTTCTTCCCTGTAGGTGGGGGATAGGGGTTACAAATGATTGGTGCGTTATCAATATAGTTTTGAGCTCCGCACAACATTTTGGACAATAAAGCCATGTTCTTCTTGTGGAATCTAGTAAAGTGCCTCAGACCAGGACACAAGATGGTGATAGTGGTCTCTAATTCCCACCTGTCACTCCAGAGCTTTGGTCAGCATCAACTCTTTACCACTGAGCCACCATGCTTCCCCATACAGAACATACATCCTACTGCATTTGTATCCTTATCTAGCCTCTCTTGGGCCTGAGAGAAAGAAAATTAGTTGTTAGATTCATGGTATGAGAAACTAACAATTTATTTTCCATGGCCTTATTAAATTTCAAACATTTTCAGACCTCACATTTTATAGGAATCATAATGAATCATAGCACCTTCAGTTTTAAACCCACTCCTGGGGGTACATTTGACATGCAAGTCTGTGTGACCTCATATGCAGGTCAATGAAATTCAAACCCAAGGCTACAGGGTTTTTGCATATAATTCATTGGGCAATCAACATGTTTTATGTTATATCAGATAAAACAGAACTTCTTTTATAATTTGAGCCTTTGCGTGAGAAAACCCCCAACCTAGGTTTACGACCAGGTCCGACACAAACCGGCGTGTACAGTCACAGAAACTGACTAGAAGCTTGAAATTTCAGATTTAAGAAGAAGAGTGATTGTACTATTCCTGTAGCAGAAACAAAGGTGCTGATCAGCTGTGCAGTACTGTGCAGTTACTGCACAGCTGATCTGCGCCTTTGTTTTCGCCTATGCATGTTGTGGGTCTTCTTAAGCGGCAGCTCAATTTCCTTTGATCTGTTCATAATTACCTGCTCTGGGGCAAAAAAATAAAAGGTTCATGATTTATGCATGACATTGAAATTGATAGTAATCAATCCTGGAGCTTATGGAATGATCTGAGCAGACTTGTGGCACAGAAGCCAACACCTGATGTAGGACACCTGTTCCTAAAGCTATCTCCTTAACGCACCAGTCATTTGCAACCACACCCCACTGCCCCACGTCCACCGCACACACACCTATGTGGAAGGATTGGGCAGCCAGATTAAAGCGCCACCCACCCTGTGAATTTAGGGATCACGAGTTTGATCCTGGGCTTTTCCAATTTTTCTGATTCAACTTGAAACTGAGGTCCCATCTCCATATGACCTTAGCTATTGAGTAGGATGCAAAAGATCAATACAACCAATCAACTGTGCATGTGCAGCCACATCTGTGCCTTTGCCGTTTTCAAGGTTCTTTCCAGCTAAGGTCAAGGTGAAAAGGTATAGATCATGAAGTGACAGAAATGCTTATCAAAATGCAAGTTTAAGCAGCCTTATCCTTGTCGCAACAAGTCTGAAATAACAGCTAGATCCCTTGGTGCCAAGGTCAAGGTGAAATCAGGTAAAGATCAAAGGATGACTAATGATCAGGTAATCAAGTCATTAAAGGTGGAAAATCCAATCAATCAATATTAGCATGAAAAGTTTTGAGAAAATTTGTTTTTCTGCATTCTCTTAAATAAAGCTGCAGATCAGCCAACAAAACCAACACAGTTGATCATCAGTATGTTTGTTGTCCTTAACCAGACAGTACAATCCAATAGTTCTTTCTTAATCTGAAAATCCTCTGTGACTCTATGACCAGTTTGATTTTGCACTGAATGGAAACACAGATTAGTCAGGTCTTCTTCTGACATGGCTCAATATGATGTCATCCTCTAAGATTTCATTGATCCTGAAAATGCTGTTTTTCTGTTACTTTGCAATAAATGAAGATTGCTGAGAGATTAGATTGTGAAAGCCACTTTGAAATTTTAGCTCAACAGGTCTGATTGCAACCGAATGACCAGAACTACACAATCAGAAAGTATTGACTTTGCAGCCAAATCATTATGAAAACTTGCCCATGCAATATACAGAGATTTTTTCAGAAGAAAAAATGAAAATTTCATTTGAAAAATTTCAACTTTTTAAATATTTTTTCTCAAAACATACAATGTGGGTACACGTTAAGAACCCCCTCGCCAAAATGTATGTTTTGGGTCAAAAATAAGAAAATTAGGTATACCCCTGCAAACCCTAGTTTTTCTATATAAAAGTGGGGTTTTCTATATAAAAGTGGGGTTTAAGGGGGTTTAAGGGGACATACATTTTACGGGCATGTTTTCCTAATGATCTTACTTTAATTTATTCCTGGGCTGAGGTCCTGTAAAAATGTAATACTGCGTTTACACTATGTTCCCAGCGGTCACGGCGGCCACGTTTCAGACAACCTTGAGCAAAACGGGATAACCGTGATGCAACGCAGGGGAACGGGATAGGCAAACGTAGCACGCCGGGATAACCATGGACACTGTGACAAATTTTTTGACAGTTTAAAAATCTGCCACAGCAGTCACGGCGGAAATGAGAAATGTAATGGGCCGTGATAAAACGGGCTGAACGTAACACACCGTGAAAGAACGTAACAGTACGTAGTGAAACGTGGAGGCGGTCCTTAGTGCAACGGGAAGCTAGTGAATAGCCCGGCAAGCTACGGATCTTCCACGTTCTGTTGCATTTGATCACGGTCGTCTCGCTTCTCGTCCCGTTTCCTACGGAATACCCAACACGTTTTGTTGCGTTAAGTTACGGTGCGTTACGGTCTTTGACGGTGTTCACCCCGTTCTACTGCATATGTCATGTTCTGTTACGGTTATCACGGCGCGTGAAGTTTATAGATATAAAATGGCATATCATGGGGACAAGTTCCTTCATATTGGAGCAGTCACGAAAGTGAACAATACAGACCATACGCTGCACTATGCAATTGAAGAAAAATTACAATCCCGAACTTTCTTAACTATGCAGTCGGTTGTTGAGGAGCGCGATTGTTATTATTTCAAAGGACTTATTCGTATATGTAATGACTGGGTAAGCATGCAATAAGTAAATCAGTTCATAGTGTTTAATACAGAGTAACTTCCGACATTAATAATGTAACCAAAGACAACAGTCGCGACGTAACGTTATTCTGATCGCCTCGGAACAGTTCTTGGTTCTGCTGGTTCATTTTCTCTATCATAATTGTCGACAGTGAGATTTTGATTATTGTCCCGATGATGCATGTTCGTAAACCCTGATCTTGCCTTACGCAGTGCATCTTCTCTCCAGTCCCTTGGTCTTCCTTTGTCTCATAGTCTCGATGCGATGGTGGTCTGTTTTTGCCTAGAAATTTGAATTCTGATTTATCACGACATACTTCTCGTCCATCAGACATCCTCCTTGCCCATACACTTGAGCCCTTGATTTTGTAAACGATATATGCATGGGTTTCGTATGGTGGTGTCCACTTGTTTGCTTTGTTTTGTTTTAATAATACTTTGTCCCCTGTTGAAAGTCCTTTTGGCCTGGTGTTTCTATTTCGTGCATTTCTCTTTATTTTAGCCTTGTATTCCTTGTCCCTTTCATTTACCTCCTTGGTTTGGCTGTCTTTGTTATTGTCATCTTCTCTCTGCCTGTAGTCCAGTTTTATTCGCACCTTGCGATCCATCATGCCGTCATATGGTGTTAATCCCGTCGCTGGATGAGGTGTTGACCGATAGCCTGTTAGCAACTCCTGAATTGCTACTTGTGCTGGTTTGTTTTCTATTCTGGCTCTCTGCTCAGTTTTGTTCAACAGCTTCATGAAGTTTTCAGCTTCTCCATTGGCTTGCGGGTGTAATGGCGTGATCCGGTGGTGCCTGAACCCTTCCTCAGCTGCGAAATCCGTGAATTCTTTTGAGTTGAACGGCGGTCCGTTATCTGTTTCCAATTGTTCAGGTGTCCCATACGTAGCAAATACCTTTTTTAACTTCTCTTTCGTAGGTTTTGCTGCGGTGGAATATGTCACTTCAACTTCTGGATACCTGGTTCTTTTATCTATGATAACCAGGTTATAATGTCAATCCGGATAAGGCCCTCCGAAGTCCACTGAAACCGTCTGCCATGGTTTCTCTTGTATTTTCGTCATTTTCAGTGGTTCTCTGTCGTGGTGAAGTGTCGTCACCTGACACTCATAACATTGTCCGACTACCAGTTCAACCTGTTTATTCATCTCTGGGAACCAGTATTTTTGTTGCAACATCTGTTTCGTCTTGGTCATCCCTAAGTGTCCCAAACTGTGAGCTGCCTTTATCACGGTGCAGCGAAGCTTCTTTGGGATAACTATCTGGTTCAGTCTGAAGACTAGCCCATCTACGACATACAATTCCTGTTTGATATTGTAGAATTGGCTGATGTCAGTGTCCTTTCGGTGTTTTTCCCAGTCCTCTCTAAGGATTCTTTTGTATATATTCCGTAGTTGCTTGTCATTCCGTGTTTCCTCTCTTTAATCCTATCAAGAACTATTGCATGTTCTGAGTTTATCACACTCTTTATGACCTTCTCCGTACCGTCTGTGCCTGTTACAGGTAATGGGTGCCTTGATAAATAATCTAGTGGGTCCCGTTCGTCTTTTCCTGGTTAGTAGCACAGCTCGAAATCCACATCTTGCATATCCATGACCCACCTCTCTATTCTTGGTGGGAGTTTGGCTGTGACTTTATTAAACATTGAAATCAGGGGTTTGTGGCCTGTAATAATTTTGAATTTCGGCGCACCTAGCAAATACATTCTTAGCCTGTTTTTCGCCCATCGGATAGCTAGTGCGTCCTTTTCAGTTTGGCTGTATCTTTTCTCTGTTTTGGTCATGGTGCCGCTTATAAAATGAACAGGCTGTAATCCATTTCCAATGTTCTGGAACAAACCGGCAGACAATCCATCGTGGTAGCTTGCCTCCGTTCTGACCACAATTGGTTTGTTTGGCTGGAAATAAATCATGGTATTGTCTCCCGAAATGCTGTCCTTAAGTTTGTCAAATGCCCGTTGTTCTTCGTTTCCCCAGCTAAATCTGACTTGTTCTTGAGTGAGTCTCCTCAGTGGCGCAGTCAGTGATGCGTAACGCGGAATAAACTTTGACAGATATCCGGTCATGCCTAAGAAGCTTTTCACGGCCTCTTTTGTCTCAGGGCGTTCACATTCTTTGATTGCTTTAACCTTGTCTAACCTTGGTTTGAGTCCATGTTTTGTAAAGTGGTATCCATAGAATTCGAGTTCTTCTACCCCGAACTGACATTTGTCTAGGTTAAATGTCACCCCATAATCTTCCGCTCTCTGAAATACTGCCCTGAGTGTTTCATTGTGTTCTTCAATATTTTGACCACCAATGAGGATGTCATCCCGCTGGTTAAGGCACATAGGTATGTCCCCGAAGATCTTGACCATCATGTCATCAAACAAGTCCTGTGAAGCTTTAGCACAGAATATCAAGCGCTTTGGTCGGTAGTTTCCCCACGGTGTACTAAAGGTCACAACAGCCCTGGAATCAGCATGTAACATCAACTGGTGATAACCACTGCGCATTAGTCCAGCTTTGAAAATACCGTGCAGTGCTTCAGCTAGAATAATTTAGCAGGGCGCATCGCCCTGTTGCCCTTTTCTAGCGCCCTGTTGTGCCCCTTTTCATGCAGTTTGCACCCTGCCCTTTTTAAGTATGAGGCTGGAGTAACCAAAAGTGAAGTTATAGTTGCAGTATGATTACTGCATGGTTGACTTCCTTAATCCTAAATGTTTGTTGTCAATAATAATTACTCAAAATAATTTTGACACATCTTTGATTATAATTGCCTCAGGTGACACCACTTCCAGTTAAGTGTGAATTAAAAGTATCAGGTTTAACTAGGTAATTCATTTATGAAAAGAAAGGAAGAAACAACTAAAAATTGTCACAACTCAAAATTGTTTGAGTAGACTCAGACTGACTTCTTGAAAGGTCAGGGTTATCATCAGACAGTTTAAGATAAAGACTTCCATATTAAACGTTTTTAGTATATTTCTCTTCAAATGTCCAATAGTCAAGAAAATGTACACCCTGCAGCACACACAAAGAAAGAAAATAAAAAGTATTTACCTGGTAAAGAATATTTGGATTAGTCAATTTATAGTATAACTAATAAAGTGATTATCATCTTTTGGAATTAAACTATTTCAAAAAAACACTGTGGTCGAAAAGTGCCCTTTTTACTAATTGCCACACGCTGAAAGTGCCCTTTTCAGCATAAGTCCGCCCTGCCCTTTTCAAATCCTAGCTGGAGCACTGCCGTACATTCATGGAATTTGTAGATAAAATCCTCTACTATTGGCCCCTGTGTAATCCTGTTTCTCTCCATAAACTTGTTTGGTACCCTCAAATCTATGCAAGCGCGAATCATGTTTGATTTGAGTTCCTCATACGGGGTGTGCACATATTTTGGTTTCGGCTGAACGACTACAGGTGAACACCATGTAACTGGTTCATCTTTGGGCACGCATTCAAAGATGTCGTCCTGTACACACTGGTCTAGCCACAATTTCAGAGGTTTTTGAAGGTAGTACGGCACAGGGCGAGGTCTTTGTGCTACAGGTGCTGCATTTTCTTTCATGTTGAATTGCACATACACTTCCTTGTTATTCTTAATGTCCCTGATTCTCCCAATACCCTCAAAGATTTTGCTATGCTTGGTGGTTATTTCTTGAATAGATTTGTCCCATGTTGTGTTTCCTACGGCATGTATGTTCACCTCAGTTTCTGGAATTCGCAGGTTATTTAAGCTTGCAAAAGACCCCTTCTCATCAATTTGCAGCATGCAGAGTTCAGTGAGCGTATTTTTACTTATCAGCGGTGGTGAATTTATTCTGCCTTTGATAACAAGAAATTTTGTTTGCTTACCGCAAGTCTGGTTCCTCAGGATGGCGTCAAATTCACCCTTTATCTGTAATTCAGCCTGCAACGCACGTAGCTTGGTTCTGCTCTTCTGAAGATTTATTTCCTGTCCAGATCTGTGCAGCAACGCCCTATACTGATACTCGTCCATGAGGTTGGTGTCCGCGCCCGTATCCGGCTCCGCCAGTATGTGAACGTCGTTGAGCATCAATGGTATAGTTTTCTCTAACCCATATGTTTTCTTGACCATTTTAATGCGCATGTGCGCCACGTATTTTGCCAAAAAACTCCTCATCTTAACTATCCTCGCTGTCTAGATCAGTCTCTGTTGTTCGTTTTACTGTGCGTTTCTTTGTAGCACGATAACTGCCACTTTGTCGGTTATTACTAGGCCAGTCTTTATTCCTGCTAGACCTGCAGACGGCCGCAAAATGATTGTACCTGGAACAGTTATTGCACTTTTTGCCTTATGCCGGGCAAACATTCCCTTCTGCATGTACTTCGAAACCGCAATTTGGGCAATTTTCATCTCTAGATCTCCTACTATTCTCAGATGAATATCTCTGTGGCTTTTTTGATTTTCGCCTAGTGTCCTCAATTTTGGATATTGCTTGTTCGTATGGACTTACCGACATATCTCTCATTTGAAGCAAAATGTCTTCTATCTGCCCTGCTTCAGTTAGGAATTCCTGCAGTGTCCATGCTTTTGAGATACACTTCTGGATTAACATCTTGTTTTCAATCGTTTGGATCAAGTGTTCGAGTATACGTTCATCGTTAGCCTGAGTGTTCCCAAATTCGCAGTTATGCGCTTTTTCTCTCAAGCGCGTGGCGTAAGCCACTGTTGATTCCCCCATCTGTGGCCTCATCTTCAGAAACATATATCGGGAATAGTGTTTATTTCTTTTAGGAATAAAGTAGTCATTTAACTTTTTCCTTAGTTTTTGGTAGACATTCAGTCCTCTCTCAGTCGAATCTGGAAGGCTCTTCTCCAGCCTGGATATTTCCTGACCGCCGTATATGATCATGGCATCCTACTTATCCTGCGGGTTTACAATTTTGAAATAGCGAAACTCTCTCTCTATGCCTTCCAACCAGTCTTCCCATGCTTTCCCTGTAGAAAGTTGGTCCTCCGATGGTCTAAACGGCAATGCACGAAGGTTCCGAGACTCCGTAATAACCGTAACAGTTTCGTTTTCCGCCATTTCTAACCCGTATCTAGTCATGTATGAGTCAATGTTTATCTGGTTCTCTTCTCGTGGTCATAATTTCCGAAATTTCAGTTCATTGAATACTCATCTGTCCTGATGTGGCCTCTCCCGCGTCCGAGTTGACCTTCGTCGCCAATGTAATGACTGGGTAAGCATGCAATAAGTAAATCAGTTCATAGTGTTTAATACAGAGTAACGTTCAGACATGAATAATGTAACCAAAGACAACAGTCGCGATGTAACGTTATTAGAACGTTTCCGGTTAATGTAAAATAGGAATATAAGTTAACGACACTACAGTATACAAAAGGCAAAAATGTGCTTTATATTGTATGGTGTCTAATTTTCCTCCGTAGCTGACCTTGACAGACCGAAAAAACGTGTTACGCCTTGGTCAAAACGCAACTGACCACAACAGAACGTAACAGGCCGTAATAGAACTTGCTAATAATCGTGATAGATCGTGGATAACCGTAACTTACCTTAGCGCCTCCGTGACACACCGGCTTATTACTACCACGGCTTGTTACGGATATCGTAATACAATGTAAGAAAACGTAACAAAACGTAATAGATCTTGAAAATCAGATAAATATATTACCAAAACTCCACGGCACGCTATGTTTCTAGCAAACGGGGCTGCCGGGAACATAGTGTAAATGCAGCATTAGGTATGCTAAGCAAATTATTCCTTGACAATTAAGACTCTCATACAAAGATGGGGAAGATTACCAATACTCACTGTATATTCCTACTATCAACTGACTCAGCAGTTGCTGCCTCTTGAATTAGCGATGGATGAAGAATAGTCAAATGTCACACAAAAGAATAAGCTAGAGGTGTGTGTGTGTGTTGGGGGGGAGGCTGGGGTCAATTATGGGCACCGCTGCCTACCAAGCAACAATGAACATTGGATCACAATCCATGGGTTCAAACAGGCATGTTACACCCTAAATGCCTCGAGATCTGTAGTCCCTAAAGCTGCAAGCAAATTCAACACATGATACTGTAACCAAACTTGATTTCATGGCTTTAAAATTTTGAGATTTTGTCTTAATGCTCATTGTTGCGCAAATTTAATTCCGGGACAGTGTAGCTAGACTATTAAAATACAGTAAAAATGGTAACTTACACAGTGACCAATTTTCTGGAATATATATTTAACATGTAAAACCGGCAAAAATAAATAGGCAAAAATAAATCGCTCAAGAAAATAATTTAGTTTACAGTAGTGACTGCCCGGCAGTCTAATTCTCAAAATGCCATTCAAGCTTCCGGCCTGGAAATATTACATCATAAATTCTTTGACCCCAGTTTATTAACATGTTGTTCAATCAAACTAAACATTGTTCCTGTCAACCAGGGGGGAAAATCATTAATATCAATATGCATAATTTGAGCCGCTTCATGGGAAAACCAGATTTTTGCCTGGGCAAAAACAAAGGCGCAGATCAGCTTCGCAGTAACTGCGAAGCTGATCAGCGCCTTTGTTTTCGCTAGATGGATAGTACCATTTCTCTTCTTCTTAAATCAGAAATTCAAGCCTCTAGCCTGCTTTTGTGACCGTACATGTCGATTTGAGTCAGATCTGGTCGGAACCCTCCCACCTGACCGGTTAATCCGAGCCGCATCATGAGAAAACCAATGTGGTGTTTGAACAGGTCCGACACAAACTGAGCTGTACAAGCACAGAAGATGGCTAGAGACTGGAAATTTTGGATTTAAGTAGAAGAGGAATTGAACTATCAGTGTAGCGAAAATAAAGGCGCTGATCTGCCCCTTTGTTATCGCATATGCAAAATATTGGTTTTCTCATGACAAAGCTTATCATGTCTTCTGATAACAAAATTATGAGCCGCCTCATAATAAAACCAGCAATTTGCATAGGCAAAAACAAAGATTTTTGCTGCACGGATAGTACAATTTCCCCCCTACTTATATACAAAATTTCAAGCGTCTAGCTCTTTTCTGTGATTGTACAGCCTGATTTGTATCAGACCTGTTTGGAAACCATATTGTTGGTTTTCCCATTAGGGGGCTCATATGACAGCCTCTGAAGCCTGAAGATGGAGTGTCATCTTCGGAATCAATAAAATAACAACTTTAGTTTATAATTCCACACTTTAATACCAGCCAATCAATAGGGATTTACTTCCATATCTTCTTCATTTGAGCTGAGTCAAAAGTTATGGCACCTGACTTCCCCGACAATTCCAACCAGGTCCCGTCAAAACTGAACTGTACGGCCACAGAGATGATTTAGACAAAATTTGTAGAGGGGTATTAAAGACCTACTTCTGAAGTAGCTAATAGGGGTACCCCTGTTTATTCGGTTAATGACCCCTAATGGTGCAATATGGTTTTTAGATCAAAGGACTGTCATAATGAGGTGATTATCACATCTCTGCAGGCGGTCATAAAGAGGCCCCTAAAGGATAATACCTGTAGTTCCAATGTTTATTGATTTTATGGTCCCTGATAACCTGTGCAATAAAAGTGCCTCCCTCTGCAATCAATATTGATTTTTCCTGTTTTGGCCCCTACCTGTATTCTGAGTTATTGTCAGGGCACTAGGTTTTTTAATGCCCTGTCCCTTGTCTAATGACCCCCAATAGACATGGAAATAGGTCTTTAAGCGAAAGATAACATCAGGTAAGGGAGGTGCGCATGCGTGGAATAAGCCAAGGCAGGTTTCAGTGTGTGCAAAATATATGGCAAATAAATAAATAAACATCTTTTGGAAATAAATATAAACTGTACCAGGTGATACTAAAGTTACCAAAGCTTGATTTGTCAAGTGGTTTCAGTGGTTACTGGATATAGTTTAAGTGATATTCGAAGTGATATAGTGTACGATGGCGAGCGAGGTCGGAGAAAATGGCGGAGGCACCTTAGAGGGTGCAGTAGGCGGTGCTGTAACATACTCAGAAGTGCTCCAAGGTACTGTTAAAATTGATTCGAAACCGATATTTCTTAAAGAGTCTGACCTGTTTGGGAAAGTAAAACCCACTAAAGAGCAATTTCTAACAAACGCAGAGATGTATAAAACATTAGCCAAGGACATACCCGTAGAAGCCATACTGGGAATACAACGGGTGGGCTCCCTGTGGCGCCTCTATATTGAGGACATTGCTAATCGTGTATTGCTCCTAGCGAAAGGGGTTTCCTTAAGGGGCAAGACAATTCAACTGTATGAGAAAAATCCATTTACACCGGACAGATCGGGACAAGTGCGTGTTCGAGTCAAAAACATTCCTCTGTCAGCTGACGATAGCATAATAGTAAAAGCATTGAAAGATGCAGGATGTGAGCTTGTGGAAAATCCTTCTCGCGAGAAGTTGCGAATTGACGGTAAACTTACAAACTGTGAAACTGGGGATAGAATAGTATTCATCAAGCCCCCTAAAGAACCCCTCCCGAAAGTCATGAAAATGGACATGTTCCGCGCCGTTATTGTTCATCCTGGCCAAATAGTGAACACTAGAAAGCAGGTATGCGGAAAATGTCTCCAGGACAATCATCGTACAAGTGATTGCATGAATGACTGGGTGTGTAACCGTTGCATGATATCTGGTCACAAAAGTGGTGACTGTCCTATGACATCAGTCGATACACATCAAAACGAGGACGATATTCGGCCTGAGCCGGACACAGTGAAAACCGTCGAAATCCAATCAGCTACTCGTTCGAATCTCATTGGTGAGCTTACGATGGCGGGCCCGGCGCCGCACAGCTCACCCAGAGAACATAAGAAAGCTGATAGGAAGCTTAAACAAGACAGGCCCCCGACGGGAATAATCGCTAAATCCATCCAGGACTATTTCATTACAAGTGACAAAACCCCCTTAAAAGACAAACAAAAACCTACAGTAAGACACTCACCCCCTACCCCCATTGAAGAACAGAAGTCCCAGAAGAAGACAAAAATGCGCGGCGACGACAGCAGTGAAAACAGCGGCTCCGAATCCAATGATGAGTGACCCATATAAACTGACTATGTGTGGCTTGTTTGGTACAAGCCTTCTGGTATACGTTTTAATAAGAACTAGAAGTGAATATAAAAAGACAACATATAAAATAATACTTAAAATATGAACGATTATAAATAAAAAATAAGTACAGTATATTAAACAATGAAGACTGGACACTCAAATATTCATATACTAACGCTTAATGTTCAAGGTATAAGAGACAGCAGAAAACAAAAACGCTTATTTGAATGGTCTAAGCAACAAAAAGCAAGTGTATTATTTCTCCAGGAAACGCATTTAACACCGGAATTACTTGTAAACTTTGAGCAGCAATTTAAAGGTACGGCAGTACACTCAGTGGGTACCTCAAGCAGTAAAGGTGTATCAATATTGATTCACTCATCTGTTAGCCATAAGGTACTTAATACATACTGCGACGCTTACGGTCGCCTTTTAATTGTGAACCTCGTGATCGATACCGTGACCTATACGATGGTAAATATTTATGCGCCTAATAATCAGGCCGATCGAAATATATTTTTCAAACAGTTGTTAGAAAATATAACGGATCATGCTGAAGGCCCGTTAATTCTTGCTGGCGATTATAACGAAATTTTGGATCCAAAAATAGACAGGAAAAATCGCTCAAATAAAATACCGAAAAGAACAAAAGCTAGTAATTCTTTGGGTAATTTGAGTCGCGAAAAGGGGCTAATAGATATATGGAGGTTGAGAAATAAACATGGAAACGACAAGCCTTAAATGAGGCAAGCAGAATTGATTATTTTTTAATACAAACTGAACTGGAAAATAATGTTATTTCTTGCGACATCAGACCGGCGCAAATTAGTAAAACAAGCCACTTGTCAGTATCGTTAAAACTAAAAATATGTGACGAAAACAGAGGCCCAGGCATATGGAAAATTAATAACAGCATCGTAAATGATACCGAATATAAAGCATTAATAAATCAGACGATTGAAAGTTGTAAAACATTGCAAGCTACTGAGAATTTATCACCTCATGATGTATGGGAAAAGGTCAAAATAGATATAAGGGAAGTAACTCAATCTTATTCAAGAAATAAATCAAAACGGGTAAAAAGTCGATGCGTTTTACTCGAAAATAGACTCAGTGCGCTTCATAAATTACAAGACGAAACTAATGAATCAAATGAAAATTTAAACACGGAAATAATGAATATCGAAACAGAATTAAACACAATTTATCAGAATAGAGCAATTGGTGCACAAATAAGAGCGCGAGCACAGTGGGTAGAGCAGGGTGAGAAAAACACGAAATTCTTTTTAGGGCTTGAAAAAAGTAGACAGAGTAAGAAAACTATAAGAAAATTAACCACGACCGACGGACAGATATTGACGGAGAGTTCAGACATTCTTAATGAGCAGATTAATTTTTACAGTAGCCTTTATACATCGAAAATAAACGATACCGCGAAAATGAAAAACTATCTCGACTCAACACATTTATCGAATAAGCTGTTGCAAACAGATAAGCAATTATGTGACCAAACTATTACAAAAGACGAATGTAGGAAGTCCCTTTTTTCTATGAAATTGAATAAAAGCCCTGGTTCCGACGGGCTGTCGGTAGAATTTTATCAAACTTTCTGGGACCAGCTAGGGGACCTATTTATGAACGCATTGTACGAATCAATTACAAAAGGGCAGCTAACAGATACACAAGGGTCTGGAATTTTAAGTCTCATTTTTAAGTCTGGAGATGAAACCTCGCTTAATAATTGGCGCCCCATAACGCTGTTAAATGTTGACTACAAAATAATAGCCAGAGTTTTAGCTTATAGATTGCAAAAAGTAATTGCAAAAATAGTAAGCTCGGATCAAAATGGATATATAAAAAACAGATTCATTGGTTTCAGTATAAGGCAAATACAGGATGTCATTGATTACGCCGAAGACTGCAATTTAAATGGTGTCTTATTATTCCTTGATTATCAGAAAGCATTTGACTCGATAGAATGGAACTTCATGAATATGACATTAGAAAAATTTGGATTTGGATCGTCCTTTATCAATCTTGTAAAAATGTTATATAAAAATGCAAATAATAAAATAGTTAACAATGGGTGGGTATCAAATAGCTTTGGGATTTCGCGAGGAATCAGACAAGGCTGTCCGATATCGGCGTTATTGTATATCTTAGTAGCAGAAGTTATGGCTGAAAGAATACGAAACAATAATCAGATCAGAGGTATAAAAATAGGAAGGTCAAAAATATTAAAATTAACTCAAATGGCGGACGATACGACTATTTTTTTAGAATCTGAACATAATATCCCAATATTATTAGATGAAATTCAGAGCTTCTCAGAAGTATCGGGCTTAGTACTAAATAAATCGAAAACAAAAGGGTTACTTTTAGGCAGAAATAGGCGTAACGTTCATTTTATCCATGGGATAGATTTCTCAATGTCAGCCATAAAAGCTTTAGGCATATATTTTAGTACAAATAGACAAGAGAGTCAACGGCTAAACTGGAATAAATTATTAGAAGATATCCAAAATTTGTTGAATTCTTGGAAAAGACGTAAATTAACATTACTAGGAAAAATTACAATTCTTAAGACATTAGCGATGTCAAAATGCAATTATTTGCTACAGTGCATTACGGTGACCAATGAGGTGTTAGCAAAACTGGAACACCTGTTCTTTAAGTTTATTTGGAATGATAAACCGGACAAAATAAAGCGAAAACAGTTAATACAAAACTACGACAAGGGCGGCTTAAGGATGGTAGATATCAAAACGCAACTACAAACTTTTCAAATTAAATGGGTGCATAGACTAGTAAACGGTAATGATGCCAACTATAAAACCATACCGCAATTTTATTTTGATAAATATGGAAAACACTTTTCATTATTCAAGATGAATTTCGGGTCAGAAAAGAATTTGAAAAATATAAAGCTTCCCAGTTTTTATAAAAATCTGGTTTCGGCTTGGGTAAATGCTGGAGGTTGCTGTACAGACGAGCCAAAATCATTTGTAAATATACGGAAACAAGTTTTATGGGGAAACCGGTTTATAAAATGGAACGGAAAATGTTTACTGTACAAAAATTGGATAGACGACAACATTCTTTATGTAAATGATATAATTTCGCCGGCTGGAGAAATTGACACTACCTTGATTTTAGAAAAGCTAAATGTAAAACAAAACTGGATAAGTGAGATATACAAGTTAAAACAGGCGATTCCAGAGATATGGAAAAATATATTAAAAAGCCGCGAATCTAGAGAATCGAGAGTGAACACTAACACTGGACTTTTCTTATATGATCAAAATAATAATAAAACATTCAATTTGCCATTAGAAAACTTATTGCAAAATAAGCATATTTCATCCTTTTTGAGAAACCGAAACGTAATCAGACCGATAATGGAGAAATATTGGGTAGAGCATCTGAATTTACCATCACACAGCGAATTTTGGGATCCAGTTTATAAATCGTTATTAACTGACTTACAAAGTAACAAACTTAAAGAATACAGATTCAAATTAATAAACGCAGTACTACCATGCAAACAACTTTTGTTTAAATGGAAACTAACCGATAATCCGTTATGCGAGATCTGTAAAATTACCGAAAACTATAACCACCTATTTATCGAATGCCCAGCAGTTCAGCAATTATGGAAACATGCGATTCGTAGTCTTAAAAAATGCAGTTTCACACAATCGCTTAAGCATTTAAAATATCTGATAGTTGGTTTTAGATCAGAACAAAGGCAGTATGTAGAACTAAATCACATTCTTACGACCATTGGATATGCCATATATAAAGGGTACTGCATAAGCGAAAATCGTAAAAAATATCTTGATTTACTAAGATTAACAAAGACGGAATTTCAAAAATCTTTCGAAGTGGCAAAATCACTGAAACTAAAGCAAAGCAAACTGTTTTCAAGCTTTATAAAATACTTTGTGCACGATGAGTAATAACAATCATAAATGTATTTTAAACTCATGTGCCTCTGCTAGTTATCTTTACGAAAGCGTAAAGTGGTCGGCAAAAAGAGGCAACTTACAACTACACGTGTTTAGAATGTACGAACGTCTAACGTCTTCCCAACAGGCTGTTTTTTGCATTTCGTTTTCGCTTCAGCAAGGCAACTGTACCGGGAAATTTGGGCGCGGTTTTTCTAAATGTTCGTAGTAACACGCACTTTCAATCTTTATATTAATCCCGTGCAAGATGAGTGAATCAATGAGGTTTATATTAACTTGAAAGACGCAATATTATCTAGTATATGAACCAGATTTATTTTGCGACATTTTGCATCTTGTTTATTATGCATGCATGATTTTATTTATACTGCATGTTTTGTAAGCGGGTGGAAGGGAACCCCGACCCTTCTCTCGCAATTGACGGGGGATTAAATTTAGAAAAGGCAAAAAAAAAAAAAAAAAAAAAAAAAAAAAAAAAAAAACATCAGGTAACCATGTTCATGAAATAAATACCCTCGTAAACCCCACTTGTATAAAGTAAAACTGGGGTTTATAGGGGTATACCTATTTTTCATATTTTTGATCCAAAACATAGATTGTGGGTACTCATTAAAACTGCCTCGCCGAGGTGGTTCTAACATGTACCCACAATCTATGTTTTGAGAAAAAATATCAAAATTTGTCTGATGAAATTTTCAATTTTTACACCTGAAAAGTATTTCAACATATTACATGAACATGTTTTCGTAATGCGTCACAAATGAACTGTACGGTCTAAGATGATTTAGACATAAAATTAGTAGAGGGGTGGTCTTACTAGCTAGGTACACAGCAAAAGCAAGAGTACTGATAAGCTACATGCTTAGAAATTGGAACAGCTACTGTGAATTCAGAAATTGTCATATGACTTTTATTTTGCGAATTTTCTATTTCCGAATGATTTGCAAGGTCTTGAATTCAAGAACAAGTGTAAATGTAGTCTTACAAGATATAGAGATTCTTTATTAGTGAGAACCTTGAATTCGCGAGGCATCCAATTCACGAATATTCACTAAAATTAAGTTCTCAAAAACATTTACAAACTTACAGTATTTATAAAACCAGGGATTAGGCTTCTCATCAACTTATATTTTATCTAGAATTTGCCCAAATATAAATTGTAAAACTTCTGTAAGTTAGCAATTGGGAAGCAGTTGGGGCCATGGTGTTACGATGACCTTATTCAGTGACCACAGAAGAGCCGCCTCATGGGAAAACCAACAATCTGCATATGTGAAAACAGACGCAGATCAGCTTCGCGGTGACCGCGAAGCTGATCAGCGCCTTTGTTTTCGCTACTCGGATAGTACAATTCCTCTTCTACTTAAATCCGAAATTTCAAGCTTCTAGGACTTTTCTGTGCTTGTACAGGCCGGTTTGTGTCCGACCTCTTCAAAAACCACATTGTTGGTTTTCCCACGAGGCGGCTCAAATCTTATTATGAATCAGAATTCACCAATTGTTGTTACATGTACCATTTACCAGATGAACATACTTATAATGGGTGCCTGGTGCGGTCTATGTGACAGTTTAAATCAAACCTGGTTTCCAAGTTTCCAAAGGCTCACCCCACCCTCTGCATACACCACAATACTGTCAACATTCAAACTTCCTGTGTTCACTTACCTGAAAATAGAAAGAAACAAAATATAAGAAACAAGAAGTCTTAAGGGTGATGACTGCTCACCTGTGAACCAACATCAGGAAAACATGTCCATGCAATGAATACCCCTTTAAACCCCACTTTTATATAGCAAAACTGGGGTATGCAGGGGTATATCTATTTTTCTTATTTTTGCTTCAAAACATAGATTGTGGGTACTCGTTAGAACCGCCTCACCGAGGCGGTTCTAACGTGTATCCACAATCTATGTTTTGAGCAAAAATAAGAAAAATATCGAAATTTTTCAGCTGAAAATTTTCAATTTTAAACCTCAAAAAGTCCCTGTTTATTGCATGGGCAAGTTTTCGTAATGACAATTTAAGAAACGTGATGAAGCTACCCCTTTCTGGGTATTAACCAGTACTATGGGGAGTTAATGTTTCTTGCTCAAGGACACCAATCATTGCCAGTGGGATTCGAACCTCAACACACTGACATACTAACCACTAGGCAATCACACTGTCTCTCAACTAAACCACAACTTGAAGCTGAACTATTTAAAGTTCACTCTAGACCAAAAGGTCTTTCTTTGACCCTAATGAAATTAAATGGTTTCCATTTCTAACTTACTAGTAAATTAAGCAATCATTCAGTTGGACAAACACATTTGGCTTGAGTTTCAGGGCTATAAAGAAACCACTTAATATAATTAATCACATTAGAACATCTATCATTTCCCATGTTTGACCTACCAACAGTTTATAGATGAGCCCCTGAAGGAGAAAATCTAATAATTTGGGCTTAATTGGGACTTAAAAAGGTTACCAGCCTCTACCCTTTGATGTCTGAAACTTAGTGTAGCATGAAGCAATACCATGATACAGGTTTAATCATAATATCAGTTAAGACTGACACCCCTGGAGACTCACCTTAGCACCATGTTGCAATGCCATTACCTTAAAGTTTGTATATCTGTGACTTTATTGAGAAACTCAGATGCTGAGCAAACTTGGGTAAGCTTAAACTTTCAGAAGTCCTTTTGGGAAAACTGTCAGACTTATATGATTTAGCTCAGCCAAGAAATCAGAGGATCAGTAAATTGGCTATGCTGAAAGCCCAATCTAAATTACAATCCACCCCCTCATCTCCCTCAAAGAAGAAGAAGAAGAAGAAGAAGAAGAAGAAGAAGAAGAAGATGATGATGATGATCAAGATGAAGTCCTTCTTGTTAATTTCAAAGCACAGAACTCCAGAATTTTTCCCCAAACTTATCCTACAGTAACAACCATGGCAATCAAGTAAATGTTTTCTGTCATAGAGTGACCCATGCCAGATGCCACTGAAAATACATGTACATAACACTGGATAAGTGGCCAGTGCTGATAAGCAAAATTACTTCCTCTTCTTAACTCAACACACCGATTTTTCAAAGTGTCAGTAGAGAATTTCTGATTTTGATAATGATTTTTGTAATAAATTAGTTCCGCTCAAACCTGATTGCCTGGGAACTGGACTTGCATAGCATTCTCAATGCCTGGCAGAACACAACACAAAAAAGAAACATCAGGAAAACATGTCCGTGTAATGTTTACCCCCTTGAACCCCACTTGTATATAGCAAAACTGGGGTTTGCAGGGGTATACCTATTTTTCTTATTTTTGCTCCAAAACATAGATTGTGGGTACTCGTTAGAACCGCCTCGCCGAGGCGGTTCTAACATGTACCCACAATCTGTGTTTTGAGCAAAAATAAGAAAAATATCAAATATTTTCTACTGAAATTTTTCAATTTTTACAACTTAAAAAATCTCTGTTTATTGCATGGGCGTATTTTCGTAATGAACAAAATTTTAAAGGAACCTGTAGAATTTGTAATAGCCTCCACTAGACAAAATAGCACCATGAGCTTATATTTTCAAGCCCTCTGAAAATGTTTCATCATCTTGTGCTTTGCCAAATTGAATAAAAGTTCCATCTTGAGTCAGTTTATAAAGGAAATGAGTGATTGGGCTGTGCCCCTCCATATATATTGTTATATATAATTGATTCAATAATATTGATTCTTTTTAAAGCTATTACTTATTATTTATATATATATAATCAAAGGGGAGTAACCTTGATTAATATATATTTCTTTTCTATGTTTCTACAATTTATTATCTAGAACTTTGTAGAAGAATGTCATTGATTATTTTTATCACTGTTATATAATTTAGAAGTATAGAAAATTCTATGAGCACTTTGTGGATAATTCCAGATGAAAATGGAGTGAGTGTTTTTTTTACCATAAGTTAAAAATATATTTGGACTATGTATCTCGAAGGGTCTAGTGGACATTCGTTTAGTCTTGATGATCGTTGCGGCCTTGAATTCTCTCTGGAGAATTCTAAATTCTCTTTGGAGAATTTAAAAGAACTTTTGTTTAGTTCGATTCTTTTCTAGAGAAAAGTTTATTATATCATACTCTAGAAACCTGGAGAATTTCCTTAGATGTATAAATATAGGTCCCAATTCAGTCGTAGGTATTCAGAAATTTGAAGTGATTTAAAGTATATAATTTTGGTTGTTTCACTAGTGTTTTGTGTGGATTAAAATATACATGTGCTCATATTCTGGTTACTGGATTGTGGACTTACATTTGAGGGACAAGGACTTATTTGACATTAACTTTGTAAGTTATTTATTTATTTATTTACTTATCTGTTTGTTTGTTTTTATGTATTTGCAGCATTTATTTGTTTGATTAAATATTGTTAAGTTTAAATTACTTGGTTGTTTTTCGCTGTACCTGTCTAGTTACGCTAGGTCGTAACAGATTTTGGGGGCTCTGAGCCGGGATTGAACATTTTGTGCATCTATTTTATTCTGAATTTGAAAAGATATTTATTGTTTGTCATACCAGCAAAAAGCAACCATGTCATTCAAACTTGAAGATTTCATTGCTGCGCCTTCTCAAGAGCTGTTAAACTTGGCCAAAAAGAGTGATCTTCTAGACATTGCTAGTCATTACAGCATACCAAATGTTAAAACATCCATGTTAAAGCATGAAATCAAGAACATTATTATTCAGTTCTTTGTTGATGAGGAAATTTTTGAACCCTCTGCAACATCTCATATTATGGTCTCACAAACCGACTTACAGTTAAGAGAGCTAGAAAATAAAAGACAGTTAGAATTGGAAAAATTAAGATTAGAATTTGAAGAAAAAAGAAGGGCAGATAAGGAAGAAAGGGAAGAAAGAATGCAAAAAGAAAAGTTAGAGCTTGAAAAACAAAAGTTAGCATTTGAAGAAAGGGAAAGAGAAAAACAAAGAGAAATGGAAGAAAGACAGAAAGAAAAACAAAGAGAAATGGAAGAACGAGAGAAGGAAAAACAAAGAGAGTTAGAAGAAAGGCTTGCAAAGGAAAAAATAGATATGGAAGAAAGAGAGAAGGAAAAACACAGAGAAATGTTAGAAAGAGTAGAACTTGAAAAAGAGAAAATGCATTATGAGATAAAAATGAAAGAGCTTGAATTAAGCAGTAAATCATTGCCTCCTGTGTCTTTTGATCCTAGTAAAGTATTTGATGTTACAAAACATATCAGGCTCGTTCCTCCATTTCAAGAAAAAGAAGTAGATAAGTACTTTTTACATTTTGAGAAGGTAGCAGAAAATTTGAAATGGCCAAAAGAGCATTGGACCTTGCTTCTACAGAGTGTTGTTATTGGTAAAGCTCGAGAAATTTACACTCAGCTTCCACTTGATCAAAGTTCAGATTATGACACAGTCAAAAATCTGATTCTTAAGGCTTATGAGTTAGTACCTGAAGCTTATAGGCAGAAATTCAGAAATTGTAGGAAAGAACATGATCAAACCCATGTAGAATTTGCTAGAACTAAGGAGCAATTATTTGATAGGTGGTGTTCTTCAAAGGATGTAAAGTCTGATCATGCAAAATTAAGACAGCTCATGCTTGTTGAAGAGTTCAAACGATGCATACACTCTGATGTCAAATCTTTTCTTGACGAAAGGGAAGTAGAAACTTTAGATGTAGCAGCACGATTAGCTGATGATTATGCTTTGACTCATAAGGGTTCTTTTATTGACAAAAGGCTTATTTACAAACCACATTACAAGAAGCCATATTATAGAAAACCTCCTTACAAGAAACCTTTTAACCCTCAATTTAAACCTAATACACCTCAGTCAAAACCATTTAACCCCCAACAGAGAAATAATTCTCCTCAACCTAATCCACAACCACAAGCTGGACTAACAGCTGATAGTTCCAGTCCTTCACATAATCCTAAAAATAAAGATACTAGTGAAAACAAAGGTCAAAGATCCTCATACTCACCCCGGCTGTTTTGCAATTATTGTAAAGGTGACGGTCACGTCATTTCTGAATGTGAAACTTTGAAAAGAAGAAAAAGAGAGACAAAATCAAAATAATTCTAGACCAACAGGTCTTACTTCTTTAAGGTCAAAACCACAGTCGATTATTCAGGATGAAAATCCTATTTTGGCCAAAACGTCTGCGACTGATTGTATTATGGAGATTTATGAACCATTCTTATCAGAAGGTTTTGTGTCACTTACTAGTGATTCTGCCCAGTCTACCCCTATTAAAATCTTACGAGATACCGGAGCTTCTCAGTCTCTTATTTTAGCAGATACCCTGCCTTTTTCCGAGAAGACTTCAACTGGGACAAGTGTCCTTATTCAGGGAGTAGAGTGTGGATTTGTTAATGTACCGCTCCATAACATTTATTTGTCTTCAGACTTAGTTTCTGGTCCTGTGGCTGTAGGTATTAGGCCTTCTTTACCTTTTAAAGGTGTTCACTTGCTATTAGGCAATGACTTAGCCGGAGATAAGGTTGTGGTAAACCCACTTTTGACCAATACACCTTGTGAGGATCAATTGCCTGATCCCATTGAGCAGGAAATTCCTGATCTTTACCCTTCATGTGCCGTTACAAGGGCTATGGCAAAAAAAGTCAGATTAGCTGATGATTATGCTTTGACTCATAAGGGTTCTTTTATTGACAAAAGGCTTATTTACAAACCACATTACAAGAAGCCATATTATAGAAAACCTCCTTACAAGAAACCTTTTAACCCTCAATTTAAACCTAATACACCTCAGTCAAAACCATTTAACCCTCAACAGAGAAATAATTCTCCTCAACCTAATCCACAACCACAAGCTGGACTAACAGCTGATAGTTCCAGTCCTTCACATAATCCTAAAAATAAAGATACTAGTGAAAACAAAGGTCAAAGATCCTCATACTCACCCCGGCTGTTTTGCAATTATTGTAAAGGTGACGGTCACGTCATTTCTGAATGTGAAACTTTGAAAAGAAGAAAAAGAGAGACAAAATCAAAATAATTCTAGACCAACAGGTCTTACTTCTTTAAGGTCAAAACCACAGTCGATTATTCAGGATGAAAATCCTATTTTGGCCAAAACGTCTGCGACTGATTGTATTATGGAGATTTATGAACCATTCTTATCAGAAGGTTTTGTGTCACTTACTAGTGATTCTGCCCAGTCTACCCCTATTAAAATCTTACGAGATACCGGAGCTTCTCAGTCTCTTATTTTAGCAGATACCCTGCCTTTTTCCGAGAAGACTTCAACTGGGACAAGTGTCCTTATTCAGGGAGTAGAGTGTGGATTTGTTAATGTACCGCTCCATAACATTTATTTGTCTTCAGACTTAGTTTCTGGTCCTGTGGCTGTAGGTATTAGGCCTTCTTTACCTTTTAAAGGTGTTCACTTGCTATTAGGCAATGACTTAGCCGGAGATAAGGTTGTGGTAAACCCACTTTTGACCAATACACCTTGTGAGGATCAATTGCCTGATCCCATTGAGCAGGAAATTCCTGATCTTTACCCTTCATGTGCCGTTACAAGGGCTATGGCAAAAAAAGTCAAATTGAATGATGGGATACAGGATATTGACTTAACTGACACTTTTATAGGTCAGTCTTTTCATGATGAGATTTCAAAATCTCTTTCTTCAAGTCAAACTGACTTCAACAATCAAAGGTCAGACAATGACCTTTCACCTTCAATTTTTGACCAAGGTCACGACCAAATGTCAAGGTCACAACTTTGTCAAGAACAGCACAGTGATCCTGAAATCTCGCCTTTATTTGAAAGGGCTTTAGATGAAAATGAAATTTCTCAGGTTCCTGTTTGTTTTTATGTCAAAAATGACATCTTAATGAGAAAATGGCGTCCTCCTGATGTTTCAGCGGAAGACGAATGGACCATAAATCACCAAATTGTGGTTCCTAAGGCTTATCGTCCTGAAATCTTAAACTTGGCCCATGAAACTCCCATGTCAGGTCATTTAGGGATAAATAAGACTTACCACAAAATTCTCAAGCATTTCTACTGGCCAGGATTAAAATCTGATGTTTCCCAACATTGCAAATCCTGTCACACTTGTCAAATGGTAGGAAAACCTAATCAGACTATTCCAAAAGCTAATTTACAGCCTATTCCTGCATTTGATGAACCATTTAGTAGGATTATCATTGACTGTGTAGGTCCGTTACCCAAGACTAAATCAGGTTGCCAATATCTCTTGACTATAATGTGTGCTTCAACACGATTCCACTCAGGAATATCAAGACGAAAACAATAGTTAAGGCCCTTGTAAAGTTTTTCACACTTGTAGGTCTTCCAAAATCAGTCCAATCAGATCAGGGTTCCAATTTTATGTCAGGAACATTTCAGCAAGTAATGCATGAACTTGGCATTAAACAATACAAGTCATCAGCTTATCATCCTGAAAGTCAAGGTGCTTTGGAAAGATTCCATCAAACTTTGAAGAACATGATCAGATCTTACTGCTTTGACACCGAAAAAGATTGGGATGAAGGCATACATTTGCTATTATTTGCTGTCAGAGAGTCAGTACAAGAGTCTCTTGGGTTCAGTCCGTTTGAACTTGTTTTCGGACACACTGTTCGTGGACCTTTAAAACTTATGAAAGAGAAGTTTCTTTCAAGTAATGACAGTCCTTTGAACTTACTTCAGTATGCGTCCGACTTCAAAACTAGATTGACAAAAGCTTGGGAAGTTGCTCGGTCCAATCTTAAGTCAGCTCAGAACAAAATGAAGTTGCATTTTGATGAAAATGCTCAGAACAGAAATTTTGACCCTGGAGACAAGGTGATTGCTCTTTTGCCCATTCCTGGCAGGTCATTACAAGCTAGATATTATGGTCCATATACTGTTGAGAAAAGGTTAAGTGATGTAAATTACATTGTTAACACTCCTGGGAGGCGCAAGCAAAAACAATTATGTCATATTAACATGCTTAAAAAGTACATTGATAGGGATAGTGATAATGATAGTTCAGTTATTTCCTCAGTAAGCATAGTTAATTCTGTCCCTCATGAACAAAATCAGACAGACTTTGAAGAAATGAACTCTGTGAACTGTGAACCATTATCCTCAAAACTCCAGAATTCTGACATTCTTCATGACCTCGATCAGAAACTGTCACATCTAGATCCAGACAAGAAACATGAACTAAAACAATTAATTCTTGAATATGAGCACTTATTTCCGGACATTCCATCCAGAACCGATAAAATCTACCATGATGTAGACATTATTGAAGGAGCAAAACCGGTGAAACAACATCCATATAGACTTCATCCTGAAAGACAACAATATCTCAGGAAAGAAGTTAAGTATTTGCTGGACAATGACTTTATAGAACCTAGTCAAAGTGAATGGAGTTCTCCTTGTATACTTGTGCCAAAATCTGATGGGACATTTCGAATGTGCACAGACTATAGAAAAGTAAATTCTGTCACAAAAACTGACACATTTCCCATACCAAGAATTGATGACTGCATCAACAACATTGGTCACGCCAAATATGTGACAAAATTCCATCTATTGAAAAGGTTTTGGCAGATTCCATTTATAGACAGTCCAAAGGAGATTTTAGAATTTGTTACTACAGAAAGACAATTTCGAAATAAACTGAAAGCGCTGAAATGTTGCTTGGTTCGCTTGGTTAATAGTTTGATTTTCGGTCTGGATGGGTGTAAAGCTTACATCGACGATGCCATCATCTACAGTGAAGAGTGGAAACAACACCTGGAGATCATCAGAGAATTCTTCAAAAGACTCAGTGATGCTAAACTGACAATAAACTTACCGAAAAGTGAATTTTGCCATGCTAGTTTGACATTTCTAGGACATATTGTTGGACAAGGTCAGGTCAGACCTGTAGAAGCCAAAGTTGAGGCTATATCAGATTTTCCTGTACCTACAGGAAAATGGCAACTGATGCGCTTTTTGGGTATGGCTGGATATTACAGAAAGTTCTGTAATAATGTTTCAGTTTTAGCTGAGCCTTTGACAAACTTACTTTATGATAAGAAGGTCAGGTATGTTTGGAATAAGGCTTGTCAGAGTTTTTTGTTCAGTTTGGGCCATACTTAAAAGTGTTTCAGCTCTATTTACACTGTTAATCTGAAAAATAGACTCCATCTGAGTATTAGCTAGAGCATGAGTCTCATGTTGCAAGAGCACAATCTTGACATTAGACACATAAAAGGTAGAGATAATATAATTCCAGACACCCTTTCAAGAGCTTGACAGTTTTGCCTTGTATGTTTGCATATGAGTATTGCAAAAGAAAGTTTTATTTCATAAAACTTTCTTTTCATTGAAGAAGGGAAGTGTTATATATAATTGATTCAATAATATTGATTCTTTTTAAAGCTATTACTTATTATTTATATATATAATCAAAGGGGAGTAACCTTGATTAATATATATTTCTTTTCTATGTTTCTACAATTTATTATCTAGAACTTTGTAGAAGAATGTCATTGATTATTTTTATCACTGTTATATAATTTAGAAGTATAGAAAATTCTATGAGCACTTTGTGGATAATTCCAGATGAAAATGGAGTGAGTGTTTTTTTTACCATAAGTTAAAAATATATTTGGACTATGTATCTCGAAGGGTCTAGTGGACATTCGTTTAGTCTTGATGGTCGTTGCGGCCTTGAATTCTCTCTGGAGGATTCTAAATTCTCTTTGGAGAATTTAAAAGAACTTTTGTTTAGTTCGTTTCTTTTCTAGAGAAAAGTTTATTATATCATTCTCTAGAAACCTGGAGAATTTACTTAGATGTATAAATATAGGTCCCAATTCAGTCGTAGGTATTCAGAAATTTGAAGTGATTTAAAGTATATAATTTTGGTTGTTTCACTAGTGTTTTGTGTGGATTAAAATATACATGTGCTCATATTCTGGTTACTGGATTGTGGACTTACATTTGAGGGACAAGGACTTATTTGACATTAACTTTGTAAGTTATTTATTTATTTATTTACTTATCTGTTTGTTTGTTTTTATGTATTTGCAGCATTTATTTGTTTGATTAAATATTGTTAAGTTTAAATTACTTGGTTGTTTTTCGCTGTACCTGTCTAGTTACGCTAGGTCGTAACAATATATATATTCCTTTTCTAGTTGAGCTTGCCCATGTGTTGGCTTTATCATGTTGTGGATTTTTCCTTATCTAATCTGACCAGCTACACTAGCCTTATCTGACATTGGCACCGGTAATCAAACCAATCAAAGTAAATTATTCCTAAAGTTTATCATGAAAAGGACATTGGCATCACTAAAGAACTACTATCCCGGCATCTCCAAAAACATTTACTGTCAGCTATTGGCAAAAGAATAAGCACAAAGAATTGGTAATCAGCCTGCTTTCAGGAAGCTTGCTAAGAAATTGTAGAATGTGTGTATGTACAGTTTTTGTCCATAAGTCAGGTCTTAAGACTAGTAATCTGTAGGACCTTGGACTTAACACATTAGGCACAGCATAGTCTCCAGCCTGGTCCCGAGGTTATAAAACGTTTTTCATGCTCAACTCAGCTGAGACTGAAATTTAATTGAGTGGTTTTTACCATATATGGGCGTGGCAGCCATCTTGGTCATGTGACCTGGATTTCGCGATCAAACTTTCATCTCCCCTATCCATGGATGCTCCACATAAAATTTCACTTTGATTGGCCAAGCAGTTTCAGAGAAGAAGATCTTTGAAAAGTGTGAATGGACGACAGACTGGCCAAGGTCAAGAGATGACCTTGACCTAAATTAATCACATACCTTCATCTACTCCATTAGTTGTTTGCATCTACCACTTTTCAGGCCTCAGGCTGCAATGGTTTTCAAAAAATCCATAGTTTTCACTTTTTACCATGTAAAAGCCTATGTTTCCAAATTTGACCTTGCCGTAAAATAGGTCAAGGTCATCCAAGGGTCATCATTTTATCAAACTATGATGGGCTGAAGTCCCCGATGCTACATACCAAGTTTCGTGGAAATCGGCCCACCGGTTCTGGAGAAGAAGATTTTTGAAGGGTTTTTACCATATATGGGCATGGCGGCCATCTTGGTCATGTGACCTGGATTTCGCGATCAAACTTGAAATGCCACTACCCAAGGAGGCTCCACATAAAATTTCAACTAGATTGGCCAAGTGGTTTCAGAGAAGAAGATCTTTGAAATTGTGGACGCCGACGGACGGACGGACGACGGACGACGGACGGACGGACGCCGGATCATGGCCATCCTATAAGCTCACCTTGTGAGCCTTCGGCTCAGGTGAGCTAAAAATGCCAACAATTGTTGGCATTTTAACATTTATGAGCAGGATAAATTTTAGTCTCATCTGAGTTGAGCATGAAAAAAGTTCTATAACCTCGGGCCCTGGTCCCAGTATGTCCTTGTCAGTTTGTCCTAGAAACTTACTATGAGACCTAGGTTTATAGTCTCAGAGAAGTCTGGGATTGAAACTGTGATCCCTGGCTTTCAAGGTGAGTGGCTTAATCACTGTGACACAGAGGCTTCTAGAAATTCGTGGGTTCGGCGCAATACGGTCGTAACTGCAATTTTTTTCAAAACTCATGTTTTTGCATCAATGAATTTATCATTCATAAATACATAACCTGGTGAAAAGCATAAGTTCACAAATGACACTTGTTTCCATGGAAACCAATATTGTTCCAAAGGTTGTAACTGCAAGAGGCACTCATGTTCGGCGCAATAGGGTCAAGTTACAACCCTATTGCGCTGAAATACGTACTACTTCTTGACATTTTTCTCAGTGCAATACAGTTGTAACTGAAGTTTCAACCCTTAATTTCTCTTTGATATTGACCTTAAATATAGATCTGTGACTTTGATAATCTACATTCTAAATTGCTTTTAAAATTAGATGCTTAGAAAATTCTAAAAGTAATGATTTTTGGATATTATTTTGCAATTTCAAACTTTTTGTACTTTACGCATCTATCCCTTGTGAGCCATGATGCCCAATTAGTGAGCCTAGATAGGTAGGCTGTCTTTGTGGCTGGTTGGCTAGCCTAGATATGCAGTATATCGTGATGGAGGGATAGTTAGCCATGGATGGATAGGCTGGTATGATGGCCTGTAGGAGATTGTTACGATTGTCGGCTAAATTGGCATGGATGGGTTGTTACGATGGTCAGTTAGCCTGGATAGGTAAGCTGTTATGATGATCAGTGAGTTAGCCTGGATAGGTAAACTGTTACAATGCTGGGTGAGAGCCTGGATAGATAAGCTTTTATGATGGTCCGTTAGTTAGCCTGGATAGGTAGGCTGTTACGATGGTCAGTTAGTTAGCCTGGATAGGTAAGCTGTAAGGTGGTTGTTTAATTAGCCTGGATAGGTAGGCTGTTATGATGGCCAGTTAGTCTGGATAGGTAAGCTGTTATGATGGTCGATTATTTAGCCTGGATAAGTAGGCTGTTACGACGGTCAGTTAGTTAGCCTGGATAGGTAAGCTGTAAGGTGGTCGTTTAATTAGCCTGGATAGGTAGGCTGTTATGATGGCCAGTTAGTCTGGATAGGTAAGCTGTTATAATGGTCGGTTAGTTAGCCTGGATAGGTAGGCTGTGACGATGGTCGGTAAGTTAGCCTGGATAGGTGGACTGTTATGATGGTTGCTTAGTTAGCCTGGATAGGTAAGCTGTAAGGTGGTCATTTAATTAGCCTGGATAGGTAGGCTGTTATGATGGCAGTTAGTCTGGATAGGTAGCCTATGCTGTCATGATGACGGTGTAGTAAGTCCAGGTAGGTAGCTGTCATGATTGTTTGTTAGTAAGTCTAGATATGCTATCTTGATGGCTGTTAGAGCAGATAGATAGTCTGTCATGATGGCTGGATAGTTAGCTCTGGATTAGGAGGCTGTAATGATGGCTGGTTAATTAGCCTGGGATAGGTAGGCTGCCATGATGGCCGTAAAGTAAGTCCAGATAAGTAGGCTGTCATGATGGCTGGTTAGTGAGCAGGGATAGGTAGGCTATCATGACTGTCAGTTAGTTAGTCTGATAGGTAGGCTTTCATGACGGGTGTTTAGTTATTCTGGATAGGAAAGCTGTTATGATTAACAGTAAGTAGGCTACTGGTTTGTTACATTGCATAGGCAGGCTGTTATAACAGATGGCTGGATCAGACCTGTCAACTCTCCCGGGTATCCGTTATTCTAACGGTTTTGCCATGGACTTGCGACCTCCCGTCCGATTTAAATTTAAAACGCCAAACTAACGGATTTCGGGCTGTCTACCGGTTAATTTTAACATCCGAAACAAAAAAGAAACATATCCCGGTTTTTCCGTGTTTACACAAACAAAGTCAAGGTCATTGCAAATTTCCGGTTGAGTTCGGGAATTTTCGATCGTTCCGACTTCTATTTTTAGCCTATTCGGCAAGTCTCGGGTGTAGAGGTTCCCCGATCTATTTTAAGCATGAAATCGATGAAAGATAAAACAATCTTTGTGATTGGCCATTAACTTTTTAGGCTGATTTCGGAACCAATCAGATTGCATGTAATAAATGATCGTTGGGAAAACTACCAATATGGCCGCGCCCTTGGTAGAAATAATGTCGAAACTGATTTTTCGATCGAATTTCATCGTTTCTTCACGGTTTTTGCATCATAGGTTTTATAGAAAATTGCACAAGCGAATTTTCAATACCTAAGGTATGACACCGTCTCAATTTTTCCTTGTTTTATGGGTTTAGTATCGGTAAATGCTATCGGTATACTCCTTTTTTTTTTTTGCCAATAACAAGTATTGTCTTTTTGAAAAGCTGCAAAAAAATCTCCCTCCTGAAGAAAAAATCTCCCTCCTTGAAATTTTATAGGTCTTAAAGCGCGCGCGTAAGTTGCATGCTAATTTGGTCGAAACATCGCTGTTTCGCGCAATCTCCCTCTTAGAATTTTCAGGAGGTTGACAGGTCTGGGCTGGATAGTTAGCCAATACAGATACGCTGTTATGATGGCCTGATAGTTACACGGCGTGGGCAGTTTGGTGTGATAGCCAGATAGTTATCCTGCATAGAAAGGCTGTTATGATGGCCAGATAGTATGCTATTACAGGTGCAGCTATGATGGTTGGTTAGTTAGCCCAGATATGTAGGCAAGTTATCCAGGATAGGTAGGCTGTCGTGTTGGTTGAATAGTTAGCCTGAATTGGTCAGTTTTTATGACTGGTTAGTTAGATGAGATAGCTGGGCTGTCACGATGGACAGTAATTTACCCAGGCTGATAGGTAAGAGGGTATGTCGGCCAGTTAGTTGACCCATACATAATACATAGATATGGTTGTATGATATTTAATTGGTCAAGCCAGATAATTAGCCCTGTATGATGGCTGGTACATCATCTCAGTAGACATGTTAATATCATAATTGGTAAGTTGAACCAAATAGGGTTACTCAGCTCGGTAGGCTGGTATGATTGCTGGTTAGTTAAATTATCCCTCATAATGATGGCTTGTTTAGGTGGTCAGTTACTTATCCTTTACCATTCTAATTTTGGGGTAGTCCAGATAGGTGAGTGGTTAAGCTTTTTTGGGTACAAATTGAATTCTCTTTGGTAAGCATTTGAGAGATTCATGTAGGATATCAAGAAGTTGAAAGGGTAAGTTGATCTATATGGTCACACAGAAAGGTAGGATGGCATGCACATTATGTTTTTTCCAGAAAGACAGGAATGCAAGCATGTCTCTAGTAAAACCAAGATAAGTAGGCTTAAACCACCAAAATAAATGCAGGTAGTAGTACCGTAGGGCACGAGAGTCATGGTTAAATAGTTGAAGCCAGCATACCATCCTATCTATCTGGGGTCACTTAACTAACCAACATAACTATACCCCCCCCTATCTGGGTTACCAATCTATCCAATATACCATCCTTCATGCACCTGCCTGGGACACCTTACCAAACATCATACTAACCTACCTAACTGACAAGTATATCAACCTATCTTGGTTACCTATCAGCCTATCTTGGTTACCTATCAAACCAGTATACTTACCTACCTATCTGGTTTATGTAATTGACCAACTTACCAATATACCAACCTAGTTATCTGGTTAATCTAACCAACCAGTAAACCAACCTACCTATCTGGTTTATCTAACAGACCCAAATACCAGCTTATCTATCTGGTTAATCTAACTGACTAGTATACCATCCTACCTATCTGGTTAATCTAACCAACCAGTATATCAACCTACCTATCTGGTTTACCTAACCGACCAGCCTACCTATCTGGTCAGTATACCAACCTACTACCTATCTGGTTCATCTAACCAACCAGTACAGTGTATACCATTATATGGTTAATCTAACCAACCAGTATACCAACCTACCTATCTGGTTAATCTAACCAACCAGTATACCAACCTAGCTACCTGGTTTACAAAACAGATCCGTATACCAACCTACATCTTTGGGGTCACCTAAAAGACCAGTATACCAATCTACCTATATGGTTAATCTAACCAACCAGTATACCAACCTACTGATATGGTTAATTTAACTGACTAGTATAGTAAGTATACCATCCTACCTATCTGGTTAATCTAACCGACAAGTAAACCTACCTATCTGGCCTACCTAACTGATCCATATACCAACCTACATGTTGGGGGGCACTTAACTGACCAGTATACCAATCTACCTGTATGATTAATCTGACCAACCAGTATACCAGCCTACCTATCCGGTTAATCTAACCAACCAGTATACCAACCTACCTATCCGGTTAATGTAACTGACCAGTTAACCAACCTACCTATCTGGTTTACCTAACAGATCCATATACATGTACCAACTACCTATCTGGTTTACCTAATTAACCAGTATACCAATATCTACATCTTGTGGTCACTGAACAGACCAGTATACCTATCAACAGAAGGGTTAATCTAACCAATACAACCAGTACACCAACCTACGTATCTGGTTTACCTAACCAACCAGTATACCAACCTACCTATCTGTTTATTAATCTAACCAACCAGTATCGTACCTACATGTGGCTGGATTATTTTAACTTTGGAAATGTTCATGTGACTATTTTAATAGTGTACATTTTTAATTGTTTAGCAGGTTTTTCAAATAGTAAATGAATACACATGTAATCTTTAAAGCTTTTAGTAACTCTTTATTAGCAAGAACTCTGAAATCAGGAATGTTAGCAACAATTATGTTGTCACAAAACATTTCCCAATTTACTTGCTTTTAAAATTAATATTTGTACCAACAGTTACTTATCTGGTTTACCTAACTTGCCAGCGTATCCACCTATCTACATGTATCTGGATTACATATTGTTATACCCAATATATGAACCTACTTATCTGGGTTACCTAATTGGCCAGCATACCAGACTTCTTGCATTTTGTTTCACTAACCCACCAGTATACCTACCTACCTACCTACCAGGTGCCATGGTTACCAAACCGACTGGCATATCAAGCGACCTATGTGGCTTACTTTACCTAACAGTTTACTATCCACCTATCTGGGTAATACCTATTTAGCATATGGCTATATGCATGTAAAAAGTGCTAATGGTAAGAAATAGATACATCGGCAACAGTTTTTTTTCTCTCCTTGAAGCATCTTAAAGAGCCAAACAGTTATAGTTTGCGTACCACAGAAGCAGATAATTAAAATTTTATGCAGATCACAATTACTGACATACCATATTTATTCTAATTAGTGCACATGGTCTTATAAGCACACACCCTGGCCATTTACAAAAAAACATGCAAAAGCGCACATTGCTGGACTAGTAGATTGGTATTTATACCAATGCTACGCATTAATATCTCATTTAAACTTATGGTTAAATAGTCAAGAACTATTTTACAACAATAAAAACAACTAATTGATATCATCATTGATATTTTGACATGGTTATTTCAGCATATTTATGTGCTGTCTTTGTTCATAGTGTGTGCTAAGTAGAACAATATTTTATTACCTAATCTTTCAGTTATTTTGAAAAGTTTAAAAGCACACTGTGCGCATATTAGAATGAAAACGGTAATTTTGTATTAGGTAAATGAAAAATGTTTAGTTCAACAATTTAGCTCTGTAAAAATGCAGTATGTTTAAGAAGAAAACAGTTGTAACTCGGGTAACTTTATGCTGATTTTAGGCTAATTTGCAGCGCAATATGGTTGTAACTTGAGTTACAACCATATTGCGCCAAAATATAGCACTGGAAAATGTTGCATTTCGGAGGGTAAAAGGTTGTATCTCAAACATTTACAAATATCTCCTTTTAAAATTAAAATCTATACAAAAATATGTTTTGCCATTAATTTAATTGCAATTTAACATCTAATAGCTAAATTTCAATACCGGGTACATTGCAATCTTTAAGTGCAAAAGAGCACAGTTTTTTGTCTCTCCTGAAAAATTTTGAAAAATTGAGTTACAACCGTATTGTGCCGAACCCACGAATTGTATTAAGAATACACAGATCTTAAGTGGGGCTTAACCAACACTCAAATCAATCAATCAATCAATCAATCAATCAATCAATCAATCAATCAATTAAACTAGTCTATACTATGCAGATGAAATATTGTCCTCAGAATGTTATGAATGCAACACAATATCTAGAAAGCAGCAGCAGCATCATGAGCAACGACTGACAGGCCGAATCAATGACTGTGACACCTGTAGGAGTCATGGGGGAGCAGAGAGCGAGTAATTTGTCAAAATGTGTCAAAGTAATCCAAACTAGACAACATTAATCTTGCTAACAATGATACAGCACACAATAACCAACAAGCCGGGAGATTATTGATAGCTAACTCAATGTTATATGTTTGATTATGTTTTCACTCATTTCTCAGTTCAAGTCTTAGTCATGCATCATCTTTTTTTTTTTTTTGCTACAATAGGCATAATTCCCAGAACAGACTGTTTTTGCTGGAGAATATTTTTTGATAAATGACACACTATACAAACTGCATATTGAAGAAAGAATAACAGAGCAAAACGATGCCAATTCCTATCGAAGTGGACCCACCATTGATCCTAAAGCCCCAATCTCACAGGAATGCCTCAACTGGAGACTAGTTTGTGACAAAGATTAATGATATAAACACATCTTTTACTTTGCAGTCTCATTGAATGGACATTTATGTGACAACTCATGCGGCATTCGCAAGACATTCGCATGACAGTCGTGAGACATTCCTGAGAGTGTCTCACGACATTCGTGCAATCGTCACTGCCTAGTTTTATTTTCTTGCCAGATCACGTTTTCTCAAGACTGTCCTGCGACTGTCATACAACATTCGTACAAGTGCTGCGAAATTGTCCCTTTGTAAATTCGCCAAAATTTAACACCGACAGGTTTGTCATACTCGCACAAACGTCGTACTATGACTGTTCTACGACAGTCGCGTGACAGTCTTGCAACAGGTTTGCCAATATTTCGGCCAAAAAATTTGCACAAAAGTTTTGAACATATTCTAAACCTTTGTGACTAGTTAGCGACATATGAAAATTCTCGCGACATTCATGCAGCCTATATGTTTTAGGCCTTCACGTCGAGCACATTTCTGTCATTAATATTTGGTCATGAAAATATTTCTGGTCTCCTTCTTCCTATGAAAAGCTTTTATCAGTTAGTAGTGAAATATGCACCAAGTATTGGTAATCTGCCTCTCATCAGGAAAACATGCCCGTGAAATGTATACCCCCTTGTACCCCACTTTTATATAGTAAAATTGGGGTTTGCAGGGGTATACCTATTTTTCTTATTTTTGCTCCAAAACATAGATTGTGGGTACTCATTAGAACCGCCTCGGCGAGGCGGTTCTAACGTGTACCCAAAATCTATGTTTTGAGCCAAAATAAGCAAACTAACAAAAAATTTAAGCTGAAAATTTTCAATTTTCAAAGCTGAAAAAGTCTCTGTTTATTACATGGGCAAGTTTTCGTAATGTGAGAGGCTTGCCCAGGAACAGTGTGGTTAGGACAACTGACCGTCCCAACATGACCTTATTTGTTGATCATGGAAGTTAAGAAATGAGCCGTCTCGTGGGAAAACCAACAATGTGGTTTCCGAACAGGTCCGACACAAACCGGGCTGTACAAGCACAGGAGATGGCTAGAGACTGGAACTTTTAGATTTAGAAAGTAGAGGAATTGTACTATCCGTGTAGCGGAAACAAAGGCGCTGATCAGCTTCGCGGTTACCGAGAAGCTGATCTGCGTTTTTGTTTTCGCATATGCAGATTGTTGGTTTTCTCATGAGGCGGCTCAAATGAAACAAAAACAAAAAAATCATACACAGAAAACTTGTGTATTCACCTACCGTTAAATGGTATCCTATCACAATGTTCTGCATGATAACATTTAGAAACGAACTATTTTCAAACCAACAATCCACAAAAGTAACATTTAGCCATTAAGTTAAATGATGGTCAGCATTCTTAATAGATGAAACATTATCCTTCCTCATTTATTTTCTTTTTCAAAGAGGTAAATGAAACATAGGCTACATAAATATTTTTGTTTCTTTACCATAACCCCAGGGTCAGACGAGGAAACCCAACACCCCTAATGGAAGATAAAGGTTTATTGGTCAGTGCAGACAGGATTCCAAAGTGAGTCAACTAGTTTGTATCTGAGCCTTCGCATGAGAAAACCAACAATTTAGGTTTCCGACCAGGCCCAACACAAATCGGCCTGTACAGTCACAGAAGGAGGCTAGAAACTTGAAATTTTGAATATACGTAGAAGAGGAATTGTACTATCCTTGTAGCGAAAATTAAGGCGCTGATCAGCTGTGCAGTTACTGCACAGCTGATCTGCACCTTTGTTTTCGCTTATAAAGATTGTAGGTTTTCTCATACGGCAGCTCATCTATCAAATAAACACACTGGTTATCCTGAGACAAGCAACACGACTGACAGCAAACCAATGTATATGAAATCATTAAGCAACAATAGGGAGTAAATACCTGCATGGGAACAACTTACGATGGACCTGAATGATCTATAGTAAGTTGTTCCCACAGGTTTTGTATCCTTGCGTATTTTTATTTCATCTGCATAGGTTGTACTCATTCAGGTTGGTTGTCTCAGGATAACCAGCGTGATAAATGAGCCATGTCATGAGAAAACCGGCCTTTGGCCTATGCGAAAACAAAGCCGCAGACCAGCTGTGCAGTAACTGCACAGCTGATCTGCGGCTTTGTTTTCGCATAAGCCGCAGATCAGCTGTGCAGTTACTGCACAGCTGATCTGCGGCTTTGTTTTCACATAGGCCAAAGTCCGGTTTTCACATGACGCGGTTCAAATGGCCTCAGATAATTACATATCATACCTAAAATGACAAAATGACCATAACAAAAGTGTTGACTTTATGAGTATTAATGAGAATAGCAGCTGATTTCTGGAGGCAACAATAATTCATGTTTATATACAATATAAATATGACCCAAAATATGGGGTCACACTACATGTCAGTTGGTTATCCAGAGGCAACTAACCCAAGTACAACCAATGCTGATGAAATCACTATGCGACAATAGGTAATAAATACCTCTCTTTGGAACAACTTTTTCATCCTGTCTTTGGAACAACTTTTTCATAGAATCTGATCAGAATGATTCATGGAAAGTTGACCCCAGACAGGTAAGTTGCAGAAAATACTACAGTATTACATTGATTTCATGCGCATGAGTAAATTGCCCTCAGTCACGTAAGTTGTCTCTGCGTAACCGGTGTGATGTAACTATGCCTTTTTGAAAAAAATCAAAAAAATAAAAAATCTGAAAAATTTATGTTTCTGTTGGGGAAGGCGTAGATTTCAAGTTAACACAATTAAATATACTCCTTTTAACGGACACAGATTTTTATTGTCCTTACTTGACAAAAAACATTAAAAGGCATCATTTTTTTTGCAAAAATGTTTCATCCTTGCTAAAAATGGTGTAGTAGGTCATAATTAATGTCCATAATTTTACTCTTCATGGTGGCCGCCTATTATAAACTTCATCAAGCAAAATAACAACAGTATAATTAGGGAAAGAATTTATGTTTCAAACTAATGCACTAGATGGTTCTGGTTTCGAGTACCGCAATGTATTATAGAAATATCAGGAAAAACATGTCGTGAAATAAATACCCCTCAAACCCCAACTGGGGTATGCAGGTGCATACCGAATTTTCTTATTTTTGCTCAAAAACATAGATTGTGGGTACACGTTAGAACCGCCTCGGTGAGGCGGTTCTAACGTGTACCCACAATCTATGTTTTGAAAAAAAAATATCAAAAAAATTTCTACAGAAAATTTTCATTTTTTAAAACTTTAAAAATCTCTGTATATTGCATGGGCGTGTTTTCGTAATGAAGTATACACAGTCTTGCTGGGTACATCTATTATAGAATATTTTTTCTTTTTGATTCAGTTTAACGTCCCTTTCAAGCTTTTTCACTCATATCGAGACGAATCAATCGGAAGGTGGGGCGAAAACCGGAGTACCCGTAGAAAACCACCTGACACACCCGCAAGCAGAACATGGCTTGTCCCACATGTGAATTGTGCCCCGTGGGAGGCGCGAACTGACAGCTGTGAGATGAATTGAATCATCAAGAGCACTGAAGTCAGCGACCTTAACCACTCGGCATTATAGAATGTTTGGGTACACCTATTATAGAATAATGTATGACCTTTGCAGTGGTGGGGAGCCCAGTGGCGTAGTGGTAGAGCATCGGACTCAGAATCAAGAGCTCCTGGGTTCAACCCCCACGGGCGGCACCATGTTGTGTCCTTGAGCAAGGAACATTAACTCCCCAGAGTACTGGTTAATTTCCAGGAAGCGGTGGTTCCTTCCTGACATGACTGAAAAATTGTTAACTGGGACATTAAACCTCAATACAAACATACTTTGCAGCGGTGGAATGTAAAACTTAAGTCCAATTCGCATGCGCCAAAAATACACGCATGTAAATATACTCCGGTGTGCAAATTTTACTCGGGGTAAGTAAATGGCGCATGCGAACGCAAATACACACCAGAGTATATTTACATATGGGTAAATTTACTCCTGGGTCTGACCAGATGCAAATTTTATTTTTACAAATACACACGTGTAAATTTACTATTATGTCCCATGCGAACGCAAAGTAAAATTTACCCATGAGTATTTTTATTTCAAGTCAATATTCTGCTTTTAGATAACAAATTTTCACATTTTTTGTTCCTAACTAATTATATGACAGTTGCTGAAACTGTGGACATTGTTGCTAAATAAGCGTTTATTGCCATTCATAACATTTTAGATCATATGGAGTGCAAACAGCCACACTATTTCTTCATCATTCTTGGTTAGGATTCTTGGGGCATTTTAACAATAATTCCTTGTAAAAGGATGAAAAAAAGGAACTGTATAACTGCTAAGGTTATGCCTGACCATTACATGATTCCCCTCTGCTGCCAAAGTCTACATGAACACCTTGAAGCAGCCTCTTCTTGTTTTGCAAATACAGAAAACTTAAATGAACAGGTTTTAATCCAGAAATGATAAATTTACCAACAAAAATACTCCTGGCGATAAAACCCATGCAAACGCAATTTAAATTTACTCTCAGGTTGATTTGCACACCGGAGTATAAATACACACCGGAGTATATTTACACGTGTGTATTTTGCGCATGCGAATTGGACTTTAAGCACTCACCAAAAGCTAGACTAAGTGTCCTAATATTTTTTTGTTTCAGCTTCAAACTATTTCACTCATATAGAGACAAAACCAACCAGATGAAAACAGGAGTACCCCGGGGAAAAACCACCTGACACATAAGCAAGCTGAAACTGTACAACATAAGACCTCAGTGAGGATCAAGCCTAGAGAGTTAGACGATGAACTGATGGAAGACACTAATCTACATTACGAAAACATGCCCATGCAATATACAGAGATTTTTTGAGCTTTAAAAATTGAAAATTTGCATCTGAAAAATTTTGATATTTTTCTTATTTTTGCTCAAAACATAGATTGTGGGTACACCGCCGAGGCGGTTCTAACGAGTACCCACAATCTATGTTTTGGAGCAAAAATAAGAAAAATAGGTATACGCCTGCATACCCCAGTTTCACTATATAAAAGTGGGGTATAAGGGGGTATACATTACACGGACATGTTTTCCTGATGAACATTTCAACTGAGCCTTAATTGTTGCAAACCATGATAAAATCTAAAGTAAGAGCTGTCTTCTTATTCTAGAAGCCTTTATGAAAACTTAGCAATGTAATGAGAAAATAAATCATGAAAATTGTAGCGCTGCTGACAGGAAGAAAGTTGTCCTCAGTCATTTCAGAAACAATTTTCCGTGTTTTATTGTCTCCGAGCTTCGTGCAAGTAAGTAAGTAAGTAAGTA
Organism: Rugalucina vietnamica; assembly: GCA_964017185.1. Taxonomy (NCBI): domain Eukaryota; kingdom Metazoa; phylum Mollusca; class Bivalvia; order Lucinida; family Lucinidae; genus Rugalucina; species Rugalucina vietnamica. The sequence goes on from OZ024875.1 coordinate 7,380,372, forward strand.
AGTAAAGACTTTATTTATAGAGGGTAACATCATTTAGCACATACATAAATACATGTAATAAGCTAATCTTCCATGAGGCCCTCAGTATATACATATCACATAATAATACACAAACACAGACAGTTACAAAAACAGAAAATGTTGTATTCCATTGATGATGTTAAGGTGCAAACACAATGGTTTATACTGTTATGAATATACATGATAAATTAAACAAAATGCAGAAAAGGCAAAATGTACAGATCATTTCCTTAGTATGGAATAGGCAGTACAATATTTGCAATTATTTATACTTAAAGTATTGACAAGTTAGGATGTACAAAGCATATGCTTAGGGTAGAATAAATATGTATTTGCAACTCAACTATTTATACTAGAATAAAATATGTGTATCTGCATGCAAATTTTATTTGTAAGATAATAGATAGGTACACATCACTCAATCAGCCATTGTAAACATCTGTTATGAAAGGTGGCAATAGTCTGAGCACTTTTTACCTCATCTGGAAGACTGTTCCAAATTAGACATCCGGAGTACCTCATGCTATGCTTAAAAAATTCTGTCCTAGGCTTAGGTGGTATAAAACACCCACTGGAAGTTGATCTCAAATTAATACTTGTGTTTATATTGTCTCTTAAAGTGAAGTTTTCAGAAATATACCTAGGAGCCTCATTATTGTAAACTTTAAACATAAATTTTGCTTTGCGTAGATAGAGTCGATCATATATTGACATAATCTTTAAAGACTTCATAGCTTCATCACAATCATCTACATTATAATCTAAGATAACCCTACAAACTCTTTTCTGTAGTTTGAGTATTCTTGATTTATTGGACTCAGAAGAGCTTCCCCAAACAATATTGCAGAAGTCTACATGCGGTTGGATATAGGATTTATAGAACTGAACTCTGTGTTCTCTAGATAAGAATCTTTTAATTTTAGATAAAAGCCATGTGCTTGAAGCAATTTTTTTTGTTAAATGTTTTATGTGTTCTGACCATGTCAGATTGTGGTCAACAAATACACCTAAAATTTTGTCGTTAGATATCACATTAAGATCATCATTGTTAAATTTAAGATCTAAGCTATCATGATCCAGTCTTTTTCGCCTTTGATTTGTAGTCACTAGCATAACCTTGGTTTTTGCGGAATTAAGAACCATACCATTACTTTTACACCAAACATGTAGATTGTTCAATGCACAAGTGCAAATGATAAAATCATTAGAAACAGCAGAAATGTGGACAGTTAAAATGTTTCCAATGGTCGAGATCATGTTAGGCCAAAAAAAAAAAGAAAGAATGTTTCCGGTAGCATGCCAGAAAAAAAATGGGTAGATAGGTCGGGATTTTTTTTTTTTTTGAGGGAAGGCATACCATGTAAAATACCTGAACATAGATATACAGTTTAATCAGAATTAAACTGTTTTCTCCTCCAGTGCACATGCACAGCTTCTTAGTTAATTTTTTTTATTCATTTGCCGGTCCGGTACTTGAAAAACACGATCTTTTTTCGATTTTTGAGTAATTATTTTCGGAAAACAGGAAAAAAATATTAGAGTCGGGGAGTTTTTGACAGGGTCGGTCGGGTTACCGGAAACATTCCTTTTTTTTTTGCCTTATTGTTCAACTGTTGCTCTGCCAATACATTCCTATACTGGAAATTTTAATGGTTCTGACCATATATGGGCAAAAGGGTCATCTTTCTCATATGTGAACTGGACTATTTACATTGTATATAACTTTTCTTTGTTTGTATTGTTTCTGGGCTTTACATCCCAGTCAACAATTTTTCTGTCATGTCAGGACAGACGGAGCCACTGATTTCTGGGTATCAACCAGTACCCTGGATAGTTCATGTGTCTTGCTAAAGCATCATGAAAACATATCCATGTAATACATACCCCCTTATACCCCACTTTTATATAGTAAAACTGGGGTTTACTGGGGTATACCTATTTTTTCTTATTTTTGCTCCAAAACATAGATTGTGGGTACACGTTAGAACCGCCTCGCCGAGGCGGTTCTAACGTGTACCCACAATCTATGTTTTGAGCAAAAATAAGAAAAATATCGAAATTTTTCTGATGAAATTTTCAATTTTTACAGGTGAAAAAAATCTCTATATATTGCATGGGCAAGTTTTCGTAATGAACACAACAAAGTGCCCCGAGTGGAGCTCAAACATAAGACCTTTCAATTAGAAGTCCAATGTTCTACCACCAGGCCATCCAAGGCCACCTCTATATGAGCCGCATCATGAGAAAACCAGATTTTTGCCTATGCGAAAACAAAGGCACAGCAAACAGCGCCTTTGTTTTCGCTACTCGGATAGTTCACTTCCACTTAAATCCAAAATCTTTAGCTTCTAGCCCAATTTTGTGACTGTACAGGCCTGGTCGGAAATGCATGCTGAACACCTGTTTCTTGCATTGCAGCGCAGCTCATATATCTTTTGTCTCCCCTTCCACTGAGGAGGCTTTTCATGAAATTTGGCTTTTATTGGCATTATCTAGGGTCAATATGTATAGAGATGTTCACATGATGGTTGAAAAGATTGGGATAAGCAAAAAGACAGTAGAGCTGTCGCATGGGAAAACCAACAATCTGCATAGGCGAAAACAAAGGCGCAGGTGATCAGCGCCTTTGTTTTCACTACACGGATAGAACAATTCCTCCACTTTCTAAATCCAAAATTTTGAGCCTCTAACCATCTTCTGTGACTGTACAGCCTGCAAGGCTTGTGTCAGACCTGGTCAGAACCCAAGTTGTTGGTTTTCTCATGCACGGGCTCAGTAATCTTTCCTATAGAGATCAAGTATTAAACTCTAATGAATAAAACAAGATTGAGCCTCGCTGCTGGAAAACCTGACTTGTCGGTTTGATTTTGCACCTTACATTTCTACCTAGAATTATAAGGTACCGGACAGGTAGCTATTTCACGCAGTCCAATCAATAACTGAGCGACGGAACGGAGGGGTTGGTTTAAAGCGTACTTCCGGATAGGTGGGATGAATAAATTGTGTAAACAAACCATGGATAAATGAATCTGCCAGGTAAGATCATTGTTACTCACTTCTCTGTAGATAGTTGTTGTAATATGTGTATGCGCAGTATAAAGTGCATCTCATAAGCTTTAAACTGATATGAAAATGACCTTGCAACACTTCGTAGAAACAGCGTGATAGATGCGCCAAAATTTTATTCGAAGCTTTGTGCCTTACCTGTTCTGTCATGCGACATCATGAAATGACAAGTTTCGAGCAATTCCATCTAACCTGTACAAATTTTGATGATGTCTGACCTTCACAGTAGCCGAATAATGATCTATACTATCCTAAATTAAGATGGGATGCCACATGGCTGATTTTTTCAGGTATACGTAGTTTCTTCGTAGGTGGCATTTGTAATAGGTACCTTTCTTCCGGAGGGGATGGATATTGAAATCTTCAGTGAAGCTGTTTAAAGCATACAAATTACGTTTAACGTTTGTGCTATTGTAATGCACAATGCCTATACGAAGGTTAAATACGTTGCTGACTAAAATGGAAAATGAAAATTTAAACATGTTTAAAACCTTCGCGACCAGTTCGAAACTAGATTGCGACACGTGAAAATTCTCACGACACTCGTGCGACACTCGCACGAATGTCGTGCGAATGTCCGCGACAAAATTCGCAAAACAGTCGCGAGAAATTCGCATGCCAGTGAGATACTAGCTTAAGACCCCTACCTCACTGGTATGCGACAACTGGAGACTAATTCGCGAACAGTTCTCGACTATTTCGCGACAAAGATTAACGATAAGACAAACACAGCTTTTACGTTGCATTCTCATTAAATAGACATTTATGCGACAAATTCGCGAATTTCGGTCTAATTTTGAAAATATACCTCGCGACTGTCGCACGACAGTCGCAAGACATTCGAGAGAGTGTCTCACGACTTTCCCGCGAATGTGGCTTATTTTCGTTTTCATTATCACGACAGTCGCGCGACAGTCTTCCGAAATATTTTGACGAAAACATTTGCATAAATGTTTTAAACCTGTTTAAAAACTTCGCGACCAGTTCGCGACTAGTTCGCGACACATGAAAATTTTCAAGATACTTTTGCGACACTCGCACGAATGTCGTGCGAAAGCCCGAGACAAAATTGGCAAACAGTCGCTTGAAATTCGTATGCCAGTGAGATCCTATGAATTTTTATTTCATTTTGTCGATTTCAGCTACAGTCAGTGTATATTTCATGGCCCATGCCGAAAATATAAGGGCATATTTTAATGATTTATGGTTATAACTTCAAACGCCTGTGCGAAAACTTGCCCATGCAATACGCAGACATTTTTTGACATGTAAAAATTGAAAAATTCACCAGGAAAAATTGATATTTTTAATTCTTTTCTCAAAACAAAGATCGTCTCTGGGGCTGTTCTAACAAGTACCCACAATCTATGTTTTCGACAAAACATTAGAAAAATAGGTTAAACCCTGCATACCCCAGTTTTAGCTCACCTGAGCCGAAGGCTCACAAGGTGAGCTTATAGGATGGCCATGCTCCGTCGTCGTCGTCCATCCACAATTTCAAAGATTTTCTCCTCTGAAACCACTTGGCCAATCAAAGCCAAACTTTATGTAAAGCATCCTTAGGAAGAGGAATAACAGTTTATATAAATGGTCCGGATCACATGACCAAGATGGCCGCCATGGCTATAAATAGCAAAAACCTTTAAACATCTTCTTCTCCAGAACCAGTGGGTCGATTTCCACGAAACTTGGTATGAAGCATTGGGGACGCGGGTCCATCATATTTTACATAAATCATGACCCTAGGATGACCTTGACCTATTTTACGGCAAGGTCAACTTAGGTCGCCAATGCATTTGAATGGGAACAATTGGTAAAATGCTATTTAATGGGTAAAACTTACTGGGAATAGGCAAATGGACAGAAGATTAATGTTAATGCAAAATTTTAGCCCCTGGGGGGTTGTCTGCCCCTGCCCCGGGGCTATATACATGTATATTTCCATAATAATGAAACATCTTCTCCCCTGAAACCGCTTGGCCAATCAAAGCCAAACTTCATACAGAGCATCCTTGGGAAGGGGGAAAGAAAGTTTATATAAATGGTCAAGGTCACATGACCAAGATGGCTGCCATGGCTATAAATAGAAAAAACCTTTAAAAATCTTCTTCTCCAAAACCAGAAGGCCAATGATTTTGAAACTTGGTGTGAAGCATCAGTGACTGGAGCTCTACAAAGTTTATATTAATCATGACCCTGGGATGACCTTGACCTATTTTACGGCAAGGTCAACATAGGTCGCTCATGCATTTGAATGGGGAAAAGTGTTAAAATGTCATTTGTAGGGAAAAACTTGCAGGAAATGGGCAAATGGACTTAAGATTGATGAATCTGAACAAAATTTAGACCCCAGGGGTCTGTCTGCCACGACCCCGGGGCAATATACATGTATATTACAGTGATATTCAAATATCTTCTTCTCTGAAACTGCTTGGCCAATCAAAGCCAAACTTTATGAGGAACATTGTCAGGAAGTGGGAATGAAAGTGTATATAAAATGGTCAAGGTCACATGACCAAGATGGCCACCATGGCTATAAATACCAAAAACCTCCAAAAATCCTCTTCTTTAGAACCAGAGGGTCTATGATTTTGAAACTAGGCAATAGATCTCTACAAAGTTTGTATAAATCATGATCCTGGGATGACCTTGACCTTTTTACGGCAAGGTCAACTTAGGTTGCCCACTCATTTGAATGGGGAAAATTGTTACAATGTCATTTCAAGGGCAAAACTTGCAGTAAATTGGCAAATGGACTGAATCTTTATGATTTAAAAAAGAAATTGACTCCAGAGGTTGCTATATGTCCTGGGGTTATATACATGTATATTACCATTTTAGTCAAGTTAGTTTATTTGTATATATCTCAGGTCTCATGTGAGCGTTTACAGGACAATTGGTCCTCTGGTTACTATATACAAGCGAGAAACAATGTGTTATTCATATTACGGACATGTTTTCCTGATGAATTATGTATATTTATGACATTGGTATAAAAGAACACACATTGCTGAACTTAAAACAGACTATTACAGCTCAAAATACACATTTACCTATTTTTGCAGTAATTTGTTCCGCACTAGTCATTTGTATCTACCGGGGAAAACGAGGCCTACGTGCCAGGATTTAACTTTTGATGTGCCGGGGATGTGCTGTTGGCTTACTTTAGTGCACGTACATGCAAATTACTAAGCCTCTCTCGAATATATTGTTTGGCATAAGAACAACTTTCAGATGTTGATTCTCATTATTGTCATCGTTCAGGTCTGGGCCTTGGGATATAACGACAAATTTGACCCACATTGCCTGGATTTTATGTGGATTTTAAAACATTAAAAGTGTATACAGACTCTAATGTCTGAACGTTTTGCTCAATTACAGAAATCTTCATGTACATCCTTTTAAGTGATTGGCGTAAATTGTCACGTGATCGATCTCAAAGCAACAGTCAAGCCATCAGGAAAACATGTCTATGAATTGTATACCCCATTGAACCCCAATTTTATACAGTAAAATTGGGGACTACAGTGGCATACCTATTATTCTTACATTTGATCCAAAACATAGATTGTGGGTACTCGTAAATTGGGGATTACAGGGTTATACCTATTTTTCTTCAATATTTGATCCCAAACATACGTTGTGGGTACTCCTTAAAACCGTCTCGGCGAGGCGGTTGTACGTGTACCGACAATCAATGTTTTAGCAAATATATTATAAATACTTTTTTTCTACGGATTTTTCTTCAATTTTTAAACCTGAAAAAAAAATATTTGTATATTGCATGGGCAAGTTTTGGTAATGATATGCACCAACAATTTTGTTTCCAATCATGTCTAATAAAAACCGACCTTTACAGTCACACAATCAGCCTAGAGGTTTAAATATCGGATTTAACAAAATTGTAGATTTGCCCAATGATTGTAGATTTGCCCCCTCCCCCGGCCAAAAATAATATAATAAACTTTAAACGAACGAAGATGCAACATTTCTGAAATATGACAAATTGCTACAAGATCTTCTCATTCATTATTTCCCGTCGCTGTTTTGTAACTACCCGAACCTCACACGGTAGTAGAACGAGATACCGAAGCGGAGCGGAGTAAAATTTACTTTCCTGATCTAAGTTCAAATGATTTTATCAGAACCTTTGTTGTTGTTTTTACAATGAAAAAGGATAATCCTTAGTTAGTGTTTATGCGTTTCACATTGAATCTAACATGCATCTGGGGAGTGGGGTGCCTTATATTTAGAGCTCAGGGGTCAGGATCGAGAAATAATGGGTTCGATACCTACCTTCGCCGTGCTGTGCCCATACACAAGACACTTTAATCTCCTCCATGGAACTGTGTAGCATCAAGGAATCAGTGGTTTCGTCCCGACATGACTGAAAAACCTGTTGACTTGGACGAAAACCCATAGCCACATCAAAATAATATTCATGAAACAAGAATGCCCCTCCGTAAAAGTATACGTATACTCAACCCCTCCATCGTAGGAGACGATGTAATTGATTTATATCAACATATTTTCAAAAGTGTGGGGCTTTAAACAAAAATAGTTATTTAAAGTATACAATAATACGTAGTCCAAACAGCACTTAGCTCGTCACAAGTGACTGCAAAATACCGGAAAACAATCAGGCCAAAATAATGACGTAGTCTGACTTCAAACCCACAATTTTCACGGGCTGATTTATACTGGCGCATATTTGCGTGCTGCACGAGACATGACTGCGACATAATTTTTATACCAGAACGTGCAGTGTGATATAACCGTTTGTATGCGCTATATCGTTTGGATCAAAAATAGCAGAGAATGGGTTTAAAACGACATTTTTGTCGTAAAAATGCAAGTACCGTCTCTAAAATGGGTGTATTCTTTCCCCACCCGCTCATTATCGAACTATAGATTGGACTGCGTGTATTTGAAATTTAGGGTACAGACACTCAAGGAAACTGCAACAAGCAGCAATGATGTAAAACAAGTGCAGCAAGGTTTATATCAGTAACTTAAAGGATGACAAAAAGCAGATTTTCTCATGCCATGACCCAATAATTATTGTCCTCTTGGTAGGAATAAAATATCTTAATTACCTCCCTTGACAAACAAAATAAATGACACAGTATAGGTCTTTAGATTGCCATGACAACGAAAATCAACAGAACTCAGAGGAAACATTTCCAGGATGGAAATGAAATAAGAGTTACTTTTGTTGGTTTGACAGCATTTCATGGCATTTTGTGAAACTTTGTAAAATGTGTTTGTATAAAACCGTACATAGTGAGGGTCGAGATGTAAGAAATATTGCTCCCGTGCGATTTTTGTGCTAAAATTGATATTTTTGCTTTAAATGTTTGTTTATGGGTTATATTGTTGAAAATTTATGGGGTTCAATTTTTTCGACCCCTTGACCCAATTTTGTGGCCTGTTTCTTAAGACCACGCCCATTTTTTTATGATTTTTCTACACTGCAGATAATTATAAAGTATTTTCTGAATGAAAACTTTACTTTTGTGTGGTATGTTGCATCGAATGTATCATTGTTTGGCTTATGTAATGTCAGAGAACTAATTAATTACAGTTGTTGTTTACATTTTCTTAATTTTCTTCTAATTGAAAATGGGTGGGGTAATTCAATGGGGATATTCAATGGAATAATTCGTTTGGTTCCCATACGAATACTGGCGGAGTAGAAATCAACATTGAATCAGATGAACAATGATAAAAAGTTGCACGTGCTATTGTTTAAGAAGAACCCATCTATTGCATTTTATACGAGGGACATTCAATAAGTAGTGCGAACTCGCATGCATTTTGCCACTGAGCTGTCGGAAAATATTCTTATATCTTTATTTACAAAGCTATAAATAAATGTTTAAGAGTAATGCATACGTGTGTGCGCAGTGCTATATTAGATGTACTTATACAGATAATGCACGAGGGTTGTTTAATTAGTAATGCAGATGCATAATTATGAAGGAATGTGAAACAGACCGAAACAGAACAAGCGCTCAACCATTGAAAACGCCATCCTACGTCATGTTGCTTTAAGTATCAAGTTACTTGTTTGGTTCTTACGAGTCATCATCATGGTCAATGTTAAACGAATAAATCGCAATTTATGGTCTTGGTAAAGCACGTTTTAACATGCATGGGTCTAAAATTACCTGAATTGACTTCCGGAATGGACATTTCGTATATGTATTTGTGTCCTGGGGGTAATTTTCTTTCCTTTTGGAAAGACAAGGTGATCTCGAATATAACCAGAACATGTTCAGCCCGAGAATACACGGCTAAACCTAAATTAAGAACCGTAAATTTGTGTTCCTATAGTTGCCTAGCTCAGATACTTATGTAAGCTGGGTTGCTGCCACCACTCAATATTCGCTCCTTGCTTAGCAGAAACCTTGGTGATCTCTATTTATCATGAACAATGAACCCTCTGAATTTATATAACATGGTAATAACTCTCACCCGATATTGTACTATCGTAATCGCAGCAGACTACGTTTCGGTCAACTTCGGAGAACAATGCTCCAGTACCCGTTAGATATTCTGGTGTTGAATTCTGACTGGTCAGTATCAGCGTCCAAATAAGGTTGTTGTATGAGAACAAAGAGGAAAACTTGATGACGACTATGCTTCTTAATCTCCTTAATTTCAAAGTAATGAGTTGATAAATACAATTGGCTTTCATTTGTTCGAATTGTTGTGCTGTGCTGTCAACAGCTGAGATCACGTCGGGCCGCTTATTTATTTTTCCTTTCGATGAACACACAAACGCACCCATACAGAGAGAGAGAGAGAGAGAGAGAGAGAGAGAGAGAGAGAGAGAGAGAGAGAGAGAGAGAGAGAGTTAGAATGAGTGGGAGAGGGTGTAAGAGAGGTCAATAATGTAGTTTGCGTTGTATAATTTGATGGTTAGCGACACATTACAGCTATGGGTATGCCTGGTATATTTGGATTGCCTTCCAGTATCAGGGCTTTAAAAATTGATGGATCACAAGATCTCTCCCGCACAGAGCTGCTAAATCTGACCACATGAGCAACTGTTAACCGCTTAGATGGTCTATATGCGTGTGTCCAATAAAATTTATTATGTTATACTGATCGGTACTGAAGGGAATATGTGCGCCATTTCGCCCAAATGTCGAAAGGAAGTTCCGTGAAAATTGCGACAAAGACCACCGACGCCTGTCACATGCACTGGCCCGGATTTGAGACTGGACCGCAGCGGAGACAATTACGTTTGTTATCAAATACGCTATCTAGGCCTCAGTATTCTAGACATATCACTTTAATGCAATAGTACAATTCAAATTGTAATGAAGTGAATTAGACAACAAATGGTGCTAATTGTGTGACAAAAGAAACACATACAGGGCGCTCCTTTTCAAATCAAAACGACACTTTGTGTTTAAAGAATATATATTTGTGTTGTGTTTGTTTGAGTTGATGCTTAACATCCTAGCCAATAGCAATAGTCATGTTGGGACGTTGCCTTCATTTTATGGGACTTTTACTTTAAATGAGGATGTCATGACAACCAAAAAGTGCTTCAAATATAACCACCCAACTAAGCCACTAAGGCTTGTGTATGGATGATTCTACTTGAACCACTTTTCCTAGGCAGCTTAGACCTGAGCGGTTAACCAGTAAACAGATGATCAGTCATTACCGTAGAAGCTATGCCTGGAGGCAAAAGCATCCCATCTATTTCTTTGGCTCAAATAGGCTTGTGCCCATATTCGAACCCAGCCACCCTTGGAATAGATATTTGTTCTTTCAGATGCATATTATGGAAAGTACAAACTTTAAGGCGTTTGCAAAGTTATTACCCTTGTCGATGTAACTGGCCGTACCCTGCAATACATTGTTATTTATCACCTAGTGATACTTATTATGGACGTCTTTGCTGCATTCAACCAACAAGATGACTCTTATGCGTAGTCATTACCCATTTTTGTTAACTTGTATGACGTTAAAATCATTGTCGGATGTTAATAACGATACTTTATTCAGTAAAATGCATCCATTATTTGAAACTATCATACAATTATTAAAATCACAACAATATCGCGTTACCATGGCAGTATTTAATTCACCAGAAGTGTGTTATCTTACATTAAATTAGCCATTAAGATCGATTTTAGCACAGTTGTTTTGTAATAATGCTATGTTTGCATTTTTATGCAATACACGTACAGAGCAATGCGCGAAATTACCTATGTATTTATATAACTTTTTGAACGACCCTCGTGTATCATATGTATAGGCACTGCGCAGACACCATCAAACATGCAATAGCTTTATCCTAACGAACCTAGCTTATTATATTCAGAAACAGAGTTAAAGGCATATAATTCTAACGTAGAAAAAAATGCACTCCAATTCGCTTTACTTATTAAATGGCCCTCGTATATAGTTTATGGGCACCGCAAAGATAATACACTTCAGACCCGTTAGAACGCGCTGGTCGGGGTCCACAAGTCGCATGCGCGTTATAGGTGAGGCGCGTAATGCAAATCTACTGAGTCAGACCAGGCTGATCGCAGTTTCTGTAGTGTATTGGTGGGTGGGGAACCTATACGACGTGTGTATTGGCTTAACCGAGCTTGGTGGTTTATCGCAGAGTCCTTGTAAAATGGAATAAACAAAAGTGAAGTATTGCGTGTTCCACAGTTTTATCAGTTAAAAACGATCTACAATGATAAAATGTGTTTATTTACAACGTACGATTTTATGTGAAAAGAGCGTCCATGACACCGGGCTTATGTTGCTGTTGTATTGTAGAGTTCTGCCTTTGACTTATTGGCGCACCCGGATATTTAACGCGGACAAGAGTCTTTTGCCGATACCGTATTTACAGTTATTTTAATTCGCCTTTCTTAATTGAATTTTCTGATCGGATAGAATTATACAAGATATAGGTGTCCCAATGCTTAGACAATCTTTGGTTTGTGTCGCTGTCGAAAATGAGCAACGTTGCGTAACAGGTGTCATCAATAGCCTACAGCAACCTGTGTTTACGGTCTCGTTACGGTCTATCGATAATCTCCTAGCTCATTGGGCTTATTTTCACAACTTTTATGGCTTATCTTAAGAAAACAATGTGTCATCCACGCTTCGCGAACGGTGGATTGTGTAAGTCTAAAAATTACTGACATGGCAATTATCACTCTTGAATATACACGCAGCCGACACGGTTCGTAAACACATTATGCTTTCTATAAGAAAACCTGTTTTTTTTTTTTCAGTTTTAAATATGCAAAAGATAATTAACATTAATTGTTCTCAATGTATAATATAGAGAAACTGTTAGAAAATAGCACCTTGGCAAACGCCTGACAACTGCTTTTAATTTTTTTCTCTCGAGTACCATATTAAAAGAGAAACTGTAAGAAAACTGAACCTTGTTGAATTCCCTGCAAACGATCTTTTTAACAGTGAATTCATCCGCACATAAACGCCTTAAACTGTAATACAATAAAGGAATATATATAAGGGTAAAACGGCGCCTTCGCGTCGCCACAATTTTTTTTTTTTTTTTTTTTTTTTTCTCAAAAGTGGGTGGGCGAAATTTTGGGATCCAAGGTGCCCTCGCGTTATATCCAACACCGCGTTAATTCAGGGCGCGGTATAGCGGGTCTGTCCTGTACCATGTTTACAACTGTTTATTACATAATACTCATCTGCTTGATGTGTTTTTGTTTTCTTTCAGTGTCATTATACACCGGCCATAGAGTATGGATAATTGTCATACTCATTTCCCCCGTTAAATTACCCCAACCACTATGTTTTTGAGACATATTATGCTTATTTCGCCAATACCTACCATAAATGTGTTAGGTTTGTTACATAAACTATTAAAGAGGGTCTCAGATGGTAAATACAAGACAAAAAGTTAGTTTTAGTAACAGAAACCAGAAAGTTTTACCCATTAAATAGCATTTTACCATTTTTTCCCATTCAAATGCATTGGCGACCTAAGTTGACCTTGCCGTAAAATAGGTCAAGGTCATCCTAGGGTCATGATTTATATAAACTATGATGGGCCAGCGTCCCTGATGCTACATACCAAGTTTCGTGGAAATCAGCCCACTGGTTCTGGAGAAGAAGATTTTTAAAGGTTTTTGCTATTTATAGCCATGGCGGCCATCTTGGTCATGTGACCTGGACCATTTATACAAACTTTCGTTCCCCCTTCCTAAGGATGCTCCACATGAAGTTTGGCTTTGATTGGCCAAGTGGTTTCAGAGGAGAAGATCTTTGAAATTGTGAACGACGGACGACGGACGGACGGACGCCGGAGCATGGGTATACTATAAGCTCACCTGTGAGCCTTCAGCTCAGGTGAGCTAACAACATAACAAGTGTCAACAGTGTAGTATATGCGCAGAAATGGGCGTGGCCATCATTTTTCATAATTATAACACACAAACAATCATTTAAAGCAAAGAAGTCAATTTTAGCACGAAAATCGTACGGGAATACATCTCGACCCTCATTAACAGGTTGTAATTTAAAATTCCAGCAAAACATTTTCAGTGATGTCAGGATGGAGCCACCACTTACTGACTGGGTATTAAATTAAGTTAGATCCTTTGGAATCAATGAAAACGTTCAAAGGGAGATATAGTATGGGCCATATTGCGCAATTTCGGGTCCTAAGGACTAAGGGGACTGATAATGTGCCTTGCTCAAGGACACAACCCAGCATCCCAGTGGAGTTCAAACAAAGGACCGCTCAATTCCGATTCTGACACTCTTATCACTAGGCACTTGCATGCTGTGTCTGTCTTGTTGTAAACTATTTGAGCCGCGTCATGAGAAAACCGAATTTTTGCCTATGCGAAAACAAAGGTGCAGATCAGTAACTGCGAAGCTGATCAGCGCCTTTGTTTTCGCTACACGGATAGTACAATTTCTCCTCTACTTAAAGACAAAATTTCAAGATTCTGGCTTTCTTCTGTGATTGTACAGGCCCGTTTGTGTCAGACCTGGTCAGAAACCCCGAAGACCGATTTTCTCACGTCGCAGCTCATTTCTGCTTCATTACCCAGTGAGGAAATATTTTGACATCCCTTACATAAATCTTGATGCTATTATTCTTTTAATGCAATTTTATCCTAAGTAGATACAGATCGCACAAAAAATAAGTCCTATTATTCTGAATAAGTGAATGAAAAACACATTAATAAAGACCAAAAAGAGAATCGAAAAAGTCAGATGAAAGGAGAAATAATGCTATAACAAGATTATTGTAATCAGATTGGAGATAAAACAAAGAAAAGCAAAGACCAAAAGTCTACTCTTGGAGAGCAAATCTGATTATTTCTAAAGAATATACTGTCTAAAAAGTTCACATGGCATTAACAAGCATTTAGCTGGCAGTTACGAAATGCCAGCACTGAAAACTTTCTGACCCAACGGGGGTGTTTCTCCCAAAAGGAAATTTACAATCGCAAAGACTTGCTGACAGTTTTCCCAATTCGGAATGACTTAAAATACAGACTTCTTACATGAATTTAGACCTTGTTTGGCCTATAGCGCATGGTTTCAGGCAAAAATCCTTTTGACAAGGGTTGACGAAAGGACTGATGGCAGGCAGACATGCTATAAGCTCACCTAGTGAGCCTGATGGCTCATTTGAGTTAAAGACAAAATCAGTCATGCATGTAGTTTTATACAATGCATCATCTACTGTATGCTGATGACAAATGAGCCATGTAATGAGAAAACTAACATTTTGCATAGGAAAAAACAAAGGCACAGATCAGCTTCGAAGTTACTGCGAAGCTGATCAGCACCTTTGTTTTCGCTACACGGATAGTACAATCTCTCTTCTTCTTAAATCTGATATTTCAAGCTAATAGCCTTTTTCTGAGACTGTAAAGGTCGGTTTGTGTCGGACCTGCTCGGAAACCACATTGTTGGTTTTCTCATGACGTGGCTCAATCCTCTTCAGTTCTGCCATAAAAAGATTTTAAGAATTATGGAGTAATGGAATTTTTGATCAGTGTTTAGTCTGCTGCCAGGAACAGTGATCCCAATTTCTTAGCTTTGGTGTTTTTCTCTAGTCTATAAAACTTATTGTAATAGATACAAGCAACATGGCAAGAAAACATGGTTCTCAGAAACGCACAGACCGGAATCATCCACCATTTTCATTACAGAAATAAAACACTCCTACATTCTCAATCCTAAACTCTAGTCATCTTCCTTAGTTATAGAACGCACTGCATGTACGACCTGGTCCAGAATTCCGATCCTGAAGACAGAAATCCTTGCGATAAGGTACAAAATTTCCGACCAGGCTAAAATTATGCAATCTTATTACAGAAATCAATTATATTAAGGAAGTTGTAAATGTTCTCTTCAAGTCAGCAGACTGTATGAAACCATAACCAGATGAAAGCAGACGTCTCTGCAGAATTATCTTCTAATGACCATATTAGGAATACAGGACCTTATGTTTTACCAGTTTGCTTCATTTTGACCTTAATTATGGAGGGATGCTCTAAGCTGAAGTCCAGATAATTCAGATATGACACTGTGTACCCGAAATGCAACAAAATTTGTAACAGCGCAAAATGATGCAACATCACGCAACACATGACAAAATGGAGTGCAGCAAGAGCTTATTAGACTAGTGGCCTACTTGAGTGCGGTGATGGGTTTGCTGCAATGTTCACCAATGAACTTGTCACTGTAGGTTGTTGCTGCTGTAGGTTGTTGCCCAATTTATCCATCTTCCAATTATCACACTCCATTTTTCATGTGTTGTGTCTACACTGTGAGAATAATACTGTAGGTACATCTATACAGAAATATAATTTTCTGCGTTTGAGTTTACGAATAAGAAGAAAATTGCTTTCCGTTATTAAGTGCAATGAGTGCTAGGTGTCGCTTTCATAGCGGAAAGGCGGGAAAGTAGCTGGCTGCACGTGCCAGTTAAGGTGTAAAATCACTTCAGCTTTGGACAGTCGGACCGTACAGATCGATTAATTTTATAAACCGGTTGTATTGATCTTGTGTTTGGGCGTTGCTTGCGTTATGTCGGATAACGATAGTAATTTTGGACAACAGGAAAGCCATAATAATTTAAATACTGACTCGTTTAGTGGTGGCTGGGAGACTGTTAAGTTATATGAGGCGAATTCGGATGCCAGCGATAGAGAGAATGATAGCAAGATTATGGCGAAGGGAATCGCTCCCAAGCGTAGGAGATTTCCTTCACGTGGAAAGAGTGTTCGTGGTCGGGGTTTTCGCAGTAATCTTTATTCTAATGCTAGTGTTTGGCAGTGGAACTATCAGTCAGCTTCAGAACAGCGGTTTGGGTTTCAGTCCTCGGGTCGGGGTCGCCGTTTTCGTCCCCATTACGTTACCAGTTTCGGTGCAACTAACAGCAACAGTTTCAGCATGCTCGGATCCACAATCACTTCAGGTCCCTGTTTATCCTGTGGTGATTTCTCACATATTAGACGAAACAGTTCGCACACCAGTACGGTTTCAGCACCAGCCGGAGATCAGCAGGCAGCAACCAGAAATTAATGCAGTAGATGCCGTGCAGTCGGGAACCAGAAATCAGCAGCAGGGTAGTATGGGCTGTGGTGACCGTAATGGTGAGAATCGGACGTCATCAGGATTTTCTCAAAGTTGAGTATATAAAAAAAAAAAAAAAATCTTTTTGTCGCTGTAGTGGTTTGAATTCTGTCGCTTAGCATTTGTAGTGAAAACTACATGTATATATCAATTTTGTCTGAGTCTGAGTTTGTATCAGAGGCAATCAATGATCTTTTAGATGGGTTAAATTGAAAAGTGCACTTCTGAAAAACCTCTTTATATAACAAATTTTTGGACTTTTTCTATTCAATCATTCATTGGAATAAAAGGTTAATTTTAGATTTTCGAGAAGTTGATAAACATGTAAGGAAGCGAAAATGTTAATACGAAAATACTAAAGTAGCCTTGACCTTTAAAAAAAAAAAAAAAAAACATATGATGATAAAATTTGATATTACTAGAGCTTATTTTATTGAAGTGTTGAATTTTCAGACTATTCAGTTTGGTAGTTCAGAAGGTAGCATGCGAGAATTAAAAGAGAAATATTCTGGATTTGAGTCTCTGGATTGGACTAGATTTGCTTGGTTCAGTTGGGTAGACGAGGACGGAAATCTAGTTCATTACAAATTTTAGTTTTGCCTTTTTTGGTTTAAATAGCATCAGTTTTGTAGCAGGTCATTGGTGAAAAAGTGGAAGGGAGAGGGCAAGATAGCAAATATGTTTTAAGATGTCGGTTTCGCTTGCGCTCAGGGGTTGCTAATAGCTGAGATGGTCAGGAATCCACTAATATTTAAAATATGGGTTTGTTTCGAATGTTTCAAAGTATTTGGATTCTTGTTCACGTTTTAGAGTTTTATGTGTTATTTCAAACGCCAAGGATGGTACTTTTTGTATTCCAGAACGCAGATTTTTTTTCAGGAAAATTTTTCATTGCGGATTTATTATTAGTTGTAAGAAAACAAAGGAGGGTTGTCATTTAGAAAAGTGGTAAGTTTGGTGGTTCAGTTTATTTTCATGTCAGTGGTTATTGGTCTTTTAAAGCAGATACAGTTGTCTTGCGAAAGTTGTGAACAGTTGTCGTTTTTGGGGCAAAATCTTGGAAGAGTGGAATTCTAAAGGTTTATTTGGCTTTTGAACATGTATCAAAGTAGTATATTCTGATGTGAGTTCTACTGGGTAAACAGCACTATAAATAGTATTTCTCTCGGGTTATGGGCATATGATGAAGCTATGGAAGATCATGGAATCTATAACATTGCCGAGACAGTTAGTGGCGGTGCTCAGTTTTGTTTTCTTTGAAGCACTTTCTAGCACACAAAGTGGTTTTCGGACAATCATGATGTTAAATGGCTCTATGAAAGCGGATTTACAAGATTTTGCTGATAGCATCTTGAAAATGTGTTTGTAACCGTTAGAAATGGAATGGGTTCCTAGATTTGAAAATGAAAAGTCTGGAAAACAGTTTAGATTTTGGAATCCGTCCTGTGTTGGAGTTGATGCGTTTGCAGAGTTTTAAGATAATCATTTTTGGTTACGTATTTGCCCATCAAATATCAATCATTTGTAGTCAGGAGTTCTAAAGAAAATGATTGTGGATAGGGTATACGGTGTGTTTAGTTCCTGTCATTGTTGGAAATAGGCTGTATTTTGGCCTCTTAGTGTTGCATTTAGAAAATGAAATGGTTGTCTGGTTTAATCTAACTACAGAGAGACATTTTTATGTTAAAATGTTAAAAATTGCGAATTGTTGTTCGGTCATACCGGTTTTGCATTTCAGAGTGTTAGGGGTGAATTTTTACTTCAGAGCATGAATAGTATTTTGTTAGTTATACGTACAAGTAATGTTGCACCACAGTGTTATGCAGAATTTCAAAAAGAGATATAAAGCGAAATCGATAAAATACAAAAGAGATATAAAGCGAAATCGCTAAAATACAAAAAGAGATATAAAGCGGAATCGCTATAATAAAAAAGAGATATAAAGCGAAATCGCTAATATACATAAGAGTTATAAAGCGGAATCGCTAAGATTAAAAAAAAAAAAAAAAAAAAAAAAAAAAGAGAGAGATATAAAGCGGAATCGCTTAAATAAAAAAGAGATATAAAGCGAAATCGCTAAAATACAAAGATACAAAGCGGATTCGCTAAAAAAAAAAAAAAAAGAGAGATATAAAGCGAAATCGCTAAAATAAAAAAGAGATATAAAGCGGAATCGCTAAAATAAAAAAGAGATATAAAGCGGAATCGCTAAAATGAAAAAGAGATATAAAGCGGAATCGCTAAAATAAAAAAAAAAAAAAAAAGAGATATAAAGCGGAATCGCTAAAAAAAAAAAAAAAAAAAAAAAAAAAAAAAAAAAAAAAAGAGAGATATAAAGCGGAATCGCTAAAAAAAAAAAAAAAAAAAAAAAAAAAAAAGGAAAAAAGATAAGAGAGAGATGTAAAGCGAAACCGCTAAAATAAAAAAGAGATATAAAGCGGTATCGCTAAATACAAAAGAGATATAAAGCGAAATCGCTAAAATAAATAAGATATATACAAAGCGGAATCGCTTTTTTGAAATGCAGCATTGTCTGTATTTTACGGTTTTTTGAAGTCGTTTAAACTCGCAATGATATGAACATTGAAGTATTATTCGAATGTTAATCATGTTGTAGAAAAATTCAATTACAAATCTGATCTCTCTTCTCTCTCTTCGTGATAAGTTTTATGCATTAATGATTGTAATTTTTTGCAAATATATTTTTTTTCAGGCGCATGCAGTTGATATTAGAGAGTTACCGGAAGCTTTGGCTACCAGAGTCCATCTACTCCAAGACATATTAAGAAATTCGAGGGCGGAGGGTACAGACAGGAAATATAGTGGTGCTTATATTCGTTTTCATAAACGGTTTACGGAGTAGGGACATTTTGCCAGTTTAGGCTTATTAGCGATGGCAATACGTTTATTTAGTTTCTTAAATTCCGAGTGCAAATTCGCCTAGTGCTGTATTGCTGCATTTTATGAAATTAAATAGTTCCATGTTTTATAGTGTCTTTATTTTTCCTAGAAATTCTAAATTAATAGTCAATGTTTTGGAATCTGCTAAACGAATTTCATCTAAGCATGTGGTTGAGAAAGAACCAATCACAGTTAGAATTTTGTTAAGGCTGTATTCTGAAAATAATAACCAAAGAATTATTTTCATCTTTTTCGTAGTTTTGTTTTTTCTGGAGTTCTGAGAAGTTTTGTATTTTTGAATATTAGAGTTTCTGATTTAGTATTTACATGTTATTTGATTTACATGGTTACTTTCATAGAATGCAGTAAGACGGACAAATATACACATAGTTCTTTAGTTATGATTGCTAAAATGGGTTCAAATTTGTCTCCAGTTGTAAATGTGAGAAAGTTAATCAAGTGGGCTGGATTATCTATTCTGTAATTTATCCGCAAAGAAGCATGGTTTCAAAGTTCGGATTAGAAACAGGAAAATGTCATATTCAAATCTGAGGGAGTTATTTCTTGAGGTTCTGTCGCCTCACGTTGTCGATGCTAAAAATACTGTTTACATTCCCTGTGTTTCGGTGGAGTGAGTGCAGCTGCTAATAATGACGTTATAGACAGGAATGTTGAGCGAGAACGCTAATAAGGATGGTTACTTTAAGGATAACATTGATGAAAGATTTTCAGTTTCATCCAGTTTCCGATTTTAATATATCGTAAGGTGCTTAATTCCGTAGAGGTTGAAACAGTTTATTTTAACGGTAATTTTCATATGAATGTCTGGTCCGTCAAACACAGCCATATTTTCTATCTCGATTTTGCCCGTTCTTTATGTTCAGTCGTCTGTCCAAGTGCTCAAGGCAATTTAATATATGCAATTTTGAAATTGATATATTTGTTAGTTGTTTTTGATGCTAAGTATAGTATAGCTAGGGCTTGTGCGTCGTCGAATGAAGGGATTTAACGGAAATATAATTTTCTGCGTTTGAGTTTACGAATAAGAAGAAAATTGCTTTCCGTTATTAAGTGCAATGAGCGCTAGGTGTCGCTTTCATAGCGGAAAGGCGGGAAAGTAGCTGGCTGCACGTGCCAGTTAAGGTGTAAAATCACTTCAGCTTTGGACAGTCGGACCGTACAGATCGATTAATTTTATTTTTCATTATAAATTTTGAAAAATTGTTGTGTTTGACGGATTGGGAATTCATTATTATTGGGAAAGTTTTATATTGTCTGCATAGACATGATTCTTTTTTGCAAGGAACATTATCATATATGCTGAAAATGTTGTCGAGGATTTTTGTAGAGCTTGGAAGATTTTAGCATTATTAGACCTTTAATGTTATTCGGTTTCAGGAAACAATTGTCTTTCTTGAAGAAACATTTTTATGTTGATAATTTGTTAAATATGTCTTTATTTACATGTAGTCGTCTGTCCGACGTCAGTCGTCTGTCCAAGTGCTCAAGGCAATTTAATATATGCAATTTTGAAATTGATATATTTGTTAGTTGTTTTTGATGCTAAGTATAGTATAGCTAGGGCTTGTGCGTCGTCGAATGAAGGGATTTAACGGAATGGATATTCATTTGCCTGAGTCACGCCTAATGAGCATGAGGTGGGCATATATCTCCTACCCAACAAAAGCATTATTTAAAATTTTCATGATAAAATTCTGTGAGAATAGGTCAGTTTGACACAATCAGTGACACTAACCTTGCTTTCCAGCAGAGACATTATCAACAGTTTAGAATTATTTTACCAGAGTTCTAAGAATGGGATTTTTATGATCATTTAGCATTATGCTGGTGTAATTCAATATCATGATATAAAGGACAATTTCACTTGTAGCAAGAATTTTATTCCTCCAGCGAAAATAAAAATCCTGAAAATGTCTTCTGAGCAGAGAATAAAAACAGTGATTCAACACCTCAATACCACTTTGTCAGGCAAATAATTATGGTCACCACATGACTGAGAACAAGTAAAACAGCCAAAGAGACAGAAAACCAAAGGACCATTGGCCCTGAGAATGCTCACCTGAAGCCTGATCTTGAAACATTTACTCATCATGAAATGACCTTGACCTTGAATATTCACACACCTTAGTTGTCTGCATCTGCCAAGTTTCAGGTCTCAGGCTACAATAGTTTCCAAAAAATCTATTGTTTTCACATTTTTCCATGTAAAATGGACCTTCCCGTAAAATATGTCAAGGTCATCTTTGGGACATCATTTGAAGAAACTATGATGGGCTAAGGTACCTGATGCTACATACCAAGTTTCAGGAATATCGGCCCACAGGCTCTGGAGAAGAAGATTTTTGAGCATTTGTGTGCATGGGAGCAATGTTGAGCATGCAACCCCATTTCATGAACAAAATTTCATTCTCCCTATGCATGAAGGCTTCGAATGAAATTTCACATTCATAGGCTGATAGGTTACTGAGAAACACAAGTCTTTAATTTCTATATTTCAATGACCTTGGGCCCAGGTCAAAAAATGACCTTGACCTTAATTAATTGCATACCTTCATTAGTTGTCTGCTTCTACCAACTTTCAGTTCTCGGGTTGCATTAGCTTCCAAAATATCCATTGTTTTCACTTTTTCCCATGTACTGACCTTGACCTTGCTGTAAAATTGGTCAAGGTCATACTGGAGCCATCATTTGCACAAACTGTGATGGGCTGGAGTCCCACATATCACATACCAAGTTGTGTGAAAATCAGCCCACTGGTTCTGGAGAAGACTTTTGAGCATTTGTGAGCATGGCAACCATGTTGAGTATTAGACCCATATTTTGCGCATAAAATTTTGTCCCCCCCCCCCCCCCTTTCCCTTAGCATGGTGGCTCCACATAAAATTTCTCTTTCATAGGTCAAGAAATGACCTTGACCTTAAATGATTACATACCTTCATTGACTCCATTAGTTATCTGCATATAGCAATTTTCAAGTCTCAGGCTGTAATAGTTTCCAAACCAGAGGACCAATGGTGCTGTAAACGCTCACCTGAGACCTGAGATATATACATGTACCAATAAACTTGTTAGACTAGAATGGTAAAATGCATGTATATAACCCTAGGGCAGGGTCAGAAAAACTCCTGGAGTCAATGTCTTTTTCAAATCATAAAAATTCAGTCCATTTGCCAATTAACTGCAAGTTTTGTCCTTCAAATGACATTTTAACCATTTTCTCCATTCAAATGCATGGGCGATCTAAGTTGACCTTGCCGTGAAATATGTCAAGGTCATCCCAGTGTCATGATTTATACAAATTTTGTAGACCTACGTTCCTTAATGCTTCATGCCAAGTTTCAAAATCATAGGCCTTCTGGTTCTGAAGAAGATTTTTAAAAATTTTTGCTATTTATAGCCATGGCCGCCATTTTGGTCATGTGACCTTGACCATTTATATAAACTTTCATTTCCTCTTCCCAAGGATGCTCCACATAAAGTTTGGCTTTGATTGGCTCAGCAGTTTCTGAGAAAAAGCTGTTTGAATATTATGGTCATCTACATGTATATAGCTCCGGGGCAGGGGCAGACAACCCCTGGGCCTAAAATATTTTCATAAGCATAAATCTTCTGTCCATTTGCTTGTTCCTAGCAAGTCTTCTGCCATTACATGACATTTTCCTATAATTTCCCAGTCAAATGCATGGGAGACCTAAGTTGACCTTGCCGTAAAATAGGTCAAGGTCATCCCAGGGTCATGATTTATATAAATTTTGTAGAGCTCCATTCCCAGATGCTTCATACCAAGTTTCAAAATCATAGGCCTTCTGGTTCTGAAGAAGAAGATTTTTAAATGTTTTTGCTATTTATAGCCATGGTGGCCATCTTGGTCATGTGACCTTGACCATTTATACAAACTTTCATTCCCTCTTCCTAAGGATGCTCCACAAAAAGTTTGGCTTTGATTGGCCTAGCGGTTTCAGAGAAGAAGATGTTTCAATATTATGGTCATATACATGTATATAGCCCCGGGGCAGGGGCAGACAACCCCCTGGGCCCAAAATATTTTCTTAAACATAAATCTTCTGTCCATTTGCTCTTTCTAGCAAGTTTTCTGCCATTTAATTACATTTTCCTATTTGTTCCCATTCCAATGCATGGGAGACCAAAGTTGACCTTGCCGTAAAATAGGTCAAGGTCATCCCAGGGTCATGATTTATATAAAATTTGTAGAGCTCCATTCCCAGATGCTTCACACCAAGTTTCAAAATCATAGGCCTTCTGGTTCTGAAAAAGATTTTTAAACGTTTTTGCTATTTATAGCCATGGCGGCCATCTTGGTCATGTGACCTTGACCATTTATATAAACTTTCATTCCCCCTTCCCAAGAATGCTCCACATGAAGTTTGGCTTTGATTGGCCTAGCGGTTTCAGAGAAGAAGATGTTTGAATATTATGGTCATATACATGTATATAGCCCTGGGGCAGGGGCAGACAACCCCCAGGGGCTAAAGTTTTCCATTAACATTAATCTGTCCATTTGCCTATTCCCAGTAAGTTTTACCCATTAAATAGCATTTTACCATTTTTCTAGGCGTTAATTATTACTGTTATAATTATTCAAAATATAAATAATTCTCTAGATTAATTAATAGAATAATTATTTAAAGAATTAGTCTTATAGTGCCTAATCTTATAATCAAAATTCGATTGGTATCTTCTTGGTGGGTGTTTAGACTTGACTAGCTGTTTATTTTAATAAAATTCGAAGAAGATAGAGAACTATAATGTCAGAGCAGCTTTATATTGTTATTTTGTAGGATGTTATTATGGTTAGTCACTATGAATTCGTTATTTGATGTATTGAAATACAGTTAAAATAACCTGTTGTCCCCTTTTAAATGGATCAGTCCAAAATTACGCCATAGAGAGCCCTCTGGTACTCGTTTCAATAATTTTACAATGGGTTTCAATACCTGCTGCGGGGAACCAATCAGTTGGGTTTTTGATTCATGACAAGCTTGACTTACGTTGCCATTTTGTTATCTCGAGTCGGTGATTCCATAGCTTATCCTCGACGGAAATTTCGTGCTTTTAATTGGCGAATTTGTGTGTTTATTGGACTGACGTGCGGTGAGTAAATTTTTCTTTGCATGTTTAGTGAGTTTTTCGCAAAGAGGGTATAAAACGTTAGATTTGGGTCTCGATTTGTGTTTGACCTGGTTTCGTTAAATCACCTACGGCTCTGTAGACCAATCAAATGCCTTCGATTTGGAGGTGTGGCTCTGTCGACCAATCAAATGCACAACTGACGTGAAGAATGTGTGTCAAGCTGCTGTGACCTGCACTATAATGTAACAACATGATTTCCGATTTTATTCAGACTGGCTTGTAATGACATTATGATTAACTAAGTTTTCTTCGATGTCAATTCAATCTAACAAGTTTACCACATTATACAGTTTATGCTGAATCTGAATGGTTTACTGTTGATACGCTAAATTGCTAAATTGACAATACGTCAATAGAGTGGTCGAAAGAAGTTAAATCAGTATCTGGCTAATTTTCTTAATTGGCCCATTTATTTTTCATTCACTATTTTAGGTCACTACCTCAGCCTTGGTTAAGGGTGTGTTTTAACATGCAGAAAATCGTTTGTCATTTTGTTAAAAATCGCTCCGATGTGGTTCGTTTTCTACTTTCATTTTGACCGGAAATAACACATGGCCGAGTAGCACTTTTTGTGGAATATCATACATTTTATGTCAGCTTGAAGCATAATGATGCTTGAAAATAGCTGATATTTGTAAGTTTCTATCTGCTCGATGATCAGTTTATTTAACAGAGTCAGTGAAGTCGAACAAAACGAATGACAAGTTAAAGCTTTTCGCAAATGTTTACTTCTCTGCACTGTTTTGCATTGTGATTGTATGAACATTTTTTATTTGGCATCCTGGGACAATAGAACTTGGGCTAAGATGCATTGTTTGGCTTACAGATTTTTCTCGAGATGCATGCCTGTGTTTTTTCAAAGTGTTTATATGTTTATTCAGTGTTAGAAATAAGACCTATACAGTTACTTGTCCGAGGGGCAACCTGAGAGTGTTTTGAACTTGCCCCATGGGTTTCGAACTTGCCCATACTAAAGCGCTAATTTTCAGGAACAAAGCTATATTTTGGTTTTGAGTTTTGTATAAGCATGATAAGTTAAATAGCTTTTTCAAGATTATTACACTGCTATCAAGAGATAAAAAAATGTTTTTATAAGTAAAACTACTTGAACAAAATTATTTTTCTGGAATTTTAGGTTGTCCAGGGGGCAACCTTACAAGTCAATCAACTTGCCCCCAGCAATTTCAACCCGTGGGGGGCAAGTGGGCAATTGCTTATTTCTAACACTGTTTATTTAATAGCCTAACGCATCAGTTTTTAAAACTGAGTTGGGCGTAAAAAAATAAAAATAATAGCTGTGTTTCCACTAAGCCGACCGACCCTGTCTCAACCCGCCGACTCTGCTATTTTTATGGTTAAAATAAAAAAATAAAAATAACGACATCCGACCCACCATTTTCTGTTACTGTAGCCCGACCCAAGCATTTCGTGACGCAGGTTTTGTTGGTTTTTCTGATATGTCTCTAATAGTTTCAGTGTCTATTCTGTTGTATCAAAGAGTTCCCCCTATTATTTAGCGAGACTCCGTCGAAATGACGTAGAATTTGGTGTCATTTAGAAGCCACCGTGGCGCTGTGGTTAAGCCATTTGCCTTGTAAACCAGAGATTGTAGATACGATCCCGGTTTCTCCAGTCCTTCGTATTGAGACTATAAACCGAGGCCCCATGACAATTTTCCAGAACAAACTGCTCACAAGGACATACTGTGACGAGGCTGAAGACTGTGCTGTGAATAGTCTTCAGACATGACTTACGGACAAAATCTGTACCCACATGCACTCACACTGACTTCATGCTTCTTCAACTGTCATACGAGTTAACTGAGCCATTCAGGAGTTTATTCCACTGTGAATTAGAAATGTCTTGTTCTAAAAGTGAATATACCGAAGGCATGTCACAACACGCATGTCACAACACTTCAAAGTGTTCTTAATTAAACAAACTTTTCTCATCTGGGTCTAACCTGTCTTTCTGCAATATGATATACCGGTCCCGATAGCGTAATGGTAACAGGGTCTGCTGCAGAAGCGGGAGGCTGTGGGTTCGATCCAAGGCTGCGTCATTCCAAAGACGTTAAAAAATGGTACCAGTGGCTATCTTGCTAAAATGCGCTCAGCATTTATAAGGCGAACACTGGCTTCTCTCCACCTACTCCTACCTCCCACGCAAAATAAAATGACTTCAATGATAGAGTATGGCATACTGTAAATATGTTAAGATGATAGTAAGTGGCGGGTAATGTAGTTCTATCATCGGAGACTTGTGATGGTAATCATACCGTAACTCGGGGATAGCAGAGACCTCCTAGCGGTTGGAGGATAATACAAGCAGAATAAACAGGTGTTGCTTTCAGAGAATTCTTCAGTTGTGCGTTCTAGGGACTAAATACTCCCCCATCCAAATCCCTGGTGAAATGATGTCATTTGGCGTGTCACCAGTAAACTACATGTATTCAGATTCAGTAATCCCTTATAAAGGGAGTCCCTGCATTTGGCATTTTCGTTGGTTCAGTTGCAGTTGTACAATGGGCTGAGGTGACCCGGAACAGATATGCAGTTACAGTTATAGTTTTGAATTCGGGAGTAGTCTTTTTATCGAAATTTACATGTTGATGGTTTGTGTTCCTCAGATTTCGTTTTGAAAATAAAGCTGTTTATTTCTTATTAGTTTGTCAATACTGGCCTTTCCTGCTAAGTTGCATGCAATAAGAGTATTGTTGTGTGAAATATGTCAGATTATACCATCCCCTAGATTGTTTGTATTGGGGTTTTGCATCGCAGTCAACTTTATTTAGGTCATGTTGCCATTGTTGGGATGCATATCTGAGAGAAGGTTTCTTTCTGGAGGACAAGACCCAGTGCTGGTGGGATTCCAACACAGTACTTTACAGTTCAGCGAGCTCTACCACTAGGCCACCCTGCTCTCAGATAGTGGTCTATGAACAAGATGAGACTGAAAGTTTATCAACCTCATTTGAGGCAAGGAGACTGAATCTTATTATAAAATATGTTGCCAGTCTTTGACATTGATGGGTTCACATGGCTGAAGAACGTAGACCTCATACCTTTGCCCGGCATTGACCATTTTGACCTTTTTCAATAAAAACTGCGTATAAAAAATTACATTTACCTACCTACCCTGGATTTTTTTGCGTAAAAATTAAAATGAAAATAACAAGATTTTCCTACCTACCTACCCTATTTTTTTTCAGACCGTAAGCGGAAACACAGCTATTTTTTTTTTTAGGCCTTATGATGTTGGCTCTTCCTATAAAAATGGTGGTACTAGATGTTTATGGCACTGGTAAGACACAGATAGCTGTAAAAATGAGCGGGGCTTAGACCAAAATTTTGCCATGGCAGTGCGGGGAACATATTTCCAGGGTTTGCTTTATATAGTCAAAAAGGGCTGTGAAAAAGGAAAGATAGCAGGCTACGGGGGGAAAACAGTGGTGGTTTTGCCAATGAGAAGTCCTGGCATGGGGAGGGGATTTTAGCGGCATTTGCTGGACCAAAAGTAGAGTCCCGGCTCCCCGAGGCTGGGGGGGAGGGGGAGGGGGTCTTGGTTACAAATGACTAGTGCAGTATCACATGACGTTTATATGGTCTTCAAAATCATGAAGTGCACATAAGGCATGTAAAACACTAGAAAAGTAACAGCCGTCTGGTTGCTAGAGATTTTGTTCAAGCATAGTTAATAATGATGTTTCACCTATTTTGTTTTTTAAAAATGAGAACCTAACATTAACCAGTGTATTTATAAAGTCAGTGGCTAGAGACATGCACGGATCCAGAGGGTGGGGACCGGGGCTCTCCCTGGAATTTGAAAATTTTACCATTGGTCCTCTGGTTTGCAGGACAAACCCCAATTTTGTAGGATAGTTCTATTTTTATCATAATAATTTTGGTATTTTTTGCCAGACATTTGTCTGACAGAATAAATATTTTTTGTCAGACAGAATGAAATTTTGCTGGTTTTGACTGACAGACTGGCACTTTTCTCAAAGACTGGTGTAGTTGAAATCGGATTTCAGTACTTGCTATAAATTGATCAGGGCTTGCTAGTCAGTTTCCAGGATGGCTTATGACCTAACTGACTTAACAGAACACAGCTATAGATTGGACATGATGCATATATAAATTTGTGGGAGAAATAATGCTATCATGATTTTAAGTTTCTGTTTAGGTAATGTATGATAAACACAATGTACAGTGTATTTAGTTGTTTTTTATGACCCCAATTTTGAAAAAGTTGGAAGGGCATATTGTTTTCGGCTTGTCTGTCTGTCTGTCTGTGCATGTGTGAGTGGGTGTGTCACCTTTTTTAAAACTTCTGAATGGTGCATGCTCGGGATTTGAATTTTTGTATGTATATTCTTCATCAAAAAATTGTTGACCCATATTTTTTTTCATGCCCGAGTTATGCCCCTTTTCTGAATTATCCCTTGGAAATCAAAATTTGGAAATCTCCTGTGCAAGATATCTCAAAAGGTATTAAAGCTAGAGCCATCAAATTTGATACACTGGTTGGGGCCAAGGAGTAGATGACCTGATTAGCTTTTGAGAACTTTCTTTAAAATTTTGACAAAATTATGCAATTTTGAAAATGTCATTGATTTATTCCACTTTTCAGTGAAATTTGGAACTTTTGAATGGTGAATATTAGGATTTTGAAATTACAAATGTATATTCCTCATGAAAAATATTCAACCCATATTTTTTCATGTCTAAGTCATGCCCCTTTTAGGAGTTATGTCCCTTTGAAAACAAAATTTGAAAATCTTGTGTGCAAGAAATCTCAAAAGGTATTAAAGCTAGAGCCATCATATTTAGTACACTGATTGGGGCTGAGGAGTAGATGACATGAATAATTTTTTAGCACTTTCTGTCAAATTTTGACAAAATTATGCAATTTTGAAAATTTCATTGATTTTTTCTCCACTTTTCGGTCAACTTGAAACTTTTGAATGGTGAATGATGGGTTATGAAATTTCATATACAAATTCCTCATGAAAAAATATTTGACCCATATTTTTTCATGTCTAAGTTATGCCCATTTTTCGAGTTATGTCCCTTTGAAAACAAATTTGAAAATCTTGTGTGCAAGATATCTCAAAAAGTACTTGAGCTGGAGTCTTCATATTTGGTATACTGGTTGATGCTGAGAAGAAGCTCACCTGGTAAACTTTTGAGGACTTTCAGTCAAATTTCGACAAAATTACTCCTTTTTTGATTTTTTACTCCATTTCTAAATTGTCTGCAAAAAGCTTACATTCTGTTTCTGGTCCGAACAACTTCTTCAGGAAATTAAATTTTGATTCATTCATATGAAATAAATGAATCATACAAAGTGCCAGTTTAGGGACAAGCATACAGTTGGGGGCATGGTGTTTTACAAACACTCATTTCTAGTTCTCTTTTTTTCAGGTCAATCAGTCATACAGAGTCTGTAGACAGTTTACTATCTGACATGAACACATGAAAGAATTTGTTTGATGGGTGGCACAGATGTAGTAAATGGGTAAGAGCATGTTGGAAAGTGAAGATGGTCATGAAGTTTATTTATTGGTGAAATATAGAGCAACAAGTTTATAGTTCTATATCAGATTCTTTTTATAAAGAGGCAAAAGTGGGCAATGGTCATGAAATGGCACAACTGGAAAGAAATTCCCACCCAAATGCTAAAAGACTAAAATGACAATCAGGTACTTGTACCAAGAAAGCATATGGTAAGCGAATGAGCAGCTGCTTCCAAGGTGGTCACTCAGCAAATTGAACTTAACTAAAAATATGAAAACATGCATAAAGAGCAAACAGCACATAATGTGAACCAATAACCATAAACAATTTAGAACCACAACAGAAGTATGGCCTTTGAACAATCAGTATAGTAATATAAAATGTTTGGAAACCACCTTTTGTATTTCACCTTCTTCAGAAATAGTTACTGACAAATATAATTCACCAAACTGCCAATGTATCTGAAAATGGTTATCAAATAATCAGTAAAGGCTAAAAGTGAGCTTAACCATGCATCTAATATATATAAGGGAGGTAATCTAAATACATGCATATTGACAATGTTATAGGAAATTCCAGGACTTCATTCAAATGTTAGCATCTCATTTAATGGGACCTAATGATGAAAGGCATATAGCAAACATATCGTACAGGACCTAAGGGGACTGGAAGTTTGATATTTTGTGGCATCATATTAAATGAAGCATTTGATAAAAATCTTTTTGAAAAAAATAATGGCATGCTGCTTTAGTCTTAAATTATAAACAAATACATGTAGTTACAAAGAACTTCTGCAAAGGAAGGTATATTGATATAAAGTACATGTTCATGACATTTGTAAACTCTTTAGCTGTAGTTTTAGTAACTTTTACTGTTTTATATGAGCTGCCTTGTATAAAAAGCAACAATGTGGTTTCCGAACAGGCCTGACACAAACCGACTTGTACAAGCACAGACAAGAGCTAGAACGTTGAAATTTCAGATTTCAGTAGAAGAAGAATTGTACTATCCGAGTAGCGAAAACAAAGGCGCCGATCAGCAGTTACTGCAAAGCTGATCTGTGCCTTTGTTTTTTACTATAAAGATTGTTGTTTTTCCCATGTGGCGGCTCATATATCATTCATTGGCTTTCAATTTGTATGACATTGACAAGAATGGTTTTATCACCATGAAGAAGATGACTGACATCATTGATGCTATTTCAAGCATGGTTGAGAACACAAAGATGAAGATATGCCAGAGAAGAGAGTCAGGAAGAGGTTTCTCTCAGATGGAAATGGTTAGCTTTTGTCAAAGCTTATCAGCTCACCTGAGCTGAAGGCTAATGGGGAGCTTATAGGATGGTACTCAATCCGGCATCCCTGCATGTGTGCGTTCACATTTTCAAAGATTTTCTTCTCTGAAACAGCTTGACCAATCAAAGCCAAATTTCGTATGAGCATCTATAGGATGTTGGGACCAAAGTCCAACGTCCATATAAATAATTCAGGTCACATGACCAAGATGCTCAACTTTGCGTGAAGCATGAATCACTAATGTACTACAAAGTATATATAAATCATGACCCTGTTTAGACCTTGGCATTTTTACTGCAAGATCATCATAGGTCGCTTATGCATTTGAATGGGAAAAACTGGTTAAATGTCATTTAAAAAGAATATCTTGCATGGAATGGGCAGCAGGACTGAATATAAATGATTCTGAAAACTTTCCACCCCACAGGCTCATCTGCCCCTCCCCCCATTTTGTGAAGAAGTAGGACTGAATATCAATGATTTAAAAAAAGATTAGACCTCAGGGGTTCATCTGCTTCCACCTGGGGGCAATATTATGTATACAACCATAATTTTTAAACCTCTTTTCTGAAACTGCTTGGCTTATCAATGCTAACTTAAAGGAAGTGGGAACCAATGTGTATACAAAAAATCCTGGTCAAGATGGCTGCCATGCCCATGCATGGTAAAATCCACGACTTCTTTTCTTTTGTCCAGTGAATGTATTTTTTGACTCTCAGGAGAGCGTTCATTGCATTTGAGCTACTTGTTGAGATTCCTAATTCCTATGAATGAGTTACTTGATTCTAAAGCACCATTAAATATTTTTCACAAGGGGTGTTGCTGGTATTTCAGACAGGATGTAGCTGCGATGTCAGGCCAAAACTAATATCATATAATAACTCAGCTTTTAATCTCAACTGAAAATTTGTAAAAGACCTGTTTAAAATCATATTGATTCCTAATTTGATTAGAAGAAGAGTGTCAATACAAATGCTGTAAATGCCATGTACAGATAATTTTGAGCCTGGGTCAAAAGTTAGAAAGTCCAGTTGATAGACACTCAAAATTAGTAACTTTTTAATTTCAGGCTGGAGAACATTTTTCTTGCAACTTCATGGTAATATGTTTGATTAGCACTGAGGTGAACCCAAGAACAGCCCTAAATCAGCAAATCTTTTATTGGTATGTAGATTTGCTCATGAAAATATTCTTCCTCTTCTGCTCATACAAATGTAACATTTGTCTGTTTTGAAAGAAATTTGCATTAAACACTAGTAACCTGCCTGTGGGAAGCTAACCTGTGAACTGGAGGGTTTATAGGATAGAATGGACCTTAGCTGTTTACCATGGGGGACCGGTAAAGTATTGTAAGCCAAATGAGCAGCTATTTTCCCAATAGGTGGCCACTCAGTTACCTTAACTAAAAATATGAAAACATACATAAGGCGCCAACAGCACCAAAAATTTTAAACACAAAGACATAAAACAAAAAGAACCACCACAGAAGTATCTAAAATCTTCTACTCCAGAGCTAGTGCACCAGTTTCAACAGAACTTGGGATGTTGCAGGCGGAAACAATCTATGCTTATAAATTACGACTTTCACTGTCATTGACCTACTTGAGGCAATAGTGAACTCTAGGTTCCCTGGGCATTTGGTTTGGGAAAACTGAAGAAAATGTATTGAGAGGGAAAATCTTGCACAAAATTAGCAAATTGACAGACTATGCTGCATGAGTCTGACCAACAACAACAACAACAAAAAAGGATCCCAAGAATTTATCTGTCAGCACCTTGGATTTATATACATGCATTTGACCATTTATAGTATTCATACATGTTTTAATATTGTTATACATGTATATACCAGACCTCAGGTTATCATTTACTAGACCATTGACCCTTTCGTTTCAGAGAACCTGCCAGTCTCAAATTAGGCCAGTTCCTTCAACCACCAGCTCATCAACTCAGGCAGTGCTAAATGCAGAGATATTCCTCGGAAAAGATGACTGAAAGAAATTACTTTGTCATTCATGGAATTTGATGACAATTTTCAAAATTTGTTGAGCTCATTGGCTTGAAAATGACAAGTATACCAAAAACCATGACAGTTTTAGTAAATGGTGAAAAAATATGAATTGAGATGGACTGCAAACATAACTGAAACAGTAAGAGTGTATGATGAGAATGCTTCAGACAACGCGGCTATTCTTGGTCTACACATTAATGTCCAGTACAAAAGAAAATATTGAAATGCTGAAATGCTCAGTTTAAGTAAATGATAAAAGGATACTGTGTCATTAATTTATTAAAACCGGCAATGTCTGTAAAATCTGATTACATATCATAACATTCTTCACAGAACACATACAGTATTTTAAAAAAGGTACAAGTAGGCAAAGATCAGGAAAAGGCACAATCAGAAAAAGAATCCCACTCCAAAAACCCGAAGTGGGAAAAAACCAAGCTAACAATCAGGTACTTATACCATGAAAACATTTCGTAAGCCGAATGAGCAGCTATTTTCCCAATAGGCGGCCAATCAGTTAAATTAACTAAAATATGAAAACATACATAAAGCGCCAACAGCACAAAAGTATTAAACACCAAGACATGATAGTTCGTCTCTCACTAATGAGAAAGACCATCATTATTTCTTGAATAGTGCTGATGTGTGTTGGTGAGTTCTTTGATGGCTGACTAGGCCAATTCTGGCTCTAAACTGTCGGTTGCAAGTAGAGCAAGTCAATGTCATAGAGTCTGATGGTGGCACATTTGTTTTGGCTTTGCGATCTCTTCGCTTTCTTTCAGCTTCACAGATTCTCTTCTTTTCATAAAGAGCTGCTCCTTGGTTGATGAGACCTCGCCACTTTGATCGCTCCTGTGCAGTCTGTTCCCAGGACCCCATTGGTATTTCGAAATCCTTCAGAGAGGCTTTGAGGGTGTCTTTGTAGCGTTTCTTCTGGCCACCTTGAGAGCGCTTTCCCTCCTGTAGTTCTCCATAGAAAACTTTCTTTGGAAGTCGCGCATCAGGCATTCTTATAACATGGCCAGTCCATCTTAGCTGTGCTAGCTTTAAGACTGTATACATGCTTTGCATCCCTGCTTTCGTCAGGACCTCTGTGTCTGGAATCTTGTCCTGCCAATTGATTTTTAACAACTTTCTCAAACAGCTTAAGTGGAAATGGTTAAGTCTCTTTGCATGGCGTTGGTATGCTGTCCAGGTCTCACATGCATACAAGAGGGTTGGCAGTACCACAGCCTTGTAGACTTTCAGCTTGGTGTCAAGCTTGATTCCATTTCGCTCCCAGACATTTGCACGGAGTCGTCCGAATGCCACACTAGCCTTTGCAATTCTGGCAGTGATCTCATCATCAATATGCACTGCTCTGGAGAGAGTGCTTCCCAGGTAGGTGAACTTGTCAACAACTTTCAGTTTTTGCCCATTCACAGTGATGGTTGGTTCATTATATGGCTTTCCGGGCGCTGGTTGGTGTACAACCTCTGTCTTTTTTGTGCTGATTGTGAGATCATAGTTATCACATGACTGTGAGACTTGATCCATGGCTCTTTGCATTTTTGCCTCTGTGCTGGCATTCTTATCCATATCATCTGCATAGAGGAGCTCATCTAGCACATCAGTCTGGACCTTAGTTTTGGCTTGCAACCTTCTGAGGTTGAATATGTTGCCATCAAAACGGTACCTGATTGGAAAACCAGTGTCACTGTCCTGAAAAGCATCCATAAGCATGGCAGAAAACATCATGCTGAACAGTGATGGTGCCAGAACACAGCCTTGTTTGACCCCATTTGTTACTTCAAATGGTTCAGAGAACTCTCCATCATTTTGCACACGTGCCTGCATGCCATCATGAAACTGCCGCACCATTGCTATGAATCTGGGTGGACAGCCAAACTTGGCCATGATTTTCCAGAGTCCATCACGACTAACAGTGTCAAAAGCTTTGGTGAGGTCAACAAACGTCATGTATAGATCTACATTCTGTTCTTGGCATTTCTCCTGAAGCTGTCTTGCTGTGAATATCATGTCTATTGTCCCTCTGTCTTTTCTGAATCCACATTGACTTTCTGGGATAAGTCCCGTCTGATCAAGATGAACATTCAGACGATTCAACAGAATTTTTGCAAGTATCTTCCCAGCAATTGATAGGAGGGAGATGCCTCTGTGATTGTCACAGACTTGAGGATTTCCTTTCCGCTTGTATAGGTGGATTATGGATGCATCCTTAAATTCTTGTGGGATAGCCTCCTTTCTCCACATACAGTGAAACAACTCTGTCAGTTTCTCTGCCATGGGTAGCCCCCCAGCCTTGTAAACTTCGGCAGGAATTGCATCTGCACCTGGGGCTTTGCCAGATGATAGTTGTTGAACTGCTTTTCTTGTTTCCGTAACGGTAGGAAATTCATCTAACAGAACATTGCACTCTATCTGTGGAAGTCTGTCGATTGCATCCTCATTGATGCTTGATGGTCGATTAAGCACACTATTGAAGTGTTCTGCCCACCTTTCCAAGATAGCTTCTTTATCTGTGAGAAGAGTGTTTCCATCTGCACTGAGCAATGTGGTGGCTCCAAAACTCTTTGGACCATAAATGGTTTTCAGTGCATCATGAAATTTCTTCATGTCCTTTCTATCCGCAAAAGACTGAATTTCTTCTGTTTTCTTCCTCAGCCAGGAATCTTGCATGTCCCTAAGCTTGGTCTGGACTGTCTTACAAATGATGCTGTAGGCTGCTTTCTTTGATACTGAGCTAGTATCATCTTGATGTGCCTTGTGCAATCGGTGCTTTTCTTCAAGAAGCCTCTGAATTTCGTCATCATTCTCATCAAACCAGTCTTGATGTTTGCGAGATGGATGTCCTAAGGTGCTTGCAGCTGAAGAAAGAACTGTTTTATGGAAAACTGTCCAGTTTTCTTCGGGGTCCTCTGAACTGAGATTCATTGCATCCAGTTGGTTGCAAATGTCTGTTAAGAAATCTTGTCTCATGCTGTCTTTATTCAGCTTTGAGACATCCAGTCTCTTAGGAGCTTTCTTGCCTTGAGGTCGCCTCGCAGGCTGTATTCTTAGGTTGAGTTTGCTGACAACCAGTCTATGATCTGTCCAGCAGTCTGCACCGCACACAGTCTTTGTCACTTTAACATCCTGCCTGTCTGTTCTCCGCACTATGACATAGTCTATGAGATGCCAGTGTTTGGAACGGGGATGCATCCAGGATGTTTTGTTCCTATTAGGTAGACGGAAGACTGTGTTGGTGATTAGAAGGTCATGTTCAGCACACTTCCTGAGAAGCAAGAGACCATTGCTGTTGCACTTTCCAACCCCTTCTGGACCTATAACTCCTTCCCAGGTCTGGTGGTCTGTACCCACTCTGGCATTAAAGTCGCCAAGAAGGATAAGCTTGTCTGTGCGGGGTGTTGCAGAAATAACATTGTCTAGGTCATCATAGAACTTGTCCTTGACCTCATCTGGATTGGTCATTGTGGGTGCATAAGCACTGACAATAGTTGCATGTTTATTGCCTGACAGAGGAAGTCTCAATGTCATTAGACGGTCATTAATGCCTTTTGGCAATCCTGACAGCTTACCAACAAGTTCTGTTTTGATGGCAAAGCCAACTCCTGCTTCACGCCTCTCTTCACTTTTGCGTCCACTCCAGAAGAAGGTGTATCCAGCACCAACTTCTTTGATCTCCCCAACATCTGCGAACCGAGTCTCACTCAATGCAGCTATCTGTATATCATACCTCCCAAGTTCTCTGCCCACAAGGGCCGTTCTACGCTGTGGTCTATCTGACCAAGCATTGTCCATTAAAGTACGCACATTCCATGCGCCAATCCGTAAGGGAATTACTCTAGCTTTTTTCTTTGTATTTCGACCGCTTAAGGGGATCCCCGCTGATCGCGGTTAACCAGCCAGGGGGTTTGAAGCAGGCAATTGTTTAGGGCACCTTTTCTAGCCCCTTCCCCATGCTACGGGGGTGAGCAGTGCGGTCCTAAATAGGTCTGCTCAGTCGCTCAGCCGACTGCCGAATTCTGCTTACTGCTTCTCCTCACAGAAAGCGACCATTAGAACTGAGCCGCCTGTGTGCAGGTCTGCAACTACAGCTCCCAGTGTGTCCTACACCTGCTGCTTCGCCACTCGCCCATCGCCACAGGACTTTGTAGGTATGTGGGTGCAAGTGTGATGAAATTGTTGTGTATGCAAGTGCTTGTGTGTTGAGAAATAAGATGACATGCGCTATGAAATTGGATTATAGTGAGGAAGAGGTGCGCAACGTCAACCTCACTCTCTAGTCCTCGCCCAGCTGCGCCCAGAGGCAAGACACAGGTCAAGACGTCTGGAGTTGGGTTTGGATGCAGTGGATGACCGTAACATCTTTAGTGCCTTGTCACGCTCTGCATGTTCCACAACATGTTGCTGTATCGCTTTCTGAACCGTTGAATCAGGTGATTTCTTCCGCTCCATCTACCGAAACAGTCTTTGCATATCTGGACTAGGCATATCCAGACACACAGGTTTGATTTTGGAGTTTCCTTCTCCTAGATGAATTGCTGGCCACAGCTGAAGAGCTCCATCTACCCTTCCTTAGGTTTTGTTTAGAGACCTGTAAACTCCTTTTGTTTAGAGACCTGTAAACTCCTAGGAGTCCCACTCCGTGGTCAGGTCAGTTTAACTGCTACTGTAACATGTAATCAGTACTACCTGTTGTCATGCGGTGCAGATGGGGCTCGTTAGCCTTGGAAGGCAACTCATCTAGGAGTTAAGCTAGTTCTCTACACAAAAATCTAGCTGGGCAGGGGGAACTCATTAGTCTTGGTTGGCAGGGGGAACTCATTAGTCTTGGTTGACACCAAGACATAAAACAAAAAGAAGCACCACAGAAGTTTGCATCTGAATCTGAATGGTTTACCAGTGACTCGCCAAATTGACAATACTTCACTAGGGGGTGCACCAGGAGGGAAATCAGTCCAACACATATGCCAACTCAAAAACAAGTTCTACCTCAACTGAGCCAAAGACTCACTGGTGAGCTAATAGGTGCTAGTTAAGCTAAAAGGATTGGCATGTCATGGCGTCAGTCGGCTTTGTCAATTTTATTTGTACATGATAAATGAAAATCTCCTCTAAACCTCATGGTGTATATTAACCAACTTTCAAATGGAAATCTTATTCCAATTTGTTACAATGTTTCCCACAGTAATATCTTAGAAATGCCTAAGAAACAAAATTTGACATCGCCACAAAATGGGTTAAAGTCATCGTTGGATCAAATAGTGACTGCTTTCCCAGTTTTGTTTGGTTTACTTTAGTTAAATGATGGCTTATTTAACTTTCCAGTCAAATTATTTTGTCATAGTGAGAAGCCACTACTTTCTGGGTTATAAACTATGTCAAATCTGCCTTCGTTTCTAAAAACTTTCTAGTAATATGATGGAGATAATTCATTTTGCATGTAGCAACGCCATATATAATATGAATACTTCATATTATATTTTTCTTGTTCCCATTCAAATGCATTGGCGACCTAAGTTGACCTTGCCGTTAAATAGGACAAGGTCATCCTAGGGTCATGATTTATATAAACTATGATGGGCCTGCGTCCCAGATGCTACATACCAAGTTTCGTGGAAATCGGCCCACTGGTTCTGGAGAAAAAGATTTTTAAAGGTTTTTGCTATTTATAGCCATGGCGGTCATCTTGGTCATGTGACCTGGACCATTTATATAGTTTTTCGTTCCTCCTTCCTAAGGATGCTCCACATGAAGTTTGGCTTTGATTGGCCCAGCGGTTCCAGAGGAGAAGATCTTTGAAATTGTGAATGACGGATGGACGGACGGATGGACGAAGGACGGACGCCGGAGCATGGGTATACTATAAGCTCACCTGTGAGCCTTCGGCTCAGGTGAGCTAAAAATATCCTTCATTTTCTCCTTTTCCCCATGACGTCGTACAAGCCTATATTTTTAAAACTGACCTTGCCATAAAATAGGTCAAGGTCATACCAGGGTCATCATTTTAATAATCTATGATAAGCTGGAGTTCCTGATGCTACAAACCACGTTTCATGGAAATCAGCCCACCTGTTCTGGAGATGTTTGAAGGGTTTTTACCATATATGGGCATCATGCAGCCATCTTGGTCATGTGACCAAGATATGGTCATGTGACCAAGATATGGCATGACCAAGATATCGCACACAAAATTTCAATGCTACAAAAGTTTTACTCGTCTGACTCACCATTAATCCTGCGTCCATCTCTGCCACGGCCTGTAACCATCTCTCACACAGCTCTTCCATTGGTTATACTCCACCCCGGGAACACCTATACCCCAGAACAAATCATAAGAACTTTCTTGCACGAAAGTGATGCATTATATTTATTTCTAATACTTCCAATATCTGATCCATTCTGCATGTTCTTGAAACTGATTTAAACCATGGAAAGAACTTTCCAAGCATCATCAAATCACACTTATCTTCTTCAAAAACATGTTTTATGTTTAATTAATTTAAGAATCTAATCCAGAATATTCATATCCAATTTGACGATTTCAAATGTTTTTAAAACATTATATTCACAGTCTTGTATATATATATATTTTTTTCTTTTTTCTTTGAAATTTTCAACTGTAAATGATGAAAACTATTTTTTCAACTGTAAATAATGAAAACTATTTTACAGGTAAAATGTTTTTTGTTGCTTGTGTTGAGAATGTCACCAACCTTTTAAAACGTCAATATCTTAAAGCATCGGCATGAAAACCATCATCAGATTTCCAACTTAAGAATCTGCAACAGTTTCTGCTGCAAAATCAGCAACTTCCCTGCACAATAGACTATTCTGCATCACAATACGTTTTATTCATATAAAAGTCTGAAACATGAAAAACGTCGAGACAATTTTCAATACCGATCCTGCATCACATGCAACTTCAATCTGCTTACTGCCTTAAGAATTAATCAAGTAGTGACACGGCAAAAACCATGACGATACATGGTACCATGTGAATATATGTTTGCTTTTCCGAGTCTGTCGTGTATCCTGTAAACTGCATGTCGTCTACTCTAATCAGACTGTAAGGCCAAATTTAAATCGATTCTTCACGAAATCTACACACATTTCTGTACATTTCATCTGTTCTCTAAAACCCTTATACCTGAATCCTTATTCCAGCATATTCCAAACCATTGAGCAAAAATGACACTTTTTTCACTTTCAATTTATTCACAGCCGTCTACTAACATTATACTTATAATTCATTTTTTGTCACAGGCGATGACTTATAATGAACATTTAATGGCAGTTGCCTGGTGCTCTTTTGAACATATTAAATGGTCACCTATGCGATAAAGACCATGTTCCCATGAGCTGGCTTTGAGCTGCAATCAAGCCGCTACCATATAAGTCTAGCACATCTTATTTTATCCTAATACGTAGCATCAGGAATCATTTGTTATCCCCTCGATTGCAGTATTATATACTGCTTATTGGAAATGTGACATGAAACTACTGCGGCTCATAGAATCTAGATTCAACCATTCAGCAAAGGAATGAAGAAATGGCATGTACAAGCAGACTCGGCAAAGACACAAATTACGCAGCTGGATAATCATCTGTTTATGTTAGGACCCCTTTCTCCTAGCAGCAATGACTGGGTGGGAAGGTACAGGTGCGCGCCTCTTCGAGGGATATCTCATTTTGCCAATTTCGCTGAGGCTCGACTGTGTTGAAGTTGCAGCATTAGGGTTTCTTTTTTAATTGACTTTTCACTCTGCGTCAAATGAGCCACATCCAAGAAACTTTTCAAATTAAAGATGAAGCACATGTCTGCTGACACTGCTTGAACCCCCAGCCACTATTTACAGTACCACCTTTTGGCATACAAATACTGAGCGCCTCTTGAAGATATCTATTAAGAATTGTTCTTTGGTACATGCAGGTTGGTTTGAGTCCAAAGAACGCATGAAGACATACTTTCTCATTAATTTAGCCTTTAAAACACTTTCTGCAAGAAGGTCTTATAGGATCAAACCTGTTGATTTCAAATCAGAAATTGATTTTTCATTCTTGCTGTTTGTCTCTTTTTCAAATGAAGTCATGCTTGGTCGAGCAAAATCATAGGAGTCAGTCAAGAGAAAACATCGAACCTGATTTTTTTTGCACAAGCAAAAACATGGTGCATAGTAGAGCAAGCTGATTTTGGTCATTATCGTCTTTAAAACCTTGAGATTCAAATCGTCTATCCAGCACCAATTCTGAACAAGTCGGCATTTGTTGCAGCAGATCGACGACCAAAATGGCATGCTTTTCCCCCCGATGCGTAACCTACGATGACCTCATCAAAAGCTTGATATTGTAACCGATCTTCATCCATATAAATACTTGCAATAAATGAGCCGTGACGCGAGAAAACCGGGATTCTGCCTATGCGAAAACAAAGACGCAGATCAGCTGTGCAGTAACTGTGCAGTAAGTCTCTTCTTAAATCTGAATTTTCTAGCACTTTTCTGTAACTGTACAGGTCGGTTTGTGTTGGACCTGGTTGGAAACCTCGAAGACTGGTTTCCTCACGTCGTGACTCAAATATTGTATTGCACAATATTGATATCTTATTCAGAATCAGATTTCCTAGCTTCCATTACGTTAATTAAAATTTTCAAAACATACTGTTCAGCAAATCCATTTATTTGATTAAAATGCATAACATTAATACAAATTGAATATGATACATATGAATTACAACAATTGATAGTCTACAAAATGGCTTGTGAGCCATGAAAAAAATAACACCCCATGCACACTCTGCAACCAATGTTAAAACTCCGGTGGTAAATGACCCATGTATGACCATTTCTGGTCAGAAGAGGCCAATTCTGGTCCTAAGTAAAAAATTCCCGGTCATACCAGTGTGAAAAAAAAAATGGTAAAAGTAGGCAATGATCAAGAAATGGTGCAATCAGAAAGAATTCCCACTCCACAAAACGAGGGGTGGGAAAAACCAAAATGACATTAAAGAATACATATCGTAAGCCGAGTGAGCAGCTATTCCCCATCAGGCAGCCACATTCCCCAATTAGGCGGCTCAAACAGCACAAAAATTTGACACCAAAACACAAAACATTAAGAACCACAACAGAAATATTGCCTTGGAACGATCAGTAATATAAAATTACTGGAGCATTTATATGTCATTATATATGTGTCTTGTTGGGTGAGTTAAAGTCAGAAATTTTGATTTTAACAAATTTTTTTCAGAAATGTATTCCAGGACTTTAGGCTAGCACAGATTTACCTGCATTATAATGTATACGATAATACAGACGTATCAGTATTTGAGCCGCCTCATGGGAAAACCAACAATGTGGTTTCCGAACACAAACCGGCCTGTACAGTCACAAAAGAAAGCTAGAATCTTGAAATTTTGTATATAAGTAGGGGAGGAATTGTACTATCCGAGCAGCGAAAACAAGGACGCTGATCAGCTTCGCGGTGACAGCTGATCTGCGTCTTTGTTTTCGCATATGCAGATTGTTGGTTTTCTCATGAGGTGGCTCATTTCACTGTCGGATAACATGCTTGAGGAGCATATTGTTAACACTGTGACATGACTTCTTCGCAACCTCAGTTCCAGAACTCTCAATGTAGCAAAATTGATCTCTGGCTGGGCGAGTGACTCATAGCAAATTATGATGATGTATTTTGTCACACCAAGGTGTTAAATAAACAACAAACATTGGAAAAGATGAAAGAGCAGACAATTTTTTATTCATGACTCTTGTACTGCCATCAATCAAGATTGGCCGCCAGATTGTCATACTCATTAACACCTGCAGCATTTTCAGGACAATTATTCTGAATGTGACAGAAAAAAAAAATATTGAAGAGACCAGAATCAGTAGAGCAATTAATTTAGACGGCATTTTTATACGGAAGAGTATTAGGGCCAGGTAATTTGTTTTTTAATTTTGAAATTTCGACTTAGTAACTCGAAATTTCGACTTAGTAACTCGAAATTTCGACTTAGTAACTCAAAATTTTGACTTACTATCTCGAAATTTCGACTTATTATCTTGAAATTTCAACTTATTATCTCGAAATTTCGACTTATTATCTTGAAATTTCGACTTAGTAACTCCGACTTAGTAACTCGAAATTTTGACTTATTTTCTCAAAATTTTGACTTAATAACACGAAATTTTGACTTATTAACTCGAATTTTCGACTTAGTAACTCCAAATTTCGACTTACTATCTCGAGCCCAACAACTAATAAGACAGCACGGGAGCCCAAGAAGCCCATATCAGATGCAGTCAAAGATGGACAACCAGGCCAAAAACAGGGATGGAAATACCCCATCCCCTAATACAATTAC
Organism: Rugalucina vietnamica; assembly: GCA_964017185.1. Lineage (NCBI taxonomy): Eukaryota > Metazoa > Mollusca > Bivalvia > Lucinida > Lucinidae > Rugalucina > Rugalucina vietnamica. Next base: position 7,424,334 of record OZ024875.1, read on the forward strand.
CTTTACCCCCAATTCTGAGGACCCTATCGGGACTCAGACCCAAACCGAAGTTGTCATAGTAGAGCCCACACCCCAACCTACAACCCAACCCCGTGACCTCCCCCCGGGGGCATGTACTAAAATCCGGTACCGTTACGAGTTACTAAGTCGAAATTTCAAATTAATAAGTCAAATTTCGAGTTACTAAGTCGAAATTTTGAGTTACTATCTCGAAATTTCGAGTTAATTAATAAGTCGAAATTTCGAGTTACAAAGTCAAAATTTCGGGTTACTTAGTCGAAATTTCGAGATGGTAAGTCGAAATTTCGAGTTACTAAGTCGAAATTTCAAAATTAAAAAAAAAAAATTACCTGGCCCTAATACTCTTCCGTATATTTAAGAAGACTTTTTTTTATTTTTATCTTTTTGTGGCAAGTGCAAAGGCGTAACCAGAATTTACTAAGTTACCATAAAAATTCTATTAAATGCCAACATTCTAATAAACGCCCATCCCCCTATTTGGATGCCAAAAATGACAATTTTATCTGTGAGTTTTGGAATTCCAGGAACCTCTAATAAACGCCCACTTTAATAAGAGCTGTCGCAGGACAGCGTGCTCGACTGCTTCTGACCTTTGTCAAACATTAGGCCAAACCCGACCGGTAACCCAAAGCATTATGCTCATACATCTTTTTGCCTTGATGCGATAAGGCAAAATCACTGAACCATGAAAGTTAACTATAACTACCTAAGATTTAAAGGTCTCACTCATATTGTGAAAGAAGTGTGTTCACATACCAACTCAGTGCCAAGACACAAGGCAAAATCACTGAACCGTGAAATAAGGTCACACTGACCTATAAGTATTTCAGGGTCAAAGCCTCAAAGGTCTAGTGATACTTACTCATAATGTGAAAGAAATATGATCATATACCCATTCAGTGTTGAGATATAAAGCAAAATCACTGAACCATGAAATTAGGTCATAGTGACCTATAAGTATGTTTGGTTAAAGGTCTGGTCATACTCATTCATAATCAGAAAGAAGTATGAAAAAATACCAACTGAGTGTCGAGATATAAGGCAAAATCACTGAACCATGAAATTAGGTCACAGTGACCCAGGAATACTTTACGGTCAAAGGTCTTGTCATACTCATACATATCGTGAAAGAAGTATGTTCATATACCAATTGAGTGCCGAGATATAAAGAAAAATCACTGAACCGTGAAATAAGGTCATATTGACCTAGGACTACTTTAGGGTCAAAGGTCTTGTCATACGCAAACATAGTGTCAAAGAAGTTTGTTCATAAACTACTTGAGTGCCGAGATATAAGGCAAAGTCACTGAACCGTGAAATTAGGTCATAGTGACCTGTAAGTATATTGGGGTCAAAGGTCTGGTCATAATCACTCATAATCTGAAAAAAGTTTGAAAATATTCCAATTGAGTGTCAAGATGTAAGGCAAAATCACTGAACCGTGAAACTAGGTCACAGTGACCTAAGACTACTTCAGGGTCAAAGGTCTTGTCATACGCAAGCATACTTTGAAAGAAGTTTGTTCATAAACCATTTGAGTACCGAGTTATAAGGCAAAATCACTGAACCGTGAAATTAGGTCACAGTGACCTATAAATATATATTGGGGTCAAAGGTCTGGTCATACTCACTCATAATCTGAAAAAAGTATGAAAATATACTAATTGAGTGTCAAGATATAAGGCAAAATCACTGAACCGTGAAATTAGGTCACATTGACCTAGGACTAATTCAGGGTCAAAGGTCTTGTCATACGCAAACATACTTTGAAAGAAGTTTGTTCATAAACCATTTCAGAACCGAGATATAAGGCAAAATCACTGAACCGTGAAAGTAGGTCACAGTGACCTATAAGTATATTGGGGTCAAAGGTCTGGTCATACTCACTCATAATCTGAAAAAAGTATGAAAATATACTAATAGAGTGTCAAGATATAAGGCAAAATCACTGAACCGTGAAATTAGGTCACAGTGACCTATAAGTATATTGGGGTCAAAGGCCTGGTCGTACTCACTCATAATCTGAAAGAAGTAAGAAAATATACTAATTGAGTGTCAAGATATAAGGCAAAATCACTGAACCATGGAAAGTAGGTCAACCGACCCTTACCGTCATGACACACAAGTCAGTGTCACAAAGTCAAAAGATGAACGACCAACCATCTTCCTAAGTTGTTTCTATTAAGAAATAAAAGAAAAAAATTCGGGGAGTTCTAGATTTTGACCTCTAGCCCCGCCCCCCTGACTCTGACCCAGAGGTCCGATGTCATGGAACCTAAAGTGTATGAAGTATGAATGCTTTATGATAAGTTGTTGTCAAGATATGGACTCCTTGTAAAAGTTACATAGCAGTACATCTATTTTTTACAGTGTTCTAGTTTTTAACCTCCAGCCCCACCCCCCAGGCATGGTCCGAGAGACCCTATGCCATGAAATGAAACTCAACCCTACAGGGTACCTATGGTCCGAGTATGAAAGCTCTCTGATAAAAAGTTTTCAAGATATAGACTTCTAGAATACTATATCACAGAAAAGCCATTATTATTAATGGTGTTCTAGATTTTAACCTCTAGCCCCACCCCCTGGCATGGACCCAGGGATCTGATGCCATTGAATGAAAGCCGACCCTACAGGGTGTCAATGGCCCAAGTATCAATGCTTTCTGATGAGTGGTTGTCAAGATATGGACTTCTAGAAAACTTTAACACAAGAATTGCCATTTTTGAAGGTGTTCTAGATTTTAACCTCCAGCCCCACCCCCTGGTCTGGACCCAGGGGCCCGATGCCATGGAATGAAAGCTAACCCTACAGGGTATCTATGGTCCAAGTATGAATGCTTTCTGATGAGTGGTTGTCAAGATATGGACTTCTAGAAAACTTTAACGCAAGTGTGACGCGCACGCGCACGCGCACGGGAACGCGCACGGGAACGCGCACGGGAACGGGAACGGGAACGGGAACGTGGACGACCGGGGTGACTGCAATAGCTCTATGCACTTCGTGCAGTCGAGCTAAAAATGTTGGGAAGAAAATTTATATTTTTAAGTGGTAAATTTCTAAGTATGCTGCCTTATAACATAAAACTGAAATATACTTTCTCTTGTTGACCATATGAATGGTAATACATAACATATCCAAACACCTACTTGGAGCAAAATTACTGTCTGGGTCAGATCAAGACCCACCAATCATTTCAGTTCCAATATATGATTTCTTGATTATTGTCCTACAGCGTAGCTTTCAATAAACGCCCACCCCCATTTATTGTAAAGGCATTGTTTTGAATAAACGCCCGGGCGTTTAATAGAATTCTTATGGTATACACAAAACTGATTCAAATTAAAAGAACAAAAATGTCAAATTGCTATCTCAAAATGACAAAATACATGCTGTGAGTTTTCAACAATATGCAAGTGCGTATTGTGTGTAATGGGCAGTCGCCTATGAAGTGTGAATACTCTATTTTAACATCATAACCATTAGGTAAATATATGTACAACTGGATACTGACACTGTAAGCTTTTTGTGCAAGCTCATACTTGTAGTAATGGGAAAAAAATGGCAGTACCAGCCAATGAATAATTTATTATTAAAGAAACCTGTTAAAGTCCTTACTTTGAATACAAGATATTCATAATTAAAGAAACTAGCTTCTAGGAACCTTTAAGGAAACTCAGGTTTGATGGCGATAAACAAATTAAGGCAATTGCAACATTTCAATCAAGGTACAAAATTAGCGACACACAATCCCAGTGTTTCAAACCAGCATTAATGCCGGCATTAGCAATCATCGCTAACAAATTAGTCTTTGCCGTTCTCCTGAAAATCGTCTTTGACTTCCTGCTGAAATTACTCGAATCACTGCAACGAAATCTCTTCCAATTATTTCTGTAAAACACCACTCTTGAGCCAGCAAGCGAGTTAATAGCACTTATACCATGTGTCGAACAATTGCGTCTGCACTGGCTCACCAAAGGCTCACTGGTCATCACACTGCTTGTCTATGCAGAAATGTGGTCGGACCAAAATTCCCAAATTAATTTCAATTACCCGTACACGTCTTCATACAAGCAATTGATGAAAAAGCAAATTGCCTCGGAAGTTAAGCATTGTTTCACAAGAAACGGCCGAGTTTGTCGTTTTACTACCGTCATCTGAGCCGCATCGTGAGAAAACCGGATTTTTGCCTAGGCGAAAACAAAGGCGCAGATCAGCTTCGCGGTAACCGCGAAGCTGATCAGCGCCTTTGTTTTCGCTACACGGATAGTATATTTCCTCTTCTTCTTATATCCGAAATTTCAAGGTTCTAGCCTGCTTCTGAGACTGTACAGCCCGGTTAGTGTCAGACCTGGTCGGAAATCCCGAAGACCGGTTTTCTCGCGTCGCGGCTCATCTAAAAACCAATATTCTTGTTATTTAGTTGGAATCGGTATCATCAATCGTGTCTTGACGTTGTTGTTTGTATTAAGTGACGGAGAGTAAAATGTCTACCGGCGATGATGCCCCAAATTGTAATCAAGACACAATATCGTAGTTTAGTTCAAACTAAGTCAATAGCCAAATTTCTATGCACAAAATTTTGTTTTTAGCAAGATTTTGTCCAAAGCACAAACATTCCTCAAATTAGATAGATAAGTCAAATACAGACATTTTCATCAGTTAAAGGGCAGCTTACTCTGTCCAAATCTACAAAATCTACTTGGCAAATATGGGGGCTTCCTATTGCCAAGTACTATTGCCAAGAGTCCACAAAGTTTAATTTCAATCCTTTTCATGATGTAGAGCAAATTACAAAATGTTAAACAGATATGTATGTCTTAAATTCTGACAGGTAAATATGAGTATTTTGACAGGTAAGTATAAGTCCAGGGAGGCGGGGGCAACTACAGATCTGTAAGCCTTATAAACTTTTTCATCAGTCAAGGGCAGTACTTACTCTGTCCAAATCTACAAGTCTTACTTGGCAAAAATATGAGGGTTTCTATTGCCATTTAGTTTAATTTCAATCTGGTTTTCATGATGCACATGCAAATATACAAAATGATCAACAGATATATGTATGTCCTAATTCTGACAGGTAAGTATGAACTTAAGTCCTGGGGCCAGGGGGGACAACTAGGGTCACTGCTAATGTCACATCAGGTCATTGAGGGACTGAGTGACTGTAATTTATGGGTGGGACAGGTTTTCTATCAAAATACATTAATCCAAACATCAGTTTTGGTATAACTAATCTACAATATACATAAATAATAATAAAAACAAATGTTCCCCAATGTAAATTGTGAATGAAAGTATAGGTCAGCCCTTGGGACAACTCGGGTCACTGCCTAAGTCATGCAATGTCAAACCAGGTCACTGAGGCTGACTGACAGTAACCTATGGGCGGGACAGGTGTCCTGATATACCAGTAAACAATATAAATCAAAGCATTGTTTGGTATGACTCATGTAGAAATACAAAAACGAAGCAGTGGCAGTGGTAAGATGTCTAATAAAACCCCTAATTTCAAAAGCACCCCCCACCCAACCCCTCTCCCATCAATAATTCATACCTTTTTTGTTCCATACTCCTGATCAATTAGTGCCGATTATTATCCTCTGACTCAAGTTTCAGTCTTCGTAGTCTACCAAGAAGATTCTGACAATATTACCCCCTCTTTGGTGATCAAAGTTTTCCATTCCTGACAAAATGCTGCATTCAGTTACCTCCCCTTTCCTTGGCCCTTTTACTAATTTGACAAAATGCTGCATTCAGTTACTTCCCCTCTCCTTGACCCTTTTACTAATTTGACAAAATGCTGCATTCAGTTACCTCCCCTTTCCTTGACACTTTTACTAATTTAGGTTAAAATTAACAAATTCAGAAACAAGATGATTGTATACTATTTCATTTGTTAGAGTAGTGGTGACAGACAAATGAGCCGCCTTGTGGGAAAACCAACAATGTGGTTTCCGAGCAGGTCCGACACAAATCAGGCTGTACAGTCACAGAAGATAATTAGAGGCTTGAAATTTTGGCTATAAGTAGAAGAGGAATTGTACTATCCGAGTAGCGAAAACAAAGGCGCTGATCAGCTTCGCGGTTACCGCGAAGCTGATGTGCGTCTTTGTTTTCGCATATGCAGATTGTTGGTTTTGTCATGAGGCAGCTCAAATCATGCCACAATTCATTGTATCATACAATTATCTGAAGCGAGTCAATCAGATGACATTAGCAAGAATCGGTGAAAAAACATGTGACCATTATCGCCCAATCAAATATGCAAATGAAGGATGTATCAATGTCTGAAACAACCCAGGTTAATGCTTTTGCAATACTGAAAGAGTAGCAAAGATGACTAACATACTTATAAAGTATGAGGTTTTAGTAAATTTCATTCTGATTTTGCCATGGTGGTGTTGGGAGGGTAGGGGGTCAGGGCAAACTGAAGGAAAAGAGAAACAAAAGTATATCCACTGGGGATCTGAATACCTTCTACCTTTGGATGTCTAATAAATATTACAGTATATCTATAGGTAGTGATTTACTTTAGCAAGCCTTACAATTAAGTCTTGGTGTAAGTGTACATACGAAATGCACGAGAACCACCTGACATGCACCTCATACAGAATGCTTGAGAACCACCTGACATACACCTCATACAGAATGCATGAGACCCCCCTGACATGTACCTCATACAGAATGCTTGAGAACCACCTGACATGTACCTCATACAGAATGCTTGAGAACCACCTGACATGCACCTCATACAGAATGCATGAGAACCACCTGACATGCACCACATACAGAATGCTTGAGAACCATCTGACATGCACCTCATACAGTATGCATGAGAACCACCTGACATGCACCTCATACAGAATGCATGAGAACCACCTGACATACACCTCATACAGAATGCATGAGAACCACCTGACATGTACCTCATACAGAATGCTTGAGAACCACCTGACATGCACCTCATACAGAATGCATGAGAACCACCTGACATGCACCTTATACAGAATGCATGAGAACCACCTGACATGCACCTCATACAGAATGCATGAGAACCCCCTGACATGTACCTCATACAGAATGCATGAGAACCACCTGACATGCACCTTATACAGAATGCATGAGAACCACCTGACATGCACCTCATACAGAATGCATGAGAACCACCTGACATGCACCTCATACAGAATGCTTGAGAACCACCTGACATGCACCTGACATACACCTCATACAGAATGCATGAGAACCACCTGACATGCACCTTATACAGAATGCATGAGAACCACCTGACATGCACCTCATACAGAATGCATGAGAAGCACCTGACATGCACCTCATACAGAATGCTTGAGAACCACCTGACATGCACCTCATACAGAATGCATGAGAACCACCTGACATACACCTCATACAGAATGCATGAGAACCACCTGACATGCACCTCATACAGAATGCATGAGAACCTCCTGACATGCACCTCATACAGAATGCTTGAGAACCACCTGACATACACCTCATACAGAATGCATGAGAACCCCCTGACATGCACCTTATACAGAATGAATGAGAACCACCTGACATACACCTCATACAGAATGCATGAGAACCACCTGACATGCACCTCATACAGAATGCTTGAGAACCACCTGACATGCACCTCATACAGAGTGCATGAGAACCACCTGACATGCACCTCATACAGAATGCTTGAGAACCACCTGACATGCACCTCATACAGAGTGCATGAGAACCACCTGACATGCACCTCATACAGAATGCTTGAGAACCACCTGACATGCACCTCATACAGAATGCATGAGACCCCCCTGACATACACCTCATACAGAATGCATGAGAACCATCTGACATACACCTCATACAGAATGCTTGAGAACCACCTGACATACACCTCATACAGAATGAATGAGAACCACCTGACATACACCTCATACAGAATGCATGAGAACCACCTGACATACACCTCATACAGAATGCATGAGAACCACCTGACATGCACCTCATACAGAATGCTTGAGAACCACCTGACATGCACCTCATACAGAGTGCATGAGAACCACCTGACATGCACCTCATACAGAATGCTTGAGAACCACCTGACATGCACCTCATACAGAGTGCATGAGAACCACCTGACATGCACCTCATACAGAATGCTTGAGAACCACCTGACATGCACCTCATACAGAATGCATGAGACCCCCCTGACATACACCTCATACAGAATGCATGAGAACCATCTGACATACACCTCATACAGAATGCTTGAGAACCACCTGACATACACCTCATACAGAATGAATGAGAACCACCTGACATACACCTCATACAGAATGCATGAGAACCACCTGACATGCACCTCATACAGAATGCATGAGAACCACCTGACATACACCTCATACAGAATGAATGAGAACCACCTGACATACACCTCATACAGAATGCATGAGAACCACCTGACATGCACCTCATACAGAATGCATGAGAACCACCTGACACGCACCTCATACAGAATGCATGAGAAACATCTGACATGCACCTCCTACAAAATGCATGAGAACCACCTGACACGCACCTCAAACAGAATGCATGAGAACCCTCTGACATGCACCTCATACAAAATGCATGAGAAGCACCTGACATGCACCTCATACAGAATGCTTGAGAACCACCTGACATGCACCCCATACAGAATGCATGAGAAGCACCTGACATGCACCTCATACAGAATGCTTGAGAACCACCCGACATGCACCTCATACAGAATGCATGAGAACCACTAGTCTGGCGGGTCAGCCGTCAAAATTAATTTTTGATAACTGATTTATCATTTTGACGTCTGGCTCCAGCACTATCAAAATTTCCCAAGTTCTATTAATATCTCTGCAAGCTGTTTTTAGACATTGATTTTATGGGAATTCCTAATCTGATTGGTTGATGGCTGGGTGCTGAGGTCATGCACTCTCTGAGAGCCAATCAGAAGCTCGCAATTAGAATTGTCTTCCCTCTCAAGGTGACTTTTTGAAGAAAACCAGGTCAGCCATGATGAATGGATTATTATAAGAAATCATCAAAATAACCAAAACTTGGATATATTTTATGAATTTTCAAATGGAGGTTTGTTTATTATTTTAATTTACAGTGTTTAACACCATTTGTTTTGCATTAAAACTTGTTATTCTGTAAATAATGGCTTTCACCCAAAAGTGGCTAACAGCTTGGCTTTTTGATAATGTGCTGGAGTCAGATGGCAAAATGAACCACTGGGTATGATACTTCATTTTGACGGCTGACCAGTCAGACAAGAGAACCACCTGACACGCACCTTATACAGAATGCATGAGAACCACCTGACATGCACCTCATACAGAATGCATGAGAACCCCCTGACATGCACCTCATACAGAATGCATGAGAACCACCTGACATACACCTTATACAGAATGCATGAGAACCACCTGACATGTACCTCATACAGAATGCATGAGAACCACCTGACATACACCTCATACAGAATGCATGAGAACCACCTGACATGCACCTCATACAAAATGCATGAGAACCCCCTGACATGCACCTCATACAGAATGCATGAGAACCCCCTGACATGCACCTCATACAGAATGCATGAGAACCCCCTGACATGCACCTCATACAGAATTCATGAGAACCACCTGACATACACCTCATACAGAATGCTTGAGAACCACCTGACATGCACCTCATACAGTATGCATGAGAACCACCTGACATACACCTCATACAGAATGCATGAGAACCACCCGACATGCACCTCATACAGAATGCATGAGAACCACCTGACACGCACCTCATACAGAATGCTTGAGAACCACCTGACATACACCTCATACAGAATGCTTCAGAACCACCTGACATGCACCTCATACAGAATGCATGAGAACCATCTGACATGCACCTCATACAGAATGCATGAGAACCCCCTGACATGCACCTCATACAGAATGCATGAGAACCCCCTGACATGCACCTTATACAGAATGCTTGAGAACCACCTGACATGCACCTCATACAGAATGCATGAGAACCACCCGACATGCACCTCATACAGAATGCATGAGAACCACCTGACATGCACCTTATACAGAATGCATGAGAACCATCTGACATGCACCTCATACAGAATGCATGAGAACCACCTGACATGCACCTCATACAGAATGCTTGAGAACCACCTGACATGCACCTCATACAGAATGCATGAGACCCCCCTGACATACACCTCATACAGAATGCATGAGAACCATCTGACATGCACCTCATACAGAATGCATGAGAACCATCTGACACGCACCTCGTACAGAATGCATGAGAACCAACTGACACGCACCTCATACAGAATGCATGAGAAGCACCTGACATACACCTCATGCAGAATTCATGAGAACCACCTGACATGCACCTCATACAGAAGGCATGAGAACCACCTGACATGCACCTCATACAGAATGCTTGAGAACCACCTGACATACACCTCAGGTCCAAGAACCCTCCTAAAAGCCTATTCAAGCAAACTTTGCATGAAAACATTACTTACAGTAACAAGAGCCTTTACAGTATGTACATTGTACCTAAGATATAAAATTATAATCAAGGCTCTTGCTTAACCACAAAACCACAATCTGTTTTAAACTGTCACAATGAGGCTTATCTACAAACAGCAATAGACACATAAAACATAATATCATTAGGTTTGTTATCTTTGAATGCTCATTAAATTAACACCATGCTTGCTATCAAACAACAATATATTAGTCATATATGAGCCTTGTCATAAATGACCAGCAACACAGTACTGTGCTTCCCTTTCTTTCTATATTCTAACCTTATTAGAAGCAAGTCCTATGTTTTAGTCAAGATAATTGTTTTTCTGAGACTTTTCTGAGAGGTTCCAAGTATGCAGGCTTATCTGGAATTTGCATGTTTGCTGTTGGCCTAAGCACGCTGAAAACGGGGTTTCTCATTACTATGGCTCGGATATACTTTTTTGGAATTATATTCCAATAATTTCCAATCAGTGTTTTCATGTGTTTGATATTCTCTGTCATAGAGAAATAAATGTGACAATGTGATTAGAAAACCAGACTTTTGCATATGCAAAAACAAAGGCGCAGATCAGCTTCGCAGTAACTGCGAAGCTGATCAGCGCCTTTGTTTTCGCTAAATGGATAGTACAATTCCTCATCTACATAAATTCAAAATTTCAAACTTCTAGCTTTCTCCTATGACTGTACAGGCTGGTTTGTGTCAGATCTGGTCGGAAACCCCCGTAGACAGTTTCTTCTCCCTGTGATACAGAGATAAATGCGACACTGTCATTAGTCATATCTATGACAATCAGATTTTAATGCCATAAAGTCTTGTTTTTGCTGTCATGCTACGTTGATGGATTTCCAAGGATGTTACAAAGTCATTTCCCAACAAAGCAGTTGTCACTTTCATACATTCTACATGCTTTCTTTATTTTACCTTTTGGCATTCTAATGCCTACCTTACTTTACATCTTGATGTTTCAAGCACAAAGTCTAACCATGCTGATTCAAGCACAAAGTCTAACCATGCTGTTTCAAGCACAAAGTCTAACCATGCTGTTTCAAGCACAAAGTCTAACCATGCTGTTTCAAGCACAAAGTCTAACAGTGCTGTTTCAAGCACAAAGTCTAACCTTGCTGTTTCAAGCACAAAGTCTAACCTTGCTGTTTCAAGCACAAAGTCTAACAGTGATGTTTCAAGCACAAAGTCTAACCATGCTGTTTCAAGCACAAAGTCTAACCATGCTGTTTCAAGCACAAAGTCTAACCATGCTGTTTCAAGCACAAAGTCTAACCGTGCTGTTTCAAGCACAAAGTCTTACAGTGCTGTTTCAAGCACAAAGTCTAACCTTGCTGTTTCAAGCACAAGGTATAACCTTTTTATTTCAAGCACAAAGTCTAACCTTGGTATTTCATGCACAAAATTTAACCTTGGTATTTCATGCACAAAGTTTAACCTTGGTATTTCATGCACAAAGTTTAACCTTGGTATATCATGCACAAAGTTAAACCTTGGTATTTCATGCACAAAGTTTAACCTTGGTATTTCATGCACAAAGTTTAACCTTGGTATTTCATGTGTATGCATGTTAGTCCTCATTTAAAAAACTAGCCCCTTTTTGTACCTGCTTTACAATTACCCCAACAAACCTTTTAAACACTCTAGATCTGTGTCCTTTCACATGCAAAGTTTTGTTGCTATGAACACGACCTTTTTGTCTTCTATTATAACAGACAACAGACTTCTTTATAATTGTATCAAGTATATTATTTTGTCTATTTGATATTTTCTAGGAAAATATTTATTGGAAAAGGAATTGTAGCTCTGTGGTCATTTGTCAAAGTTGCCGCACTGTGTCAATAATCAAGCCACTCGATTGTCTTCTTGTGCTTTAATCTCTATACACAATGAACCGCAATGCAAGGCAACCAGTTTTCGGGGTTTCTGACCAGGTCTGACACAAACAGGTCTGTACTGTCACAGAAGATGGCTAGAAGCTTGAAATTTTGGATATAAGCAGAAGACGAATTATAGTATCTGAATAGCGAAAACAAAGGCGCTGATCAGCTGTGCAGTTACTGCACAGCTGATCTGCGTCTTTGTTTTCACATAGGCAAAAAGCCAGTTTTCTCTATACACAATAGAAGTGGCGTCATGGGACAACCTTGCTTTATGCATTTGAAGGCATTAAAAAGCTGCGGGAAAGCAAACACAAAAGCATTCTGATCAGTAGTTTGATGCTTAGATTAAAAGACAAATGCTTCCCATTTTCAAAATTTGAAGATATTAGGTTGCTTGACTACATGTACTTCGTTTCTTGATAAAGGTATGTCTTACTGCCACAAAACTCAAATCATTTTTGCAAAACAGAATTGTTCTACAGAATCTTTTCACTCCCATAATAGCTTTTATGATCTCTGTATGCAATTGTTGTTTATTAACTGGACATTTTGACTAATGTGACTTGAAAACAGTTCTGATGGAAAAGACTAATTGGGACTGAGTGTCTGTGAACTTTGCTTGGTGCCTTACAACTTGACTTCAGCCTTCAGGAAAACATGTCCGTGAAATGTATACCCCCTTGTGCTCCACGTTTATATAGTAAAACTGGGGTATGCAGGGGTGTACCTACTTTTCATATTTTGGTCCAAAACATAGATCGTGGGTACTCGTTAGAACTGCCTGGGCGAGCCGATTCTAAAGTGTACCCACGATTGATGTTTTGAGCAATAATAAAGTATCAAAACTTTTCTGATGAAATTTTCAACTTTTACAGCTGAAAAAAATCACTGTGTATTTTATGGGCAAGTTTTCTAAAGAGCACATGGCACTGCAGGTTGATGTCATAATTTTCAACAACCCTGTTAAATATTGACAAAAATGTAACTGTCACCGCACTGCATGTTTACTACATCATCATTGTCAAGCCTGGAGTCTATCTGCTAACTCTATATATATGTTCGTATCGATGTATTGAGATGCATGCATTTCAACAACCCTGTTACATATTGACAAAAATGTAACTGTCACCCCGCTGCATGTTAATTACATCATCATTGTCACGCAACCTGTACCCGTATTCACCCTGCAGCAAACTGTCAGGAATTACCGACATTTCCCAAGGTGCCCAATCAACAAATACCAAAAACAAAACAAAAATATTTCTACATAGGTTGGTGCTTAGCTTAATTTACAACATCTAAGTTATTGACAAAAATGTAACTGTCACCGCGCTGTATGTTTATTACACCGCGCTGCATGTTTATTACATCATCATTGTCAAGCCTGGAGTCTATCTGCTAACTCTGTATGTTGCAAGGTAATAGCGCACCAATGTATTGAGATGCATGCATTTCAACAATCCTGTTACATATTGACAGAAAATGTAACTGTCACCGCGCTGCATGTTTATTACATCATCATTGTCAAGCCAGGAGAATTCCCGGTGCAGCACGTTGTCAAAGAAGACTAACAACTAGCTCCCCAGGTATCCAATCAACAAACACAGAAAACAAATAAAATTATACAATTATTTCTACAGCTTCTGTACATTTCATTAATCTGCTCCTCTGAGTAAAGCTTCACAAAATGATTATTCAATTTTATGCCATCTGGGGATGAAGCACCACTTCATGGAAAGAATAACATCTTACTTTTTAAGGATACAATTGGGGTGGGGGGGGGGGTTGGAGTGGCTAAGCTACCATAATACACTGTACTTGCAGTTTCACAGGCATCCATCAGGAAAACATGTCTGTGTAATGTATACACCTTGAACCTTACTTTTATATAGCAAAATTGGGGTATGCAGGGGTATACCTATTTTTCTTATTTTCACTCCAAAACATAGATTGTGGATACTCTTTAGAACCACCTCGCCGAGTCGGTTCTAAAGTGTACCAACGAAGAATCAATGTTTTGGGCAAATACATGAAAAATATAAAAAAAAATTCTGATAAAATTTTCAATTTTTAATGCTGAAAAAATTCTCTGTATATTGCATGGGCATGTTTTCATAATGTTGTAGTTTTTTCATGAAGTGGCTCATGTAATGAGAATTACAACGCAATTCTTCAATCTTGTTAGAAGCCACTGAGATATCAATATGGAAAAAGTTTGCTGTATAAGACATGCAAAATTCAAATGCATCAAGTGATTTTAAAACCTTTTCAGGAGCAATCAGACTTGATGTTTTCTGGAATCCAATTTTTTTCCTACATCACCAGTGAGACTTGAACCTGCAGGACAGAGATGGAAGCTAGACACTCTTCCAACAGAGCTATCAGAATGCCCGGCCTATCCGAGTGACCCTCCCCTAATGGCATTACAAAAACTTTCCCATGCAATACACAGAGATTTATTTCAGTTGTAAAGATTAAATATTTCATTGGAAACAATTTGATATTATTAATATTTTTGCTCAAAACATTGATTGTGGGTACACGTTAGAACCGAGGCGGTTCTAACGAGTACCCACAATCTAAGTTTTGGAGTAAAAATAAGAAAAATTAAAACAATGTTTTCTTAGGAAAACTATGTCCCCCCAACCGTTTAGTAATTGAAGTGTAGTTACCTTGTGATATGAAGTTTTTCTAGGGAAGACACCATGTAAGGTGTGATAGTTTAAACTTGTTTTGGACCCTGTCTAAAACTGGGTCACAATCACCAAATTCTTATAAACTCTGAACCTCCTCACAACAATGCTTCTGAGCAAGTTTGGTCAAAATCCATCAATTAGTTTACAAGATATCGTATCGGAAAAACTAATTTCAACAGTTTTTATGGACCCGTGACCTTGGAAATTAGGTCAAGGTCATCAAAATCTAATCAACTTTGAGCCTCCTCCAAACAATGCTTCTGTGCAAGTTTGGTCAAAATCCATCAACTGGTTTACAAGATATTGCAGTGAAAAGACTAATTTCAACATTTTTTTATGGACTCGTGACCTTGAAAATTAGGTCAAGGTCACCGAAATCTAATCAACTCTGAGCCTTCTCGCAACAATGCTTCTGTGCAAGTTTGGTCAAAATCCATCAATTGGTTTACAAGTTATCGAGTTGGAAAGATTAATTTCAACATTTTTTATGGACTCGTGACCTTGAAAATTAGGTCAAGATCACCAAAATCTAATCAACTCTGAGCCTCCTCCCAACAATGCTTCTGTGCAAGTTTGGTCAAAATCCGTCAATTGATTTACAAGATACTGCGTTGGAAAGACTAATTTCAACATTTTTTATGGACTTGTGACCTTGAAAATTAGGTCAAGGTCACCAAAATCTAGCCGACTCTGCGCCTTCTCGCAACAATGCTTCTGTACAAGTTTGGTCAAAATCCATCCATTCGTTTACAAGTTATCGCGTTGGAAAGACTAATTTTAACATTTTTTATGGACTTGTGACCTTGATTATTAGGTCAAGGTCACCAAAATATAATCAACTCTGAGCCTCCTCCCAACAATGCTTCTGTGCAAGTTTGGTCAAAATCCATTGATTGGTTTACAAGATACTGCATTGGAAAGACTAATTTCAACATTTTTTATGGACTCGTGACCTTGAAAATTAGATCAAGGTCACCAAAATCTAATCAACTCTGAGCCTTCTTGCAACAATGCTTCTGTGCAAGTTTGGTCAAAATCCATCTATTGGTTTACAAGTTATCGCGTTGGAAAGACTAATTTCAACATTTTTTATGGACTCGTGACCTTGAAAATTCGGTCAAGGTCACCAAAATCTAATCAACTCTGAGCCTCCTCCCAACAATGCTTCTGTGCAAGTTTGGTCAAAATCCATCAATAGGTTTACAAGATATTGCATTGGAAAGACTAATTTCAACAGTTTTTATGGACTCGTGACCTTGAAAATTAGGTCAAGGTCACCGAAATCTAATCAACTCTGAGCCTCCTCCCAACAATGCCCTTGTGCAAGTTTAGTCAAAATCCATTCATTTGTTCAGAAGATATCGCGTCGGAAAACCTAATTTGATCAGTTTTCATAGGCTTGTGACCTTGAAAATTAGGTCAAGGTCACCAAAATCTAATCAACTCTGAGCCTCCTCCCAACAATGCTCTTGTGCAAGTTTGCTCAAAATCCATTCATTTGTTCAGAAGATATCGCGTCAGAAAACCTAAGAATCTGTGACATTCTTGGGGGTTTTATGCCTCGTTTTCAAAATACCATAACAATGTCACAGAGGCTCTGGTGGTGGTATTTCATGATTAGGACAAAAGCCCAATGTATTCTGAACCTACAACTATTAAAAGTTTTGACTATTTCCTCCAAATAGTGTAAAAAATGCGATTTTAGCGGGGGTGGGGGTCAAAATTTCATATGTGAGAAAAATTTAATTTTTCGCTTTTCCTTGCTTGTAGTCCTTTAATTCCACTATTGTATCATATTTTGTGCATGCAACACTGTGTAAAGTGCAATAAACATGCATAATGCCATTGAAATAAAATTGAAATATTACGACGTCAACATTTTGGGTACAAACCTTTAGCAGTTACCTGTATAATAAGTACTACCAAACATTATACAAGGCACTGTTAACTCATATGAAAATCTGCTATCTGTTATATACAAAACCTTATACCCAGATCAGCGATGACCAGCCAGCTACTCAGAATTGTGTCATTAATGAACAAAACTTCAATCCATCTTCTATGTCTTGCACAGCTTGATTAGAGTTCGATCTTAACCATTTTCTCCAGACACGGCCCATTGTGACAAAACTTGGTCACACTGAGCAACCTTGCATGAATATTTATTTACCTGTATAAACCTGTTACAACACGGCCTTCAATGTATTTATTTTTCTGATTCGCTTTAAAGTCCCTTTCAAGATTATTTCAGCTCGTATGAGATTGACCAATCAGTAGGTGGACGAAAACATGAGAACCCAGAGAAAAAGCTCCAGGCACATCCGCAAACAGAACTTGGCTTGTCTTACATGTGTCTCGTTTCAGAATAATGGTTGTGTCGAAGTGATTATAATCATAAAAGTTATTTTTAGATTTGATTCGATTATGGCCGAGCATCCTTTAATAGGAACAGTTTTTCAATCATTTTGGCATGGAGCCACGTATTCTTGTACCAAGTACTCAGGGGTGGGGGGGGGGTATAGTGTGTCTCAGGCACAGCACGGCTCCCCCCAGGGCCTCTATTTAGATTCACTTCCATTAAAGAACTGAAAGATTCTTGTTTTGATGCCTAACGTGATATAATAAGCAAATGTAGTTTTTTGAGAATGAATGGAAAATTGAGTAAATACCCTTAAAGTTGTTGATTTGAAACTTAACGTCGCTGTATTGTACCAATGACAAAGACATTTTACGTTCCCATGGTACTGGCTAATACCTAGACAGTGGTGGCATCGTACCGATCTGACTGAAAAATTGTTGATTAGGAAGTTAATACATGTTTAAAAAAAAATAGGAGAACAGTCCAACAATGTTACTGTTTGTGGTGAAAGAGGTTATTGGCCGTGTAAACAAGTGGACAATATAAGTATAGAATGATTACAAAAGTTTGTTCCACAGAATGTACAGTACCCTCATTTTCTGGGGAATGGAACATAAAAAGTGGTTATAAATCAAACAGATTGGGGTTAATTTTGGAAACAAATGTGTATATCCATTTTTTGTACTTTGCATATGGCATACAACTTAACTGCTGTTTTGTTTTCTTTTTAATTTTAAGTTAAAAACACTTTCACATACTTGGGCTCTAGTACTGAGATAACATTTTGGGCTGTAGGGTACTGTTCCCCCCCGAGTCCCAGAACGCCATTCACATATATTATGTATAATATGACAATACATTCATATGCAGAGGGATTTCTTGGGACTCGGGGGGGAACAATGTTAAATAAATACTTTTCTATTTTTCTATATGTTTAATACAAAATATGTCCATTTTAACCAAAAAATAAAGCAGTACTTCTTTAGAAATAAGAACCTCAATCCAATATCATAAACTATGGACTACCAGCAAACATGTATACAAAAACAGAAACATTTGACCAACATTTATTTTTATCAAAATCTGAGGCAGCTATACATTATGGCTCCCATTACCACCGTCAGAGGTCCTTTGATCAGTTTTCATGGGCTGGTGACCTTGAAAATGAGGTCAAGGTCACCAAAATCTAATCAACTCTTTCCCCCCTCCCAACCATGTATCTATGCAAGTTTGGTCAAAATCCATCCACTGGTTCAAAAGATATCGCGTAAGAAAGAAGCTACGCGGACGCGGACGCCGACGCGGACGCCGACGCCGACGCCGACGCCGACGCCGACGGGAACCGCACCAAAAACAATATGTCCCCCACCTTCGGTTGGGGGGACATAATCATCATACCCCACATAACCCAGTTCTGCTATATAAAAGTGGGGTTTAAGGGGAAATGTTATCACAATGGTGTGTTGATTTTTCAGACTTTAAGCATTTTGTCTCTCAGTCTTAAACTAGAAAGCATTATCTCTTAATAATTACAGTATCAGATATTTTCTCC
Source organism: Rugalucina vietnamica (assembly GCA_964017185.1). NCBI lineage: Eukaryota > Metazoa > Mollusca > Bivalvia > Lucinida > Lucinidae > Rugalucina > Rugalucina vietnamica. The sequence goes on from OZ024875.1 coordinate 7,443,453, forward strand.
AAAACGAGAAACGGATGATGTCGCTATCAATAAACTCTCTTTAATATTGCGGAAAAACTCCTTAGCTTTCCCAATAAGGTCTGCTATCCTGATATATGGCGGTAAGGTTGATTGGTTAATGGCAGAGTAATGGCAGTCAGAGCCCACGTGAATCAGTGTTTTATTTCCGAGCAAGTCATTACAGCGCGAGGTTAATCCTTCCGTTATTGATTCGGCGATTATAAAACATGCCTTCAGACCAAGATGACATGTTAAGGGACTTTTGGAGAAAGATTTAAAACAACTTGTTGAGTCTGAAATTGCGACGAATAATGATTCACGCCATTTACGTCTCTTGTGTGCAATATCATTACACTCGTGGAATTGATATTTGAATATTTCCGACATTAGTAAGAGATTTGGGTTTCACTCTGTAATTACATGATAAATGAAATGTCCTTTTGTGTTCATGCTGTGGTTTTCCAGTTTATTTATCGGGATGCTGATATATTGCCATGTGACTCAACCAAACTCAGCAATTCAAACAGCTAATTGCATGTATATATACGAAAATTATCACTAATTCACAATTTCACAAAATGCAAACATCAATCATAATCAACAATAATGTCTATTTGTTATATCATGGTTAAACATCCTAGCCAACAATTCTTCAACCATGTCAGGAGAGCCAACACATACTATAGGGAAGATGTGTCTTGCTCAAGGGACACTAGCGCCGGTGCAGATCTAACCACATAACTCTTTAAAGGGAATCCAACGATCTTAACACCATGCCAATCATAATTATAGAAAATCTACAAACAAAATTTGTTCTTACTTCATGTTGATTATTCAATACGACGCATATGCATACCTGTCCCCTCAGAAACAATTCTGAAACCAACCAATGCAGACTTGGATACAATGGACATTTGCTTGGATACAACTAACACAGTCTTGGAGACAACTAACACAGTCTTGGAGACAACTAGGACTTGGATACAACCAACACAGACTTACCTGAAAAAGAAAAACAAATGAAATCATTTCAAGTTTTAAGCAAATGTAAAAGGCAATTAAGTTAAGTTCAAACCTTGAAAATGCTGTTTCTCCTTTTGCTTTAGTTCAAGTTTTTTTTTTTTTTTTTTTTTTTTTTTTTTTTTTTTTTTTTTTTAAGATTTCATATAATGCTATTAAATGCACCTATTCAAGTTTAAATGTGTTTCCACCCCAGCTAAAACTTTTTCTACCAGTAATTCTCTGTGTGGCACTATGATGCAATAAGAATTCATCTTGATGAGAAATAAATAAAGATTTATATTGTAATCATTGTCCCTTATGGAACCAACATCTATCTTTATGACACAAATATTGCCGATTAATATTTTATTACCTCCTAAAGGCTACAGAAAACTATTGGCAGCTGGCAATGCCTTAGTTTGACAGTTTCTCTATGATCGCTTGCCTATAATTGCGTTGCCAAAATATAAAAGTGACAAAATATAAAAGCATGGCATACAAGGTATACTCAGTATACCCGATGCGCTTTTGATTATAATTTGCTCACCTGACTGTTTTCTTTATAAAAATATAACAATGATTTGCTATAGTCAAGTAAAACTTGTGCACAACAACATCAGATAATGGCTTGCCAGTCAAATATAATTTGTGCTCTACAAAAACATTGGATCATGGTTTGCCAATCAAGTACTACAAATATTAAGATAACGGCTTGCATGTGCTCTACAAAAACAGCAGATCTTGGTGCTCCACAAAAACACATCAAATCATGGCTTGCCAGTCAAGTGCAATTTGTGCTCTAAAACATCAGATCATGGCTTGCTAGTCAAGTGCAATTTGTGCTCCACAAAAACATCAAATCATCTACAAAAACACCAGATCAAGTACAATTTGTGCTCCACAAGAAAATCGAATCATGGCTTGCCAGTCAAGTACAATTTGAGTTCCACAAAAACATTAGACCATGGCTTGCCTGTCAAGTGCAACTGGTTCTCTACAAACATTAAGATAATGGCTTTCCAGTACAATTTGTGCTCTACAAAACATCTGATCATGGCTTGTCAGTCAAGAACAATTTGTGCTCCACAAAAATATCAGATAATGCCAGTGAAGTACAACTTGTTCTTTCCAAACCAGCAGATCATTTGCTAGTCAAGTACAACTTATTCAAATACTGGCTTGCCAGTCAAGCACAATTTGTGCTCTACAAAACAATCAGATCATGACTGTCAGTAAAGTAAAATTTGTGCTCTACAAATACATCAGATCATGGCAGGCCAGACAAGTACAAATTGTGATCTACAAAAATGTTGGGTCATGGCTTTCCAGTCATGTACAATTTGTTCTCTACAAAAACATCAGATCATGGCTTGCCAGTCAAGTACAAATTGCGCTCCACAAAATCATCAGATAATGGCTTGCTAGTCAAGTACAATGTCTCTACAAAAACATCAGATCATGGCTTGCCATTCAAGTACAAATTGTGCTCTACAAAATCATCAGATAATGGGTTGTTAGTCAAGTACAACTTGTTCTCTACAAAAACATCAAATCATTGCTTGCCAGCCAAGTACAACTTGTAAAGAACATAAACATCAGATCATGCCTTGCCAGTCAAGAACAATTTGTTCTTTTCAAACCACGGCAGCAGATCATTTGCTAGTCAAGTACAATTTTTGCACAACAAAAGCATTAGATCATGGCTTCCCAGTCAAGTACAACTAATGTGCTCAGCAAAAACATCAGATCATGGTTTGCCAGTCCAGTACAATTGGTGCTCCACAAAAACATCAAATCATGGCTTGCCAGTCAAGTACAACTTCTTCCTTCCAAACCAGTATATCATTTGCTAGTCAAGTGCAACTTATTCAGATCATGGTTTGCTAGTCCAGAACAACTTGTGCTCTATCAATCAGATCAAGTACAACTAAATGTTTTAACACTCTATCATGGTACAAACAAAAAATTCTCCTATACTTTTAAATTCTTTTAAAACTGAAATTCACACTTCTAATTGCTGGCGTAAAAGGATGACTAATGGGCTGTTTTAAAGTAAAGCTCTTAGAATTTCCCACAAATTCTAAGATATTCTCCACTTATATCCTTAACTTGTATCATCAATCATGACCATTCAAAATCTTTTAAATTCTCAGGTTAAATGTCAAGTTAGCAACATGAGCACAATCACAAACATTTAGAAAAGGAAGCTTTTAAAAATGAAAATTTATACTGTGCCTGTTGCCATGCTTGTACCATGGCCATTATTATTTCTAAAATTGCAGGGATATCTTGCACTTGTCATATAGAAATCCCACATTATAGGGCTGGAGCATAAACCAGAAACTTGGCTCAGGTGTGAGTTATCATGAGCAATATAAAAACAGATCTAATAAAAAAACAAGAATCCATTGAAATTAACAAACATTAAAGGCAGCATTGTCATCTCCTAGCAGTAGGGAGGGGGGCCTGGCTAAAAGAGGTTTTTGATGTATACATGCAACATTATAAACTTCAAAGAAAACATGTAGCTTCCAACTGGTTTATAGAAATAATATTATGTTTTGGTGCTGTGGGTTAAAAGGATCTCTTGGTTAATCAGCTCTTTGAACTTTTTGTTTAATAGTTGTAATAATGAGTATTCTGGGTCTTGTTATATATTGTGGTTACTCCTGGAAGAACTAGAATTGTCAGAGGATCTGACTATAGCCCCGCTTCTCAGCTTTTTTGCCAGGGTAAGAAAAACAATGACGGGCAACAATCCCAAGCTAGATCTTGTCAATGCTGATGTGCATACAAAATTTGGTCAGATTCTGTCAATTGTTTCTCAAGATATTGAGCGGAAACGAAATTCTGACATCAATCAAGGGCCATAACTCTTTCAAAAGTTTGCAAAAAGTGACAGGCAACAATTCCAGGCTAGATCTTGTCAATGTTGATGTGCATACAAAAGTTTGGTCAGATTCTGTCAAATCGTTCTCAAGATATTGAACTGAAACGAAATTCTGACGTCAATCAAGGGCCGTAACTCCGTCAAAATTTTGTGAAAAATGATGGGCAACAATCCCAAGCTAAACCTTGTCAATGTTGATGTGCACACAAAATTTGGTCAGATTCTGTCAATTTGTTCTCAAGATATTGAGCGTAAACGAAATTCTGACGTCAATCAAGGGCCGTAACTCTGTCAAAATTTTGAGAAAAATGACGAACAACAATCCCAAGCTAGATCTTGTCAATGCTGATGTGCATACAAAATTTGGTCAGATTCTGTCAATTGTTTCTCAAGATATTGAGCCGAAACGAAATTCTGACATCAATCCAGGGCCATAACTGTTTCAAAAGTTTGCAAAAGTGACAGGCAACAATCCCAAGCTAGATCTTGTCAATGTTGATGTGCATACAAATTTTGGTCAGATTCTGTCAAATCGTTCTCACGATATTGAGCGGAAACGAAATTCTGACGTCAATCAAGGGCTGTAACTCCGTCAAAATTTTGCGAAAAATGATGGGCAACAATACCAAGCTAGATCTTATCAATGTTGATGTGCACATAAAAATTTGGTCAGATTCTTTCAATTTGTTCTCAAGATATTGAGCGGAAATGAAATTCTGACGTCAACTAGAATTGTCAGAGGATCTGACTATAGCCCCGCTTCTGAGCTTTTTGCTAGGGAGAGACAAACAATGACGGGCAACAATGCCAAGTTAGATCTTGTTAATGTTGATGCACATAAAAAGATTGGTCAGATTCTGACAATTTGTTCTTAAGGTATTGAGCAGAAACAAAATTCTGGCATCAATCAAGGGCCAAAACTCTAAGATTTTGCAAAAAATGACAGGCAACAATCCCAAGCTAGATCTTGTCAATGTTGATGTGCATACAAAATTTGGTCAGATTCTGTCAATTCATTCTCAATATATTGAGTGGAATCTATATTCTGACGTCAATCAAGAGCTGTTACTCCGTCAAAATTTTGCGAAAAGTAACAGGCAACATTGCCAAGCTAGATCATGTCAATGTTGATGTGCACATAAAATCTGGTCAGATTCTATCAATTTGTTCTCGAGATATTGAGCGGAAACAAAATTCTGACCTCAATCAAGGGCCATAACTGCGTCAAAATTTTGCGAAAAATGACGGGCAAAAATCCAAAGCTAGATCTTAACAATGTTGATGCTCATATTAATTTTGGTCAGATTCTGTCAATTTGTTCTCCAGATATTGAGCGGAAACGAAATTCTGATGTCAACCAAGGGCCATAACTCCGTCCAAATTTTGCGAAAAATGACGGGCAACAATCTCAAGCTAGATCATGTCAATGTTGATGTGCATATAAAATTTGGTCAGATTCTATCAATTTGTTCTCGAGATATTGAGCGGAAACGAAATTCTGGCGTCAACCAAGGGCCATAACTCTGTCCAAATTTTGCAAAAAAAATGACAGGCAACAATCTCAAGCTAGATCATGTCAATGTTGATGTGCATATAAAATTTGGTCAGATTCTATCAATTTGTTCTCGAGATATTGAGCGGAAACGAAATTAGGACGTCAATCAAGGGCCATAACTCCGTCAAAATTTTGCGAAAAATGACAGGCAACAATCCCAAGCTAGATCTTGTCAATGTTAATGTGCATATAAAATTTGGTCAGATTCTGTCCATCGGTTCTCGAGATATTGAGCGGAAACGAAATTAGGACGTCAATCAAGGGCCTTAACTCCGTCAAAATTTTGCGAAAAATGACGGGCAACAATCCCAAGGTAGATGTTGTCAATGTTGATGTGCATACAAAATTTGATCAGATTCTGTCAATTTGTTCTCGAGATATTGAGCGGAAACAAAATTCTGACATCAATCAAGGGCCTTAACTCCGTCAAAATTTTGTGAAAAATGACGGGTAACAATCCCAAGCTAGATCTTGTCAATGATGACGGGCATACAAAATTTGGTCGGATTCTGTCAATTCGTTCTCAAGATATTGAGCGGAAACGAAATTCTGACGTCAATCAAGGGCCGTAACTCTGTCAAAATTTTGCGAAAAATGACGGGTAACAATCCCAAGCTAGATCTTGTCAATGTTGATGTGCACACAAAATTTGGTCGGATTCTGTCAATTCGCTCTCAAGATATTGAGCGGAAACGAAATTCTGACGTCAATTAAGGGCCGTAACTCCGTCAAAATTTTGCAAAAAATGACGGGTAACAATCCCAAGCTAGATCTTGTCAATGTTGATGTGTACACAAAATTTGGCCGGATTCTGTCAATTCGTTCTCAAGATATTGAGCGGAAACGAAATTCTGACATCAATCAAGGGCCGTAACTCCGTCAAAATTTTGCGAAAAATGACGGGTAACAATCCCAAGCTAGATCTTGTCAATGTTGATGTGCAAACAAAATTTGGTCGGATTCTGTCAATTCGTTCTCAAGATATTGAGCGGAAACGAAATTCTGACGTCAATTAAGGGCCGTAACTCCGTCAAAATTTTGCAAAAAATGATGGGTAACAATCCCAAGCTAGATCTTGTCAATGTTGATGTGTACACAAAATTTGGCCGGATTCTGTCAATTCGTTCTCAAGATATTGAGCGGAAACGAAATTCTGACGTCAATCAAGGGCCGTAACTCTGTCAAAATTTTGCGAAAAATGACGGGTAACAATCCCAAGCTAGATCTTGTCAATGATGATGTGCATACAAAATTTGGTCGGATTCTGTGAATTCGTTCTCAAGATATTGAGCGGAAACGAAATTCTGACGTCAATCAAGGGCAGTAACTCTGTCAAAATTTTGCGAAAAATGACGGTCAACAATCCCAAGCTAGATCTTGTCAATGTTAATGTACATACAAAATTTGGTCAGATTCTGTAAACTGGTTCTCAAGATATTGAGTGGAAATGAAATTTGGACGGAATAACGGAATAACGGAATAACGGAAGGACAGAAGGACGGAACGACGGAAGGACATGGTGAATCCAGTATAGCCCCACTTTTTCAAAGCGGGGCTATAATCAAGGGCCGTAACTCCATCAAAATTTTGCGATAAGAAAAAAGCAACTATCCAAAGCTAGATCTTGTCAATGTTGATGTGCATAAAAATTTTGGTCACATTTTGTCAATTCATTCTCAAGATATTGAGCGGAAACTATATTTTTTAACATGAATCAAGGGCCTTAACTCCGTCAAAATTATGCAAAAAATAACAGGCAACAATCCAAAGCTAGATCTTGTCAATGTTGATGTGCATACAATATTTGGCTAGATTCTATCAATTGGTTCTCAAGATATTGAGCGGAAATGAATTTCTGACGTCAATCAAGGGCCGTCACTTTGTCAATATTTTGCAAAAAATGATAGGCAACAATCCAAAGCTAGATCTTGTCTATGTTGATGTGCATACAACATTTGGACAGATACTGTCGATTTGTTCTCAAGATATTGAGCGGAAACGAAATTCTGACATCAATCAAGTGCCATAACTCCATCAAAATTTTGTGAAAAATGATGGGCAACAATCCAAAGCAAGATCTTGTCAATGTTCTCAAGATATTGAGCGGAAACGAAATTCTGACGTCAATCAAGGGCCATAACTCCATCAAAATTTTGTGAAAAATAATGGGCGACAATCCCAAGCTAGATCATGTCAATGTTGATGTGCATACAAAATTTGGTCAGATTCTGTCCATTCATTCTCAAGATATTGAGCGGAAACGAATTTCTGACGTCAATATAGGGCCATCCAAGGGCAATAACTCCTGCAAATTTGGGGAAAATGACATGCATTGATACATAAGTAGATATTGTCAATACTGATGCATATGCCAAATTTGGTTATAGTCTAACAACTGGTTCTCAAGTTATGAGTAATAACAGAATTATGGACAGAATAACGGACGGACGGAATAACGGAAGTACAGAACGACGGAAGGACAGGGTGAATCCAGTATAGCCCTACTTTTTCAAAGCAGGGCTATAAACAGCAAATATGCTGATACAAAATGTAGCTGGCTCAGTGATAGAATGTTGGAGTGAGAGATTGGTTCGAAAATCGATGTAAAAATATTCCCATTTGACGTGGCTTAACCAGAGCATGGGTTGCTGTGGATCAACTTATTTCGGCACAAGGTTATCAACAAAAATACATATGGTCATCCCCTGAAAGTAGGGCTGATAGATAGCAAAATTTTCAGAAAAGCTCAAACTTGTATATAAGTTTCTTAGAAATATATTCCAGTTATCATTATCAGGTCAGCACATCTACAGGGAGATAGAGGGGATAAACAAACAGTGGGCAATCAGTTACTATATGATGAGTGAAAATTGAGACATTTGCCACTGAGAATTCCACCAGAGATAAAACACCTGCTCCTGATTTCATTTGAGTGAGAACTGTATAACTACTTTTTGTGTAAAAAGCAAAACCCTATATCTGTACTTCGACCACTGACATCACGAAAACATGTCTGTGCTATGTATATAGAACTAGAAAATGTGTTTATGAAACACTATGCCCCCAACTGGTAAGCTACTTTCAAGATGTAAAAATGTCCAAAAAATGACTAAGTTCAAATTGTAAAAAAAAGTGACAAAAATTAATCTGAGGAGTATATCCCAACCAAATGCATATCTTCAAAGCATGATCACAATGTCTGCAAAGTTTCAAAAGTATATATTGGTATTAAATTGTAGGAGGAGTTGCGCACACAAGGTACCCTCTATCCATACACTAAAATGCCCGAAAAAATGACTAAGTTCAAATTGTGAAAAAATGACAAAAAACAAATCCAAGGATTACATGTATATCCAAACCACATGCATATCTTCAGACCATGCCCATAATACATGTAAAGTTTTAAATGAATTGGCATGAAACTGTAGGAGGAGTTGTGCACACAAGGTACCCACTGCCCATTCACTTTCATTGTGAAAATGCCCGCTAAGTTCAAATGGCGAAAAAAGTGACAAAAATTAATCTGAGGATTATATCCTAACCACATGCATATAATATCTTCAAAGCATGGTCACAACATCTGTAAAGTTTCAAGAGAATCAGGATAAAACTGTAGGAGGAGTTGCGCACACAAGGTATCCACTATCTATTCACTTTATCAAGAAATAAAAAGGGAAATAACTCTCAAAGAATGGGCCCCTAGCCCCTTGAATTTACCTGAAAGAAAAAATATGGGTCCTCTTAATTTTCATATACAAACTACATACCAAATTTCAAGATCCTAGTTCTAACGGTTCCTGACCGAGTGCTAACGCATCACAGACAGACAGACAGACTGACCGACTGACTGACTGACTGACTGACTGCACGGACAGACCCAAACCAATATGCCCCCTCAACTTCTTCCAAAGTTGGGGTTTGCAGGGGTATACCTATTTTTCTTATTTTTGCTCCAAAACATAGATTGTGGGTACTCGTTAGAACCGCCTCGGTGAGGCGGTTCTAACATGTACCAACAATCTACGTTTTGAGCAAAAATAAGAAAAATATCAAAATGTTTCAGCTGAAAATTTCAATTTTTAAAGCTGAAAAATCTCTGTACATTGCATGGGCAAGTTTTCGTAATGAAACCATTGATGACCATGTTTGTAACATGGCACCAAGATTTTTTAGTCATCCAACTGATCACAGCAGATCATCGACCAATAAGGATTGAACCATTGTTAGACCATGTTCACTTGGGGTCTGTTGGAAGACTATCAAAAACGGTGGTGTCATTTAACAAGACATGGTCATCCATGTTTTGCATGGCTGCAATTGTAATGAACTATCATGAAAGTTCTTGGAATTAAATGGTATATTGTTTTTGATACAATCAGTATACTGAACAAGAGAACCAATGGTCCTGTAAATGCTCACCTGAGACCTGAGATGTATATTAATAAACTTGTTTGACTTTTTTTAGAATGGTAATATATATGTATATAACCCTAGGGCAGGGTCAGAATAACCTCTGGAGTCAATATTTTTTTTTTTCAAATAATAAAAATTCAGTTCATTTGCCAATTTACTGCGAGTTTTGCCCTTCAAATGAATTTTAACAATTTTCCCCCATTAAAATACATGGGCGACCTAAGTTGACCTTGCCGTAAAATAGGTCAAGGTCATCCTAGAGTCAGGATTTATGCAAACTTTGTAGAGCTCCATTCCTTGATACTTCATGCCAAGTTTCAAAATCATAGGCCTTCTGGTTCTGATGGAGAAGATGTTTAAAGGTTTTTGCTATTTATAGCCACGGCAGCCATCTTGGTCATGTGACCTTGACCATTTATATAATTTTTCATTCACTCTTCCTAAGGATGCTCCAAATAAAGTTTGGCTCTGATTGGCCAAGCGGTTTTAGAGAAGAAGCTGTTTGAATATTATGGTCATATACATGTATATAGCCCCAGGGAAGGGGCAGACACACCCCTGGGCCCGAAATATTTTCATAAATATAAATCTTCTGTCCATTTGCTCATTCCTAGCAAGTTTTCTGCCATTGAATGACATTTTCCTATTTTTTCCAATTCAAATGCATGGGCGACCTAAGTTGACCTTGCCGTACAAAAGGTCAAGGTCATCCCAGGGTCATGATTTATACAAACTTTGTAGAGCTACATTCCAAGATGCTTCATACCAAGTTTCAAAATCAAAAGCCTTCTGGTTCTGAAGAAGATTTTTAAAGGTTTTTGCTATTTACAGCCATGGCGGCCATCTTGGTCATGTGACCTTAACCATTTATACAAATTTCAATCCCTCTTCCTAAGGATGCTCCACATAAAGTTTGGCTTTGCTTGGCCAAGTGGTTTCAGAGAAGAAGATGTTTGAATATTATGGTCATTTACATGTATGTAGCCCCGGGGCAGGGGCAGACAACTCCCTGGGCCCAAAATGTTTTCATAAACATTCTGTCCATTTGCTCATTCCTAGCAAATTTTCTGCCATTAAATGACATTTTCATATTTTTCATATTCAAATGCATGGGCGACCTAAGTTGACCTTGCCGTAAAATAGCAAGGTCATCCCAGGGTCATGATTTATACAAACTTTATAGAGCTCCATTGCCTGATGCTTCATGCCAAGTTTCAAAATCATAGGCCTTCTGGTTCTGGAGAAGAAGATTTTTAAAGGTTTTAGCTATTTATAGCCATGGTGGCCATCTTGGTCATGTGACCTGGAACATTTATACAAAGTTTCTTTCCCCCTTCCTGAGGATGCTCCACATGAAGTTTGGCTTTGATTGGCCTAGCGGTTTCAGAGGAGAAGATCTTTGACATTGTGGACGGACGACGGACGAGGGATGGACGAGGGATGGACGCCGGCCACCGGAGCCTGGGTATACTATAAGCTCACCTGAGGTGAGCTCAGGTGAGCTAATAAACCCAGGGATTTTGGGCAGGCTGCAAACTGTTCCTGTTCAACGATACAATTTTCAATAATTAGTTCGAAATCAAGCACTCAAATATTGAGCACTCTGTGAAGATGTGAAGAACGATGATTGTGCAAGGTGATCAAGTAGGCAAAGTATACAAAAATGAGAATTTGAGATTCATAAAAAAATTATTAGTATTTATACTTTCCCTTTCTTCTTAAGAACAAATAAATTGCAGATGTAATCAAAATAAACTCAACATTTTCAAGGAATAAACTTTTTTTCCACCACCAAATGACTTCAATCAAAATACTGCAGAATGTACACATATTCTGTGCCAAGAAATATAAGCACCAGAGGACCAATGGTCCTGTAAACGCTCACCTGAGATCTGTTGTACGTATATACCAATAAACATGTTTGCATATTATGGAAAAAAGCCCCAGTAAAGGGGCAGATGATTCCCTGGTGTCCATTATTTTTCTTCATAATAATCAATATCCTGTCCATTTGCCAATTTCCTGCAAGTCTTTCCCTTCAACCGACAAATAACCGACAAATAACAGTTATCCCCATTCAAAGGCATAGGCAACCTATGTTGACCTTGTCGTAAAATAGGTCAAGGTCATCACAGGGTCATGATTTATATATACATTGTAGTACTTAAGCCATTGATGTTTCATGCCAAGTTTTGTTGAAATCAGTCCACCGGTTCCAGAGAAGAAGATTTTGGAAGGGTTTTTACCATATATGGGCATGGCGGCCATCTTGGTCATGTGACCTGGATCATTTATATACACATTGGTTCCCTCATTCTATAAATGCTTCACATAAAATTTGGCTTTGATTGGCCAAGTGGTTTCAGAGAAGAAGATGTTTGAATATTTTGGTAATATACATGTATACTGCCCCGGGGTGGGGGCATATGAGCCCCTTGGGTCCATTTTTTTTTCAGAATCATTAATATTCAGTCAAACTACCCATTCCTGCAAGATTTTCACCTCAAATTACTTTTTAAAAGTTTTCCCCATTCAAATGCATAGGCGACCTATGTTGACCTTGCCATAAAAAAGGTCAAGGTCATCACAGGGTCATGATTTATATAAACATTGTAGTACTTGAGCCATCAATGCTCCATGCCAAGTTTCTTTGAAATCAGTGTACCGGTTTCGGAGAAGAAGATTTTGGAAGGGTTTTTACCTTATATGGGCATGGCAGCCATCTTGGTTATGTGACCTTGATTATTTATATACACATTGGTTACCCCTTCCTATTGATGCTTCACATAAAATTTGGCTTTAATTGGCCAAGCGGTTTCAGAGGAGATGATGTTTGAATATTATGATAATATACATGTATATTGCCCCGGGGTGGGGGCATTTGAGCCCCTGGGGTGCAAATTTTTTCAGAATCATTAATATTCAGTCCTACTGCTCATTTTCTGCAAGATTTTTCCTTTAAATGACAATTTCACAATTTTTCCCATTCAAATGCAAAGGCGACCTATGTTGACCTTGCCATAAAATAGGTCAAGGTCACCGCAAGGTCATGATTTATATACACATTGTAGTACTTGAGTCATCGATGCTTCATGCCAAGTTTAGTTGAAATCGGTCCAGTGGTTCCGGAGAAGAAGATTTTTGAAGGGTTTTTACCATATATGGGCATGGCGGCCATCTTGGTCATGTGACCTGGATTATTTATATACACATTGGTTCCCCCTTCCCATAGATGCTTCATGTAAAATTTGGCTTTGATTGGCCAAGCTGTTTCAGAGAAGAAGATCTTTGAAAATGGTGGACGACGGACGGACGGACGGACGACGGACGGACGACGGACGGACGGACGGACGGACGACGGAGCATGGGTATACTATAAGCTCACCTTGTGAGCCTGACGGCTCAGGTGAGCTAAAAATGTAAATTTCAACAAACCACTAATTGGCAATCATCCTGATGAAGAAATTAATTGGGAACAAAACTATTTCGATGCGATCACAATCTTCTGCTCTTTCACAGAATTTCAAAGAAATGAAAATCTACATTACGAAAACTTGCCCATGCAATAAACAGAGATTTTTTAGCTTAAAAAATGAAAATTGTCGGCAGAAAAATGTTGATATTTTTCTTATTTTTGCTCAAAACATAGATTGTGGGTACACGTTAGAACCGCCCCGCCACAATCTATGTTTTGGAGCAAAAATAAGAAAAATAGGTATATTCCTGCATACCCCAGTTTTGCTATAGAAAAGTGGGGTTCAAGGGGGTACACATTACACGGACATGTTTTCCTGATGAAGCACTATTTATATGAACATTTTAAACACAAAGACAGTCATTAAAATCAAATTGCTGAAAATATACCTAAAAATTTCAAACATGCTTTTCACCTGCTCTTGAAAATTCCATGCGCTCAGCCATCCATTAGAATAAACAGTTTCTGATGTAGTAAAATGATTAAATGAAGTGTCTAAAAATCCATTAAATTGCTATCAAATCATTCCCTATGCTTTGGCTTATCAGCATGTTGGAAGCTAAGGTAAAGAGCAGTAAATGAGTTCAGTAGCCAGCTGTCATGTCACCTTTCATCACTGGAGTGCTTCCTAGTAAATTAAACAAACACCCCTTCTTCCAGGATAAACCAAACAAGCACACCCTTCTGACAGTAATGACCAATCAAACATCACTTCAGTGACCCATGCTCTCCAAATCCTTGAATCATGCCAAGATGCATGTAAAACAATTAAGCTACTTAGAAGTCAAACTATGTCATTTGAGTGTGGCATTCCCTGGACCTTCAAGTTTGTTTATTTTAGCATAAATTTGGGTTGAAGAAAGAACCTTCCATTTTTAATTTGTTGATGGACCTAATGTGTCACCTATCTTTTGATGGACCTACTGTGCCACTGGGAGGCATCAAGCAGTCTGTCTATTTTATTATGTGGGGTTAGGGGGAGCAAAGTGTGATTGATAGTTGAAACTGCTGTCAAGGTGACAAAAAACCATGTTGAAAGGCCAGAATCTTGTATTTTGCTATGAACAAAACTGTATCAAGTCACCAATATTAATTTCAATTGGCCTGAGAACCAGTCAGGCCCATCAATCACCAGTAACCAGTCTGATAAGACTGAGATAAGGCTTCCGAACATAGTGGGGTGTCCACAGATAAGTTAAAGGCCATATACTACAAACACAAGTGGAGTAAGAGTTTGGTCTATGGAGTGGACTCATTCTTGAAGTTAGGCGTAGCAATAAGTTTCCTATCAATCACAAGTAACCAGTCTGATAAGACTAAAATACGGCTTCCAAACATACATGTAGGGTGTCCACAGATAATAAGATGCTAGTTATAGGCCATAATACTACAAACCCGTAGTAAGACTTTGGTCTATGGAGTGGACCATGATTCTTGGAGTTTTGCTGAGCAATAAAAATTTCTACATCTATTGCCAGATGGTTAACTGGTAGTGACCAAATGAATAAAACATTATAAAGCAGAAATTTTCTGCCAGAAAATCTGTCTCTAAAGTCATGTTCATATATAGTTCGGCAAATGGGTCACTGTATGGGCGGCAACTTTAATATTCATATCTGGGCGTTGTCGGCTAGTCCATCTGTTCAAGTAGGGAGATAATAGAAAAGTCGAATTCAGTCAACCTAGAGCGCTGTCACATATTTTACCGTTAAAGATCAGCTACCTATTTTGTCCAATCCAGTAAACAAGACAAACTCGGATTTTCATTCTAACGGACATGTGAGTTGAGTCTTTCAACTGTATACCTTTAGCTTTTACCTAGGTCAAAAGTAGACCATACCCAATAACGTATTCATAAGGTAACGCCCATACAGTGACCCATTTGCCGAGCTATACCACTTAACAATTGTGCAACTTGAAAATTTGCATTTTTTTTTTCAATTAAACAATTTACAAACCTCCATTCCATATACTATATATAATATGCTACAGCTCCATCCCAGATTTCAGTTTATAGACTATTTTCAACAGTAGCCATGCATAATTAGCAATCTCAGATTTTAACCAGAAAAAATTCTTCAAACAAGTCAGGTCTCAAGATAAAATTTTTCCTTACAGTTCATTGAATCTTAAAACTGCATACATGAACTTATTTACATGTAAATACAGCCCCTTTCACTTGAGTTTGCTGTTTGAGCATTTAGGTCAATCAAGTTTGTAAATGTACAACCAAACAAACAGCATTTCACTTATGCAGTTTTGCTTTGCTACAACTTACAATTCTGGTTGTGGGTACTAAACCAGTTTCTTGCTCCAGGACACAATAATAATAGCATTACGAAAACATGCCAATGCAATATACAGAGACTTTTTACATGAAAGTTGTTAAAATTGAAAATTTTCATTTTTTTTTTTTTTTGCTCAAAACACAGATTGTGGATACATGTTAGAACCGCCTCGCCGAGGCAGTTCTATCGAGTACCCACAATCTATGTTTTGGAGCAAAAATAAGAAAGATAGGTATACCTATGCGTACCCCATTTTTACTGTATGAAAGTGGGGTATATGGGGGTATTCATTACATGGATATGTTTTCCTGATGGTAGGCTAGTTTTATCCTCAAGGCTTATCCTTTATCCTGTCTTTAAGATGAAACTGAGGTGGCATCTCCATATGACCATCTTAGTTGAGTGAAACATACAACACAAAATCAACCTACTAACCGTCAGCTGAAACAGGTTTTTAACTCCAAATCTTCAACTCTAGAGCCTGACACTCCTCTTCAATAATAAAACCAGAGGACCAATGGTCCTGATATCACACACCTGAGATTTTGTCTTTGATGAATAACCTTTGGCTAAGGCCATGTTGGCCAACTTTAAGTGTAAACTTGACCTCAAATACTCACTATAAACTGTCTGTATCTACTAACTTTCAGATCTTTCTGGCAATATTTAACCTTAAATTAATAGTTTAATAGGTCAAGGTCAACCCATGGTCATGATTTACATAAACTATGATGGGCCAGAGCCCCCAATGCTACATACCAAGTTTCATTGAAATCGGGCCACCAAATCCAGAGAAGTTGATTTTTAAAGAATTTTACCACCTATATGGGAATGGCGGCCATCTTGGTCATGTGACCTGGACCATTTTATACGAACTTTGGTTCCCCCTTCCTAAGGCTACCACATATAAATATTAATATGTAAATGACCTTTGGCCAATGTCAAGAGATGACCTTGACCTTAAATACACATTGGATTTCATTAACTCAATAAGTTATATGTATGTACCAACTTTCAGGTCACAGGCCACAAAACTTCCTGAAAAAAAACAATATTTTCCATTGAGAAGCCTATGTCACCAATGTTGACCTTGCCATTAGATAGGTTAAGGTCATGATTTATACAAACTATGAAGGGCCAGAGTCCCCAATGCTACATACCAAGTTTTATTGAAATCGGTCCAGCAATTCCAGAGAAGATTTTTTTTTAAGGTTTTTACCATATATGGGCATGGCAGCCATCTTGGTCATGTGACATAGACCATTTATATAAACTTTGATTCCCCCTTCCTAAAGATACAACATACAGCCCCTTTCACTCGAGTTTGCCGTTTGAGCATTTGCATCACACAAGAAGACCATGTGTTCCGAAGATCTGAGTTTCTTTCATGTTGTCCTCAAAGACATCTGGATTGATTGATCTGCTGATTTGAGTGACAACTTCAAACTAAATGACATTTAAAAACGGCAAACTCGAGTGAATTTTTTAACTTACTATGTGGAATTTTTGTCATGTAGATACCGATCAGGTAACTGCTTAAATTGATAAAAATTCTGCCTTTGTCTCTATCCTGTTACAAATGTGTGTTCTTAATATGCATTGTATATGTTGTGCAAAGAATTTTGAAATAAAAATGTGCTTTGACCAAGCAATTACAATGTTTTTATCAGAAGAGGTGACATCATTACCTAAAGATAAATGCTGAATAGATTTTAAGAACACCTGGCACCTGGGACACTGTTTCAGTTCTAAAATAGAATAAAAAGTTACCTGATTTACAAACAAACGGCAAACTCGAAAGAAAAAATTTGATTGACCTAAATGCTCAAACGGCAAACTCGAGTGAAAGGGGCTGTATAAAATTTGGCTTTGATTGGTGAAGTGGTTCCTGAGAAAATTAAGTTTTAAATTTAATATGTAAATGGCCTTTGGCCAAGGTCAAGAGATGACCTTGACCTTGAATACTCATAGGACTTCATTAACTCAATAAGTTGTATGAATGTACCAACTTTCAGGTCACAGGCCACAAAAGTTCCTGAAAAAATCCAATGTTTTCACTTTTTTCCATTGAAAAGCCTATGTGACCAATGTTGACCTTGCCGTAAAATAGGTCAAGGTCAACCCAAGGTCATGATTTATACAAACTATGATGGGCCAGAGTCCCCAATGCTACATACCAAGTTTTATTGAAATCGGTCCACAGGTTCCAGAGAAGAAGATTTTTTAAGGTTTTTACCATATATGGGCATGGGGGCCATCTTGGTCATGTGACCTGGACCATTTATATAAACTTTAGTTCCCCCTTCCTAAGGATGCTCCACATGAAGTTTGACATTGATTGGACCAGGGGTTTCAGATGAGAAGATCTTTGAAAAGTGTGAACAACGACAACAACGACAACAACGACAACAGCGGCTTGGGTATACTGTAAGCTCACCTGTGAGCCTTAGGCTCAGGTGAGCTAATAAGCCATGTTTGGTTGAAACGAGTAAGTATGCTTGTGTTGGAGACTTGCAGGTTTTCTTAACTGAGTCAGTCATGTATATACCTACTGTAACAGCAAAGTTTACTGCTGATGAAAAATGCCATCTTCAAACATAAAAGCAACTTTATGATTTTTGAAAAGAAATCCATTTGTGTTTTAATGCAAAACAAAGTATGACTTGCATAGCAGTATCCGGATATGATTACCTCGCTTATCAATAAACAGAAAAATTATCACATTGTAAGTGCCAAAACAATATGAACTGGTATTCCTTGCATTTCCTTGTGTTTTTGATGCTCACACCATAAAACATAATGCAAAATAACAAGAAATTCTGAGAACAAAGATGTAGTCGTGTTCTTTGTCAACTTCTGATTTTTATTGTTTCAGGTGCCTGAATGTTCCTGAACCCTTCACTGACAAAATGCTGATTACTGAGTTGTGACCTTGACCTCATTGTTTAGTAAGGCCAAAGTCAGATTCAGCTTTTGTCAGATGACCTTGAACCTTGACAGTAAGTAGCCACCCGCAAACAATCCTCACATTCCGCACATTTTTTCAGGAAGATTTTGAAATGAAAATATTTCTATGGCCATTCTTCCTTTTCCACCCGTGAGTGAGTGAGTGAGTGAGTAAGTGAGTGAGTGAGTGAGTGAGTGAGTGAGTGAGTGAGTGAGTGAGTGAGTGAGTGAGTGAGTGAGTGAGTGAGTGAGTGAGTGAGTGAGAGTGAGTGAGTGAGCGAGCCAGTGAATGAGCGAGCCAGTGAGTGAGCGAGCCAGTGAGTGAGTAAGTAAGTAAGAAAAGACTTTATTTTATGAGGGTGACAACATTTAGCACATACATTAATACATATATGTAAAAGTTAATCTTCCATGAGGCCCTCAATATATACATATGTACAGTTAGTGGTGAAAGATATATGTGCATTTAGTCAGTGAGCCAGTGAGTGAGTAAGTAAGTAAGTAAAGACTTTATTTTATGAGGGTAACAACATTAAGCACATACATTAATACATATATGTAAAAGCTAATCTTCCATGAGGCCCTCAATATATACATATGTACAGTTAGCGGTGAAAGATTAATGTGCATTTAGTCAGTGAGTGAGTAAGTAAGTAAGTAAAGACTTTATTTTATGAGGGTGACAACATTTAGCACATACATTAATACATATATATATAAAAGCTAATCTTCCATGAGGCCCTCAATATATACATATGTACAGTTAGTGGTGAAAGATTAATGTGCATTTAGTCAGTGAGCCAGACAGTGAGTAAGTAAGTAAGTAGACTTTATTTATGAGGGTGACAACATTTAGCACATACATTAATACATATATATAAAAGCTAATCTTCCATGAGGCCCTCAATATATACATATGTACAGTTAGTGGTGAAAGATTAATGTGCATTTAGTACTAGAAGCTTGCCTCCGCGAGGCTCACCCTAGAGAAGTGTGGCTAGGATAAATGATGTTTCTGTGTCCCAATATGCCTTCATCTGTTGACCATGGACGTGAAACACTAAATCAACCAACAAACAATGTTCACAATTCACCCGATGTAAACCCCAAACTCTCTAACCCATGATCCCAAACTTACATTGTGTTCATCAAAACAGAAATCCAAATTCCCAATTATCCACACTTCCATGGTAGCCCCATCTAGTCTATGCCATCTATACAGATAAACAGTCCCAGAACATACAACCGACTTATAACAATGCACAACAACCGGTTATTAAGCTAGGTGCAGAATCATAAACCAGTCATAACCACTGCAT
Organism: Rugalucina vietnamica; assembly: GCA_964017185.1. Taxonomy (NCBI): domain Eukaryota; kingdom Metazoa; phylum Mollusca; class Bivalvia; order Lucinida; family Lucinidae; genus Rugalucina; species Rugalucina vietnamica. The sequence continues at coordinate 7,463,341 of OZ024875.1, forward strand.
AATCCTCTACTAAAACCTCAATGTAATCTTGTGTGTATGTCTTTAATTTTCCAACAATTTTCTCAGAATCTTTTCTTATACCTCAGCCACCATTTAAATATTGTTGGAATTCCAAGTGAGCCTTTGCGTGAGAAAACCAACAACTTGGGTTTCCGACCAGGTCCGACACATACCAGCCTGTACAGTCACAGAAGCTGGCTAGAGGCTGGAAATATTGGGTTTAGAAAGTAGAGGAATTGTACTATCCGTGAAGCGAAAACAAAGGCGCTGATCAGCTTCGTGGTAACCGCGAAGCTGATCTGCGCCTTTCTTTTCGCGTATGCAGATTGTTTGTTTCCCATGCGGTGGCTCAAGTTTTAATCCAACACTTGCACTACCTGCTGGGTTTTAATTACATTTTCTTTTCTTCTTTCTAATCAAAGCCCTTACAAGATAGATAATAACTGCAGTTACCAACCCAACATATGGGGCCCATGGCATCAATTTACGCTTTTAGTAATATTTTTTGTCGGTCCCTGATTACATGTACTTGCAATTTCAAATGTAAAAGGGACACCAACCCATTAAACAGTAAAAATGTTTCTTCCTCTTTTTCTGAGGACCGAAGGCTTGTTTTCTGCATTTTTGAAGATATTTTTGGCAATAAACAATTAAAAGACTTTTAATAGCTGCAGTTCAATTTCAGGTAGATAAGGAACCTATCTAATGAAAATTTTGGAATGATGTTTATTACAATAATTACCCAACAAAACATGAACTTGGTACTCAATACAACTGAATTCAAAATGACAATTCTAATATGCACTCAAATAAAATGAGCCGCGACGCAAGAAAACCGGTCTTCGGGGTTTCCGACCAGGTCCGACACAAACCGGCCTGTACAAGCTCAGAAAAGAGCTAGAAGCTTGCAATTTCGGATTTAAGTAGGAGAGGAATTGTACTATCCGAGTAGCGAAAACAAAGGCGCTGATCAGCTTCGCGGTTACCGCGAAGCTGATCTGCGCCTTTGTTTTCGCCTAGGCAAAAATCCGGTTTTCTCACGATGCGGCTCAAATATTTTAGGAAGAACTTTCAAAAATTATCCTATGGATAATTGCTAACAAAAAAGTATCTTGATCGAAAATCTAACCTGACCGAGGAATGCTCACCATGGGTTTGGCACTGTTTCCAATTTGCAAAGACTGCTAACCATATATTTTGCACCAACCTCACATCTTCAACAATTAAACTGCATTGGAGGGTGCAATTAATACATTTATCATGAAATCCAAATACAGGGGCAGATAATTCGAAATTGAAATTCTGATCTGAAAATCAAATTCTTCAATCATAATTAAACAAAATGAGAATAGGTCAAGCCAAAATTGGTCAAGATGAGTGATATCATGCAATGCACAAGTCATTTGAAACCCTTCCTCCACCCCACACACGCCTACCAAGGAGGGTGGGGGATAGCTGGGCAAAAGTGTGGAGCAATTATTTTTGATTGTCCCCACAATGCAGTAAAGATTACAGAGTTTTGACATTAGGATCCTTTTCTATACCAATGGCAGGGCAAAGAGCAAAGTTTTGACCATCAATTGTCGACAACTGGGGATGGGGTTCACAGCAGGGCACTGAAAGCTGAAAAGTCATAATCCCCACCCTTCCCCCTGTAGGTAGGTGTGTGTGGGGGGGGGGGGGCAGTGGTTACAAAGAACTTGTGTGTAGGCTGGACCCAAAATAATACGAGGGTCCTTTAAGTTATAGATAATCAACTGATTTTTTCTTCAAGTGCTATGTTTTGGTTCAATGACCTTTCATCAGGACCTTTTTCGAGCCGAAGGCGAGTAAAAGGGTCCTGATGAAAGATCACTCAAACTATGAATTAATTTCCAAAACACAGCACTTGAAGAAAAAATCAGTTGATTATCTGTTTTATCCTATAGCAATAACTGTGAAGCTGATCTGCCCCTTTGTTTTCGCATAGAACCATAGTTTTGTCTCCATAGGCTCTGTACTATGCCTATAGGATAAATAAAATTAACCTTCTAAACTTTTTCTACAATGGTAAGCATTTTATGAGCCCCGTCACTAGAAAAAAAAAAATTTCTATGCGAAAACAAAGGGGCAGATCAGCTTCACAGTTATTGCTATAGGATAAAACAGATAATCAACTGATTTTTTCTTCAAGTGCTGTGTTTTGGAAATTAATTCATAGTTTGAGTGATCTTTCATCAGGACCCTTTTACTCGCCTTCGGCTCGAAAAAGGTCCTGATGAAAGGTCATTGAACTATGAATTAATTTCCAAAACACAGCACTTGAAGAAAAAATCAGTTGATTATCTATAACTTAACCTTCTAAACTTTTTCTACAATGGTAAGCATTTTATGAGCCAAAAAAAAAAAAATTCTATGCGAAAACAAAGGGGCAGATCAGCTGTGCAGTAACTGCACAGCTGATCAGCACCTTTGTTTTCACTACATGGATAGTACAATTTACCCCTCTTCTTCTTAAATCCGAAATTCCAAGCTTCTAAACATCTTCTAGGACTGTACAGGTTGGTTTGTGTTGGACCTGGTCGGAAACCCCGAAGACTGCTAAATTAAGTAAGTTTGGATACAAGTTGGTATATAACAAGATTCCAAGCCAAGTCTGTCAGTGTTTGATTAAGAAGAGAAAGTCTCAGCGATTTCCTATCTGGCATCAGAGAAATAAGTTTCTGCAATTTCATAGAGTTTATACCCCAAAGATAAACTAATTTATTACAGTAAATCATTTTCTGTTACAACAAATGCAATCTAGTAGAGAGAGTTTATATTACTAATATGAGCAGCATCATGAAAAAACCTGTCTTCAAGTTCCCGACCAGGCCTGTACAATCACGATGCTTGAAACTGCACACTTAAGAGGAAAAGGGATTGTACTATCTGTGAAGTGAAAAAAAGGTGCTGATCAGCTGTGCAGTTACTGCACAGCTGATCTGTGTCTTTGTTTTCTCAGGTGTAAAAAGCAGGTAATCTCATGATGTGGCTAATATCTATATCAGCTTATGGTAATATTCTGGGAGGAACAATTTTATTGCAGAATTTCATGCTGCTATGAGAGAGGACAATGTTCCATGGACAATTTCATGCTCAGTGGGACTTATTGAGCCACATCATGAGAGAACTGGATTTTCATCAACGTGAAAACAAAGGTGCAACGCCTTTGTTTTCCCTACACAGATACGTAGTACCACTCTGCCTCTTAACTCCGAAATTTCAAGCTTCAGCTATCTTCTGTGGCTGCACAGGTCTATTTGTTTTAGGCCAGGTCTGAAACCCTAAGACTGACCATTTTTCTTGCACGGCAGCTCATACGAGAAGCCTCATAAGAGGCCCTGTCTCTGAGGTTTGTCCACCACAAGTATTTTCAAGCTGGATGAAGGTCTCAATGTCTTGACAACTGGGGCCCGAGGTTATAAAACTTTATTCATGCTCAACTCAGCTGAGACTAAGATTTATCCTGCTCATAAATGTGCTCATAAATGTTAAAATGCCAACAATTGTTGGCATTTTAACATTTATGAGCTGGGTAAATTACTAGTTTTTTAGTTTTGAACCAGAATTTTCCACTAATTTTGACTATACCAACATTTATAAGCAGTTGAAATTTCATGCTCAGCTGAGGTGAGCTCGAAAAAAAGTTTTATAACCTCGGGACCAGGTAGTTGCCAAAGCCTGATCTGTAGAGTGTGTCAATCAGACCTCATATTGCCTTCCACATCCTGTACATAAACTGAGAGGTCCTGGGTTTGATCTAGAATGGCGGCACCATGATGTGTCCTTCAGCAAGAGACATTAACTCCCGAGAGTACTGGTTAAAACCCAGGAAGAGGTGGCTCCGTCCCAACATGATTGAACCAGAGGACCAATGGTCCTTTAAACGCTCACCTGAGATCTGGGATATGCCACCTAAGCTGACCTTGCCATAAAATAGGTCATGGTCATCCCGGGGTCATGATTTATATAAATTTTGTAGAGCTCCATATCATTCACTGATGCTTCAGGCAAAGTTTCAAAATCTTAGGTCTTCCGGTTCTGAAAAGTAAGTGTTATAAAGGCTTTTGCTATTTATAGCCATGGCGGCCATCTTGGTCATGTGACCTGAACCATTTATATTAACTTCCATTCCCCTTTCCTAACGATGCTCCACATAAAATTTGGCTTTTACTGGCCAAGCGGTTTCAGAGAAGATGTTTGAATATTATGGTCACATACATGTATATAGCCCCGGGGCAGGGGCAGACAACCCCCTGAGGACATTTTTTTCATAAATTTAAATCTTCTGTCCATTTGCATACTCCCAGCAAGTTTCCCCCAGTTAATTACATTTTACTAATTTTCCCCATTCAAATGCATGGGCAAACTATGTTAGCCTTGCCATAAAATAGGTAAAGGTCATCCCAAGGTCATGACTTATATAAACTTTGTAGAGCTCCTCTCCCTGATGCTTCATGCCCAGTTTCAAAATCATAGGCCTTCTGGTTCTGGAGAAGAAGATTTTTAAACATTTTTGCTATTTATAGCCATGGCGGCCATCTTGGTCATGTGACCTTGACAATTCATATAAACTTTCATTCTCCCTTCCTAAGTATGCTCCACACTAAGTTTGGCTTTGATTAACCAAGCGGTGTCAGAGAAGAAGATCTTTGAATATTATGGTAATAGCAAACACACATGTTTGCTTTAAGGCTATACGTGATATAGGATAAAGCTTGAAATTCAAATTGCACGGTTAAGCTTTAGAGCGGCGCCATTTTGTACGGGTTCTTCAGAAACGAGTAATTTCATTGGTTGATAATTTTTTTCCAATTTCTCTATATATTCACACAGATATCGTGCATGAGATAAGATCCATACCAGGTCAATTCGACCTGTTCCTTCTTACTAAAACTCACTCTATGAGTCACTCTTCCTTCATACCCCACCAAAGTCAATTCGTACGCAAGTCAACTCGTACCCAAGTAAATTCGTACACAGGTCAACTCGCACCCATGTCGCACATAAGTGAAGTCGCATCCAAGTCAAGTCCCACCCATGTCAACTCCTACCCAATTCATCAACTTGCACCCAAATCTTCTCGTACACAAGTCAACTGTCACCCAAGTTGATTCGCACCCAAGTCAACTTGCACCCAAGTCACACCCAAGTCAACTCGCACCCAAGTCGCACACAAGTCAACTTGCACCCAAATAAATTCGCAACCAAGTCAACTCGCGCCCAGTGCCGTCAACTCACACCTTAGTCAACTCCCATCCAAGTCACCTCACACCCAAGTCAACTCGCTCTATGACAACATATTTTGGGTTTTTAGGAGATATGGAGCAAGAATCTAATTGAAAAGAATTTTGAAAGCTGTGGGGGGATTCCATCTACCTTCGTACCTCCCTTCCTCCCTACCTACCTTCCAAAACTACCTGCCTACCTACCTACCTCCCTCCAACCATACCTATCTTCCTTCCCTCCCTCCCTCACTCCCTACACTACCTCCCTCTCTCCCTACCTGTCTATCACACTACCCACCTGCATATCTATCTACACAACCTCTCCGCCTACCTAAATACTACATATCTCCCTCCATATCTCCCTCCTTGCAGGTTTGCATACCTACCTCCATACACTACATACCTCCCTCCCTACACTATCTAATTACCCCATCCCTACCTACCTCCATACACTACCATCTTACCTCCCCCTACCTCCCCCTCCCTCCACTACCTACTTACCTACACACCTGCCTACCTGCAGCACTCCCTACATTACACTACCTCCCTCTCTCCCTCCCTAAGTACCTCCATCATACATGTGATATCTCCCTATGGAGGTACACTTCCTGCCTACCTATCACACTACCTTCCCACCTACCTATACTACCTCACCACCTACCTACCTACAATACCCACCTACCTACAACGCTCCTTACCGACGTCCCTCCCTATACTACCTACCTCCCTCCCCACAATACATACCTCCCTCCCTATACTTCCAACATACCTCCCTCCCCACACTATCTGACTACCTACCTCCCTTCCCACCTACCTCCCTCCCTACAATACACTACCTACCTACCTACCTCCCTCCCTACATACATAAATCCCTAAACTACTACCCTACCTTGCCCTCCCTTCACTACCTACATATCTACTTACCTAACCACCTACCTCCCTCACTCACTCCATACATTACTTTACACTACCTAGCTCCCTCCCTTCTTCCCTACATGTAAGTACCCCTTACACTTCCTACTATCTCTACACTATCTACCTGCCTTCCTTACTGCCTACCTCCCTCTCTCCATAATAACCTTCCTACACGACCTACCTCCCTCCCTACACTACCTACCTCCCTACACTACCTACTTCCCTCCTTACACTATCTAACTGCCTTCCTACCTACCTCCATTCCTACACTACCTTCCTCCCTCCCTACACTACCTCACTCCCTACACTACTTACCTACCTACCTCCCTATACTTCCTATCTACCTACCTCCTTCCCTCCCTACACTACCTACCTCCCTACACTACCTACTTCCCTCCTTACACTACCTAACTGCCTTCCTACCTACCTAGATTCCTACACTACCTTCCTCCCTCCCTACACTACCTCACTCCCTCCACTACTTACCTACCTCCCTCCCTACACTTCCTATCTACCTACCTCCTTCCCTCCCTACACTACCTACCCCCTCCCTCCTTACACTACCTCCATAGCTCCTTCTCTCCCTCCCTTCCCAATCTCTCGCTCACTGGACAGCTGGATACACTCGACCGTAATGATAATGTTAAGTTTCTAGCGCAAAGTTTATCGTGTGTGTTTGCAGATAAGGCAGCGTGCCTTTATTTCATATTATACATGTATATTGCCCCGGGGTGGGGGCAGACCTGCCCATGGGGTACATATATTTTCAGAATCATAAATATTCAGTCCATTTGCCCATTTCTATAAAGTTTTTCCCTTCAAATGACATTGACAATTGTCCCCATTCAAATGCATGGGCGCCCTATGTTGACCTTGCCATAAGATAGGTCAAGGTCATCCCAGGGCCATGATTTACATAAACTTTGTAGAGTTCCTCCCCCTGATGCTTCATGTCAGGTTTCAAAATCATAGACCTTCTGGTTCTGGAGAAGAAGATTTTCAAAGGTTTTTGCTATTTATAGCCATGGCGGCCATCTTGGTCATGTGACCTTGACTATTTATATATACTTTCATTACCCCATCCCATGGATACTACATATAAAATTTGGCTTTGATTTGTCCAGCAGTTATTAAGTTTTACATTTAATTTGTAAATGACCTTTTGCCAAGGTCAAGAAATGACCTTGACCTTTAATACTCACCATACTCCATTAGCTTAACATGTTGTCTGTATCTACCAACTTTCCGGTCACAGGCTACAAAACTTCCTGAAAAATTCAGTGTTTTCACTTTTTTTTCATTGAAAAGCCTATGTAACCAAAATTGACCTTGCCGTAAAATAGGTCAAGGTCAACCCAAGGTCATGATTTATATAAACTATGATGGGCCAGAGTCCCAAATGCTACACACCAAGTTTCGTTGAAATCGGTCCACCTGTTCCTTTATGGTTTTTACCATATATGGGCATGGTGGCCATCTTGGTCATGTGACCTGGACCATTTATATAAACTTTCATTCCCCTTTCCTAAGGATGCTCCACATGAAGTTTGGCTTTGATTGGCCAAGCGGTTTCAGAGGAGAAGATCTTTGAAATTGTGGACAGACGACAGACGGACGGTGACGGACGCCGGATCATGGCCATCCTATAAGCTCACATTGTGAGCCTAATGGCTCAGGTGAGCTAAAAATTGTTGACTGGGACATTAAATCTTAATACAAACAACACCTCTGGTCACAAAAATATCTTTTTCCATCACTCCAGCTCTTCAAAACAAGCAGTCGTCTATTACACGTAATGGAAAAAAAATGTGCACAAAGTACTGGTTTGTAAGAACTGCATTCAGTTGCAAACATACAAAAAATAGTCATGACATAAAATACTGTTTCATGGAAGATAAAAAGCTAGACTGACTGAAGTAAGGGAGGCAACTGCTATAAAACCTCCAATTATATCTGCTTTCTTCTCATTGCCCCTGTTGTAGAGCCAGATGATCAATATTGGGATAAACACAAGCCTTTGACAATAAGATGCTGTGGATGAATTGCACATGTGAGGTACAAGTCCCTATCTGTACTGATCTTGGCGGCACACATGGCCGAGCGGTTCAGAGCGCTGTTTCTTAATCACTCGATCATCTCACCGCTGTGTCTGGTGTGGGTTCGAGCCCCGCACTGGCAACACGTGAGACAAGCCAAGTTCTGCTTGTGGGTGTGTCAGGTGGTTTTTCTCTGGGTTCTCCCATTTTCGCCCCACCTACTGATTGGCCCAACTCATATGAGCTGAAATAATCTTGAAAAGGATGTAAAAAAATGATACATTGTACTGATCTTACTGAAAATACTCCCAAATGTACTGAGCTTTAATGTCCCAGTCAACAATTTCCCATTCATGTCTGAACAGAGCCACTGCTTCCTGTCCTGTGCGTTAACCAGTAAAAATGTGCCTTCATGCAGCTCAAGGACACAACACAGTACTCCAGCATGATTTGAACCATCAGGAAATTAAACATGTGCGTGCAATGAATACCCACTCAAACCCCTCTTTTATATAGAAAAACTGGGGTTTACAGGGGTATACCTATTTTTCTTATTTTTGCTCCAAAATATAGATTGTGGGTACTCGTTGGAGGCAGTTCTAACGTGTACCCAAAATCTGTTTTTTGAGCAAAAATAAGAAAAATATCTTTTTTTTTCTGACCTAATTTTCAACTGTTACAACTGAAAAAATCTCTGTATATTGCATGGGCAAGTTTTCGTAATGTTAAGGATGTGTTGATTACAGACTGAAGCTCTACCACTAAGCCGCCATACTCCCTTCCAATGACAGTTGGACTCAAATATCTGACGGTTTTACCACTGGAACACAAACACAACATGCAATACATTGGTCTGAATGGAACAACCACTATTCTCTTGCACAATGAAAGTGGATTTTGTATACTACCAATTACTGACTCTGATACTTTAATTAATGCAATTAATAGATCAATATAAACTTTGGTAATTTATCAAATAGACTAAATTGGCCCACCAGCAATGACAATTTTAAACCTCAGCGGAAACCTTCACATGCAAACTTCTACATTTAACAGCTGCACAATGAACAAAATGGCATTTTTTAGCTTAAGTAAACTCACAAAATGGCCTGCTTACACTTTTCTATATACACTGTGACATTTTTAATTAGAAAAACATGTCCGTGAAACGAATACCCCCAATTTTATATAGTAAAACGGGGGTATTCAGGGGTATATCTATTTTCCTTATTCTTTTCCTTATTTTTGTTCCAAAATATAGACTGTGGGTACACGTTGGAACCCCATCTGCGAGGCGGTTCCAACGTGTACCCACAATCAATGTTTTGAGCAAATGTATTAAAAATATTGATTTTTTTTTTCCAATTTTTAATGTTTCAATTTTTACAGCTGAAAAAATTCTCTGTGTATTGAATGGGCAAGTTTTCGTAATGTTGCCAGAAAATCTGCCCAAGTTGCTATATTTGATATATTAAATTTCTTCTGCTCTCACTCAAATGAAACCAGTAATACCTTACATAGTATCAAGAGTACCAATCACCCAATCACCAGATTAAAGACAGGTAAACATTGGCGCAATTATGCCAGTCCTTAACCTGTACTTAACATTATAAGAACAAACAGCGTCTACCACTGCTTTGAAGCTTAAATGTCTACTGTCTGTATTGGTACTTTTGGAAACAGCTAAATGTCTCAAATTAAACTCATTATCCATAATTATTCCTTTGTCCAGCAGTTTTAATAGAACCAAAATATTTGAGCATGATAAGGACTAATTTGCATACAAGAGAAAGTATTTACAAGCAATGAAGTCCTGTGTTTAATCAATGCTTGAGGTCTTTATTTGTTTTGTAGTAAGGTTTCAAATTCAAAATTTATCGTAAATGAGTTATAACATAAGTCAACATGTAAAAAATTGAGCGTGATGGCTTGATTGGTAGCATGTCTAAATTATGATAAAGCAGACCTTTCAGTTAGCAGTGAAAAAAAATGTGCACCAAGTATTAGTAACCTGCCTGTGTGAGGTATGGCAAGGAACTTTGTGGCTAGGCTAACTGCCAGTCCCAACATGACCTTCACTGTTGACCAAGGATATAAAGCACTTAATTACACTAACGAACCAACACAACCCCTTCTCGATTGCATATTATACTCATACAATTTATTTTTGTAATGGTAAAATGTTTTGTCGACCCTTCCTCACAAGTAGGATTTGAGAAAATATCTTCTGAATCCTTGTACATTACCTGGCATAAATGAGCCATGTCATAAGAACACCAGAGTTTCATGCTGGAAAACAAAGACGCAGATCAGCTGCCTTTGTTTTTGTAAACTGAAAGTACAATTCCTCTTTCTTGTTAAATTCAATATTTCAAGCTTTTATAGCTTTCTTCTGTAACTAAATAGGTCAGTGATGAAAACCCCGAATACTGGTTTTCATGCATTGCGGCTCAAATTTTTTTTATAAGTGAAACCATGTCATAAATGAAACAATGTTATAATGAGGTTATTTCGAATAGAAATATAGCAATATAATCCTTTTGGGAGCCAGAACATGGCTGTGTTATATTGAAAACCACACTGTAGTGAGGCGCGTTATAATGAGGTTGAACTGTACTTGCAAGCATAAATAGTTGACTCCCATGAGGAGAAAAGAAAAGCCTTCAAGACACAAAGAATCTCAATGGGAGGCCACATAAAAGTTCATATTGACAATAAAACTGTTGACTATACCCCATATATTCATTTTAAAACAATTTCCACTCTTAATGAGATGACAATTCAAGAAGAGTTTGGTGTTCCTGTGGACTGCTTGTTACTATATGAGCCGCGACATGAGAAAACCGGTCTTCGGGGTTTCCAACCAGGTCTGACACAAACCGACCTTTACAGTCACAGAAGCAGGCTAGAAACTTGAAAATTCGGATTAAACAAGAAGAGAAATTGTACCATCCGTGTAGCGAAAACAAAGGCGCTGATCAGCTTCGCAGTAACTGCGAAGCTCATCTGCGCCTTTTGTTTTCGCATAGGCAATAATCCCGTTTTCTCACAACGCGGCTCATATTTTAATTCTTTTGAGACAAGTGGCTCTGTAATACTTAAACATGCAACTAATTCAGGAGGCCCCAAACCTTCCTTCCCCCTCAATGAGACATTTTACAGTTTACTTCAAGACGGTCGATCTCATTTGGGGATGACCAAAAATTTATTAATTAAACGAAACTTACCTTCGCAGAAGGGAAGATGAAGTTTAGTTGTAATTTCATCGACCACTTGCCCCTAAAGGAGGTCTCACAGAGATGACGCAGCTAGCAGCATCCGCAAAACTTATCAGTCTTTAGAGACCGGTCAGGACAGTGTTTTTGGCCAGTTAGAAAACACTGTCCTGACCGGCATATGAAGAATCAAGCCTATAGGGCATGGGTGGGAGGGTGTGAGACCTCCTTTAGGGGCAAGTGGTCGATGAAATTACAACTAAACTTCATCTTCCCTTCTGCGAAGGTAAGTTTCGTTTAATTAATAAATTTCATCTCCCACATAGCCCCTAAATGAGGCCCCACAGAGATTTTAGAGATGATTCTTCATATGTTGAATTAATAGCAACTGGAAATAATCATAAAAGATGCAAAGATTTCATCAATATGTGTTTATATTTAATATGCATGCAATGTATTTAACTATGTCTACTCAACCGAGAGAACTGCTTCTTGAATGGTTGCTTTCTTTTGAATGGGTTTATTATAAAAAGTGGCAAATACCCTGGCATTTGACCATCCTGCAGTTTTCATGATACAGTTTAATGGGATCCCTTGAAGCCCTGCTTTGGATGTGGAGGCGGAACGAGTGCTATGAGGCCGGAAAGTCATGTCTATGCCGGCTTTGACCATAACTAATTTCACCCATCTAGAGATGGTACTTTGTGACACTGCCTTGTATGGTTTCAAAGTACTTATTAGAAGTCTGTTGCCGCACCTCAAGTCTTTTGTCCGTTTCAAATAGTTAGATAGAATCGACACAATACACAGTTTCCCATTTTTGGGATATTTGTCAAATACAATAGTGTCAATGTGATGACCAGGCCTGGTTTGTTTTAATACATGTGAAGGTGCAATAAAAACCTGATCATTGATGAACTTTATGTCAGAAATCTCAATAAGATGAAGTGTCTGACACCTCTGTGCTGAGAGCAGCAGAAATAACATGCACAATTTACACGACAACTGAAGCAAAGTTAGTTGATCCGGCATAGATTCAAGATATTTTAATACCGTGCCCACATCCCATGTATGTGTTAATCTGGGTAATGCTGGACGCGTATTGAAAACACCCTTCATAAATCTAGAAATCTCCTCAAACTTATTTATGTCAAGGTTACTGCATATCTTGAGGAATACACTCAAAGCTGATCGTGCAATGCCTATTGATCTGTACTTTAACCCTTGATCAAATAAGTGAGAGAGAAATTTCAAGATTATGCCGACACTGGGTCGAAGGGGGTCAAGTTTTTCCCCACAGAATTTGATCCATTTAGCGATATATCCATTGTATTGGACCTTGGTTGATTTTCGCCAAGACTGCAGGATGAGGTCAGTGGCCTGTCTTGGAATGCCTTTCTTTCGCAGGCTTTCCCGGATATAGGAAAAACTCCGAGGCTCATCTTGGTCAATGGATGGCTCTTGTCGGGGTCGTGCGGAAGATAAAGAATCTTCTGAATCCTGGGGAGACGAAAACATTGTCCGCATACCAGTTGAAGAAGGCTTGGCCACCAGGATTGGGTTGGCCAGATTGGAGCCACTAGTACCCCCTCCGACTTGTCTTCCACTACTTTCTGAAGTATTTTTGCCATTAAGCTGAAAGGGGGAAAAATGTAATAGAATTCATTATACCAGGTTAATGAAAAAGCATCTATTGCAAATGCATTGGGGTCTGGTCTACGAGAAGCATATTTTGTCACTTTATTGTTCAGCCTAGATGCAAAAAGGTCCACTGTTATTTCAGGGAAGACTTGACGAATATCCGTGAATATATCAGGTTGTAATGACCATTCGGTATCATCATTGAATTTTACTGAACGCGATTCCTCGTCAGCTTCGCAATTATCAATACCCGGAACATGGGCCGCAGAAAGGTGAATATTTTTCTCCAAACACCAGAACCAAATTTCCCTGGCTATGGTGTCAAGTTCTGGTTTCCGCCCTCCAAATTTATTGATGTAAGCACAACTTACTGTGTTGTCTGTAAAAAGTCTAACATGTTTGTGGTTTATTTCTTTGCAAAAAGTTTGAAGTGTAAGTTTGCATGCTGTTAACTCGAGAACATTGATATGCTTTTCCTGTTCAATCGCTGACCACTTTCCCCCCGTCCTAATGTTTTCAGTTTCATTGAATGCGCCCCAGCCTTTAGAGGATGAATCTGAATACAACACATATTGAGGCGGACCATGTGACACGCGTTTTCTACTTGTGGAGACATTTTGAATCCACCAAGTTATAATCGGATACACCGAATGGGGAATAGTCATGAAACTGTCAAAGTTGCCACAGTGTATTTTGAGTTGGTCCTCTTTTATTTTCTCCAGAGGTTTGTAAAAAAGTGGAGCATATTCGATTCCCTGCTCTAATGCGACTAATCTACCAATCAGTTGCGCGAAAGTCCTAATAGTCACCCGTCTGCGATCCAGGATCTGCTGGGCCAGCGAAATTACTTTTTCGCATTTTTCTGGCGTTGGTCTTACTGTCATTGTTAATGAGCATAGGACAAATCCAAGAAACACAATCTCTTGTGTTGGAATCAAAACAGACTTTTCAGGGTGAACTGTGAGCCCTAACGAGTCCATGAGAGCAACCGTATCTTGTATATTCTGCAGACATGACTGGAATGATATTCCCTGCAAACAAGAATCGTCCGTGTAAGCTGTGCTAATGTGTCCCTTGGCTCTTAACTTAGCGAAAACCGGTTTAAGGATTTTGGTGAATACCCTTGGCGAAGATGTAAGTCCCATTATCAATGCTGTAAATTGATATTTCTGGTTGTTGTGCCAAAAACGGAAGAATTTACGGTCAGATTCGTGAATTGAAATCGAATAAAAGGCCTCGCTCAAGTCCACCGAACCGAAATAACAATGTTCCCTCATGGCTGAAATAGCAGATTGTAAACTCTCCATTTTAAAGTGACATTTGTCCATATGGTTTTCATTGAATGTTTTGAGATTAAGTATAATTCTTATTCTACCATCTTTTTTGGGTCGAAAAAAGATATTCGAGATGAACTCATTGTCAGAATCATCATCATCTGAAACTCTTTCAATAATATTTGCCTTTAAGAATCGCTCAATTTCTGCTTCAATTAGTTTTTGATCCGAGTCATTGAAAGATAATGGTTTTGGAATGGAGGTTTGAAATGGCATATTGTCAAGTTCAATTTTGTAGCCAGAAATGGTCTGAATGATCCATTTATCTGAAGTGAGTTTTTTCCAGTTTTCAATGAAAAATCTGGTTTTTCCCGCAGAAAAGTTTTCTGGGGTATTGATAAGGCTTGGCAAAAACATATTAGCAAATCGACCTGAATGGTTGGTACCTACTATCTTAGTTATTTCCTTTTCAATTGTTTCTTGCCGTGGTTGTTTTGTTGGTTCTTGAAGTTTGATTGTTGTTTTGGGAAGCCTTTGTGTTTTGGGTATTGGTGATTCACCCACTGATTGGATTTGTTGGACGACTGGTTGCTGTTCTTGTTGTCGCCCCCCCTTGCGGATGCTGCTAGCTGCGTCATCTCTGTGGGGCCTCATTTAGGGGCTATGTGGGAGATGAAATCAGTATTATGGCTGCAAATATTTAAAAAGTCAATTCTGAGCCAATAAACCTGTACATGGGTCAAGAAAAAATAAGTAATAAAGAAATGAATGAAGGGGAAGAGAAGGGATTTTGACGTTAGGATCTTTACCTCAATGGAGATTTTCTACTGCGAAGGGCAGGGCAAAGAGCATATTGACCTCCAGTTAAAATTCTCCCCTAGAGATGGGGCTTATAGCAGGGCACTGAAAATCACCCACCCTAAATCCCTGTAGGTGTGTGTGTGTGGGGGGGGGGAGGGGGTTGTTGCTACAAATGACTGGTATATTATGTTCGTCGATAGCTTGGAAGTCAAATATAACATGAAATTGTCAGTGCAGATGAACATGTTCTGTTAAAGGCCGAGGCAAACTTTAATGCACATATGCCAATCATTGTCAAAGGATGCTTAAAATGAATCAGATCTTTGCATCAAATTTTATTATCAAGAAAATTTTCTGTGACGACTTTATGACACTTCAAATCTGATGGATATTGTCCATAGAGCAGCAAATGAGCCGTGACGCGAGAACACAAGGCTTATGGGTTTTTCGGACAGGTTTGACACAAATTTGCCTGTACACTTACAGAAGAAAGCTAGAAACTTGAAATTTTGGATATAAGTAGAAGAGGAATTGTTCTATCTGTGTAGCGAAAACAAAGGCGCTGATCAGCTGTGCAGTTACTGCACAGCTGATCTGCACCTTTTGTTTTCGCTTATGCAGAAATCTGGTTTTCTCATGACGTGGATCAATTCATTGCTGGATATGACATGTCAATGGAATTATTTCCATAAAAATTAAAATTCATGAAATTTGAAACAAATTCTCAGTGAGGCTTTAATTTAGGGGAATTGATGCCAAATTGATGCAGACAGAAATTAATGTTGTTTGCATAACGATGATAATGCAATTTTTCTGATTCTGTCACTCAAGAGTTGAATGCCATATCACTTGAGCAATTTGGTGCGAAAAAGTGCTTTCATGGATTCAAACCAGGTCCACCTAAAACCAGTCTGTATGTTTACTGACTATGATGGATTCTTAGATAAAAGGCTTGAAATTTAGGATGTAAATAAAATGGTTGTAACTTATCATAAAAATAAGGGTGCTGATCAGATATGCAACCTTGTTTTTTTATATGTAAAAAAAGGGGTTTGCACTTGACGTGACTCTTTTCCTCACACTTAAACGGCAAAAAAGGGGTATTGTTTCCCTTAGAATCCCCAATTTGAATCTGTAGAAGACAATTTGACACCCGCAGATGCAGAAATTACCATACAATTAAACAGTATTCATCAAATATTTGGAATCATGTTTTCATGATATGTTACAAATTGTATCTTCTTAATTTAAATCTGCAAGTATCTCTGAAAGTATCTTGTTGTTCAAGAAAACACAACAAAGCACTGGTAGGTTTCGAACCACCAAACTTCAGCTCTGGAATCTTTTCTTTGTGTTGTTGTTTAACAACCTAGTCAACATCCTAGTCATCGAAGTCAACATCAGGAAAACATGTCCGTAAAAGATATACCCCCTTGAACCCCACTTTTATATAGCAAAACTGGGGTATGCAGGGGTATAACTATTTTTCTTATTTTTGATCCATAACATATTATTTTGGGTACTCGTTAGAACAGCCTCGGCAAGGGGGATCTAACGTGTACCCACAATTTATGTTTTGGGCAAAAATAAGAAAAATATCAAAATTTTTCTGATGAAATTTTCATTTTTTACAACTGAAGAAAAATCTCTGTATATCTCTGGGCAAGTTTTCATAATGAACAAGTTTTCAGCCATATTGGACCGAAGCCATCACTTCCTGAGTATTAACAAATACTATATGCCACGGGAAATTTATGAGTCACGTCTTGCTAAACTACACAACTAGGTACAAATGGGGTTTGAACCAGAGTCCTCACAATCTAGAAGCTAGGCCACAAAGCTCCTTGCTGTGCAATCTATGCCATCTGATGCTCAATCACTGAGCTTTTAATCTGTGGTTACTGTCCTAGGGCCAGACAATTTATCAACGAGCCTATTACTTCAGGTTAAGTACCCATGATCCGGCCAATCAAAGCAGCGGTCCATCCAAACATCAACACAAACAAACAGAAATTGTATGCCTTGGTATGCTTGTAAGGTTTGTTTTCCCATGTTATAGCCTGAATGATGCACAATGGAGCAACTTGTGAAAATGTCTGAAGTTTATTAAAATGCATGTCTCTTGTCGGAGACTTCATAAAATATGCCTAAAGCGGCAGATGCCTACTGAAATTCGCTTTATAATCGGCATACCAGCGATAATGACATTTCTGACATTGTATAATTAGAGCCATGACGCAAGAAAATGGGCTTTCGAGGTTTCTGACCAGATCTGACACAAACCTGTCTGTACAGTCACAGAAGACGGCCAGCCGCTAGAATTTTTTTATTTAATTAAGAAATTGTACTATCCGTGAAGCGTAAAAAAGGCCCTGATTATCTAACTTTGTTTTAGCATATGAAAAAAAACAACAACAAAAAAAAACAACAACAAAAGTTTTGTCATGGTGTGGATCATTGAGGAGGGAGTCTTGACTACACTAATTACCACACCAATATTGCACAATTCTAAGAAATGAGCCGCCACATGAGAAGACCCACAATCTAGGTTTCCAACAATGTCAGACACAAATCAACCTGTACAGTCATGGGGGAAGGTTAAATGCTCCAAATTTTGGATTTAGTAGAAGAAGAATTGTTCTATCTGTGTAGCAAAAACATAGGCGCTGATCAGCTGTGCAGTTACTGCACAGCTGATCTGCGCCTTTGTTTTCGCATATGCATGTTGTTTGTTTTCTATGTGCCCAGGCTCAAATGAGTTTAATTTACCCAATTTGTAATTTGTAACTAAATTAACACCTTGTAATGTTAATTTCTTTCTAGAAGTACTTTATAAGGGTTTAACAGCATCTAAAGTAGTCTGCGATTGAAGTAGCGATCCAAGCAAATCATATGTTAGGATGGAGGCAGTGCCTCCATTTTTGAAAGTGACAGAATATAATCACAGAAAGGTTTGTGTTGCATGACTTTATTTTATTTAAATTCAGGCCATAAGAGGATGGCATAAGACCAAATCTTATAGGAAGAATGGCCATAGGAATCAAAGTCAAGCCATGGCATGCCACACCATGCTCTAAAACTTCTACCAAGAAAACATACATCTTTGTGTATTGCAACCTAAAACATTCAAAATGGATAGTCCTAATGAAAATGATGGACTATGATAAAATGTCTCTCATCTCAGTTTCTCCTAGTAAGGATGAGAACAAATGTTATTAATGACCAACCATAGGTCAGCTAGTGATTTACTGCGAGACTACTAAAACTGTCACTTCCTGTCCTGCACTGACCTCTGTCTTTGGTGGAGATGACCTCTGTCTTTGGGGAATTAGACAAATTGCAACAAATTGCAACAAATGATGACTCAGAGAAATAAATGCATGCAATGGAATCTGAAAATGCAATGATGTCCTGATTGCGACCAAGTGAAATTGCGCTGATTCTCATGCCATCGGCAACTGAATATCCGCTGAATCTCCTGTCATTGGGAAAATGACCATCACATGCTCATTAATCAGAGTGCCGTTGATTTTTCTCTAAGCCCTTGGGTCACATTGCCGGAAATATATCAAGGGACATGCAAATAAATCCTTTTCAAAAGGAAACATTTTGGTATTTTAGTAAGAGGTTCAGAGCTCTGGTATTTAAACTTTGGTTATAATAGAATGAATAACCATGCATCTTTGTACCAAGTGACTTTCAGCGGTCTTTTCCAACACTGTTCACCAAGCTTATCTATAACTTAGATGCATTGACTTGAAGTTTAAGAAAATTAAATCAGATACAAGCAATGAGAAACCTCTTATGCAAAATAGAAGTCCTCATACCTTAAGCATAAAAAATATCAGCTGGTTGCTGGTAACTTTTTAATACCATTATAATTTGACAGTTCTTCCTTTTAAATACATTAATACAGCCCCTTTCACTCGAGTTTGCCATTTGAACAAGAAGACCATGAGTTCTAAAGATCTGAGTTTCTTTTCATGTTGTCCACAAAGACATCTGGATTGATTGATCTGCCGATTTGAGTGACAGTTTCAAACTGAATGACCTTTGAAACGGCAAACTCAAGTGAAATGTTTAACTTACTATATGGAATTTTGGCCATCAGGTAACTGCTTAAATTGATAAAATTCTGCTTTTGTATCTATCCAGTTTCAAATGTGTACGTGTTCTAAATATGCATTGTATACATTGTGCAAAGAATTTTGAAATAAAAATGTGCTTTAACCAAATAATTACAATGTTTTTATCAGAAGAGGTGACATCATTACCTAAAGATAAATGCTGAATAGATTTTAAGAACACGTGGCACCTGGGACACTGTTTCAGTTCTAAAATGTAGAATAAAAAGTTACCTGATTTACAACAAACGGCAAACTCGAGTGACCTAAATGCTCAAACGGCAAACTCGAGTGAAAGGGGCTGTATCTACATGAAATGCAATTTTGTGTTGCAACATGTTGTTTCACAGATTATTCTTTTATTGTGACATTTAATTCATTTCATTTCGAACCAATGCACTATTGCTCAAGATTAAAAGAAAGACGGCTCCATTCCCAACCAGTTTATCTTCCCCTTGTGACCAATTATTACGGTCTTCTCACGCAGCCATAGTCCCTTTCCACAGAAATATGGAATGACTACAAAGGGCACAAAGAATAAACCTAATCAAGCAAAAAATTTACGAGTTAGGGGTGGGGAAACATTCAGACAAATTACTCCATGAGTCAATCACTTGATTATAGAATGTGATTTTTTTTCTTTTTGGGAAAGGCTGCAAATATTGTCACCTTCAATGCACAGAAAAACACCCTGGGGAGTTCAGATGCTGGTGTTTTGTCTTTACTGGACCCAAGGGATAATTTAGGTGTTTTATCCTGATTGAAGCCATGTCATGAGAAAACCAGATTTTGCCTATGCGAAAACAAAGGCGCAGATAAGCTGTGCATTAACTGCACAGCTGATCAGCGCCTTTGTTTTGGCTACCCGTATATAGTACAATAACTCTTCTTATCCGAAATTTCAAGCTTCTAACCATCTTCTGTGACTGTACAAGCCTGTTTGTGTCAGACCTGGTCTGAAAGTCCGAAGACTGGTCCGAAGACACGGCTCACTGAATGTCAGACTGTGACGTAAATTAGTCTCGGCATTTAAAACAATTATTAATGCCTCGATTGAGTTTATAGTTCTTTTTACTGTTTTCAGTTCTTTTAAGAAATTCTCCTGTGGTCAATAAAAGATGACTGGTTGATTAAAATGGCGGCTTCATGTCTGGAGAGGTCCTAGGGTACGATGATGTCCATTGGCATTGTTTTGGGTTTTGTATTCAATTTCATTTTCGTCACTATGTGCTGCTCATAATGTTCAATTTGCATCCACAAAAATATACAGATACAAATTAACTCCAGAGTGCAAACTCACTACTCACTATGAACTCGCTATACTTCTTGACACTGTAGCAAGCTGATAACTTCTTGACATCTTTGTCTAAAGTCTCTGGTTTGGTAGCGCTAGGTTGGTAACATATTGCTTTAAACTTGGAAGGGTGCCCGTTCAATGTAACTACGTTGTGCAAATCAACCCAATTTGAGCAAATTGAAATTGAGTTGGCATAGCTTTTAGTAAAACTCTTGCTTGCCATGATTGAATGCTCTGACTGGTCCCGAGGTTATATAACTTTTTACATGCTCAACTCAGCTGAGCATAACATTAAAGCTGCTCATAGATACCAAAATAGCCCAAATAAATTGAAATTTCAGGTTTGTATCTATATCACCAAAACCTGTTATTGTTGGCATTTTAACATTTATGAGCAGGATAAATTTTAGTCTCAGCTGAGCTGAGCATGTAAATAGTTTTATAACCTCCGGGCCTGGATCCAAGCTTCAGAATAATGAAAGTCTTGAACAGTATGAACCAGAATGATCACATTCTTTTCAAACGTGTTTCTTTTCAGACTCAGTCACTTGCAACAATGGAGGTAATTTAGAACTTCAAAAGGAATATTACAGGATCACTTCAAGCTTCCAACAAGATTATATCAATTATGCCAATGCAAAAGAATCAATGACAATGTCACTGATGTTCCTTCAAAGTGCAGATCAGCCTACTCAAGACAGCCAGTATACCTGCAAAGTCTTGTTATCTGTGCTTACAGCATCAGGAAAACATGTCTGTGCAATGTATACCCCCTTGAACCCCACTTTTATATAGTAAAACTGGGGTTTGCAGGGGTATACCTATTTTTCTTATTTTTGCTCCAAAACATAGATTGTGGGTACTCGTTAGAACCGCCTCGGCGAGGCGGTTCTAATGTGTACACACAATCTATGTTTTGAGCAAAAATAAGAAAAATATCAAAATTTTTCAGCTGAAAATTTTCAATTTTTAAAGCTAAAAATACTCTGTTTATTGCATGGGCATGTTTTCGTAATGGTATTTCTAAGACACCAAAATATAACACCACTTGATTATATCCAAAGCTCCAAGCTTCCATCTGGCTTTCTGTTCTTATATCATATGGTCAAAAACACAGAAACAAAATTTCTTCATAGTGAAGCTAAATTGACAGTCTGGTCAAGAGTTCCTCACTCCAAGCCTTTCAGGAAGATCAAAGAAACAGAGAACAAAGAAAGGGATATTAAGGAACATTAGAATTCTTCAAGAGTTCCTGATAGGAATTGTCAATAGGACAAACCAACACAAAATGAAACTCATCTTCAAGCACTAGTTATAATATATAAATCCCCATGCTTGACTGGCATCTTTGATTTTCATGAGGCGAAATTTATAAACTGTACATGTACTTCAAAGTTGATGAATCTTTCAAATAAGTTCAAATTGCTTAAATCTGTGTTATATTCAAGAAAACTGAAAAACTTGATGACCGTATGATTTTACTCTGGTTTGACTCATCTACAATTGAGCCTCCTCGTGGAAAAACCAACAATGTGGTTTCCGAACAGGTCCGACACAAACCGACCTGTACGAGCACAGAAAAGAGCTAGAGGCTTGAAATTTCGGATTTAAGTAGAGGAGGAACTGTACTATCCGAGTAGCGAAAACAAAGGCACTGATCAGCTTCGCGGTTACCGCGAAGCTGATCTGCGCCTTTGTTTTCGCCTAGGCAGATTGTTGGTTTTCCCATGGGGCGGCTCAATTGTCTGGACAATAACTGTTTAATGATGCTGTAATAGTCTAACACTTGGACAAACCATTCAGCTCTTCATTTTGAACATCGGCTAGACAACGCATACAGGCTTCTTGGGAGAACCATGGTGGTTAAATATACTGAACTTTCTTCTTTTTGGCTTCCACCTATTTGTTTGTTTTGATGTTGCTTATTAACATCCCAGAATACAGCTATGGTCATGTCCTGTTTAACATCAAAATTAACAATTTTTCAGTTATCATAAAAATCAAAATTTTTCAGTTATCATGGGACAGGGCAAAACAACCCCCTGGGTACTTCACAAGTACCATGGACAGTTAATGGGTCTTGCTGGAAAACATACCATAGTATCTGCCAAGTATCTCCAAAGTACTTCAAACACCTCTATTGAGTGTTACATGGAGACTGAGATTCAGTATCAGTGAATGGAGTGAGATTCAGTATCAGTGAATGGAGTGAGATTCAGTATCAGTGAATGGAGTGAGATTCAGTATCAGTGAATGGAGTGAGATTCAGTATCAGTGAATGGAGTGAGATTCAGTATCAGTGAATGGAGTGAGATTCAGTATCAGTGGATGGAGTGAGATTCAATATCAGTGAATGGAGTGAGATTCAGTATCCGTGAATGGAGTGAGATTCAGTATCAGTGAATTGAGTGAGATTCAGCATCAGTGAATGAATGGAGTGAGATTCAGTATCTGTGAATGAAGTGAGATTCAGTATCAGTGAATGGAGTGAGATTCAGTATCAGTGAATGGAGTGAGATTCAGTATCAGTGAATGGAGTGAGATTCAGTATCAGTGAATGGAGTGAGATTCAATATCAGTGAATGGAGTGAGATTCAATATCAGTGAATGGAGTGAGATTCAGTATCAGTGAATGGAGTGAGATTCAGTATCAGTGAATGGAGTGAGATTCAGTATCAATGAATGGAGTGAGATTCAGTATCAATGAATGGAGTGAGATTCAGTATCAATGAATGGAGTGAGATTCAGTATCACTGAATGGAGTGAGATTCAGTATTAGTGAATGGAGTGAGATTCAGTATCAATGAATGGAGTGAGATTCAGTATCACTGAATGGAGTGAGATTCAGTATCAATGAATGGAGTGAGATTCAGTATCAGTGAATGGAGTGAGATTCAGTATCAGTGAATGGAGTGAGATTCAGTACCAGTGAATGGAGTGAGATTCAGTATCAGTGAATGGAGTGAGATTCAGTACCAGTGAATGGAGTGAGATTCAGTATCAGTGAATGAATGGAGTGAGATTCAGTATCAGTGAATGAATGGAGTGAGATTCAGTATCAGTGAATGAAGTGAGATTCAGTATCAGTGAATGGAGTGAGATTCAGTATCAGTAAATGGAGTGAGATTCAGTATCAGTGAATTGAGTGAGATTCAGTATCAGTGAATGAATGGAGTGAGATTCAGTATCAGTGAATGGAGTGAGATTCAGTATCAGTAAATGGAGTGAGATTCAGTATCAGTAAATGAATGGAGTGAGATTCAGTATCAGTGAATGGAGTGAGATTCAGTATCAGTGAATGGAGTGAGATTCAGTATCAGTGAATGGAAAGAGATTCAGTATCAGTGAATTGAGTGAGATTCAGTATCAGTGAATGGAGTGAGATTCAGTATCAGTGAATGGAGTGAGATTCAGTATCAGTGAATTGAGTGAGATTCAGTATCAGTGAATTGAGTGAGATTCAGTATCAGTGAATGGAGTGAGATTCAGTATCAGTGAATGTAGTGAGATTCAGTATCAGTGAATGGAGTGAGATTCAGTACCAGTGAATGGAGTGAGATTCAGTATCAGTTAATGGAGTGAAATTCAGTATCAGTGAATGGAGTGAGATTCAGTATCAGTGAATGGAGTGAGATTCAGTATCAGTGAATGAATGGAGTGAGATTCAGTATCAGTGAATGTAGTGAGATTCAGTATCAGCGAATGGAGTGAGATTCAGTATAAGTGAATGGAGTGAGATTCAGTATCAGTGAATTGAGTGAGATTCAGTATCAGTGAATGGAGTGAAATTCAGTATCAGTGAATGGAGTGAGATTCAGTATCAGTGAATGTAGTGAGATTCAGTATCAGTGAATGTAGTGAAATTCAGTATCAGTGAATGGAGTGAGATTCAGTATCAGTGAATGAATGGAGTGAGATTCAGTATCAGTGAATGGAGTGAGATTCAGTATCAGTAAATGGAGTGAGATTCAGTATCAGTAAATGAATGGAGTGAGATTCAGTATCAGTGAATGGAGTGAGATTCAGTATCAGTGAATGGAGTGAGATTCAGTATCAGTGAATGGAGTGAGATTCAGTATCAGT
Source organism: Rugalucina vietnamica (assembly GCA_964017185.1). Lineage (NCBI taxonomy): Eukaryota > Metazoa > Mollusca > Bivalvia > Lucinida > Lucinidae > Rugalucina > Rugalucina vietnamica. The sequence goes on from OZ024875.1 coordinate 7,487,976, forward strand.
GAATGGAAAGAGATTCAGTATCAGTGAATTGAGTGAGATTCAGTATCAGTGAATGGAGTGAGATTCAGTATCAGTGAATGGAGTGAGATTCAGTATCAGTGAATTGAGTGAGATTCAGTATCAGTGAATTGAGTGAGATTCAGTATCAGTGAATGGAGTGAGATTCAGTATCAGTGAATGTAGTGAGATTCAGTATCAGTGAATGGAGTGAGATTCAGTACCAGTGAATGGAGTGAGATTCAGTATCAGTTAATGGAGTGAAATTCAGTATCAGTGAATGGAGTGAGATTCAGTATCAGTGAATGGAGTGAGATTCAGTATCAGTGAATGAATGGAGTGAGATTCAGTATCAGTGAATGTAGTGAGATTCAGCATCAGTGAATGGAGTAAGATTCAGTATCAGTGAATGGAGTGAGATTCAGTATCAGTGAATTGAGTGAGATTCAGTATCAGTGAATGGAGTGAAATTCAGTATCAGTGAATGCAGTGAGATTCAGTATCAGTGAATGTAGTGAGATTCAGTATCAGTGAATGGAGTGAAATTCAGTATCAGTGAATGGAGTGAGATTCAGTATCAGTGAATGGAGTGAGATTCAGTAACAGTGAATTGAGTGAGATTCAGTATCAGTGAATGGAGTGAGATTCAGTATCAGTGAATGGAGTGAGATTCAGTATCAGTGAATGGAGTGAGATTCAGTATCAGTGAATGGAGTGAGATTCAGTGCCAGTGAATGGAGTGAGATTCAGTATCAGTGAATGGAGTGAGATTCAGTATCAGTGAATGGAGTGAGATTCAGTGCCAGTGAATGGAGTGGGATTCAGTATCAGTGAATGGAGTGAGATTCAGTATCAGTGAATGGAGTGAGATTCAGTATCAGTGAATGGACTGAGATTCAGTATCAGTGAATGGAGTGAGATTCAGTATCAGTGAATGGAGTGAGATTCAGTACCAGTGAATGGAGTGAGATTCAGTATCAGTGAATGGAGTGAGATTCAGTATCAGTGAATGGAGTGAGATTCAGTATCAGTGAATGTAGTGAAATTCAGTATCAGTGAATGTAGTGAGATTCAGTATCAGTGAATGGAGTGAGATTCAGTATCAGTAAATGAATGGAGTGAGATTCAGTATCAGTGAATGGAGTGAGATTCAGTATCAGTGAATGTAGTGAGATTCAGTATCAGTGAATGGAGTGAAATTCAGTATCAGTGAATGGAGTGAAATTTAGTATCAGTGAATGGAGTGAGATTCAGTATCAGTGAATGGAGTGAGATTCAGTATCAATGAATGGAGTGAGATTCAATATCAGTGCATGAATGGTGTGAGATTCAATATCAGTTCCTGAATGGAGTGAGATTCAGCATCAGTGAATGGAGTGAGATTCAGTATCAGTGAGATTCTAACCTCATGCAGGTCTTTTGATCAGCTTCCACCAATAAGCCACCATGCTCCCCTGCTACAGACAGACCAGGTCTCTGGCTTCTTATTAAGTCTATAATTGAGACGCCGCATGGGAAAACCAACAATCTGCATAGGCGAAAACAAAGACACAGATCAGCTTCACGGTAATCGCAAAGCTGATCAGTGTCTTTGTTTTCGCAACACGGATAGTACAATTCCTCTTCTTTCTAAATCCAAAATTTCAAGCTTCTAGCCATCTTCTGTGACTGCACATGCCGGTTTGTGTTTTGGTTATCTCACGAGGTGGCTCAAATGCTTACCTTTACCACTTGGTCATGTGTCTTGAGTCCCTTCAGGTCCGCCGCCCCTCCTGTTATCACCTTGGAGACGATGATCCCTTCGGTTACCATGCCGACCTTTGTGTTGTTGTTGTTGTTCTCCTTGTTCTCTGACTGAAAATAGAAAAAGCCAAAATTTAATATCGTTTCTGCTTTTTTACCGCAACAGCAGCACATGTGACCTGCACAAGTCTGAAAATTGAGGACTTTAACATCAGGAAAACACGTCCGTGCAATATATAACCCCTTAAACTCCATTTTTATATATAAAAATTAGGGTTTACAGGCATATACCTAATTTTCTTATTTTTGATCCAAAACATACATTGTGGGTACTCGTTAGAACCGCCACAATGTATGTTTTGAGCTAAAATATTAAAAATACACATTTTTCTGAAGAAAATTTTCAATTTTTACAACTTAGGAAACATGGGCACGTTTTTGTAATGAATTAGTTCGGTAAATGTCAAGTCTTCTCATTTTTTCCTTTTCTTTTTTGTTCGTAATTTATATTATGCTGTTCTGGAAAACATTTAATGGTCACTGACAATATTTCATTTTCCAATTAACGATATCATATTTTCTATAATTTTCATTTGATCTTCGCCTGACTTCAACAAATTCTGATACTTAATACCACCTTGCCAGATGGTTAATTTGCTACAATTCAATTACCATCATCCGGATTAATAATTGTAATTAGTATTCATAACTTTGTTGGTTTGTTAGATATCAAATGGTGTGAAATTGACGAGTCGGTGTCCCCCAGAGTGTCATGGGCTGTCAGAGAATGGTCTTTTTCTGGCGCCAAAACATGTTATTTTATCAGTTTTGTTATCATTCTTTGAGTCATAGAAAAGCCATGTTTTGCCATGATTCTTAATGCCAATAATTCACAAAATATTTGGGTACAGGATTGATCCAACATTGTAGAAGAGGATGGACATGAACACTCCTGAGATCTTAAGATTTGCTCCACAAAGCTGGACATTAGAAGCTGAAGTTGTGTTGAAATGGCTTCTGACTTGCTGTTTTGATAGAAACTGGCGTTGGAAGAAATCTAGCTTTGGATGTACTGGAAATGCAAGAACAACTTGGAATGGGTGTTGGATGACATGTACATGTAGCTTAGGATGTAATGGAGACGCAAGAACAACTTGACTCCTTTCTTACCCAACAGTTAGTTCAGCCTTGCCTACTGACTCAATGATCAACGCAAAAATGAGCCGCGACGCGAGAAAACCGGTCTTCGGGGTTTCCGACCAGGTCCGACACAAACCGGCCTGTACAAGCTCAGAAAAGAGCTAGAAGCTTGAAATTTCGGATTTAAGTAGAAGAGGAATTGTACTATCCGAGTAGCGAAAACAAAGGCGCTGATCAGCTTCGCGGTTACCGCGAAGCTGATCTGCGCCTTTGTTTTCGCCTACGCAAAAATCCGGTTTTCTCATGATGCAGCTCATGTTGGAATTTCACCTCCAATTTGTGGGACTTAACACAAATGTAGTTTAAGAATTGTGGTCTTTGAAAGATGTTTGCAGTAGAATAGAATACAATAGAAAAGAATAAAATAGAATACTTTTTGCAGTGTGACTTTCTTCTCATTCGGCTGCAGGAATGGAAGGTTATAATTGTAACAGGCGAAGAAAAATTCTTTCTTCCCTGACGGGGATAAGATTCTCCCGCGTGCTAAGCAAACACTCTACCACGTCGCTATAAAAGCCTGCTTGTACAACAAGACAGTACAAATGTGCTATATACCTATACCCTGTGACATCTATTTGCATAGGAATGGAGCTCCAAAAAGACCTGTATTATGGTTTGGTTTTGTAATTGCTTCTTATAATTAACATCCTAGTCAACATTTTTGCATAATCATGTTGGGATATGGGAACCCTTCTTAGGTGTTCGTACCACTCTGGTAAGCCTTAAAGTGCCTTGCTCAGTGACGGTGAAGGACACTCCATGGTAGATGTAAGCACTGAACTCAGGTCCTCTTGGAACACAGACCTGTACTCGATACCACCACTCCTTTAGATTAAGACAAAGGCTTTTTTTTTCATCTCACATTTCGGTGATAATGAGCTAGTAGTGCTTGCAGACATCTTTTACAAATAATACTGGTCAACTGCAGCCAATAATTATTCCCTCCCCGTGCCCTTGTTGGGACTTTCTCCTTTCTGATATGCAATTAATTGAGACATGCCATATAACCACAATATGAGACAAGAACTCCGCGGAGATCGATATCGCACCTGCATCGGGCGAAGTCAACAGACCGTGAAATATAGTTCAAGGGCACCAGGTCAAGGTGCGTCCTTGAAGGGCATGTCAAGGACAATTACTATGCAGGGTTTCAGACTCGCAGCTGTCTCTGATGTCGAGAAAACCAAACTTCGACGTAAAAATTTTCAAAGTCAGTGGACCATGAAATATAGGTCAAGGGCACCGGGTCAAGGTGCACGCTTGAAGGGTATGTCAAGGACAATTACTATGCAAGGTTTCAGACTTGCAGCTATCTCTGATGTCGAGAAAACCAAACTTCGACATAAAAATTTTGAAAGTCAGTGGACCATGAAATATAGGTCAAGGGCACCGGGTTAAGGTGCGTGCTTGAAGGGTATGTCAAGGACAATTACTATGCAAGGTTTCAGACTCGCAGCTATCTCTGATGTCGAGAAAACCAAACTTTGACGTAAAAATTTTCGAAGTTAGTGGACCGTGAAATATAGGTCAAGGGCACCGGGTCAAGGTGCACGCTTGAAGGGCATGTCAAGGACAATTACTATGCAAGGTTTCAGACTCGCAGCTATCTCTGATGTCGAGAAAACCAAACTTTGACGTAAAAATTTTCAAAGTCAGTGGACCGTGAAATATAGGTCAAGGGCACCGGGTTAAGGTGCGTGCTTGAAGGGTATGTCAAGGACAATTACTATGCAAGGTTTCAGACTCGCAGCTATCTCTGATGTCGAGAAAACTAAACTTCGACGTAAAAATTTTCAAAGTCAATGGACCGTGAAATATAGGTCAAGGGCACCGGGTTAAGGTGCGTGCTTGACGGGTATGTCAAGGACAATTACTATGCAAGGTTTCAGACTCCCATGTATCTCTGATGTTGAGAAAACCAAACTTCGACGTAAATGTTGACAAAACTTCGACGTAAAAATTTTCAAAGTCAGTGGACCGTGAAATATAGGTCAAGGGCACCAGGTTAAGGTGCGTGCTTGAAGGGTATGTCAGGGACAATTACTATGCAAGGTTTCAGACTCACAGCTATCTCTGATGTCGAGAAAACCAAACTTCGACGTAAATGTTGACGGACGAACGAACGAACGAACAGACGAACGAACGAATGAACGAACGGACGGACAGAAATTTGGACTCCTATATCGCACCCTGCTATAAGCAGGTGCGATAAAAACCTGCATTTTACATATGCGAAAACAAAGCCGCAGATCAGCACTGCACAGCTGATCAGCGCCTTTGTTTTCGTTCCGCAGATAGTGCAACATTTACTATTCCTCTTCTTTAACTCGGAAATTTAAAGCTTCTTGCCTTGTTCTATGACTGTACAGTTGGTTTGTGTTGGATCTGGTCACAAACCCCCGAAGACAGGTTTTCTCATGATGTGACCCACATAACCTCAAGGGGCCAGCTTATCTGCTTATTTGGAATGAAAAGAAAATTGGATTGCAATTAAATTGTTGGCTTGTCATTCTCATGCATGTGTACCCTCAAGAGGTCATTGCTGACCAACTTGATATTAGATGGGGCAAAAATTACCATTGGATGCAGAATATATTTCAGTGAAAAGATAGAATGAGATAAAGCAGGCATGCAAACATGAAGAATTACACTTTTATATGAAACATTCTTTTTTTCATTTCAGAGAAAGTGTACCTTTCTATACACAGAACCTCTGGCACCATTAAGGATCAAACCCACATTTTGAGTCCAAGGCTCTAACCAGTATATTCACCTATACAGAACTGGAAGTTAACAACTTTGCAAGTATTCTGCATCAATATGACAAAAGCTGAATAATTACATGCTACATGACATGCTGGTTTATAAATCATCCCATCTGCAAATATTGTTGAATATTGTTGATCCCTATAATGACCAGTGGCAAACCAGTCTGGGACAATGAACAGGACAAATTGACTGCTGATCTATTGACCGGTTGCATGTGGTCAGTTGGACTGGACAATACTGGGGCCAGACCAGACAATATTTGGGACAATAAAGGTACCAAGATGATAATTTGTCAATTTTGACACCTTTCAGAAACTCCTAATTGCAATGAAATAATTTTGGGTATGAATTTTCAACTGGAACATTGTCATGTGGTATTTAACTGGGACTGTTTGGACAGTCTGCGATTAGAAACCAACAATTTGGCATTTGTGCTCAGCAATGACACACTGTATATATTATCAATTCTGGGAACTGTACAGACTTCTCAGTCCTTAAGGCTTAATCTAGCATGTGCCTGCTTACTGTAAGTCAAATATGTCCGTGAAATGTCTACCCAAATAAACCCCACTTTTATATAGCAAAACTGGGGTATGCAGTGGTATACCTACTTTTCTTATTTTTTATCCAAAACATTAATTGTGGGTATACCTTAGAACTGCCTCGCGGTTCAAACGTGTACCCACAATCCATGTTCGTTTTGAGCAAAAATAAGAAAAATATCAAAAGTTTTCCACTGAATTTTTTTAATATTTACATATCTAAAATTCTCCGTATATTGCTTGGACAGATTTATATAATGACCATGGAACAGTTTCTGACTCAGACATTAGTTTGTTCCTCATTTTCATTGATATTCAGGAAAAGAAATCTCCAAACATAAAAGTATCAGTATAATCTAACCCTAATAAAATTATAGCATGTTTAATGGCCATTTATCTTGCTCTTTTTTGTCCAATAAAGCATGTTAAAGGACAACTTTACCTCCCTCAAACAGTAAACAGCTGCTAAATAAAAAACATTTGCATGCAAGTGGTGACAATCAAATTACTGTCATAGATCTCATAAAAGTATACATGCCATGCAATGAATACCCCTTAAACCCACTTTTATATAGTAAAACTCGGGTATGCAGGGGTATATCTAATTTTCTTGTTTTTGATCCAAAACATACATTGTGGGTATATGTTAGAAACACCTTGCAGAGGCGGTTCTAACATACACCCACAATGTATGGTTTGAGCGAAAGTATCAAAGAATTTTCTTTTTCTTTTCTTTCTGAAAAAAATCTCAGTATTATTGCATGGGCAAGTTTTCGTAATGGGTGAAACCAGTTTTTCTGCTTACACCGAAAATATATGCAGGTGCAGATCTTCTATATATAAAAAGTGTCAAGCTGATCAGCACCCGTTACCTCCTCAATCAAAACACTTTAAGTACACCACAACCATGTTCGTGTCTGTCTGAGGTTGGTCAGAAACATTGAAGATCAGTTTTCTCATGTTGCGGCTCAATTAACACCACTTTCTTTAACTCTAAATGTTTCTGTTTTTCTCCCCTTTTTCCACCGAGAGCAGTCTGACTCAACAGATAAATGTCCTATTAGGTAGAATTAAAGACTCGATATCAGAATTCGATTGAATTAAGTTTGGATCAGGAAACATATGTTGACTCACAGATTTGTCACAAGGGAGTTAAGATAGGGAAGTTTGGATCCAACACAATTAATAATAAGGAACACAGTGGTCTTACAGCAGTTAGGCTGACAGACTGTGGATCAAGAGGCTGTGTTTTCCATCCCTACTGGCGCTAGGTTGTGTCCTTGAGCAAGGCACATTGACTCCCCATACTACTTGTTAATATCCAGCAAGTGGTGGCTGGCCTATTTTGGTGTGCCAGAGCCTGGCATACACGTTTGGTCCGATAAAACTTTCCAAACAACATGACAAACCCTAAACACTTTCTCAGAACTCAGAACATGATTTTACCCTAAAGCAAATATGGCCAATTAATGAATTCTCAGAGAGCAGAAAATTGTCCTAATATAGTCTATTAGAGCTTCCATTTTCTCATCATTAGTCATATCAACATGCAGATAGTCTGAGAATCTCAACAAGTCATCACCATTGCAGCAAAAATGTTCAATAATTCATCAAAAAGTTGCAGCGTAAACATGCATGAGTATGCATCAAAATTCTTCTTTTAAAAAGCAGCATTTTGCATTATTATTTTTGTAAATTATTCAAGATATCAACTAGAAAATAAAGGCAATTTCAAAGAACTTTAAAAAAAAAAACTTTCTTTTATGGCCATTAAGCACAAAATCAGAAATCAGAAGTGTATCAAATAGTCATGTATGATTTCTTACTTGAGGATCTAAAGGAAGATTGACATTCATAGTGAAAAGCTTATAATGATTATCAATATATGTTTTGGTTTCTCATCCTCTCAGTGAGATGAAACTGGTATGACCATGGATTTCATTTCATATCCAATTGTGAAGACACAGGGACTGGTGTCAACTCGGTAAAAATTTAAAAGCCCTCATATTCTACAATCATGAAATAAATCTACAGCGTGTTACAAAATGCCAACAGAAAGAAAGCGGGGACAATCTGCAGTCCCCTCATAGCTCTAATTAAGCGGACAATTTTGACAGATTTGTGGGTGCGTGGGGAAACCAGTGCACATAGGGGCACTCCCCTTGGTCCTCTGACAATGAAATCCGTCTCATTCAGTGTTCATTCAAACTTGTAAATCTTCAAAGTAATTAAAAATAGTTTGTTTCGAGACAAATGAGAAACAACATGCAACCGGAGTACTGACTGTCAGCAAGAATCCTTAATTTCCTGATTGTTTCTGGTGTAGAGGCTTGTCAGCATTACTGGTATTAAACCTGGATGTCAAAATTTGAGTCATTGTCTTAATACGCTTGACAGAGTGACAACATGTCAAAATCAAATATTCAAGAACAGAGAAATCATAAAGAAGATCAAACTCACCAATTTTTCTACACTTTTGAAATACTATGCAGTATGAAGGCCGAGATGAAAAAAAAGTGGTATTACTATGCATAACAAAGCTCTGGTACACATGTACATGTACAAGAAGTTTCTAAATAAGAGCTGTCGTAGGACAGCGTAGCTCGCCTGACTTGTGCTTTGTCACTAAATCTATTGACCTCAAGGCCTCTCAGGGGGGGGGGGGGGGGGGGGGGCAGTGATGGTACAGCATACAACTTCAGCCCAATATGCAAAATATCAACTTGATCCATCTACATATTCAAGAGATATAGACTTATCAAAAACTTTTACCAAAAACTTTAACACAATAAGTCCGTGACATTGACCTATATGTCACTCAGGTGGGTCATGATGGAACCAATATCTATCAACATGCAAAGTATCAACTTGATCCATCTACATAATTCAAAAGATACATATACCTAGACTTACAAAAACTTCAATAAAAAACTTTAACACAAAATTTGTAAGTCCGTGACCTTGACCTAAAGGTCACTCAGGTGGGCTGTGATGGTATAGTATAAAACTTCAGACCAATATCTATCAATATGCAAAGTATCAACATGATCCATATACACATTCAAGAGATATAGACTTACAAAAACTTTAACCAAAAAATTTAACACAAAATTTCTAAGTCCGTGACCTTGACCTCAAGGTCACCCAGGTTGGTCATGATGGTACAGAATAAAACTTCAGACCAATATCTACCAACATGCAAAGTATCAAGTTAATCCATCCACATGTTCAAGAAATATAGACTTATAAAAACTAAACTTTAACCAAAAACTTAAACATTAGGGCAATGCCGACGCTAACGCCGAAGCCGCGGTGACTGCAATAGCTCTTCCTGTACTTTCGTACAAGTGAGCTAAAAAGTAAACAAGCAAGCAATTACAAGGAACTGATTGTAAGCTGAGTCCATTACGAAAACTTGCCCATGCAATATACAGCAAATTTTTATCTGTAATACTTGAAATTTCCATTAGAAAAATTTTGATATTTTAATGTATCTGCTCAAAACATTGATTGTGGGTACAATCAGTTTAAAGGATGCGGTTCTAATGAGTACTCGCAATCTATATTTTGGATCAAAAATAAGAAAAGTAGGTATGCCCCTGTAAACCCCAGTTTTACTATATGAAACTGGGGTACAAGGGGGTATACATTACAAGGACCTGTTATTCTTGTGCAAATTCCCACTCCAAACACCAAAGTGTGGAACAACAAGCAAGTATGGTCAAACTAGTATGTAGCATAATCTCTCAAAATATGCATGGATATAATGTTTCCAACGATGCTTTACGGACACATTTTGTTTAAGTCTAATAAAGTTACTGACATAATAACTTTGGAACAGTTTTGGATGGCTACCACATAATACAATCAAAATTATACAATCCATTTTGACTCGAGAATTTTATTGGTTAGTGGCGTCAATTGTCTCGTAACAATACCCTCATCTTTGTTTTCATAAATCTTTCCGCATTTTATGAAGCATTCCAGTCCGTTAAATTTTCAAGTGTGACGATGTCGGCTGTCAGATCAAAGGCTTGGGCTGCACGGTCGGCACATGCTGCGGTATTGTCGAGCTAATCGTCATCCCAGCTTGAAAGATGTTTTCCTCAACATTTTGTAATAAGTCTCCGAGTGTTAAAGCACTTTATTATGGATGCTGTTTCCGTATGATGAAATGAGCCGCCCCATGGGAAAACCAACAATCTGCATAGGCGAAAACAAAGACGCAGATCAGCTTCGCGGTAAACGCGAAGCTGATCAGCGCCTTTGTTTTCGCTACTCGGATAGTACAATTCCTCTTCTACTTAAATCCGAAATTACAAGCTTCTAGCCTGCTTCTGTGACTGCACAGGCCAGTTTGTGTCAGACCTGTTCGGAAACCACATTGTTGGTTTTCCCACGAGGCGGCTCAAATGTTGTATAATTAGCATAGATGCTTCGTTGATTGCATTTTCGACCAGAGGCCATCTTTGATGTGAAACAATGCCCACTTGAGTTCTTGCGAAGGGATTATGCAAATTTTCATGAATCATGTTGCAATCATTTCACTAGATTAGGAAACTTCTTTGATCTTTGGCTATTAGTCAAAATGGATATCGTTTTCATTTCATTGCAGAAAGTGCGGTTTGGGCGATTAACGACCATATTAATTCTTGCCAAACATGTTGAGAATCGGAAACAATATGAGCCACATCTTGAAAAAAACTAAATCTTTGTGTTTCTTGACTTGGCTATCATCAGTATAACATGACCGTGTAATATATACCCCCTTAGTATACCCGCTAATATTATTATAAAACTGGGTTCTAATATACAGGGGTATGCTTTTTTTTCTTATTTTTGATCCAAAACATAGATTGTGGGCACTAGTTAGAACTGCCTCGCGGAGGCGGTTCTAACGATTAAAAGTATAGACTTTTTCCAATGAATTTTTACAGCTGATGAAACCGCTTTTATATTGCATGGGCAAGTTTTCGTGATGACACAAATTCAGCCTTCCATCATCGGAAGATGGATAGAAGCTTAAAGTTTTGGGTATGAGAAGTAGAGGCATTTATGTTGATTTATGAAGAAAATACAAAGGAGCTATCAGCTAAACAATTAACATACATCTGAACTGTACCCGTTTTCAGCATTTTCAAAAAAAAAAAAAAAAAAGAATAAAATAAAAATAAATAAAATGAAAGATTTTCCCACAACCAAGCTTTAATAAGTTGCAGTGGTGGTGTCAAAATTTTTCAGCCCGAGCAACAGCAATGGCCACATGGAGACAGACCCTCGGTTTAAAGTCTTAGCTTTTGATTTGATCAGCGCCTGTTTTTGCTACACGGATAGAACAATTGTTCTACTTTCTAAATCCAATATTTCCAGCCTCTAACTATCTTCTGTGACTGTACAGCCCATTTTGTGTCGGACCTGTGTGTTTTTGCTACATGGATAGAACAATTTCTCTACTTTCTAAATCCATTATTTCCAGCCTCTAACTATCTTCTGTGACTGTACAGCCCATTTTGTGTCGGACCTGGTAAGGACCCTAATTGTTGGTTTTCTCACGCACATGCTCATATATTGACAGTAATTATTGACAAAACATGCCATAAATAGCTGTTTAATTACATGTTTTGTTGTAAATAGCTGTTTAATTACTTAAAATACTATCAAAATGATCTTAACTTTTACACTGACTGAAGAAAATCATTATATTAAAAGCAGAAAAAGTTTTGCAAGGCGACTGAATTTTTAAATTCTACCAATGTATAGATTATATCAAACTTTTATAATTACTGGATCACTGGGTCAATGCACATTAAATAATGAAATTATTGTTAATAACTGCACAAACAGCAGGTTTTAAAATATGCATTCTTTTGACACTGACAGAATGATTTGAAGGTGCACAAAAAGTAACATGGGCAATACTTAAGAAAACAACTTAGTCCCATAGAATGACATGCAGACCAGCATATTAATATGCACAGTCTGATGAGCACCTTAAATGGTTACTGTTTAGAAAGAATATCTATACTTTAAGTTTTGCAAGCAGAAGCTTTGAGCACTTTTGAAATGGTCTTGTATCTTTAACTGCACACCTTTAAACTAAACTGTTTGCAAAGATTGTGAGCAGACATCCCCAACAGAGAAAAAACTAGGTCAAGACATTGTTTGGCAGAATTTTAAATAGCCATGTCCGGTTTAGTTTAGACTCTGATCCAACCCAAAACATCATGACTTATCAAAGTCAAAACTACGAGATATGTTGATTGTAAAATACTTCGTCTAAAAATTCTTTCAAAACGCTTATTTTTGAAACCAAAACCAAAATCACCACAGACAACAAAAAAATCAAACAAAAGCATACAGATATACAAAACTGTCAAATATTTGAGTACTCACGGTATATCCTCCCATGATGTTGAATCCCAGCGTTCCACCTATCCTTTCCAACATCACCGTCACACTCTCGTCCTTCCCGCACTGAAACGTACAGGACAGATGGTTTACAATACGCTGTCGCTTTAAATTCATCTAAACAATTAGTGATGAGAAGAGAAGGACTATAGCTGGCCCCTCGAAGTGGCTGTTAAAGGGTAATGGGAAAATCAATGATGGGACAAGAGATGCAGATACAATGTGTACTTGATGTGTACTTGATAATAATTAAAGCAAAGCTTTCTCTAGTTTTCAATGCAAACCTCATATTGTGGGTACCCAATGAAACTGGCATGTACTTTTTCATTGAGGTCAATAGTTCTTTGTTTTTAAGTCATAGAAGATCATAGAAAACTGACACTATATTTTTTTGGCAAAAAATAATAGATTCCTTCTTATAAGGTCTTGGGGTCCAGCAAGGAGTAAACATATTTGCTAATGCTCAATGGAAGATATTTTCCTTTTATCATTTTCCTGATACAATACTTTAGATAATTTCTCATACATGTAAATTCCAAATACATATGACACCAAAATATTTTTTTCTTTTTCAGGAAAAAAGATAAAAATAATAATTAAATAAAAAAAAAAAAAAAAAAAAAAAAAAAAAAAAAGAACTCACTCAGTTTTAGCTTAACAATAAATGTCCAGCATTAAAAGAAAATCTTCACTTTGCATTACGTGAAAAACAAAGAAGAAGCATTTTTTTTTCTTTTTTACTAAAATATATTTATTTATTTATTATTATTATTATTATTTTTTTTTGTAAGAAAAAAATATCCCTGAGAATTAGCCATGAATGAGCAGTAAAACTGGTCAAATAATTTCTAAAAAATTTCAAAGTTCTTCAACAGAATTTCAATATGCATTAAGAATTTTCCTTCATATTTTTCATGGGCTGTTTTTGCCCCTGTCACATTGTATATTTTTCCGCTAGTTTCTCACAACGTATCTGACGTGGCGCGCTGTCTCACATTGCGTTTTACGGTGCGCGACGTCATATACTTGTTTACTATATCCCTGAAGAAGCCAAGATGGCAAAACGTTGGATAAAATGATAAATGTAATTAAAACTGGACTTAAGTTCGTGTTGGTGTTGTTTCATTTATTAACTATCCTACATATTTTGTAAATTTTTCAAAAATCTTGAAATGAAGCCAGCACTTAAGACCAGACCCCATTGTGTAAGTCTCCCAGATCCTACAAATGCTATTAATTAACCATCAGGGGTTCAGTGGTGGATTAAGAGGTGTGTGTGTGTGGGGGGGGGGGTCAAGGGGTTCGCTTGAACCACCCTCTGGAGTAAATTTATTTTCATGAGAAATTTCAAGAAATTTGTGTGAAAATAGACTAACGAAACCACTCTTTTCTACATTTGAACCCCTCTTCAGAAATTCTCGATCTGCCACTGGGACTGGCTACAAGCAACAATTTTCCAACATACACCATCACACATTTTCCATGGAGCTGGAAATCTTCATCTACCTTAGAAGGTAACCTTGCTGGGAGGGAGATTCAGAGGTTGTAAAATCAAAACCAGTATCAGAGTATGACACTGTAACTGTTAAAATAGGGCTAAATATAAGCATCCTTTACAATCACTCGACTGGCTGGCTAATAAGGACATCACGAAAAGCATGTGGCTCCTTTTTCCTTTTCACAATAGAATATTATAACAATTAAACGATATCATGATTAATTTGGTAGATTTTGACATCTTTTCCCGCCATACTTCAACTGATGAATTACAGACAACTCGCCCCAAAGACAACTCGCCCCAAGACAACTCGCCCCACATAAAACTCGCCCCAAGACAACTCGCCCCACTTTCAGAAGACAACTCGCCCCACTTTAGAAGACAACTCGCCCCTCTTTAAAAGACAACTCGCCCACTATCTTAGACCCCCATCCCCCATGGAATTTGCTCCAAATGAATCAGCTTTCGCCGCTTTGGAGTCAAAATGGAGATTTTTTACACATTGTTTGGCATTGCAAATAAGACCAAAAAGTTACATTTGAATGCAGAATGCAGAATGACATATTATGCTTTTACAGATGATCTCCAGTGATTGGTTGCCTATTTGATTGATAGTTTATTTTTGTGTCTCGAGTTTCAAAATTTGATGTGTACAGTAAAACTGTTTTTGACCGGTTAGTACACGCTTGGCACTGAGGCTGTATGACACATTCGGAATGCTTTTGTGTAAACATGCATGGAGATTGTAAATAACAGCTGAAGGTCTGAGTCTACATTAAACTGTGTGAGGTATAGGTTATTAATGCGGCAGGGATAAATGATGATTATGAAGGATAATGATATGGAGCAAATTCCATAGGGGGGGGGTCTAAGACAGTGGGCGAGTTGTCTTTTAAAGTGGGGCGAGTTGTCTATTAAAGTGGGGCGAGTTGTCTTCTAAAGTAGGGCGAGTTGTCTTCTGAAAGTGGGGCGAGTTGTCTTGGGGCGAGTTTTATGTGGGGCGAGTTGTCTTGGGGCAAGTTGTCTTTGGGGCGAGTTGTCCTGATTCCCAACTGATGATGTACTTGTTTAATCATACATGAAACGGCGTATTCTAACGTTTTACCGGGTCGACTGTGAAAGCCTAAGCCGAGCCGATATTAGCTTGAAATTCGTTGAAAACGAATACATGGTACAAATGTTTACGTCATGGTTACTATAAAAACGATGTTTAATGGCATTTTTCTCCTCGTCGGGTACAAAATGACAGATTATCTATCAATCTTCAATATCTAACATTACGGAAACTTGCCCATCATGCAATATACACAAATTTTCTCACCAGTAAAATTTGAAAATTTTATCAGATAAAATTTGATATTTTTCTTATTTTTGCTCAAAACATAGATTGTGGGCGAGGCGGTTCTAACAAGTACCCACAATCTATGTTTTGGAGCAAAAATAAGAAAAATAGGTATACCCCTGTAAACCCCAGTTTTGCTATATGAAAGTGGGGTATGACGGGGTATACGTTACACGGACATGTTTTCCTGATGAAGCAATTCATCATGCTTAGAACACATTTAAATGTCTAAAGAAATTATAATGAATGCAATTTTAGATCAAGAAACCACAATTCAAGTAATCATAAATAAACTGGGAACACAAACTCGGCAGATCGGGCTCTGCTAGGGCTTTCATACCCAATCTTTGTTGGTGTTGTTGTGGTTGCTGCTGCTGTTGTTTACTGCATACATGTAGTTTGTCTGTTTGTTTTACTTTTATTGAAAGGCTCAGCGACCAAGCCAATAAAATTTCATGCAATAATTGAATTTCTGCTTTCCTAGGACACCGAGCTCCGTAATGTACATTTCCAAGCGATGGCTCAGTCTAGAGAGGCCCCCCTCAAACCTTTCCTCCGCTGTGTTGTGCCCAGTGCTGGACGAGAACAAAGGGAGCGGCGGCTCTGTTATGGCATGGCTGAAAATTGTTGACTGTAACGTGGAACCCCAACCCATACAAAATAGCCTTATGAAATGGGTATGAATTTAGTACCTTACAAACAATGCTCGGGGTTAACCACTTCCAGAAATTGGGTCTTTATTAAGGCGAATAGTTTTGTAGTCGGATTGTCAGCTCATCAGTGGTAACATCGTGATTTGAATTGAAACATTTATTCATGTATACGTACATTCTTAACTAGTGTTAATTAATTTGCTGGGCCAAAACTCACCTCATGTACGCAGGAAATCCTAGCACCTGAACTTTCATTCTGATAATTCCTCATTTGATTTTGAAACTCCACTGCCTGCATCTGTAAATCCCTCTTCAACGAGGTAATCTTTGACACGAGAAACCTTTCCCGAAATCTAAATGCATTCTTGATATTTTCTATGTATGCCTTAAGATTGTCTATTATTTGATTTTGTTCTGTGACCGACAAGCAGACGTTACTGATATGGTGTTCATCATTTTTGTCAATTTTTGACGATAAAGTTGAATCGCGACGATTTTCACCATCCCTTGATGTCATCATTCCATTCACTCGTGCTTCACGTTCTTCATCCTCTTTAATTGGTACGTTGCACTGACACATACCATTGTAACAGTTTATCGGCATCTCTTCGCAGTCACGACACACATCACGTAACTTAAGAATTTCAGAGCATCCATGCTCGTTAAAATCACTTAGCTCTTTCATGTTTAACACTTGCTCTCGCAGTGCTATGCCAATATTTCGGTTACGCGAGACTCACAAAAGAACAACTCCAAAGCATAAAGCCATGGGTGCCTGGTCGACGAATTAACTGGATTATCCAATACAAGGTGACAAATAAAACACTTTCAGCCAATGGACACTACTACACTGACAAAGCGCATCAAATGGAAGCCCATTACTCAAGTCTGTCAGTTGAAATACAAACCATTGGTACTGCACAACTACATCGCTCCGTTCGGTGTTTACATTACGAAGCACGCTCAACTGACACGCGTTCTTATCAAAAGTGTCAAGTCTACGGACCTCAATTTTTCCAATATGATACCCAATTGTGGCGGGGCATCTGAGGTCAATCCTTTATCAATTTACAATAAATGTCCCGTTCTTAACACCAGGAAATAAAAGTCCACTGAAGCCCTTGGTATGCAATTTGACAGTGGCAATTCAATATGAGTATTTGAAAGTAATAGTGATCAAAACGAATATTTTCCCATGAAAACTGTTGTCATTGTAATATCAAATAGTTTTCTGAAGCATTTTTAATTGCAAGTTTAGTGAACAGTTTGTGAGAAAAAAGCTTTTCGTATGTATATCATTTTCTCTTGTCACTCACTGGCAATAAATGCTAATAAATAAATAAATTTATAAAATAAAATATTCAAAGCATTCATAACAACATAACATCCATTGTGAAAAAGAACTTTAAAATGCACATGCCGTAATATATACCCAAGTGAAATTTAAATGGAATGAATTATATACAGTAAACACTTCGGTTAAATACTATAGATAAATTGCCCATTCTAAAGCTACCACACAAATTGCGATATGAAAAGAAAGTGACTGCTCAAAATACGAGTTGTTTCTTTTTATATGGCTCCCATAATTGCATAAATGAAGCTCCCGAACCGCTCGATGCTTAATTCACCGTTAAACAAGGAGAAAATATAGTTTACATGACAACACTAGTGTGCACAAGAATCGTGACGAGAAACAGAATCGAGTTAGGCCACAAATTGAGGATAAAAATGCCTTTTGGAGTGAATAATAGAGTCTTGAGACTCATGTCTAATCAAATACAGATTCCGATGACGTGTAATGAAGGGATAAGTCGATACATGTAGAATCAAAAGTAGATGAATAGGCCTCATAGGCTTTTGGTAGAATGAAATCAAAGCCAACCAAGAATTTAACTCTCTCTCTCTCTCTCTCTCTCTCTCTCTCTCTCTCTCTCTCTCTCTCTCTCATATGTATGACCATACTAATGTTTTATAAGAATTGAAAGGAAAATGAATCACGTATGTCGCAAATGTTGACAGCTCCATTCACAAGATATCTTATCTTCGTACTTCTTCCATCCTTGGATGGGGTAGGGTGAGGACTCCTGAGCTTTGCTTTTAACCTTTAATAATATCTGGACAAATAAAAATAGAAAAGTTGTTCACGTAAGACCTATGAATGAGGGTGGTCATTTTCACCCTTTGCAGTGCATAATGCTTGATCACACCCCATGGGTTGACAATTAAACAGGAATAGTTTTAAGTATCAATCAGTGAGTTTTAAATATGTATCGCCATTTATAGCAGCACTGTGATAAGACAGACACATGTTGGCCAGATTAGTCTAATAGCACTACTCTTATCATAAATTTAACCCCTGCTGTGACTTGGGATCAATGAAAAACACTTTGATGATTGCAAGTAAATATTTAAATACATATATTTAGTATCCAGATCTTGATATTTAACTTTAATCGACCACAGATAGAAAGCCCACAGTGATAGCTATGCACTTTACTTAGGTATGGAATTTGGCTTAGACATCCCTTGCTGGCACAAAATATTTGCCACAGTAAAGCCAACCCGTTACCGAAACCCACAATTTACCACATTAACATAAACCGTGACTTTATGACGATTACCCGCCCATCGAATTGTGACTGATAACGCCAGCAGATGCTTCCAAAGTGCACTTTAGCACTATCTCTCACCTTGCCATTGTGTACGCTATATATTGCTATCACGATCCTCTCACAGGAGTTGATGGTATGAGCTTTATTAATGTCCACAATCATAGTTACATGAACAGATTGTTGCAGTCCCTGCTAATTATCATTTGCATTCTCAACGACTATGCCAGGAGTTGCTTCTTAACTATCATTAGTTTGTTGGAAATATTAAACTGAACTTGAAGACATCAGCCCTTGTCTCGGTAGCCTCTGTCACATTGTCATTGAAGACATCGACGGTTTCTCCGACCTCTCATGCCTCTAGCGTATATCAGCAGTTGGTTTTCATAATCTACAATAAGTCTGGCGTTGGATATTTTAGAAAAAAGACTCTTAAGTCTCTGGAGCAAGGTCTTTTAAGACAACAACACATCACATGTCCCCACCCTAGTACCACGTGATCTGTAGCTGTCTTTTGAAACTCAGTATTTATCGAACTGGAGATGTCGGGAGCAATATTTCTACTTGTGTTTTTGAAGACATCAAGTATTGTCTAAGAATTCTAGTAACATGCAAACATTTTGCTTGGTCTTTGGTCATGGGTGCTGAACAAAACATTTAATTGGAAAAAGAAATATGCTACCGTGGTCACATTAATGTGGGTGTTCACATCAGCATTTGCCTCGAAAAGGCAAGTGTCTACTTGGACAGATTACGAAAACACACCCATTCAATATACAGAGATTTTTTTCACTGGTTAAAACTGAAAATTTTCAGTATCAAAACTAAGAAAAATTGTTTTACCCTGTACTAGCTTTATCCCCATTTTCACTATATGGAATTGGGGTTCCAGGGACATGTTTTCCTGATAAAAAAATCAAAGGAAAGTCTTTATAAAAGCGTTAGCTGTTTGACAACATTAATGGGACCTCAATGACATTTGGAACTATATCAGAGACACCGTTTTAAGCCTTTCATGATATTGCAATATCTATCTCACGCGTGTTGAGCACTTGGCGGCTTCTTTCATGTCGATCATGTTGATATAATGGTCAATATTTATCCAATGATAAAAGTATTTTTGTTTAAACTTTTAAACAATATTTGATGTAGTGTTAGAATATTGGCGATAATGAGGAAAGGTGTTAAAATCTTTAGATAATAGAAAGTGTATTGCAATTAATTATATCAATATATAGTGTATACAATAAGATTATACACCTCTTAATATCAAATTGAACTTTGGATTTTATCTTTCCTAAAAGCTTTTCAATCAATGTGCACCTGTAAAATGGGAAACTAAAAAGTGTCCTGAATAACTCTTTGCACCTAACGGTCAAATGACATAGAATGTATCTCGTATCAAATATACAATATACATCTTTTATTTGTATCACGAAAGCATAAATGGCTATCATCCCCGATTTGAGGCAATCCCCCACTCTTCTGCCAAACGAAGTGAAAGCTTCCAATCTATATAATAAACTGACAGTAGAAAGAATGCATGTTAGGTTACATCCAGATCCAGATCGAGTGCTTCTAACGATAAAATTTGTTGTATGTCCCCCTCAAATGGATGCCTAAATTCAAAGACGAAAAACATTAACTTGATGATGTACGCCCTGTAGACGGTATGCGTAACTGGCCTACGTTCCATACTATTTGCTTGCAAGAACGAATTACTTAGTCAAATGAAACTGGGTCTGGTGCGATCCTTACTTTTTGTAAGGGTAATTAGATGTTTCAGTTCGTATTCTTTTGCTTATTCTGTTGTTAATATTATTGTTTAAATGGATGTAGGCAAGAGCATATAAGCTATTTGGATGTAGGATATAGTTATTTCTGAATTCGCTAATCGATCTGAAAGGCTCAAAATGCTTTCTCATATGATCATATTCTCATATGATTTAAATTTCAAAGTATTGCAGCTGAATTTGTGCAGTCTTTTGACCCTAAATATTTGCCTCCTACCGTATCCATAGTTCGCATTACATTTTGTATCTGATCCCTACAGTTCAATAAGCATTGTAGCAACGATAAGTGTTCATCAACGACTTCTGTTCACCATGAACAAAAGTCGTTGCGGCCGCAACGACTTCTGTCCACTAGACAGTAATCGTTGATTTTTCAACCGTTTCTGTCCATTGTAGACAGAAGTCGTTGCTGTGGTAGATATGATCTGCAGTGTCAACGATAACTGTTCATTTCTGAAAAATCCAGAAACTTGAGTAAGATGCAGTGATTTTGCCTTATATCTTGACACTCAATTAGTATATTTTCATACTTCTTTCAGATTATGAGTATGTATGACCTGACCTTTGACCCCAATAAACTTATAGGTCACTGTGGCCTAATTTCACGGTTCAGTGATTTTGCCTTATATCTTGACACTCAATTAGTATATTTTCATACTTATTTCAGATTATGAGTGAGTATGACCAGAGCTTTGACCCCCAATATACTTATAAGTCACTGTGACCTAATTTCACGGTTCAGTGATTTTGCCTTATATCTTGACACTGAATTAGTATATTTTTATACTTCTTTCAGATTATGAGTGAGTATGACCTTACCTTTGACCCCAATAAACTTATAGGTCACTGTGACCTAATTTCACGGTTCAGTGATTTTGCCTAATATCTTGACACTGAATTAGTATATTTTCATACTTCTTTCAGATTATGAGTGAGTATGACCTAACCTTTGACCCAAATAAACTTATAGGTCACTGTGACCTAATTTCACGGTTCAGTGATTTTGCCTTATATTTTGACACTCAATTAGTATATTTTTTATACTTCTTTCAGATTATGAGTGAGTATGGCCAGAGCTTTGACCCCTAATATACTTATAGGTCACTGTGATCTAATCTCACGGTTCAGTGATTTTGCCTTATATCTTGACACTCAATTAGTATATTTTCATACTTCTTTTAGATTATGAGTATGTATAATCTGACCTTTGACCCCAATAAACACTGTGACCTAATTTCACGGTTCAGTGATTTTGTCTTATATCTTGACACTCAATTAGTATATTTTCATACTTCTTTCAGATTATGAGTGAGTATGACCTGACCTTTGACCCCAATAAACTTATAGGTCACTGTGACCTAATTTCACGGTTCAGTGATTTTGCCTTATATTTTGACACTCAATTAGTATATTTTCATACTTCTTTCGGATTATGAGTGAGTATTAGCAGAGCTTTGACCCCAATATACTTATAGGTCACTGTAACCTAATGTCACGGTTCATTAATTTTACCTTGTGTCTTGACACTCAATTAGTATATTTTCGTACTTCTTTCAGATTATGAGTTAGTATGACTAGACCTTTGACCCCATTCTACTTAT
This sequence comes from Rugalucina vietnamica, assembly GCA_964017185.1. Taxonomy (NCBI): domain Eukaryota; kingdom Metazoa; phylum Mollusca; class Bivalvia; order Lucinida; family Lucinidae; genus Rugalucina; species Rugalucina vietnamica. The sequence goes on from OZ024875.1 coordinate 7,510,134, forward strand.
AGGTCAGTGTGACCTAATTTCACGTTTCAGTGATTTTGCCTTACATTTTGACACTCAATTATGATATTTTCATGCTTCCTTCAGATTATGAGTGAGTATGAACAGACCTTTGACCACAATATACTTATAGGTCACTGTGACCTAATTTCATGGTTCAGTGATTTTGCCTTATATCTTTGCACTCAATTGGTTTATGAACATAATTCTTTCACGCTATGTTTGTGTATGACAAAACCTTTGACCCTAAAGTAGTCCTAGGTCATTGTGACCTGATTACATGGTTCAGTGATTTTGCATTTTATCTCGGTTTTCTTTTGGTATATGAACATATTTCTTTCACATTATGTTTGCGTATGACAAGACCTTTGACCCTAAAGTATTGCTGGGTCATTGTGACATAATTTCATGCTTCAGCGACTTTGCCTTATATCTTGACACTCTGTATATTTTCATACGTCTTTATTATTATGAGTTAGTATGATAAGACCTTTGACCCTAAAGTACTTATAGGTCAGTGTGAGCTTATTTCACGGTTCAGTGATTTTGCCTTGTATCTCGACACTCAGTTGGTGTATTAACATACTTGATGGTCAATATGATTGAGACGTTTAAACCGTCAGTAGTTATAAGTTATAGTTAACTGTCATGGTTGAGTGATTTTGTTCTGTATAACATCAAGGCAAAAAGATGTATGAGCATATTGCTTTGGGTTACAGGTCGAGTTTGGCCCTATGTTTGACAAAGGTCAGAGCAGTCGATATTCAGATTATGAGTGAGTATGACCAGACATTTGGCCCTAAATTACTTATAGGTCACTGTGACCTTTTTTCACGGTTCAGTGATTTTGCCTTGTATCTCGGCACTCAACTGGTATATGATAGAGTACAAGTAGGCAAAGATCAGGAAAAGGCGCAATCAGAAAAAGATTCCCACTCCAAAAACCGAGGTGGTAAAAAACTAAATTAATAATCTGGTACTTATACGATGAAAACATCGTAAGCCGAATAAGCAGCTATACTTCTTTCCTTTCACTATATGTTGGCGTATGACCAGACCTTTGACCTACAAGTAATCCTACGTCACTGTGACTTAATTTCATGATTCAGTGATTTTGCCTTATATCACATCACTCAATTAGTATATGGGCATACATCTTTCACAATATGAGTAAGTATGACCCGACATTTGACAACAAACTAGTCTTACGTCCCTGTGACCTAATTTCATGGATAAGTGATTTTGTCTTATATCTTAACACGCTATCAGTAAATGTTCAGACTTCTTTCAGACCATGAATGAGTGTTACCAAACCTTTGAACAAAAAGTACGTAAAGGTCACTATACCCTTATTTCATGTTTCAGTAATTCTGATTTCTATTTTATACATTACAGTGAAAACCAGTGTATATCCAAACTTGATAAAATTGGTATTTTCATTGATATGAAATTTTACTGATATCAAATCTCACTGATATCAAAAGTTACTAGTGACTGGTATTAGCCTATATCTTCACTGTAGAGTTTGGATTACTTCTGACGTTTCCATTTACTTGACGTCATTAAATGTGTTTCACTTCAGAAATTCAATCGCCTATAACTCCGTAATTTGAGAAAACAAATGCAGAAAGAAATTTTAGTAAGACTATAAGTTTGCTTAAGCAGTTTGTATTGTAGTGTTGAAATCAAATCACGGTCTTAGTATTTATGTATCATCCCTTTCCACTCTGACTTGTATCTCCTTCGTTACTCTGACATTACCATTGAATGCAAATACCCGAACATAATGACCGGGATTCAGTCTTCAAACCTTCTCCTGAATCGCGTGTCTATGCAAGGGTACTGCATCACATTTCTATCTTACTTCTAACATTTTATTCATGTTTTTGTAGTGTTTAATGTATAGTAGTTATCGAAGGCAGGCAACTCCCGTCACAAGACTACGGATTCCAGAAGTTGTGGTTAGCTGAGAAACGCCCAGTTAACTGCAATGGCTGGAACCTGTATTATTTACGTGTCGGTTACAAAGAATACTACATGTATAAAAAATTGCATTAATATCATGTTTCGATATACATGTAAATCATATCTCAAAATATGTATTCTGTTAAATCTGCAATCTTGCTTGATCATCCTGTTAGATTAACATACATTATTTACATAAATACATGTCGAATCTCGTATATATTTCTATATAATGTAATATAATGAATGTATTGAATGTAAAAATGAAGAATGAAAATAAAATACAATGGATTTCATCATCTAACCATTTAATCATCTTCTCTCTATCATATCACTCATCCTTCGGAGAAGAAAAAAAAAAAAAAAAAAAAAAAAAAAAAAAAAAAAAAAAAAAAAATAAAAAAAAAAAAAAAATAACTCCGTAATTTATTAACGAAAACATAAAGTGTGGGTTCTCATTTTCTTAGTTAGAAAGTGAGGAACAATGTGGTACCAAATTTTTTTGTGTTTTCAACAATTTTTGGTATTTGCATTTTCACCGCCTGCCTTGTGATTTGGAAAATGCCCGTGTGTTGTATAAAATAAAAAGAAAATTAGCTTTGTGTATCAGGAACTTAAATTGTAAAAGTTTAACGGATTTCATCTGTCACAAACTGGTATCGTTGACAATTTACGACTTCTGTCTGCTGTCAACAGTTATCGTTGAAAACCGGTTCTGTCCATCATGTACAAAAAACTTTAACTTTGTCTCATATTAGTTGATAAAGAACAAGATAACTTGTTTTAAGATAGATTCGTTTATCTAGAACTTTAATATAATTATAAGATTGACTGATTTCTATGATTTCATCTGCCGTGAACAGAAGTCGTTGACAACATAACGACTTCTGTCTGCTATGAACAGTTGTCATTGAAAGCTCAACCGGTTCTGTCCATCATGTACACAAACCTTTTAACTTGTCTCATACTAGTTTCGAAAGCCACGATTAGTTGTTTTAAGAAAGATTTTTGTATCAGGAACTTTAATTGTTATACAATTGACGGATTTATATGATTTCATCTGTCGTGAACAGAAGTCGTTGACAACGTAACGACTTCTGTCTGATGTGAACACTTGTCGTTGAAAACTCAACCGGTTCTGTCCATCATGTACAAAAACCTTTGAACTTGTCTCATACTAGTTTAGAAAGCCACGATTAGTTGTTTTAAGATAGATTTGTGTATCAGGAACTTCAATTGATAATAGATTGACTAACTTATATGATTTCATCTTTCGTGAACAGAAGTCGTTGACAACGTAACGACTTCTGTCTGCTGTGAACAGTTATCGTTGAAAACTCAACTGGTTCTGTCCATCATGTACAAAAAAGTTTAAATTTTATCTCATGCTTGTTCAGAAAGAACACGATTACTTGGTTTAAGATATATTCGTGTATCAAAAATTTTCATCGTTATAAGATTGACTGATTTCTATGATTTCATCTGCCGTGAACAGAAGTCGTTGACAACGTAACGACTTCTGTCTGCTGTGAACAGTTGTCGTTGAAAGCTCAACCGGTTCTGTCCATCATGAAAACAAATCTTTGAACTTGTCTCATACTAGTTCCGAAAGCCACCATTAGTTGTTTTAAGAAAGATTTTTGTATCAGGAATTTTAATTGTTATACGATTGACGGATTTATATGATTTCATCTGTCGTGAACAGAAGTCGTTGACAACGTAACGACTTCTGTCTGCTGTGAACTGTTGTCTTTGAAAACTCAACCGGTTCTGTCCACCATGAACACAAATCTTTGAACATGTCTCATACTAATTCAGAAAGCCACGATTTGTTGTTTTTGGATAGATTTGTGTATCAGGAACTTTAATTGTTATTAGATTGATTTACTTATGTGATTTCATCTGTCGAGAACAGAAGTCGTTGACAACGTAACGACTTCTGTCTGCTGTCAGTTGTCGTTGAAAGCTCAACCGGTTCTGTCCATCATGAAAACAAATCTTTGAACTTGTCTCATACTAAATCCGAAAGCCACCATTAGTTGTTTTAAGAAAGATTTTTGTATCAGGAACTTTAATTGTTATACGATTGACGGATTTATATGATTTCATCTGTCGTGAACAGAAGTCGTTGACAACGTAACGACTTCTGTCTGCTTTGAACAGTTGACGTTGAAAACTCAACCGGTTCTGTCCACCATGAACACAAATCTTTGAACATGTCTCATACTAGTTCGTAAGCCACGATTTGTTGTTTTTGGATAGATTTGTGTATCAGGAACTTTAATTGTTATTAGATTGACTTACTTATGTGATTTCATCTGTCGTGAACAGAAGTCGTTGACAACATAACGACTTCTGTCTGCTGTGAACAGTTGTCGTTGAAAACTCAACTGGTTCTGTCCATCATGTACAAAAACTTTAAATTTGTCTCATGCTTGTTCAGAAAGAACACGATTACTTGGTTTAAGATATATTCGTGTATCAAGAATTTTCATCGTTATAAGATTGACTGATTTCTTTGATTTCATCTGTCGTGAACAGAAGTCGTTGACAACATAACGACTTCTGTCTGCTGTAAACAGTTGTCGTTGAAAACTCAACTGGTTCTGTCCATCATGTACAAAAACTTTAAATTTGTCACAGGCTCGAGCTTGTTCAGAAAGAACACTATTACTTGGTTTAAGATATATTCGTGTATCAAGAATTTTCATCGTTATAAGATTTACTGATTTCTATGATTACATCTGTCGTGAACAGAAGTCGTTGACAACGTAAGGACTTCTGTCTGCTGTGGACAGTTGTCATTGAAACCTCAACCGGTTCTGTCTATCATTTACAAAAACCTTTGAACTTGTCTCTTACTAGTTCCAAAAGCCACGATTAGTTGTTATAAGATAGATTTATGTATTAGGAACTTTAATTGTTATACGATCGACGGATTTATATGATTTCATCTGTCGTGAACAGAACTCGTTGACAGCGTAACGACTTTTGACTGCTGTGAACAGTTGTCGTTGAAAACTCAACCGGTTCTGTCCATCATGTACTGAAAACATTTGAACTTGTCTCATACTAGGTAAGAAAGCCGCGATTAGTTGTTTTAAGATAGATTTGTGTATCAGGAACTTTAAATGATATTAGATTGACTTACTTGTATGATTTCATCTTTTGTGAACAGAAGTCGTTGACAACGTAACGACTTCTGTCTGCTTTGAACAGTTGACGTTGAAAACACAACCGGTTCTGTCCACCATGAACACAAACCTTTGTACGTGTCTCATACTAGTTCAGAAAGCCACGATTAGTTGTTTTAAGATAGATTTGTGTTTCAGGAACTTTAATTGATATTAGATTGACTGACTTAATTGATTTCATCTGTCGTGAACAGAAGTCGTTGACAACGTAACGACTTCTGTCTGCTGTGAACAGTTGTCGTTGAAAACTGAACTGGTTCTGTCCATCATGTACAAAAACTTTAAAGGGGGGGGTCTCACGCTATATGAAATTTACATAGGGTTCTGCCCACGCACCGATTTTTATAATATTATGCATATTGCTTGCTTGGTGCATGACCACTTTATTAGTAATATAGATTTTCTCTTAACTACTTAAAATTTTTAAATACAACATTTTGTATTAGAGGGGGTCTGAATTTAGGGGTGTGTGTGATTAAAGTCGCCCATAACCGTCATAATAGCCTCTTCCTAGTTCTGTTTGTTTGTAAAATGATCTAAATGATCACCCATCATTGTGGTATTGCATAATTGTTGATAGCTATAATATTGAATTCAGCTGATAATCATTTGTTTTGCAGACGACCCCAAATATTAGCTCCATAATGGTGTAACCACATGTTTCATTTTCAATTTTAACATGTTCCAGGTTTTGTCAACCTGTAATTTTAACCTCAAATTAGGATACACATATATAGATTATATGCTGAAAATTGCATGAAATTTGAAGACCGGTAACATCTTTTTCTAGAACATTGAATGATACAAGTCAGAATTCTGAAAAACGTAAAATTAATGATGATTTATCCAATTATAAGTATTTTATGTTACTCACATGTTACAAAGCAAACTTTTTGTGAATAATTTTCTAGCTAAACAATTTCGTGTCTTGCATGACCATCAATGCTATTATATTGATTTTGAATATTGATTTAAGTGAGAAAACTGCACCCTGTCTTGAACCTTAAAAAGCATATCTGTCCATAATTTTTAGTTTTCATAATTAGATTTTAGAACATGATTCTATCTATTAGTTAGCCATTCTCTATAGTTCATTCGTGTTTATGATGCGATGATCTAGTTTTTACTGTTTTGATTATTTTTTTCAAAAAATATGTTGTTTAGGCATTAATTAATCAAATGAACTTATACAACTATGTTGTTGATTTCTACATCCTGTAACTCACGCCATATGGAAAACCTAAGGGATTTAGCATTTTGCATAAAATAAACCCAGTGAGGCTAAGGACAGTTCATTTCCTGCTGATTACTATATTACGACCTCAGAAAAAAACACCCCATCCACCCAAGTATATAATGAAGCAAAACCAATAGGATGAAGAGAGAAAACAAAATATCAATAGATAAAATTATATGGTAAGTTACTATTAACAAGAGGAACTGGCCAGGTCAACTACTTTTTTTTTCTTTTCCCATCCATTTGAAGCATAAAACGCATGTACTTTCTAGACAGCATCTTATCAATATAACAGCATGTTTGAAACAGGTCATACCATATATCATATCTAAGATGAAAGCTATTAATCTTATGCATGCATTTTATCACTTGCTACAGCAGGCAAACCTATTACTGGAAGTTTCAAACATACTTCCAACACTTCACAATATTGGAAACCCTTAATCGAAATGGGGCTTTTGAACTTATAAACTTACATGTAGCTGACAATTTTTTTTTTACCTAGCTGACATATAATTAACAAAACAGCTATGATTTCTAACTAAGGATGGGATTAAAGAAGAGTATCTAGACAACTATCAGCATGAAATCATAAACATTTTGCTGCATTTATAATTGACTATTTATTAAAATAAATGCATGAACATTTATGGATTCATAAATGTGTTATAAACCTTGAGATCTTTAATCATCAAGTTTGGATATTTGTCTGACTGCTCAATTGCATTTTTCATAACTCTAATATTCATTTCAAAAATAGGAAAAATAACCACATTTAAATGGTAGACAGATTGTCAATAATGGATATGTTTAATGAAGAATTAAAACAAATCTGATATCAAAAGTGAAAGCTATACCTGAGCATCACATCTGAACACTTACAAAAAGCATGCCACATAGCTGAATTATGCACTTACTGGATAAGTATAAAGATAATAGTGATCGAAAAGTTAGAAAGTGCCACTGTATTTGGTATTCTTGTCAATCTTTTAACTAAAGTTGGCATCAGCAACAATTAAATAAGTTAAGTTGTGAATAAGTAATCTTATAGTCTGTTTAGACGGGTTCGAACCAGGTCCGATCTATATTGGACCGGTCCAAGTTAGTCCGGAATAAATCTATCTTGCTGTTTACATTGAATTATTTAGATCGGAACAAATGACTCACAATATTCAGCGCACTAGAAAGAACCTATTTTTAATACATGTATGACATGCATATCTCGTATACTAAATCAAAGTATGTCGCGGGAAAACGCTCAGCTTTTCGCTACTACTTCGTAATTATTTAAGCTGTGCATTCTAAACTAAAGACAAATAACCATAGGTGCATAAAATAAACATGACTGTCTGTAAACAGTTAAGTATAATTTGATTTAATTCCATTGCAAGTATTTTACAAGATCTTTCCCTTATTATATTTTTATGGTACCGGCGTATGTCAGTCGGAAAAATGTGTGAAACTGGACTTTCGCGGGAAACTCTGAATAAATACACAACCTACATTTGGCAGTTTCATTACTCAGAAACAATTGCTCAACGAATACATTCAGCTTATTATCATTATTTTGTGCAAATTTCCAGATTGTCTAAAATAACTATTGATTCTACGTTGGACCGAACCAAAGTGTTTAGACGGAATATTTGTACCGAACCAGGATCGGAACAAGATTTGGACCGGACCAGGTCCTAGGTTATGTACCGGGCCAAGTTGGACCGTTCCAAAATTTTGGAGCGAACCAAATGTGTTCGTCTAAACACTTGGACCGAACCAGGTCCGGTCCTGGTTCGGAACAAATTCGTCGTGTAAACAGCATATTATAAACGACAATACAAAGATGGTAAAACAAATGGAGGAATCAGTCAAATATCTATTACCATTAGGGTGGTCAATCACAAATTAAATGAATATTACTCAAGTAGAATTATCCAAATTCATCTAAACCTTAAGAAATATTAAGTGATGAAATTATAGAAACAAAAGCATTTCATTAATATATTTAAACCTGAAAATGTTTGCTGATCATTTGTATGAAAAATTGATAATAACTTTGAGGTAGGTCACTATAACATATGTGAAATTGCCAAATCAAATAACCATTTTTATATTAAGAATTCATATTACTTATGTAATTTTTCATTTCCAATGATAAAATTATGGAATAACAAGATTTTAGACGAAAAAACAGCTAAAAACATTAAAATCCATTTTTGTCAAAAATTGACCAACATGTATATCATGTACATTTTAACAGTGTTACCGGTTTTGAAAATTTATAAAACTTTACCAGCATGAAGAGGGTACCACTGGCCAATTTTATGGACAGTATCATAGGTTGACAAGCACTGGAACATATAAAATTATGAGACACAATTTGTCATTCTCAAAATTATTTTTAATAAAATTTTGATAATTTCAAGTTTAAGTTTCCATAAAAACTCTATCTGTTAATCTATTTAAGCCAAAATGGTATCAAAGTCACCCATGTGGACTCCTTTTTGAATACCAGTTTTAATTGGTTTAATAAAAGTTAAATAAGTGATAATATATAGGCAAAGAATAACGCAGGTATGATCACAAAGGTGGAGTAAGTCAGGGTGCTATCCTGAGACTAAAAAAATGTTTTTTAAAACAAATAAATGCATTTTTATAGGTGTTAGAATGAAGGCATTCACCAAGCAAAGCCAGAACAAAATTGGTGCGTGGGCGCATATGAGACCCCCCCTTTGTCTCATGCTTGTTCAGAAAGAACACGATTACTTGGTTTAAGATATATTCGTGTATCAAGAATTTTCATCGTTAAAAGATTGACTGATTTCTATGATTTTATCTGTCGTGAACAGAAGTCGTTGACAACGTAACGACTTCTGTCTGCTGTGAACAGTTGTCGTTGAAAACTCAACCGGTTCTGTCCATCATTTACAAATACCTTTGTACATGTCTCTTACTAGTTCCGAAAGCTTAGATTAGTTGTTATAAGATAGATATATGTATCAGGAACTTAAATTGTTATACGATTTACGGATTTATATGATTTCATCTGTCGTGAACAGAAGTCGTTGACAGCGTAACGACTTTTGACTGCTGTGATCAGTTGTCGTTGAAAACTCAACCGGTTCTGTCCATCATGTACTAAAAACATTTGAACTTGTCTCATACTAGGTTAGAAAGCCACGATTAGTTGTTTTATGATAGATTTGTGCATCAGGAACTTTAAATGATATAAGATTGACTTACTTATTTGATTTCGTCTGTCGTGAACAGAAGTCATTGACGACGTAACGACTTCTGTCTGCTGTGAAAGGTTGTCGTTGAAAACTCAACCGGTTCTGTCCATCATGAACACAAACCTTTGAACATGTCTCATACTAGTTCAGAAAGCCACGATTTGTTGTTTTTAGATAGATTTTTGTATTTGGAATTTTAATTGTTATTAGATTGACTTACTTATGTGATTTCATCTGTCGTGAACAGAAGTCGTTGACAACGTAACGACTTCTGTCTGCTGTGAACAGTTGTCGTTGAAAACTCAACCGGTTCTGTTCATCATGTACACAAACCTTTGAACTTGTCTCATACTAGTTCAGAAAGCCACGATTAGTTGTTTTAAGATAGATTTGTGTATCAGGAACTTTAATTGATATTAGATTGACTGACTTATATGATTTCATCTTTCGTGAACAGAAGTCGTTGACAACGTAACGACTTCTGTCTGCTGTGAACAGTTGTCGTTGAAAACTCAACTGGTTCTGTCCATCATGTACAAAAACCTTAAATTTGTCTCATGCTTGTTCAGAAAAAAAAACACGATTAGATGGTTTAAGATATATTTGTGCATCAAGAATTTTCATCGTTATAAGATTGACTGATTTCTTTGATTTTCGTGAACAGAAGTCGTTGACATCATAACGACTTCTGTCTGCTGTGAACAGTTGTCGTTGAAAACTCAACTGGTTCTGTCCATCATGTACAAAAACTTTAAATTTGTCTCGTGCTTGTTCAGAAAGAACACGATTACTTGGTTTAAGATATATTCGTGTATCAAGAATTTTCATCGTTATAAGATTGACTGATTTCTATGATTTCATCTGTCGTGAACAGAAGTCGTTGACAACGTAAGGACTTCTGTCTGCTGTGGACAGTTGTCGTTGAAAACTCATCCGGTTCTGTCTATCATTTACAAAAACCTTTGAACTTGTCTCTTACTAGTTCCAAAAGCCACGATTAGTTGTTATAAGATAGATTTATGTATCAGGAACTTACATTGCTATACGATCGACGGATTTATATGATTTCATCTGTCGTGAACAGAACTCGTTGACAGCGTAACGACTTTTGACTGCTGTGAACAGTTGTCGTTGAAAACTCAACCGGTTCTGTCCATTATGTACTAAAAACATTTGAACTTGTCTCATACTAGGTAAGAAAGCCACGATTAGTTGTTTTGAGATTGATTTGTGTATCAGGAACTTTAAATGATATTAGATTGACTTACTTGTATGATTTCATCTTTCGTGAACAGAAGTCGTTGACAACGTAACGACTTCTGTCTGCTGTGAACAGTTGTCGTTGAAAACTCAACCGCTTCTGTCCATCATGTACAAAAACCTTTGAACTTATCTCATACTAGTTCACAAAGCCACGATTTGTTGTTTTTAGATAGATTTGTGTATCAGGAGCTTTAGTTTTTAAAATATTGAATGACTTATGTGATTTCATCTGTCGTGAACAGAAGTCGTTGACAACGTAACGACTTCTGTCTGTTGTGAACAGTTGTCGTTGAAAACACAACCGGTTCTGTCCATTATGAACACAAATCTTTGATAATGTTTCATACTAGTTCAGAAAGCCACGATTTGTTGTTTTTAGATAGATTTGTGTATCAGGAATTTTAATTGTTATTAGATTGGCTTACTTATGTGATTTCATCTGTCGTGAACAGAAGTCGTTGACAACGTAACGACTTCTGTCTGCTGTGAACAGTTGTCGTTGAAAACTCAACCGCTTCTGTCCATCATGAACACAAATCTTTGAACATGTCTCATACTAGTTCAGAAACCCACGATTTGTTGTTTTTAGATAGATTTGTGTATCAGGAATTTTAATTGTTATTAGATTGACTTACTTATGTGATTTCATCTGTCGTGAACAGAAGTCGTTGACAACGTAACGACTTCTGTCTGCTGTGAACAGTTGTAGTTGAAAACTCAACCGGTTCTGTCCATCATATACACAAACCTTTGAACTTGTCTCATACTAGTTCAGAAAGCCACGATTAGTTGTTTTAAGATAGATTTGTGTATCAGGAACTTTAATTGATATTAGATTGACTGACTCATATGATTTCATCTTTCGTGAACAGAAGTCGTTGACAACGTAACGACTTTTGTCTGCTGTGAACAGTTGTCGTTGAAAACTCAACCGGTTCTGTCCATCATGTACAAAAACCTTTGAACTTGTCTCATACTAGTTCAGAAAGCCACGATTTGTTGTTTTTCGATAGATTTGTGTATCAGGAACTTTAGTTGTTAAAAGATTGACTGACTTATGTGATTTCAGCTGTCGTGAACAGAAGTCGTTGACAACGTAACGACTTCTGCCTGCTGTGAACAGTTGTCGTTGAAAACTCAACCGGTTCTGTCCATCATGAACACAAATCTTTGAACATGTCTCATACTAGTTCAGAAAGCCACGATTTGTTGTTTATATATAGGATTGTGTATCAGGAACTTTAATTGTTATTAGATTGACTTACTTATGTGATTTCCTCTGTCGTGAACAGAAGTCGTTGACAACATAACGACTTCTGTCTGCTGTGAACAGTTGTTGTTGAAAACTCAACCGGTTCTGTCCATCATGTACACAAACCTTTGAACTTGTCTCATACTAGGTTAGAAAGCCACGATAAGTTGTTTTAAGATAGATTTGTGTATTAGGAACTTTAAATGATATTAGATTGACTTATTTATATGATTTCATCTTTCGTGAACAGATGTCGTTGAAAACTCAACCGGTTATGTCCATCATGTACACAAACCTTTGAACTTGTCTCATACTTGTATACTTGTTCACAAAGCCACGATTTGTTGTTTTTAGATAGATTTGTGTATCAGGAACTTTAGTTGTTAAAATTTTGACTGGCTTATGTGATTTCATCTGTCGTGAACAGAAGTCGTTGACAACGTAACGACTTCTGTCTGCTGTGAATAGTTGTCGTTGAAAACTCAACCGGTTCTGTCCATCATGTACAAAAACCTTTGAACTTGTCTCATACTAGTTCAGAAAGCCACGATTTGTTGTTTTTCGATAGATTTGTGTATCAGGTACTTTAGTTGTTAAAAGATTGACTGACTTATGTGATTTCAGCTGCCGTGAACAGAAGTCGTTGACAACGTAACGACTTCTGCCTGCTGTGAACAGTTGTCGTTGAAAACTCAACCGGTTCTGTCCATCATGAACACAAATCTTTGAACATGTCTCATACTAGTTCAGAAAGCCACGATTTGTTGTTTATAGATAGGATTGTGTATCAGGAACTTTAATTGTTATTAGATTGACTTACTTATGTGATTTCCTCTGTCGTGAACAGAAGTCGTTGACAACGTAACGACTTCTGTCTGCTGTGAACAGTTGTTGTTGAAAACTCAACCGGTTCTGTCCATCATGTACACAAACCTTTGAACTTGTCTCATACTAGGTTAGAAAGCCACGATTAGTTGTTTTAAGATAGATTTGTGTATTAGGAACTTTAAATGATATCAGATTGACTTATTTATATGATTTCATCTTTCGTGAACAGAAGTCGTTGAAAACTCAACCGGTTATGTCCATCATGTACACAAACCTTTGAACTTGTCTCATACTAGTTCACAAAGCCACGATTTGTTGTTTTTAGATAGATTTGTGTATCAGGAACTTTAGTTGTTAAAATTTTGACTGACTTATGTGATTTCATCTGTCGTGAACAGAAGTCGTTGACAACGTAACGACTTCTGTCTGCTGTGAATAGTTGTCGTTGAAAACTCAACCGGTTCTGTCCATCATGTACACAAACCTTTGAACTTGTCTCATACTAGTCCAGAAAGCCACGATTTGTTGTTTTTAGATAGATTTGTGTATCAGGAACTTTAGTTGTTAAAAGATTGACCGACTAATGTGATTTCATCTGTCCTGAACAGAAGTCGTTGACAACGTAACGACTTCTGTCTGCTGTGAACAGTTGTCGTTGAAAACTCAACCGGTTCTGTCCATCATGAACACAAATCTTTGAACATGTCTCATACTAGTTCAGAAAGCCACGATTTGTTGTTTATAGATAGATTGGTGTATCAGGAACTTTAATTGTTATTAAATTGACTTACTTATGTGATTTCATCTGTCGTGAACAGAAGTCGTTGACAACGTAACGACTTCTGTCTGCTGTGAACAATTTTCGTTGAAAACTCAACTGGTTCTGTCCATCATGTACAAAAAAACTTTAAATTTGTCTCATGCTTGTTCAGAAAAAAACACGATTACTTGGTTTAAGATATATTCGTGTATCAAGAATTTTCATCGTTATAAGATTGACTGATTTCTATGATTTCATCTGTGGTGAACAGAAGTCGTTGACAACGTAACGACTTCTGCCTGCTGTGAACAGTTGTTGTTGAAAACTCAACCGGTTCTGTTCATCATGTATACAAATCTTTGAACTTGTTGTTTTTAGATAGATTTGCGTATCAGGATCTTTAATTGTTCAAAGATTGACTGACTAATGTGATCTCATCTGACGTGAACAGAAGTCGTTGACAACGTAACGACTTCTGTCTACTGTGAACAGTTGTCGTTGAAAACTCAACCGGTTCTGTCCATCATGTATACAAATATTTGAACTTGTCTCACACTAGTTCAGAAAGCCGCGATTAGTTGTTTTAAGATAGATTTGTGTATCAGGAACTTTAATTGATATTAGATTGACTGACTTATATGATTTCATCTTTCGTGAACAGAAGTCGTTGACAACGTAACGACTTCTGTCTGCTGTGAACAGTTGTCGTTGAAAACTCAACCGGTTTTGTCCATCATGTACTAAAAACCTTTGAACTTGTCTCATACCCGTTAAGAAAGCCACGATTAGTTGTTTTCAGATAGTTGTTTGTATCAGGAACTTTAATTGTTATTAGATTGGCTGACTTATGTGATTTCATCTGTCGTGAACAGAAGTCGTTGACAACGTAACGACCTGTCTGCTGTGAATAGTTGTCGTTGAAAACTCAACCGGTTCTGTCCATCATGTACACAACGACTTCTGTTCACGAACGATGAAATCATATAAGTCAGTCAATCTAATATCAATTTAAGTTCCTGATACACAAATCAATCTAAAAACAACAAATCGTGGCTTTCTGAACTAGTATGAGATATGTTCAAATATTTGTGTTCATTATGGACAGAACCGGTTGTCAACGACTTCTGTTCACGACAGATGAAATCACATTAGTCAGTCAGTCTTTTAAAAATTAAAGTTCCTGATATAGAAATATATCTTAAACCAATGAATCGTGGCGTTCTGAAATGGTATGATGCAAGTTCAAAGGCTTTTGTACATGATGGACAGAACCAGTTGAGGCTTCAATGACAACTGTTCACAGTAGACAGAAGTCGTTACGTTTTCAACGAGTTCTGTTCACGATAGATAAAATCATATAAATCAGTCAATCGTAACACAATAAGAGTTCCCGTTAAAAAATCTTATAACAATTAATCGTGGCGTTCGGAACGAGTATGAGAAAAGTTCAAATGTTTTTGTACATGATGGACAGAACCGGTTGAGCTTTCAACGACAACTGTTCATAGCAGTCGTTACGTTGGTCACAGTGACCTATACCTGTAAGTATATTTGGGTCAAAGGTCTGGTTATTCTCACTCACAATCTGAAAGAAGTATGAAAAAATACCAATTGAGTGCGGAGATATAAGGCAAAAGCACTGAATCGTGAAATAAGGTCACAGTGACCTATAAGTATATTGGGGTCATAGGTCTGGTCATACTCACTCATCATCTGATGAAAGTATGAAAATATATCCATTGAGTGTCTAGATATACGGAAAAAACACTGAAACCGTGAAATTAGGTCACAGTGATCAATAAGTATATTGGGGTCATACTCACTCATAATCTGAAGGTAATATGAAAATATATCAATTGAGTGTCAAGATATTGGGCAAAATCACTGAACCGTGAAATTAGGTCACACTGACCTATAAGTATATTTTGGGACAAAGGTCTGGTCATTCTTACTCATAATCTGAAAGAAGTAAGAAAATATACTAATTGTGTGTCAAGATGTAAAATCACTGTACCACTGAAAGTAGGTCAACGCAATCTTACCGTCATGACACACAAGCCATATGTCACAATGTTGAAAGATGAATATCCAACCATCTTAGTAAGTTGTTTCTATTTAGATATAAATCGCCAAAAATATTGTACCGAGTTAAAGATTTTTACCCCAGAGGTCCGATGTCATGGAACCTAAATTGTATGAAGTAAGATATCTTTCTTCGTACAAGTTACACAGCAGTACATCCATTTTTACAGTGTTCTAGTTTTTAACCTCTAGTTCCATCCCCCAGGCATGGACCCAGGGATCTAATTCCATGCAATGAAACTCAACCCTACAAGGTACCTATGGTTCAAGTATGAAAGCCCACTGATAATAGATTTTAAAGATATAGACTTCTAGAATACTATATCACAGAAAAGCCATCAATAATGGTGTGTTAGATTTTTAAACCTCCAGCCACCCCCCCCCCCTCTCGAGACTGGACCTAGGGGCTCGATGCCATGGAATGAAAACTAACCTTACAGGGTATCAATAACCTAAGTATCAATGCTTTCTGATGAGTTGTTGTCAAGATTCTAGAAACCTTAAACGCAAGTGTAGCGCGCACGCGCACGGGAACGTGGACGACCGCGGTGAATACCATAGCTCTATGCCCTTTGTGTAGTCGAGCTAAAAACAATATTTAGGCAGTTCTAGATTTTGACCTCTAGCCCCGCCCCTGACTCCGACCCAGTGGTCCGATGTCAGGGAACCTAATGTGTATAAACTATGAATGTTTTATGATAAGTTGTTGTCAAGATATGAACTCTTTGTAAAAAAAAAAAAAAAGAGCTGTCGCAGGACAGCGCGCTCGACTGCTTCTGACCTTTGACAAACATAAGGCCAAACCTGACCTGTAACCCAAAGCATTATGCTCATACATCCCTTTGCCTTGATTCAACAAGGCAATATCACTCAACCATGAAAGTTAACTATAACTACCTAAGATTTAAAGGTCTCACTCATATTGTGAAAGAAGAGTGTTCATATACCAAATGCGTGCCAAGATACAAGGCAAACTCACTGAACTGTGAAATAAGGTCACAATGACCTAAAAGTTCATACTTTCTCATAATGTAAAAAAATATGATCATATACCTATTGAGTGTTGAGATATAATGCAAAATCACTGACCCATGAAATTAGGTCATAGTGACATATAAGTATGTTTGGAATAAAGGTCTGGTCAAACTCATTCATAATCAGAAAGAAGTATGAAAAGATACCAACTGAGTGTCAAGATATAAGGCAAAGTCACTGAACTATGAAATTAGGTCACAGTGGCCCAGGAATACTTAACGGTCAAAGGTCTTGTCATATGCAAACATATCATGAAAGAAGTATGTTCATATACCAATTGAGTGCCGAGATATAAGGGAAAATCACTGAACCGTGGAATTAGGTCATATTGACCTATGACTACTTTAGGGTCAAAGGTCTTGTCATACCCAAACAAACTGTGAAAGAAGTTGGTCATGAACCAATTGAGTGTCAAGATATAAGGCAAAATCACTGAACCGTGAAATTAGGTCACAGTGACCTATAAGTATATTGGGTTCAAAGGCCTGGTCATACTTACTCATAATCTGAAAGAAGTAAGAAAATATATTACTTGAGTCTCAAGATATAAGGCAAAATCATTGAACCATGAAATTAGGTCACAGTGACCTAGGAATACTTCAGTGTCAAAGGTCTTGTCATACGCAAACATATCCTGAAAACAGTATGTTCATATACCAATTGAGTGCCGAGATACAAGGGAAAATCACTGAACCGTGAAGTTAGGTCATAATGACCCAGGACTACTTAAGGGTCAAAGGTCTTGTCATACGCAAACATATCATGAAAACAGTATGTTCATAAACCACCTTAGTGCCGAGATATAAGGCAAAATCACTGAACCGTGAAATTAGGTCATAATGACCTATGACTTCTTAAGGGTCAAAGGTCTTGTCAAACGCAAACATAGTGTGAAAGAAGTTTGTTCATATACCAGTTGAGTGCCGAGATATAAGGCAAAATCACTGAACCGTGAAATTAGGTCACAGTGACCTATAAGTATATTGGGTTCAAAAGCCTGGTCATACGCAAACATAGTGTGAAAGAAGTTTGTTAATGTACCAGTTGAGTGCCGAGATATAAGGCAAAATCACTGAACCGTGAAATAAGGTCACAGTGACCTATAAGTATATTAGGGTCAAAGGTCTGGTCATACACACTCATAATCTGAAAAAAGTATGAAAATATACTGATTGAGTGTCAAGATATGAGGCAAAATCACTGAACCGTGAAATTAGGTCACAGTGACCTATAAGTATATTGGGATTAAAGATCGGGTCATACTTACTCATAATCTGAAAGAAGTAAGAAAATATATTAATTGAGTGTCAAGATATAAGGCAAAATCACTGAACCATGGAAAGTAGGTCAACCGATCCTTACCGTCAAAACACACAAGTCAGTCCATCTGTGAATGTTGTTTGCTAAATGGGTGTCATGGTATGTACTTACAGAACGGTTTTAACAGTAATCAGCATTTTTCGCAGTGCTCTATGAAAATGAACAGTAGTCGTTGAAAATAATTTTTATATCTACATGCTCAACGACTATTGTCCATTTAGCTAGTGGACAGAAGTCGTTGCGGCCGCAACGACTATTGTCCATGGTGAACAGAAGTCGTTGATGAACACTTATCGTTGCTACAAAGCATACGTATTTTGTGAAAACAAAAATCTGTATACAAATAGGCAAAATAGGCATTGTTCAGGATATTGTGCAATCAGAAAGAAATTCCCATTTCAAAAACCGAGGAGGGAAAAACTAAATAAACAATCGGGTACTTATACTAAAAAACATATCGTAAACCGAATGTGCAGCTATTTTCCCAATAGTTGGCCACTCAGTTACCTAAACTTAGAACTAAAATATGAAAACATACATAAGGTGCTAACAGCACAAAAACAACACCAAGACATAAATCAATAAGAACCACCACAGAAGTATCGCCTTGGAACGATCAGTAATATAAAATTACTTGCGGGCTTAAACTAGCTTTAAAGGTATCTAACCTCATCCTCAGGTTCTGCAGTGGTTCACAACATTTGCTTAGTTATTCGGTTCTCGTGGTGAATCTCTAACTCGACAATGAATCATCAAGGACAAACAAATAAATCATGATATCATCCAAGATGAATCAAAAAAGAGTCTCACAGATTCAATAAGCTTCCCGGCAATGGAGAGCCCTGGGCGCCAAACAACATACTTGAAGGAAAACACCAATTGAACCCCGGTGGGCTAAGCAACAGACAAGAAGCTCCTGCCCTAACCTGCTAAAATGAATAACTTTACGTTATAAGTCGGGACCATCATAGTCTGACGCCCGATCCACCGGCGTGCAATTTAAGAAGGTAGCATAGAGGGTTAAAAACTAAGCATGTAGACTTCGCATAACATTTAAGTTATATCCTATACGTTTGTAAAGTATAATAATTCAACCATGATTGGGTTAAAACTAAGCATGCAGACTGTTGCATAACATTTAAGTGATATCCTTCTTAGCAATCAGATTAAAGAGCATAGATTATAACGGAGGTTTTGTAGATAAATTGGAAACACAGTTTTGTTACGGACGTGTATGGGGCATGATACCAATCTTGCCAAGACAGTGAGACAACAGAAATTTGCGATTGTCTTCTTCTTTCAGCTAATAAAGTCAATTTATTGAAATGACAGATGGTAGAGCAAATATATTCAAGAACTAAAGTGAAATCAAACAAGAATTTTCTTAACAAATTAACATGTTCATTAGTATTAGCCATGGGACTTATTTGTTATAAAGGATGGCGTAATTTTTGAACGGTCTCTACTGGGAAGCTGTCAAAATATGAAAAATAGAGCTGACCTTATTGTCACGCAAGCGATTAAGAACGCATGAAATGAAAGGGTCTTCTTGTTTGCAATTATTGCCAAACGGGCGTGAATAGTTGTCGCTTGAGTTACAAAAGAATTATGTCATTTTGATTTTTTGTGCAAATTGGCCAGGAATGTTGCATTTCCAAATGATTTATTATATTCAAATAGTCACACGCCAGTGTCGTTTATCAGTTGTCATATTATTCTTTATTGTTCTTAACTGAATCATGTTCGAGAATCTGAGTGCTCAGCACTTCGCGCCGGGGTTTGGCTAGCCAAGTTGAAATGAGAGCGTCACGTTTAGAATCTGAGTGCTCAGCACTTCGCACCGGGATTTGGCTAGCCCATTTTAAATGAAAGCGATCCGTTTAGAATCTGATTGCTCAGCACTTCATAGCCAAACGTTGAATAAAAGCGCCCCCTTTAGAATCTGAGTGCTTGAGCACTTCGCGCCGGCCTTTGCTACGTCAACGTTACGTTAAATAAAAGCGCTACGGGTCCGTGCGAGCGTTTGATTTACCTATTTATTATAAACCTCACTTTATCAGGCATTTTCAGATGGTCAGAAAGGTAAGTTTTCGCTACCGGACTTGTTAGATGGTTCGACAAGAGTGCCTGTTTTGCTGTAGGTTCTTTTCTATTTTGGTAGCTCTCGCATTTTCTATCTCGGTATCTTAAATATAACCATGAGTCTATGATATTTAATGATGCGCAGTTGAATGATGATATTTGAGCATGTGCGTGAGAAAACCAACATTTTGGGTTTTCGACCAGGTCCGACACAAACCGGCCTGTACAATCTTGTGAGCAGGCTAGAACTTTGAAATTTAGGATTTAAGAAGAAGAGGTATTACACTATCTATGAAGCGAAAACAAAGGCGCTGATCAGCCGTGCAGTTACTGCACGGCTGATCTGCGCCTTTGTTTTCGCCTATGCAAATTGTTGGTTTTCTCACGCACAGGCTCATTTAATGATGCATTTGAGATGATGATCAGACTCTGTATATGAAGATAGTATTGTATTTATTATCTTTGAAATTGCCCCGTGTCTCTTATGGTGCGACATTTGGTAATGTTACCAGAGCTCTTTTAACTTTTTTAGCGGACTACGTCTAGTTGTTTGTTAGATTTACAGTATATTAGTGCTGTATGGAAGCGTTACAATCACGTGCATGTTATAGTGACAGTAAGGTAGCGAAATAGAAAAGGAAACTGTGCAACGATATGTGATACAATATCTGGGGCTCGGTTACAGCAGCGCTTAAGAAATATGCGCACAGTTTCTCATCTATTAAAATCACATACATTAAGCGTGAAAAAAATGTACTTATTTATGTTTACTTCTCGTTGCATGTTCTCTTTTTATTGTTATAACATGACACACTAGATTATTTCCGATGATGTTTCTACGATGCTGCTATGGTGTAGTACTCGGGCATTGTGCGCACAGAACATTTTCACGTCCATGCAATATACAGAGATTTTTTAAGTAGTAAAAATTGACAATTTTCAGTAGAAAATATTTGCTATTGTTTCTTATTTTTGCTCAAAGCATAGATTGTGAGGCGGTTCTAACGAGTACCCACATCTGTGTTTTGGAGCAAAAATAAATGAAATTGTTATTTCATTTTCAAAGAATATGTAGTTCCGTTTGTTATATTTCTGCTAGATTTGGAGGACTGGTCATTGATTTGAGTAGTCAGTTTTAAGCGGAACGTGGAAACACCCCAAACCACCCCAAAACACACCAAACCACCAAAACCACGTCAAACCACCTCAAACTAAATCTTAAACTCATCCAAACTATCTGAAGCACACTAACTACATCACAAATCAGGAATTTAGTGGATTCAGAACCCCATTCCCAAAAAGTAACCGCATTGGAGCTAATATAGGTATACGCACAGCATATATGTATGCCTCGGAAAACCCCTTATAAAAGCCATATACATTATATGCATACAACGTGTATGTTGGACCTATTAAGGACCTTTGTGAGTAAGCTGAGTAAACTCGTATGGGTGTTTGAGGTGGTTTGGATGTGTTTTATTTGCTGTAAAGTCCTAGAACACATTATCACCTCTAACATAATGGCCCATCTTGATAAAAACAACCTTCTCTTTCATAATCAGCATGGCTTCAGAAGTCAGGTTAGCTGTGAAACTCAATTGATTCAATTTACACAGGACCTCTATGACACCCTAAATGATAAAGGCCAGGCTGATGTCATAGTCATAGACTTCAGCAAGGCATTTGATAAGGTAGACCATCAAAGGCTCTTGCTGAAGCTCCATCGACTTGGTATCAACCATAGGGTAATTACATGGATCCAGTCTTTCCTCTCGGACAGAAGTCAGTGTGTCGTACTAGACGGCGAGAAATCAGATGCTTGTCCTGTCCTTTCAGGTGTCCCCCAAGGGTCAGTACTGGGTCCATGTCTTTTCCTCATGTATATAAATGACATGCCTGAAACTATTAAGAGCAAAATCAGACTGTTTGCAGATGATACCATTATGTATCTTACAATCTCCAACCTATCAGACTGCCTTGACCTTCAAAAAGATCTTTCAAACCTTGAAGCATGGGAGAGTGAATGGCTTATGGCTTTCAACCCAGATAAATGTGAAGTGATTAGAATTACAAAGAAACATAAACCCTTTATTTTTGACTACAAACTTCACAACAAAACACTCCAAACTACCAAAAATGCGAAATGCCTGGGATTGAATATATCTGATGACCTTTCTTGGACCAAACACCTCCACCAGACCACTGCAAAAGGAAACAACACTTTAAAATTTATCAAAAGAAATTATCAAACACACAACATCAGGATCAAAGAAACAGCCTACAAAACTTAAGTCAGACCCCTTTTAGAATACTCTTCATCAGTCTGGTATCCATGGCAGAAGAAATACATAGAACAGCTTGAGATGGTCCAACACAGGGCAGTGCGATACATTCTAAACGATTACGCGAGTACCAGCAGCGTCACCGAAATGTTAAAAAAGCTAAGTCTTCCTACTATAAAAACACGTAGAAAAATATCATCCCTGGTAATGCTTTATAAAATTCAGTCAGGCCTAGTCCGAATCCCTCTCCCACCATACATCACACCCACAATGCGTAACAGGCTTTCCATTCCATACTCAAGAATTAATGCTCATTTGTATTCCTTCTTTCCAAGAACTGCAAGAGTATGGAACAACCTCCCCCCTGACCTGATCAATTGTCCAGACCTGGAATCATTCCGGGCTGGACTCGCCTCTCATCTCTTCTGAAACAGTAACATTATTAAGTCATCATCATCATCATCATCATCATCATCATCATCATCATCATCATCATCATCATCATCATCATCATCAACAAACCTCATCATCATCATCACCATCATCAACCTCATCATCATCATCATCATCATCATCATCATCATCATCATCATCATCATCATCATCATCATCATCATCATCATCATCATCACCTCTGATTTCATGCCTCCAACCATAATTGTCCTTATGGGCCAGTAAGCGCTACTCATTTATCATCATCATCATCATCATCATCATCATCATCATCATCATCATCATCATCATCATATCATCATCATCATCATCATCATCATCATCAGCATCAATCTAAGAACTACCCAAATTCCTTCAACTACTATCTCAAGTGGATGAAATTCCAAATTCCACCGTTTTACAATAGCCACAATTATAATGACTCCCAATCCAATCCTTTTTTTTTCCAAAAAATTCTTTTTTCTTTTGGCCATTTCCACACGCACTCCACGTAATACTCTTTATGAGGTGTATGGAGTATATGGCAGATTCAAAGGCTCTGCTCAACAGAACGAGTCGTTTCGGTCCAGCGACTACATTTGAAAAGCATTTCCTCTCAGTCATGTCTGGAGGTGGCTCTGCAAGAGTCATACTGTCTGTCTGTCTGTCTGTCGGTCGGTCGGTCTGTCTCTCCTGCATCCTGTACCCTATTGCAGAACAGATATTAATCTTCGACAATTATCTTTTTTTAAAGATGTTTCTTGTTCTATACTCAGATCCAATAAACACTTGATCCGAGTTCTAAAGTAACGTTTCTCAGGTCTTCCTTCTTTAGAAATTTTGATCCCTTTGATTCCCGGTATCATTTTGCGATACCTGATTTTAGCAATAATTATTTACGGTAATTGGTTGTACCTCAGGTGAGTCATTTTTCGACAGGTAAATAAACCGGCCATTTTGAAAGTGTGAAGACAATTAAATTCCAATTTTAGAGTCTAGGTAAGCCTTTGGCAGTTTCGCGTCGAATTTTAAGCATTGAACGTGATGCTAAAATGTATGGGTTGTCATGACACCAAGCTAAACCTCGGGACAATGTGCGAAATCCCAGAAAAAGAAGAGCGAAAATGTCTTGTTTTTGGTCAAGTAGGATGAGTCATACTTGACTTCTCAGGTCTGGGATGGACACAGGTGACACATTAATGCTGTGATACTTCTGTGATTATTTGAAATATAGCAGGCAGCCCTTCACATAATACGCAGTAATGAGGGTGCTACAGTACTACAGAATAAATTTCATCTTGGGTTTGGGACGCTACTTGCAGAAAATCACTAGATACTCCAGGTCGGGTTGAAACGTGAAAATGAGTATATACCTATTTTTGAGTATATACTAGTCGAGCGGCAACGACGTCAAAAGTTGTGAAAGTATTTACAAAACGTCACCAAGCGCGTCAAAAAATAATCCCTTCAAAATGGCGTCATGAAAATGGCGCGAAATTCGTCATAATTTCAGCAGAGTTCATGGTATTATATTGTGCGTCGCATGCACTGACAGCATTTTCTTGATATTTGATAACGTTTTGGAATCCTTTTTACAGCTTTATGTTACTTTCATACAAGTTTTAGGTCATGTGTTGCTTTTTAAATGCACGGAAAACTGAAGCAGCAGAATCTCCAAAAAATCTTCTTGTGAAACACCTGCCTCAGAAAATAATGGAACATAAAAATCCCCCAGAGGGAAAGTCGATGTTGGTATCAAAATTCTCTCAAAGAAACCCTTGGCCATCTTTCTGCTAAACCCCTTCGTGGGAGAAGTTTCCTGTGCTGAGCAAGTCGCTTGCAAAGTTGAAGCTTTGTATCTCGTTAAATACGATCACATCATGCATACGAACATAAGTTTCTGGGGTTATTTTTCCATAAAATGAACACACAAAGACATACCTTACAAGAATTATTTCATAAGGAAGATACTGTCATGTCTGTTTGTTACGCTTTTACAAATTCAATGTGACGTAAGCATTGAAACGTCATCAGTTGCGTTCGATTTTCAACCACTAGTCTACATGTACTTAAACAGAATAGAATACAAATGTCATTCTGCAGCACACTTTGAGAAATCAGTTGCTCAAAAGATGTTGCGTAGACAATACTACACCACCGATATACCGCGTGAATATACAAGTGTTAAGTCTATATTCACGAAGACCTATATAGCTCGGCAAATAGGTCACTGTATGGGCGTTACCTTATGAATACGTTATTGGGTATGGTCTACTTTTGACCTAGGTAAAAGCTAAAGGTACACAGTTGAAAGACTCAACTCACATGTTGTCCGTTAGAATGAAAATCCGAGTTTGTCTAGTTTACTGGATTGGACAAAATAGGTAGCTGATCTTTAACGGTAAAATACGTGACAGCGCTCTAGGCTGACTGAATTCGACTTTTCTATTATCTCCCTACTTGAACAGATGGACTAGCCGACCACGCCCAGATATGAATATTAAAGTTGCCGCCCATACAGTGACCCATTTGCCGAACTATACCTGTGTGGCTATATGGCTTTATGGCCGAATACCGTACCGACAATACCGACAATATTAAATCAATGATCAATCAATCACATGCGTTAAATGCGTGGTACTGAATAAACAGTTTGTGTGTCAATTATGGCGTGCTCATGGTGTTAGTCGAACTCGCCATTTGTTTACATCTCAATTTCTCGGAATTTCACGGGGACTAACCGTGTATGATTTATTGAGCATTACGCAGAGATAAACGAATATGCATGCCTTCGTTTATTTGCAAATAGTAAATAATTTTAGTCATGCAGGGACAAATTCCCGAATGAATTGAAATTTAGGCAATTTCGATAGATCCATCTAAAAAAAAACTGTCCAGTCGTCCAAACATACCCCCAACACACACACACACGCACGCACGCGCGCGCACGTGTACACATATTGTTTTGGGTGCGGATTCTGTCGGTGTCCGCATATAGTAGCTTCTTTCTTGTGCGATAGCTTTTTTGAACCAATGACTGGATTTTGACCAAACTTTCACAGATACATGATTGAGAGGGGGAAAGAGTTGATTAGATTTTGGTGACCTTGACCTAATTTTCAAGGCCAACGTCCCTTAAATCCACCGCTATATCTTTGAACAAATGGATGGATTTTGACCAAACTTGTACAGAAACATTAATAACAGAAGATTTTGAGTTGACTACATGCTGGTGCTGTAACTTAATTTCAACTAAAAAAAAAAATGTTGGGAGAACTCAAATATGTTTGTTAGATTTGGTCGGTTGGGATGACATAGTTTTCTCCCGAGTTTTCTTCACACTTTCTTTCTTTCTTCTTCTTCTTTTTTTTATGCATTTCAACCCATTTGAAGAAGACCTTAGCGAAACGTACATGCCATTATTAGTTTTTTTTTGTCACAAGACCATCAATCACCCACCCTCGGGTTAAGGGTAATAATATAAATGGGATTGTAATAAAACGTTTCGCCAGGGTCTTTAAATGTTCAAACGGGTGAAATTGCAAAAAAAAAAAAAAAAAAAAAAAAATCCTATTTGTACCATAATTCGTATTGGTTGTTTCCCCTGAATTCCTATTTGTACCATAATTCGTATTGGTTGTTTCCCCTGAATTTTTTTTTTTTTTAAACAATTTGACATTTATTTCACTATATGAAATGTACATGTACAAAATACGTGTCAACAAATTCTACATTTGTATGTTTACAAAAATACAGAACCTTCATGTTGCTTTAACAATGCTCAACATATGTAACATTAGATTCTTATGAAGATGACAAACCTTCACAATATACCATGATAAAAGCAATTTTCAGATGGGAAATAAAGACACATTTTCCACACACACACACACACACACACACACACACACACACAGAGAGAGAGAGAGAGAGAGAGAGAGAGAGAGAGAGAGAGAGAGAGAGAAGGACAGCATCAATGTGGCAGTATTAATCATGTGTATCTAATGAATAGTTGACCTATGTAAACCAAAATTCTACTTTAGAAAAGTGGGATATGAGTATCCAACTTAACAGGCATGACTACATTTTCAAAAGAATTCTAGGGCTCATTTTTCACGAACACAAAATTTCTCAAAATGAAAATGTGAAAAACCAGGGAAATCAACAAACAGCACTTTTAAGATTATTAGGCCAAAGCAAACAGATAAGTTTCAAAATATATTTTCCTTTTAATCTATGAATCATATACTTCAACAGCCAGTACATTTGGCCATTTGTCTGCCTTGATATGTGAGTGCAGTAACTGCACACTGATCAGCACCTTTATTATCGCTTCTTAAATAGTTCAATCCCTCTTCTTTTTATATCAGAAATTTCAAGCTTCTAGCCTTTTTCTGTGACTCTACATGCTGGTTTGTGTCAGACCTGGTCGGAAATCCCGGCTAAGTTGCTCTGAAAGTCATAGCCCAATGCATTTGAGGTGCATCATGAGAAAACTGGTCTTCAGGGTTTTCGACCAGGTCTAACACAAACAGGTCTGTGCACCTCCAGAAGATGGCCAGAAGCTTGAAATTGCCGATTTTTGGAAGAAGGGGAATTGTACTATCCGTGTAGCAAAGGCGCCCATCAGCTGTGCAGTTACTGAAAAGCAGATCCCCGCCTTTGATTTCGCATAGGCAAAAATCTGGTTTTCTCATGATGCGGCTCATTTTTATTCAAATCTCAGCATGAGAAAACCAACTCAATCTATGTGCAGTTGGATTAGCACCTGTTACTTTACATGACATTATATTAAGTTCAAATCATATTTTTTTCAGTCAAACAGACAGTTCCTCCTTATAGTTACTTTGTTAGATTTCCTGGCAAGAAATAATAATGTTACACATTTTCTCTTACAAATGCCAAAATAGTTCACACATCTTTTTCTGCCTTGTACATAACAATTTATTAACTATAACACTTTCTCGTTCATTACAATATCTACAAATGGTATACAGGTCAACCTCATTATAATGCTATCTTTATGGGTGCATAGTAGTAAACCGTGTTATAAGTGAAATTGTGAAATGAGCCGTCTCATGGGAAAACCAACAATCTGCATAGGCGAAAACAAAGACGCAGATCAGCTTCGCGGTAACCGCGAAGCTGATCAGCGCCTTTTGTTTTCGTTACTTGTCAGTACAATACCTCTTCTACTTAAATCCGAAATTTCAAGCTTCTAGCTCTTTACTGTGCTCGTACAGTCCGGTTTGTGTCGGACCTGTTCGGAAACCACATTCTTGGCTTTCCCACGAGGTGGCTCATATAATGAGGTTAATTAGTATTTACTATATACAAACAGCAAAATGAATTGTAATCTTACCACTGTGCAGATAACAGTAGATCTCAGTTTTAATTCTATGTTCTATTTATTAAAATGAATATCGCAAAGTTGTGTAATAAATTGACATATGTAATGCTGGCTGCTGGCTTCTCGGAAACTTGTCCCGTTTGAATAAGATTTAATCGCGGTGGTGGCATAATGTAATTAGCTTTCTTGGAAGATTCAATCACTGCAGAAGCTAAGGGTGAGGTTAGGTGCCTACAAGACCGGTTTAAACCACCACCCCTTGAAAATTTGTATTTCTGACCAATCAAATGCGGTACTTTTGTTGCAATATTGTGGTTCTATTTTTCAGAATTTGATGTCGATTTTTATGATCCCGTTTATGTATCCATAGTTCAGGTAACAGAGTTAGGAAAACAGCTTGCGACATGTTTTTTGCTTATATTACATAATTGCCATTTTGGTCCCCACCTATGGTCACCTATGTTTTAGAGGGATGTAACTTGAATTGCTTCTGATTGCACCAGTTCCTGATCATTTATTTTACCTTATGCTGCCGAAATATTGTCACAGTCACGGTCTTATATGTCTATTAGTAGCAGGACATTCCACCTCAGTTTGATTAGCTCAAAAGAATAGAGATCGCTTGCATACATGTGATGATTTCGTAGATAGATAATGCACTGGTCATTTGTAACCACACCCACGCGGTGACTCATTTTTCATTCAGCAAACCACTATTTAAAGCTCTGCATTACGGGGACACACATTTGGTAAACACAGACTTATTTGCCCAGCCTTCTATGTTTTCATTGCACTTGGAGTTTTGCAAATATAACCCGCGCTGGGAGACTTGTAAATCGAGGGTAAATTAATGGCCGCCCATTTCCACGGCTATCCCCCCCCCCCTGGTCTGAATGGGGGCGTGATTACAAATGACTAGTTTATAACGGAACTTGAAGCATATAAAACTGGGATTCGAGAGAGTATAATTTTCATGGACATGTTTTCACAATGTAACCATATAATATATAGTCTAACGTTGCTTACAAAGAAAAGAATTTGAGTCGCAACTGGATTTTTTTTTATCTCTGTATCCCCAACATATTTTCAACATTATTACCCTCATCTACACACCCACTTGTCAATTAGCAGGTGCCCGTGCACGTGAAGGACATACCTAGTATGTAATTGACTATTTATTGTTCAGGCGTATTTTTCAGCGGACATTCGCCTTTACAATCCGTATGTTTCCAAAATACACAGATAGAGTTCAGATTTTACAGATAGAGTCCCGGATATGGTTATGCACCGTGAAATCTGTGACGCAAAATTAATTGATTACGTCACCAAATGTTGTGACTTCCAAGAAATGAAATCAAAACAAGACCTGAAACTGTGTCATAGTGTGTGAATTTTATCGTGTTTTAAACATCAAACGTGCTGTACATTTGAATTAAAGTAACCCAAATAAGGTAACACATCATTTTAAAATAGCTCACAAGTGTTTTCATTTATTGCCTTTCTTTTTTAGGGAGGGAATGTGACTTATACAAGCGGATGGCTTGCTGAGCCTTTTGCTTGACTCTTGCTGCCATTTTGAAAAAAAAAGTTCAATTTTTGAGAGAGGTCCTTTCGTAAATACTGGAACATAAAAATCCCCCAGAGCCTGGCCCTGAACCCTTGGTATCGTTTGAAAGGAGATACCCTGAACTTTTAAGTTACATAGGTGAGCCAGTAGGAGCAATTTCACACACTGAGATATCTACAATCAAAGTGGAGCTTTGTTTCGACGGCCATTTCCAATTTTTGAATGGTATTATTTCGATGCATTTTGGGGCTTAAATAGATGTTTTATTATGATAAATAGATGCGACGATATGTTGTAAAGCCACTTTGAATATTTTTAGCTTTGCAAAGCTATCAAAAAACGACTTTGAATTGTGGAAAGAAAGGTGGTGGTCTGTCGATTCAAGAAAAGCCAGAAAATTTTCGAACGTTTCCCTTGGTTACAAATGTTTGATAATATTCTTGCGCCATTCCGTTGCTTTCCGACTATACTTAGTTTTAAGGATAGCAGCTCATACTTACAGATAGGAAAATCAATGCAGAAAATTAAATTATGACTTTACACAGTAAAGAAAAAGAGTTGCAAAACCATACTTGGCCAGTTGTTAAAGGTTCATATACACTTTCAGATTTTTAAATAATTTCCAACTTCTACCGTTGCATTTTCTGCATTTTGAAGGAAACATGCATTTAGGATATGTATGAGACAACCCCTTGAATTTCACACAAATACACACCCTTCTCTCACTTAGTATAGATACCTCCCACTGGGATATTCTCAAAGTAAACAATGATTAGTAAGGCCAAAAAAAATAATACCATTGTTTCTCAGGCCACTTTTTGAAGAAACAGATGCGGGCGGCAGGTTTTTTATTTTAATTTTTATTTGAACAAAAACGAATGCGGGCCGCGGCATTTTTTTTTTTTTTTTTTTTTTTTTTTTTTTTAACTTTTTTTCTGGGGGGGGGGGGGGGGGGTTAGGGTCGGTATGGAGATATGGCGAGTGAGTGATAAACGGACAAAATGCTTCCGGCGATCTATGCCCGAGTCACCGTACGGTAACTCTTGTTTAATTTATGATCGATATTTCACACCTAGTTTGTGATTGCCAAAATTGGTTGAGCATTAGTAATTCGGAAACAAATGAATGTCATACCTATTGGTCTAACACTTAATCCGATAACAATAGATTTGAGAACATCAGTCAGCACGAGTTCCCCCCAATTATCATGATTATCACGCTCTCTGAGTACATCTCAACACGAGTCATAATCTCCGCCCATTGGCCCATGAGATAGCGAATGACGACGTCAATTAGTAATTATTGTCAGACTCACTTGTCGGAAAGGAATCGAAATCCAATGTATGTTGTTTCAGCAAGTAACTCATTCTATTCTTGTCCTTATTTTCTAATTTCACTCGAATGAAAGTTTGAACATTGTACCGACCACACATCGGTGATCGTATGATAGCGAAATGATAAGAGCATTCGCTTCGGGCACGGGAGGTATCGGGTTGGATCCCGGGCCGTGTGATACCAAAAGCGTTAAAAATGGTACCAAAAATACATTGCTAGCTTGGCGCTCATCATTCATAAAGCAAGCACTGGCATCTCTTCTCCCAAAAAGATAACTTCAGTGATGGGAATACAATTATCGAGGTGGTGGTTGGTGACGGACAGTTTAGTTCTATCATTAGATGATTAGCGTCTGGTGATTGCAATACCCTTACTCGGAGTTAAAACGAGGTGTGCCGGTAAGTCAGCGGCGGAACACTATATATGAACATATGTAACATACATGGTATGACTGTTTATATTATTCCACAAAAGATTCTTGCGGATGCTCAAAACACTCATTTTCCCAGCGGGAAAGTAAAGAAATCACATTTGTTTTTCAGTGTGAACTTTTACATACCTTCCCGGACATTACCGTTTTCAATCGCGAATATTGAATGTAGGTGTCCTAATGTTTTGGACCACAATAATTGTTGACGAAATCATTGACCAAATTGTCATCAATAGCCTAAAATAATCCAATGTTTACGGTAATGTTACGGTCTACCGATAATCCCCTAGTCACGAGTGCGATAACATGTATCGCTCGACTTATTTTCAAAACTATTATGGATTAATATAATTTGAGTGTCATTCACGCTTCGCGAGCAATGGATTGTGTCATCTAAACATTAGTGAGATGACAATTTTTATCACTCACGAGTATACACGAATTTTGAGCAGACGACATACAAAAATATATTTTTACAGAAAAACAGTTAAGAATGTGAGTTGAACATTAGATTATATCATTTATATCATATATCATAATAGGCTTTTGTCGATGAGTTGTCGTATCGGTGACTTGTCGTTGTCGATCAATTGGTTTGTCTGCGAGTTTTTTTCTGTCGGTGAGTTTTTGTCACCCAGTTGTTATTCGGTCAGTTGTCTGTCGGTGAGTTGTCGTGTTACCGGTTCATACACATTAGGCTATCAAAAACACAATTTTCCATTTCAAATGTGTTTATTCATTTTCAAAGTACTTAAAAGAGAAACTATAAGAAAACTGCGCCTTGGCGAATGCCCGGGAAACGATATTTTATTTCTCCTCTCCGCGAGTTTTGATTTTTTACTTGCAAATAAATAAATTAGTATGATTTTGTCCGGATACCTGAAGGAACACAAGGGTAAAACGGCGCCTTGGTGCCGCCGTCGCGATATTTGGGTGGATGAAATTTTGGTTTACCAGGCTATATAGCAGTACAGGTGTCTACATGTTTAATACAATTATTCAGTGACGATCCTAAACCTTATGATATAAACAGCTGAACCGCATGTAATTTAGCCCAACTAAAGTTCGTACGTTAACTGTACTACATGGAAAATAGAACGTAGCCTGCTTCGTTCTGGCGAGTTCATTATCAATCACACGCCAGCCAGCCACCAACTTGTTTATTCTTTGTTGTCATGGTTCCAGCCAATAGAAAATTGTTTATGTTCATGAGTCAGTCAATGCGCACTCTTGAGTTCATACAAGTACATCCACGAATCCTTGGATGTAAACATTGGCGTGCAGCTGTCCGCTTGTGTCATTGGATCTTGAAATCCGACACATGCGCAGTGGAGCAGTCTAAATAGAACGCGGGATTGCTACCTAGACCCTATGTGTTTTTGACTAAAAATTGAATACCTCTAACAGACATTACCATATACTGTACCTGCACATCATGACGAAGCATGATCGAACGTCCTTTGGAGAGGACTCGAAATGTCCCGGAACCGTGTCACAACGAATACCGTGTTACTAGCCATCATGCGCAGACTGCATGCGCAGTCGTTTTTTCTGAAAACGACACTGGCTATCCGCACGACGGTCGTGCCGATAACACCGCTTATCGGCACGACCGTCGTGCGGATAAGCGGCGTTATCCGCACGACAGGGAAATCGATATCCAAATGTTAAAAATGTCTAGAAATGGATACATTTTAAGTTGATAAATATATTACACTGGCTTCAAAACTGAAACAGAATATTACACATGCAGGAATTTTTTACTTTTTAATTAACAAAATTGTAATTTTGCTGAAATTGGCTTACCTGTGAATTTACCTGTAAAAATCAGTCATGCGTATGCGTAAATGAGAAAGAAATTATGTCATTTATCGTAACCTAAATATTAAAAAAAATGTGGTAAGGTAATCCAAAAGAATAAACAGCCTTTGATTTTAACAATGAAGTGTGGACACATTTCAGTTACACAATTAAATAATTGCAATGATTATATTTTTTCTCCGTCTGCTGTGATTCAGTTTGCATCAGCTGGATAAATCAAATCAAACTAGTTTTCTTAGTCATAATTAACAAAAATGTTAATTTCGAATGTATTTCTATATAGCTAAAACCATAATTTATTTATTTAATGACAAATTAATAGTTTAATGCATTCGTAAGCTTGTAAGAAAATCTTAAACTCCCGTCGTGCCGATAGCCAATACCTGTAGCATTGGCTATCCGCACGACGGTCGGGCCGATAACGCCGCTTATCGGCACGACCGTCGTGCGGATAACGCCGCTTATCGGCACGACCGTCGTGCGGATAGCCTCAGCCTCTGAAAACCGCGAACGGAAAAGTGACAAGAGTGAAGGTTTCAAGACGAATGCGGTGGTTTCTGTATTTTTTTTTATTTTGAGCAATAAAAAGGGGTAATGCGGTGGGTCTGAAAGAGATGCGGCGGGGCCTGAGAAACATTTATATATTTTTATTTGGCCTAATAATCAATAAATCTTCAAATGGGAAAATACATACAAAACAAAAAGCGTGCTAACACAACAATGCATCGGTAGATGTTAAAAATTATTTTAAAATCTGAAAGTGTATATGACCCTTTAACAACTGGCCAAGTTTGGTTTTGCAATTCTTTCTCTTTATTGTATAAAGTCATTAGTTAGTTTTTTGCATTGATTTTCCTATCTCTTACTATGAGCTGCTATCCTTAAAACTAAGTAGATACTCAAAAATAGGTATATACTCATTTTCACGTTTCAACCCGACCTGATACTCGGATCCAAAATAGAACCCATGTCGGCCTATTTGGCGCATCGGCCAATTGCTGCTCATAACACCTAACATTATACTTCCATTAGTCTAAGAACAGGTGTCTACAAAGCCTACAAGTTCAAGCTGATATTTCCAAGAAAACCAACATCATCTTATTTAAGCTGTTAAATTGAAGATGTTCTTATCTGAATCTGCCAGATACTCCAAACACTTCATAGATAGAGAATTACATGGAGTGAGGTAACAGGTACAAGAGAGATACTGATTTATAGACTTACTACTAATTTAAATTTAATTTGAAGTAATATTCAACTTTTTATCAATCCGGTATCTGTATATTTCTTTTGTGTCGGCCATGGCGAAATCTTTAAGAAATCCCAAATGAAAGCAAGATAATATTAGTTTCATTCAGCATATCAAAAATTTCCATTATATGTCCCATATAAACTTAACATGCTCAGTACAGGGCCTATTGGGGAAGTTGTCATGATGTAACAGATCCTCCCATTGTGTTTCACGGTCAGACTCAATTAAAAACGAAAGTAGGTGCAGGAATGATAAATGCCGCATACCACAGCCAGGGACAGTAATTTCCCCCGCGGCAAATACCGCGAACAGCAGTTTAAGGGTTAAAGTATGTCTATAAATTTAAATAAAAAAGTACCAATATAAATTTATTGAGTCAAAACAGATAATCTTTCTTGGAAACTTGACAAAATAAAAATGACATCCCAAATCTGTGTCCATATTTGTGTCTAGGGCCTACACCATGGAATTTTAATTGATAGTTTAGGGAGCATGCAAAGTAGCATGGACCCCCAAAAAATGATAATGTAAAACTGGGGTATGCAATGGTATAGTAATACATGTATATTTGTCTTATTTTTGCTCTGAATATAGATTGTGGGTACTTGTTAGAACTGCCCCAATGAGGCGGTTCTAACGTGTACCGACAATCTATGTTTTGAGCAAAAATAAGAAAAATATCTTCTTTTTTTTTCTACACAAAATTTTTCTTTTTTAAAAAATCTCTGTATATTCCATGGGCATGTTTTCATAATGAAATAGCCAAATCTTGATATCACCCCAAACAATATCCATAGCAGAGTAGTTTTGCAAATTGCAATCTCAGTGTTTTTAATCAGATTGTTGAAGAAGTCTGCATTCTACAGCTTGCATCAATATTTTCTTGTATCAGCCATTTATTGCAGTTTTTATGATTGGCATTATAGCAGTCCCAAGGTTGTAAAATAATTGAGCAATAAAATAGTCAAGCAATATTTTATGTCAGGCCAAGAATAGAAAACCTAAAACATGTTGAATATTTACACAAGTTCATGTATTGTAAACAAATAAAATGAAATGCAAAAAGAGAAAACCTGCTTTGTGTATACACATAATATTATGTGAAAATCCATTGAATGTGTTGGCTGCACTTCATAACACAGGCTGGTCAACACAAAAATTTGCGGACTTGATTTGTCATTTTTAAATCCAAAAGGCTATAAAATTGTAAATGAGTGTGTGTCACCTGCTGAAAATAAAAGCAAACTATCAAAAACAGTTGTACCAATGAGGCTCATACTTTTACAGCCGAGGTTAAATAGTGTTGATGATTTTTTCTTCTTCTTCAGTCTCTCATAATTCATGAAAAATGCTGGATCTCTTTTCATGGACCACACAGTTTATTAGTAATTGTATTTTCAGCACGAGTGACTATTTTCAGGGTTATTTCTGAGAGGATTTTTTAAGCTAACTGTCCTTTTTAAAAAGTCTTCAGGATTTCTGGATTTGATATTTTGGAATGTGTATCCATTTACAGTTCATGGATTTGGGGCCATGAAAATGTCCATGACCATACCTGTCATGCTTTGTTTTATTGTTGCAGGAATGAGATGATGATAATTTTACTATTGCTGTGTGTGGTTGGTGGGGTACTCGGACAAATACCTTCAGGTGAGTGAGAGATCGGGAGGTACCGGGTTCGATCCCGGGCCGCGACATACCAAAGTCGTTTACAATGGTACTTGTTGCTCCCCACTTGGCACTCGGATTTTCGGGGTAGGGCTAGGACTAGGACTGGTCGCTCCGGTGTCAGTATAATGTGACTGGGGGTGGTATCAGGTAAAAGTGTCTGGGATCTGATACCACAGTGAGGTGAGCATTGAGCTCCCTGTCACAACCAGACACCGTCGTGATATGACAGTTAATGTTGATAGCGACGTTAAACCCGAACAATCAAAATAACAAACAAAAATACATACTGAGATCCTTTGGGAGCAGTGAAAATATTACTGAGAAAGTGAATGAGCCGTAGAGAATATTACTGTTATTTAGTAATTTGCGTCCAGATAGTCTATACAAAGACTGGTGTTATCCAGATGGATCCAAATAGTTTAAATGCTGTTATAAAGAAGATTCATAGTCTGTACAAAGACTGGTGTTCTCCAGATGGATCCAAATATTTTAAAAGCTATTAAGAGGACGAATCTAAACTGATATTAATTTCTGATTTCTCAGGGTATCCTTGCTGAAAGGTATCTTTGCTGAAAGGGAAACTATTGTCTATCAATGTACTGTACAAGGAGAATTCTGAATATATTTTACTGTTCCTCAGATGGTGTTTTGAGTCAAGAGGAGGGAGTCTTCAAGGAAAACTCATCAGAAAAGCCTTATATCCCCTGTGAAGACAAAACAGGCTTTAGAATGGATTTGGTTAAGCATATTGAACTACTAAATACAGAAAATTTATGACATTCTGTTATACCATATTCCAGTATGTCCCCCGGGCTGGCAGAGCAATGCTGACAGATGTTATAACTTTGTGTTCTACCCACATCTGCCCTATGACGAAGCGGCCAGAGAATGCCAGGTGAGACCATGCTTGCAGACTTCATAGTACATGTAATATTCTTCAATTTTTGCAGTCCCTGTTTTGCCCAATACATATTAAGTATATTAAGTAGCGACTTTGTCATTGTTGGCCTAGGTGTCAGTAATGGGTGCTAAGTGGCCTAGGCGTAGAATCTAGAGCTCAGCAAGTTCAAATCCTAATGGCCCCAAGTTGTGTCCTTCAGCAAGATATAGTAAATACCATTCAATCAGCTCACCGCTTTGTCTGGTGTGGGTTCGAGCCCCACACAGGGCACATGTGAGACAAACCAAGTTCTGCTTGCTGGTGTGCTAGGTGGTTTTTCTCGGGGTTCCCGAGTTTTTGTCCCACCTACTGATTGGTCTGTCTCATATGAGCTGAAGTAATTTTGAAAGGGATGTTAAACTGAATAAAAAAAAAAATAAAAAAACCAACAAACAGGCAGACATAACTGAAAAAAAAAAATGAATGGCTGGGATGTTACAAAGTGGAAGGAATCAAGTAACATGGTTGGTACTAGAAAACGGTCAAGACTCCTTACCATTAGACATGATTTTCTATGTACGAGGATCGGTCAAAAAGTTCTGTCACAGCATATATTTCTCGGTATCTGTCATTGCAAACTATTTTAAAATAGCAACATCCGGAAGACCATTTCTCTAGCTATTACCTGTGATAAAAATTGTTTGTGGCTCTTCATGAATGAAATGTCATAAATCACTTTTAAAGTGGTGACTCTCTGACACTGGCATGGTTTAAAGAAAACAATGCAAAAATATACAGTAAAATGATTTCGAAAAAAAGTCAGAAGTGCTATATATTCTTCGAATATGAGTGATTATATCCTGCAAAACTCAAACTTCTTCAACTTAATTTAATTGTTTTATAGCACGACGAAATGTTGAAATCGGTCTGTCCTGACAAGTTTAAATTCAAAGAAAAAATGACAGCTAGGCATGAACTTCGAAGAAGCTTTAAATGCATTTAACCATTTAACTGTATCATCTTAGTCTGCTCTTTAGTGAAATCATAATAATGCCAGCAATTATAATATCACAGTGGCATTGAACATTCACAGGGGTACATATTCCAATGACGTCATCTTTATCGCTTCATTATACAGTCAGTAACGCACTTGTGACCTTCATTTCTGCCGGATTGCTTTTATAAATATAACATAATTTATCACTTAAAATTTGAAGAAAATATGACCAGTTGATATAAATTTACAACGCATGAAAGACAAAATGCAAGGTTCACAATTTCAAGAAAACATGCCAGTGGTTTTACCCCACCTGTCTTTAAAGACAGATGATTTAAACTATGTATTTCTTTTGGGCATGGGTTTGGTATCATTATAAAGGAGAAATGTTGCCCTTTCTAACAATGTATGATTCAGCAACCTATCTTGTCTAATTATCATAATATGGCACCTATGACAGAACTTCCTGACCCACCCTCGTAAGACGAACACAGTCATCTGCACTTTGTCAGGGAGCGCGGTGGCGTAGTGGCAGAGCTTCGGACTCCGAATGGAAAGGTCCTGGGTTTGATCCCCACAGGCATCATGGTGTTGTGTGAACTTGTGTCCTTCAGCAAGACACATCAACTCCCTACAGTACTGGTTAAACCTAGGAAGCGTTGGCTTTGTCCCGACGTGACTGAAAAATTGTTGACTGGGAAGTTAATCCTCAACACAAACAAACAATCTGCACTTTGTCATTTCCTGACTGTTTGTAAGACACTTCTAGGGGTTTTCCTCCTTTTCTGTTTCAAAAAGAGTATTTTGTCAAAAACAAATTTTTGTCCTAAGTATTGAAAAGTTGACTCTGTGAAGCTTGAATAGCTGACTGCTCAACTGCTTTTGATTGTGGACATAATAAGGCATTAAACAAAACAACAAACAAAGCAGAAAAAGATTCAAAACTATCCCAAATATGAGCTTTAACATTAGAAAACAGACAATTTGGGTTTCTGACCAGGCCAGACACAAATCGGCCTGTACAGTCATAGAAGAACGCTAGAAGCTTGAAATTGGGATTTAAGTAGTAAGAGAAATCATACTATCCAAGTAGCAAAAACAGAGGTGCTGATCAGCTGTGCAGTTACTGCACAGATGAGCTGCGCCTTTGGTTTCACATACACAGATTGTTGGTTTTCTGATGCAGCGGCTCAATAATACTCAAACATTTATTCTTTTTATAGAGAAATGGTGCTATACTGCTAACAGTTGAGACTCAAGAAGAACATAACTTTGTGATTAGTAACCTGAATGCAGCCGATGTTCACAGGTAGGGTAAATGCTGTTGAGTGATTAACAGCTGAGTTTGAATACATGCATTAAGAAAGAAAAAAAAAGTATGTGGTTAATCACTGATAAAAATGATTGGACAGTAAAATTATACAAGATAATAGATATGTAGTCAGTACATGGGAAGGCAACTTTGTTCATCATTATCTAGTAGCGTCTTTGGCTTCTGACTAGCTATATACACAATGTACCTCTGCTGTGCATGTTCGAATCCCACTGGTGTCGCCAGTAAAAATAATTATTGTGAAAAACTATCAAATTGTTCCTGCGTCGCTATGTCAGGCTTTCCCCAACCACTAGACACATGGCGTCTAAGAAGCAGAATTGCTTAGCCTGACATTTTTCTCCTTTAAGATTATTTTGTAACATTCTCCGAGTACTCGGAGTAGACTTCGAACAATGACTTCTTATAAATGCTATCATCTAATAGACCAGACAAAAACAAATTGTGTCTTTATCCTTCGTTATCCTTTCGTTTCCTTGATGGGTATTTCAACTAAATGCAACTACCGGTACACATGTAGCTTTTGCCATGTTAGACTTTTGAGAACTCACAAAAAACTACACTATATCAATATTACTGCTTCCTATTTTGCAGACAAGACTGGTATACCAGTGCCGAGAAGGACACCAAGGATCGTGACCCACGATATGTCTGGACATCAACAAGCGTGGTCCTACAGCTATACTCCCAGTTCTGGGTTACACCACAGACACCCTTCAATCTAGATAAAACTATGAATCTTGTTACATATTCATATAACTTTGGTGAGTTTTGACTTATTACGGTACAATGCAGTTTCTGAAAATATTGTACTACACATACAGTGTTATTTTGTGCTTTTACAGGCACTAATGCTTCTTGATGAAACCATAAATTCGTCAGTACGGTACTTTTTATGGAGTCTGTGCAAAAGGCTAAATCTATGAACTAGGGAATACTTAATGGTACATTTAATGTTTAAGATGCAATTCCAATTATATAGATTTGAAAAAAACATTATAACAGACCACCCCATCAGTGCTATTCACTGTCTGGGCAAGAGAAGCAAATCCAAGAACACTAACTAATCTTTTGCCTCATACATTTAAACAAAGTAGGGTTAGTACCCTTGTCTCACTATATGCTCAGAATTGTAAGGAAATAACTAAGAAGATGTGCAAAGAAATTCATTGGTCTTGAAATATTTATATCTATTAATATATTACAGCTGTTTCCCGCTATGGTCTTTCACTAGTGCGAGATAGGACAGAGCCAAGACCTTATATCTGTGAGATCAGTAGGTCAGAGGTGTACCGTATAAATATACAGAATAGAGGATTTGGTAAGTGTATCATAGGCATAAAGGCCTAGGGCGTTAAACGGCTTATTTTGGCCTCAGATTTTGCTAAAAAATAAATTTTGGAATTTAGGTGAGAAAACTATTCCTTAAAACAGCCATATGTCTCCTCTTTTAAAACCCAGAACAAGTACTTCATTTATCCTACAAGTGTTGCCATGGACAAGCGTTGCCATGGCAACACACAGAAGAACCATAGATAGAGCTTGTTTTGCACTTTTTGGTCTATTTTTGACCATTTATGAACACATTTCTTAATTTTCAAGTACTGGCCTACATGACGAACAAAATGATACTTTGCATACAATATCTCTGGATGATACTTCATAATTATTTCATAATAAGAAATTGTTTGTCGTGTGGGCGGTAGTTGAAAATGATGTTAAATTGTGCAAAATAGACCCAAAATTGCATTTCTGTGGTTTTTGGAACATTATTGCCATGGCAATGTGTGAAATTTGAATGTTATAATTGTGCTAGAATTTATAAGCAGAGACCTATTCCTGCTATCTGCAGTACTTTTCTCCTCAAAATTCCAAAGTCCAATTTTTTACCAACGCATGAGGCCGAAATCAGGCCTTAAATCCCCTAGGCCTTTGCTTCATGCCTCAATGGTCTATGAGGACAGCATAATGGTTTATTGGTAGTGCTTTTTCCTCAACAATACAGCAAACAAACAAATTGTTATGCATACATATAAAAAAGAGACCTATACTGATAAATTATTGGTATACTGGCTTCCATGCTCAAGTATCTGAACAGGAATCTAAATTGATTTGTTTATTTAGGGCTTAAAATTACATCATCTATTAATCTTATAAGCTGAATGACATGCTAAAACATTTGCAATTGTTTTTCATTGGACCTTTTTTCATCAGATTATGGTGTCAAGTACACAGACCTAACCACAGTTCCAAGAAAGCCTGAAGTTCTCAGTCAAACCGGAGACACCACGATTATTGGCAGAACAACTCTAGTTTACATGGTCTGTGTAGCCCGAGGTGTGCCGACACCCACATTCTATTGGACAAGGACAGTCACTGGGTCAGGGACAACAGAACGAGTGACATCCAATCTCAACAGTCGGTATACTGTGACTAGTGGTAGATTGAGTATTCAGGACCCAATAGAGTTTGAAGATGCGGGTCAATATCAGTGTGTCATTGAGAATGACATTGGGAAGATATTGGGGACACCGTCACTGCTTGACTTTGCTGGTATGTTTTATTATGATAATATGCCTTCATTATATACTGAAATGCTGCCTATGTCAACTACCACTATACTGCCAGGAGTGGTAAGAGAGAGTTCTAATATTTGGGCCAGTATCATTCGGTCACAAGGAAGATATTGTGCGCTTATTGCGGTGCTTTGCTGGTAAAATGTTGCTTGAAATGGAATTCCTTCTTGGCAAATCAAATAGTTTCGGCTGAAGTGTTGCAGAAGAAATGTTAGTTTAGATACTTGAAACAAATTTCTGGAAACACTTGTAATCGTCTGATCTTAAGGTATTGTCATCATATTGGATTTGATATTGTT
This sequence comes from Rugalucina vietnamica, assembly GCA_964017185.1. Classification (NCBI taxonomy): domain Eukaryota; kingdom Metazoa; phylum Mollusca; class Bivalvia; order Lucinida; family Lucinidae; genus Rugalucina; species Rugalucina vietnamica. Next base: position 7,552,601 of record OZ024875.1, read on the forward strand.
TTCAATATATTAAAATGTAAGTGTTGTAGGCCTATGTATTGAACTTTTTCAGCACTTGGAGAGTTTCCCAATATACCAGCAGCTCCTGTTAGACCTAAACAACTAGAAGGAGCTGTCATCGAATGTCCTACACTGCCTACTAAATTAGCACAAGGTATATTATGTTTAGATAATTGAGCCGCCTCATGAGAAAACCAACAATGTGGTTTCCGAACAGGTCTGACACAGACTGAGCTGTACAAGCACAGAAGATGGCTAGAGACTTGAAATTTTGGATAAAGAAAGAAGAGGAATTGTACTATCCTTGTAGCGAAAACAAAGATAACCGCGAAGCGATCTGCGTCTTTGTTTTCACATATGCAATATATTGAATTTCTCATGATGCCGCTTTTTGTAAGGTGTGACTTGAGAAAATAAAAGCCTCCACGGCATAGTGGTTAACTAAATCTACTTGTAAACCATGATTGACAGGTTCAAGTCCAGGCTTTTCCAGTCATAGGATAAGGTCCTGTCTCCATTTGACCTAAACTGATGTCCTGTCATATGACCTTTGCTGTTGAGTGGGACATAAAACATAAACACCATCACCACCAATCTGTTGAAAGTAGGTCACAGTGACCTATATATTATATTACAGGCCAAGCGATATTGCCTTAAATCTCTTGGACATTTGAAAGATACTCAGAGATAAAATTTGGGTTGGACCTAGATGACCAAACCTTTCAACACAAGATAAATGAAGGTCACTGCCACATGTATTTCAGTAATTTTATTTTTCATTTGATAACATAATCGATAAGCAACTTTGCTTTAATTATATAACCCCTCAAAAATATATTCTGATTTTGTAGTCAGCAATTTTCTTTGTGTATTGCAGATCTACGTTACCAGTGGACAAAATGTCACATCGACGACCATGAATGCATAGTAGGCGGCGTCAGAAAAGAATTTGTTCGTCCCGATCTAAACACCTACATATTCAACTCGGGCAATGGTAAACTGTACTTCTCGGAGGTGACGACGGCCGACAACGGCTACTACTACTGCGTGGCGACGCTGACAAACGTCAACCAGAATGACAATTATGATGGTGCCAGTCAACAACCTAGTAGAACCAGTCAGGGGATACTGTTGAATGTCACCGGCAGTGGTATGTGTTTTTGGATGATTTTTTATACACCTGGGCCTCTCTATAACACAGTTCATTACAACACGGTTTTGGAATTAATGCTGATCATTGTTGGACCCAAACTGGTCATTTTACACTATTTTTGGTATCTGTCTAAACATTTTATTATAACACAGATTGGATATGTAACACGGAAATTGGCTTGGACCCCAACAATAGTGTTATAAAGAGATTGTGGTGTACCTTTCTGTATGGTTTTAGGCAAGAAATCTCCAGTCTAAAAACAGCTTGGTCAAATGACTGTGTGTAATCCTTAGTTGTGTATTACAGAAGCGCTCAAAATTTACAAAACTTTAAATTTGTTGTATACCTAAAAATAAAACAAAACAATTTTCATAAAAGGGATTCTGCATGAAGTGGAATTGGAGACCTTGCCTTAACTCACGTTAACTCATGTATAGATAACACATCAGACTGTCCCTGAAGTGTTTGTGTGATCTGTCTTGGCATTGCTGATGGCATTTGCCTATCTGTAAATTTACTTTCATGTACATTATTGTAGGTGGTGGGGAGTTTGCCCCTCAGATACAGAATGGTTTTATCAATGTTGTCCCTGGGTCACCGCTGGTGGGCAAGACTGTCAGGCTGGAGTGCTTTGCCTATGGAACGTAAGTAAGGTGTTTGCTTCTCCCCTAGATTCAGAAAGGAGATGTACAGTAGCCTCGTGGTAAAATGGCAGACTCTTGGGGTCAGAGGCCAGTTGTTCAAAACTTTGTTAGCTTAACTTTACCTCAACTCGTTAAGTAAATGCGGACAACATAAGCAAATACACTTTTATTTTTTGTTGATAAAATGTGAGAATCCTTTGCAATTTGTTGATAAAATGTGAGAATCCTTTGCAAAGGATTCTCACATTTTATCAACAAAAAATAACATTGTATTTGTAATATTCATGTTTGAAATTTTAACAAATCGTTGCATTGCAAAGGATTCTCACATTTTATCAATAATAAAATAACATTGTATTTGTAATATTCATGTTTGAAATTTTAACAAATCATTGCATTGCAAAGGATTCTCACATTTTATCAACAATAAAATAAGATTGTATTTGTAATATTTATTTTTGAAATTTCAACAAATCATTTACTATGTTAATTTTGAACAACTGGGCCCAGATATGTGAACCCTATGGGTGCTGAATTGTGTCCTTGAGCAACCCACGATAACTCCCTGCAACACTGGTTATAATACCCGAGAATTGTTGGCTTCTCCTTGACATGAATGAAAAATTATTGACAGGGACATAAAGATAGAACCCAAACTAACAAAAGATACAGAATTTGTTTTATTCGTGTAGTCCCTGGATTACCACTGTTTTTTAATAAGAGGATAAAACATTCTTTTCCGTGCATTAACATTTGCCAAGCCCAAGGGCAATAATGTGTTGCAGCCCGAACCGCGTAGCGGTGAGGGCTGCAACACATTATTGCCCGAGGGCTTGGCAAACGTTAATGCACTTGGAAAAGAATGTTATATCGTCATTGTCATATACCTTTCCTCCAGCACATGTACATTTTATTTATTTATTTATTTATTGTAAATGCTATATCTTGAAATCGCGCATAATGACAATCCCACAACCGTTGATTGGTCAGTGATTAGCCGCAAAGTTAAATTAAGATGAAATATATGTCTGAAATGTACACCCACCTGCCATGTTAAATTTAGATGAATTGAACACATGTCAGTGTCCATAACATGTAAACAGGTGTATGTCATAGTCTCAGGGCAATAACACCATTATTGCCCTAGGGCAATAACACCCCCTAGGGCAATAACACCATTATTGCCCTGCTATGGTGTCATCTCAGGGCATTAACACCATTATTGCCCTGCTATGACGTCATCTCAGGGCATTAATGGTATTAATGCCCTATGACGCCTTAAACGGCAGAAAGTGCTGTCCGTTACAACACAACAAGTTTCTATTGTAGAGATACATTAGGTATATAACAATGGCCATTAAACTTAGAAAAATTTCCTTGCTTTTGTCCATTGTTCTCATAATTCAATAAAATTTGGGCCTTCTTATGAGAAAACCAACAATGTGGTTTTGAATAGGTAAGACACAAACTGAGCTGTACGAGTACAGAAGATGGCTAGAGTCTAGAAATTTTGGATATAGAAAGTAGAGGAATTTACTACAGTGGACTCGACAATGGCGAACCACTAAGAGGTCAAGCGCTATTATTTCAAACCATGGGAATGTTATTCTATTTGGTACTTAGAACATCTAACATACCTCAGCTGTACAGGAAAATAATAATTTTAGTTTATTCAATTTCTTAATGGGAGATAGCTCTGTTGATATGATACCTCCTGCATTAGACAATGGCGAACCAAACTCGACAATGGCAAATCAAATAGTCTATAGTCCAAATGAAACTATTTCAGAAGGTTATTTTTGCACACAAATGGTGCCATCGTTATGCGAAACCAAATGGTGTTCTATAATATTGTGTTAATTTGCTTTGGTGCTTTACGTTCACTGCCAACAGCAAATGCCCTATTGGAAAGGTCAATTATACCGATTTAAGCATGTCTTATTGCTTTAATGAATCAATGCAAGCCTAAAATCAAGAGTTAAACCACGACTTGCACCAATATTAGTTAGTTCATTGACCAAGCCAAATTGTTCTTGGGCGAGCCTTCCAACGATAGATTATCAGTACTTTGTGCACATTATTTTTACCACACAAAGTATGATTCGCTATTGTCGAATTTACATGTAACATCTTTCCACACTTATATATCTACCTTCAATGTCAAAACTTTTATCAAAAACATGCATAATGTATACCTAGGGATAATAGGCATTAAAGTAATGCAAAAATGGTTATAATAAAATGCTTAGAAAGGAGGTAAGAGATACATTTTTATTTTTATCTGAACGTCACTTTTTGCGGCACAATAAACTAGGCTTCTTAGTTAAGGGGTCAAGCGTTTCAGCATCCCTGATTTTATTGTCTGATGGAATTTTGACTCCATTCTTTTCCCAAACATCAAGGCATAGATGAAAGTAAATGACTGAGTTATATAATAGATAATATTTTGTCTACGTTTCAAGAAATTCTGCAATATCTTTACGAGTGATTCGCCATTGTTGATGATTCTCCATTGTCGAGTTCATTGTATCTGTGTAGTAAAAACAAAGATGCTGATCAGCTTCGCAGTTAAGGTTTTCTCATGATGAATCTTAATGTATGTTAACAGGTTGCCGTTGCAATACAAATGGACCATACCTAGTTCGTGGGATGTGGTACGGTACAGGTTAGTGGACAGTAACAGAATATTGATTATAGAGGATATACGACTGGACGACTCGGGGACTTATACCTGTACTGTGGAGGGGAAGGCGGGGCGGAACGATGAAACGTCGTTTACTCTTAATGTTGAATGTAAGATATCAGTTTAAACCTAAGATTTATAAAGATTTTATTCATAATGTAGTAAAATCATTATCTAGAACATAAGATTTTGTATGTTAGATAAGATTATTACTATTATTTAATACTGAATTGAATGAAGTAACTGCATGTTTTTGTGAATTGCCACAAGACAACACACTTTGATAATGCTATATTGAATATCTGAATGTTTTGCCGGAGTCAGAGACAAAAAACACAAAAAAAGGTTGTGTCATAATTTCTCACTCTTAATTTATATAAGACCCAACGGAGAAAAATTTGACTTATTTGTCCCATAATACTGATACAGTGTTTTGCAATTTCACAGTGTTTTGCAATTTCAGCAAAGCCAGAGTTTCTGTTAGAACTCCAAGACCAATTCCTAGACGAGGGAACAAAGCAATTGACCTGGCGATGTGAAGCCCGCTCCATCCCCTTCCCCCTCTATACCTGGTATAAGGATGGGGAGATGATCCAGAATAGCAGCAACGGGGACATCAAGGTTTTCCGTAACACATTACACCTGACCAATCTTAACGCAGCTATGGAGGGAATGTATCAGTGCGCCGCTAATAATACACATGGTGTTACATTTAGTTCGGCACAACTCAGGATTTTAAGTAAGTTTGAATAGAAGATAACAATATTAGGAAAGGGGACATCAAGGTTTTCCGTAACATGTAACACCTGACCAACCTTAATGCAGCTATGGAGGGAATGTATCAATGTGCCGCTAATAATACACATGGTGTTAGTTTTATTTCGGCTCAACTCAGGATTTTGAGTATGTTGGAATTTTATATAAGTTGGTAGTAATGGGGACGTCAAGGTTTTCAGTAACATTTTACATCTGACCAACCTTAACGCAGCTAGGGAGGGAGGAAATGTATCATTGTGTCATAATACAGAAGGTTTCACTTTCAGTTTGGCTCAGCTCCGGATTTTGATTTTGTCTATTGTGGATGATTTTTTCAGACTTTTGGCAGTACAAGCTGTCAGATTATATCATTACAGACTTTCATAATAGTTTGAAAACTGAAATTCACAATCATATTCTGTAAAAAAAATCTGTTTTCACAAAATTTTAACTCTTACTTCAGGTATACCACCAAGTTTTGACAAGTACCCGATGGAGCGGACCATGACCGGAGCTGAAGGTGGTAACATCACGATCGTGTGCCGACCCGAGGCGGCACCCTTCCCAACAATCTCCTGGTTCCACAATGGTGCCAACATGAACGTCGGCTATGACTTCACTGCCCGACAGCACATGACTCTCAGTGGCGACCTTGTGATGTCAGAGATGACGCAGGGTGATCGGGGGCTGTACGAGTGTAGGGTTTCTAACGTACATGGTGAAGCAAGGAACTCAACAATGCTCAATCTTGTTGGTTGGTTGGAATTTGATTATTTTAAAATCTACTAAGAATGATTATATTTTTTACTAAGAATGATTTAATTGTCCTGTGGACCTTTCCTCCATGTCTAAAAAACACTCTGTCGACAGAGTGAAAAACTAGGCATACGTGCGCAGTATGCATCCTTATCTGTATAGCTGTTCGCTGACATGCCTGAAAAATTGTTTGACTAAGGTATCAAGACCCAAATCAAAGCAACTTTCCAGCCTGAATTCTATGATCATTTGATAAATACATGTATTTTGATTGGTCCGGATGGTAGTGGGCATTGATAGCAAGTTTTTGGTATTGATAAACTAGTGGAATTGCAATTGTACACCATGCAGCCTCCTTGCTAACATGTCTTTATCACATAAAAATGCACTGTTTTAAGGTCGTACAGTGATCTACCGTGCACCAGTTCCTTCAACGGTTGATCTGAACAGAACAGCATTCATGTATTGCTCAGCATCATACCACTACAGCCTAGATTTGTCATACCAGTGGGCCTTTAATGGCCGAGTTATAAACCTGAACAACCATTTACATTATAGACAGGTAGGTGAACCACCCCTTTTTAAGCATCTTTGAAATTTATTTAAGGTATTTGTACAGATTGAGCAGGGTCCCAGCCCACTGGGCGCATGTGAGACATCCAAATTCTGCTTGTGGGTGTGCCAGATGCTTTTTCTTGAGGGCTCTCCCTTTTTTGTCCCACCTTTTGATTTGTCTGTCTCATATGAGCTGAAATAATCTTGAAAGGGATGTAAAACTGAATAGAAATGTATAATAGACATACTGTGTATGCTTCCTTCCAATGGAAGCTCTATCTGGAGGCACATTGCAACACATCAATTTCTTTAAAGCTTTATAGTGTGTGAGTGAGCTCTTAAATGAGCTTCAGTTAAACTTTTTCATCTTGAGGCTTTTAAATAAATGGTATTTGTATTGTTTTAGGGTGACCCACCGGAGAATCTGGGTGGGCTGTATATAACGTCAGCCCAGTTTGAACACGCAGGACTGTATACTTGTATAGCCAGAACACAGGTAGACTCTGCAAATGCTTCAGCCACACTTCAAATTTTAGGTAGGTTTTAGTTTTGTAATCACCCTTACCTGAAATAAAATCATAAAGGAAGTCTGTCCAAAGGTCTGTGAAAGGCATCAAATGGAAATTGAAAATCCCCTTATTCTAGAAAAGAACACATTACACATTTGTATAATTATAAATAGTTATAGACATGTCAAAGGAGCTTTTCATTTTGCAATCAACTGTGTGCTAGTTGAGCCACCTCGTGAGAAAACCAACAATCTGCATATGCGAAAACAAAGACGCAAATCAGCTTCGCAGTGATCAGCGCCTTTGCTTTCGCTACACGGATAGTACAATTCCTCTTCTTCCTAAATCCGAAATTTCAAGCTTCTAGCTCTTTTCTGTGCTTGTACAGGTCGGTTTGTGTCGGACCTGTTCGGAAACCACATTGTTGGTTTTCCCACGAGGTGGCTCAGTTATTAGTTTTTCAAAATGGTTTTGTCTATGCACAGTGCATTCTGTCTGAAGACGAGTAAGACAGATGAAATTCTTTCGTCAGCAGCCATGACAGAGCAATTGAGCCACCTCGTGGAAAAAACAACAATGTGGTTTTCCGAACAGGTCTGACACAAACCGGCCTATACAGCTACAGAGGCAGGCTAGAAGCTTGAAATTTTGGAGTTAAGTAGAAGAGGAATTGTACTATCCGAGTAGCGAAAACAAAGGCGCTGATCAGCTTCGCGGTTACCGCTAATCGATGATGGTGAAAATGCATAATTTTTGAGAATTTTTACCTCAGCATGAAGGTTTTGTCCCAGGTAATTTTGAGCAATCATGATTAGATAGTCAGAATTTAAAATTTTTGCGGGAAAATATTTACCTCCCTTCCATCAGATTTTTGTACAGGAAATCCCTATTCAAAAATGTTTTTGACCAGAATTTTTTTATTTGTAAACCGATTTTCAAAATTTTTGCTGCACTATTTGCGACAAACTAGATGCTTAATTGTGCCAAGAAAATATTTCTTCTACATCTGAACAGTTGTAAAATATTTGCGAAAAACCATTATCACACATTACGAAACAGACTTTAGCAAACCAACCATGTTATACTACCTTCAGGTCCGCCACCAGAAGTAGCAGGTGTCACTGCATACAAGCGCACCGATGCCACGGGCAATATGATGGATGCGGGAGTTACGCTGAGTACCCGGGATGTTGTCCTGCGCTGGACTGACCCGCTCAATACACACGGTGACCCGATCAACAGCTACATGATCTTTGGTCAGACCAACTACAGCGATACCTGGCATGTCCTGTTTACTAGTAAGTGAAATAGTCACGTAATAAGCATCATTGATTTTAGAAAGTGTTGTTGAATACTATAGGCATTTGTCTATTATGAGAGAAACAAAGCTGCACATCAGCTGAAAAATAATCATGCAGCTCCTGTGCTACTTTGTTTGCCTGACTTAACGTAAGTGATCTAATTCAATAATACTTTATTTATATTGTATAGCCATCTTTTATAGCTTAGCAGGCTGGTTAGTTTTCAACTACACAATTAATTTACAAGAAATGTTAGGGAACCAAATTCTATGAAGGGCAAATGTTTTAGAAGAATGGACTGCAGTTATAACAAAGCTTGCATACTTTACCATGTTGTTTTTCCCTTGTCCATAAATTCAAAAGAACAATACGTCAGTGGGCACTAAATTCTGGTTAACTTCATTTGATATGCTTGCTCAAGAACAATACACATGTTTCCGAGTAACTGATGTCCTGACAACCTCAGCTGTTTGCTTCACATGCAAAGCAAAAACATGAATAAAACATAGTTTTTAAATTTTCAGATGTACCTCATCAAGATACAGTCATACCGGGCATGTCAGATGGCCAGCGACGACAGTATGTGATACCAGGTCTAAAGGCTGGGGTGTCATACAAGTTTAAGGTTCAGGCTGTCAATAGATTTGGTGTTGGATTGCACAGTAAACCTACTAGTAAGTACATGTACCCCACCCCTGACCAAGGTCCTTGACACGACTGTTGTAAATTCAGAAATTTTCGCATGACTTTTATTTTGCAATTTTCATTTTCTGAATTATTTGCGAAGTCTTGAATTCGCTAATGAGTGTTTGAGTACTCATTATGGCTCATAGCTTCTTTGTTAGTGAGAACATCTAATTCGCGAGGCAACAAACTCACGAATATTGGCGAAAATGAACTTTTCGCAAACATTTCTGAACCTACATTATGTGACTGCACAGTTGATATTGTATTTTTGTGTTGATGCATATGAAAAGCCATCATGGTGTAGTATTTTGTTAATCAGATGAGACTATTTAAACAGTGGTCAGGTCCTTGTATGTCCTTAGCTGTCGGTGGGTTGTAAAACCCTAAGACAAACAAGCAAAATCACATATGCCGCCACATAAGAAAACCAACAACATGGCTAAGCGAAAACAAAGGCGCAGATCAGCTGTGCAGTTATTGCACAGCTGATCAGTGCCTTTGTTTTCGCTGCTCGGATGGTACATTTCCTCCACTAATTATACCGAATTATAATCAGGATTCTAGCTTTCTTCTGTGACTGTGATCAGTTATCCAACTGTCATATTTTAGGTGCCACAGTTATCCCTGGTGCTGCCCCAGATGTACCCCCAAGGAATGTAGGGGGAGGAGGGGGGAGTGTGGGGACACTCAGGATCACCTGGGACCCCTTGCCCCCAGAGGACCACAATGGCTGGGGTATAGGCTATACTGTGGAGTGGAGGCTCAAACCTGCACCGGGAGAACAGGCTTCTAATAGAGGCTGGACCACGGTAAATACTGAGGGATAAAGGGGGGGGGGGCTGGGGAGTAGGTTACACTGTTGAGTGGAGGCTCAAACCTGCACCTGGGGAACAGGCTTCCAATAGAGGCTGGACCACGGTAAATACTGAGGGATAAAGGGGGGGGGGGGTTGGGGTGTAGGTTACACTGTTTCCCTGTTGAGTGGGAGCTCAAACCTGCACCTGGGGAACAGGCTTCTAAAAGGGGCTGGACCACGGTAAATACTGAGGGATAAAGGGGGGGGGGGCTGGGGTGTAGGTTACACTGTTGAGTGGGAGCTCAAACCTGCACCTGGGGAACAGGCTTCTAATAGGGGCTGGACCACGGTAAATACTGAGGGATAAAGTGGGGGGGGGGCTGGGGTGTAGGTTACACTGTTGAGTGGGAGCTCAAACCTGCACCTGGGGAACAGGCTTCTAATAGGGGCTGGACCACGGTAAATATTGGCGGGCGGATAGGGTGGGGGGAGCTGGGGTGTAGGTTACACTGTGGAGTGGAAGCTCAAACCTGCACCTGGGGAACAGGCTTCTAATAGAGGCTGGTTTATGGTACAGTTCAACCTCATTATAACGCGCCTCACTATAGTGCGGTTTTCAATATAACACGGCCATGTCATGGCTCCCAAATCAATTATTTTGCTATATGTCTATTGTAAGTAACCTCATTATAACACGGTTCACTTATAACACGGTCTGTTTCCATGGACCCCAAAGATAGCGTTATAATGAGGTTGACCTGTAAATACTTGGGGATAAGGGGGATGGGGGCGTTGGTTACACTGTTGAGTGGGGGCTCAGGCTTGCACCCGAAGAACAAGCTTCTTAATATTTAAAAAAAAACAAACAGTTATTATCAAAGAAAAACTGATATTGTTTCTTTGAAAAAATACGATTTCTGCAAATATGTGACTATCACTCATATTTCATACAAGATTTTCTATACATTCAGTATTTAATGAAGGGAAAATACAATCACCATCTAGATAGTAAGTTAACTTTACTATGTCATATGCACCAAGAAATTGTAAAACAAATCACCCTGATTCTCAGAAATGATATAAACTGAAAGTTTAATTTTAGCATTGGAAGTTCTCACAATATTTGTTTGATTTTCAGGACATAGTCAATGGGAATGTTGGAGAATACTCCACTACGATAGGGAAAGATAACTATTACCTGGCCTACAATGTTAGAGTTACCCCCTTCAATCATTTTGGAACTGGTCAACCTGGATACAATGACACAGTCTACTCTGCTGAAGAAAGTAAGATACAATGTTTTTCTATTGATATTATTCCATTTTGATCTTTTAGTGTAAGTAAATCATATACACATCTATTTTAAATGCAAAACATGACAAGGAACATTGTAAATTAGTTTTTAATGCCTATTGCATAAATGTGTATGCTGAGCTTTTCATTGAGTCAGAACTGACGGTCCTCTGAATACTTTTGAATTTAATGCATAGGCTTTATACACTCTTAGACACAATTTGGGATGAAAGCTATAAGCACTGCATGACTGTGTTTTCAGTGCCTATTGGTATACCTAAGAATGTGTATGCAGAACCGTTCAACGAGTCGGCACTGACAGTTCACTGGATACTGATACTTGAGAATGTAACACATGGACCTTAAACACTGTTAGACACAATTTGGGTTGATAGCTATAAGCATTACATGACTCTATTTTCAGTGCCCATTGGTATACCCAAGAATGTGTATGCAGAACCGTTCAATGAGTCAGCACTGACGGTCCATTGGATACCAGTACAGGACACTAGAGAAGCCATGAGAGGAAGATTGAAGGGATATAAGGTAGAGTCTTAAAAACAGCTTAGTTATTCTTTTCGTGCATGTGAAATGTTTTATCATAATGGTAGATAAATATATCGACTTGGTTCTCCTTGTATTCGGTTATTATTGTCCTATGAAGTGTGAGACTGTAGAGACAGCAGCCAGGCCCCGAGGTTATAGAACTTTTTTCAAGCTCAGCTCAGGTGAGCATGAAATTTCAACTGCTAATAAATGTTGAAATAATCAAAATTAGTGGAAAATTCCAGCTCAAAACTCAAAAACTAGTAATTTATCCTGCTCATAAATGTTAATAATTGTTGGCATTTTAACATTTATGAGCAGGATAAATTTTAGTCTCAGCTGAGTTGAGCATGAAAAATGTTTTATTACCTTAAGGCCAGGTTTCTGAAAGTAAAAGTCCAACGAGCAAGACACTAAGCATCCCATAATAGTGGTCAAGTATCCAGAAGGTTTTGGTTCAGTCCTTTTGTAACTGAAAGATTGTTGCTTGTTACAAACACAAACATACTTATTCTTAACTTAAAATATGGCTTCATTTATTACAGGTCAACTACTGGCTCAAGAATACAGAAACCCAACTGGACGCTCTACAGTATATTGTTTACCATCAGACAGACAGAGCCACCATAATTGGGTTACAACCAGATACTTGGTATACAGTGACTGTCATAGCGTTTAATAATGCGGGAAACAGTTTAAAGAGTGAAGTGGCACATCAACAGACTGACAGATCAGGTATAATTGCCTCCCTTGTGATTGATTTTGAGTTGCTACCCTTCTTGTAATAGTTGGTCAGCCATCTTTTAGGTCATCTTGAAATTACATATAAAGTCTGTAATAGCATTGGATAATGCGGGAAACAGTTCAAAGAGCAAGGTTGCACATCAACAGACTGACAGATCAGGTAAAATTGCTGGCCATGAATGAAAATTTAAAAATCACCTCCTTTCAATGATATGTGATAAGGATTAGCTTACCTGGATTTTTAGAGTTGTTTATGCACTAGTCATTTGTTACCAGTATCCCTCAAGTCCTGTTGATATTAGGGACTTAAATTGCCTTTTCATCCAGCAAACCTCTTTTTCTGGCTCCACACTGTTGGGACAGTCATTTGGCTACATCTCTGTCAATTTCCATTGCTCATTTCCGCAACTATTCCCAGGTTACAGGTGCATAACTTTGAAAAATGAACCGCCACATGGAAAAACCAACAATCTGCATTGGCGAAAACAAAGGCGCAGATCAGCTTCGCAGTAACTGCGAAGCTGATCAGCACCTTTGTTTTCGCTACACGAATAGTAAAATTCTTCTACTTTCTAAATCCTAAATTTCCAGCCTCTAACCATCTTCTGTGACTGCACAGCCTGGTTTGTGTCAGACCTGGCCGGAAACCCAAATTGTTGGTTTTCTCACGCACAGGCTCAAATTCTCTTGCAGCTCCTCTGAATTACCCAATCAACATTGAGGTTTATCCGCATGCCAAAGATGCTGTATATGTCAAATTTAGAGGGGTCAGCACGGGAGTTTGGGAGGAGCCCCTACTGGGATATAAGGTAATAATCATGAGAATTGTGAAAATATTTGATTGTTAATACAAGAAACTGTTTCCTTTTGATTTGATAGTTGAAAGAATCTGATGGTGAGCATACATAGAAAACTCAGATTGACAGGAGATCAGTTTCGGTATACCTCAAGGATCAGTGCTTGGCCCTGTCTTATTTTTGATCTATATTAATGAAGTGCCAGACAAACAGGAACCATTTGTACAATTTTCATGAATGATTTCAAAGGATCAGAATGGCATTTAAAATATTTGGCTTGAAATCTGTGGCCAGAGATTTACTGTTGTATTTCATAGATAAATGTACTGGCTAATAGGCTCATAAATGAAAATTGTCATGAGAAATGGATTGTTGTAGTTAGTCTGTATATCCTAGGCGTCTTGAAAGAAAAGCAATATGAGCTACCACATGGGAAAACCAACAATCTGCATAGGCAAAAACAAAGGCGCAGATCAGCTTTGCAGTAACTGCGAAGCTGATCAGCGCCTTTGTTTTCGCTACTCGGATAGTACACTTCCTCCTACTTAAATCCCAAATTTCAAGCTTCTAGCTCTTTTCTGTGACTGTACAGCCTGATTTGTGTCGGACCTGTTCGGAAACCACATTGTTAGTTTTCCCACGAGGCGGCTCATATGTTATTGTATATTTCTAGATCCGCTACTGGCGAGACTCGGATGACATCAGAAATGCCAAGGACGTTAACACAGAGAAGCGGACATACGGTCATATCTACCAGCTGCAGCAGAACACGCTGTATCATCTCAGGGTGCTAGGTTACAGTATGGGAGGGGATGGCAAGATGAGCTCTCCTCAGACTAGGTTTTCTCTCATGAGTAAGTTGGCAACATTCATCTTTAAAATGTAGAAGCCTCTTTGGTGTAGTGGTTAAGCTACTTGCCTTGTAAAGCAGGGATTTGGGTTTGATTCCAGGCTTCTCCAGTCTGTTGGATCCGACTTTGAACTTAGGTTCCATCGCCACATAACTTACTGAGCCAGTTAGCTCTTTAAGTACATCAGAAGTGGGGAGGCAGGGATACAGGGGGGAATTAGACATCAAATAATCCCAATTCCTGAGACTTAAAACAGAGCACCTACTTCAGGAGATGGGAAATTCGTGAATACTTAATTGAATTATATAACAGGATTGAAAGTCTGACCAAGGAATCAGCCACTCTGGGAGAAAACAGTGATCCAATCACAGGTAGTTTACCCCAATTTATTGTTCATTATTTTTCCAGTCACAAAGATTGTAACAGTCTTCCATCATTACAGTTATACCTCGACCATGGGACTTTAATAATCCAGTATGTCTATAATTTGGCATTACTTGTTAGATTGTTAGATACTAACATTTATTGTGATGTTTTTGTTTTTCAGGGGATAGAGTTGCTCAGATAAACTGGGATCCCTCGACGACAGAGATTGTCACTGTCTTCCATGATTATAGCTATAACTCAGCAGTGGGGCTTTCATCTCGCACCACTTTAGTCCTGTTTGGAGTTGCATGGCTCATTATGTATTGGATGGTAGGGAAGTGATGAAGTCGAAAAGTTATTATGTGTGCCATGTAAGAGTCAGCGTTGATCTGAATGAAAATAATATGAGCCTTTGCATGAGAAAAGCAACAATTTAGGTTTCCCAACAGATCCGACACAAACCAGGCTGTGCAGCCACTGAAGATATGTAGAAGTTTGAAATTTCAGATTTAGAAAGAAGAGGCGTGCTACTATCTGTGTAGCAAAAACAAAGGACTGATCAGCTGTTACTGCACAGCTGATCTGTGTCTTTTGTTTTTGCATATGCTTATTGTTGGTTTTATGATGCAGGGGCTCAGATATAAGTGGAGGTTACACAAAAAAAGACACAAGATGGATACTTGGGATTAAGGGATCAACAAGGGAAATCTTTGAAATCGTATGAATTCCATTTTAGTAGATTTGTATCAAGTGAGGGTTTGTGTCCGATTTCAGAACAAGCATTGAAAGATTGTTAGAGAAAAGGTGCAAATTAGTAATTTAGCTGTTGCCAGAAAATGTTACAACTACAAATCCAGTGTCCTGCTAGCATAATAGTAATAATTATAATAGTAATAATAATACCAATGTGAAAAATGTGCTGTTATTAAAAGTTTATTATCAATATTTGTTAACCGTCTCTGCAATATTGACAACATTGTTTACAAATGACCTGCCAAATACACTTACAATCAAAAGTTGTTTTCATGTTCAAAAGTGTTGAAAGTTCTTTTGTTCTCAGATCTACCTCAGACTTTCCATGTTTAAGTTTATTCTGTCAGAAAGTTGTGAAAATCTTAGTAGGAATCAGACGTTTTAGTGTTATAACATGTACTTTTAATTTGTAGCAAAAACAATGTTTGAAATCCTTGTTATTTTTTATAATCATGTATGATATGATCATGTATGATTTGTCAAAGATGATTTATATGTACTTAGACTTGTTTGCAATGTTGGTGCTTTTATTTTTTTGCCTCACAAACTACTATATCACATTTAGTTTGTTGGAATGAAAGCAAAAATGTCTAAAAAAAAAAAAGGTTCTTAAATTGACCAGGCATGGAATGCATAGACTAGTCTGTATTTTGTTGTTTAGTCCTGTACGAAAGCATAAAATACACATTATCCTTTGGTACTTAATGTTATATGTATGTTATTGCCTTCTTGCAATAGTTGCATTTAAGTTCTGCAATAACCAGAATTTTGATACTCACTGTTTTATAAACTATTCTTGCATTATTGTAATACATGAATTATATAATTATAATCATTATTGTCATGTATATTAAATAGCATTTTAGATAATAAAATTTAAAGCTTGGTCCTTTGGAAGCAGTGAAAATGTTCAAAGGGAGGTAGTATGGGCCATATTGAGAATTAACATTACGAAAACTTGCCCATGCAAAATACAGAGATTTTTTTCAGCTGTAAAAATTGAAAATTTTGTTGGATTTTTTAAGATATTTTTCTTATTTTTGCTCAAAACATAGATTGTGGGTACACGTTAGAACCACCTCGCCGAGGCGGTTCTAACGAGTACCCACAATCTATGTTTTGGAGCAAAAATAAGAAAAATATGTATACCCCTGCATACCCCAGTTTTACTATATAAAAGTGGGGTATAAGGGGGTATTTATTTCACGGACATGTTTTTCTGATGATAGAGTCTGGATGATACCAAAAGCGCCTGTAGTTTGTAGATTTTGATACAAAAATATTTAAAGAAGATCAAAGGTTTAGAAAATGAAAATGTGCCTTTTGAAAGTTGACTTGGGCCTTTTGTATGAAATCCAAACTCTTTCATGGAAATGATTTGCAATAGTAAGAATTGTATTCATGATTTTATGAATTAATAATGAGAATATAATTTATAATTGTTTCCATGGTTTTATGATATAATAATTTAAGTATGATTTATATTGTCATGATTTTGTAATAATTTATAATAATGAGAATATTATAGTGCTAGTCTAAGCCTGGTCACTCCTAAATGATTGTCTCGTGATTTATTCTAATTATATCAGTGTTTTGTATATAGATATATTTTTTATACTCAGCGATATGAAATCTCAATTTTTTTTATTCATTGTGTGAATAAATATCTCATTGTAATAAGGCAATGCTCATTAGGTAAGAATCATGTTATATCCCCCACTCTACAAGTCTGGTACCGCAGTGGCACAGCAATAGAACATTGGTAGAACATCAGACTCTGAATTGAGAGGTCGTGGATTTGATCCCCACTGGAGGCACTATGTTGTGTCCTTGAGCAATGCATATTAACTCCTCAGAGTACTGGATAATACCAGGAAGCAGTGGCTCCATCCTGTCATGACTGAAAAATTGTTGACTGGAATGTTAAACCTCTAAACAAACTAACAAATTACTACTAGTCTGGTTACAGTCTGAATTAATTTTAAAATATGTTGCAAAAGCATTGTAAAATTTACAATAAAGATTCTCGAAATTCAACTGAATAAAACTGCTGTTTGTTTATTTGGCAATGGACATTTTAAATTGAGTAATAGTAAAAAAAAAAGTCATCGACTAATATCAATTTTTTTCCTATCTTGTGTATATTTCATAGAACTGCACTCAATTTGGAATTTGTGTTTAATTTTCATACTATAAAGAAAGTCTTAACAAGTAGTTTGCCATATTCAATATTTCGGCATTGCTGTTTTTAGCTGTTTTAAGCTTTCTTGAAAATGGTTGTTCAAAGTAGACAGTTTTGGTACAATTTACAAATTTCTTTCAGCAACTAGAAAAACAACTGCAATGAATCAGTTAATGTACATTACGAAAACACGCCTATATAATATATAGATTTTTCTTATATTGTAAAAATTGAAAATTTTCTGCAGAAAAAAGTTTGATATTTTTCTTATTTTTGGTCAAAACATAGATCGTGGGTACACGTTAGAACCGCCTCATCGAGGCGGTTCTAACATGTACCCACAATCTATGTTTTGGAGCAAAAATAAGAAAAATATGTATACCCCTGCATACCCCAGTTTTGCTATATAAAAGTGGGGTTCAAGGGGGTATACATTTCACGGAGATGTTTTCCTGATGTATGTGTCATGTATGATAATTAAGTTAAAAGGGCCTGTTACAGGGTATGGGAAATTAACATGGGAGTTTGCCCACGCATGGAATTTTATGAAATTATGTACATTAATTGTCTTGGTTATGACTGCTATGATAATGGTGTATTCCCTTGTAAATTCAATTCCACTGGCAAATTATGACGTAATATATGACGTCACTATGATAGCTAAGGGCACCCCACTTTAAACGTTTCTATAGTGAACAACGATTCATAAAGCAAATGTTGGAAGCTTTCCAGAAATAAAGTTGTCATTGGTAAGTTTGCTGATACTATAAATGACTTTGTTGGTATCAAGATAGTGGAGGAGCAGTCATTTCCATGTACATGTAACCCCAATTTTCACCTGCTTATTTTAAAAGAGGTAGAATTTGAACTAAAATTTTTCTGTGTTCCAGTCTTTGTCAAGACACCATTTTAATATAAAAACTGCCCACATATGTTAGGAATATATTCCTGAAATTTCACGAAAATCGTGGACCGGTAACATGGTGTTTTGTTACATTCATTACACATGACCCTTATTCATCCAAATGTTAACTTTTCACTAATAATTACAAAGTACTTTGATAATTGATTTATGACTGTAGGAGTTTTACTGTAGGCTAAATATAAGCAATTAATATTATTAAAGCATGTTTTTAATGAAATCCAACACACAGACCTTATACCCTGTTACATAAGTTACCGTTTGGACAGACTTAAAATAATTTAAAGATTTCAATAAAGTTTTGTGTTTAAACATCACATAAGTATAACTGCAGGGTTTAAAATGCAATATTATTGATCTTCCTGAATTCAGAAGTTGTCTGTCAGTACTCTTTTTATTTGTTACATATGTTACATTTAGCGCAAACATGTACTGTGAACAATTTTCATATGATACGACCTTTGAGCTGATTTTTTTTCTTCTTATTTAAAAAGGATGTTATATGTGACTAGTTAATACACATGCTAAACCATGGGGCTCTTCAATTGCATTCAATTTATCCTTATTTAATTAGCATTTTACAAAATTATAAATTAAGAAATTACATTTCATTGAACATCACAATACATGTACCGCGATATTAATCTCAAGAAAAGATTATAAGCTCATAACCCAATCTGTTTTTCTGACATTCATTCACCATTCAATGCTTTATATTTATGCAAACCCTATCTTAGTACTTTTGCAGGCTTGTGTAACCAATAAGAACACATGATATGCAAGATTAATGTTTGTATTTGTATGAAAGGAATCTAATTTGTCTACAAGATGTTTGTCATGATATTACAGAACGTACTTTATTAAATCTATTTTTTACCAAGAAATTATTAACTTGAATATTCAGTTTTGATTGATGTAATGTATGTAACGTACAATATATATGTTTTAAATAGGCTGAATATAGGAAGAGGATTTGCTTTAACGATAAAACATACTTCATAATCAGCCTAAGTGCATACATTTTATAAGAGATTTTGGTTTGGTGTTTATTTTGCATGCATTTATGTGGGTAACGTATGTAATGCAGTGATGTTGTATTTGACTGAATGCTTTAAATGCTTAAAATACTTATGGCATATGACTTAACATAATTTATGTCTGTTTTAGTTTCATGTAAAGATCAAAATCAGATTGTATGTTGAAAACCAAAGTTATAAAATTTGGGTACAGTAAGCGATATAGGAGGTACTCTAGCTTTCCCTGTAAAAAATAAAACATGGAATTGGTATGTTAAAGTAATATACACTGAACATTTGTCTGTATTTCCACTTGTGTCTTTTACAATAAAATACTATTGGTCCAAGAGTAAGAAATAATAACATCAGATTCAGTTTATCACTACGAAACAATTCCACATGGACCTCCCTGTCTCACTCCTATATGAGAAGCATATATATGATTATCAGTTAAACAAAGTTAAACATCCTCTATTATTTTATCATAAGAATAATTCAGAACTTTAAGCATTGATTCAGCTGAAGGCAAACTGTAAGCCATTTGGTCTCACTGCTATTTTAGAATTACTTTATATCGTTCTAAACCTAAAGAAAACAGTCAAGGGTGAAAAACAGATGGTAGAAAACCATAATGCATAACATCTTTTTGGCAAAAGTAAGCAATGGCCAATAGCTGCTGCAATTAGAACCAAGGTTCAACCTAAAATCCCATGTGGAAAACAATGAAATAACAAATAGTTACTTGTATAAAGAGAATGTACAGTTTGCCAACAGAACAGCTATTTCCCAACAGGTGGCCACTCAGTTACATAAATGTAACTGCATACATATGCCGTTCAGGGTTGTCTTAGCACAATGTGTGTCATAAATGTGCATTATGGTCATAATCCAAAACCTTTTTGCGATGTTTTGGAGCAATTTCAACATTTTGTTAAAATTATGAAAAGTGACCTACATGTATACAATGTAAAAAATGACAATGTTACCGGCTTTGAATTATCATGAAATTTTGCTCATATCAAGAGGATAGATATGGCATATTTTTATGCATATATGGTATCTTGACAAAGACTGGAACATACTTATCTTTTAAGTAGAATTTGGTATTTTTTCTAAATTTTCGAGAAAAAATTGAGAAATTTTATAATTATTTAATTAGGAAATCAATATAATACTTCTGTAAAATGATTTTATGGTATAAGTTTAATGCCTGAGATGTTCTCGAGACAACCCACTTGACAAATCTTAGAAAATTATAAAACTTAAATTTTACGACACACAAAGATGAGGGCAGGTATCATGTCATTGTGGGAGTGAGCCAAGGTTGTCTCCTGAGTCCTATAATTAATTATTTAATTCAATATATACATTTTCGTAGCTCATATATGATGACCTACTTATGTGTAAAATTTAAAGAAAATCCATGCGTGGGCACATTTGTAACACCCCCTTTGAAATGAAACTCACAATGTCACAAAATAGTAAAATTTTGGTTTAGTTCTGTCTGAAATTTAGTTTTGCCATGTATATTTGCAGGTGGGGTTTAGTGTTAAATCATAGAATGACTCAAACCAAATTATCTGATTGACCAATTGCAATATTTCTTATTGAGACTTTTTCTTTCCAAGTTGGTGCTTTATTTAGATTATTTCATTCAATATCATTGTTGCTTCTTCTTTTGCCTCAAATGTCTTACAAATATTATTACAACACTTTTAGCAGTTGGTTAAAAGGTGTTTAAAATGCATCAATATTTCTTCTTTAAGACATGAAGATGCTCTTGTTTTCATGTAAATGCTGGTTGTGGGGCGGGGTGGACATCAAAACTAGTCAACATAATTGGATTGGTGTTTGTGTTTTAGCTCACCTGAGCCGTCAGGCTCACAAGGTGAGCTTATAGTATACCCATGCTCCGTCGTCCGTCCGTCGTCCGTCCGTCGTCCGTCCGTCCGTCGTCCACCATTTTCAAAGATCTTCTCCTCTGAAACCGCTTGGCCAATTAAAGCCAAATTTTACATGAAGCATCTATGGGAAGGGGGAACCAATGTGTATATAAATAATCCAGGTCACATGACCAAGATGGCCGCCATGCCCATATGTGGTAAAAACCCTTCAAAAATCTTCTTCTCCGGAACCACTGGACCGATTTCAACCAAACTTGGCATGAAGCATTAATGGCTCAAGCACTACAATGTGTATATAAATTATGACCCTATGATGACCTTGACCTATTTTACGGCAAGGTCAACATAGGTCGCGAATGCATTTGAATGGAAAAATTGTTAAATTGTCATTTAAAGGAAAAATCTTGCAGAAAATGAGCAGTAGGACTGAATATTAATGATTCTGAAAAAAATTGGGCACCAGGGGCTCATCCGCCCCCACCCCAGGGCAATATACATGTATATCTCCATAATATTCAAACATCTTCTCCTCTGAAACCGCTTGGCCAATCAAAGCGAAATTTTATGTGAAGCATCAATAGGAAGGGGTAACAAATATGTATATAAAAAATCCAGGTCACATGACCAAGATGGCCGCCATGCCCATATATGGTAAAAACCGTTCAAAAATCTTCTTCTCCAGAACCTGTTGACTGATTTCAACGAAACTTGGCACGAAGCATCGATGGCTCAAGCACTACAATGTGTATATAAATCATGACCCTGTGATGACCTTGACCTATTTTACGGGAAGGTCAACATAGGTCACCAATGCATTTGAATGGGGAAAACTTTTCAAATGTCATTTAAAGTGAAAGTCTTGCAGGAAATGGGCAGTAGGACTGGATATTAATGATTCTGAAAAAAATTGGACCCCAGGGGCTCATGTGCCCCCACCCCGGGGCAATATACATGTATATTTCCATAATATTCAAACGTCTTCTCCTCTGAAACCACTTGGCCAAACAAAGCCAAATTTTAAGTGAAGCATCTATAGAATGGGGGAATCAATGTATATATAAATAATCTAGGTCACATGACCAAGATGGCCGCCATGCCCATATATGGTAAAAACCCATCAAAAATCATCTTCTCTGAAACCAAGACTGATTTCAAGTAAACTTGGCGTGAGGCATCGATGGCTAAAGTACTCCAATGTATATATAAATCATGACCCTGTGATGACCTTGACCAAGTTTATGGCAAGGTCAACATGGGTTGCCTGTGCATCTGAATTGGGAAAACTGTTAAAATGTCATTTGAAGGAAAAAGCCAACAGGAAATTGGCAAATGGACAGAATATTGAAGATTCTGAAAAAAGAAAATGGCCCAAGGGCTTATCTGCCCCTGCACTGGAGTTAAATACCATAATATTCAAACAAGTTTATTGGTATATGCAGCTGATCTCAGGTGAGCGTTTACAGGACCATTGGTCCTCTGGTTTGTATGTTTTGCAAGAATGAACAGCATTTAATATAGTATATCCTGTCAGACAAGAAGCTCAGACTTACCTGATGTTTTAGAATTTGCACTGGCAAAAATGATTATTGGTTTGTTTATTTTGCTAGTACAGTTTATGAAGGTGTTCCATGCTTTATAACAAAATGATGGAATGATGCTTTTCCAGTTGTAACTTTGAGATCATAATATTCTCATGAAATTGCAATATAATTATATTCAATTTACATGTACCTGTATATTCAATGCTTTTGTTTGTTTGAGCTTGCTTTGAATACCTGAAAATGAGAATTTAATGCATTCCAGATTTATTGTTATGACCAAAACTTACTCATTTACACACTCAACCGTTTTAGCTTTACCTCATCCAAGTGAAAGTCTAGTGTAGTCACATATCTTACAAATGTTTTCATGGTGCAATAGTATTCTTGCCCACTTTACGTCTCTGTCTCTTTAGCATCTCAAATGTAACTAAAAATGTCAAGAGTAAATCCTTTCTTCACAAGTATGCAGTCATTTACGATTCATGTTATTTATTTTTCTATTTTTTATTCCCAAAGAATTTTGTTCACTTTACTTTGTCTTCAGTCGTCAGAATTATTGGAAAGAACATATCATTTTTATTCATTCACATGTATACCCAGTTGTCTTATTTATACTACTCAAAATTTGCTATGGATAAGAAAGAACTTTTGAGTAAAAATTTTTTTATCAACAGTTTTAATATAATAGAGCAATTCTGCTTAAAAAGTTTGAAGTATTTCAAAAAGCTTTGTAAAATATTGATCTCTTATAAATTGATTAACTGTTACGTTTGCAAGTAGCTTGAAATGTTAAAATCATTAAGATCCTAATAGCAAGTTTTGAGTAGTATACAATTTGAGCCGCATCATGAGAAAACCGACATTCTGCATATGCGAAAACAAAGGCGCAGATCAGCTTCGCAGTACCTGCGAAGCTGATACTGCGAAGCTGATCAACGCCTTTGTTTTCACTAAAGGGATATTACGATTCCTCTACTTTCTAGAAATAAAATTTCTATTCTCTAGCCATCTTCTGTGCTTGTACAGCTCTGGTTGTGTCTAACCTTTTAGGAAACCTCATTGTTGGTTTTCTCATGACACAGTTCAATTTATTTTTATAGCAGAATTCCAGAACCAGCATTCCAGTCGTGCATATCAAATCTTTTTTACTTGTACTTTGTTTTATAGTCACATGTACAGCAATAATTCTTTTACAAATAAATTACCAAAACATGAACAATTTGACTTGGTTTTTTCATTCCTAATTTTCAAATGTAGCTCACCTGAGCCAAAATTCTGTAATTTCTGTGAAGGCAACATACAGCAGCTTATTATCGACCAAGTGCTTTCCTTGAGATTGTTGCACAATGAAAATTCTTTCCTTGAAGTTGTTGTTCAAGGAAAATTCCATCAGTAATGCATCGACATGACCAAGGAGGGGCCTCACTGTGCCTTTATCAACTCATTCCTTTCATGTGGTCCAACACATTCCCCACTTGCCCAATCATATGGAAGGCCAGGGCGACATGCTAATTGCTATTTGTTAAATGCTAAATGTGTATTGCAAAATGATAAATTGTAGCTAAGAATTTCTATAAGGGCCCCGCCTCGGGGGCGTCATGGGAAAAACTTTAAAAAATCTTCTTCTCCGAAACCACAAGGCCCAAAGCTTTCATATTTTGTTTTTAGCAATGTACAGTGGTCCTCTTTATAAATCCTGCCAACTGTGCCCCTGGGGTCCATACGGGCCCCGACCCAGGGCGTCATGGGAAAAACATAAAAAAAATCTTCTCCGAAACCATATGGCCCAGAGCTTTCATATGTTGTGTGGACCAATGTATAATCCTCTCCTTTATAAATGCTGCCAACGGTGCCCCTGGGGGTCCGTACAGGCCACGCCCCAGGCATGTCATTATCTACCATAGACTTATAATGGAAATATATGAAAAAATCTTCTCTGCAACAGCATGACACAAAGCTTATATATTTGATATACAACATTGTCATGTGGAGCTCTACATAAATCCTGCCAATGTTGCCCCTGGGGTCAAATATGGCCCCACCCCGGGGGTCATTATAGGACCCTGACCTTGTTAGATGATTTTTCACGTGAACCAAAATGGCAGAATATGGCCCCACCCCGGGGGTCATTATAGGACCCTGACCTTGTTAGATGATTTTTTCACGTGAACCAAAATGGCAGAAAAGAGGATACACAATCCAGACAAGAGCTCTTCTGCTGATGTAAGTAGGGTTTCAAGGTCACATGACCAAGATGGCCACCATACCCATATATGGTTTAACCCCAATTACTTTGTCCAGTGACTGTACTCGTTGACTCTCAGGTGAGCGATCGTTGCCCCTGGGCTACTTGTTTTTGTTTCCACGACGGTTGGAAATTCATCGAACAGAACATTTCACTCTATCTGTGGAAGTCTGTCGATTGCATATTCATTGATGCTTGGTGGTTGATTCAGCACACTATTGAAGTGTTCTGCCCACCTATCCAATAGCCTCTTCCTCTTTATCTGTGAGAAGTGCTTCCATCTGCACTGAGCAATGTGGTGGCTCCAGAGCTCTTTGGGCCATATAGGGTTTTCAGTGCATCATGAAATTTCTTCATGTCCTTTCTGTCCGCAAAAGACTTAATTTCTTCTGTTTTCTTCCTCATCCAGGAATCTTGCCCTAAGCTTGGTCTGCATGTCGTGCCGTTTTACTATTTATTCCCTATTTACGGATAATTCATTTTGGGATATCCATAAATCGTTTTTGGATATCCATAATGAATTAAGGATATCCATAATTCATTTAAGGATATCCGTAAATCGATGGATGGATATCCCTAAATCGGCCGAATTATGGATATCCATAATTCATTTATGGATATCTAAAAACGATTTATGGATATCCTAAAATCAGCCTATTTATGGATATCCTAAATTCGAATTATGGCTATCCTTTATTCAAGACTTTTTTGGATATCCAAATATTTATTTTAGGATATCCTTAAATGTATTTATGGATATCCTAAATTCATTTAGGGATATCCTATATTTATTTTTGCACTTTTTGATAAAAGCATGAAACTTGGCACAGGGGTAGATTTATAATTATAAGAATTTTTTAGGGTCAGTGCCACGTAAAATTTTTCCTATGACAGCCGCCATCTTGAATTTCAAAGTGGCGACTTTTTTCATTAAACGCTTATATAGTGTGACGAATATCCATTCTCACAAACCGCAGTTCGTGTTGAAATTTCTTCAAAAGCTCTTAGTTTGATATTCGTTATGAAAATTTGCATAACTCTCTGAGTTTTCCCCGTTAAAATCGATGTATGCAGTGTTTTACAAGGAAATCGCTTTCGCACCTGATTCACCTACTTAATTTTCTAGGCTAGACTTTCCCGTAATAATGGAACAAACCGGATATTGCACGTGACTGGATGGGTATAAAAGGAGCAAGCGAGGAAGTGATAGTCATTATTGTGAAAGAAGTCGGACGGTTTAGATCGAAGAGAGAGAGATTGCAGGCCGTTGCTGTTGTAGTAGTAAATAGGCTTCGTGGCACGGAGCTCAGGCTTTGGGATAAGGAGAGATCATTGCGATAGCTCTTATTCCATAGTGTTGAACCTCTTAGTGCTGAACGAACATTTGAGATTCTTTGGCCACAGCGATCATTGCGATAGCTGGGCCTTGGTCACAGGGATCATTGCGATAGCTGGACCAATATGGAGTCTCGAATAGAAGTTCATGGGAAGCCAGTGATTTAGGCTATAGTGGGATAGCCAACGAAACCATAGGGGGGTTCAAGCCTGTCAGTGTTGTGTAAATGGCGTTTGAATTATGAGTTCCTGGACGTAGATTGGGTTTGAAACCATTCAGTCACGTATCAAGTATTGTGATAGAACTATTATCCAGCATAGTCAGACAGTAACCTATTTCTAAAACGACGTGTATGAACCACACCAAGACCTAGGGCGAGGGTTAGGATCCCATAAAACCGGTTTAAGCCCCCTAGTAATTGTATTACTAACCGTTCCAAGGCGGTGCTCTTGGTGTGGCTCATCTTGTTCGAACCTCAATATAGTAGTTTAATTAGCATCTAGCTCGGTACATGTTTCGAATATTATAGTTTCCGTAGTTCAAGATATACATAAGTACATGGCTCGGTCCTTAAAACGTTACATTTGGTGTCAGAAGTGGGATGATGACAACTGCCAGAACGGAGTTGCCTTACCCATGTAGTCCCCAGGCCAAGACTCGGGGCGAGTCTTCTCGGAGGGGGAAGTAATGTAACGGGATAGTCTCCCTTGTAGAATACGTTGGTGCAACGTATTAGCGGCATATTAGCGGGTAGTAATATGCAAATGAGAAACTCGAAACTTTGCGATTAGAGTAAGTGTTAGGTATATAGCGCAGTAAACCACCCTTGGTGGATGAGCATGCTTTTCCACCGACGGGGTTTCTGTGGCTTGGTCTCGGCTTTCGTTACATTTAAATTCTGACAGCTTAACCGATTAAAATCGACGTATCCACTGTTTTACAAGGTAATCGCTTTCGCACCTGATTCACCTACTTAGTTTTCTAGAATAGACTTTCCCGTTATAATGGAACAACCCGGTTATTGCACGTGACTGGATGGGTATAAAAGGATCAAGCGAGGCAGTGATAGTCATTATTGTGAAAGAAGTCGGAGGGTTTAGATCGAAGAGAGAGACTGCAGGCAGTTGATGATGTAGTAGAAAATAGGCTTCGTGGCACGGAGCTCAGGCTTTGGGATAACGAGAGATCATTGCGATAGCTCTTATCCCCTAGTGTTGAACCTCTTAGTGCTGAACGAACATTTGAGACTCTTTGGCCGCAGAGATCATTGCGATAGCTGGGCCTTTGTCACAGAGATCATTGCGATAGCTGGACCAATATGGAGTCTCAAATAGAAGTTCATGGGAAGCCAGTGATTTAGGCTATAGTGGGATAGCCAACGAAACCTTAGGGGTTTCAAGCCTGCCAGTGTTGAGCAAATGGCGTTTTGAATTATGAGTACCTGAACGTAAATTTGGTTTGAAACCATTCAGTCACATATCAAGTATTGCATTAGAATTATTATCCAGCATAGTCGGACATTATTTCTAAAACGACGTGCATGAACCACACCAAGACCTAGGGCGAGGGTTGGGATCCCATAAAACCGGTTTAAGCCCCCTAGTAAATTTATTACTAACCGTTCCAAGGCGGTGCTCTTGGTGTGGCTCATCTCGTTCAACATCAATATAGTCGTTTAAATAGCATCTTGCTCGGTACGTGTTTTGAATATTATAGTTTTCGTAGTCTATGATATACAGAAGTAAATGGCTCGGTCCTTAAAACGTTACATTTGGTGGCAGCGGTGGGATAATGACAACTGCCAGACCGGGGTTGCCTTATCCATGCATATTCTAGATTGAATCGTTCAAACAATATGGGAACATTTTGCTTTTTATTTCTTTTGGTATAAGAACCTAGTTGGAGACATGATTATAATAAAACGAAATTCGGGACGAATTTTCTTGAAGGGGGGATAGTGTGACGAATATCCATTCTCACAAACCGCAGTTCGTGTTGAAATTTCTTCAAAAGCTCTTAGTTTGATATTCGTTATGAAAAATTGCATAACTCTCTGAGTTTTCCCCGTTAAAATCGATGTATGCAGTGTTTTACAAGGAAATCGCTTTCGCACCTGATTCACCTACTTAATTTTCTAGGCTAGACTTTCCCGTAATAATGGAACAAACCGGATATTGCACGTGACTGGATGGGTATAAAAGGAGCAAGCGAAGAAGTGATAGTCATTATTGTGAAAGAAGTCGGACGGTTTAGATCGAAGAGAGAGAGAGAGAGATTGCAGGCCGTTGCTGTTGTAGTAGTAAATAGGCTTCGTGGCACGGAGCTCAGGCTTTGGGATAAGGAGAGATCATTGCGATAGCTCTTATTCCATAGTGTTGAACCTCTTAGTGCTGAACGAACATTTGAGACTCTTTGGCCACAGCGATCATTGCGATAGCTGGGCCTTGGTCACAGGGATCATTGCGATAGCTGGACCAATATGGAGTCTCGAATAGAAGTTCATGGGAAGCCAGTGATTTAGGCTATAGTGGGATAGCCAACGAAACCATAGGGGGTTTCAAGCCTGTCAGTGTTGTGTAAATGGCGTTTGAATTATGAGTTCCTGGACGTAGATTGGGTTTGAAACCATTCAGTCACGTATCAAGTATTGTGATAGAACTATTATCCAGCATAGTCAGACAGTAACCTATTTCTAAAACGACGTGTATGAACCATACCAAGACCTAGGGCGAGGGTTGGGATCCCATAAAACCGGTTTAAGCCCCCTAGTAATTGTATTACTAACCGTTCCAAGGCGGTGCTCTTGGTGTGGCTCATCTTGTTCGAACCTCAATATAGTAGTTTAATTAGCATCTAGCTCGGTACATGTTTCGAATATTATAGTTTCCGTAGTTCAAGATATACATAAGTACATGGCTCGGTCCTTAAAACGTTACATTTGGTGTCAGAAGTGGGATGATGACAACTGCCAGAACGGAGTTGCCTTACCCATGTAGTCCCCAGGCCAAGACTCGGGGCGAGTCTTCTCGGAGGGGGAAGTAATGTAACGGGATAGTCTCCCTTGTAGAATACGTTGGTGCAACGTATTAGCGGCATATTAGCGGGTAGTAATATGCAAATGAGAAACTCGAAACTTTGCGATTAGAGTAAGTGTTAGGTATATAGCGCAGTAAACCACCCTTGGTGGATGAGCATGCTTTTCCACCGACGGGGTTTCTGTGGCTTGGTCTCGGCTTTCGTTACAATAGATTGATGTCAGTTTGCAGTACTGCTTTCTTTTGAAGTATTTAAAAGTCATTGTAACTATCATAAACATATAGAGGATATTTGCTTGTTTGAGGTGAATACCAAATATATTTCATCGAGTGAGTTGAAAATATCAGAATTTTGATGTTTTCAACTCACGAGATGAAATATATTTGGTATTCACCGAAAAATAAAGCAAATTTTCTTTTTATTTTATACAATACACGGGCATTTTCCTATTCACAAAGCAGGCGGTGAAAATGCGAAAACCAAAAATTTTTGAAAACATGAATAATTTTGGTACCACATTGTTCCTTACGTTCTAACTAAGAAAATGAATACCCACACTTTATGTTTTCGTTCATAAATAACAGAGTTATAGTCGTTTGAATTTGTGAAGTGAGACACATTTAACGACGTCAAGTAAATGGAAACGTCAGAAGTAATCCAAAAAATCTGACGTCATTACAGTGAAGATATAGGCTGATATCAGTCACTAGTGACTTTTGATATCAGTGAGATTTGATATCAGTGAAATTTCATATCAATGAAAATATCAATTTTATCAAGTTTTGATATACATTGGTTTTCACTGTAAAGTATAAAATAATTCAAGATATCTTATTATGCATGTAAACTCCTAAATTTTCCAAGATGGTGGCTATTTTCAAGATGGACGCCACTTTTAACTGCAGAAAATCAAATGATGTTAGCAATTCAAGGTAACAAATATATGGATTTAGTATTGTAAAATGTTTTCAAGTATCTAACATGTCACAAATACAGGTTACATGTGATTAATAATTGATAAATTGAAGTTAACTGATCAAATTTGGCATTAAATATGGCTACCAAAGAAGTGAAGTACATACTGTACGTATGTTTTCATTTTGACAATTTTTCAGAGTTTTTTTTTTTTTTTTCAGATGATTTTACTTGATACTTGTGTATGTGTATTTCTGTATCAGCTTAAAACAATCACAATCTAAATAATGCATTCAAGTGTGGTATCCAAGATGGCCGCCAAATTGAAATGCCCTAATTCTGAAATGTACTTCCCAGAAAGCGGGTCTGAGATGTACTGGACTTTGTTTCTGTAGTGGGGTCCGTAGGATAGATTGAATCGCAATGATCAGGAAATGGTACAACCAAAAAAAAAATTCCCACTCCATAAATCAAGGGGTGGGAAAAATCTAAAATGACACTTAGGTGCTAATACCAAGAAAATATATAGTAAGCCGAGTGAGCAGCTATTCCCCAACAGGCAGCCACTCAGTTACCTGGACTGAACTAAAATATGAAAACGTGCATAAGGCTCAAACAGCACAAAAATTCGACTCCAAAACACAAAACAATTAGAACCACAACAGAAGTGTCGCCTTGGAACGATCAGTAATATAAAATTACTGGGGGCTTAAACCAGTTTTACAGGGCCCTAACCTCACCCTCATCTTCTGCAGTGGTTCACAACATGTTCGGTCCTCGTGGTGAATCTCTGACTAGTCAATGAATCATCAAGGACAAACGAAAACATCATGATAATCACCCTGATGAATCAAAAGCGAGGACTCAACAGATTCAGTAAGCTGCCTGATCATCAGGAAAACATGTCCGTGCAATGAGTACCCCCTGAAACCCCACTTGAAAAACTGGGGTTTGCAGGGGAATACCTATTTTTCTTATTTTTGCTCCAAAACATAGATTGTGGGTACTCGTTAGAACCGCCTCGGCGATGAGATTTTCTGATGAAATTTTCAATTTTTACAGGTGAAAAAATCTCAGTATATTGCATGGGCAAGTTTTCGTAATGGGAGATCCCTGGGCGCCGAGTAACTTACTGAAACCTGGAGCAAAAGAAAAACACCAGTTGAACACCGGTTGGCCAAGCAACAGACTAACTAAAGCTTACCAACTAAAATGAAAAGCTTTATGTCGGGGCCATCATAGAGTCTGACTCCCGACCCACATGCGTTCAATTAAAGAAGGCAGCATAGTTATCAACCATGAGTGGGTTAAAAACTAAGCATGCATACTGCCGCATAACATTCAAGTTATAACCTATACGTCTGTAACGTGTTATGATTTTTCTGAACTGAAAAGAAAAATCATTCCTTCCTATAAGTTTCTTAAATTTGTAAACCAGGTCACCATAAAATTCTGGTCCCGAAATGCCCTCATGTAAAAGCCGCTCTTTAGGCCAACATTAAATTTGAAAATCAACTCATAGTGTCTGCGATAAAATTGTTCGAAGTTCATATTCCTTGCTGCAATTTCATTGATAGCCTGTTTGTTGCTTCTATTACAGGATCCAGTAAAGTTTTTAACGGGCAGTGTTTATTTCATTTATTAACCATGTACACGTGCGGTCACAGCCTTCTATATTCAGAAATAAATTGACAGCTCTTCTTGTTCAGTGGCAAGAAATGCACAGCTGGAGGAATTTGTTTACATGTATATATTTGGTTAAGTATGAGTGTAAATATTTACTCTGTATATAAAACTTCCAGATATTGTGATGTTGTATGCTTAAAAGTGATTACATAATATTTGGAACCAAATTTTATAAAAAAAAAAAAAGAAAAAAAAAAAAAAAAAAAAAAAAAAAAAAAAAAAAAAAAAAAACGCTGATTTTCGAGTTTCAAAGATTCCATGGTTAATGTTTTGTAATTTTGTTTATAATTTATGAACGAAGAATCATTTTTCTACTAAGGCTGAAAATTTGGTGTCTTTATAAGCACTTTTTACAAAGTTACACCCTGATTTTCGTTCCATGTGTATTTTAAAATTTCATGGTAATGCGGTTGTTACAGTGTAAAATTGAGTATGTCAGTGTTATTTTGCAAGAAAACTAATATTCCACAAGGAAGGTTGTACGGAGAAAGCGTGCTGGTGGATTCATTCTTCAGGTAAGCATGTCTTTAAGCACCGTGAAGACATCTCTGGTTTTATATCCTTAAACGTGCCAAAACGTGGGTTGGAATTTCATCATACAGTTTCTTGATTTGTTTTCTTGACACAGAATAACATAGGGGGCTGGAACTTTTACAGAGAAGCTTTTCAATGTCAGGCTATCAGACACAACTCATCTTAATGACATTTCAAACCTCTTGTATAGATTATAAGCCAAGGGAATCACTAGGGCATTCAAACACAGACGTTTCTCTAATATCAAAAATGTGCTTTGCGCTTTTAGAATTAATACAAATAACACTGCCTTGCATATATACTAATTAATTTAGCATCCTTTTTTGGCATAATAAACTCTATACAAGAGGTTTGCAATATCAAGAAGAGGAGATATGAGTCATTGCCTAACAATAAATTAAGCCCACTATGGTATTCTGTGCGGAAGAACAAATAATGAAACTGTATGATGAAATGCCAATCCACGTTTTGGCAGTATACAAAGCCAAAGCTGAATTCACAGTGCTTTAAGGCATGCTTACCTCATAAAGGAACCCAACAATGAATAATTCTTCTTACAAGCGTCCTAGTGGAATATTAGTTATCTTGCAAAATAACAGTCACATGCTTAGTTTTATATTGCAACAACCGCTTTACCATGAAATTCATAAATGCACATAAATGCACATCGATTGAAAATCAGGGTGTAACTTTGTCAAGAGTGCTCATAAAGACACCAAATTTTCATCCTTAGTACTAAAATACCATTAACAGTGGTTCCTTGTGGAATCTTTGAAACTCGAAAATCAGTGATCTTTGTTAAAAGTTTGATTCCATATATTATGTAATCAATTAAAGTATACAACATCACACGATCTGGAAGTTTTATATACAGAGTAAATATTAACCCTCACACTTCACAAAATAAAAAAAAAACAAATTCCTTCAGTTGTCCATTTCTTGCCAGTGACGATTGTTCAAAAACAAGAAGAGTTGTCAATTTATTTCTGAATATCGAAGGTGTATATTAATAACTGAACGCACCTGTACTACTAAACTACTTCTCTTCACTGGCAACCATCCTGAATGCCATACTGAAATAAATTATAAATCTGAAATCATACAGACAAGTTAGATTCTGGTTAAAATAGAAAGTAAATTCCATCCATTTTCAAAATCTTAAAGTGTCCATATATAATATTTCACTGTTAAGATGCTAATTATGGTGGCCATTTAGAAACTTAGCCTTACTCTGGACATTTGTAATCTTGAATTTGAGTTTAAGGTATTTGAGTGTAAGTAAAATTAAATGAAGTGACAGATTTTCGATAATCATATAATAGCCTTTTGATAAAGAATCTGAAAATAGACGGCACTTTCTGACAGAACATTTTTTTTTGCTAGGCAATGTTTTATTTTTTTTATTTATTTATTTATTTGTTTATTTTATTTTATCTTATTTTTTTTTTGACTTCATGAATCATTGAATTTATGACTCTACATACGCCTGTAAGCATTTTCATTTTTTTTTTTTTTATTTTTTTTTTATATTATATATGCCTATGCCATGTTTTCATCGAACTGACTTGGGTTTCGTAAATAAATGGCGGCCATCTTTGAAAATGGTCGCCATCTTGGACTGTTTAGTAATTCCTATGTATAGTGAGATAGCTTATTATGTTTTGTTAATGTAACTTTGGTTTTTAACGCTTTTAAGGAAAGCAGCACATCAAATTGATACCCATATGTATTTGCTTTATATGCAAGATGTGGCCATTTTGAAATTCAAGATGGCCGCCATCACAGGCCAAACTTTACGTGGCACTGACCCTCAAAAATTTTTATAATTATAAATCTACCTCTGTGCAAAGTTTCATGCTTTTATCAAAAAGTGCACGATCCCTCAAAAAATTGTTACATATCCGCCCTGCTAGCAGGGCGGATATGTGAATGGATTGTGCACTTTTTGATAAAAGCATGAAACTTGGCACAGGGTAGATTTATAATTATAAGAATTTTTGAGGGTCAGTGCCACGTAAAATTTTTCCTATGACAGCCGCCATCTTGAATTTCAAAGTGGCGACTTTTTTCATTAAACGCTTATATAGATTGATGTCAGTTTGCAGTACTGCTTTCTTTTGAAGTATTTATGTAACTATCATAAACATATAGAGGATATTTGCTTGTTTGAGGTGAATACCAAATATATATTTCATCGAGTGAGTTGAAAATATCAGAATTTTGATGTTTTCAACTCACGAGATGAAATATATTTGGTATTCACCGAAAAATAAAGCAAATTTTCTTTTTATTTTATACAATACACGGGCATTTTCCTATTCACAAAGCAGGCGGTGAAAATGCGAAAACCAAAAATTTTTGAAAACACGAATAATTTTGGTACCACATTGTTCCTTACGTTCTAACTAAGAAAATGAATACCCACACTTTATGTTTTCGTTCATAAATAACAGAGTTATAGGCGTTTGAATTTGTGAAGTGAGACACATTTAACGACGTCAAGTAAATGGAAACGTCAGAAGTAATCCAAAAAATCTGACGTCATTACAGTGAAGATATAGGCTGATATCAGTCACTAGTGACTTTTGATATCAGTGAGATTTGATATCAGTGAAATTTCATATCAATGAAAATATCAATTTTATCAAGTTTTGATATACATTGGTTTTCACTGTAAAGTATAAAATAATTCAAGATATCTTATTATGCATGTAAACTCCTAAATTTTCCAAGATGGTGGCTATTTTCAAGATGGACGCCACTTTTAACTGCAGAAAATCAAAATAGCATGATGTTAGCAATTCAAGGTAACAAATATATGGATTTAGTATTGTAAAATGTTTTCAAGTATCTAACATGTCACAAATACAGGTTACATGTGATTAATAATTGATAAGTTGAAGTTAACTGATCAAATTTGGCATTAAATATGGCTACCAAAGAAGTGAAGTACATACTGTACGTATGTTTTCATTTTGACAATTTTTCAGAGTTTTTTTTTTTCAGATGATTTTACTTGATACTTGTGTATGTGTATTTCTGTATCAGCTTAAAACAATCACAATCTAAATAATGCATTCAAGTGTGGTATCCAAGATGGCCGCCAAATTGAAATGCCCTAATTCTGAAATGTACTTCCCAGAAAGCGGGTCTGAGATGTACTGGACTTTGTTTCTGTAGTGGGGTCCGTAGGATAGATTGAATCGCAATGATCAGGAAATGGTACAACCAAAAAAAAAATTCCCACTCCATAAATCAAGGGGTGGGAAAAATCTAAAATGACACTTAGGTACTAATACCAAGAAAATATATAGTAAGCCGAGTGAGCAGCTATTCCCCAACAGGCAGCCACTCAGTTACCTGGACTGAACTAAAATATGAAAACGTGCATAAGGCTCAAACAGCACAAAAATTCGACTCCAAAACACAAAACAATTAGAACCACAACAGAAGTATCGCCTTGGAACGATCAGTAATATAAAATTACTGGGGGCTTAAACCAGTTTTACAGGGCCCTAACCTCACCCTCATCTTCTGCAGTGGTTCACAACATGTTCGGTCCTCGTGGTGAATCTCTGACTAGTCAATGAATCATCAAGGACAAACGAAAACATCATGATAATCACCCTGATGAATCAAAAACGAGGACTCAACAGATTCAGTAAGCTGCCTGATCATCAGGAAAACATGTCCGTGCAATGAGTACCCCTGAAACTCCACTTGAAAAACTGGGGTTTGCAGGGGAATACCTATTTTTCTTATTTTTGCTCCAAAACATAGATTGTGGGTACTCGTTAGAACCGCCTCGGCGATGAGATTTTCTGATGAAATTTTCAATTTTTACAGGTGAAAAAATCTCAGTATATTGCATGGGCAAGTTTTCGTAATGGGAGATCCCTGGGCGCCGAGTAACTTACTGAAACCTGGAGCAAAAGAAAAACACCAGTTGAACACCGGTTGGCCAAGCAACAGACTAACTAAAGCTTACCAACTAAAATGAAAAGCTTTATGTCGGGGCCATCATAGAGTCTGACTCCCGACCCACATGCGTTCAATTAAAGAAGGCAGCATAGTTATCAACCATGAATGGGTTAAAAACTAAGCATGCATACTGCCGCATAACATTCAAGTTATAACCTATACGTCTGTAACGTGTTATGATTTTTCTGAACTGAAAAGAAAAATCATTCCTTCCTATAAGTTTCTTAAATTTGTAAACCAGGTCACCATAAAATTCTGGTCCCGAAATGCCCTCATGTAAAAGCCGCTCTTTAGGCCAACATTAAATTTGAAAATCAACTCGTAGTGTCTGCGATAAAATTGTTCGAAGTTCATATTCCTTGCTGCAATTTCATTGATAGCCTGTTTGTTGCTTCTATTACAGGATCCAGTAAAGTTTTTAACGGGCAGTGTTTATTTCATTTATTAACCATGTACACGTGCGGTCACAGCCTTCTATATTCAGAAATAAATTGACAGCTCTTCTTGTTCAGTGGCAAGAAATGCACAGCTGGAGGAATTTGTTTACATGTATATATTTGGTTAAGTATGAGTGTAAATATTTACTCTGTATATAAAACTTCCAGATATTGTGATGTTGTATGCTTAAAAGTGATTACATAATATATGGAACCAAATTTTATTAAAAAAAAAAAAAAGAAAAAAAAAAAAAAAAAAAAAAAAAAGCTGATTTTCGAGTTTCAAAGATTCCATGGTTAATGTTTTGTAATTTTGTTTATAATTTATGAACGAAGAATCATTTTTCTACTAAGGCTGAAAATTTGGTGTCTTTATAAGCACTTTTTACAAAGTTACACCCTGATTTTCGTTCCATGTGTATTTTAGAATTTCATGGTAATGCGGTTGTTACAGTGTAAAATTGAGTATGTCAGTGTTATTTTGCAAGAAAACTAATATTCCACAAGGAAGGTTGTACGGAGAAAGCGTGCTGGTGGATTCATTCTTCAGGTAAGCATGTCTTTAAGCACCGTGAAGACATCTCTGGTTTTATATCCTTAAACGTGCCAAAACGTGGGTTGGAATTTCATCATACAGTTTCTTGATTTGTTTTCTTGACACAGAATAACATAGGGGGCTGGAACTTTTACAGAGAAGCTTTTCAATGTCAGGCTATCAGACACAACTCATCTTAATGACATTTCAAACCTCTTGTATAGATTATAAGCCAAGGGAATCACTAGGGCATTCAAACACAGACGTTTCTCTAATATCAAAAATGTGCTTTGCGCTTTTAGAATTAATACAAATAACACTGCCTTGCATATATACTAATTAATTTAGCATCCTTTTTTGGCATAATAAACTCTATACAAGAGGTTTGCAATATCAAGAAGAGGAGATATGAGTCATTGCCTAACAATAAATTAAGCCCACTATGGTATTCTGTGCGGAAGAACAAAAAATGGAACTGTATGATGAAATGCCAATCCACGTTTTGGCAGTATACAAAGCCAAAGCTGAATTCACAGTGCTTTAAGGCATGCTTACCTCATAAAGGAACCCAACAATGAATACTGTAAATTCGGAAAATTTCGCGAGACTTTTATTTCGCGAATTTTCGATTTCTGTATTATTAGCGAGTTCTTGAATTCGCGAGCGAGTACTCGTGCAGTCTATAAAGCCTATAGTAATTCTTTATTAGCGAGAACTTTATTTTCGCGAAGCAACGACTTCGCGAATATTAGCGAAAATTAAGTTCTCGTGAAAATTTCCGGATTTACAGTAATTCTTCTTACAAGCGTCCTAGTGGAATATTAGTTATCTTGCAAAATAACAGTCACATGCTTAGTTTTATATTGCAACAACCGCTTTACCATGAAATTCATAAATGCACATTAAATGCACATCGATTGAAAATCAGGGTGTAACTTTGTCAAGAGTGCTCATAAAGACACCAAATTTTCATCCTTAGTACTAAAATACCATTAACAGTGGTTCCTTGTGGAATCTTTGAAACTCGAAAATCAGTGATCTTTGTTAAAAGTTTGATTCCATATATTATGTAATCAATTAAAGTATACAACATTACAAGATCTGGAAGTTTTATATACAGAGTAAATATTAACCCTCACACTTCACAAAATAAAAAAAAACAAATTCCTTCAGTTGTCCATTTCTTGCCAGTGACGATTGTTCAAAAACAAGAAGAGTTGTCAATTTATTTCTGAATATCGAAGGTGTATATTAATAACTGAACGCACCTGT
The DNA here is from genome assembly GCA_964017185.1 of Rugalucina vietnamica. NCBI lineage: Eukaryota > Metazoa > Mollusca > Bivalvia > Lucinida > Lucinidae > Rugalucina > Rugalucina vietnamica. The sequence continues at coordinate 7,591,333 of OZ024875.1, forward strand.
ACTACTAAACTACTTCTCTTCACTGGCAACCATCCTGAATGCCATACTGAAATAAATTATAAATCTGAAATCATACAGACAAGTTAGATTCTGGTTAAAATAGAAAGTATATTCCATCCATTTTCAAAATCTTAAAGTGTCCATATATAATATTTCACTGTTAAGATGCTAATTATGGTGGCCATTTAGAAACTTAGCCTTACTCTGGACATTTGTAATCTTGAATTTGAGTTTAAGGTATTTGAGTGTAAGTAAAATTAAATGAAGTGACAGATTTTCGATAATCATATAATAGCCTTTTGATAAAGAATCTGAAAATAGACGGCACTTTCTGACAGAACATTTTTTTTGCTAGGCAATGTTTTATTTATTTATTTATTTATTTATTTATTTATTTGTTTATTTTATTTTATCTTATTTTTTATTTTTTTTGACTTCATGAATCATTGAATTTATGACTCTACATACGCCTGTAAGCATTTTCATTTTTTTTTATATTATATATGCCATGTTTTCATCGAACTGACTTGGGTTTCGTAAATAAATGGCGGCCATCTTTGAAAATGGTCGCCATCTTGGACTGTTTAGTAATTCCTATGTATAGTGAGATAGCTTATTATGTTTTGTTAATGTAACTTTGGTTTTTAACGCTTTTAAGGAAAGCAGCACATCAAATTGATACCCATATGTATTTGCTTTATATGCAAGATGTGGCCATTTTGAAATTCAAGATGGCCGCCATCACAGGCCAAACTTTACGTGGCACTGACCCTCAAAAATTTTTATAATTATAAATCTACCTCTGTGCAAAGTTTCATGCTTTTATCAAAAAGTGCACGATCCCTCAAAAAATTGTTACATATCCGCCCTGCTACTCACCGAGGAAACCGCTTAGATGAAGCGTAGGTATAGTACCAACGCTCTTCGCTCAGACTAAGTCTAAGAGGAGTATCGTTTAACATTGTGTTGAACCTGCACCTTCTCCGGCACTTTGCTGTAGTGCAATGCGATAACCAAGCCTCGGAATGGCTTGGAACCGCTGACAGCATTACACCGGAGCAGCTTGAACCAGGTTGAACGTATTGATTAACAATAAATCAAGTATTAATTGAACAAGGTGTAATAGAGTTTCATTAAGAAACAAGTTGAATGTTAGTTTTAAAGATGTTTATATGTATTATGCAAAATTTGAATTTATATTTATACGCTAAAATATATTTATTTTGCACAGACAATTATCGTGTGTAGCCCATTTCATATAGACATTCGAGAAGCCTATATATTGAGTAGTTTCCCTTGGATTTGATTGCACTATAAAAGGATAAATCTAGCTTTTTCAGAAACAGGCCCAGTAACATGGCTGAGTGGTTATTTATTTATTTTTATACATTTTCTATTGACGAATTTTGAGCGCACTATCCATTTGTCAAACGATAGCAATGGTGTGTTTGCTCCTATAATCAGTTAACCACTCGGCCATGATACTGGGCCTGCTTCTATAATAGCTAGATTATCCTTTTTGTATTGCATTCAAACCCAAGGGAAACTACTTTTAAAATATAATAGGTTCTCGAATAGACTACACACGATAGTTGTCTCAAAATAAATATATTTTAGCATATAAATATAAATTCAAATTTTGCAAAGAGCATATACGCACAATTAACTTGTTTCAATAGACACAATGAAACTCTGTTACACCTTGTTCAATTAATCTTTGATTTATTCTTAAGCTTAGTTCTAATAGAAATAAGATTAACCTGGTGCAACACCAGTTATTTATTATTATTATTATACCAAATTTATATAGCACCTTTATCATATGTACATACGATCAAAAGTGCTTCACACATTATGCATTAAACAGTAATTCAAACAAAATCTATAAATGTTAAAAAAATGACTTATGTTTCATTAAAAAAAATATTATTTAAAATGCATGTACCAAATGTATTAAAAACAGTTTGTCAATCCGTACGAAACACTTTGCTCTGAAAGTTCATCTTTCACTATTCAGTCATTACTGTCCATACATTTGTATAAATAAGTGTGTCTTTAGCGACTTCTTGAAAACACAGAAAGTACTACATTCCCGAACCCCAGGTGGGAGAGCGTTCCAAAGTTTCGGAGCTTCGATCGGAATATGTAGCAGTGCGGCTTTTTGGCACCTCAAGAATGAGATGGTTATTTTGAGACCTCGAGTACCTTCGTGGCATGTACACATTTAACAGCTTTTTAATGTACCCAGGGGATTGGCCATGAAGTGCTTTGCACGTGTGAGTAAGAATTTTATATTGGACTCTATACTGTATAGGTAGCCAATGAAGTTCTTTCAATATAGGAGTTATATGAGAGAAACGAGATGTCCTGGTCACAACGCGAGCAGCTGTGTTTTGAACATTTTGTAGTTTGTTTAAAATGGTCTTTGGTACACCGTACAACAAGTCTAGTCTTGATGTGACATGAGAATTCACAAGGGATTTTGTTGCATCCGTTGTTAAGAACTGTCTGATGTGACTTATTTGCCGTATTTGCCCAAAACAGGATTTACAGACCGAATTTACATGCCGCTCCATGTCCATCCTGGAATCATGCCATGCACCCAGATTTCTGACACACGAGGAATGTTCGAGCCACCAACAGTCACGGAGATTTCACTCACCAACCTAGAATTGCGTTCAGATGTGAACACTATAACCTCTGTTTTGTCAGCATTTTGTTTTAGCATGTTTCCATGCATCCAGGAGAGAATGTCCTTAAGACAAGCTTCAACACGCCGGATTGCCTCTGTCCTTGAAACATTGTCCGTTGGTTTGAAGGAAAGGTATAACTGTGAATCGTCCGCATAAAAATGATACTCAATAAAAATTAAAACCGAGATCCTTTAAGAGCAGTGAACACATTAATGAGAAAGGTGATGGGCCATACCGCGGTTTCGACTATTTAAGTCTCGTCAGTGACCCTTTAGATTTGGCATCATGGAGCCAAAGAGAATTACTGGATTTTTGCAACTTTTTGCAAGCCCATATTTCTTAGAGATGGCACCGATTGATGTAGTGTACATAGTATAGAATTTAGGTCCAAGCACAGATCCTTGAGGCACACTAAAATTCATCAGAACGGGCTCAGACAGTTTTCCGTCTATTGTTACATATTGATGACGACCGCTGAGATATGAAGTCCTCCACTTCAGTGGCTTGCCTGCTATTCCGAACATGTGCTCAAGGCGATGTATCAGTGTCTTGTGGTCAATTGTATCAAATTCTGTAGAGAGATCCAGCATCACTAATACGGTGACATTATTCTGATCCAGAGATTGAAGAACGTCATTCTGAACCTTCAGTAGAGCTGTTTCCGTGGAATGAAACTTTCTGTATGCTGACTGGTGTTCTTCGTGCAGGTTATTTGACAGCAAATGTTCTTCAACGCGACTGCTCACAACTTTTTCCAGTACTTTTGATATGAAGGGCAAGTTTGAAATGGGCCTATAATTTTTCAGAGTATTTTGATCTAGATCTGGCTTCTTTAAGAGAGGTCTTATAAGAGAATTTTTGAAAGACTGTGGTACATATCCAGTTTCCAAGGACATGTTAATGATCTTTGTCACTAGTGGTAGAAGTTCCGGTAAACAGGATTTCAACAACCATGTCGGTATGGGGTCTAGCTCACAAGACTTATCAGGAGATATTTTAATTGCTTTCTGTACCTCTCCTTCTGAAACTGGGGGTGAAATCCCTGAGAGAATTGTCCATGGACAGTTTATTTGTGTCATATTTGAAAGTGTCCGGATCAGATCCCGCATGTGAAGTAATATCATTTCTAATGCCCTGTATCTTATCCATGAAGAAGTCACTGACATTTTGGGCTAGTTCATTGGATGATTTTCCTGTGGGTAAAGCAGCTTCAGTGGAACCGTGTAGCAGATGCTTAGTTATTTTGTGTAAGCTTTTCTAGTCCTTGCCACAAGATGATACCTTATCTGAGTAATAGTCAATCTTTGCTTGCTTTAACATTTTATTCACATTTGCACACTGGATTCTGTAAATTTGATGGTCAATAGTGAGTTTTGATTGACTCCATTTACGTTCCAATTTACGTCTCAAATGTTTTGCGTCATGGAGATTCTGCGTATACCAAACGCATGAAGGTCTTAATGTTATTGTTTTGGTACGAAAGGGAGCATGTTTCTCAATAAGAACCGACAGTTCATTAGTGTATGCACTGACAAGGTCTTCCAGATTCGTTAAGTCCAGACTGTTTTTAAGATCAGATGACGACATAATGTCTTGTTTAAATAAATCAATGTCTATAGCACGAAGCTTCCTGAAAGATACTGTTTTCCTCACACGACAAGGCTTAGCTGCGTTAGCATTGAAAATCACTGCAAAATGATCGCGCGTGACTTTCCCAGATTTGTCAAAACCTGCTCAGTTGAAATGCTGTCAGCGGTCCCAAGCCAGTGGCCTGGTTATCGTATTGCACTACAGCAAAGTGCCGGAGAAGGTGCGAGTTCAACACAATGTTGAACGATACTCCGCTTAGACTTAGTCCGAGCGAAGAGCGTTGGTACTATACCTTCGCTTCAACTAAGTGGTTTCCTCGATGAGGTTCCGCACATCTGGGGACGGGCCCATGGTCGTGGTTCAGTGTTTGCGATGGGGCTTTGGGAGTTAAGGAGCTGGGATGGGGCTAAAGGGGTTGGGATGGGTTCGGGCCATGGGGATAGATAGGGGCCGGGTGAATTGGATGGTGCCACGAAGATATGTAAAGAAGGGCCAGTCATTGTGAATAAGTTAACACAAGATACATGTAACGTTGCATACTTTGCAAACAGACGAAATTTCAAGTAAGATCTCCAGCCCCAGCAGTAAGTCTATGATTCTCCCCACGGCTTAAACCTTTGTCAAGGCATATGGTAGCTAGTCGTAAGCATGGTTCTTTTTTATAATTCCATCTCCTTATGTAACTTGTATAGATCCCAAGTTGTACTCCCACTGATGTAGGTACACCTTTCTGCCTTGAACGTCTCCGATCAATTCACCTGGCTGAAATTAGAACAAAATACTGTTGTTAATGTATTTTAACATTGAGTCCCACTAGCAACAATTTGAATGAGTTCAATTAACTCCTTTACACTTCATAGCGCCCTCGCACTTACTAGCATATGCACATTGTAGCTACTGTAATGATTTAATATTCAAATTACAGCAAGTGGCATGAGTTGAATGCAACATACAGTAAAACGCATGATTTGTTGTAACTGTATGGAGCAGTCATGGAGATAGGTAAGGGAGGACAACTCAACCTAAGAATCCAGCCTGCGAGGCGACCTCAAGGCAAGAAATCTCCTAAGAGATTGGATGTCTCAGAGATGAATCGACAATATGAGACAAGCTTGCTTAATGAACATGATTTGCAACCAACTGGATGCAATCAATCTCAGTTCAGAGAACCCCGAAGAAAACTGGACACTTTTTATAAAACGGTTCATTCTTCAGCTGCAACTACTTTAGGACATCCATCTCGCAAACATCAAGACTGGTTTGATGAGAATGATGACGAAATTCATGGGCTTTTTGAAGAAAATCACCGATTGCTAAAGGCACAACAAGATGATACTAGCTAGGTATCCAAGCACTCAGCCTACAGCAATATTTGTAAGACAGTCCAGACCAGGCTTAGGGACATGCAAGATTCCTGGATGAGGAAGAAAACAGAAGAAATCTGTCTATTGCGACATGAAGAAATTTCATGAGGCACTGAAAACCATTTATAGTCCAAGGAGCTCTGGCGCCACCACATTGCTCAGTGCAGATGAAAGTACTCTTCTCGCAGATCAAGAGGCAATCTTTGAAAGGTGGGCAGAACACTTCAATAAAATGTTATTATAACATTTTAACATTTTGCGTATTGACACAGCATCAATGAGGATGCGATCGACAGATTTCCACAGATAGAGTGAAATGTTCTGTTTGATGAATTTCCAACCATCGTGGAAACAAGAAAAGGAGTTCAACAACTGCCATCTGGCAAAGCTCCAGGTGTAGATGCAATTCCTGCCAAGGTCTATAAGGCTGGGAGACTATTTATGGCAGAGAAACGGACAAAATTGTTTCACTGTATGTGGAGGAAGGAGGATCGGATGCATCCATTAGTCCCTTAGATGACCCAGGTAAAAATAAAATTCGCTGCACCCCCAGAGGTACCAAGGTTGCTATATACCATATTGTAGGTATTTTCATGCTGAATTCAATGCACAATGTTGTCAGTCTGGCAATCTGTGCATAAAGTTTGTAAACACTAATTTGTGGCCAGGGTATGACAAAATCTATTTTTTCCACCAAAAATGAAAACGCGATCATGGTGCTTCCCTGTTTCATGTCTGTAAGTTACTGATAGGTCTAATGATAGGTCTAATGACTCTTAAATTATTAGAAGGGTGATTATCTGTGCAGGAAGTTTGCAAACACAATTTTGTATGGCCAAGGTATGACAAAATCTAATTTTGTACCAAATATCAAAACTTGATCGTAGTGTTTCTTTGTATCATTTATGTCACTTGCTGATGGTTTTAATGACTCTAAAACATTTGAAGACACATGATAGCACTAACGAAAGTATATGGCAATGAGTTGTTATGTTTCAAGGTTGACATAGGGGGTACCACCCCTTGAAACATATTGGTTTTTGGGAGAAAATCGAAAATAACACAAAAATGGCTAACATATTTAAAACAATTTATGCATTTATAGTTCATATACATGTATATGGCTTTTCATTATGCATAAAATAACAAATAGCATACTAGTCGATAATAATAATAATAATAATAATAATAATAATAATAATAATAATAATATTATTATTAATAAATCAAATGAACACAATTGCATGTACATGTATATTCAATACCTATAACAGAGTAATTAACACATGAATCATTGCAATTATTAATGTAATGTTTTGACAACCTCAGTGACTACAAACAACTGTTCGATACCATTCTTATTTTACAAAAAAATCCCAATATTTAAATAATTGATTTGCATATTCATGAATATTAACCCATGTTTTGAGAAATGGACTTTCCCACCATTATCATTTGGGTGAGCTCATTTCCAATTTCAGGGGCATCAGCAGTGATTTTGTTTTCATTTTCAATGAAATTCCTTTTAGCAAACAGAAAAGCCCCACACATGGGGTGGTACATTTGGGACTATACTATTTGCATATGTCCCAAAAGGGACAGCAGGCTTATACTGTATGAATTAATATACGAAATCGGAAAAGAGTAGCAGAAAATTAGGGGTACATACAAAATGGCATGTTTTTAACTTGCTACAAGGACATAGCAATTTTACATTAATGCCTAACATTTTAAATCATTTAATTTATAGATTCATGAAAATTTATATTAAAAAATAAGCAAATTGAGAATCATCTGGGGTACTACTTACACAAACACTTGTTCCTGGGCTGTTTATAGACACGGGATGCTGAAAGTGGCATCAAATGAATCCTATGGCAATGCACTATTGCCTTCAAATCTGGCATGAGAAGCCTCAGATTTTCAGTTCATGGCTACTAATGAGAACTATAGTAATTGGAGAAAAACACGTCAGTTAAATGTTTTACCTACAAAATAACTTGTGTATCTAGTCGAAGACATACTGATAATTGCTGAAAATGGTATAAAGAGCTTGATAGGGCAATATAATATCACCATGTATGTCAATGGATTTTTCGATACATGAGTAACATCTTAAGAAATTGGAGAAAAATATGAAAGAATTAAAGTGGTATACTTATAAAACCACATGTGTATCTTGGCTACCGATAATCCTAGACAGCCAAAATTGCTATCAAATGAATGCTATGACACAACAATGACAATGTTGTATAAAATCTAATTCTTTGTTTCACAATTATTTATAAGAATCTTATAAATAAGAGACGAATCACGGAAAAATGAAGTTGATATACCAATAAAATCATATATAACATAACTACCAATATACACAAAGAGCTAAAATGGGCATCAAATAATTGCTATGACAATGTATCATTGCCATGTGGTCAAATATACACAGTTTATAAGATATCAACCAAGATACATGTTATTCTGACGAAGGATAATATCAAATTTTCTATTTATACCCAAACCTTTTGAAATTACAGTGTATATGCAATAATCACAAAACTTTTAATATCTAGCATGGTGTCTTGACAATAATGCACGATCCTAGAACTTTTTGCACCATTTCAGCCCTCTAATGTTACCAGCAGTCGAAATTGGAGTGATCTTGTTAGTATCACGGGGTCTATTCTCTAAGCCTATATAATCTGGTGTCGTCCATGTATAAGCAGGTTCCGGTAGTGGATTTGAGAAATTGAATGTAAACAAAGTAATGGAGTAGACAGGTGAACATGTAAGTTGCATTATTACTGTTTTATCTTTTGATTTTGAATAAAATCCTGATGTGCAGTCTCAAGAGAATTTACAAACGCTAGTAGAAATAAAAACTAGAGTGGCGAAGATGCAATAGGAAACTAGATTTCGATGTTCAAAGTTTCGATACGTGGCTGTTTTGATGTAACAGTTTCGGCCAGATTCACAAGTTTGCCCTACATTTTGAATATTTATGCACCGGATATTGTCCGATTTGACCCACAAACAAATATAACCAGTACGTACATTCCTGGGAATCGAAATCGTTTCACGAAAGCGAGTCCAAAATAAAAAAAATTGGTATAAGCACATTTTTCAGGTGGTCGTGAATGTTAAGACGCTTTAGTACGGTAGACGTGCAATCTGACTGACACTGTACCAGGTACTCAAATTGTCCATTTGATCTTCCTTATTCCTTAGCAACGACGAACGTTACGTAGCGCTGGCGAACAATTTTTTGGAAACACACCGTTGCATAGGAAATAGTTGCGAAGTGCTTGCTAACCCTGTTTATGTATGCAAATGACATTACAAGACATCTCTAAAATGTACTGAATGAGTTGCATCGTAAGAAAACCAACATTTCGCATATGCCAAAACAAAGGAGCAGATCAGCTCCACAGTAGCTGCGAAGCTGATCAGCGCCTTTGTTTTCGCTACTCGGCTAGTACAATTCATCTACTTTCTAAATCCAAAATTTTCAGCCTCTAGCCGTCTTCTGTGTTCGTACAGCTCGATTTGTCTCGAACCTGTTCGGAAACCACATTGTTGGTTTTCTCATGACGCGGCTCAAACGTTTTTAGCAAAAATATGCTATTGCATTTATAGGCGGGCGTATACGTTTATGAACCATATATCTGGTTCTACACAGGGAGCTTTAAATTCCTCACGACATCACTCAACCATTGTCGACTGGGATGTAAAAATGACATACATTGAACGTTATATAAAAGATCGATTAAGACGCTTCTTTCCAATACGATCCCATTTTATCACTCAAATAGTGTTTTAGTGTATTTTTTTTGCATGTGCGTGATAGCATATACAGTAGTTCATAGAAGTTTGTTTGAATTGATGCTTTACGTCCCAGTCAACAGCTAAGGCGGAGTCAAAAACCGTATTTTGTAATGATTGATTCAATCATCGTTGATTCAATCTCGTGCTTCTCCAGTGTTTCAAATGGGACATTTAACCCAGGTCTTGCCTCCGTTCGACCTAAATTATCCAGTGGACGTAATGCCCAACTCATCCTCACATCAATGACTACTATGACTAATGCATAGGTTTCATAAGGCCTACGATTATCGTGCGGTGATCGCACGATGCCAATTTTGGCATTTTCGTCCGGTGTCCACAGGATGACCCTACGATGTTCAACTATCATCATAGCCTCTACCAATTTGTAATAGTCTGCACTTTTACAAATTTTTAAAAGTCGCAAAACCGTAGCCCGTAGACACGTCGAGCGCGCGCCGTATGTAGACACTGCGATGATCGTACGATCGCCGCATGATTTATTATGATAATGTATGGACAAAAAATACTTCGTCGATCGTAGGGAGACCGCAAGGGCTCAGTCAGAAATCATAGCGACTCCTCGCGGACGTCGCACGGGCTCCGTACGATTTCCAATTAAAGAGTGCAGATACCCTCCTACGATTTCCATACGATATCCATACGGCTCTGACTCAAAACATTGACGAAAGCCAGAGCAAGAAATCGTTGAATTGTTAACACATACGTCGTAGCTAACGATCACTTCCGATGTCTAAAATCGTAGGAAAAATCGCAGACTGAAAAATCATACGATGATCGGTGCAAATGTAACCTAAGCATAATCATTATACTTTCACCATTAATCGTAATTAGTTGTAATGCTTATAACGCCTATTACTCTTCGATCTACAGTAACAATTTAGCGAAAGTCTTAACGTGTGCAACTGCACATATTAATTGTGGCATTGCCTGTTAAATGAATCCATATCACGAACGAATCTCAATAATAACGAAAACTTAACAGTTTCATGTTTTTGGAAATATCTCACAACCCATGATTTTGTGCTTTGCATTCACACCACCCCTACATTTTATTCTTATACGTTACATGTTTACATGCTGTTCTTCCTCCAAAGCAAAATGACATGTTATTTCTTAAATATATAAATCATTGAAGACCAACAAGTGTACTCACCTTCAGCAATCTACTCAAAATCACAAGTGTGTCGACAAATCAACCAAAATGTACCGCTAGTTTATCTTCTCGCGGATGAGGCACGTGCTTTTATGAGCTTTGAACATTTCCGCTGAACGCATCTCAAACTTTTGCAAAGATTTGTTAATGTTAATTAGATGTTTTAACATGTATCTAGAGACTGCACTTCAAAAAAATGTACATTGCTGACCTAAGTTCTTATATTTTTTTTTTCACTTTTTGAAGAAAGCAATGAAACACCAGACTAAACTGACCTTAACCAGCACAACTCCCGAGCATATTGGCTTGAAAAATAGACCCCGTGAGTATACCCCCTTCATTTTTTGTGTGATTTTTTTCAAGGTTCTTATAAATATTCATCAAACAAAAAAGAGATAACTTTATTTTATGGCAAGTGATGAAATATAGAGAAATATGTATTAAATATAACCAATATTTGAAAAAGTTATATTTTCACATGTGAAAATATAAAAAAGTTATATTTTCACATGTGAAAATATAAGATTTGGGAATACGCAAATTACGATTCCACCGTTTCATTTCTAATTTATACATAACTAAATTTTATAATCTATGCTATTGTTGACGCAATGAACGTTCACACACAATAGCGACGTAATGACGTGACGTAATGACGTCATTTAAGATTTTGACGTCATATGCTTTAGCGCGCAACGTGACAATGACTACATGCAATATAATAAAAAGAAAATTCAAGTTTTTGTCGTGAATATGACTTTTATTTCATCTCGTGAAGTGAAAAATTATATACTGTAAATCCGGAAATTTTCGCGAGAACTTAATTTTCGCTAATATTCGCGAAGTCGTTGCTTCGCGAAAATAAAGTTCTCGCTAATAAAGAATTACTATAAGCTTTATAGACTGCACGAGTACTCGCTCGCGAATTCAAGAACTCGCTAATAATTCAGAAATCGAAAATTCGCGAAATAAAAGTCTCGCGAAAATTTCCGAATTTACAGTATTTCATTCGTGCCTTCGGCACTCATGAAATATAAATTTTTTCACTTCACTCAATGAAATAAAAGTCATATTCACTCCAAAAACTTGAATATCCTCTATATATCAGATACCATGGTTATATTGAACTGTCCTAGCATTCCTTTAATACTAATTCCGCCTCTCTAGGGCTATCATTAGCCAAGATACATGCGGTTTTATAGCTACACCACATTCTTCCGCATTTGTTCTCCAGTTTCTAGAATTTTTTTTATAAATATTCATGACACGAAAATCAAAAGACTTATATATTATAGCGTAAGGTGATACAATATAACACAAGCATACTCCTGATACCATTTTCAGCCTTTTAGAATCTTTCTTTGCCCAGATATAAGCCTTTTAGAATCTTTTTTCCCCACAGATATAAGTTGTTTTGTAAGCGAAACTGTTAATTGTTTCCATTTTCTTCTCAAATTTCTCAAGCTTAATTAACATTCATGAAACTGAAAACTTGCTATGCATATGTCTGACTTGAAGGCAAAAGTATTTTAAGACATAGTATTAATTTGAATCAACTTTTAGCATCCCCGGGTCTATTAACAGCCCAGGAACAAGTGATCGAGTTTTGTAAGTATAACCTCTTTTTTGGCAATATTTTCTCTGATTTCTTATGTTTTATAAGCTCTCATGAATTTGCAAATTCAATTATTTCAAATATTAGGCATGAATGTAAAATTGCTATGTCATTGTATTACTATTATTATACCAATAATAGTATTCTGGAGCATGTTGTTGCTTGGGATATAAGTAATTTGTAGGTACATTCCATTCTTTAGAATCACATTGCGGGTGACTGTGGAAAGTATTCAATTTTGCATCATGCAAACGTTTTCATTGTTGATGACAGTATTTGTTTGCATTTAGGCGGTACCTCTGACCAATCTGGCAGTCATAAATCTTGTGCCAGGTATATGTGTTATTATCCACCCGAAACCCTTCAGTGGCAATAGTCTTTCCTTTGTTTTTTTTTTTCTGTATTTTTCAATTTTGAAATTAATTTTCATCATTATGAAAATGAGAAAATATCCATTTCGGCCCATGGCATCAATAAATTTGTCAATGATATTACTGGTGTAATAACAATGTGTCACAATGATAGGTTGGGTCTGAAATTAGTTTATTAATGATTTTAATAATGTATCTGTTATTCTAATGATTTAACTAAATTCATGAATATGTAAATTGAATAAACTTACCATAGGCTTCTATAATACCAAATAACACGAGTGTTAATTTAACCTTCTCTGCACACCAGGATGGGTTTTTCCGTAGCTATCAAATTGTTCATTGTCCATGTAATGCAAAATAGATTAGTCCTCAAACATACACTGCACTATGTAAAAATGCGAGATTTCCATAGCAACCATCAACACGATTTTCGATAATGGGGATATACCTACCAAAAATGTTCGTATCTCCATGGTTGCTTACCATAGACCACTAAACGTGGTCTCATTTTAGAGCTTTGACATAGCCATTTCTTTTTGTTAAGAATGACATATCAATGAAGCCGTTCATAACTATACTGACAGAGTTTCCGGCAAATGCATTTTAGCAGACCGATAACACCAAATAAATAAATAAATAAATAAATAAATAAATAAATAAATAAATAATTTATTTCATTTATTAATTAATCAAGTTAAACGTTTACAAACAAAGTTCAATCCAGCAGCCAAAACTATATACCGAATTTAATTAAAACATAGCCCCAATACTTGTATGTAAATCCCAGAACGACGAACTTTACATCTACAATTAAAGGAGGTATATATGCATACCGACAAGACTTGTGAATATACTCTAGAGGGAGATGGTCAGTTAATGAACCAACAGGCTGTTTCCATGCGTTAACAAGAATAAAGATGACAAATTAAAAATCCTATTTTATTGTGCACAAGTTACCCCACCCATCAAAGACAAATTAAAGTATTTTGGTATGGTTTCTGAAATAAATCGATCGAAATGTGTTTCTTGTGTATTATCTCATCATTATCATAACAGTTTTTGTAAATTTCAGTTCATACATCCAAAAGAACATTGTTTGAAGACATTTTTCGTTCAACCTATGAAATTCACGTACTTTATATTTTCTCGCACCCCTTCCCTGCATTTGCATGTTTACACGGAACCTGCACAGGTTTACAGCTTGACAGCATTGTGTATCGTGTTCAGCATGTTTCAAGCTTTAAAATGATGTATAGGAACCTTGGTACCTCGGGGGGGGGGGGGGGGGGGTGAAGCGAACTCCGTAAATAGCCCACATATTTGATTTCATCTAAAGGACATAGTCCACCTTTACAAGCGGAAAAGGAATCCTCAAGTCTGCGACAACCACAGATGCATCTCCCTCCTAGATGAGCTCCTCTATGGAGATGACATGGATAAAAAACTTTGCGAGAGACCGGCCGTCAGAGGATCGCGGAGCTAGATACCGTCCGAGGTTTTGTGCAGAATCTTACTGGACTGCGGGGATGTCTCGTGGATGGTCCTGGGGTTGATAGTCTAGTATGTCTTTTTCGTTTATCTCCAAGTTTCTCGAACCTCCGAGTTTCCCGTTGCCGTGGACGTTCAGGAAAGACAGAAAAATGATTGAAATTAAAATGACTTCGTTGAAAGAGGCGTTTTGGACATTTAGCTATGCAATATAATACTTTTCAAGGTAGACAAAACCAGAAACCTTGCGCTTGTTCTCGAAAAAGCAGATCATAGCCTCCGAATGTCACCGGCCCACTCTTTGATCATCCCACACATGCTGTCTTTGGTCTTAGCCCTGCTCCTCTGGTCCGACAAGGCGAACAATGCATGGCATTTTCTGACTGTGTTATCTATATCTTCTTTTATTATTTCATATGCGAAGTGGTTGAATTATCTTATCTCCCTACATGTCTCATTTGAGCCTCGACGCGAGAAAACCGGTCTTCGGGGTTTCCGACCAGGTCCGACATAAATCGGCCTGTACAGTTACAGAAGCAGGCTAGAAGCTTGAAATTTCGGATTTAAGAAGAAGAGAAATTGTACTATCCGTGTAGCGAAAACAAAGGCGCTGATCAGCTTCGCGGTTACCGCGAAGCTGATCTGCGCCTTTGTTTTCGCCTAGGCAAAAATCCGGTTTTCTCACGATGCGGCTCATTTCATGACACATTGTTAGAATCTGAGCAGCAATGCAATAAAACCGGTCGTCGGGTTTTTCGACCAGGTATGACACAAACATGCCTGTACAGTCACAGATGAAGGCTAGATTCGGATTAAAGAAGAAGAGGGATTGTATACTCCTGAAAAAATTCTAAGGGCCACTGTATTATTTTCCATATATCGTAGTGTAATGCAATCCCAGTTCAACTCAAATTTAATTCCAATCCCCATGGACCAATTCCCTTCTTCAATTTGCATTATCTTAAATAATGCCTCGGTTACTGACTATAAGAAATTTGAAACCGGAAAGGCCATGTAAAAGTCCAGTTTTATTGTTTTTGTAAATCTTAAATTTTGCAAAAAAATTGCATTTTTTTCAAAATTAGCTCAACCATGACCATCATTAGCAAAAATGAATTTTACACAAACAACATTTGACACAATGTATTTTTGACTGGCTTTGAAATCAAGCTGAATTTTTGTGAATCTATGGAATTTCAGAAAAATGCCATAATTTCATGATTTTCTAAAAATGCCAAAACTGTTCTATGGGCTTTGGCAAAGCGTTTCCTTTTTCAAATGTCTTGTAATCAGTTACTTTGGGACAATACCTAAAAAAATGCAAATGAAACGTCTATTTGGGATGTCCATTAAAGGGTGCCTTAACATTGCGATATAGTGGCCCTTCGAATTTTTTATAGCCTCAACCCTTCAATGTGTTATTCTATAGCTATAACTGTAATGGAAAAGGCCCATATAGATATCCATCTGAGAAAAAAGAAGTCCGGTTTTAAAAGATTGTTTATTCGTCAATATGATTATTTTAGGATGTAAAGCTGTAGACATACAAAAAGTAAATCGATTGTTTTTTCAACTGGGACACTTAAAAGTTTGAAAGTTACTAACGTTTCAAATTAAAAAGACTGCTTAGAGGCCATGGGTAGTGATTCGGTCGGCGGTCATCAGTCTGCGGTCATTTTTTTTTTTTTTTTTTTTTTTTTGTTGTTGTTGCTATCATAATAAGTTTCTTTTCTTTCTTCATTCGTTTTTATTCTTCATTTTTTATGGAGTCTATTTAGCAGTACGCTGAAAAAAGTTGTTCAGTACAGGCCCAGACAGATGAATGTTGCATTATCAAATGAGCCGCGTCACAAGAAAACCGGATTTTTGCCTATGCGAAAACAAAGGCGCAGATCAGCTTCGCAGTAACTGCGAAGCTGGTCAGCGCCTTTGTTTTCGCTACATGGATAGTACACTTTCTCTTCTTATTAAATCCGAAATTTCAAGCTTCTATGCTGCTTCTGGGACTGTACATGTAGGTTTGTGTCAGACCTGGTTGGAAACCTCGAAGACCGGTTTTCTCGCGTCGCGGCTCATTGATATTGAATTTTGAAATAATGTTTAACCGTATCTTCAATGGCAAAAAAGATAAATGTATTACATATGTGTAAATTATGTAAAGTGTATGTTGAGATATCTGATGATCACAAGTGATTGATATCAGCCGATATTTTAACTGTAAATTTCTGATAACTTCTGACGTTTCCATTCACTTGACGTCATTAAAAAGTGTTTCACGTCAGAAATTCTAACGCCTTTAACTCAGTTATTTAAGAAATAACATAAAGGATTGGTGTTCATGTTCTTAAATTTTTTATTTAGAACGTAAGGAAGAGTGTACCATAAATATTTGTGTTTTCAATATTTTTTTTTGTTTTGCATTTTCACCGCCTGCCTCTTCAATGGGAAAAATGTACAAAATCAACACACTCGATTAAATATATTTGGTATTCAATTCAAAGAAGTAAAATATCCTCTAAGTATATACCCATACCCATACATACACGTCAATCTTGAAAAGTCAGTCGCACATTAACGTACAAGACAAACGCGACCCTGGCGTATGAAAAAATCTCAACACGCTGAATAAGAAAATTTGCTTCTTAAACTTTAATTACCTATAGTATAGGACTCACGGCTAATCAATTACTAGAATCTAGTAAAACCACAACATGGAAGTATGGAGAAATCTCCGACCACGTTTGCAACCTCTTGGCGTGATTTGTTTGTTTGAATTGATGCTTTACGTCCCAGTCAACAGCTAAGGTCATGTTGGGATGTTGCCTCCATTTTACAGGACTTTTACCCAAAATGAGGATGTCATCACATCCAACAAGTGCTTGAAATATAACTATGCAACTAAGACCCAAAAGGCTTATACGTATGGATGGTTTGACTTGAAATGTTTCCTCGGCAGGCTCAGACAAGCGCGGTTAACCAGTAATCAGACGGTCAGTCAGCAGTGTATTTAGCTTTACCTGAAGGCACAAGTAGCCTATATCTATTTCTTTAGGCCCCAATGGGAGGGGGGCCCATAGTCTCTATGGTGAAAATAGCGGTCACAAATGATTAGCGTGTGTCTAAGGTGTGTACAGGTCGTATAATTATCTCAGCATGCTGAAAATTTTGGATTGTATGTACTTTTGTACAGTTATGTTAAGCACACAATACAGTATAGGCGCGTATCAAACGTTTAATATAACGCGTGTTGAACTTATTCGTATAAGACACATACCCGAGACACGTCGAGCTTTAAGCATGCTGCATGCTTAAAATACTAAATTAACGTACACCAAGCGTACAGAACGCACATGTACGAGGTTTGTGGACACCTTGGCTAGCAGGAAAAGTAAAGTGCTGTTGTTTATTTTTTTTTGTTTTTGTATAAATATAAGCAGCAATATCTTATGAGCTTATTTGAGGAATTTGTTTCAATTTGAAGTATCAACACGTTAAATATGACATATTTTCTACTTAAGCGTACGTAGGGCCACACGGGACAGGTGCCAAAACGTCAACAAAATGTGACGATTTTCATATTGTGTTTTTTCCCAGTGTTGTTTGATTTATGTGAAAAAAACAAACAAAAAAAACAAAACAAAAAAAACAAAAAAAAAAAAAAAAAAAAACAGAAGCAGACCGAAAAATCTGTTTGAAATAATGGCGTAATTTGACGTCGGAGAACAGCCGACGCCGATTGTATGTTTCGTTAAGGAAATCACCCACAGATACGATGAAAATGTTACAAACAACAGAAACGTCATCGGTCTGTCAGTTACTATTTAGTTCACAGTAGTTG
Organism: Rugalucina vietnamica; assembly: GCA_964017185.1. Lineage (NCBI taxonomy): Eukaryota > Metazoa > Mollusca > Bivalvia > Lucinida > Lucinidae > Rugalucina > Rugalucina vietnamica. Next base: position 7,609,288 of record OZ024875.1, read on the forward strand.
TTACACAGACGATTTTCAGCTGCTCAGAAGTCCACCTATGATGATAAACGGAAGATCACCTGTCTGGCATGCTCTACGCAAGAAATTGTTACACATGTTCAACAGGTGGGCGAACAATTTTGCGAGAATTGGTACGGCGTATCTGCATTTGACAGCTGGATACACAGACATAAAAATGTTGATAGCCAAGGATCTTTTGTTAAAAAAAAAAAAAAAAAAAAAAAAAAAAAAAAAAAAAAAAAAAAAAAACCCTGAAACAAATGTATATAACGCGCTGGCGGCTTAAAATGTCAAGTAACGTCATATAGAGACGTTGACATTTGCCCCGCACTCGGTTCGGAAGTGCAGGGAAAAGGCTGTAGATGACGTGTTTTTGTCAGATTTCAATAAAATTTCTTGTACATTTGCTTATAAAATACTTTTGCAAAAGCAGATATATTCATTTTTCTGTTGAAAATATAAATGGTGTACACGAACTTTTCTGACAAACCACGTATGTATTAAACGCATTTGTTACGTGTCTCCGACGTGCTTCTGATGTTTGTTGAATCAAGGTATCTCTATGGGCAATATCCTGTTTTACTCCCCGCGCTATATTTCCACCACCTCCCACCATACGCACCCACCCTCCAGATTTCTCAGACCTATAGATATGAAATATTAAACACGGAATAAACCTAATTTGCATATTATCTGTTCATTAAATCGTAAAGGGGAACAACTTTAGATGCAGTTTATTCCGTTGCGGGGAGTAAACATGATATTGCCTCTCTATGTCTATGGAAATACATTGGTTGAATTTGCGGCATATTTTTCCACACGCTCGGTGCGCGGTTTGTCTTATACGTTATTGACTGCGATAGAAAATTGAGGCTATTGATATGACACTTGTGTCATATCTTTTCTTGTTTAGTAGTATACTATCCGAGAAAACAAAGGCACTGATCATCTGTGCAGTTACTGCACAGCTGATCTGTGCCTTTGGTTTCGCATAGGCCAAACTGCGATCTGGTTGTCTCACGATGCGGCTCACTTTTATGATACGACACTCTCTCTGGAGGCTTTGATGAGTTGTTTTAAGGCATTCATGATGATGTTAATGTAATTAACTCATTTAAGCCTGACGTCCTTTTTATGGGACATAGGCAAACAGTATATAGCCCCAGATGTGACGCCGCAGAACGCGACGTCCCATCTGGGGCGATTCTGTTTGCTAAGAGGCTTTCATCGAAAAATGATATAAAACTTTAAAATCACCCCTGATGCCCCTAAAATGAAAGTGGACTCACCCAAATGATAATGATGGGTGAATCCATTCGTCAAAAGTGGATTAAACCTCTATGGGCTCTGATTTCTAGAGTGAAAAGTTGTGTACATTGCATGATCAATCAAAATTTTACGGTCTCAGAAAAAGAGATTTACAACTGAATGAAAAAAAGGGTGACCGCAAAAGCATTTATTAATCTCTTTTCATTCATTCATTCATTCTTTCTTTCTTTCTTTCTTTCTTTCTTTCTTTCTTTCTTTGGACAATGTATCTGAACTACATGTTACTGCTGACATCTGAAAGATAGTCGTGATGTGTCCGTCCGTTCGTCTGTATGTCAGTCAAAGTAAAACGAAACTCTTACGGTGCGTTTTTGTAGTTGAGCAGTATACTGAATTGAGGAAACTTCTCAGTTCCGTGGAATCTTTGAACATCTGAAGAGATAGAGTGAGAATTGGCACGCGCACAAGATAAGAAAATCTGTATACCGTCTCTACAGGGAAAGGAAGAATATATTCTTTGCATATTTGAATCAATGAGAAATATTAGCAGACTGTAACCAGACAATGGATCATTGCGCATGATCACAAAAAATCTTATTGTTTTCATGAGCGTCCAGTTAACTTAGAACAGCATGCGCACGCGTGCAGTCTGGTCCGAGCACGCGCTGTCTGCACAGGATAATTGTTTACTACGAAACGCAAATTCGATGGCTTGACAATATTAGCAATTTGTAGGCCTACACAGCATGATATAAATCTACGAGAGGAGCACATATGTTTTTATTTTGTTTCGCGCTTGCTCAATTAAATGCGGTACTTTGTTACTATGGAACTGCGTGCGTGTATCTATGATTCGTGAAATATTGTTACTGCGTCAAAACTTATGAAATTAACAAGTTTTAGTGCCAAGAAACAAGAAGTGCATCTTATAGGATTAAACCGATTTAACAGAGATCATTTCTAAAGGAAAGGTAAAGATTTAACAAGTAAGATATATTGCTTTTTTGCTGTAATTTATGTTTTTGCTGGTATGATATATGCAAAAAATAACAAATAATGATTTATTTCTGTTTGACAGGTACTTAATATCTGCGAGCATGAGGTATATACTTAATGTTTTCCAAGAAAGATTATATAGCGGTAATAAGGATTAATAGAATTAACACACTAGTGATTCATGCGCATGTTTTGCTGATGAAAATATTGACGTCAGTGCATTCAAGCCGGCACTCCATTGTTTGTTTGTTTTTCTATTGGGGTTGAGGATAACGTCCCCGTCAACATTTTTGTCATGTCACCAAATGACCACAGCTTTCCGGGTTCTTGACCCAACATGGCGAAGGTTAATTGTAAACCCGGACCTCTCAGTGCCTTGGTCGACGCTGTACCACAGAGACTGTACCGACTTTAGGCGTCGATGCTGTAGGCTGATGGCCAATAGGGCAAACCCTCCCCACCAGGGGGAATTTTCTGCACCATGATTTTCTGAAAGTATAGTGAAAAAGCTATCAAATCCTGTTTTCTGCCCTCTGGAAGTGGAAGCGTTTGCGTTTTATGCTATGTTTTATTATATGACCTTATACCATCTTTTGTATAGAAATAATGGGGGTAGGCGTAGAAAATTGATCATACCTCTGCTGTTACTAATCCTAGACCATTGAACTTGGTCTTTTTTTAAAGCTTAGACATAGCCCTTTCATTCTATGATAAGTAATGCAAAATATCTACTTTGCATATTCATGAATATTAATGAAAACATGAAAGCGGTAGAAAATCATTAAAAACCATTAATTAACTCATTTCAGGCCTAAACTATAGTTGTGACACATTTATATTGCACCATTTAGACATATTTCATAAATTTATTGTTGTCATGTGAAAATTATCTCATTTTCATATTCATGAATATTAATTAAAAAGTAAAAAATCCTGGAAAAATAGGGTGTATACATATAGTATCATTTGTACCCGGGCTGTTGATAAACATGGAACACTAATGTGAAATCAAACGAATGCTATGGCCATGTTCTATCACCCTTATACATATAACACATGCATTTAAGGATATAAGGCTCAATTATTTTTTTTTTCATGAATATTAATGAAAACTAGAAATCGTAGAGAAATAATGAAAAAAAAAAATGAACTGGTATACCTACAGAATGACTTGTATCTGATTATTTTTGTTATTTTCATATTTTCTGTGTATAGAATATGATCCTATCAATCAATTGATACCAATTTCAGTTCTCTAGAGCTTTTGGTTGCTGAGATACTGTCAATTCTATTGGTATATTTCCTTCATTTGTCTATGTTTTTCTCTTATATCTAAAGTTTTCTTAAATTTTGGCTACAGGATAGTCAACTTTTTCCTATATGTTATTATATAATCATAAATTATTGTCATATCTATCATTTGATACAAATTTCAGCTCTCTAGTTTTTTTTGTTGTTGAGATATAAACGTTTCCGTTGGTATGACCCTTCTGTTTTTCTGTGTTTTTTTATCTAATTTTTAAAGTTCTTGTCAATATTCGAACAATAAGAAAGTCTAATTATTCACTAATCATATTATATGATTATAAAACATTATCATAGCAATCATTTGATACCAATTTCAGCTCTCTAGAGCTTTTGGTTGCTCAGTTATTATCCTTTTTATTGGTATACCCCCTCCATTTTTCTGTGATTTTTCCCTTAAATTTAAAGTTTTATCAATATTCGAAAAACAAGAAAGTCAGAATGTTTGTGTGTCTTACCATATGGTTACAGAACATAATCCTAGCAATGGCTTGATACCAATTTCAGCTCTCTATAGCTCTGCTCTTGGTCACCGAGATATTAGCAATTTTACTGGTATACCTCCTTCCTTTGGCAGTGATTTTTCTGCTATAACTTATGTTTTCTTAAATATTTGAGCAACAAGAAAGTCAGCTTGTATATAATTCTTATTAATTAATTGTAGAATATTGTCATAGCAATCATTTGACACCAATTTCAGCTCTCTAGGACATTGGGTTGCCGAGATATAAACATTTACATTGGTATACCCCCTCCGTTTTTCTTTGAGTTCGATCTAATATTAAAAGTTCTCATCAATATTTGAACAACAAAAAAGTTTGATTATTTATATGTCTTATCACATGACTATAGAACATTATCATACCAATCATTTGATACCAATTTCAGCTCTCTAAAGCTATTGGTCACTGAGATATTAGCAATTTTATTGGCATACCTCCTTCCCTTCCCAGTGATTTTTCTGCTATATCTTATGTTTTCTTAAATATTTGAGCAACAAGAAAGTAAGCTTGTTTAATTATCTTATTACATGGTTATAGAATACTGTCAATGAAATTATTTGATACCCATTTCAGCACTCTAGGACATTTGGTTGCTGAAATATAAACGTTATATTGGTATACCCCCTCCATTTTTCTTTGAGTTTTATCTAATATTTAAAGTTCTCAGCAATATTCGAATAATAAGAAAGTTAGATTATTTATATGTCTAATAAAACAATTATAGAACATTATCATACCAATCACCTGATACCAATTTCAACTCTCTAGAGCGATTGGTCACTGAGATATTAGCAATTTCATTGGTATACCCCCTTCTTTTGACAGTGATTTTTCTCTTATATCTTAAGTTTTCTTAAATATTTGAGCAACAAAAAAGTCAGCTTGTTTATATATCTTATTACAAGGTTATAGAATATTGTCAACGCAATCATTTGACGCCAATTTCTGCTCTCTATGGCTTTTGGTTGCTGAGATATAAACATTTCCATAGGTATACACCCTCCAATTTCTGTGATTTTTCTACTATATTTATTGATTTCATCAACAGTCAAACAGCAGAAAAGTCTGATTGTAAATGTATCTTATTTCAGTATTTTAGAATGTTATCATAGCAATCATTTGTTATAAGTTTCAGCTCTCTATGGCTTTTGGTTGCCGAGATATAAACATATCTGTAAGTATACCCCCTCCATTGTTCCGTAATTTTTCTCTTCTATTGAAAGTTCTTATCAATATTTGAACATCAAGAAAGTCAGATTCTTTCACATGATTATAGAACATTATCACAACAATCATTTGATATACATTTCAGCTCTCTTAGAGTTTTTGGTCACTGATATATTAGCAATTTTGTTTGGTATACCCCTTCCTTTATCTGTTTCTTTTCTAATATCTGAACTTCTTTTTAATATTTGAGCATTAAGATAGCCAATTGTTTATATATCTTATTACATGATTATATCATTTGATAACTATTTCAGCTCTCTATGTCTATCAGTAGCCAAGATACATGTGGTGTACCACAATAATTCCTCTGCTTATTAGGGGTGGGGGTGATCACACAAATGGACATTAAAGTGATCCTCTGACAAAATTGGCACCCATGAGCATTTGGTCTAAGGTTGCAAGGTACATCCTACAACCAACTCAAACCCTTAAATGGCAATAGAGTAAATTTTGATTTTCGCTATTTTCATTAATATTCATGATCATTTTCATTAATATTCATGAAAACGCAAATGAGAAAATTTTCATTAAGGTCGATGGCGTCAACAAATTTGTCAAATAGTATTATTGGTACAATAACAATGAGCCACAATGATAGTTTAGGCCTGAAATTATTTTTTTATGGGGATAATTAATTTTTAAATGTTTCGTTTTTCATTTTAATGTTTTAATGAAAATTCATGAATAAGCAAATTAGATATTTTCCATTACTTATTATTGGATAAAAGGGCTATGTATAAGCATTAAAATGAGACCAAGTTCAATGGTCTAGGATAAGAAACAACTGAGATATCTTCAGTATTCTATGTGTACCCCCATTATTAAAACGCAAAAATTGAATATTTAGGGTAATATAATGAAACATAGCATAAAACGCAAACGCTTCCACTTCCAGATGGCAGAAAACAGGGTTTGATAGCTTTTTAAATGTACTTTTAGAAAGTCATAGTGTAGAAAATTCCCCCTGGGGGGAGGGGGGTATGGGTAGCTAGAAGACTTCTGGGTTTGACGGTGTCAGACAGTGCCAGTCTCGATGGCGTGAAACTCTGTACATATAACGACATAGCTAAAATGCGATCAGTCCGAAATTCCAAGCAGCTAATCATTCTTTCATGTGACTACACAGCATATCAGGTTGAGCCTCGTCACGAGACAACCGGATTTTTGCCTGTGCAAAAGCAAAAACGCAGATAAGTTCAGTAACTGCACAGCTGATCATCGTCTTTGTTTTCGCTTCACGGATAGTACAATCCCTTTTCTTCTTAAATCCAAAATTTCAAGCTTCCGTAGAAGCCTTTATCCGAGACTGTACAGGCCGGTTTGTGTAGGACCTGGTTGGAAACCACGAAGGCCGGTTTTCTCGCGTCGCGGCTCAGTCCTCGGAATCAACAAAGGCTTTGTATTTTGTGATGTTGATCCTTTATGTTTCAGGGTTTCCAAAATGGCAGTGAGGGGCTGTGGGAATGTCATCAAGTATATCATGTTCCTTTTCAATGCACTCATTCTGGTAAGTAAAGCACTTCTTTTCTTCCAGTTTGTTCAGTTCAACGAACGTTTCCATTTCGATGCCCATGCAATATATGTGTGATTTTTTTCTGCTGTTAAAAAAAAAAAATTTCAGCTGAAAAAAAAAAAAATGTTGATATTTTCAATATTTTTGTTCAAACCTTACCCACAAATTATGTTTTGGAGCAAATATACCCCTGCGTACTCCAGTTTTCGTATGTAAAAGTGGGGTTTAAGGGGTATTCATTGCTTGGACATGTTTTTCTGATGCATACATTTTGTATTTTATTAGCGAAAATCCCTCGACGCAGGCTGTTGAGACTTAGCCGGATGGCTACCTTGTCGGGAAAGAGCTAGTCATTCTGCTCTTCGAGTCGGAAAATGTTTTGTTGTGTTTTATGTATTTTCTTTCCCACCCGCTGTCTATGTTGGGACTTTAAATTTAATTGCATCGATTCCTGGTCCCTCTATTCTTACTTTGCAGATATACCTTTTACGCAAGTCTGTGTGAGTCTGCGTTGAGTTTCGCCAATGTGAATGTGTGACGAGGTATTGTCTCCAAAATGATTCTTATACAAACATATTAAATATGGAAACAACTGAACCGGAACTCATCCCTATTAAACTGAGACTCAATTTCTGAAGTCATGTGCTTTCTGTCGCAGGTTGCTGGGTGTGCTCTGGTTGGATTTGGTATATACACGAGAACGAACCACAGTAACGTGACAAAATTCTCGTCCATCTTGGGCAGTGATAGTGGCCTGCTACCGACAGCAACCATTACAGTAATTATAGCAGGCTCTATAATAATAGTGCTGTCATTCTTGGGCTGTTGCGGTGCTATAAAAGAAGTCAAATGTATGCTGGTCACGGTAAGTGTTTGAAATATTTGATAGTGGCAATTCTTGGAAATACCACAACCGGTAAACTGTGCTGTACATTACCACGTTTCTTTACGAATCGTGCTTTCGTCTACCTTGCTATTATAAACGAAGCGTGCATCATTTCACCAAACTACACGCCCGTTTAACAATGTTCTACATTACCATGTTTCTTTACGAACCATGTGTTGAAATCTTTTTGTCATTTCTTGGTTATGGTGGGTTGTAAAAGAAGTTAAATCTATGTTGGTCACGATTAAGTGTTTTGATATGAATACAGGCAGTTAAGAAATCATTAAGAAACTGTTGTATACTTGCTATGTGATAAATGACTCGACTTGGCGATTTGTAGGGATTCGGTGAACTCTTATTTGAGTCTTTCTTTTTTGCTTGTTTGTCTAGAGATGACAGTCAGATACATGCAGCATCTTGTCAACAGGCAAACATACTTCCTTCTCATCAAAATACTGCGTTTTAAAGCATGATGAAGTCTTACGAGTAATGAAAAAATAAATATGATATTTTTGTCATGTACAGCCAGTTTCCTTCTACTCAGATTTTCCTCAAATCTATCTTGATGCAATTAACTACTGTATATTGGTGACAGTAGCTACGCTAGGTGTCAGAAAGCATCTATCTTGTTTGAAGCATGTGTTCCCGTGGGAGTGGAAATTAGATTTGAGCCGCCGCATGGGAAAACCAACAATCTGCATAGGCGAAAACAAAGGCGCAGGTCAGCTTCGCAGTAACTGCGAAGCTGATCAGCGCCTTTGTTTTCGCTACACCGATAGTACAATTCCTCTACTTTCTAAATCCAAAATTTTCAGCCTCTAACCGTCTTCTGTGACTGTACAGCCCGGTTTGTGTCAGACCTGGTCGGAACCCAAATTGTTAGTTTTCTCACGCACAGGCTCATTTATCAGTCAAAGTAAGTCAGGGAAATGTGATTGCTGGCTGACCTGAGGCCTAGAAGAGTCTGACAAGGTGTTATGGCTGACCTGAGGTCTAGAACAGTCTGATGTGTTATGGCTGACCTGAGGTCTAGAACAGTCTGACAACGTGTTGTGGCCATAGGGATAAGACGTTGCAGACTTGTTTTCAGCCCGGTCATCAACAAATTTATGCTTTTTTAGTATTTCATTTTTAGCTCGCCTGTACGAAAGTACAGGAAGAGCTATCGCAGTCACCCCGGCGTCGGCGTTAGCGTCGGCGTTGCTCAAAATGTTAAAGTTTTTGGTTAAAGTTTTTATGAGTATATATCTCTTGAAGTTGTAGATGGATCAAGTTGATACTTTGCATGTTGGTAGATATTGGTCTGAAGTTTTATGCTGTACCACCATGACCCACCTGGGTGACCTTAAGGTCAAGGTCACGGACTTAGAAATTTTTTGTTTAAGTTTTTGGTTAAAGTTTTTATAAAAAGGTACAAGTAGGCAAAGATCAGGAAAAGGCGCAATCAGAAAAAGATTCCCACTCCAAAAACCGAGGTGGGAAAAAACCAAACTAACAATCAGGTACTTATACCATGAAAACATTTCGTAAGCCGAATGAGCAGCTATTTTCCCAATAGGTGGCCACTCAGTTACCTTAACTTAACTAAAAATATGAAAACATACATAAGGCGCCAACAGCACAAAAATATTTTAAACACCAAGACATAAAACAAAAAGAACCACCACAGAAGTATCGACATAAAATTTCAAAGGTCTAAGTCTATATCTCTTGAAGTTGTTGATGGATCAGGTTGATACTTTGCATGTTGGTCGATATTGGTGTGACGTTTTATTCTGTACCATCATGACCCACCTGGGTGACCTTGAGGCCAAGGTTACGGACTTAGAAATTTTGTGTTAGAGTTTTTGGTTAAAGTTTTTATAAGTCTATATCTCTTGGATATGTGGATGGATCAAGTTGATACTTTGCGTGTTGGTAGATATTGGTCTGAAGTTTTATGCTGTACCATCATGACCCACTTGGGTGACCTTGAGTTCAAGGTCACAGACTTTGAAATTTTATGTTAAAGCTTTAGTGTTTTGAACTGTATATTGCTGGAACGGATGGATCTAGTTGATATTTTGCTGTTAGATATTATTCTTTTATTATGCTGTAGCATCTTGACTCACCTGTGGTCAAGGTCACAGACTTAGATTTTACGTTATAAGTCTATATATAAAATATGTAGATGGATCAAGTTGAACTTAGCATGTTGGTAGATATTGGTCTGAAGTTTTATGCTGTACCATCACGACCCACCTGAGTGACAATGAGGTCAATGTCTTTGGTCGTAGATTTAATAGATTTAGTGGCAAAGCACAAGTCAGGCGAGCTACGCTGTCCTGCGACAGCTCTTATTTACTTACTTTTTCCCTTTCAAACTGTTAATAGGTAGTTTATCCGTATATGGCGCCTAGTAAATGACCACAGGCGCTTGAAGTTACATCTATAAATCATTAAAATATGCCTTATTGTCTACGCGCCAGCGCGTAGACTACTCTAAAGTTTGAGATTGACCTACTTAAAAGACAACTCATACACCTCGCTACAACTGCAACTGCACGTTTGAGTCTAGTGGCTTGATCATCGTGTTAGTAGGATTCCGTGTCGTTTCGCCAAGGACCGTGTAAACACCCATGCAAACCTCCCTTTGGTTGGTAACATTTGTACCGATGGTGCAGTAGGTACCAAAAATGGGGCAAATTGTTAAATTCGTGGAACTGTGCATGATTGCATTCTATCTAAGCAACAACGGAATGTAATGAACCGACGGTATTGTGACGCTATATGGTCAGGTATGAAAGCTTTGACCGCGCCCCGCCTGCCGAGTAGCCAATTACATTCTATCCAAGCCACAATGGAATGAAATGAACCGACAGTATTGTGACGGTCGATTGTCAGGTATGAATGGTTTGACCGTGCAGCTTTTTATTTCTGTTCAGTCACATGAACCACGATGAAATGGGAGTACGGTCAGATTCTTTGACATTCTAGTTTATATATGCGAAGCGTAGACCAAGCTTTTTGTTAAAGCTTATACTTGTATTGATAGTGTCTACATGGCAATACTTATTTGAAGCGTTATTTTATGATTTATGGTTATAACTTCAAGCGCCTGTGAAATGACATAATTATTGCTTTTCTTGAATCAACGAAAAAGACAAAAATCTCAATGTACCGGACGCGAGACTCGATCTTTAACACGAGGAGATACCACGCACCGCACCCAGTTAAACGAATCATCAGTGGTTCGGCATTTTAAATATTCGTCGATGCTGATTATCTGTTGTTGTACTTTAAGAGGCAAGAGATCGAAATGATTAAATCACAAGCGTTAGCAGTCAATATGCACCGAACCTGATTTGCATGCTAACTCGTGATTATAACCATGACACAACCAAAAATGCAATTGACAAAACTGATTGCCTTCGCACACGCCATAGACTGATTGTTGCAAACTTTGTTCATTGCGTGATAGTATAGGCCTACAATCAAATCGATATATACCATATATATCTGCTCGACTAGAGTTTTGGTGCGAACAGGCTAGAAGACAAATTTTCTCGTGAAGAAAGTATCCTTATATCCCAGACAAAATCATTTGATTCAGTGGCTGAACGTGGTCAAAATATTTATTCTTTCGATTATTATGATATTATTAAAGTAATATAATGATTCTTGGAACTTTTTCAAAAACAATATGATCATAATTAAGTTCTTTAAAGTCCGCAAAGCACACTTGGACCGTCTTGGTTCAATGTACTTTACCATATGAGCCGCTGCATCAGAAAACCAATAATCTGCATGTGCGAAACCAAAGGCGCAGTCAGTTGTGCAGTAATTGCACAGCTGATGAGCGCCTTTGTTCTCGCTACTCGGATAGAACAATTCCTAGATTCTACTTAAATCCAAATTGTAGCCTGCTTCTGTGAGTGTACAGGCTGATTTGTGTCGGACCTGGTCGGAAACACTGATTGTTGGGCTTCTCATGCGAAGAATCAAATATCTTAGAACGTGTCGAAAGACTATACCAAAAACTCAAGCATGGTCGACCGCCTCATGCGACCATGAAGGACTTTTCAAAATAACCAATGTCGTCAATGTTACATATTAAAAAGATTGTAAACATATTATACTATTGAATTGTTGAACTCAGAAATTCTGTAATAAATGCAAATGAATAAACTAATGTATGAGTTATATCATACATTGAGTATATTGAGTGTACATTATGTAAATTTGTTATTTGTTTTTGTGAACCCACCATTTGTTGTGTTTTGTATATTTGTCATTAAGTGCCAAACTTGTATTTTCAACCTGAACATCTTTTAGCCCAAATAAAGATTTTGCTCATATAAATGAGCCGTCGTTTGGGAAAACCAACAGTCTGCATAGGCGAAAACAAAGGCGCAGATCAGCTTCGCGGTAACCGCGAAGCTGATCACACCTTTGTTTTCGCTACACAGATAGTACACTTCCTTTTCTTCTTAAATCCGAAATTTCAAGCTTCTAGCCTGCTTCTGTGACTGTACAGCCTGATTTGTGTCAGACCCGTTCGGAAACCACATTGTTGGTTTTCCCACGAGGCGGCTCAAATTTTCGTTTCAGTTTTTCCTCCTCCTGCTGTTGATATTCATCAGTTTTCTGGTCGGTGGAATCTTGTTCTACGCATTTAGGCATAAGGTAAGAAGAACAAGAATTATTTTGACAAATTTACACTGACTGTTTTATACTGAGCATTCAAAAATGGCTGATAGTGCATTAAAAAGATATACTTTTGTTTTTCAGTATATAAGAATTGAAAATTTCATTGGAAAACAATTAATATTTTTGCTCAAAACATTGATTGTGGGTACACGACTACATGTTACAACCGACTCGCTGAGTACCCACAATCAACTTATGTTTTGGATCAAACTATGAACAATTGTATACCCCAGTTGTTTTCTAGTCAAATTGGGGTACAAGGTGGTATGTATTACATGGGCAGAATTTCGTGATGTAAACGCTAGCTTTGATAGCAGCAAAAGCAGGTTCAAGCGGTTGGTATACACATAAAAAGCGAGCCGTCTTCCAGAGATAGCAACTCCTAACAAGACAACAGGTTAGGTTTTGATGAGTTTTCCACATTTGCCATTATAAATATCTACTTTTCATCACTGTTGATTTATGATTACATCAAAAATGATGTTAGTGCAGCCATTCAGACTTACGGCTTATCAGGTACTAGTACAACATGAAGTAAAGGGAAAATCCCACCCACTTTTGCAAACATATATTCATTTTTTTTTCATGACCACATGATGCATTTCCTATTTATTTGTAAATAAGTGAAACAACTGGTACAACCACAACGTGTCCCAAGAGTAACAAGTTGTGTATTAGTTATGCAGCCATGAGGTAGGCCATTGCATGCAAAATTACACCTGCTTGCGCAGGTTCTTGTGTAACAAACTACCCTTTTACACTGTACATACCTTTGGTATGTAAAAAAATTATAAATAAATAAATAAAAAATAAAAATAGATGACACTTATTTACGACACAGTCCATAATCAATCAGAAATGGGTTGTACAGCTTGCTGATCTGAAAGGGCGTTCAGTCATGTCAATTATGTGTAATTACATTAAGTTCGGTTTAGTCAGCTGAGTGGTTACCTTTGGGGAAACAGCTGCTACCACGGTATGCCATGTAAGTTCTTAAAAAACCATTTCTTGTCCTATTTATTTCCATTATGTATGATTATGCCATTTCCTGGCCTTTCTGTTTTAAAAACTTTTGTTTTCAACATATTTATATTACGAAAAATTACCCATGCAATAACTTTTCAACTGTAAAAATGAAAATTTCATTGGAAAAAACAATAGAAATTTTAAGATTTTTGCTCGAAATATAGATTGTGGGTACACGTTAGAACTGCCTAGGTAAACCCCTGTAAACCCTAGTTTTGCTATATAAAAGTGGGGTATGAGGGGGTATACTTTTCAAGGAACTTGTTTTCCTGATGTATTTTCAAAACTTGTGTTTTCAGATAGAAGATATCACACTCACCCAGCTTAGACTACAACTCAATACATCATACGGTAGGAAGGGGGAGGAAGCTGTAACTGAGGCCTGGGACTACATGCAGACCATTGTAAGTTGTGAATCTAGGTTTGGTCCAATCTAAAGCCTAAATTTAAATGCCTAAATTAATACTTTTATGCATTTTAAGCAATTGAGAGTTTTAAAGTAGGATTGCATGGTGTATTTCCCAATAGTTGTAATAAGTAAATTTTACAAAATTCTGTATGAAATTGGCGAATATTTCAGCCATGAATGACAAAAATACATCAAAATAATTTAGAATTTCACTTTTCATTGTATGTATTAGATATAAAACATGGTAATATCATCATCAAAACAGCAGACAAATTTCATGATCCCCAGCCGATTCGATATGAGGTGCGTTAATGTCAGAAGGAGGCACTACCAGGACTCGACCCCAGGGCCTCCCATTAACTGTACTACATGTATGATAACTGTGTTAATTCGCTCCCGAATCTCTGCATGGAAGCATATCGTAAGCTACGAGACAGCCATGCAAGATGTATTTCTTTGATATGCCCATGTCTTTTCAGTTTCAATGTTGTGGTGTGTCAGGCAATATCAACTCAACAGAGTCATGGGCTTACTATAAGTATCACACCGATTGGTTTTATAACAACACAGGTAACTTCATGGTTGTTATTTTAAACGAAGTCAATTCCATGGTCTCCTGGTCCTGCACTTTTCTTTCATGAAGTCGTGGTCATGAATATACATGTATCTGTGCAAGGATTTCTTTCTTTTCTTTTGATTCAAACTAGGCCTTTGTCTGATGGGGTGAAAAACGCTTGCATATTTCCCACAATAATGCGATTAATGGCACTATATATGGCAAATGTTCTCTGCACCCTTGGTTCCGCGGCTATTTAGATATTGAATATAAAGTGACTGTAATATCTTGGTCTAGTTTTTTCAACTTTCTAGACGGGCCTCAATAATAGTCAAATGTTTAAACTGATAGCGCCTATATCCTTATTTCTAGGGCCACCTTTCTCCACATCATCAAACTCAGTATTTGTGCCGCCTCGTGGGAAAACCAACAAAGTGGTTTCCGAATAGGTCCGACACAAACCGACCTGTACAAGGAAAGAAAAGAGCTAGAAGCTTGAAATTTCGGATTTAAGTAGAAGAGGAATTCTACTATCCGAGTAGCGAAAACAAAGGCGAAAACAAAGACGCAGATCAGCTTCGCGGTAACCGCGAAGCTGATCTGCGTCTTTGTTTTCGCATATGCAAATTGTTGGTTTTCCCATGAGGCGGCTCATTTGTGCTCAGAATAGAGCACAGCTTCATACATGTTTGACTACTCTATGACTAAAACATCAATGTAGTTTATTTTGTTTACACCCTCACAGTTCTTGTCATTCTTTCAGAGTTAGCCAAACAGTCATCTCGAAGTCGGTTAGAGTTTGTACCACTGAGTTGTTGTGTCGATACAGTGAACACACCCAACATAACACAGTGTCAGGGACTCACAGACCGAACCCGGATACCATATACTGACCCACCGGTGGCAAAACCGCAAATGAACGATCAGCTATATACAGAGGTAAACAATAATGAGATTACATGCATTTGAATACACCCAAATTAGATAAATATTGAACAGTCCCAACATTACGAATGTCAGGGACTCACAGACCAAACACGGATACCATATACTGACCTGCCGGTGGCCAAACCAGCTATATACAGAGGTAAACAAAAATAAGATTATTTAGTAGATAAATGAGCCGCCTCGTGGGGAAACCCAATAATGTGGTTTCCGAACAGGCCCGACACAAACCGGACTGTAAAGTAACAGAAGACAGCTAGAAGCATGAAATTTCGAATTTAGGAAGTAGAGGGATTGTACTATCCGTGTGGCGAAAACAAAGGCGCTGATTAGCTTCGCGGTTACCGCGAAGCTGATCTGCGCCTTTGTTTTCGCATATGCAAATCGTTGGTTTTCCATTGAGGCGGCTCAAATATTGAACAGTCCCATCATTACGAATGTCAGGGTCTCACAGATCGAACCTGGATACCATATACCGACCCGCCGGTGGCTAAATCACAGATGAACGATCAGCTATATATAGAGGTAAGCTATTCTCAGATAAAAATGCCAGAGATACGAGGGCCATCCAAAAAGTTCTGACAATGACTTCATTAGCTTGTTACTGTAAGGTGCGTTTTAGGTGTACACACACGTACCGGAGAATGTGTCAACCTGAATCACCTCTAAAAAAATGTTTGCCATGCTTTCATTGCACCGGTTGCTATGAAAAGAGCTATTATGGCCGTGACTTTACTTTTTATTTGCATATATTTACATTTCTGATGCAAAGTCTTAAATGAATCTATAGAATTGAAATGCGATTCATAGTTCCATGAACAACATCGTGTCACGCGACGTCACATGATCAAACTTGACGTCATGAAAAACCATGGCTCTCACGAATGTGATTGGACGTTGTAAACGTCATGACGTCGTCAACGCCGTTCCGCTGTTTCAACACGCACTGTGTGTAAATTCTCTATTTGCTTATAAATTTGATCGTCTTAATAATTTTCAACAAGAGATAGAGAGAAATGAATGTAAATATAAGCAATTAGTTTAATTTTTCTGATGTTCACGGAGCTATGAACCACGGTGGGTCGCTAGCAAAGCTTACATGAACCCCCTCGGGCTTCATTCACTTTGTACACGACCCACTGTGGTTCATAGCTCCATGAAAATCAGAAAAATGAAATTCATTTCTTAAATAAAAGACGATGCAACAGCGTCACAAAGCACGCGTCCATTAATAGGCTAGTTGCTCGGTATAGAATTGTTATGAATATTTGAGAAAATATTAAATTTTTCTGTTGTTGCCGCAACTGTTGTTAGCAACTTAGTAAAGGACATCTATGCCTTAGATTGGGATAGTCCCTAAATGACAAATATGTCTCTTTCAAGGACGAAAATGCCTTGTTTGATATAATTATTGTGTTCTTGCATATTTTAATTGTCAATGACATAATTTATATCAATTTTAACATAAAATTGGGAATCACATTTCTAAGCATTAAAGCAATACGCATAGATTGAAAGCAAATTTACTTTTGAACCCGTACTGTATCTCTATAAATACATCTACATGACCTACATATGCTCACCCTGACACCGGTTTGACAAGAAATACGACCATGAATGTTTACAATTCTACAGTTGATGTCTTTAAAATTGTCCATAACAACTGTGCTTATTTTAGTTAAGGGAAAATTTCAGGAAATTGTACATTTTCGCCTCGCTGACCCTGTTCCCCCCCTAGACCCAGGATGCCACTTTGATATGTTGTGTGAATGTGAAAAACACATAAACTGACGAAAGGGCATGCTGGGTCCCGGGGGGGGAACACACCTAGAATTAAACTATAAGATTGTAAATTAAAGATCTTATGCACCATGGTAACATTTCTTTCAAAATAAACTTAAAATTACAAAACAATAAACAATCAATGTTAGGATATTGTTCAGTATTCATATGACAAACGAGCTCATATTTATTTGATTAAAAAGTGCTATTGACAAACAAATGCAAATCAGTTCAAAGTCTAATGGTTCATTTGTCCCAAAGATGGGGTGGGTTGTGAAAATATTTAGTTGCATTGTCTGGATTCTGTTAAATCAGCCAAACTGTTTTGTAAACGAAAGTGTATATATTTCTTCGCCTATAAATGTTAAATTCAGCCCAATAGTCATAACATGAAAATTTCGTCCTCCCGAATCTGACATTTAGGGACTTCTTACATCTAAGCCATAGATCTTCTTCTATTGCGGCATTTGCTTTTATGGAGCAGCAACAGAGCAGTTCTGTATTCAAACAACACCAAAAACCACACCGTACAGCTTTCCTACCCCAGTAAAATAAAACAAAATAGCGATTAGCTCTCATAGTGTGTCCTGTAAATTACAGTTGCATCAAATCAGAATGTGAGAAAGACACATGAATACACATTTTACACAATATCGAACAGCCATGGCCAAAATTATGTAGCAAAGCAATTATGATTTTTTAAACCATTTACGATACATAAGACCATTGTCAGACCTTTTTGGATGACCCCCGTATAGGAAATAATCGGGATCTGACATGATCAGAACAAAGCGATAAGTAAAACTGTAAATATAAGAAATAAACAGAAACGGGTACAAGCGGCAGAAAATGATGTCCTCGAAACTAAAGATACAATAGGTAGCAAAATAAATACGTTAAATAGATGTTCTCTATGGTCTCTATTTTTGTAGATGCAAGGTGTGAAATAGGAATATGATTCGTAGAATTATAAACTTTTCACATCTGGGCGGCAAGTTCACAGTTAGCTAAAATCGCATAATTCGGTCATGATGAAGTGAAGACAAGCATTTGATAGAAGCAAACAACAAATACATTATTGAAAAATAAGTTTTTCTTTCGTTGACACAGACCTGGCTGTAAAATTAATAATCATTTTATTAAAATTCAATCTGTATTTGTCTGTTAGTGTTTTGAAGGTGCTTATTTAATAGGTTTTATTGGCGTTTCATATACTTACATTAATTTGCACCGCAAATATTAAACTGAGTTATGACTGTTAAGGTAAAGAGTGAATGTTATGTGCAAAAATGTCGAACGGACAATATCAGTCGTTTTTGGAACAAAGGAACCAGTCTACATATTAAGTGTTTATTAATACAAAGTATATTACTATAAATGACTTATCTACTACAAGTTCAAGGCATATATAGCATAACTTTTTGTCATTATATCACACAGACCAAGACTCAAGAAATAAAGCGGCGCTAAAGCAAATGCATCATTTTCACATCACATCTTAAAGCAAGGTTATAAACAATACGGTCTTCTTGAGCTAAAATCACTTAGCTACCACACAAATATTATTTTACTGTAGTGTGAAATGCACCCTTGATCACTGTATAACATGAGGATACATGGTATATTTCTCCTTTTAGTGTAACTGTCGCAAGAATACAGTTAGATAATTACGTCCTATTTTTTTACACGTATTCAGATATGCGGCAACGAATGCACCATCAGTCCCCTTTCCAACAGCAAGCTATTATAATTTCCACAGGATCCAAGATATCCAACGCCGTCAATGCCACGATCGCGTAATCCTCCCAGGTTTCGAACTTCAGGTCGTCCCTCGCGTAGATCATAAACCCGGCATTTATCCCACTGAAGATAAAGTCGAACGTTTTGTAGACAATAAGGAAAGTCCTATGCTTGATCTGGTCCCTGAACCAGAAGTAGATCAACATCCCGACGATAAACATGCAGATAAGTTCGACGGCAAACACGGGTAGAATAAATTCGACTCTGTCCAGCTCGGGGAAATGGGTGATTGCGACGTTCATACAGATCGCGATATTGAGTCCCGTTGAAAACATGCTTCGAAGCAGTTTGGCTGCCACTCGGAAAATGTCACTGTCCTTACAGAAGCATTTATCGAATATATCCAAAACCAACATTGCGATGTCTGTAGGTTCCGAACACAGTCCTTCGTCTTCAGGCATCTTGGCTTCGTTATTAGCTCTTGTTTAGTACTTCTTTATATACATGTAAGATAAAGCTTATCCAGTTTTATGCTTACAGAGATATATTTCTATGGTTACTGTTTTTGCAAACCTTTAAATCTCCCAAAACACCCTTTTGTGCCTGAAAAGTTAAGATTTAATGAAAATTTGATAAATATTTATGAAATCCTTTCAAAAGCGCATCATGTGTAACGTAACACACAACGTGAATCAATAAAAGCCTTATAATGACATCGTTATAATGGCACTACAGGTACAGTGTAGTTGAATTGAAATTCTACCCTTTGTACACTCGAATGACACACATTTCAACCAACTTAATACAAAAAGGTAAAAAATCAACTGAATAAAAATAAAACTGAGGCCCTTTAAGAGCAGTGAACATATTAGTGAGAAAGGGGATGTTCCGGCTGCTTAAGCCTCTTCAGTGACCCTATAGATTTGGCAATATGGCGCCAAAGAGAATTACTGTAATTTTGCACTTTCAACTGGGCAGTCGATATTAAAAACTGGTATAATCCAAATGGGGCCCTTATAAAACGAATCTTCTTAACCGATATTTTACTGATTTCTCAAAATACGTATAATCTGCACTATGGATGCTGTATGGATGAAGTATGTATACAAAATCTCGCCCGCCAACTGAAAACTGACTTTTCTGGACCCAGTTGTTCAAAGCATCGTTAGCTTAACGATATCGTTATTTGTTAAGCAAATATCAGCAAAAGTAACAAATACACTGTTATTTTTGTTGAAAAAATGTGAGAATCCTTTGCAGATTTGCGTATTTGTAACATTAACGTTTGAAATTTTAACGAAACGTTAACTAACGACGTCGTTAGTTTTGAACAACCGGGCCCTGGTATTTAAATACTGTATTAAGAATATCCCATATGAGAAATACTTTGAGAAATACCTTTTCAAGCCTTAAACTCATTTAATTTTTTTTAATTCAGTTTTACGTCCCTTTCAAGATTATTTCAGCTCATATGAGACGGGCCAATCAATAAGTGGGGCGAAAACGGGAGAACCCCGAGAAAAACCACCTGACACACCCGCAAGCAGAACTTGGCTTGTCTCACATGTGGCCAGAGCGGGGCTCGAACCCACACCAGACACAGCGGTGAGATGATCGAGTGATTAAGAGACAACGCTCTTAACCACTAGGCCACGGGGGCCGCCCTTTTAACTCATTTAAGTCTGTTTTTCTTTCAGACTGTATATACCCAGAATGCGGCGTCCCATCTTGGGCAGCGGGTTTTCATCAGATATATATATATATATATATATATATATATATATATATATATATATATATATATATATATATATATATATATATATATATATATATATATATATATATATATATATATATATATATATATATATATATATATATATATATATATATATTTTAAAGTCACTCATGACAACCCTTAAAATGAAAATGGACTCACCCAAATTATAATTCGTCCAAAAATGGATAAAAATCGTTTATTTTATTTCATTCCTTTTCATGTATTAACCAATAAATTCGAAATAACCACGACTATAGAAGAAAACTGGACATATTAATAAGTATTATCTTTACTATCTGAACATAATCCTTGACATCAGAGCGCTTTGTTTGTAGACTTTCAATATGAAAGGTCAAAATGTCATATCCTCAAAATTTTATTGATCAAGTTATTTCTAAAGTTGCCTGAATTGAATAATCATGGAGAATCAGAATGAAGTGCCAATGGCGATTCATTTTTGCTGTAGTATACTCACCAACACACATGAGCATCCAATATTCAGATGTAAATTATATTGCACATGACCTCAACCATTTTAAAGATTTTGCCAGTCTAGACCACATTGTTAATCTTAACAGGGGTATAGAAGGTAATTAAAATGGCTAAGGATGTGACCAGTATGGCACCCAGGTCGAAAATCTTTAATCATCTCCAGAGTTTGGGCCAAATATATGGTGTTTGACAATTCAGGGTAAAATTCTATAAATAGTAATTATATCTTTACTTTGGCATATTTTGCAATTTATTTATATAATGAGATAAACTGGTGGCGTAAATGACGGACTACATTGGGAAACAGAAATCTCCAAATAAACAAATTCAAGTCTAAATTCAAGTTTGCGTGAAAAAGAAAGTTTAAAGTTCGTGTTTGTTTGGATAACAACAAAATGATGGTCATCGTGCTAATTAAAGATAAGTTAATAAATAGATAGATAGATAAATAAATAAATAAATAAATAAATAAATAAATAAAGAAATGGTCGAAGTCAGTACTCGTTATCCGATGTCCACAAGATGTGTCTAAATAATAGCGACGCGAAGCGTCGCTCTTATGGTAGAGGGCGGTAAAAATGTTCTGTTCTACTCTGTTCTTGTCTACATTGATAGAAAAAAAATCTTTCGTCAGCCGGAACCGGAATTCGCCCAGTTAATTTGCATAAATCGTCAGGAAATGTTTCCATTGGGCAGTACGACTGATCCGCACGCACTCATAGAAATGACGTCAATGTCACCCATTTTGAATTGTTTGACGTCATCATGACGTTTCAACACGCTAATTGATCAATTATTAACTTTCCAATTTGGTATGACGTCATCGTGACGTTTTCAACACGCGCTGCATTATACTAATTGATCAATTAACTGTCCATATACGAAAACACCAAAGAGGTATAGGGAACACTTACATGTGAGTATATAGAGTGGTCGCAACTGCCTTCTTCTCAGACCCCTGAAAACTTATGGCCCTTTTCCCCAGATCCCCAAAACGCCGGAAGGACCCCAGAGTTAGGAAGCGGTCATATATGTAACTTATTTTAAAATCAACTGCGCAATGGGAGTAGAGCGTCGCGACAAAGGTAGCGCCTTATTTCATATTAAAATGATAACTTTTGATTCATATTTTGTCAAATTAAAGGCACTGAATTTGGTCAGAATTTGTCAGTTTAGAGCATTCATTAGGCCCAGATATCACTAAGTCTTGAGTCCTCACGTGACCACCGGTATCCCAGGTTTTGTGCAGAATAAAGTGATGCACTAATTGAGCCACCTGGTGGGAAAATCAACAATGTGGTGACACGAATCGGGCTGCACAGTCACAGAAGCAGGCTAGAAGCTTGAAATTTTGGATTTAAGAAGAAGAGGAAGTGTACTATGCGTGTAGCGAAAACAAAGGCGCTGATCAGCTTCGCGGTTACCGCGAAGCTGATTGAGCCTTTGTTTTCGCATATGCAAATTGTTGTTTTTTTCATGAGGCGCCTCAATTATTCAATATAGGAAGTCGTATATTAGGCCTACACAAATACAGCATTTGAAAATTATTTCCGAATAACTTAAGTAACAGCAATATATGACATACATTATTTTGGAATATATGGAAAACACAATTAGGAGTCGAGATTCCGATTTGCATTTTGTTTGCTTTAGTGTTTCCTCAGAAAATAGTATCACTACTTTTTGAACAAGTTTGGTCTTTCCATCAATATGTATGTATTGTTTATCGAAGTCTCCACGAGTATGCAAGGACGACCTCCACTGGATCGAGAAGATCTCCGACCGTTATGATGACCGCAACGACCTGTTCCCAACGGGTAAAATTCAACTTCTGCCTCTCGTACAACATGAAACCCCCGTTCACTGCGCTGAAGATAAAATCCATCGACTTATAAGCGATTATAAACGGCCTTTGTTGCACGGTTCTCGCAAATACTCCTCGTAACAGTATCGTCTCTATAGCGAGACACAGGCACTCGACAACCGCCATAGGCGCATAGAATACCGCTGTATCTAATTCCGGTATAAACGCATTAACAAACAAAGCGCAGATGACGATATTCAGCACGGTAGAGAACATTAAACGAATCTGCATCATGATCCAAAGGAGCCGCACTCGTTTGGGGCAACAGTGTTTCCAGAAAAACTTCAGTGTCGACATCGCGATGTCGCTCGGTTCCGAATAAACGTCATCCATTTTGTTCAGTCGTTCATGTGTTTTAATATCCACGATTGTTAAGAGAAATACACCGCTTCCTTGGTACTGAAACCCGAAATGCGTAAAAAATAGTTCCTGTATATATGTGAACGAACATCAGAAATGACAGAATCCAAACGTCTATGAATTATGCAAGGCAGGGTGATTTATATCTCTTTCTTTGACTCATCAATTAATTCCAATTAGGTAATTCGAAACCAACATCTTGCACGAAACCTACAGAGCTAAGAATGTTATTTTACACTCAGTCATTGATTTCTGCCTAGATTTCCAGAACGTAGTATCAAATTTACATGTATGATGAAACATCATTTTTCTTGTTTAAATTAAATATCTTGAACTGTCAGTGCATCTTTATAATAAGTGATTTCTAAGAAGACAGACGTAGTTTCTTTAGCCATTAACGTTCATGCGCATTAGCGGTTCTGCTACAATGAGACGCTTTTGATAAGCACATTAATAATAACGCCTCTTGCATAACATAACCCAGCGGGCACATGACGTCATAATGACGTCATATCAACGTCGATGCGACGTCATGACGTCGCATCGACGTCGATCTGACGCCATTATGATTAAGAGACGAATCTAAGACAGCTTCTAAAAGTGAAGTTAAAAAAAAAAAAAAAAAAACAATGTCTAAAATGAGTACATATCACAACATCAATGGTATTTTACTTATGTAACTTCGGACACTGTCATCGAAACCCAATGTAATACAACGTAAAGGTAAAAGTAGGCAATGAACAGGAAATGGTGCAATCAGAAAGAAATTCCCATTACAAAAACAAGGTGAGGAAAAACTATAATACTAAATTAATAATCAGGCACTTTACTAAGAAAACATATTGTAAACCGAGTGAGCAGCTATTTCTCAATAGGCGGTTACTCAGTTACCCAAACTTAACTAAAATATGCCGAAAACGCACATACGGCGCAGACAGCATAAAATTTCAACACTAAAACATAAAACAATGAGAACCATCACAGAAGTATCGCATCGGAGCGATCAGTAATATAAAATTACGGGCTTTAACTACTGTCTATTCGCCATCTTCCAGAAACTGCATTTTTCAAAATCTCTCTTTTCTGAAAGACCTCAAGAAAACCTTATCATGTCACCATTTTGCATTCCAAAAGTCTTAAAAAGTGCCACAAAAAATTTTGAAATTTGGTTAACAAATACAAACTTTATGCCAGAAAATAATTTTGAATAGGGCTTTTTTCCATTGTAAAAATGTCAACAAGGGAAGTAACTATTTTCCCTAAAATCTAAATGTTGTTTATTGGAAAAGGTCCCTCAGGACCTTTTCCACAGTGTTTACTTTGAATATGAAGAAAATTTTACCCATGATCGACTGCTCTCTCTCAATTACGCGTTTTGTCACATAATGCGCTTAATAAAAACTAGTGGACCCATCTATACTGACTAGACAGTTAACCGCAATCAATTAAACTTATCCATTGTTGACACTCCCCGTCAAAAAGCGGTAAAATCTAGCAAGCAGTCTCGATCGTGGTGACTGCTTATCATAGCGCATCTAGGTTTAGATCGTAGATACCCTGACGAGGGGTACAGATACTATAGGAACTCTATATGGCTGACTTTTAGTCCAACACATCGGTCCCATGGGTCTGTTTCTGGTAGTGTGGTTGCAGGTCAAAATTCAGAACTCTGTCACAAATTGACTGCACTGCAAAATGGTTTTCTACACATCGACATATTGATTGTAATCGTGTTCCCTTTAGTATTGGCTTTGATTCCATAACATCATAAATTTTGGTCAATGCCTTGAGTGACAGATACACACACTGGCCAAGCGTTCATAACAAGAAACGACATTGATGTATAGGAAACGAAACTGAAACGTATGAGAATCGAAATTAATGACAAACCAGAGAATCAACAACACTGAAATCTAGAGCAAAAGGAATCTCTTATAACAAACGGCTGCTGACCTTTTCATTGGTTTCTTTTTAAAGAAGCCAACTTGTTTTTCATTTAAAATGCTCCAAACCAAAACAAAATTGTATTGTATGCATAGCTGAGCGCCAAACATTTTAAATTTTTCCTCAGATTTGCTTGATTTTCAATTTTAATGTGTTTGGATTACCTCCTTGCACACGAAAAATGCCTATTCAAAATATTTTTTGGCATAATTAGTTTATTAGTGAACTGATTTTCAAAACTTTTGTGGCACTTTTTGCGACTTTTGGGCTGCAAAAAGATGACATGGTCATAATTGAGGTGTTTCAGAAAAGTGAGATTTTGAAAAATGCAGTTTCTGAAAGATGGTGTACAGACAGTGGCACCTCATCCTCAGCTTCTGGTTCACAACATTTAGTTAATTGTTCGGTCCTCGTGGTGAATCTCTAACTAGTCCATGAATAATCAATGAGAAACAAATAAATCATGATAACCACAATCTTCAAAATGCTTGCTGTAATGACATGTGAAAACATGTAAGTGTTTGCCTTATACAATATTAGGTGATGTTATTTGAGAAAACGGGATTTTCATAACCTATATCAATTATTGTTTCAGATGTGTTTTAAGCCGGTTTCAAACTCTTTCTGTACTATATTTTCAGGGTTGTTATACTTCATTTTCTCACATGGTTCAAGATAATGTCAGTATTTTGATAGGAATTGTTGCTGGAATTGCCGTAGCTATGGTAGGTATAATACAGCCGGGCCTTCGTGTTTATTGTGTACCACAATATACATTGTAAAGTCAAATTGCTTCATTAGTACCGAGTTGCATCATCACTATCAAATTGCTATCCCAATTTTCAAAATGGTTTAAGAGAGCGATAAAACTCTCTGCCTTTGATTCCAGTTTTTATCGCTCTCTTAAACCATTTTGAAAATTGGGATAGAGTTTGTTTTCTGTTCTGGCCGATACTGACGCTAGTTTACGCTAAAATGTTTTCAACGTGCTTGTTTGTAGGTGACCGTTTGAATTGAGCCTGTGCATGAGAAAACCAACAATTTGGGTTTCTGACCAGGTCCGACACAAACCAGGCTGTACAGTCACAGAATATAGATAGAAGCTTGAAACCTGGGACATAAGTAGAAGAGGAATTGTACTAACCGTGTGGTGAAAACAAAGGCGCTGATCACCGTGTGGCGAAAACAAAGGTGCAGTTACTGCACAGCTGATCTGCGTCTTTGTTTTCGCATACTGCACAGCTGATCTTCGTCTTTGTTTTCGCATATGCAAATTGTTGGTTTTCTCATGCCACATTAGATGATTGGGGTTGTATAACCATATGCGTCACATGCTTTAAGATTTTTCTTTACTTTAATATTTTATCGACTTTGCAGGTGATTCAAATGGTGTTTTCTATATGTTTGTGTCGGAGAATTCGAGATGAGGACTACTATGATTGCGATGACGATTGACAATAGTGAACTTGTGATTAGTTTTAAGTGTTACGACCAAATCCCTGATTGTATTACAATATGCACATCGGCTCGCATTCATGTTGTAAAATAAGAGAGAGAGAGAGAGAGAGAGAGAGAGAGAGAGAGAGAGAGAGAGAGAGAGGTGCAGTAAATAAAATTGATGTTCAGATTCAAAGCCAGAGAGCTGAGACAATTTGTCATGTTCGATTCAAAATGATTTTTATGCTGTTTAAATGTTGTTGTTTTTATCACACAGCCAAAATAGTTGATTTACGTGCACTTATCTGCTTGTTTTCGTTTCCTATGCCGGTGATACTTTCATCATGAGTACAGGAAACAGTTTTAAGTAATATTAACAATATTTGTTATATGTAGTAAGTTTGTCATACAATGTCATTGTATCATGATAATTTAAAATAAAGCAAAGAAAAATTGAGACATGCTTTCTTAGAATAATTACCATTATAGTCATCAGACTAAATTTCATTTCCATTCGACAGCAACAGAAATGGCTGATTGATAAAAAACATTATCTTGAAAATCATCTCCTTGCAAAGTTGTTTCGTCCGTGCTTCAAGTTTGCCACTCGAATCGCGCACTACATTCATTGTGGTAAATATTGTTCAAGTATTGATCTTCTCGCATTATTCATTTGTTTGCGGGTGATAATCCGAGGTGAACGTTCTAAGGGAAACTATTCAACACAATCACAGCTTAACGTTTTGCGTAAGAATTGTTTCCCTTGTGTGTTCTGTTAAATCAAGGGAAAGCATTGATCAGGTCTTAGCGGTCGATTCGATATTGAATAGTTTCCCTTCCTACATGCTTCCGAACTGTATTATTTCAGGCAACTTTTCTAAGCACTGGACACATGCGAAGACGTTTTCCATTCAGAAAAAAATGACTTTGAAAGAGTATTTCCAGTTTCGCATTCCATTTTCTACTATTGAACGCGTGCTTTTCGTATTTGGCAGGGTTGAGTTATCTTCAAGTATGATGTCGTAGATTTCGGTTACTTGTGAAAGGATGAGCACTGAGTAAAATTGTGATAAATGTATCTGTCACCTGTATCTCATGTAGTTTAGCAAAAAGCAAATTATTTGTCCTGTTTCTGCTAACAACCGTTTTTGAACATCTTTGTTTAAATGAATTTCTTTTTTATTTCGACCTCCATACCATTTACGGTTAAATCTACTGCTTTCAGGAGATAACGGTATGCCAAACTTGACATATACATCTTAATTATCGCTTGCAAATGCCTGCAGGCATACATACGAAGGATGATAAAAATTATCGTGGACTCTCTTACCTACATTTTTTAATTCACACCCGATTGTTCTAATATTTTCAAAGTGAAATGTAATTAAGGAACTATACATGTAGTCGATATTCATGTAAAAAGGAATATCGTCACAGCGCAGTGTTCCTGCCATATGTAACAATAGACAGATGTTTTTGCTCTAACGATTTGCAGAATTTAATTTCTAATCGGTTTAATTTCATGTGCAATACAAATGGGCCTTTCTCGAGGGGGCGTTGCAGGTATTCAACACAATCAACCACCACGACGCTTCACAGGCCTATTTCTTTATTCAGATATGTACTGCGTCAAGAAAACAATCGAGTACCTCGTCAGATATATTGTAAAAAATGAATCTTGTTTCACTTTAGTTATTTTAAATGGCATCGCGTAAAACAATAGAGAACCACAGATGAACAATTTATTGAAAATTGCGCCACCAATTTGCCTCAGATCCCTTTCATTTCTTTTACAATTCAATGTCTTTTTTGGGGTCTAGTTCAATTCAAATGTATTTTAATATCTGTTGTGTTATTTCTTGCTCTTCGGGGTTTTCACAGATGGTTAACAAAACTAAATTCTCCGTTTATAGACCGCCCATTGCGCATGTCCAGTCTCTCGACATTTAAATGCACGAGAGAAAGTTATTAGCCATACGGGGTGCTTAGGGGCTTGTGAAATGTGCTAAACATTTCGAGAAAAATAACCTGTCGGCCATTCTTTTTTAATGTCAAAGCGATAGAGATCAAATTAGCTTGGATTGGTGTCAGACACGAAAAACGACTTCTGTTGCAAATGAAAATGTCATATACATCAACTTTCATGTTTCTAGAAAATAAAAAGTAGAATTTAGTGACAGATGGGTTTGGCTGAACATGTATGATTTCACTTCTTTAACGTTGCTACAACAAATTAATTAATTTTGAAATTGTTTTAAGATGAACTAGTGCGGTACCGATCCTCGGCTGAATCCAATTACAAATGTAGTGTGTTTCATAAATATAATAATTATGTGTTTCACTTTCGTTTTTACTTTCCTTGTTTCCGCAAATGGTCCTCTTTTGATTTTAGCAAAGAGCTTTGTTTTTTTAACATTTCACTGGCGGGAAACAAACTCCGTGTAAGCTATCATTTGTGTACGCGTTAGTGACGTCACATTTCGGACTAAATGATAATTTTTATGGTGAAACTAAATAACATAATTTTTCACAATCATTTCAACTCTGAGCGCTGAAAGAAAACCTTCCTTAATAAATGAATAAATAGATAAACAAGATAAATAAAACAATGTAATATTTTGTTTGGTTTATCCTTTATGCATTGAAAAGTGAATAGAAAATCTTTATTTTCTTCGAGAAATTGATATTTGGTTGCCCTTAAAACACAAAATACAACTAAGTTGGTTAACGCAGTTGGTGTTATACATTATGCACGACCGACAAACCATATATTGCAGAAGGTCCGTATAAAGAATTATCAGCCATGATCTGATAGTTAGGAACCGGGTTATTCTCAGAGAGTACTTAGATCTTGAATAAACAAAACAATAAAACCCATTCTCAAGTTTATTAGCTTCATCTTCAGAATAGAAATGATTCATTAAGCAAAACACATCCCTTAATTGGTTATATTGCCATCGACAAATAATAAGCTAATTCTGAGAAAACCATCAGTTATTCTATTTGCCAAAACAAAGACGCTGATCAGCAACAGTAGTTTCACACGTTTATTTTGGCTGCTTGAATAATAAATTAATATATTTTCTTCATCTGGAAATAAGTCTTTATCTATTTTCTGTGGCTGTATATATAGACTTTTGTATCAGTTATGGTCGGAAAACCAAAATTAGTTTTCCCCATGTAGAGGCTCAATTGTCCCTGCTAAAAACACCCATTAATGGTTCTGATGAAGAGAAAAACAAACACAATTCTAAAACATCGTGTCTTCTAATGAATTGAAAATGTCCAAGAACTTCAAATTTCAAAGACATAAACATTATAATGACGTGAGTGACGAATGAGGCGAACTGCTGCAAAGCCAACGTATTGGCAACGTTGACAAAGGTGGCGTTTAGTAAGACAAAAATAGTTGTTTGAAAAATGTATGCCAACGTAAGATTAATTATAAATGTGTGTGTATGCAGATTAACAATGATCAGTTTAAATATCTAAATTTCCACCTTTTGGGTTATAGCCTTTTGCTGAGCAGGTTTAACATGTG
This sequence comes from Rugalucina vietnamica, assembly GCA_964017185.1. Taxonomy (NCBI): domain Eukaryota; kingdom Metazoa; phylum Mollusca; class Bivalvia; order Lucinida; family Lucinidae; genus Rugalucina; species Rugalucina vietnamica. Next base: position 7,639,555 of record OZ024875.1, read on the forward strand.
TAATCTTTATTGTATCTTGCCTTTTTTATTTTGGTTTTAGTCTCAAGGATATGGTTTCGGTTATAATTGTACTTGTTCCCGGTCACTACTTTTTCAATACATTGTTCGAAAGGGGCGAGGTATGAATATGAACGCGGTATATTCGTGCAAATCGCTTTCGACGACAATGTGCAAAGTTACCGAGACAATTTATATGTAACAGTGTCATTGAACGTTGATACGGACATAACCGAGTCTAGTTCTGCGCATGTCTATTGTTATCAACAGAGCCTTACTTCCTGTGACACTGATCCCTTCTCGTGAGAGGAGAATTTGAACGCCAGATCAATATTTATAAATATTTAACCACAAATTGCGGGACCGACACCCTGCCTCCAGAAGGGACCGCATTGTTACCCGTATCAAAATACAATAAAATTGTATTACAACCAAATTACCGGGTAATGTGAGAGTTGGGGTTGAGAAAAGGGCGACACGAATGTGTCAATAAGGGGCGGGGATGAAACTATCCAGCAACCCTTAATGAAACCCTATAGGGGTCATTATATCGGGATATACTAACATTAGTTTCTGGTGACAGGATTGTTGCTATTGTATGTGACAGAATTGATATGCCAAACCCGGTATAAATCACTGTTTTATATCGTCACTGCGGAGGAGACATGTACGGGGGTTGTTACAGACGTTTGTAGGCAGCCTGAATACAGCTAACAGAATATCTACTAGCTTTTTCCGTAATATAATCTGTTTCCCTTTTCTATTCTTTGAAATAATGGACACCTTAATCTGTTAATGTCTTTGCCCGGGATGCTGACAAAGCTGTACGTTAAATATCATCGTTCCTGGGTTTTGTGTCTACAAAGCAACAGTTAATTAAACGTGCTATTGAAAGTACAAAGCAACGCTAAATATTTTTCTTCAACACAGTTATATGCTGCTAAAATATCCAAACAATGCAACATTGCAGGAGTATTATTTTGAAGAAATAATGAAACCATTTCAAATGGAAAATTTAGAAATACCCTGATCTTTTCTGACAACCCTCGTATACACATCGAGGCGCGCCATATATTATACAAATACCCGCTATTATGCCATGGCGGCACCAGAAAGGCGTGAAATCGTCTTTTTGGACATCAAAGAACTGCAGGTAACACTAAAATTCTGTTAAGATGACTGGCCTTGTAGTTATGTCACACAGGCACTCCACTCCCGACTGATCTACAGCCAACCTACATCTTTTTTTCTTAGTTGACCAAACTGTTCGGAAAAGGTAGCACGGTACCAAGATCTAGAGTTTCAGACTGCAATAATAAAAGTATTACAATTTTGACAAATATCCGATTTGCAATAAATAATGCATAAATGTCTCTTCTGCTTTATTGCATGCAATGCCTCGTTGAGAACCTTGGACAACAGACCAAACTTTACTGAAAACATTATTACCTTTCACTTGCTACAGTCATAATCGAAAGAGGGGACAGCATAAGGCATCACAGGTTTTGCGGCGCACATACTCGAGTCCAGTGGTTCATTTAGTATGTTGGTATGTTCTGCGAAATGGACTTCTCTAAGCCAAGTGGGACAAACTGTCAAATCGAACAGAACAAATATGCGTTTATCAAAATTGTACCTTCATTTGGGACAGCAAACATAATACATATTCCATTTTCTGCTTTCGAATGAATCCTTAATACAAACTCATCCTATTAGAGAACGCTATCTGATTCTTTATTCAATCCGGCAGATTTGTGATAAGACCTGCTAATAGTAAATATGTATGATTACTTTCCATCGGCTTTATTCATGCATGTGGATTCAAGTTTTGAATAGATCTGCACCAGGAGAAGAATTGTACGCTCCTGATCTACACACAAACAGTTTCAGTTGATTGAGAATTCAACAGACCTTTCCTGTTGACAACCCGATGCAACCCGTTTGTCTTTGATTTAAACGTTTTGCATCGGTCCTTTTATTAGGAAACACGATCATCTTACGATAGCATATATATATTATTGCCAAATGCCCAAATACCACAAAGTGGTATGTTTTAAGGATAACGGAGTCTAGCCTGTCTTATAATCAGTTAAGATTCATTATCTTACATATATATTTTACGATGTCTAAAATTGCAGGAGCATAGTCTGGTTAAAAATTCGAGCACAATTCCCGTCGCAGTTGCATACAATTTAAAAATCAGATACGCAATATTATTATTCACATTCCTCCTTTTACGTCTGAGTTTTGGGTCCTTTAGGAAGCCCTGTTCAACATCCCGGGTTTTATCACGGAATCCAATCTGACAATATGCTCTCTGATCTCCGGGTTTTAGCTTAAAATTAAGTTAAAATCCTCCTCGTTTATTTAGATTATTTCCGTAGGTCCTGATATACACGGGACATTGCATGACAAAAACTAAAATACACGTGTGCCTATTTAATACCAATATTGCCTAACTGTTAGCTCATTAAGGTCATAATACTTGCCTTCCACCAAGAAAAGAAAATGCTTTTGTCCTCAGCCATTTTACTAAGGCTCTACCCGTAACTGGTGGTGCCAATTTGATACAAGCCGTCGATGGTTGCACTTGTTTTGTATTAACTTTCAATGTGGCAGCGGACGTGCCTCCTCATTTGAAATATCTTTTTTGACAATCTAAGTTATCTTCCGTATGTAATGCTAAGCTTCTTTGCAAAGCTTTATCTGTATGACTTTGGAACAACCATAACGTCCTCACGAAAAAGAACATATATATTTATATTTAAAATTCTTGTTATTGTAGCATAATTGTCTGGCTTTCACTTGATAAGCTCAACCATTTTGCTTTATAAGGTCGCCACTGCTTCAAAACAAAGAGGCATATATATATTCAGTCTAAGCTTCATGCTGAATAACATAAAATATTTAAGGGGGTACGAGTAGGCAATGATCAGGAAAAAGAGCAATCAGAGAGAAATTCCCACTCCAACAACCGAGTGGGAAAAAGTAAATTAATTGACAATTAGGTACTCATACATAAAAAAGATATCGTGTGCCGAGTGAGCAGCTAATTCCCAATAGGTGGTCACTCAGTCTAAAACTATGAAAACGTAAAAAAGTTTCAAACATCACAAAATATGACCCCAAAACATAAAACTCCGGTCCAAACCAACTAAAATATTTAGCTTTAAGGGGACCATCATAGAAATTGACGCCCGACCCACCGGCGTTCAAGTAAGGAAGGCAGCATAGTTATCAACAATGATTGGGTTAAAAACAAGCATTCAGACTGTCGCCGTTAGGCTCGTAAGGTGAGCTTATAGGATGGCCACGATCCGGCGTCAGTCCGTCGTCCGTCGTCCACCATTTTGAAACCGCTTGGCCAATCAAAGACAAATTTTATATGAAGCATCTATTGGAAGGGCGAACCAACGAGTTAATAAATAATCCAGGTCACATGACCAAGATGGCCGCCATGTCCATATATGGTAAAAACCCTTCAAAATTCTTCTCCGGAACCACTGGACCGATTTCAACGAAACTTGGCATGAAGCATCAGTGACCAGAGTGTTTCAATGTGTTTATAAATTTTGACCTTTGAATGACCTTGACATATTTTACGGCAAGGTCAACATAGGTCGACCATGCATTTGAATGGGGAAAATTGTAAAAATGTCATTTGAAAGGGGAAAAAAAACTTGCAGGAAATGGGCAAATGGACTAAAGATATGTGATTCTGAAAAAAGATTTGCACCCCCAGGTGTTGGTCTGTCCCCGCCCCGGGGAAATAAACATGTAGGAGGAATCAATGTGTTTATAAATAATCCAGGTCACGTGATAAAGATGGCCGCCATGCCCATATATGGTAAAAACCCTTTAAAATTCTTCTTCTCCGGAACCACTGGACCGATTTCAACGAAACTTGGCATGAAGCATTTATATTACGTAGCTTTAAACGATAACACGCTTGTGCAATTTTTGTATGAGGGCGGATCTGACCAGGGAGTCTTTCAAGCATTTACTTATGATGCCCGTATTTCAAAAATAACTAAAGGACTTCTTACAGGGTATGGGAAATCAACATGGGAATCTGCCCACGCTTGGAATTTTATGGTATTTTGTGAATTTATTGCATTGGATATTAGTGCTTTGATAATGGTGTAACTTTTTATGCAATTCCGTTGCCAAGTTATGACGTCGTATATGACATCACCACAAAACCGGAGTGTATTCCATTTAAACAATGCGCCTCGCCGAGTACCCACACTCTAACTTTTGAAGCTAAACTAAGAAAAATGTATATCAAGGTACATCCTAATTTACTAGTGGGGTGTAAGGGGGGGGGGGCATACATTCCCCGGACATGTTAGTCCTGATGAGTACAATATGCAGTCTCAGTACATATTGTAAAATGTTCTGGATTTTCGTTTTAATTGTTGAAACAGCAGAAATGAAAAAAGAGTCAATAAGCAATGCTTATTAAATACCTCCCGCAGGGTAACTCTTTACCATAAAAAATATTTTAGCAATATAATTTCTTCATGCAAATGTCCAATGGGTGTACATCATGTAGGTATGATATCAAATTGTTCCATCAAAAACTGTGGTAGGAGTTGATTGGCTCGTGAAAGCCCTTACCTGTAAAAAAACTAAGAAAAATTGTCTAAGTTCTCATAAATAATATTTCTTCATGCAAATTTTCAATGGATCTGCACCATGTAGGCATACTATCAAACGATATCAAATTGTTCCATCAAAAACTGTGGTAGGAGTTGATCGGCCCGTGAAAGCCCTTACCTGTAAAAAAACTAAGAAAAATTGGCTAAGTTCTCATAGCTGTTATTTTGTCAAAAATTATTTTTTCGCATTAAAATTTCTTCATGCAAATGTCCAAGGGGTGTACAGCATGTAGGCATGATATCAAATTTTTCCATCAAAAACTGTGGTAGGAAAAAAGTACAAGTAGGCAAAGATCAGGAAAAGGCGCAATCAGAAAAAGACTCCCACTCCAAAAACCAAGATGTGAAAAAACCAAACTAACAATCAGGTACTTATACCATGAAAACATTTTGTAAGCCGAATGAGCAGCTATTTTCCCAATAGGTGGCCACTCAGTTACCTTAACTTAACTAAAAATATGCAAACATACATAAGGCGCCAACAGCACAAAAATATTTTAAACACCAAGACATAAAACAAAAAGAACCACCACAGAAGTATCGACTTGGAACGATCAGTAACACAAAGTTACTGGCGGGTTTAAATCGATTTTACACGGCCGTAACCTCACCCTCAGCTTCTGCAGTGGTTCATAACATTTAGTTAGTTCTTCGGTCCTCGTGGTGAATCTCTAACTAGTAAATGAATCATCAAGAACAAACAAATATATCATGATAAACATCCTGATGAATCAAAAACCAGGACTCACAGATTCAGTAAGCTGCCCGACGATGGAGATCCCTGGGCGCCAAATAACTTACTAACTCCGGAGCTAAAGAAAAACATCAGTTGGACCCCGGTGGGCCAAGCAACTGACAAGAAGCTCCGGCCCCAACCAACTAAAATGAATAGCTTTAAGTCGGGGCCATCATAGAGTCTGACGCCCGACCCACCGGCGTGCAATTAAAGAAGGCAGCATAGTTATCAACCGTGATTGGGTTAAAAACTAAGCATGCAGACTGTCGCATAACATTCAAGTTATAACCTATACGTCTGTAACGTGTTATGATTTTTCTAAACTGAAAAGAAAAATCATTACTTCCTATAAGTTTCTTAAATTTGTAAAAAAAGTCACCATAAAATTCTGGTTCCGAAAGACCCTCACCTAAAAGCGTCTTTCAGACTACACAGATGTAAATTCTTGAAATTGCAGCAAAATGTCTGGCTTTCGCTGCCAGTTTTATAAAGGGTCACTGATGAAGGTTCATTACCCGAAATTGTACAATATGGCCCATCTTCTAGCTTTGTATTTTTACTGCTTCCAAAGGATCTAACAATTATTTTATTTGCTATTACTGCAGCTGGTGTTGTGCCGTGTGGCGGCCCTAAAGAGTCTCCCCGTACATCATCCATAGTGCAGATTATATTTTTCTTTTGATCCTTTGGGATCAGTGAATATATATGAAGTATTTAAAAAATTTATATGTTAAGAATCATCTTCTTAACAGTATTTTGATTATTTGGCCCCTTTGGGAATTTGAGTCTTTGATTCAGACTACACAGATGTAAATTCTTGAAATTGCAGCAAAATGTCTGGCTTTCGCTGCCAGTTTTATAAAGGGTCACTGATGAAGGTTCATTACCCGAAATTGTACAATATGGCCCATCTTCTAGCTTTGTATTTTTACTGCTTCCAAAGGATCTAACAATTATTTTATTTAACCCAACATTATATTTGGAAATCAATTCATAGTGTCTATGATAAAATTTAGAAAAGGTTTTTCGAAGTTTATGATACCGATAGCCCTGTTGGAGAAGTTTGGCCGTTAAAGATTTATTTCGAGCGTTGAAGTCTGTAACATGATTGCAGACTCTAGCAAACCTAATAAGTTGCGAAATGTATACACCATAAGAAGCACGACGAGGAACGTCACCATCCAAAAACGGAAAATTTACTATATCAAAATCAAAGTCATCGCGCTTATCATAAATTTTAGAAGAAACAAATCCATTTGCAACAGAAAAATGTAGATCTAAAAAGGGGGCTTCGGTATCCGAGATATTGGCTTTGTTCAACTGTAGTTCAGATGGATAAATTTGATTGACCATACCTTCAAAATAAGGGTTGTCAATGTTCAAAAAGTCATCGAGGTACCTAGAAGTGGAATTAAAAGCCTCGATAACATCAGCTTGATTATCATGGTTAAGAGAATCCATGAAATCTCTTTCGTAGCAGTATAAAAATAAATCAGCTACGAGAGGTGCGCAATTTGTACCCATCGGAATTCCAACAATTTGTCTGTATAACTTGGTCCCAAATCTAATATAAATATTATCCAGGAGATAGGATAAGGCGTCGCACACATTCTGACATGACCAAAGTGTATACCGACTTTGGTCAGAGGATGTGAAAAAAGCCTTTCTGTCATTACATGCCAAATAAAGTGAACCATAGTTTTTTAATGCCCTTTTGAAGGTCCACTCTATCAAATCCAGAAGTTTTTCTTTAATTAGATTATGTGGTAAAGTTGTATACAGAGTAGAAAAATCATATGTGGACAAGCTCGTCGCACGGAACCCTCTACACTTCAATTTATTGAGCACCTCACCAGAATTTTTTATTGACCAAAACCAATTTTTATTTGAAGTTTCATACACTGTCTCACAGTATCTTATAACATGAGATTTGATAGCAGTAAGACAGGAAGTTAATAATTTAGAAAGTTCAGTAGTAGTACAAGAGCTAGAATTTGCAATAAATCTTGCTTTGTATGGTCTTTTGTGAAGCTTAGGTAACCAATACATCGTAGGAAGTTTGTCTTGGCCTTCATTGACACAAACAGAAAACTTAACAGGTAAATCGTTTAAGTGGGCATTTACTACAGACACCTCATCAGTATCTGTCTCCAGATAAGCCCTGGTACCATCCAGCTCCTGTTTTAAGGTGTTAACGTAGTGAAGCCTACAAACAACAACAACATTGTTTGCGGCTTTGTCTGCCGGAACCAAGACATACTTTCTGTGAAATTCTTGGATACCTTGCTTCAAATGCCTAAATGACGATTTAGGTTTAGGAGGTAAAAGATTAGTATTTTGTGAATAAAACTTAATACGTTTATCCACGATAGTGAAGATACTTCTTTTCCATTCTTTAAGAGCATTATCCTCAACACTCTCTCGTTTACACCATCGATTACCGAAATCATTCAATGCAGATGCAATCTCCTCTCTACATTTATCGAAATTGATGTAGGAGGGGAATCTATATTTCGGAGTTGATCGGCCCATGAAAGCACTTACCTGTAAAAAAAACTAAGAAAATTGCCCAAGTTCTCATAGCTGTCATTTTGTCAAAAATTATTTTTTCGCAATAACATTTCTTCATGCAAATGTCCATAGGGTCTACATCATTTAGGCATAATATCAAAAAGTTCCAACAAAAACTGTGGTGGGAGTTGATCGGCCCGTAAATGCACTATCTTCACTGTATACAAAAGCCATCAAGAACTATAAAGGGAAGTAACTCAAAAGGGACTGGCCTCTAGCCCTTAATTTTTGCATGCACATATTTGCCCCATAGATATGCAGATGCCTGCAACTTTTCATTAAATTCCATCAATTGGTCTTCAAGATATTAAAGAAACAAAACGTTACGGACGGACGCACGCACGGACGGACAACGTGAAAACAGTATACCCCCCTTAAAACTTCGTTTTGGCGGGGAGTATAAAAATAATTCACTTAATCTTCGTTTTGGCGGGGGGGGGGGGGTATAATTATTTTGCTCGTCATAATTCGCAAGCGACGAAGACAGTTGGCGAAGATTTCGTCATTAAAGGAATCTCGTTCAACATAACAACATAACATAGCATAACATAAATTATTAAGAGGCTCGTCAGATTCAAAGATGATTAGATTCTAGACACATTGTCGTAAATTAACACTACCAAAAGTAGATGAATAGGAGATGATAATAGGTATTGGAAAGGCACAGTACTAATTTCCCCCATACCGATAACATATGATGACGTAGCAGGCCTGAAACGGTGTTGCTATAAATAGAAACGGCTCATGGGATAGGTAAATCGCACCTCTGCAGCGCCATCTGTATCGCACAGCAGGCATAATATTGGCCATAATTGGACCTGTTGTTAGACCAATTATTTCATTAATATGTATGTTGTGTCAATGCCGTTATCATAAATTTCAAATGTAGAACAGAGACGCTTTGCAATTTAATTCCTTTTGAGGAAACTGAAAAGATGTTATTGACCAGATTGAGACCAGATGTAATTGAGACCAGAATCGCAATGTTTCCTTCTCGTAAAAACTATAATTTTATATTATACATCGTATCAAGGATTTTCTGTTTAGAATACATATAAAACTATGCATTTAAAATACGAAATTCAACAAAAGCATGTTCTGTGCCGACATGACTGAAAAACTATTGGCCGAATCAGTAAATCTTTCAAATACATGCATTTTTTACAAATGTGCGACTAACAAAAGATAAGAACAACCATGATATTTGCTAATTCATGAAAGTTGAAAACCGCGAGCAAATCACACATTTTAAACAGCAGTCAAGCTGTAGCGTATAACCCGAACACGCGCCGGGCGTATGAAAAATATCAACACGCTGAAGATTTAAGACGTATAAAATGAATTTGTTCCTTTAACTCGTTTTAGCAGTCACAGAGTAGCGCGTGACTGAGGCGTGTGCCGGACATATAAAAATCTCTAAGTTTTAAACAGCAGTCACACTGTAGCGTATAACCCAAACGCGCGCCGGGCGTATGAAAAATCTCAACACGCTGAAGACTTTGGGCGTATGAAAATTAATTTGTTCCTTTAACCTTAACACGCTTTAGCAGTCACACATTAGCGCGCAACTGGGGCGTGTGCCGGACGTATAAAAAATCTCAAAGTTTTGGAGAACGGTTGTGATACGTCCCAGACACGCTAAGCACGCGCTACATGCGCGCATCGAACGTTCAACGCGCGTTTCACACACGCTTGGGGCACGCTACTGAAGCAACATCTAATAAAATCGGAACGCGCATGGAACGTACACTGGCGTGTTTCAAACGCGCGCCAAACGCGTTCAGAGCGTATTCAACGCGCCCGTAGCGCGTGTGGAACTTATTCGGGACGTATAAGTCACACGCCCGGGACACGCCGAGCTTTTAGAAAATTTTTAAGCATGTTTAAAATTTTTTTTAGCCCAAACGCGCGCGAAACGCACAGAGACTTTTAGCGACGTACAGCGACGCGCGCCGGACGTACACCAAGCGTACACAACGCGCTTGTAGCGAGTTTTGAACGTGTTTCCGACGTGCGTCTGGCGTGTGAGGAATTTTGCTATTTTTTCAACACGCCCGGCGCGCGTTTCACTTATACGCTGATGTGTGACTGCTCTTTTAGAGTACGTTTGTGTTACGTCCCAAACACGCTATGCGCTACAGGCGCGCAGCAAACGTTCAGCGCGCGTCTCACACACGCTTGGGGCACGCTACTGAAGCAATATCTAATAAGATCGGAACGCGCATGTAGCGTACACTGGCGTGCCTCAAACGTGCACCGAACGCGTTCGAAGCGTATTCAACGCGCATGTAACGCGCGTGGAACTTATTCGAAACGTATATAAGACACATTCCCGGGACACGCCGAGCTTCCAAAAAAATTATACATGTTTAAAATTTGTGATGAAGTTATTCAAATGCAATTTTAAAGATTTATCATAACATGTAGATGATCTTTTAGGGTACGTTGGTTGATATTTAAATATTTTATTAACATCCAACTGTATATCGCCATACCACCACAATTGCTAATGGTTATCGCTGATTATCATGTACATGTTAATTATCATTTATAAGAGTCCATGTAAACGTCGATTCACTCCTGCTGCTATCTCGACATGCTCTCCTCGCAATGACTGTTCTAATTATAGAACAAATATATGCGCGGGAAGCCGCGGAAATTAGTCACATGTGTTTCCTCAGCCTATTGCCAATGCAGGCTTTCGCCTTCATAGGCTTTTGACACTACCGATAGATAAAATATGCACCATGTCATGCAAAGCAGAGCTAATGTTTGCAGATTTCTTCATTTCAAATGGGGCTAAATGCTATGTAAACATTGATCTGCGACAATTCAATTAAGACCGACCCTGTTCAGCATAGAGAAATCATCATTTTAATGATTAGTTTGGCCAATGCTTCTTTTCCAGAATATGACGTAGTTCATCAAAAATCATGACCATGAAAAGTATACCCTTTGAACCTCACTTTTATATTGTTAAACAGGGGTATACAAAGGTATACATTTTATTTGTTATTTTTGATCCAAAACAGAGATTGCGAGTACTCGTTAAAACCTCCACAATCAATGTTTTAAGCAACAAGATTAAAAATATCAAAATTTTCCTATGATTTTTTTCAATTTTTACTTCTGAAAAGAATCTCTGTATATTGCATGGGCAAGTTTTCGTAATGTTAAGGGAAAACATAAGCTGAGATGGACTTTAAAAAGGAAACACACAGAGTGATCGGCGCACATAGCTGCAGTTTACTACACAGATAAATAAATAATTTCATATTCAGAACCAAAGTACAACGCTCTGAATGAAATGGAAACGTTATTTATATCATAAATCACAAATGCATGTAGGTTACATCGACTATGATTCAACCATTTCTCCAAAGGTGTCCAGTTGCTCATGTAAAACTCTCAACGTCAGCAAGCAACTTGACAATTTTCGCCGCTAAGAACGGTCAATAGATAACGTAGTCCGACAATGGGGCTCTTGTTTCGTTTTGCTTTTGCTCGGCTGCTCGGCGAGGCGGTTCTAACGGGTACCAACGATCTCTGTTTTGGATCAGATCAAAAATAAGAACGAGTAGCCAAGGGCAATGATCGCTCACCTGCTCACCTGAGAGTCAAATAAATACATTCACAAGACAAAAAAAAAAAAAAAAAAAAGTAGTTGTGGGTTTTTACCATATATGGTCATGGCCGCCATCTTGGTCATGTGACCTGGATGCTTTATATACACATTGGTTGCCCCTTTCTATAGATGATTCATACAAACCTAAACTGACTTTGATTGGTCAAGCGGTTTCAGAGGAGAAGAGGTTTGAGTATTATGGTACTATACATGTATACTGCTCCGGGGTAGGGGTAGAGCAGATGAACCCCTGGGGTCCAGTTTTTTTTCAGAATCATTGATATTCAGTCCTACTGCCCATTTCCTACAAGATTTCTTTCATCAAATGGCATTTTAAAAGCTTTACCCATTCAAATGCATAGACGACCAAAGTTGACCTTTCAGTAAAATAAGCCAAGGTCATCACAGGGTCATGATTTATATATATATATATATTGTAGTACTTGAGTCATCAATGTTTCATGCCAAGTTTCGTTGAAATTGGTCCACCCGTTCTGGAGAAGAAGATTACCATAGATGGGCATGGCGGCCATCTTGGTCAAGTGACCCGAGTTATTTTATATACACACGAGTTTTTCCTTCCTATAGATGCTTCATATAAGATCTTGCTTTAATTGGCCAAGTGGTTTCAGAGGAGAAGAGGCAGTACACATGTATATTGCCCCGGGGTGGGGGCAAATGAGCCCCTGGGGCCCAATTGCATTAGTACCTGATCAGTGCCCACTTTTACCTTTCTGGACAAAACAGGTTTCGCTGATTTGTCCAAAACTGCAAACAAACCATCTTTCAACAGTATGGAAGAGGTCGATTCTATCTTAACAATACTAAGTGTTCTTATAAGGGATTTATGATCTAAAGACAATTCAGACTGTTCTGCAAAATATTCAAATTTTATTCCGCTCAATAATGGGGGAGTTAATCAAGCGAACAATTTGCAAGCACCGCTCTTCATTGTGAGGTTAAAGGTGGGGGTAGCAGAATAAATACGCCGTCACACAACAAAACAGAAGATTGTAAAGTCAAAACATTGTATCGTCCCGTACAACATTCACGGAAGAAAAGGCTGCGTCAAAAATATCCGCTTGTTTTCTGAAACATCTGGGCAATGAGCAACACAGAATTCGTCCACATTAGGTGAAGTCTGTGGATATCATAGAACAAAACAATTGTTGTAAACGAATGTCATATTTTCTTAGGACACTGTTTTGATGGAGAAATTCTAAAATGAGCATTAAATAGCCATGTACCACCACAACTACCATAATAGGGGCGAAAACATCAAAATCTGAATGGAAATTCAAGAGGGAAGAATTCGCGAACCATTCTACTGGAAACAGTTTCCCTTAATTACACATGCTATTAAAGAAGTTTTGACTTTGAATAATAGAAAATGAGAGTTGCTTTTCAAGACATTTCACGATTGAGTAATTAAGAACAGCACACGTCAACCAAAGCATCTCACAGGGGAAGAGAAATCTGTTCTTTTGATGCTACCTCTGTCGAATTCTACGAAAACTAGAATTTTATGAAAATCCCTGGCATTTCTGCGAATTAAATAGTGATTAGAAGTTAATCATCTTGATTGGTCCCGTCTCAGAATGTCTAAGACGATTTAACGTAAATACTGGGAAACTGGGAAATTTGCCGAAATGATGATATTTAAGAAATTGCTGTCAGATGGTTGGATAAATTAAAAACTGAGAATTTTAGAGGCAGTTGATACCCACATAATTCTTAAGATTAATTAAGACATTTCTAGAATATGATCTGCATCATGATGTTTTAGAGGGGTAAGGTTTCAACGAGATGGTGTTCATTTACTTGGAGTAACTTTAGTTTTTTTACCTCCAATATTTTGGGTTGGGCTCCGTAAAATTGATTTAAGCCCTCCATTAATTTCTTTACCGAGCGGTTCCAAGGCGGTTCTGCAATGATTTGGGCCACAACCGAAAATATTCGGCGTAATAAACTTAAGTTTTAGCTCCTCTCTGTATATTTAAAAATGTACCTGGTGACTCGAACTGGTGATGTTATTTGCCCAAAATACGACTTTGGCATTGTGACTCTGATATAAGGCCCATTAACTTTAGTTAAGTTCGGGTAACTGAGTGGCCACCTATTGGGAAATAGCTGCTCACTCGGCTTACGATATGTACCTAATTTTCAATTGAGTTTTTTCCCACCTCGATTTTTGGAGTGGGAATTTCTTTCTGATTGCACCTTTTTCTGATCATTGCCTGAAACTGTTTACGTTCGGTTATAAGCGACATTGTTATACTTCAAGGGTGTGTAAACCAGGATAGGTCAGCGATGTGTATTTTGAATTTTCCTCTGACAATTCTATTATTGCAAAAAACAGTGCTGTTTGATCATTTAGACCTAATATCTTGATCAAAATTTCATGATTATTTGTTAGCAAATTGAGTTGGTGTCAAATGTATGCTTTTATCTATACTATTGTCTCATATAGGAATTACTAATTGAGCCACTGCATGGGAAAACCATCAATCTACATATGCAAAAAGAAAGACGCAGACCAGCCGTGCACGGCTGATATGCGCCTTTGTTTATGCTCCATAGATGGTTTGATGCCTCTTCTTACTATATCCAAAATTCTATGCGTCTAGCCTTATTCTGTACTTGTACAGCTCGGTTTGTGTCAGACCTGTTAAAACCCACACTGTTGGTTTTCTCATGACGCGGCTTAATGACTGTTATGACACTTTGTTGCCAGATCTAGTTTCTTTATAATGATTGTAATGAAGACAATTAAAAGTTGACAGGTTTGAAGGTCATGGAACTTCGTGCCGACTTAAAAGTTTATTAAGTTCTTTCTGAAAGAAGCCTTTCCCAAACCGGAACCCAACAACAACGTTGCATTGGGCACAAAACAATTCATAGTTCTTCTTTGAAAAATTGAATTGTATAGGGCACAAAAAATCAAAAATATTAATTCTTTACAGAACAGTTAGATCGTACTATGCAAAAAGAAATCTTAGGTCTTTCTTGAAAATTTAGATTGCATTGTGCACAAAAAAAAAAAACAAAAAAACTTACAAACTTACGCGCTCTTCCTAAAAAAATTTAAATTGTATTGGCCACATCAGAAGTCTTAAAATTTAATTGTATTGGACACAATAAAAATATTGGTTCTTCCTTGAAATTTAACTGTATTGTGCCCAAACGAATCATAGTTCTTCCTCGAAATTTAGATTGTATTGGGCACAAAAGAAACCTTAGGTCTTCCTCGAAATTTAGATGGTATTGGGCGCAAAAAAATATAGGTCTTCCTCGATATTCAGATTGTATTGAACGTAAAATAAATCTTAGATCTTCCTCGAAATTTAGATTGTATTGGACGCAAAAGAAACCTTAGGTCTTCCTCCAAATTTATATTGTATTGAACGTAAAATAAATCTTAGATCTTCCTCGAAATGTAGATTGTATTGGACGCAAAAGAAACCTTAGGTCTTCCTCGAAATTTATATTGTATTCAACGTAAAATAAATCTTAGATCTTCCTCGAAATTTAGATTGTATTGGACGGTAAAGAAACCTTAGGTCTTCCTCGAAATTCAGATTGTATTTGGCGCAAAAAAAATCTTAGTTCTTCCTCGAAATTTATATTGTATTGGACGCAAAAGAAACCTTTTGTCTTCCTTTTCGCCTGCATATTCTTCATGTAAATCACATGCAGTGCCATGCATTCTGTTCACCCTAGAGATATAATTCAACTTTCATTTAAGAGACATTCTTTTTTTGAAACAATAAATCCATTTCTCGTCTTTAAGTAAAACAATAAAGGAAGTGCTTATTATTGATCACATATAATGTTTCTTTTCTAGCTGACATTAACGGTGACCAGGTGAAACTGATAACAAAAATGTCATCATTTTATAGCAAGTTCTAGAACTACGTCAATAAATGGTATTCTATTGTCAATAATAGACAATAAATTAATATAACACTTTCTTATCAGGGCCATTGTTTTATTGAGCAGAATGAAAATATTCAATAATTCTGTGATGGAAATGTAACCAATCTTATAAATACTTCCTCTTCTACAGAATATTGTTTGTGGGTGTGCATGTTTGGTGTTTCATGCAGTCATTACTTAAAGTGCCACAAAATGATACCACAGTCTATTCTAAGCATCCAGTGGAAAAGAAATCATGACGTTTTCGAGCGAAAATCAAATGTAAGAACTGGTAAAAAAGTGCATTAAATATTGATAATGAAAGTTTGACTCTTCTATGTAAGATCAAAATCATTACGAAAACATGTCCATGCAATATACATATGTTTTTTGGTTGTAAAAAATTGTTTTGGAGCTTAAATAAAGAAACTAGCTATACCCCTGCATACGCGAATTTTTTTATATATAAAAGTTGGGTTTTGTTATGAACCACTGCAGAAGCTGAGGGTGAGGTGTAAAACCTGTTTAAGCCCGCCAGTAACTTTGTGTTACTGATCGTTCCAAGTCGATACTTCTGTGGTGGTTCTTTTTGTTTTATGTCTTGGTGTTTAAAATTTTTTGTGCTGTATGTTTTCATATTTTAGTTAAGTTAAGGTAACTGAGTGGCCACCTATTGGGAAAATAGCTGCTCGTTCGGCTTACGATATGTTTCATGGTATAAGTACCTGATTGTTAGTTTGGTTTTTTCCCACCTCGGTTTTTGGGGTGGGAATCTTTTTCTGATTGCGCCTTTTCCTGATCTTTGCCTACTTGTACCTTTTTAAGGGGGTTTATACTGCACGGACATGTTTTCCTGATGATCACAGCAGAGTGGCCGTTTGGTTAGCATCGAAAGATGGACTATGAAAAATAAAAGTAATAGCAATGTATGGATACTGAAAAATAGAGGATTAAGGGGATGCCAATTGTCAAAAACTAATACTTGTATAATTTTTACCTGTATAAAGAAAAATGACAATTTTTCTAAGGAGACTGGGCATTCTTGACACATTCTTGTATGAGTCATTCAAACATCGAATACATATTCTTTTATGCCCCAAATCTCAGCTCTAGAGGGCTCAGCAGCACGCTTATCAGCATTGTTCAAGTCACTTCCTGGTTTGATTCCATTGTCATCCGTCTGGCATGCCGGATAAATTTTACTAAAAGCTTTCACCGTAAACATGATCTCCAATGTCTTGACTACAATCTGTGAAAGTATTTTGAACAAAAAGTCAATATTTTGGGAGAAATCATACTATTTACTGTATCTGCTGTACAAGGTTTTCAGCATATATGATAAATACCATGTTTTCCCCGAGAAGAAATCATCTCCGAGTGGACAAACTTTCACAGATTGTAGTCTGGCTTTTGGAGATCATGTTTATGGTGGTAGCTTTTAGTAAAACTTATCCAGCATGCCAGACAGATGACAACGGAATCAAACCAGGAAGTAACTTGACCAATGCTGATAAGCGTGCTGCTGAGCCCTCTAGAGCTGAGTTTTTGGGCATAAAATAATCTGTATTCAATGTTGGAATGACTCATACAAGAATGTTTCAAGAATATCCAGTCTCCTTGGAAAAATTGTCATTTTTCTTTATACAGGTAAAATTATACAAGTATTAGATTTTAACAATTGGCATCCCCTTAAATACATTTATGGCCGCCACACAGCACACACAAGAGCCCTGTTGACTTGGTTAAAATTTCATTGTTTATGTCATAAGCACTGAACTTGTCGTCACTATACACGTATTTCATGAACTTTGCACGGACTACGTTGTACACACCAGGAAAACATGTCCGTGCAATGTATAGCCTTTAAACCAAAAATTTATTCAGTAAAACTGGGGTTTACAAGGGTATACCTATTTTCCTTATTTTTGATCCAAAACATACATTGTGGGTACTCGTTAGAACCGCCTCGTCATCGGCGAGGCGGTTCTTACGAGTACCCATGATGTATGTTTTGAGCAAAAATATCATAAATATCAAAATTGTTTTTCTGGTGAAACATTTCAATTTTATAACTGAAAAAAAAAAATCTCTGTATATTGCATGGGCGTGTTTTCGTAATGAAAACCAAGGAAGAGGAAAATGCCGACCAAATAACAAAGATGCTGTTACCGCATTTCTCAAGACTTGCACGATAAAGGAGTCTTTATTCAAGTCTGAAAATAGGTTTAAATGTCTAAAACCGGTTAAAATGCCATATTGCGGCAGCGAGCAAAAAGCTTGGTTTTGTTAACTGACAGTTTATCATCTCGCGTTTCAGAAAACGCCTCATTATTTTAAGAATTCGATACAAATTTAAAAGACACGAGTAGCGATTTCTTGAAATCAGAAATGCAACCACGGCCGCCACGTGTGGTTTTGAATTTTAGAAACTCAAATTTTGATTAAGATAACCTTTTTTGTCCAATAAAGCGTGTCTGTTGACAGATAGAATCAGTGAATACGCATAACAATGTGAAGATCATAAGACAGTCGCTTTTATCATTAAAATCAGGCAAAATGTGACTGCATGTATGAAATGCAGATGAACCATATGAACGCTGAAACAAGATAGACATTGCAATTAAGAAAACCTGCCCATGCAATATACAGAGAATTTTTTTTAGTTATAAAAATATTTTTGCTCAAAACATAGGTCGTGGGTACACATTAGGAAGAAGCGGTTCTAACGAGTACCCATAATCTATGTTTGGATCAAGAATAAGAAAAATAGGTAAACCCCTGTATACCCCAGTTTTACTATATAAAATTGGGGTTCAAGGAGGCATACTTTTTATGGACATGTTTCCCTGATTGATTTTAGATGCTGCCGTCAGATTAAACCATTAATGGCGAATGGGATTTCCCATCTTTGTAAGTTAGTATGTAAGTATTAAGTTTGTCATTTGGATGGGTCCACTTTCATTTTAGGGGCTTAGGCGTGATTTTGAATTTAATTCAATTTTTCGATGAAAATCTTCTAAAAGCAAACAGAATAGACCCAGATGGGACGCCGTGTTATGTGGTGTCACATCTGGGACTATACTGTTTGCCTATATATAGAGAGGCTTATATGATTTAATGGACACTCATGTCGTTGTCTTATTGTATCGCGAATCAGTCTCGAGGTTCTCTAACTAGAGGCGATAAAGGGATTCAGAAGAGACCGTTTCCGCGGTACAGCGGCCATACGAGAAAAAAGAACGCCCACTTTATAGAGGCCACGTTCCTAGGGAACTTTAAATTTGTACAGTGTGAATACTGTTGTCGTTGAGTTAAAGTTGCTATGAAATTCTGAGATACTGAGCCTGAAAACGCGTGACAAATATCGCCTCATTATGTTCCATATGCCAAATTTCATTTTTAATTCTAAAAATAAGAAAACGAAAATTATTTTTTATCACGGTTTATTGAGTAAAGCAAGATAAAGTTAGTCGTAGGATTAGATTTTTGTCAAAAATAATCATTTTCATTAAAATCATAATCATCGTAAAAATGAAAAGATGCCGCGACTGTTACCAAGCGGTACAATCAGATGGTCAGATCTTCCACACGGCGCCGAGGGTATACCGAGTAACGAGACTCACTGGCCGGGTATGCGTCTAGAGCGTCTTGCAACCCTAAAAGTAGAAATTGTCACTTAAACACCATTAGAGAATTTAATTTCCCAATCATAAAACTAAAATTTTCGACGATATAGATGATAAAGGAAATAAAATGTCAATCTTTGAGAAAGTAAGTGGTGGGGTTCAAATAAAAATTAAAGGATTATTGAAAATTTATAAGGCAGGAACGCAGAATAAAGTTTATTGCATTGTTCAACAGCAATTATTTCCAAAACCCCGAGACTGTCGCTGATGTGTTGTCTGGTCCGGAGTAAACAAAGGTGTGATTGGTCGACCCGAAATAATCATTAAATGATTTAAAATAACTTTTTATTTTGGTTTGCTGAGTGATAAAGTTAAGATACAAAGTACGAAACAAAGAATTTTCAACAAAAAGGAAATGGACAGAATCATGTCATTTTGTCCTCAGTAATAATGAACGTCGTTTTCGAAGATATAAACACAAGCACTAGGTTATCCACAATAAAAGAACCGTCATAGACATAACTGAAGGATTAACTCATCGACAACTGATGTCTCTAGATCCTCTCAACATATTTAGAGAAGAAGATAGTCTAAACTGACAGTCATGGAGCTGAGACACGGTCAAACGGGAGATTATAGTGCATACCCGCTTCTAACACAAACTGGATATCTAATCACATCAGACCGTAAGGGTGCGGATTAAAACCCCCGATTTTAGCTTTCCAGTAGTTTTTCTGGCTTTAGAACTGTATGAATCTGGTCTGCTTCTCAGCTGGCCACTCAGTATATTTGGTTGACACTAGCAAGATGTCTACCTCGCTGGGAGAGGATTAGCCATCTTGCTCTGTCTTCGTGTTGTTATATTTTCTGTTATATTTTGTGCTGTCCCTTTTCTGGGTTGGGATTGTAAATTAATGTTGTTGTTTTTTCTTCAATTCTTGAAGTTAGATCCTCACTTTACCTATAAATATATCGGGAGAACAACAGTCTTTGTACCCAAAATTAGCAGCAGGGAATCCAGAAACCCACCTCCTGGTTCGATGGCACTAACTACGTCCTAAACACCTTAAACTCACGTAGATCATAACATCTTTTTCTCAAGAAACTCGGTTTACTTGAGGACACAGCTAGAATTTGTTCTGATAGATAAGACGATCTAATTGGACCCATTGGAAAGCCGAAGATAATAAAATCACAGTGCAATCAAACAGCGATCTTAAACCTATTTTGCTCCAAAGATTGAAATCTAATGTCAATAGGATCAGAATAAGGCTAAATTAAAAGAGAACCAATTACCTTGGAAGTGCGTTGGCTGGTCTTTGAGGATGAAAAACCTATTATTGAGCTCGAAATATGTGTTTTATTCATGCTGTTTGAATCTCGCATGGAGACGCTGGCATAGTTACGACGTTTTCATCATCTTTTGCAAATCTGTTTTTGGACAATTTGTCGGTAGTTTTGTTCTTTTATTTCCCCGGTTGTTTTGGCGGCGCCTTTCATGTGCGTGTTCATATATTTAGCTGTGTCGCCACCTTTATGGAAATAGCTGCTCACTAAGGATACGCCATGATGGTTACCCTTGTATTAGTACCTGGGAGTAATTTTTCCCACCTCTGATTTTAGAGTGGGACTTTTGTTCTAATTGTATCATTTCCCAACCATTGCTTATTTTTTTTTTTCATTTTCATTTTATTTTCTTTTTTACCTTTTTACGTTGTCTGTATGATTATTGTTTCATTTCGTATGAGATCCTCTAAGCCTGCGTGCTCAAGATATGTTGCATAAAATTGTTGTAGCACTCCCCGGACTTTTATATAACAATTTAAAATTTGTAGTTTCTCTACTGTTTCTCTAGTTATCCAATTAATTTGAACATTATCTGGCGTTCAAAAATGTTCCAGTATCCATTTGTTTCAATTACACTTGCTGATAAGCACTCTTGTTCAAACGAAATGTCCTTTGACATGTAAATCAGTTACGGACGACATATGCTTATCAGATCATCGCATGAAGGGAAGGCGACCTACAGCACATCGAATTGCATGATGTCCTTGCTGTGTCAATGTGTTAGCACACCTCTGCAATATGCTGCAAACTTAACGGCTTTAAATGACAGTTTTCTGGTGATACTTTGTCAGTTTTCAGATGAAAAGTTGTGATACTTTTATTTACAAATTAAAATTTTGAAATCACTTGAACATTTCTAATGAAAGAAAGCAAGGGGATCGGATACAATTTTTTCATCACTGTAGTGGTTATATTTGTTTAATGTTTTGGTGTCGATTTTTGTGAGGGTGATTGTGCTTTTTATGTGCACACTCATATATATATATCAAATTCAGTTCAGGTAACTGAGTGACCACCATTAGGGAAATAGCTGCTTGCTTGTCTTACTATATGTTCTTTGTATCAGTACCTAATTTTCATTTTTGCTGTTTTCCAACCTGGATTTTAGAGTGGAACTTTGGTCTTGACTAAACCAATTTCAGATCATTGCATTCTTTTCACTCAACATTTTTGTATGGAACTCCGATTACATTGAGAAGCCTCCGTTGCGTTGTCAATAAGTCACTCACCTGGAAGACCAGGGGTTGCAGATTCGATCCCGGGCTTCTCCAGTCTGTCTTATGAGACTATAAACTGAGGTCCCGACTCCATATGACCTTTGCTGTTGGTGGTACGTAAAACCCCAAACCAACCAACCAACCAACCAATACATTGAAAAGCACTATATGCGAATGACGTGGAACCGTAGATGTCACCATTGCCGTCATTATTAGTGGTTTTTCCATTGAGACATTTTTATTTCACCAAGACGTAAGTGATCGAGATTGTATTAAACTTCACACATTGTCAATTCAGCAATAAAACATATTATTTAAAACCCACCCATACGATTTATGTCAAAGGTTGTGGTATAATCTTAACGAGATCTGTTTGGATCTTTGTATATAGCTCATCGATGTATTTCTATCTCTTCAAATCAGGACTAACTTTCAATATATCTCCCAAATCAAATCTAACTTTTTTCATCTCGTGTTCATTTTATCAAGTTCATTTCTTGGTCTGTGTAAGATAACTTTTGTCACTCGTGTGTTACTATTGTTCAGTTAACAAGATAAGTTTCTTTTTCGTCGAAGATATGTCATAGCGAGATCTTAACAATTATAGTGTGATTTACTGCACTAAGCTAGACTTTCAATTTGTCTTGTCGTCCTAACGTGTGTAATTTTCATTTTTGGTGTACGTGTTAAAGATATTTTATTTCTCTTTACCAATCTCATCAAAGACATTGTCAGAGTCTTTAGTGACATTTGATACGTGATGGCAGTCTTCTTTGGTCCAGTAAGACTTGTACTCAGAACAAGATTATTATCCACGTGTTCCAGAAATTTACATGTTTTGTAATCAATTTCACTTACCAAAATGCTAAAATTACGATATCCGTCAATATTACTTTTTGTAAATGTCAAACCAAACGCGGATCAGTTTTCATCTGAATCGGACATTGAAATATTACTTAATTCGTCGGACACAATGGTTGATCTGCCATTCACTGTATTTGCTGACTTTTCGCTGACACGGGACAAAGGTTTAGCGCCACAACGTCACCATTTGTCTTTTTGCCCATTTGTTTCATTCATATAAGTACCTAGTACAGCATAGTGCGTTTACATTTCGTTCTACCACTAATATAAAATAAATTACCTTTGACCAAAATCTTCAAAGAAGTCGCTCATTCATTTCAACCAATCATTCATAAATTTTAGCAAATTAATAAATGGTTTCGGTTATTTCCTGGTCAATTAAAATGACATTTAAAACACAAGAAAAGTAATGCCTTGCTGTAATGTTCTACAGTTCATAATTAGCAACAAAACGACAAGAAATAGTAGCTTACTTTTATTAATCATCATGCCAACATAAAATGTCTTCCCAGATACCAGATAAGTCAACTTAAGAAATATAGCTGCACACTCAGCCTACGATATGTTATCTTCATCGGTACCTTCTTGTCAATAAGGTTTTTCCCTTCTCGGATTTAGGCGGGAATTTGATCCTAATTGCACCAGTTCCTGATCATTTACCTTTTTGTACGTGCAAATTGTGAGCTAAAATTGTATCCGCATATTAGACAGTTCCGTCGAGAATTGGAGCAAATATCAGATACATTATTGACATAAAGTAAAAATAATATGACTGTATACAACAATGCTGTACCCATGATTAAGATTGTAACTGAGTTGGACACAACTATTTGCAAAACTCTTGAACAAGACAATGCATCACGCTCTGAAAACAAGAACAAACTAAAACAAGAAAGAAAGAGACAAAAGAATAGAGTGATCCATATATAAGCAAGGAGAAAACACAGTAATAACAAGTAAGCAATGATCAGGAAGCGATGCAGTCGGAAACAATATCCCATCCTAAAAGCCAAACAAATCGACAATCAGGTACTAGTTTTAACCATGTGACCATATTCACGCGGGCATTTTAAAATACCATGTTCGACTGTTCAACAAGACGAAACAATATAAAGGGAAAACAGAATAATAACATTGAAACTTCTTCTACTACTACTACTACTAAAATAAACATGTAGGAAAGAAAGGTACAGGTAAGCAATGATCAGGAAATGGCGCAATCAGAAAGAAATACCCAATCCAAGAACATATCCTAAATGTTTAACTCATTTAAGCCTGGTGTCCCTTTTATGGGACATAGGCAAACAGAATAGCCCCAGATGTGACGCCGCAGAACGCTTTGAGGAATATCATCAAAAGATGAGATAAAAATTGAAACTCACCCCTAACACCCCTATAATAGAAAGTCGGCTAATCCAATTGATAATAATGGGAAAATCCATTCGTCAAATATGGGTTAATGAAGATGGGTCTTGACGCCCATAAGATGGGTCATGACGACCATGCATGGACTTTTGATAAATTAAAACAGTGTTTTCTGAGGAAAACTATGTCCCCCCAACCGTTTAGTAATTGAAGTTTAGTTACCTTGTGATATGAAGTTTAACTATGCAAGCCAGCATGACCATCTTGTTCTGTATGGTATGGTAGTATAAACTTGTTTTGGACTCTGTCTATGGGCAACACCCATAACTAGTTTGGCTTTCAATTTTTAAAGAGCATTTAATTCATTCTCATCCAGTATTATATATGTCATTTCATGAAAGCTGTAATAGCATGGTATAACTCCGCTTTTTTGATACGGTACATTTCTGATATAAATATGGTCTATCAATGTACTTCTACGAGTTGTCGGTTTGGAAATGACTTGTGAAAAGCTTTCTTGAAGAGACAATATCTTGGATTTTAGGAAGTCAACATTAAAATCACCAAGTAAAATCAACTTGTCGCAATCTAAACTCGTGTACAATATTTGTAAATTGTCACAAAAATGTTTCAAGTCTAGTCTTGGAGGTCTATAGACATTGATCAATACGACAGGTGGATTGAATAGTTCAATTGCTTTACAAGATATTGCGTTGGAAATACTAATTTCAACAGTTTTTACAGACTCACAACCTTGAAAATTAGGTCAAGGTCACCAAAATCTAATCAACTCTGAGCCTTCTTGCAACAATGCTTCTGTGCAAGTTTGGTCAAAATCCATTAATTGGTTTACAAGATATTGCGTTGGAAAGACTAATTTCAACATTTTTTTATGGACTCGTGACCTTGAAAATTCCTCGACCCAAATCGACATAAATAGGTCGGCTCTTGACACATCACCATCTATAGAAATCCTTTTATTTGCGAGTGTACATAAAACAAATGGTTACCTACTGTTGTATTTATCGGGGTAATTCCTGGGCGGGGTTGAGGGAGGTGGGGGGGGGGGCGGTACTCTGATTTTTCTAGGGTGTACTTACTTTTTCTGGGTTAAAAATTTTGAATTTAGTTTTTTTTTTTTTTTTTTAATTATTTTTTTTTTTTTAAATCAGTATATTTTGGGATATGCAGGTTTTTAGAGAGTATTTTTTGGGAGGTCCCACAAAAATGTTGTAATTTTTAGGGTTGTTCATTGTTGAAAAAGGACTATTTTTGGAGTTTTATGGCCATTTCAGGCATAAAACATGCTTACCTTTTGTTGTTTTAGTGGGGCACTCCCCAGGGGAGAGAGTGCTCTAATTTTATATACAGTTCAACCTCATTATAACGCACCTCACTATAGTGCGGTTTTCAATATAACATGGCCATGTCATGGCTCCCAAATTAATTATTTTGTTATATATCTTTTGTGAATAACCTCATTATAACGCGGTTCACTTATAACACGGTCTGTTTCCATGGACCCCAAAGATAGCGTTATAATGAGGTTGACCTTTATATATATATATATATATATATATATATATATATATATATATATATATATATATATATATATATATATATATATATATATATATATATATATATATATATATATATATATATATATATATTTTTTTTTTGAATTTATGTTTGTGGGGGGGGGGAGTCAGTATTTTTTTTGGGGGGGGGATGGGGTATGGAGTTTTTTGTAGGTAATTTTTGGGGGTCCCACAAATATTTATTTTCCTGGTATTTTAGAATCCACTGTCATACTGTCATTTTAGAATCCACTGTTATTTTTTTTTTTTTTTTGGGGGGGGGGTACAGAGTAGATGCTGGGGCTTAGCCTATGTATTAGCAAAATGTCAAGAGTACCCTCCCTGGGGGATACTCATATATATCAAACTGGTATGTATGTGCATCCCTGCGCTTAAAAATGGAGGTTATTCAGTGATGATCAGACAATAAATTGGGTGCTTACAGACTTGAAGGCACTGAAAAAATACTGAAATTTATGTTTTTCATCCTTTTTTCAGAATCAGAATAGTTTACTGGTGAAATGCCAAAATGACAATACCTCACAGGGGGTAGGGGTGCTTATCTGACATTTCAGCATAGGAAAACAATGATTCAGGGAAGTTATCCCAGTCCCCAACAATGCTTCTGTGCAAGTTTGGTCAAAATCCATCAATTGCTTTACAAGATATTGCGTTGGAAATACTAATTTCAACAGTTTTTACAGACTCACAACCTTGAAAATTAGGTCAAGGTCACCAAAATCTAATCAACTCTGAGCCTTCTTGCAACAATGCTTCTGTGCAAGTTTGGTCAAAATCCATTAATTGGTTTACAAGATATTGCGTTGGAAAGACTAATTTCAACATTTTTTTATGGACTCGTGACCTTGAAAATTAGGTCAAGGTCACCAAAATCTAAACAACTCTGAACCTCCTCACAACAATGCTTCTGCGCAAGTTTGGTCAAAGTCCATCAATTGGTTTACAAGATATTGCGTCTGAAATACTAATTTCAACAGTTTTTATGGAATTGTCACCTTGGAAACTATGTCAAGGTCACCATAATCTTATCAACTCTGAGCCTCCTCCCAACAATGCTTCTGTGTAAGTTTGGTCAAAGTCCATCGATTAGTTTACAAGATATCCCGTCAGAAAGACTAATTTCAACAGTTTTTGACTAGTGACCTTGAAAATTAGGTCATGATCACCAAAATCTTATCAACTCTGAGCCTCCTCCCAACAATGCTTCTGTGCAAGTTTGGTCAAAATCCATCAACTAGTTTACAAGATATCGTATCGGAAAAACTAATTTCAACAGTTTTATGGACTCGTGACCTTCATAATTAGGTCAAGGTCATCAAAATCTAATCAACTCTGAACCTCCTCCCAACAATGCTTCTGTGCAAGTTTGGTCAAAAACCATCAATTGGTTTACAAGATATTGCGTTGGAAATACTAATTTCAACAGTTTTTATGGACTTGTGACCTTGAAAATTAGGTCAAGGTCACCAAAATCTAATCAACTCTGAGCCTCCTCCCAACAATGCTTTTGTGCAAGTTTGGTCAAAGTCCATCAATTAGTTTACAAGATATCATATCGGAAAAACTAATTTCAACAGTTTTATGGACTCATGACCTTCAGAATTAGGTCAAGGTCATCAAAATCTAACCAACTCTGAGCCTTCTCCCAACAATGCTTCTGTGCAAGTTTGGTCAAAATCCATCAATTGGTTTATAAGATATTGCGTTGAAAAGACTAATTTCAACATTTTTTATGGACTCGTGACCTTGAAAATTAGGTCAAGGTCACCAAAATCTAATCAACTCTGAGCCTTCTCGCAACAATGCTTCTGTGCAACTTTAGTCAAAATCCATCAATCGGTTTACAAGATATTGCGTTGGAAAGACTAATTTCAACATTCTTTATGGACTTGTGACCTTGAAAATTAGGTCAAGGTCACCAAAATCTTATCAACTCTGAGCCTCCTCCCAACAATGCTTCTGTGCAAGTTTGGTCAAAATCCATCAATTGGTTTTCAAGATATTGAGTTGGAAAGACTAATTTCAACAGTTTTTATGGACTCGTGACCTTGAAAATTAGGTCAAGGTCACCAAAATCTAATCAACTCTGAGCCTCCTCCCAACAATGCTCTTGTGCAAGTTTGCTCAAAATCCATTCATTTGTTCAGAAGATATCGCGTCGGAAAACCTAATTTGATCAGTTTTCATGGGCTGGTGACCTTGAAAATGAGGTCAAGGTCACCAAAATCTAATCAACTCTTTCCCCCCTCCCAACCATGTATCTATGCAAGTTTGGTCAAAATCCATCCACTGGTTCAAAAGATACCGCGTAAGAAAGAAGCTACGCGGACGCGGACGCCGACGCGGACGCCGACGCCGACGCCGACGCCGACGGGAACCGCACCAAAAACAATATGTCCCCCACCTTCGGTTGGGGGGACATAAATACGACGGGAACCGCACCAAAAACAATATGTCCCCCACCTTCGGTTGGGGGGACATAAATACGATAAATTACGTAACGACGGAAAATATTTCCTTAACAATAGTAGCAGAGTTAATGCGATTGAAACCTATTTTGGGTTGGATATTAAATGGTTTTGGTATGCTAGACTGAGTTTAAATCAGTGCAGGGAGGTATTTGTTTCAAACTCTAAGCGTAAAATACCTAATGTTTTATGCCACCCATGTCGATTTGTGCAATATAGTAAATTGCAATGACTTGAAATAAAGACCGGTGACACAAGTGATTGACAGCCCTAAAAGACACAATTGTCGGCCATTTAAAGGAAATACCTTTCACAAGCGAATACCAATTGTCGACTAAATTTCAATATTTTAGAATCATTACCATTAACGTAATTTCAAGTCTTTGAGAGACAAATTTCAGAAAAGAAATTACTTTCATTGGAAACTTTAGTCATGATTTCTTTATAATACTCTGTGTTAATTTCTTACGAAGTCTTTTCTTACTTTTAGTTGAAAGAGTACGACGTACAGGGATAATGAACATAAATTTTTGAAAGAAATATTATAATGAGGCAATAATTTATGTGCGATTTTGAAAATGAAATGAAAGTCAGGACCTTTGAGCTCAGAGTAATCAATAAAATAGGAGAAATTACGTAACTACCGTAAATTATTTCCTTGACACGAAGCAGTTAGGTAGAGTTGTCCTTGGTGGGGACTTACTACTGTCTGTCGGTATACCACAAGGTTACCCATTGAGGACCATGACGGCAATGTTCAGTGTCAAATATCTCTGTAATAATAATTGTAGAATGTCAAGCATCACAACACAAAGTTCTACAGATGACGCATAGATACAATTTACTACAAATAAAATAAAACAGCAGCAGCAGCAGCAGCAACAACAACAACAAAAACAACAACATTTATACTCACGGTATATATTATCTTGTTTGGATAATAATTATTTCTATATTATTAATTACTATTTGAGGAGTAGTAGAGCAAGCATTTATCATCTCGTATGCGTTATAGATTCGTTTGAAGTGGTTTGGGGAGCCGAACGGACATGCTGTCTAACAGAGAGAAGGAATCATTTCGGTTTCTCAGCATGGATTCTTGTTATAGCTATTATATTTTCGGACGGAACCGAATTTTTATGATTATTAAAGCACCTATCCACTTTGAGTACAGGTCAAGGGGCGAGGTTTTAATATTGCCCCCTGGCGGCCATCGCATGTCTATCGTCATGTTTATCTTCTGGCCATTATTTCAAAATAAACATTTATTTGCTGTTTTGATGGCATCCAACATGGAAGGATGAAAGTATGATATTATCACGCAGTCAATCATGCGCACACCACGGAAAATATTCATGTATCTTTCAGCCATTAAATTTACAGTTACATTCGGATTCCTTCTTATCTTTTCACCTGTCCGCTACATCCAAGGGCGTTAATACGCCTCGTTGTACCGGTACTGCCCATAAATAATGGCACTGTTGGCAATCAAAAATCTATATAATATTTACCGTTACTTTTATTACTAGTTCATAACTTCTTTGATCATAGCAAAACTTCTGATAAAGGTGACATTTGTTACGAATTGTGCTACAGTCATAGATTGTTGTAAACTGTTTTGTACACAGGGCGTTAGCTGAATTTGGACGATTAAAAAGTGCATTTTTGGTACTATATAAAGTTCATTGTTTACTTTTGGACGTTTTGGTAGGCTTTCTATTCGTTGATGAAGAAACAGTTTGCACGGAATTTTCGAAAACCTTCTGATAAAAGTTCTCGATTTTGGCGTTTGAATTAGTTCAAACACGAAATTCAGTCATCAAATACTTGTTGGCAATTTTCATTTGGAATTATTACTGATGAAAACGTAATAATACGATTAGATATCTTTATATAGATCAGTTAAGACCCAGAAATGTCTGTAGTGTTGGCGATCCAATCAGGTGTAGAATATTACAATTATACAGAAATCTTTGAATTTAACAAGAGATGAGCCCGATATTGGAAGATGTTTTCTTTGATTCCATTAATGAACGCTTTGATGTAGTACGAACTTATGTCTCGATTGCGGTTTTTAGGTGTTCTGATCAGTAGTTATCGCTAAAATAATGTGATATCATTGTAACTTCAAGAATATGATAATATAGCTTACTCATAATACTAATGATAAACTTTCATCGAAATACATCAAAAGGGATACACTATAAAGTTTTAATTAGTTCCCCATCGAAGTGGTACAGAAGCCATTCCTCCGAGTGCCACCAATTTCATTTGAAGGGTCATGATATGATCTCTAATTGTACTTAATGTTTTGCTAGCTAGCACTTTACAGTCAGGTGAAAAAGTAAAATCAAACAATACTCAGGAACTGGTGCAATCAGAACCAAAGCTCCAGCCCCCAAACCAAAATGGTATAACCCCAAATAGAGGTAGGAACACCTTTTTTACTTGTGTGAACTATTTCATCGTCCATGGCTGCCCATATTTCACAATCTCGATTTTCTTTTCTATATGTGGCTTATACAGCTCTGTTTGTCTTTCCTTGACATTGTATACATGTAATACTATTATTTTTCCTTGTCAGTGCGGTTGCTATCATCTACTTCATTCCTTTTGGTCATCATCTATTTTTCTCTCGTTCTGCTGTTGCATTTTCTTTCATAGTTTGTCACAAATGCATTCTCGCCCTTTTTGCCATCTCTTGCTTTATTAAGAAGGGATTTATCTTTATAAGAAACTGTTTATTATTGTCTCAACTACAAAAGGTCAACATAATGTGATACTTCTGTTGTGGTTCTCTTTGTATTATGCTTTAGTGTCGTTTTTGGTGCGTTTAGGCATTTTGTGCGTTTTCATATCCATGTATTTAGTAACGTTAGGTACCTGAGTGACCACCTGGCCTTTGCGGGAAATAGCCTTGTATGATCTCTTTTTATTAATGCTTGCACTCTTTTGTAATTTAAGGTGTTTCAAAAAAAGGTACAAGTAGGCAAAGATCAGGAAAAGGCGCAATCAGAAAAAGATTCCCACTCCAAAAACCGAGGTGGGAAAAAACCAAACTAACAATCAGGTACTTATACCATGAAACATATCGTAAGCCGAATGAGCAGCTATTTTCCCAATAGGTGGCCACTCAGTTACCTTAACTTAACTAAAAATATGAAAACATACATAAGGCGCCAACAGCACAAAAAATTTTAAACACCAAGACATAAAACAAAAAGAACCACTACAGAAGTATCGACTTGGAACGATCAGTAACACAAAGTTACTGGCGGGCTTAAACCGGTTTTACAGGTACCTAACCTCACCCTCAGCTTCTGCAGTGGTTCACAACATTTAGTTAGTTCTTCGGTCCTCGTGGTGAATCTCTAACTAGTCAATGAATCATCAAGAACAAACAAATAAATCATGATAAACATCCTGATGAATCAAAAACCAGGACTCACAGATTGAGTAAGCTGCCCGACGATGGAGATCCCTGGGCGCCGAATAACCTACTAACTCCGGAGCAAAAGAAAAACACCAGTTGGACCCCGGTGGGCCAAGCAACAGACAAGAAGCTCCGGCCCCAACCAACTAAAATGAATAGCTTTAAGTCGGGGCCATCATAGAGTCTGACGCCCGACCCACCGGCGTGCAATTAAAGAAGGCAGCATAGTTATCAACCATGATTGGGTTAAAAACTAAGCATGCAGACTGTCGCATAACATTCAAGTTTTAACCTATACGTCTGTAACGTGATATGATTTTTCCGAACTGAAGAGAAAAATCATTTATTCCTTTTTTTCAAACCTGGCTTTTTATGGCGTGACTTTGCTTTAGATTGCCCAACTTAGTACACTTAATCGGTAATGGTTTGTATTTTTATAAGAAACAAAAACATGGATGGCCACACAGAGCTTTTCTGTAATTCTGTTGTCAGATTGACACTATTTTGCTCTTATTTTCGTTGCACTTGCACATAATTGACTAAGCACCAATAGCTACATTCTCTTAAAGCACAGAAGTGGTGGGCACTTATCCCTCTTAAAATCCACGTCATTACAGCGATATATTGGGGAGAAAGTAGCGTGCAAGTCAAGTGATGTCAGTGTCAATATAGACTTTATTAAAATGGTAAGTGGCATGCTGCCATCTTAAAAAATGATGAGTTATAAAACAAAGTTGTTTCCCCTAAGTCATTATTTCTAGAAAGCTTCAAAACTTGACACACTGTCTTTTCACATAAACCATTTGTCATTTGTTTTCGAGAACTGTACCTCCACCATTAAAATGTTATAGTGCAATTATGTATGTATATATTTGCTGTAGCCAGATGCAACAAAAGTTTGCTATATAGTTTCAGATGATCTGACTTGAATTTATAGCTTCTTTTACCCAGTTACGTATTTCATTCATGCACACTGCTAGACCATTTTCCAAAG
The DNA here is from genome assembly GCA_964017185.1 of Rugalucina vietnamica. Classification (NCBI taxonomy): domain Eukaryota; kingdom Metazoa; phylum Mollusca; class Bivalvia; order Lucinida; family Lucinidae; genus Rugalucina; species Rugalucina vietnamica. The sequence goes on from OZ024875.1 coordinate 7,671,978, forward strand.
AATAAATTTAATCAAAAAGGGACCTGACTAGAAAGCAGTGGTACAATCTGAACTGCTTTGTGGAAACCACACAATTCTTGATGAATCGTCAAGAGCTTTCTCGATAGCCATTTGGAATCACTATTTCTCAATGTTATTGCTATTAACTAAATGTCTTTGTGGTCAATTGTACATGTCTTAGAATGCTTCTCTATCAAAACTGACATCTTAATTAAGTTGCTAAAGAGTGACCAATTTATGACCGATGCCTATCTACCTATCAACAGATGCATTCTAGAATTGGACCGCTTATGAATGTACTTGAAAACCAATTCCATGTTATTACTTGGCGTTGCTTCGTGGGAATGAGTTTGACCAATGACCTCTCAATCTCGATATGTATAATTGCAGTTTTGATCAAAGAAACAAACTATTTAGATGAAAAGGCGACTACAAGAACTGGTACAATCGAATCGGACAACATGCGAAAGCCCTTTGGACCTTATATACTCAATGGAAAATCGTTTTCGTTATGGTTTTATTTTGTATGAGGTTATTCCAGCTATTTCCGAACCAATTGTAAGTACCATCCAATGCAAAAATCGCTTTTCTTAGAGATATTTTCGCAGAATACGGTACTCAGTCACTCAGTGCCAGAGTTTTAGACGCGAAAGCATCTAATGAAAGTGTCTCGAAGTGTGAGTGCTCCTACTTCTGGCTAAGTATTGATTGGTGTTCACATGTCCATTCTGATATGTAGATGGGGTACTATGCGGTGCCAAATTTACAATCCAGCCAATTATAACACAATTTATGATGGGTTATGTCAGAAACCAAGTAGATTATGAGTGGCTATATACTCTTGTAAAAACGTGAGCGCTACTTGGTTCTTAATGTAACTTTTGTTTTGGTTGGTTTGAATATGAAAGTCGTTGTACATCTGTGTCCCTTGTATACTACCATCTAAATAAGACTGCCAATAAAAACAACTGTAATAGTCTATAGAATACCGCTATTTGTAAAATTTGTCCGAAGCAAACACTGGCAGGGGAGGCAATTCATCGATTTTATCCTGTGAATTTTGAGTCAATCTTATGGAAACACCACAAAACAATGATTAAATTAATCCACGACACAATCCATTAACAGGCGGGCAATATAAATATTCTGTCCAAGCCTTTATAGACCATCATATTTAGCTTTAATGCCATTCTACGGTAGTTTGTGGGAATAAACCAAGGGACAGAATGACTTTTATTGCCCGTTGGTAATGCGTGCCGCGTATTGCTGTATGGAATTAGAATTTCAATCCGGCCTATCTCCAAATCTAGAGCGAAAATTAAAACAGGAGGAATGGATTAGGTACCGAAATCAACAATAAATTTTTGCTAGGCCTGGGCTAAAATGAAAATGGAATTATGATTATGTCTAGCAGAGGAGCCGGCCTATTGTTTGCGAATAATATTGCTGGACCCAAGAGGTTTAAATTGATGTTTGTTTTTCTGGTCTCAGATTGAAATTATTCCAAAACTATATGTATTAGTTCTAGGAAATCTCTCGGAGGACGAGACCGAGCGAGATCTCGCGATAACTCGTAAATGTAAATCAGCGAATAATTCCGACAGCCCTTATAGACCATTCCATATCTTCAATAAAATAGAAGACTATCACAAACCAATGGTGACCCTTGTTTAACCTGCCAGCTCTAGATTTTTACTGGCTGGCTGCTGTGGTAAACACAACGTCATATCTGAGCGTCTGCAAGTTACCTGTTCTGTTTATAGAGCAGCTGAAGAGGCAGTTCAAATATTTCAGTTCCCCAGATGAACATCACAGTGAAAACCACAAAATAAAATTTAACTTAAGTGCAAGCGTGAACCAATATAGAATATAAAGATAAGCCTCATAAGAGCATTTGTCATTGTTTGGCTTCATGCTGACAGCATTTAGGCATTTTGAATGTAAGATAGCCCAGCTAATCTGAAATGCATTATGTACACATATTATTCTGTTGGCACTGCAGTGCCTTGGCTCATTAGATTTATTACTAACCCACCAAAGAAAGAATTTTTTTCTAGGTTATCAAAAGTTCAGCAGCTACTATAGGTTATAACAATATGATATATTTAGATTCTCTAGTAGACGCTACTCTAAGAAAATACCCACGCTAAAGCTGACCCACTTACAGGTTTTCCGCAAGTAAAATTTGGTTTGTTACTGCTGTTGTCTTGTGACTATGCAGTGAAGCAGCTAACAGCCCTTATACTTGGCATAAAACACAAGTTCTTATCAAATCCTCGGGAGAGACCTCTCTGCATAATTCTTGATTGGAAGAAAGATAGCCAAACAAAACGACAGCCTTGATTTTACAAATTGCAACATTCTCTTGGAGTATGACAAAAACCTTTTACGGAGCGTAGTTGATTATACTAAAACTGACACCCAAACAGTTTGTTGGCGCCTTGTGACGCATAGAACAGAGAAGCGTAATGGGACTAATATTTTGATAAAAAGGTACAAGTAGGCAAAGATCAGGAAAAGGCGCAATCAGAAAAAGATTCCCACTCCAAAAACCGAGGTGGGAAAAAACCAAACTAACAATCAGGTACTTATACCATGAAACATATCGTAAGCCGAATGAGCAGCTATTTTCCCAATAGGTGGCCACTCAGTTACCTTAACTGAACTAAAAATATGAAAACATACATAAGGCGCCAACAGCACAAAAAATTTTAAACACCAAGACATAAAACAAAAAGAACCACTACAGTCTGGACCCGAGAACCTGAACACAAGAGCAGGCTGTCTAGAGGCTACAGTATGTCATACACTGAACAGATTGGGAGTCCATAGTATACAGTTGAGACCATACATACAGTATATAGCATGGGGTTCGCTGAGTTTCAACGGCATGAATTATCAAATTATGATACATCTTATTATTGACTCTCTTTGCCCAATTGAACCTCTAGAACAGTTTTCCTTGCGAAAATATCGTAGCACTCGCCAAGGGAGACGTTGGGTCCATACATTCGATTAGACCTCACCAGTTCGTCGCAAATTGTTCCATCCGGAACAATTTCCGCCGATTGTAGACAGTATGCTCCTGTCGGTGTTTCGTAATACCTTCTCTGGATCTGAAGTGTAGCGGAGAAAGGTGTAGTTAGCTGATCTACCGTTGAGGATCTTCGTCTTTAGGATCTTCGTTTTGAGACTCTACGTCTTGAGGATCTTCGTTGTGAGGATCTTCGTCTTTAGGATCTTCGTTTTGAGGATCTTCGTCTTGAGGATCTTCGTTTTGAGGATCTTCGTCTTGAGGATCTTCGTTTTGAGAATCTCCGCCATGATCTTCGTCTTGCTTGGACTGCGATAGTTTCGCATTTTGTGATAAAAAGAGTTGAGATGTCTCCTTTTGGGAAACTACTCTTCACCCTATGACTTTTACCTTGCTCATTGTGTTCTGTTTGTCATCAGCCTTTTGGTGCTTTATTTATGTATTTTTGAAAATTGAAGGGGTTATTTTTCGATGATTTCGTTCATAATTTTACTAGTTCTTGCAGATCAATGCTAGCAATAATTGAGCCGCCTCATGGGAAAACGAACAAACTGCATAGGCGAAAACAAAGACGCAGATCAGCTTCGCGGTAACCGCGAAGCTGATCAGCGCCTTTGTTTTCGCCACTCGGATAGTTACTTAAATCCGAAATTTAAAGCTTCTAGCACTTTTCTGTGACTGTACAGCTGATTTGTGTCGGACCTGGTCGGAAACCACATTGTTGGTTTTCCAATGAGGCGGCTCAATTAATAACAATAGGACAGTTACTGTTCAGTTAAAAGTATACCACCTTCTGACATAGTCACCAGCGGACTTTCATTTTTCTTATCATACCAATCTCCAATAGAGACTGCCCGATATCTCTCTCACGCGCCTAATTAACGAGATGTATTGACCACTGACTTATGTTGTGAAGAGATCAAAGGGAGGAATTATGAGAGTAATCAACACGGAAAATCGCTAAATCGCATTTCACACCAGTAGTATAGATAGTTCCTGCATGACAAATATCAAGATTTTGCCACACAAAATGGCCGATTTTGTTTGCATACATTGGGTTAACTGTATTTCTGAATACAGTAAGATTAAGCTTGAACGAAATTATGTGCAACTATTCTATTGCCAACCTCTTACTAGTTTGAGAACAACTCACTTGATCAGATAATCTTAACTGTACATAACTGGTTTACCCTGGAAAATCAGCCATCTTATGTGTCAAATATGCATGTTGTGACATCATGCAGGAACTATCTATAGATGCTTGTCTTGGAGATATGGTTAAAATGGTAAATGTGGAATTGGTAGCTTACAAAATGCACACTAAAATGTAATCATATGGCCACTATAGTTGACTACCATAGTTCAAAATGTTCCCAGTCTTATGCGATGTATACCGCTAGGTCCATGTAGAATACAAGTCAATGTAAATATGAGGCAATGGTCGTGAAGCCCAAACTACAAAATAGTAGATGTTTGCTTCAAGCGGTTTCGAGATAACTTTGTATATTTCCAAATTTAAGGATGTTCGCTGCTAACATTCCGGTTTTTATTTCGTTGAATATCTCGTAAACGGTTGCAGTTATTTCCCTAATATTTCACATTTTGATACATAGTGAACGAGCAATGGAAATCGTCAATCTAAGGAATTTCATTTTTCACCCCATTTTCTGCTACTTTTCAGAAAATTTTAGTTGTCAGTAAAATTTAGGGGATATGGTAATTAAAATTGAATATTACACACCTTCAAATTAATTACACCAATTCGATTATTATTTTTGTGGCAGCAGATGTATACGGGCTTTTCTATGGTAGTATTTCTTTCTTTGGTGTGCTAGTTTCAAAATTTTGTTAAGTTTTATGAAATGGGATGTAAGAAATAAATTAACCGAAATAAAAAGGCTTAAAAGGGCGGCACACTACCCTATATATTTCATTCGTTTATTCGAATAATATGAAGAAGTTCTATGTTGTGTGAAGATGCAAGAAAAAAGTTTGAATCTACAAATATGGATTTGGCACATTTATAATTATTGTTTTTCCCCGTATTTTCAATTTAGGGGGTAGGGTTATTAAATGAGTCCTAAAATTTTGTCATCTACTTTACGTTGCAAATGTTTGTATGTTTTTGACCAAAAATAGTCTGTGTTACGCAAATAAAATGACTTTTAAAAGCATTCTTGATGTATGGTTGTTGAGGACAGGTAAATGTAAAAGAATCGAAAATTAGATAAATTCTAATACCTGTATTCCCCAGTTTTGCTATATAAAAGTGGGCTTTAAGGGGGTATACATTACACGGACATGTTTTCCTGATGTACAGCCCCAAAGTACACCATGCCTTATTTTATTTTATGCTAATATGCCATATCATACTTTACACTAAGCTGACTGATAACCAAAGAAGCAAAATGCCCATGAAGAATAGAGTATTTTAGTGGAGTGGTATATGGTATTATGTAAATATCAAAGATGATATAGAAAAAATAATCTCATCAGACTTTATAAGTGTACGAACATCCTTCATTTCATGTATTTGTTCAAACAAAAACCCGAGATTGAAATTGGTATAATATTGAAATGGTTCAATATACAGATGTTAAGGAACTGGTGCAAACGAAACCAGTTCCATCCCAAAAACACTGGGGGACTGGGGGAACAAATTTGTAATCAGGTACAGATGCGAATGAAATGTTAGCTGAAAGAGCAGCTTTTTCCCTGTGGCCATTCAGTTACACAAACATAATCAAATATATGAATATGCAAACAGCTTCAATGTCGACAGCGACATGAAACAAATAGAACCACACCAGAAACTGCTCGTCATATTTAGTTTTCCTTGTTGGGCTTCATATACTGAAATATGGGTATGTACAGTTCGGCGTCACAGTGACCAAGATGCATAGAGCATGTCAAAACTTTGTACAACTCCATTAAGACAGCTTCCAAATTAAAAGAAAATACCGCACACACGGGCGAAAAAAGCAATATGTGTGAAAATATGATGACAAGCAAAATCAATGAAGAGAAAATTAATTTCTTCAGCAAGCGAATTAAACCCGGGCACATTAAAGTCATCTACCCGACTAGCAGGCGCTATAACCATAAACAGGCAGCCTTATCTTGACGGTCCATGATTGATTATAATTATATTCATGAAATATAAAGCATCATTTGCTTTTGTGAAGCAAATTACATTCAGCTTCAGTCGTTATATGGATATAAGCGACATTTTTGTGGGCCGCTTCAGTCAAATATGGCAATAGACTGGTTTCCGGTTTCGTCCATTGTCTGATTAACGATGCGTTGTAGGTTTGAGAAACCAGTCTAATGGAATATGAATTTACTAGTCAGAAAAATGATGAAGTTTATCATTTTATCTAGCTTTGCGGTAGGTTTACAAAAACCTTTTATAGACATTTATTAAATATTTGAACAAGGTGGATATAGCTACTCCAGGACAATCTGATAATAGACTAACATGGTCGCCTTGAAATGATACGATGAATATCGAGGGTTCCGAATCAGATAGAATTGTTACGAAGCTGTGTTAAATCTGCGATATATGATTTGATACAATTTATAAACAACATAAAAATCAAAACAGATAAGATAAATAAATACAACAGTTAATTACTGCTAGTTTTATTGTCTGATTAGTAACGGTGGGTGCATCTTGGTGTAATGATGGCATATTTTGAACATTTCACGCGTATTACAATAAATCTGATCTCTGTGATAAATAAAATCAAGTATGAAGATATACGAAGAGGTCAGGGCAATCTCAGGCACATAAGTAGACCCATTATAATAGTCGAAAGTGCGACAAGCGATCTTGATTTTTAGACTCCTTCCAACAGTTTTCATTGACGTAAAAGCCGGCGTTGTCCAAATACTGTGAGAAGATATTGAATCATTTGAATTCACCTACAAGATAAGTATAAAAATTATAAATGCTAATAATTTAATAAACGAATAAAGAAAACTAAACAAAAATAAATTTATCAAAATTAAAAAAAGGCGGGAAAGAAAATACACATAACAGAACATTTTCCGACAACACACTCGAAGAGCAGAATTACTAGCTCTTTTCCAACAAGGTGGCCATCCAGCCAGTCTTAACCAAAGGCAACGAACACAATAAACAGATGTATCATGAAGATAAATCCCTTTTTCCAGGACTCCGATTATAGTTCACTGGGAACAACGCCAATGATTTTTTTAGTAAGAAAAATTAATAAATGCAAACATTGTGTTCAACTGGCGAACACATGTAACAAAAACTTTGATGCCAACCGAAGACACCAGAAATACAGAGATTATTATACACAATTATTATTACCATTTTTACTAGGACAACGAAATTGCCATTTTTACTAGGACAGCGAAAGGTATTATCGATTACTGAAAACGGATTTATATAAAATTAAACTATGTGCTCAACTGGCAAATAACATGTTTTACCAAATGTTGATGCAATAAATCCAGAACCTCAACCCAAAGATAATAGGCGGGAAGGAGACCATTTCTATTGGGTCATCAAAATGTTCATTGACGAAACACGGTAGTTGTTTTGAAAAAAAGTGAAAATGAGCAAATCACACGTACTAACGCTTGTACATATCGAATTCATCAGGAAAACATGTCCATGAAATGAATACCCCTTATACCCCACTTTTACATATAGAAAAACTGGGGTTTGCAGGGTATACCTAATTTTCTTATTTGTGATCTACAACAGATTGTGGGTATTCGCCGGTTAGAACCACCTCGGCGAGGTTCTACCGTGTACCCACAAACAATGTTTTGAATAAATATGATTATTAAAAATAACATTTTTTATAATTAAATTTCAAATTTTTACTTCTGAAAAAAAAAAAAAAAAAATCTCTGTATATTGCATGGATGTCTTCGTTCTGTGCTGGTTTCACCGATCGCCAATTTCAGAAATGCTGATTTATATGTGTGTAAATTTACATGTGGTTTGGTAAAAATATTGAGTAGCACTCTTTTGGGCAATAGCTGCTTTTTCGGTTTACATTGCTTAATAAATGATACCATCAATGTAAAAATAACAAATACCCCGAGAGCAGTTGAACGGCATGTATATCCCAGGTTCCGCCTGTTCTTGCATCTAATAATTATACATTTTTAACATATTTAACAGCATCTCCAAGACAAGCATCTCCATCATTGGTGTGAAATGTGATTTAGCGATTTTCCGTGTTGATTACTCTTATAATTCCTCCCTTTGATCTCTTCACAACGTAAGTCAGTGGTCAATACATCTCGTTAATTAGGCGCGTGAGAGAGATATCGGCCAGTCTCCATTGGAGATAGGTGTAATAAGAACAATGGGAAGTCACTGATACATTTGTATATTGTTGATTGTCAAATTATAACAGCAACTGCATTTCTTATAAAATAGATATTTTTATTATGAATTTTATTTTGAAATTATATTTTATGTAACGATTTGTTTTTAAATAATGTACACACAGTTCTATCTACCCATTTGCATACAATAAAGCTTTCAGGTTCAAATCTTGCGTTCGGTCCAACACCGACCTTTATGCCCTTACACAGCAGGCAAGGGAAATGATCGCATCACGCGCTGTTTTTGTTTTTCTTATTACCGTTAGCGACACGTGCGCACACACACGCGCACACGTGTGTGTATTTTCTAAAGTATCTCTATTAAACTTCGATTTAGATTCAGTTTCTTCGTCAAATACTTTTGTAACTTGTGCTGTGTCGCACACGGGATAATACAGGGTCACAACGCCCCATGCATTCCTTTGTGGGAAGAATGGTGGGGATTTCATGCCCCGCCAGCTGATACCGGGTTAAGACGTTTTTCTCAATGGCAAACCTGTTGCATACGGGAATGGATTTTCTCAAATCACATTAACCGATCAACGGTAAATCCCACTATGGTTAAATAGAGGGGGCAAAACGGCTGTTGTACACCTATTCATAAAGACAAAGTTCTGTACTTAAAACTGCGGTATTTTCTAATCGTATCTAAGAACAGAATCTTTAATCTTTTTAGCATCACACACAGATTTCACCATTTACAAACCACATGTTAATAATTAATACCTTTTAAGTTTTAAGAATCACCATTTTAACAGTTATGTGATGCACAATGATTTAATAATACGACTTAAAAGACAGTGCTAGGTTTTCGCGGAGGTTCTTAAATTCTGTAGTTTTTGTCCATGGACGACGTAACAGGCTTTGGAACCAGAAAACGTGTTGCGGTCAAATTCTTTATATTTTGACAAAGAAAAAATAACAGTTATTGAAATATCTTAGTGGTAACAGAATTTTTTTCAAGACTTCTTTTAATATTTCTTTTACAACCACTTTAAATCAATTGTTTTGGACTGGTTTTACAGCTTGCAAGCGGACCATTGCCGAGAATCATTGCAACATTAGAATGATTTAGTCAAGCGGTAGATTTTTATGTCTATTACACCAGGATAACATGTCCGTGTAATGTATACCCCCTCGAACCCCCCACTTTTATATAGCAAAACTGGGGTATGTACGGGGTATACCTATTTGTCTTATTTTTGCTCCAAAACATAGATTGTGGGTACCCGTTAGAGTACCTTACAATCTATGTTTCGGGGCTAAAATAAGAAAAATAGGTATACCCCTGTGTACCCCAATTTTCCGACAAATAAAAGTGGGGTATGAGGGGTATACATTTCACGGACATGTTTTCCTGATGTTACAGCTTGCAAGCGGACCATTCCAAGAATTATTGCAACATTAGATCGGTAGATTTTTATGTCTAAGATATAGAAACTGATGCTGTAGTCGGATCATAATATTTAATACCATTTTAGTGCATTTTAGTTTTTGGCTGATTTCATTAAAATGCATCAAAGAATATGTAAAACAGACATCATATATTATTGCTCGAAGCCTACTGATTCATGCTTCATTAAAATTGAACTTTTCATAGACGATTTTGAGCTGCCTCTAGTGAAAACCATTTTTGCAGGATAATGGCCGAGGTATTTCAGCCCTATAAGATCAGTTCACCAAAAACCACATGTAATCCGTGTTGCTGCTTTTGTTAATAACGTACCTACAACATGTACAATATCTTCAGATTTAACAGTTAAATTTTTTTAACTATTTTATTCTCTAGAATTAGTCAGCGTTGCAAACATTCTTCCCGGATAAGAAACTCCAAGACCGTTTTTTCGCAACGTGGCTAATATTGAAACAATGAACACCATAATGACTTAAGTGAGCCGCGACGCGAGAAAACCGGTCTTCGAAATTTCCGACTAGGTCAGACACAAACCGGCCTGTATAATCACAGAAGAAAGGTAGAAACTTGAAACTTTGGATTTAAGAAGAGAAATTGTACTATCCGTGTAGCGAAAAAAGGCGCTGATCAGCTTCGCAGTTACTGCGAAGCTGATCTGCGCCTTTGTTTTCGCGTAGGTAAAAATCCGGTTTTCTCACGATGCGGCTCAATAAGTGTTTTTCCCTGGGACATAGTACCGATTGCCCGGGGATGAGGTTTGACTGACAGCTCAAACATCTGGTAAAAGGTTGCCGCTCCTGTCAGCACAACACCTTACTACAACCTGCGACCACCGCGACCCCCGGGGGTATACATTCCGGTCATCTGGTTATAGTACAGGTACTCAGGGTATTGGTCATTTGTACCGATTGATGACATCATTAAAACAATGCCGACATGTAGAATTGCTAATGGTGTAACGAATTCCCGGAGCAAAATAACGGTTTTCGCTTTTAAGTCTGGAAAACTAAGGTCCCGAGGGTTTTCTTGAAAGGCCTTGACGGCGGGTCACGCCTTTTGATGTTATAAATGTGTATTAAACTATAATAATAAGCAAAATATAATAACCGATGGCAAAATGCTACATCATTACACTAGACTGAAAATGTATCACATTGTCCTGAAATTTGGTCATGAAAATAATTCTACACCCACTGACTCAAAAGGGCATTTTGTCTACCTCAGAGTGGTGTTGTTTTGTCGTTACTTATGTTTCCGATGTGACAATAGCCGTTGTTGTACATGGAACAAACAGTCATTTTGTCGCAGGTCACTGAAACTATTCAAGAGAACCAGATTGCAATAAACTGGGTAACTGATGGCATTTAGTTGCAACTCTTTAGTTGAGCGACTCGTGACAACCCCCAAATTACTCCAGTGACGGGAAAGGGACAGCATTCTCACCATACCTTAAACCTAACTCATAATTACCTTGTCATTGATGTACCATAGGTGTCGCCAGTCTCAGTGGCTGCAACGTATTAGGCTTCAGTGGTCATTCTCCATTATCGTGTCTTTTTATTTCATTTTTTTTTTCATTCATGTATTTACTTTTTATTTATTTTTCCCAAATACATTGCTTTCCCCTTGGTTTTTGTGCCTCAGTTTATGCTAACTGGTATAACATTATCCGGAAATGTTCTCTGAAATACACGTATCAGGTGTGTCTGTACATAAAACTTTGCAAAGTACAGTTCTTTGGCGTCAGTGGTATTTCAGAAAGCATTATTCAGATGCGGATATGAACAATGTATTTGCAATACATTTGCAATAAATTTGTATTTAGCCCGCTACATGCACCTTGTATTTAGGCATGTAATAGAAACATTTATGACGAAAATGCCACTGAAACCTATACGGTTCCACGCCCTGTAAGTTTAATCATGTCAATTGTAGCTCTGTCCGGCAGACTGTATGTCCACGAGAGAACTCGCCTTTAGTACGAGATAAATAAACCTATCAGATCACAGTCTGTTTTGTATCAATTTAAGGTTATTTGGTCTTGTTTTATTTTCATTACAGTAGTTTACAGAAAACATTATGACCACTAGACAGCCTCGGGATAACTCAAACTTGGTATTAATTGATAATATAGGAGTTGAAAATATTTATAAACGCCATTTAAATGACTAGTTGTGATCACTAAAACATGGAAACTGACTATTTTGTGGTTCGTACCACCGCAACCATCAACCATATATTTAAGAAGCGTCTCCTCGGCGTCTTAAGGCGGGTTTACATTATTAAAATCCTGTTTCCTAGGTAAAATATTTTCAATACATTTTGTTTTATATTTTGCCCGAGGACTTAATGATGTAGCAAAGTAAATGGTTTCATTTTATTTTTGTTCTTTTCCATTAATTTAGTCATCACTCCATGCAACATTACAAGCTATGATGCGTTTATGCCTCAAGCTTTTCATACATTTTGAATTTTCACATACATTTCGACTATCCTATCAACGGATTTCAAATTCCCTCCGTTAGAGCGTTACTCGTCTAAAACAAAGAAGATTTAAGGGCCACTGTAACAAATCACGCTATCGTCTAAGAGCAACCTTTACACAGATCTACACACACTGATTAAACTTTACGAAAACTTGCCAATGCAATATAGTTGTAAACCAGAGGACCAATGGTCCTGTAAACGCTCACCTGAGTCTGCTGCATATACCAATAAACATGTTTGAATATTATGGTATTTAACCCCAGTGCAGGGGCAGATGAAGCCCTTGGGCCGTTTTCTTTTTTCAGAATAATCAATATTCTGTCCATTGCCAATTTCTTGCTGGCTTTTCGCTTCAAATGACATTTTAACAGTTTTTCCCATTCAAATGCATGGGCAACCCATGTTGACCTTGCCATAAACTTGATCAAGGTCATCACAGGGTCATGATTTATATATACATTGTAGTACTATAGCCATGGATGCTTCACGCCAAGTTTCATTGAAGTCAATCTATTGGTTTCAGAGAAGAAGATATTTGAAGGGTTTTTACCATATATGGTCATGGCTGCCATCTTGGTCATGTGACCTAGATTATTAATATATACATTGGTTCCCCTATCCTATAGATGCTTCACATAAAATTTGGCTTCAATTGGCCAAGTGGTTTTAGAAAAGATGTTTGAATATTATGGTAATATACATGTATATTGCCCCGGGGTGTGGGCATATGAGCCCTTAGGTCCATTTTTTTTTCAGAATCATTAATATTTAGTCCTACTACCCATTTCCTGCAAGATTTTCACCTCAAATGACTTTTTAAAAGTTTTCCCCATTCCAATGCATTGGCGACCTATGTTGACCTTGTCCTAAAATAGGTCAAGGTCACCACAGGGTCATATTTTATATACACATTGTAGTACTTCAGCCATTGGTGCTTCATGCCCAGTTTCTTTGAAATTGGTCCACCTGATTCGGAGAAGAAGATTTTTGAAGGGTTTTTACCTTATATGGGCATGGCAGCCATCTTGGTCATGTGAACTAGATAATCTATATACACATTAATTCCCACATTCCATAGATGCTTCACATAAAATTTGGCTTTGATTCGCCAAGCGGTTTCAGAGGAGAAGATGTTTGAATATTATGGTAATATACATGTATATTGCCCCGGGGTGGAGGCAGATGAGCCCCTGGGGTCCATTTTTTTTTCAGAATCATTAATATTCAGTCCTACTGCCCATTTCCTGCAAGACTTTCACTTTAAATGACATTTTAAAAGTTTTCCCTATTCAAATGCATTGGCGACCTATGTTGACCTTGCCATAAAAAAAAGGTCAAGGTCATCACAGGGTCATGATTTATATACACATTGTAGTACTTGAGCCATCGATGCTTCATGCCAAGTTTCTTTGAAATCGATCCACCGGTTCTGGAGAAGAAGATTTTTGAAGGGTTTTTACCATATATGGGCATTGCGGCCATCTTGGTCATGTGACCTGGATTATTTATATACACATTGGTTCCCCCTTCCCATAGATGCTTCATGTAAAATTTGGCTTTGATTGGCCAAGCGGTTTCAGAGAAGAAGATGTTTGAATATTATGATAATATACATGTATATTGCCCCGGGGTGGGGGCGGATGAGCCCCTGGTGCCCAATTTTTTTCAGAATCATTAATATTCAGTCCTACTGCTCATTTTCTGCAAGATTTTTCCTTTAAATGACAATTTAACAATTTTTCCCATTCAAATGCAAAGGCGACCTATGTTGACCTTGCCGTAAAATAGGTCAAGGTCACCGCAAGGTCATGATTTATATACACATTGTAGTACTTGAGTCATCAATGCTTCATGCCAAGTTTGGTTGAAATCGGTCCAGTGGTTCCGGAGAAGAAGATTTTTGAAGGGTTTTTACCATATATGGGCATGGCGGCCATCTTGGTCATGTGACCTGGATTATTTATATACACATTGGTTCCCCCTTCCCATAGATGCTTCATGTAAAATTTGGCTTTGATTGGCCAAGCTGTTTCAGAGAAGAAGATCTTTGAAAATGGTGGACGACGGACGACGGACGGACGACGGACGGACGGACGGACGACGGACGGACGACGGAGCATGGGTATACTATAAGCTCACCTTGTGAGCCTGACGGCTCAGGTGAGCTAAAAATGAAAATTTTCAGTAGATTTTTTGACATTTTTTCTTATTTTTGCTCAAAACATAGATTGTGGGTACTCGTTAGAACCGCCTCGCCGAGGCTGTTCTAACGAGTACCCACAATCTATGTTTTGGAGCAAAACTAAGAAAAATAGGTACACCCCTGCAAACCCCAGTTTTACTATATAAAAGTAGGGTATAAGGGGGTATACATTGCATGGACATGTTTTCCTGATGCCAGAGACACGAGATAACCAAAGATTTTCTGTACATATACAGTATATAATTAATCATATAAGGTTGTTGGTCAGGAATATATGGGCTCTTTTCCATGCATGTATTTCAGGTTTGGACTTATAGTTCAAATTACCTCCCTTTCACCAATGCATCGGAAACAAAGAGCATTGTGGGAGCATGTTATGTCACATGATCTTGGCAATTTTGAAAGCATTCATCCTTCAGTGATTCCTCAAAAACTTTGGTAGTGTTTGAAATTTAAGAGCTGAAAACGCGCAGAACAAACAATAAAATCTTTGATAGTGGAAAAAGATAAGCTACTTTGATCGATAGGGATTGCTAAATTAATGACCCATTTTACAAACGTTTTGTTTTAGTTCTCCATAATTAGTCGTGTCTCGTTTTGAAAACAAAAGCGCAAATGGTCTCTTAAGAGGGAGAACAATGTTCTCAAATGCAACTATGCTGTAACAATGCCTTGCTTGTAAAGTTATTTCTCAAGGTATGTCGGGAGTTCGAAAAAAAATACTGTGCTATAACCATGTAGAGTATTCTTATAATCACGCTGACGTGCATATTATTGTTTTCAACTTAAAGCTATATACATGTAGTCACTTATTAATTAAGTCCACTTTGTCTTCGTCACCAAGTTGCTACATCACATGGAGAGCGTAGTTATGGCGTAGCGAATGCGTTCTTGCAGTTTTACTGAAAGGACTTTGTCTCACTTCAGTATTAATGAGACATTTGTCTTCTTGCGCCAAGTTACAGTGCTTTGTGTCGCTCTGTTAGTAATCATATGTAAACACTCTCACATCAGAAAGACATACACGGTTGGCCTTTGGAAAACAGCTTCTCCCTCGGTTGTTCTCTACACGTGTTTCTTGCCTATTTGTTTCACGTTATTTTATATGTTTTGTGTGTTGCTTATCGTCTGTCAAGTGGCCATATCGGGACGTCGCGTCAATTTTGTGGGCCTTCTGCCCAACGCTGGAATGATGTGCTGCAATATAGCCCGACCCCCCCCCCACACACACACACACACGATAGTGTTTTTGCTTTTGCTAATTTTTCCTTTTGGTTTCCGGTAAAAGTGGCCCCAGTTCTTGGTCATTGCCTATTTTTTGGCCCCAGTTCTTGGTCATTGCCTATTTCAAACATCTCAGTAGCAGCACGGAGCTCCAGACGTTAATTATAATCATTATGACCGGGTAAGAAAAAAATATTTCACATGTGAGTCACAAACGGACACAAACGCCTTCACGAAAGGAAAATGTGATTTATACTTTATAATGAGTTAATTTTACCCATTTTAAATCAACACCTAAAGCAAGTATAAATTATTGCAGCGTGATTTATTAGTCTACCCGACCGTTTACCTGACTTGTCACGCAAGCACGGACATTTTTAAATTGCACTTCATTTATTTTCTTCTTGACACCGATGATTATGCCTAAACACACACATGCAATGCAAAATCTGATAATTTTCATTCAAATATTCAAGTTTTACTCGCACTTGTTCGAGGATTCTAAGGGTTTCACAATGTAAAAGTATAATTATCAATATCGAGTTTGAATATTCTAAAGAAGTCGAATTCCTAGTTATTGTGTTTTCATCACTTTGAACAGCATCGAGTGGCATTTACTCACATTTTTCTGGTTGTCTGTCTACAACCCCAGCTTTTCTCACTTTATTAAAAATTTTCGAATTTCAATATGAAATAAACTTAATTTGCATATTACATGACATCCGTATTTTCTGACAAGGGAAGCTACTCAAAATACAATTTCTTTCGTGGACACTACGTCATCAGTAAAAAATGTCTTAGACAGATCCAAGGGTGCATCATGAGGTTTTCTGGTATTTAACTTAACAGGTGACATTTACTCAACAGAGAATATAGAACAGGGGGGGGGGGGGGGTCACATGCGTTTCCACTGACACAACTTTAGTAAGTAAAAGGTAAGTAAGTTCGAGGATGACCCATTTGGCTTTCACCAATCTTCCATGGTGCTCTCAAATACATTTATTTGTGCGTTTTTTCACTTATAATGTAGGAATTTCCTTATTCCTTATACCCTGGCTTCTTTTCCTAGCTAATGAGTGATATCCCAGGAACTTATCAAGTTCACCTTTGACCTATTGAGACGTTCGATCTTGATACGCCGCTTTCAATTAGCCCACAACTGTCATACAATTTATTGAATTGAAAGTTACATATTCGCTATCTATATCATTGTACGTCTCGGCCATTTGTTCTGATGACATATCTCTTACATATTTAGCGTTATCTACTGTTTTGTCACCTAATAGTTTAATATATGTGACTTTAACTGGAGATCAATTCGGTCATGGCCGTAAGACTGATATGTTTTACGGCAAATTGTGAAGATTTCGATCAGCTTTTTCTTGAACGGAGAGCAGGTTAACCAACCGAAGTTCTGATCGTATTTTTATTTTATCAGTCAGTAAATTTAAGGTATAATTCAAACGATTTTCTTTTGTTCTCAGGAAAACAAATTCGAGTTTCTATGTCCGGGTTTTTAGAATATTTACGGTAGCAAGGTCACGTGGGTAATATGGCAGCCGAATTTCGATCATTTTAGGTGTGAAGTGTCATAAAAAGATAGGAAGAGAACAAAAACACTATTGGAAAATCAAGAGATATATTACGACATATATCTTGATTTATTCTTTTCTATTTAACAAACAATTCGTTTTCAAATGAATCAACTGTCCAATATGACAGAGTCATATTTTATTTAATTGCTAAACTTAAATCATGCATGAGAAAGTCCCGATAAAGAAGATATATTCATTTTACTGTGTTTTTGTGTGGCATTGTATTTTACTGAATGAACTATATTGTTGTCTTCTAGCAAAAGGGAGTATCCTTTTGGTTCACTTTTTGGTTTATGATATCACTTTTCAATGCCTCGTCATACACACAACCGCACTTTTGTGTTTCTCTGAACAAACCAAATACGATTTAAAATGCCCGAATCATGTTTACATGTATACCAAGGCAGCTGCGTTTTTCGTTAACATCTCCAGCAATTTCTTCTCTAGCTTCGCTTCCTGCTTAATGTATTTTTTCTATGGTTACATTTACATCACGTATTTCAGGTACATTTTGTGACTTTTTTAAGCCGTCTTGATTACATTTGATCAGACTTCTTAGTTTGCAGTTGATCAGATGTCCATCTTTCTATTGCAAAAGTATTCATTCTATATAAACAAATGCTGCAAGAAAAACACTTTAAAATTACCAGATCAATTCTTCACAAGCGACACTTTCTATTCTATACATGTATTTTTTTCGCAATATTTTTGCACAGTAAGTTTTTAACAACGTCTTATTTGGAAAATTATATGGTGGGCTCAAGATTTACGTTTTAAATACCATGAAGACTATTTTCAGAATTGATTCACTTATAACTCTTGCCACCGTTCCAGTCTAGCAGACTGAACAAAATATAGAAAAAAAAAATAATTCTATTATTATGCCCGATATTTACAATTTTTCATCACAATATGCCAATATTTCTGACAATGCTCGATGAATCCTCGCCCTTCTGCCCTTTCTACGTCCTCGTTAGCATAATGTTGAAAGGTGAGAGATGCTCTGATGACTGCGGGAGATGATGGGAGACCTGAGTAGGTTTGTGGAAAAGCAATCAACTGATGATGGTGATAATACGTCGGAATATAGACAGATTTCAATGATTGCTTCACTGGGCCTGGTAATGAGATTCCATCATGTTTTGAAGTTGGATCATGGACGTATGTTCAGTGGATGACCAAAGAATCTTATTACTGACATCCTGAGAACAACAGTAAAACGTAAAAAATAAAACAGATACATGCAACTTAAAGGCAACGGTCAGAAAAAAAAAATCCAATTGATCTCAAAATGATTGTTTGTGCATATTAAAATCGTTATTAAAATGTACATGATCTGTACCTAAATTTAGACTTATTCAAACAAACGATCACTTTTCTAAACAATGTATAATTGCATTCCCGCTGAAAGCAATGTTGTTGTTTTCTATGCACGCCGGTGGGTTGGGCGTTAGACTCTATAATGGCCCCGACTTAAAGCTATTCATTTTAGTTGGTTGGGACCGGAGCTTCTTGTCTGTTGATTTGCCCACCAGTGTTCAACTGGTGTTTTTATTTTGCTCCGGTTTTTCAGTAAGTCATTCACACCAAGGGATCTCCATCGTCGGGCAGCTTACTGAATCTGTGAGTCCTCGTTTTTGATTCATCATGGTGGTTATCAGGATTTATTTGTTTTTCCTTGATGATTCATTGACTCGTTAGAGATTCACCACGAGGACCGAACAACTAACTAAATGTCGTGAACCACTTCAGGTTAGGTACCTGTAAAACTAGTTTAAGCTCGCCAGTAATTTAATATTACTGATCGTTCCAAGGCGATACTTCTGTGGTGTGCCTTATTGTTTTATGTCTTGGTGTTGAGTTTTGTGCTGTTGGCGCCTTATGTTCGTTTAAGTTAAATTTGGGGTAAATAAGTGGCCACCTATTGGGAAAATAGCTGCTCACTCGGCTTACGATATGTTTTCTTCGTATTAGTACCTGATTGTAAACTTTAGTTTAATAGGTTTTTCCCAACTCGGTTTTTGGAGTGGGAATTTCTTTCTGATTGTTCCATTTCCTGATCATTGCAAATTTTTACCTTTTTCAAAATAATGCATTTTGTCCAATGTATGTTCGAAAACCTTACATGTTTTACTACATGGGACAATTCGACATACATGCCCAATACGTGTTTGCATCTGTATACAAAAGCTTTTCTTCTTCTAAGAAATATTCATATTAGCAAATCAACACATCAGGATATTTACATCACTGCATACCCACATAAACCACAATTTTATATAGTAAAACTGGGGTATACGGGGTATACATTTTTCTTATTTTTGATCCAAAACATAGACTCGGCGAGGCGGTTCTAACGAGTACCTACAATCAATGTTTTGAGCAAAAACAGGATAAATATCCAAATGTGTCAACTATTTTTTTTTTTTTTTTTTTTTTTTTTTTTTTTTTTGAAGGTATAATAATTTCTGTATCATTGCATGGGCGTGTTTGCGTAATGTCAGAGAAAGTTGAAAAAACCATAACATAATGCAATTGATAGAACAAATCAATAATTATCATTCAATGATTTATTATTCATTTCAATTTTCAAAAATGCATTTCTGACCTTACATTGTTGTTAATTAATTACCTTGAAAATGAACCTTTTTGAAGTGGCAAAAATAAGTTTGCTAATTAACACATTTTTCTAAAAATGAGCGAAGCAATACTTCGGAAATATCGTTTTATAAATATATTTTGTGAATTTGATATATCTTCTGACGGCCTGGCTATTAAAACATAACCCGAGAAGTTTTGGAAAACTGTTTCAAGTCCGATCATATTAACTCATCTTAGACCGTTAAACAACAATTTAAATGGAAACAATGCAAAACGTTCAAAAGTGGTAGTTTTTGGATTTTTGAAAGGTTAATCTTCTACCTATGCACAATTGTATGAATAACTACAATATAATAATGTAGTAACAGAAACGTGATTTGTACCAAATCTTCATGAGTAAATTCACAATCCAAAAACCGAGGTGGGAAAAACTAAATTAACAATCAGGGTCCAGAATTACAATCC
This sequence comes from Rugalucina vietnamica, assembly GCA_964017185.1. NCBI lineage: Eukaryota > Metazoa > Mollusca > Bivalvia > Lucinida > Lucinidae > Rugalucina > Rugalucina vietnamica. Next base: position 7,692,374 of record OZ024875.1, read on the forward strand.
TTTCTTAAAGTTAAGGAAGACCTTAGTTAAGGTGAGACATTTTGACTCGATATTTTACCGTTAAAATCAATAATTGATGATGTAAAAATTATACCGACGTGTAAAATAAAATTGGCATTTTTTGTCAGTTGCATTATAAAATCAAAAAGTATGTTTTCAGTTTGTTTTAAATGTTTGTTTTAAATGCATGTTTTTGGATGCAGAAATTCGCCACCTGAACTAAGGTCTTCCATGACTTTAAGGGAGCATTGTAATTCTGGGCCCAAGAACTTATACTAAGAAAACAGATCGTAAGCCGAGTGAGCAGCTATTTTCCCAAAAGGTGGCCACTCAGTTACCCAAACTTAACTAAAATCTGAAAACGTACATAAGGTGTTAACAGCACAAAAATTCAACACCAAGATATAAAGCAATAGGCACCACCCTCCAAGCATCGCCTTGGAACGGTCAGTAATGTAAAATTACTGGTTTTAAGAACTTTAAAATCTGTGTATATTACATGGGCATGTTTTCGTACAGTAAACCACCACAGCAGTCCTCATTTAAGTGAACAGTAAGTTTATGGGTCACTACCAATGACAAAGACATCGCCTGTATGACATATATAACGGAAAGAAACAGCATGCCTCATTACGATTCCGTGACAGCAAACCATATTTTTCTTGATTACAATATCACATACGTGTAAATTAATTTAATCTCCTGAAACTCGTAAAACTGAGATGAAAATAAAACAAATGTATTCTACAGATGACGAAAACAGTGACACATTTGCAGAAATAAATAATCATTCTCTAATATTGACATCAAAACACGATGTCATTTTATATGTTGGAATAAAACATAACGGCCCGTAATCTATTTTACATATTGTGTCATTCTATTCTCGGTTTAATGCTTTTTGCGTCTTGGCAAGTGTGTCATCCATGGCTGATGAGCATGGCTCTGCGTTTGACATCAAAACTGTAGTTTCAAAATTGACATGTTAAATCTTTTTTCACTGATGGATAAAACATACAGCGCTGTCACTGAATACATGAAATGATCTCTGTCTTTTGACTCGATCTATTTATCATACGTTCGGGGCTTGTATCTAAGAAAATTTAGACTTTGTCCTCCATTTTGACAAAAGATACTGGACTAGACGGAATATTTTCGCCATTTTACATTGTTTTTGAAATAAATAGTTCTATTTTTACCGATGGACACCATTATTTATCACATTGGAACAACCCGATCTCAAATCCATCTCAAATACAATCTGTGAGTCCTCGTTTTTCTTCGTCATGGAATTTATCATGATTTATTTGATTGTCCATGATGATTCATTGACTAGTCAGAGATTCACCACGAGGACCGAACAACTAACTAAATGTTTTGAACCACTGCAGAAGCTGGGGTGGGGTTGGGTGCCTGTAAAGCCGGTTTGAGCTCGCCAGTAATTTTATATTACTGATCGTTCCAAGGCGACACTTCTGTGGTGGTTCTTATTGTTTTACGTCTTGGTGTTTAAATTTTTTGTGCTGTTGGCGACTTATGTGTGTTATCACATTTTTAGCTAAGTTTAGGTAACAGAGTGACCACCTATTGGGAAAATAGCTGCTCATTCGGCTTACGAAATGTTTTCATGGTATAAGTACCTTATTGTTAGTTTGATTTTTTCTCGCCTCGGGTTTTGGAGTGGGAATCTTTTTCTGACTGCGCCTTTTCCTGATCGTTGCCTACTCGTACCTTTTTATCAAAACCGGAAATGAACCACAAAGAAACAATCGCCAATTTATTTTATTAATGAAGAAACATAATAGCTGGGATCAAATCAAAATCAACACAGTAATAATTTTCTTTCTATAACATGTTTCGGGATTACTCCCTATGACAGCAAAAAACGCCAAAACTAGGTGAATTTTGAAGAAACATAAGAAATATATACCTGCTGCATGATATTCTTTTTTAATTTTTTATTTATTTATTTATTTATTTTTTTTTTTTTTGAATTTTTATTTCTCGTTGTTTATTTGTCTAAAAATCATAAAAATGGAGAGACGACCCCTAGCAGACTTACAATGATGTGTAGTTTTTTAACTGGTCACAATTCTATTTTAAGACAGTACTCTACATCACGAATGCATTGGTCAGTAAGGTTTGACGTCACATGGGGTTTTCTCAAACCTCGCCTTATATGAAAAACTAGAAATAATTACCGTTTCAAAACTATAGAAATATATTTTTTTTACACAAAACACCTAAAAAAATATACGAACTAAATTATTGTTAGATTTTTGGTTGGTGTGCATGCCATATAAAGCGCTAAATGTAGACGCTATGATCTCAAGTGTTTCGGAAATCGGTTTTATCACCCGTAAATGGTATCAGACCTTTCGTTCTAGTTTTGTTGCATGTCAATTTTTTCCATGCAGATACTGAAGAAAAGCAACTCAATAACACAACCATAACATTAAGAAGACTTGTGTCTTATTTAAATAAAGTACCTTTCCTGAACTTTAAATTTATACATCTTGTTCATAAATTTGCAATAAAAGTGATTTATTTAAGATTGGATGGGTAATGTTTTTCTGCCGGGGTCTATTATTGACTTTGAGGTGGGGAAAATACATCTTCGGGGTACACTGAGTTTCACTAATGTATTCGTATCAACTTTTATATCAGCCAATATGTCAGAATTGCTCCGGTGAACATGTATTGTGCTTCTATGATTTATACACTTTTTATGTTCACTTTTATACTTGATTAAAATGGAAGTAGCAGCCATTTGAATTAATATTATGAAGCTGTATGCAAATATGGCGATTACAGTGCTATCGAGAACATCTGAACAGCCCAGATTTTGCTAATTCTGCACAATGATTCTATGCTTATCAGCTATTTAGTGGATTTACATGTTTGATATCTTTAATACGACGGTTATCGCTTGATATAAAGATTTCTTTTAAATTCTGAAGATTGAATCTTGATTTTTGGCAGATATGAAATCGTCGAAAATCATCCAAATTGATTTCGTCAAATGGAGTTATTGAACAACAATGGCTAAATATGCTTGTTGCAACACATGTAAAGGCTGCATGTGTTTATGTTTTTGATTAACGTGCATGCCTTTTCACCATGAGACAAACACATAGTACATGTAGCACTTGATTCTTCTAATTGTTAACTTTTCATTTTCTTAAATTTTAGATCTTCTATAATCAGGTTAAATGGTAAGCAGCTAAGGAAGTGCAATACATACACAAAATGACATACAACTACATTCTTTCATTTTTTTCCTTTGTTTTCGTTTATCAATGAGGGCATCTTCGCCATTAGAACTCTCATCGTTTTGAAGTGTAAAGTGAGCAGTGATTGCTTTTGCTTGCAGCTTGTATCCGCGTTTATCTTTTGGATCTGAATCTGTGAGGGATTCTTCCCTCTTTGATGAGTATTTGTCCATTAACAATGTGTCGAAAATGTCTTGTTGTTTCTGGTATAATTACTCATTATGGCTTCTGGCATAATCACTATTGATATGAGCATATATGCATTAATCGTTAGTGTTTTCTTGGCGTCTTTGGACTTCAACTTTGAGAATGAGTTTAAATTAAATGTTAAATGTGGAACTGACAAGAACTAGAACAAGACCAGAACCCATATGCCATGGCCGGAGCAGGGTTAAACAAACATATGTAATTCTGCCATGTTAACGAAGATCCAAAGTATGCCTCTTGTCAAACATAAGAAAAATGTATACCATTTCAAATCCCAGTTTTACTACATTAAATTGGGGACGAAAGGGGCATACATTACAGGGACCCGTTATCCTGATAGCACACAATAGATCTAAAATTCTGGGCCGGTTTCAGTTATGATTTCATCCTTATTCTGAGCGTTTGTGATGATCTAAGAACTTAATCAAATAGATCATTCAGCCACACTTGTGTTTAAGGAGCATATTAAATTCCTGTGAAACTGAAGTAATTTTATCCTTTAATCTTATCAAAGTTCAAAACATTTAGATATTGTAAAGTGAATCAATTTAAAAAGGATCTAATCAGCAAGAATACGACTGCTAAATGGATCGTTTATCCACGGAAAGAGATGTACAAAACAAGAAATTAAAGCTGAAAAGTAAAGGAACGTGGATAGGTTATAATTCAAAGATTTGTGTTTTTGTTAAAAAAGGCTGTCACCAGTGTATCTGACTTGCGATCAGATCTATATCTAAAAACCAAAGAGAAGGACTGTTGAAGTCGCCATAAAAGTCAATTGTGCTTCATAATTAGAGCCTTAAAAGTGTAGGTAAAACACTTTCTAAAATGTGCCTAATGAAGCAATTTGGCAAATTCACAAACCTTTTCTAACAATATAAAATATTATAATGAGAAATTATGAAGTTGATGAAAATCTTAGTTTTGCACCATATGCGAAACCTTTTTACTAAAATTTCGAATTTAGTTTTTTTTCCCTTTATAAGTATTGTACTAACACCAACGACTGTACGTAAGCGCTTTCGTTTTGAACATAAAAATATCATATTTTGATTTTGCACACTGCAAGTCAAGTCACTACAGAAAAAGGTTATCGCAATAGTAAAGAACTATTGGTCTATATTAGTCTGTTCTAAAATTTTACCTAATATATTCTATGTAACATTGCAGAGACATTCACAATTCTAATGTTTACCTATAATTATTCATTACGTACTTATTGATTCCGAGTGACAAGGAATACATAAATAAATAAATAAATAAATAATGATGATGATGATGATGATGATGATGATGATGATGATGATGATGGCGATCTTTTTGATGTCCATGATGAAAAAGTAAATAGTAAGAAAATATATCTGAGCATGGAGTGAAACATGTAATGTAAATTTTAATGTCTCATATCGTTAGAATTCGATTGGAGCGCTTGAAACCAGTTGAGTAGGTTCTTCTCGCGTTAAACGCATTTTAATTGATACTTCTACACAGAAAGCGAAACAAGTGTATTTTCTCTTCAAGATATTACTTTTAGTGATGTTATCGTCACCTCTTTATGAAGATGTTTGCTTCAAAGAGATGAAAAAATGAAGAATATTGACTCTTCAGCATGTCAGGAGGCGAAATGACCCTCAAAATTACTCTCTGTAGTACTTGTAATACATAAACAGGTGCATTGAGAGGATGCCGCCTTGTCGAATACCCATATCTACACAGATATCTACCGCGATTGTAGAACATGAAGGAAAAATGAAGTTTTATATCTCGCCACAAAGATCAGTTTCAGATATAACAACTGATTTGGTTGTTTGTAACATGCACAGACAAAAAGCAAGAGAAAAATTTAAGGTAATCAAGAGAGTTTAGCTGATATCTATCTGGACTTTGTGATGATAAAAAACATCTTCAGTGAGCGCACGACAATATTTATTTCTCAACAAAGACGATTGACTGGTAATAAATTTTATGACGAATGTCAAGTATTTTTTTTTAGATACAAAAACTCGTTTCTATGTTGATTATTTTCGATGTGCTTGAAGCAGCGTCCTCTCAAATAAAAAAGCCATACATAGAGAGTCAGTAAGAATGAGAAAGTAGTAAGACATGGCAAGTCAGCATATCTATCAGAGGACCAATGGTCCTGTAAACGCTCACCTGAGACTTGTATTATATAGAATAGTCCCGGGGCAAATGAAGCCCTGGGGCCATATTCTTTCCAGAATAAGCAATATCCTGTCCATTTGCCAATTTTGTTCAAGTTTTCCCCTTCAAATGACATTTTAACAATTTACCCATTCAAATACCTACGCAACCCATGTTGACCTTGCCTTAAAATAGGTCAAGGTCATCACAGGGTCATAATTTATATACACACTGTAGTACTTGAATCATCGATGCTTCATGCCAAGTTTCTTTGAAATCGGTAAACCAGTTCCGGAGAAGATTTTTGAAGGGTTTTACCATATATGGGCATGGCGGTCATCTTGGTCACGTGACCTGGATTATTTATATATACATTGGTTCCCCTTTCCTATAGATGCTTCGTATAAAATTTGGCTTTGATTGGCCAAGCGGTTTCAGAGGAGAAGATATTTGAATATTATTGTAATATACTGGAACGAGGCAAAATGACGCAAACTTTTGCTGTAGCTTCAACATATGTACATGCGAAGATAAATTTTAGAAAAATGTATATTGCGATAAATCAGAACATTCGTATAACAAGATAAGATAAAACAATACTCCGCGCCATTTTAAAACCATGGTGACGCATCGGCGCACGCGAATTTTCGGTCCTGTTTAAATCTATGCTATTACTAAACTTGCCGCGAATTTTGAAAGCGCCAACACAAAGACCGAAAATAACTAAATGTAGACAAAACGGGAATATTCAATGAATAAATCAGTTGTGTAAGAATATTCCCGTTGAGATTCTGACGATAAAATAGCATAACAAAGATGGAAAAAGAAACAAAAATAACGCGCGTCAATGGTGACGTAAATATGTAATGCGCTGACCGCATGCAGACGGCTGATGATGAGGCGATTTTGAAGAAATTTAAAATTAGAATTTGTTTCGAGTTTTCGATACTGCCGGAAAATTTGTGGAGTACAAAGAACAATACGCAAAAAAAAAAAAAAAAAATATTTATGGTACATGTTGAATAGATGGCCGTGAGCATTTGAATGACTTGTGTAGAAGCTACAGCAAAAGTCTACGTTATTTTGGATCCCCCGTATATTGCCCCTGGGGTCCATTTTTTTTTCTCCAGAATCACATATCTTCAGTCCATTTGCCCATTTCCTGCAATTTGTTCCTTTCAAATGACATTTTAACAATTTTCCCCATTCAAACGCATGTGCACCTATGTTGACCTTGCCGTAAAATAGGTCAAGGACATCCAAAGGTCATAATTTATAAACATATTGTAGTACTCTAGTCTCCAATGCTTCATGCCAAGTTTCGTTGAAATCGGTCCTGTGGTTCCGGAGAAGAATTCTAAAGGGTTTTACCATATATCGGCATGGCGGCCATCTTGATCAATTGACCTGGATTATTTATAAACACATTGGTTCCCCTTTTGAATAGGTGCTTCCTATAAAAGTTGGCTTTGATTGGCCACATGGTTTCAGAGAAGAAGATCTTTGAATGTTATTGTAATATACATGTATATTGCCTCGGGGCGGCCCCCGTGGCCGAGCGGTTAAGAGCGCTGTTTCTTAATCACTCGATCATCTCACCGCTGTGTCCGGTGTGGGTTCGAGCCCCGCTCTGGCCACATGTGAGACAAGCCAAGTTCTCCCCCACCTACTGATTGGCCCGTCTCATATGAGCTGAAATAATCTTGAAAGGGACGTAAAACCGAATTTAAAAAAAATATTGCCCCGGGGTGGGGGCAGACCAATTTCTGGGGTCAATTTTTATCCAGAATCACATATCTTCAGTCCATTTGCCCATTTCCTGCAAGTTTTTCCTTTCAAATGACAGTTTAACAATTTTCCCCATTCAAATGCATAATCGAACTATGTTGACCCTGCCGTAAAATAGGTCAAGAACATCCAGAGGTCATAATTTATAAATAAATTGTAGTACTCCAGTCCCCAATGCTTCATGCCAAGTTTCGTTGAAATCGGTCCATTGGTTCTGGAGAAGAAGAATTTCGAAGCGTGGCGGCCATCTTGGTCATGTGATCTATATTATTTATATACATATTGGTTCCCCCTTTCAATAGATGCTTCATATAAAATTTGGCTTTGATTGGCCAAGCGATTTGAGAGAAGAAGATCTTTGGACGGCCAGACAGCCAGCCGGACCATGGCCACCCTATAAGCTCACCTTGTGAGACTAACGGCTCAGGTGAGCTAAAAAGGTTATCAAATGCATTTCTTTATATTCAATTTAGAGGTTTATACTATAGTCAGTACACCGTCTATCGATGACGAACATTCTGTCTACTAGCTTTAACTGGTGACCCCGTTATCACCAAAAGTGACAACTGGCATAGGTAACTGTCTCGTTGGTTTTTATCTGCTTATCCAAAAATATCGATAATCCAATCAAACCTAGCGTTACATAAATTCAAATGATATGCAAATTTCTTACTTTTTATTGGTATATATTTCAATTACTCTTTATTTAATTTCTAAGACTTATGTTACGAAAAATAATGAAATAAACTTAAAGAATTATGCAATTAATCGAAATCTCGTGAAATCTCGCTGAAGTCTCACGGGCAGAATTCTGCCCGTTTTCATTAGCCTATACTTGTCCCTATATATACGTATACGGCAGGTACAAGTCAATCTACTAGCTATGATAAAACATATATTGAATGCCTTGCCACTAAAAAACATCGACCTCCAGATAACTTTTGAAAAGTTAAACGAATAAAAAAAGACACTATCTAGACCGATTTTTATCAAAATTGAAAATCGCAATATTAATAAATATGTAATTTCAACAATTAAACGTATAAGATAATTATGATTAATGTTCAATAACATGATTTTCTGTACGAAAAGCAGCACAAAATTGAAGCAATTACATGTTTACGAACAAAAACGAAATAAAACATTAAACCATATTTTCCGATTAAAAGATTACAATCTCCTAAAATAATTCCATAATATCATTGCAAGAATCGGGTAGTTAAGATCTTGGAAAGAACTTTGAGCCGCCGCATCCGAAAACCAACAATTTGCATATGCGAAAACAAAGACGCAGATCAACTGTGCAGTAACTGCACAGCTGATCAACGCCTTTGTTTTCGCTACATGCATAGTACGACCCCTCTTCTTCTTAAATCCGAATTTTCAAGCTTCTAGCCAATTTTCGAGACTCTACAGGTCGGTTTGTGTCGGACCTGGTCGGAGCCCAGATTGTTGGTTTTCTCATGCGAAGGCTCCTTTCATAATGCACAAAACATTCCTGGAAAATACAACTAGCAAGGATGCGAATTAATAAGTTGTTATATTTAAGAATTTATTACAATTTATTATGTTATCAATACAGATGATCAAACCTTCAAAGCAAGTACAATAAATATTATCAGAACGGTCTCTCGTGTCGTGGAGGGGCGCCTCTAGTGATAACACAAGTGGAAACGATGATGAAAGGATGCGAGCCTTAGGCGAGCACGGTAATGATGCCTGAACAGAAGAAAATAAAGACGGGGAATTCTTCCATGACAATCGGAAATAATATATCAAGTAATAATGCATTGCAACACCCATCTCTCAGCGTTAACGTTTGTCACTGACACCAGGTTTGACGTTCGCTGGATAAAAATGAGGCAAATTTCAAAAGAGATAATGTTTCTGAGGCAAAGCCCAGTGCTTTCAAGCACTGGCTCCCAGAGTTTAACGTCATGATGCTTATCTTGGAATACCTTCCTTGCCTTATCAGTAGACAAAATATATAACATATTGGTATAAACTGAACTTAATGAGCATGGAATAATTAAGTTTTTCGAAACACCCATTTGATGAAAATGTCATTAAAGTGCACCTGCAGATAAGAGTTCTATAAATAACCACGAACAGAAATGAGCCTGAAATAGCTTATTTGCAATTTTCATTTCTTGAAATATATAATCGGAATGAAAATACCCACCACCTAAACCGCAGTGTAGATTGTGTATTATAAATTCATGATTATATATATAGTAACATCAAACTTAGCAATGCCGTCGAATATATCTGTGAGTATTACGGTTGTTGTTCGGATATGACATCGTCGTCATGGAGCTCAGTCTTTCACTCATTGAATGGCACTATTCTTTGGTATCATACTATTCTTTGGTATCATACCCCTAAGATTTGACCTTATACCCTGGCAGACCATGTTATACTGACACTAGGGAGGCCAGTATGTAGCCCATGTTGTCCATAACGTTGAGTGTCAGAATGCAAGAATGTAAAGATGTAAGACACACAGATAAGCAAAAGAACACATAACAGTCTGGTGTTGGCAATTCTTTTTTGTCTATGAACATTTATTCTTTTCATATAAAAGCGTTTGTTGTGAAGTACAAGAACATTTAATTGCGCTTGACATATTTGTGGATGACCCTGGCATATTCTCTACATACACCCAGCGTAGAGATAAAGAATTACGACATATATTGGGTAGATACGACATCAAATGAGTAGATACGCAGACTCACCGACGACCGATCAAATAATTAGTGTTTCTATAGCGATATGTCGCGTTTTTGTCATGTTTTACATGTTACATTCAGAGGAAGGAAGCTTGTAACTGTCAAACATGTTCAGACATGATGTCAGAGCAACTCAGCGAAACCCTTCAGTGTAGATTTCATGGAAGTGACGCCAGGGCCACCGAAATGACAAGGGAGAAATGTCAAGGGGAGACGTCATAACTCCGAAATTCAATAGGTGTTAGTGAATGTTAATTTCAATGTTGTTTTCAGGATGACTTTCAAGATATCATATTTACAACCAAAGTAAAAGACTTTGAGACTTGAATAAATGGGTTAACGTGTAATCTGTGCTTATCCTTTTACAGGTATCATAGAACAGCTAAAGAATGCACAAAACACAATGATACACACGCATGCTTAAAAAGAAATAACAGGTTTGCAAAGTTGTAGTATGTGTGAGATGCTGTATGTGCGTTTGTTGCTTGTTGGTGCGTAGTACTGATAATGTAGTTTTATCATTTCTTCAATTCTTCATATGAAGTTGACTCAAGTGGCATATAAGCTTATATGCCACTTGAGTTGACTTCATTCAGGTTTATTTGGGTTAAGAATTTTCTCTTACTTTTCTAAGCAATTTCATGTCATATGTATGGAATCATGCAGATGACCTTTTACCAGCAGCGTTGCAAAATTGCAATTTAAAACCCCATTACTAGGCAGCTGACAGCCATTCGTAAATATGTATATCGTATCACGGTATCATACCAAAATAATTGTGACACATTTATTTTAACCGTTTTATACTTAACCTGTGAATTGTGGGGTATAACAGACCATACTTATTTCGCGGCTGGAACATACATTCCTGGTAATCTTTGGAACCGCATCAATGAGATGAGTTGTTCAAAAGAATACTCACAGTACATTTACAAAATATATCAGAAAGAAACATATTTTATCTAAAACTTTACAGTTTTGCTGCTTAAAGTAGCCAAACAATATTGCATAGACAGGTTATCATGATGATGAGTTATCACGAAAATTCATCATTCCATCTGAATCTCGGTACAAATGAAAATTCACCCTGTGTGTTGATGGTCGTGATAACTTGACAAGACTAATGCCTCTATGTAAATGTCGTCTCAGAATTTATGTAATTGATTGAGAAAAAATATGGAACCAGAATCTTAATGTAAGAGCAGTTTGTATTCCGATTCTAAGAACGAGACAAAGATTTGCAGAGAGCGTATTTTTTGGATCTCAAAATAATTGTGATAAAATGGTGCCGTTAGTAATCGAAGTAAAATATATGAAATATCAGGAACTGGTATAATCAAAACCAAAAAAACTGACGAAAAATTATCCAACAACACTTAAAATGTATAAAGCAGACAGAATACATGTTTATCAAATGAGTTTAAATAGAGCATTTTTTTACAGAAATGTGACTGTCTGATACCTTCAATGGTCTCCAAATACGGGTGATCTGACATTTCATTACGAAAACATGTCCCCTTGAACCCCACTTTTATATAGTAAAACTGGGGTATACCTATTTTTTCTTCAGCTGAAAATTTTCAATTTTTAAAACAAAAATATATATGCAATTTTTCGTAATGTCAAGTCAGTTAAGATAGCCATGCATGAAACTACTGCCTCTGAACAATTATCGCCATCGAGAATGCAAGCTGCATTTCTTGTAGTTCGACTTGCCATTCAAATGTGAAGAACTTCAGTAAAATTACCAGTAGCCTTGTCCAAGGCTTAGAAATAAAGAATTAGGTCTTTCGTAATTTTCATTTTCGTTTTTTTTTTTCAATCTCTATAGCTAGACTAAGTCTATAGATGGGGCTCGATTTCTCAAAACTCAGCCAAGTCGATTGGAGAAAAAAAATCATTGACAGACTAGCTAGACCCTGAATTTAAATGTCAATATAGAGAAAATAATAAAGATGAAAACAATAACCATATCACAATAATATGTTTTACATACTAGTATCTAGTCTAAATTACCAGGTATATTGGTGTTTGCAAAAGTAGAATCTAAAATTTCATTTTTAGCAGTCTGAAGCTTTTCAAAACATGACCTGATAAGCTTTTTGAATGAACAAACCTATAAATCTAAGTCTTTTGCTAGAAACCTGACTGAAAGAAAATAACAAATCTTGCTTGTTTCAAAAATAATTGCGTAATCTTATCAATATTTTGATGCTTGTCTATAAATTTCATCTCTGCAGTCTATCAATAACTCTTTTCAGATAAAATTTTTCATCTTTAGACATAACGCACTTTATTCCATGTGGTTTTAGATTGATAAGGAGATTAAATCACTTGTTAAAGGTACAAGCTGAATTGTGTATGTTAGCAATAAAACAAAACGAAATACGTTTCACTCTGTTCAAAATAACATCTTCATCTACTGCGAATTGCCATGCTTTATTATAGAGACTGGTAGCTACACAGGGGTGGTGTCTAACAGGGACTTATTAAGCTAAATCAGAGTCAAAAAGTATACTTGGCATTTAAACAGAATATTCCATTTAAAATTGCTTTTCCTTAAAATGGTTTGTGTAAATGTTTGAAGTTACAGTAGATTTTTCTGGCTATCGTCGCCGGTTTATAAAGGGTCACTGATGAGGGTTCAGTATCCGAAGTTGCGCAATATGGCCAATACTACCCCACTTTGAACGTTTGTACTGATTCCAAAGGATCAAACTTTTATATTTTATTCATTAGAAATATGACTATTTGAATTTATGAAATTTTCAAGATGCTGGCCTCAATTATTAATCAACCTTTATTTAACAAAATGAACTTCGATTTCTATTCCATCAAGGGGTAAAATCAAACTAGAAAAACACAAAAAAGGACGGCCAAGCGCTTTAATGAAATTACGTAACATGCATGTTTATATGTATACATTACATACTTTACACATGTCAACACGGACATTTTTCTTCACGTGGTCTAAATTTTTAATCTTGGCATCCAGTGGCGACTGCGAGGCATTAAGGCATTTAATGGAAGATGTTGAGATTGATAAATTGATTTAAGCTATCCTTATCAATATATCGTTTCTTAAAAAAGTTTGATAAGGACTGCGATATGCTGATAGCTTCAACATTTAATGGAGGTAAACATAAAGCACGTGCATATTATAATTTTAAACTCATGTCAAGTAAATGGTTCTTGATTTTTTGAAAATTAACAATTCGTCATGATAATTGAATGAGCTTCTACTGGGCAAAATATATACTATTGGCTCAAAGTAAAGTATATTTTAAATTTTGTAATTTAAATTTTTAGAACTGTTCATCAACCTATTTAATTTTAAATGGTCTTACACTTTCTGCAGAAAAAAAAATCTAAACTGATTACATGCGTTCCGTGCGTAACGTGTCTTAAATCCTGTTCATAAACCGAAGTTCATCAACATACTAACCGTTTTGAACTTTATTACTGAATCACAGTAAAATATGCTCTTTAAGCAAAATATTTGCTAAACTTCAAGCCAAACAAATCAAAGATGCCGAAACTGTGTTAAGTTTCGCCATCCATTTTTGTGCTGTTTGTGTATCTTTACATTTGGTGTCGTCATGATACGCCCGGGATCACCATTCAATTCAGACATGTTTCTTTTCATTGTCACACAGACACAAGTAAATATGAATATCAGAAATAGTAACTACATGAGAACAGCACATCCATGAAAAGTATACCCCCTTAAACCCCACTTTCATATATGTAGCAAAACTGGGGTTTACAGGGTATACATATTTTTTCTTATTTTTGTTCAAAACAGAATAAAAATATGAATAAACCTTAAAATAAGTAGGAGACTTGTACAAGTCTACTCGATCCTGTGCAATCTGTTCCCATGAGTAAGTTTGCAAGCTTAGCATCACCGCTTTCTGTATGACCACAGTGTCTAGAATTATGTCTAGCATATTGTTTTACAGTTTTATCTTGAAAGTAACTTTTTGAAGTTTACTTAGTCTGGCTCTAGGAAATGTCCATGCCTCATATGCGTATAGCATGGTTGGGCACAGCTTTGTAGACTTTCTTTTGTTATTAATATTATCTTTCACTTTCTAATCGGTCTCTCTCCCTGTTGTGCAAGCCATTTTATGATAAAGCTAGTCAGATGGCCCCCTTGTCATGTCCACTATTGTCATTTCCTTTCCCGACTAGTCTCTGGGTGGGAATTTTAAATTTAATTGTATAAAGTCCTGTGCTTTCTACTTTTACTTATTCGCTTGGTGTCAACCATGATTCCATATCGTTCCAAGACATTTGTAATGAGTGTTCCAAAAGACTCACTGTTTTTGCAGTTAAGCAATGCATTCCTCCACACCATCATTTATATGCGCTTCTAGGATAATGGCAAAAATACAAAATAAAACTGTGATAACTTGTGTAAACAGCCAAGTGAGATTTGAATGAAAAGTAAATTTGAAATAAATCTCAAAGGCGGTTGAACATTTTATTCTAGACAATAGACAATAATATTGAAGCTCATGTGAGTGCCCAACTTTAACTGTAGGTGTATCAAGAGTATAAGCAGTATAAGAGTATAGCTATTTCTACCCTAAATTTGAGTATAAGAGCATAGCTATTTCTACCCTAAACTTGAGTATAAGAGTATAGCTATTTTAACCCTAGTTTTAGTAAAATAGTATAGCTATTTTTACCCTAAATTTGAGTATAAGAGTATAGCTATTTCTATCCTAAATTTGAGTATAAGAGTATAGCTATTTCTACCCTAAATTTGAGTATAAGAGTATAGCTATTTCTACCCTAAATTTGAGTATAAGTGTATAGATATTTCTACCCTAAATTTGGCTGAAATACATAAAAACTGGAAATCCAGGGCCAATAGATAAATTGTTTTCTGTCAATATGGAAAATATTCCATTTAATTTACTTAAAACATAGTAGTTGTCACAATGAAAAGCTGCTGAATCTGAAAACTTTACTAAGAAACCCCTAAAACTCCAAACCACCTCTTAGATCTGATATCAAGCCAGCCTGTCTGATACATTTCAGATAAGACTATTCAGCAACAAGCCCCTACCAGAACGTACCCAATCCCTTTAATGACTAAATGCCAGATTATAACAACAGTTGTTTATCACATCAGTTTACTTAATTGACCGTTCGTCATTCTATTATCTAATTTAATCTGTAGCGAATTGCTTGTGAAAAGAAATCTTTTCTAAGAAATTGAAATAAATAGTAACAAAAGATATGTACTCACATTGATGTTATGATAAATAGCTAAGTGTAACATTTGGAATCCTTAATTAGAAGTCATATTGCAAAGTGACAGTCGCAATATACTGTTAAACATTCATATTAAAACATTATTAAAATTATATCTTTGTTTCAGAGTGATATGTGCACAGCAATTTATTGCTGACGGTTCCAATGCGGTAGATCTATTTATTATTTTATGTCGTTTAAGGTACAGATTATATTTGGTCTTTGGTCTGCCAAATGTCTGCCAATGTATCTTTGTTGTTTGTTGTTTTGCATGGTTGCAGATTAGTGAACATTGTGATTGTTTAAGTTCCCGGCCATTGCTTACTTGTTCCATAAATTGTTATTATGCAGTAAATAAAATATACAAGATTGATCTTTTGGAATCAGTAAAACCGTTCAGTGAGGTTGTATGGGCCATATTGCGCAATTTCGGGCACTGAACCCTCATCAGTGACCCTTTATAAACAGGCGACGATAGCCAGATAAATATACTGCAGTTTCAAAAAATTTATACAAGGGAAGTCTAAATCAAAGACATATGCCTAAACAGGGTCAAATAATTAAATCGTTGATTAGAAGATGGCTCTAAACATACAATTTTTAATATTCTGAATATTCTTACTGATCTCAAAGGACCGAAAAAAATATAATCTGCACTATGGATGATGTACGGGGAGACTTTTAGGGCCACCACACGGCACAACGGCAGCTGCAATAATAGCAAATAAAATAAAAAAAAGTCTGATCCTCTGGAATCAGTAAAACCGTTCAAAGTGAGATAGTATGGGCCATATTGCGCAATTTCGGGTACTGAACCTTCATCAGTGACTTTTTATATTAAGCTGGATTTATATTAGATATATCATAATTAAAAAAAACATGCTTACACGTAATATGGACCTATTCGAATATGTTACCACATTTTATGTTCTGAGAAAAAAATATTATGTGAACGACGCTTCAATGTTTAAATGTAAAATGTAAAAAAGAAAGATTTCGTCCCGGAAAACAAAACACTAATAAAAATAATATAACATAACTTTATTCATTATATGCAATACAAATGCTTTATGCCTACATAACTTATATACAGTAGTGAGACTAGTACCCGAAAATGAAGCTGAGGAGCAATTTCGGGGGAAAAAAGAAAATGGCAAAAAATAAAAACACGAGGATAACTGTTTTTTTTTTTCCAAATGTGGATCAAAATAATAATAAGATGATGCTTGAAAATTTGTTGATGAATAACGCTAGCCATTTAAAACGAACGAACAAAGATAAAAGGACATAAACAAGTTTCCAAGGAGAAGAAAACGCAAAGCTTTGATTTCATTCGTATCGTCTTTATTATGAAAAGGTACAAGTAGGCAATGATCAGGAAATGAAGCAATCAGAAAGAAAATCCCACTCCAAAAACCAAGGTGGGAAAAACTAAATTGTCAATTAGGTACTTATACTAGGAAAACATATCGTAAGCCGAGTGAGCAGCTATTTCCCAATAGGTGTCACGCAGTTACCCAAACCTAACTAAAATATGATAAGCACATAGGATGCATACAGCACAAAAAATCAACACAAAGACATGAAAAAATAAGAACCACAACAGAAGTATCGCCTTGGAACGATCAGTAATATAAAATTACTGGCGAGCTTGAACTAATTTTACATGGCCATAATCTCACCCTCAGCTTCTGCAGTGGTTCATAGCATTTAGTTAGTTGTTCGGTCCTCGTGGTGAATCTCTAACTAGTCTATGAATTATCAAGGAAAAACAAATATAAATCATGATAACCACCACGATTAATCAAAAACGATGACTCATAGATTCAGTAAGCTGCCCGACGATGGAGATCTCTGGGCGCCAAATGACTTACTGAAAATCCAGAACAAAAGAAAAACACCATGCAATTGTCTTATGATGTGTACTAGTCTTACGATGAACATTGAAAAAATGTTACTTTTATCTAGATAGAATCCTTAAACTAACTGCAAGGTGAAAATTTCTCAGTATTACAAATTTTTCATATTTTTTAATCTCCCATCACGAAAACATGTCCGTGTAATATATACCCCCTTGAACCCCACTTTCATATAGCAAAACTGGGGTTTGCAGGGGTATACCTATTTTTCTTATTTTTGCTCCAAAACATAGATTGTGGGTACTCGTTAGAACCGCCTCGCCGAGGCGGTTCTAACGTGTACCCACAATCTATGTTTTGAGCAAAAATAAGAAAAATATCAAACTTTTTCTGATGAAATTTTCAACTTTTACAGGTGAAAAAATCTCTGTATATTGCATGGACATGTTTTCGTAATGGATATTAATTTCGCGTTAACAGAATTTCTTCAGGGGTCATTTTAATTACGCTTCATGTTTTATATTCTCAAGTCAAATTCATTTTATTTTCTGAAAATGTGTCGCCTTTCGTTTTATAATGTATACTCCAGAAACACACCATTAATTGTTTATATATTGTTTTTTTTTTGTTTTATATACTCATTGGAAAGCCTACTTTTATGTAATGCTTTATGTTTTATACATTCGTGTCTTATTATATTTATCTTCTGTTCATGTACTGCTTTATTTAAAACACATGTATTTGAAAATTCAACACAACATTCAAACCAGATATCAAATACATATTTAGGATCAGAACGAAAGTATAAATACTCATAGTTTTCTATTAAAACGCATATTCCTTTAATACCTAATATATTGAACCATAACTTTATTGTTTTTCATTTTCAGTTTTCTGTTCTGTTACAATAAAACAGTTTTCTTTATTTTAGAATCAGCTTACGTCTTACTTTTGTATATGTGTGTAACTATACATGTACAGGTGCGTTCAGTTATTTATATACCCCAGCCATATTCAGAATTAAATTGACAGCTTTTCTTGTTTTTGAACAATCGTCAACGGCTAGATATGGACAACTGGATGAATGTGTTTGTATAATGTGTAAAGTGTGTGTATAAAACTACCAGATCTTGTAATGTTGTATGTCTATATTTATTACATAACATATGGAGCCAAATTTTGAACAAAATTTCGCTGATGTTCGACTTTTCAAAGATTCCACAAAGAAACCATGGTAATTGGATTGTTTTATGAAAGAATAAAAGTATACAATCTCTCTCTCCTTTAGTATGAATATGCCATACACCACTTTATGTTGGAAATTATGTATTTTGCTCTTACGTCATGTATCTTGACCTGAGTACAAAATAAACATGTCTGTCTGTCTTGTAATAACCGTTTTTGTATTAAGGCTGAAAATTTGGTGTCTTCATGATCACTATTTACAAAGTTACACCCTGATTTTCATTCATTGTACATTTAAGAATTTCGTGGTAAAGCGGTTGTTACAAAACTAAGGATATCAGTGTTATTTTGCAAGAAAAACTAATATTCTACGCAGACGGTTTTACAAGCAAAGCTTGCTAGTGAGTTCCATCATGAGGTAAGCATGTCTTAAAGCACTTTGGAGTCACCCAAGGCTTTGTATTCTGCCAGAACGTGGGTTGGCATTTCATCAGACAGTTTCATGATTTGTTCCTCTGCACCGAATACCATAGTGGGCTAAATTGATTGTTAGGCAATGACTCGTATCTCCCCTTCGTGATATTCCAAACATCTTTTATAGTGTTTAAGTCATGGAAATTAACATGCCAATAAAGAATGCGTATTTTTTATGCAAGGCAATGTCCTTTGTATTTATTTATTTATATAAATCCGCAAAACACATTATTGATATTAGAGGAATGTCTGTCTTTGAATGTCCTGGTGATTTCCTTGACTTAAAGCCTATACAAGAGGATTGAAATGTCACGAAGATGAGCTGTGAAAGATACCCTAACAATAGGGAAGGGAAGGCCGATGAGCACACAAACCGAATTAAACTCATAGCAAGTGCACTTCCATGTTATATGCCTAGCTGGGGTTATACTGTCTCGCCATGTTTCACGAGTATTATATGCTATTTATTTTTTTCTCATGTTGTTTACTTTTGTAAACCTGAGATGTGGAAATAAACTTGTAAACTTGTAATAAAAACCTCCCTGTGAAAGTCCCAGTCCCCATATGGATTTTCTGTGCCGAGAAAAACAAACAATGAATTGTATGATAAAATGCCAACCCACGTTTTGGCAGAATACAAAGCCATGAGTGTCTCCACGGTGCTTTAAGACATGCTTACCTCATGAAGGAACTAACTAGCAAGCTTTGCTCGCAAAAACCTCCTAGTATAATATTAATGTCCTTGCAAAATAACACTGGTCACGCTTAATTTTATATTGTAACAACCGCTTTACCATGAAATTCTAAAATGTACAATGAATGAATGAATGTGGAATCTTTGAAACTCGAATATCAGCGATTTTTTTGTTAAAAATTTGGCTCCACATGTTATGTAATCAATTTAGGCATACGTCATCACAAGATCGGGAAGTTTTATATACATAGTAAAATTAATATTTATACTCATACTTAATACATTATACAAACAAATTCACCCAGTTATCCTTTTCTTGCCAGTGACGATTGTTCAAAAACAAGAAAAGTTGTCAATTAATTTCTGAATATCGCAGGGGTATATTAATAACTGAACGCACCTGTAGTTTTACACTATTACTCTGTAAGTGCAGTTTTATTTGATAAGCTAAATCCATGTCTAAGAACATTATTATATAATTTAAAGTTCGTCTTTATGTTTTACACTTTATGCTAAGTGTATTCTGTTTTTCTTCTTGACAATTCAATTCACTTTTTATTTCAAATCAGTTATAGAAACTTCCAGGAATGTTCATTAGACATTTCAAGTAATGCATATTTTCGAACAGCCAAGTCGTCGACTAATAACAAGTTTAGATATTTAAACAATCTGTCGTATAACACCACAGAAATAGGCTACAATAGTTTTGTACATCTAAAAGATTGAGTATAGGGGTCAGGTTTAACGATAACCTAGTGAACACAAGCGTTTTCAGCATCTCTTGGAGAAGCTGGCATAAGAGAAACAATGACAATTGATAACCTAAATTGATTCAGCCAACTAATAAACGGGCATTTAGCAAGATTTATATGCATTTTAAAGCCCCATGGAAGATTGGATATAACCAAATTGGCCACCCTAATGAAATAAAGAAGCCGCTTATTTACTTTACTTTACTTACTTATTTTTGTTTGGAACGGAAGATCCTGTAAATGACTTTACAGTTTTATAACGTCACACGCATGCGAGGAAACCTGATTTTGATACTTATCAAAGAGGCACAAGAGACCAGGTATCCCAAAAATGCTGGAGAAAGAGACAACCAAAATAGGTACACCAGAGCAGTTCTAAGGGGAGAAAACATTCGAAGAAGACTTGTTAGACAAACTGAACGAGTAAGCTATGACCATCGACAGAGGAAAGCTAGATACATGTAGGATGTGCCAAGAAAACTGGACAATGCATAACCACTTTGTGTATTGAAATTGGAATGGTGGTTCAAAGGGTTTTGAAACTGTCAAGCTTTACACACTGCACACATTTTAATATAGTTGATACAGGCTATTAAAACAAGCATCCATATCACAAAACTAAACTAAAACATGATAAATAGTATCATCTTGATATCACCTATATAAAATAAAGTTGAAACTAAATAACGTATTAAGGAAGGGTGTAAAACATAATACAAAAGTGAGTCTTAAATACGAGTACCACCCCGATTGACTGTGGGAACAATAGATGCGGTTAACAAATGGCGCCCGATGTATTCAATAAAGTCTATATTGATAAATGACAATGACAGATACAATTTTGGGAAGAAGCGAAGCAGGTCATGTTGCCTATAGTCCGGGATATTGGGGAATCCAAGAAAGACAGTTTATGTCACTTTCTATTAAAACTTTCCAAGTGATCACAGAATATATATGCCGAAAGTCAGACTAAATATCATTGGATTATTAATGGACAGGACCTTGTTTATTTTCAGTATAAATGCCTACCAAAGTGGAAAATGTAGTTATGTGTGTCTTTATGAAATTTAAATTGTCATTTGCATACATTAAGGGAGGAGAACATATCCGCTTCGTATCAATTTTCATGTAAATGTAGAAAAATCACATCTAGAAACCAATTTTTAAACTCTGATTGATTCACATGAGTCCTCTTTTTGTTTTATCAAAGTGTTCAAGTTGCTTTAGAAGTTTTCGAGGATGGTGAGTAAACGGGGTTTGGCAGTCGTTGCATGAATCGATTGGTAAATGTTATTAGGTCGCAAGAAACCTAAGTTTATAAAATGTTTATCTAAATGAAAAAGACAGCTCAATATACAGAACAGACAAAGTGTTCTTTGCAATGACGAAAACCTTAGAAGAACAGAAAGAAGCATTCTATATACACAGCGAACGAAAACATAAACAAGCGGCCCCCGTGGCCGAGCGGTTAAGAGCGCTGTTTCTTAATCACTCCATCATCTCACCCCTGTCTGGTGTGGTTTCGAGCCCCGCTCTGGCCACGACGAGCCAAGTTCTGCTTGAGGGTGTGCCAGGTGGTTTTTCTCGCGGCTGTCCCGTTTTCACACACCTATAGATTGGCCCGTCTCATATGAGCTGAAATAATCTTGATAGGGACGTAAAACCGAATTAAGAAAACCCACAAAAAAAAACCCCATAAACAATGGAGTACTTTACAAGCATGGAAAGAAGCATCCTACACAAGGAAAGAAAACTTAAACCAAATCGGGTTGGGTGGAAATTCAGATGAACTAGAGGTAAAAGGAAAATGGATTGCAACTATTCTGGAACTTGTAACATAAAAGAATCCGTCCACAAAAAAGAGAAGTAAATGATGACACACAAAGAAATAGCGTCAAATTAGATAGAAAATTATTAGAAAAGAGCTCTTTGTAAACTCTGCTAGGCTGTTGAAAAGAACTAGTAGATCGACTCTGTTCCCGCTAAACCGAACTTTTGATTTCGATTACCGTTCCTGTGCATGTAGCCAATACTTTGCAGTTTGGATTTGTTTATGCAGTTTGACTTCATTCCTGTGCCCACCTTAACAGTTCTACCCTATAAAGTGCATGGTTACCGAGTCTCTACATTTAGATTGGGGAATGGTAAAATTTGACAACTCTAACACAGGACATGATATAGTAGGTGGAAAATGCTCATTAGATAACATAGATCAGATAAGAGAGATAATCACAAGGGTATTGTGTGAGTCGAGCTACAATATATGTTCTCTTTCCTGGTGTCAAAATAGTATGCAAGGATGTTGTGTGCGGATGTATTGTTATTGACATTATTTTATATATTCAAACATTTAATTTTAGCTCATGTTATATATTTGTATATTATAAATACTGAAATAAGAGGACTTTGATTATAACTTTAAATATTAATTGGTGTTGTCAGTTTCTTATCGGTTGCCAATGTTGACTGAAAAATCAAAATGTATATGCTTCTTATGATTATCTATTATTTTGTAAAGTCATAACATATCACACATGTGTTATGTTTTATGTAAAGTCTTTGTTGTTCAAACAAAGATCTATTGAAATATATTATGATAGAGAACTACAATAGTATTTCGCATCTTTATTTTCTATAGAATCAAGTTGAAAATTGAATTACTTTTCGAGGCAAGTAGAGGTGTTATGTACTAAGAGCATTGCTGCGAAACAGAAAACATAGACACTGTACGTTTGCAGAGAATGTGATTAATTAATGCACTAACACTGAACCAATTAATAATTAAAATGAATTTCATCGGACTAGCAGACAAACCTATTGTATGGACTGGCAATAAATTACACACATCTCGCAGAAACGTACAATGACAGTGAACTCTTTGGACAATACGCCATTTTTCTAAAGGCTTTCAGAAACTGACATGATTTGCTGTAAAATAAGGATATCAATAATAATTACATATAATTCCATTATTTGTCAGATGGCAGTTAAACATTTAGTGCTTATTATTAGTGTGTGTACAATATGGGCCGTCCCAATGGGGTTTGTAATTTCATTTTCTATTCTATGGATCAGAAATCAAAAGAACTGGAGTCAGTTTGTACCAGGTAGAGCGGTGAAAAATACAGCGTTTAATGTTAGTTTCAGCCTCCGGCAATGCTCATTATTGATACCCAGAAAATCTGTCGTTTTGTGCGTTGGATATTGAATGGCTTTGCATGGTGGTTACATGTGTACATGTTTTTGGATTAAGACGCTAGAGCAATTATGCGTTCACCTAAGGGAAAACGAACTGTTCGGCCCCACCTTCGAATAGCAGGGCTGAACACCAATTCATTTTTTAAAAAATAAGTTTTTTACGTGCTTTGGCTAATGATTGGATGTTGATGAAACCAAGCAATTATTATAAATATACATTTTCAAAATTATATTTGGATTGATTCTAAGTGGAATGTCAAAAATGAAATCGCAATCGTGACTTTTATGTGCTCAATGTTTCCTCGGCATATATGTTTCTGTTCGTTCTATGGTGGTAGTTTTGAATTAATTCTTATTATATGTCACTTGCTGCAGTGATTTGTTGTAACACGACGTACAGCAAGTTCTGATGCGGGATGTCAAGAAGGCCCTGCTGTTTTCATATTTTAGCAAAATGTTTACATTTCGGAGACCGACATTCAGCATTCTAAAACATTTAGAAGTTCAGATTTTATCAGCGAACCGGTTCTGGTAGGGTCGGTATTGTCCCATTTACAGTACCAGATATTTCTTTCATTCTACCTCCATTTTTTCAATGTAAATGCGATGTAAACAATCTAAGTTTCACCAAGTATGTTAACAACCAACAAGAATCTAGAATGTATGTTTACAATATACGCATATAAACTAGTATTTTCACACATATGTAAAAGCAAATGTATGTTCAAAGACTATAACTAGTAATTTATATCTATATTTATTAATACATGTTTTGTTCTGTTTACTTGTCCCCATGCACGAACATACGGTCTCTCACCTCAGATTAAAATACACTTGCTTAATAATTGATGCGCGCAAGCAAAAGAGAAGTTCCAAGAAAGTTCAACCGAAATAAATAGATAAATTAATTACTTGTATTTCACATGAATAATATTGAGTATCGAGGCATTGGATATGATGTGATATCAAACACAGACTACAAATGTAAACTTTTAAAAAGAATGAGCCGAGTATTTTTATATATCTGTAAATGCATTATAAATCAATGTTTTACATAGTCCCAATCCCAGCATGAATGCAAAATGTTCATTGGGACATTTCTGTACTTAATCAGTAGTACTGCAAGACAGCAATCAATGTATATTTCCAATGACAGATACAGTGTTCTAAATTTAATATATTAAACTATTATTCAAGAGAAAAAACCCTAGGTCATTGAATATGAGAGAAAATATTTTTAGACTGAGAGCATAAAAAGTGTCGTTTTGTAGCATAAGCAGCTTGGCACAAATATACATGTAACGCAATAGTAGAACTCTTCCACTTATGCCGAGTTTCAAACTTGCCGCACTTTATTATCCTTTTAGAGCTAATAATATAAATATCCAGTTTAAGTGATAAAAACAAAACAAAGCTAAACTTCTATTCGTTACATAGGCACAGTTCCATGTTTTGTCAATGATAGAAGAGACAGAACATGCAATTATTTTTCACAAAAATATTAGATCACATTTATCCAGTTTTAACTCATTTGAAGAATGTCATCCCCACAACTTACTGTTTTAAATAATTTTGTTAGGCAGCAGCGTAATTTTCAACAAAAACCAAAATCTGCATACGCGTACAATTTATTCATGAGCAGTCTTTTATCTCGATTAGGCTTTAATGGAGAAAAGTTTTAAACATAAAGCGATCTGATTGTGTCCCTATCAGACGCCATTAAAAATGCAAAATTCAGATAACACGATGTTTTAATTTTTACAATACAATGACTCTGCAAAATGTCCTATAGATCCCAAGCACACATGATGTACTCAAACACACACCGGGATGTTGGATGAGTCTGTACACTCCTAGATTTGTTTCATTTGATAACCAACAAAATTTTGAAGCCATACTAGTCCTAAGTTTTTAGAATTGCTAAAGCTAGGACAGTGTGCTGTTAGAATAATCAACAAGGACATCGAATAGAATTATTACCCTCTTTCTTAACCACAAAAACACAAGCACAATATTTTTCAAGGAATATTTTCATCGGTCATGGAAGTGGAGTGAGGTCAAGAAGTGTATCGGTGTGCAGGTTAGCCAATGTAGATAATCTACTGAAGCCATCTTTTTCTTGATCAGATTCAAAAATTTAATTTGTCACAATGTTCTTACCAAGTCGATGCTTAACCAGCGGTCAACTACAGCATCACTTCCACTGTTCCGTTTACAACCAGAGGAGAAGAGTCAGTGCTATTTACTTCATTGACAATTGCTTGTGTAATAGTGGAATAACTCACATACATAAGTATAACTGCAACTGCAGTAACCCTAAACATGGAAAACACTCAGAATCAGAATAGTTTACTGGTGAAACGCCAAACTGACGATACCACACCACAGAGGGGGGGGGGGGGCAGTGGTGGGGCTTCCAGAGCTCTCAAGAGGAAAGTAAACTTAGGCACACAATCATCTGTCATTTCGACAGAGGAGATCAGAGAATCAGGGAAGCCATTCCAGTCACAGATCCGCTGAAATTAAACACCGTCTTTAATGAAATACGGCGGAGCCAGATTTTAAGAGAGACATCTAAACGCAAGAAAACACTGAGATAAAAAGATCCCTTTTAAATGAAATGCGGAGGGTAGATTGTAAGTACTCATATAAAGAAGGTAATTTGGTGGAATAAAAACATCCATATAATATATACCCACTTGAACCCAACTTTTATATAGCAAAACTGCGTTATGCAGTGGTGTTTTCTTATTTTTACTCCAAAACATAGATTGTGGGTACTCGTTAGAACCGCCTCGCCACAATCTATGTTTTGAGCAAAAATAAGAAAATATATATATTATTTATAAAAAAAATCTAATTTTACAGTTCAAAACATCTGTGTATTGCATGGGCAAGTGAGCTTGTTCACGTTTTGAAAAAATAATCATCATAAGTCAAGGTCAAGAGAGCTGGCTGTTTACAATGCATTGGAACTTGTATTTTTGTACATGTATTTTCTAACTATATGAGGTTTATGGACTGGTGAGAGTACTTTTGTGTGGCATTGCCTGGAATTTCCATATTTTCTACTCTTCCTAAAACGGATTGTCATTATAATATTGTCGAACAAAAGTAAAATATATCATTTGCTGTGACTCGTCCGCAGCAAGTGCAGCTGTATACATTTCCAACCCGGTCATAACGCCGGAAGGAAGAGTTATAGCCCTTGACTTATAAGGATCTATCTCTTCAGTCAATTTAAGCACTCGGAAACTGTTTTACGTTATAAACAATTGGGACCGGAAACATTTACCAACTGTGCTAACAATTAAAGTAGCTGCTGCCTAAATAACAGTGGCATTGTTACTAGTATATGACTGCTTGTCACTGTTTGGAAAACAGAAATGATAAGTGCATGATTTTGTGTTTCAATTAACATTTCAGGGAGCGCGACGGCGTAGTGGTAGAGCGTCGGACTCCGAATCGAGAGGTCCTGGGTTCGATTCCCACAAGCGTCACCGTGTTGTGTCCTTGAGCAAGACACATTTACTCCCAACAGTACTGGTTAAACCCAGGAAGAGTTGGCTCCGTCTCGACATGACTGAAAAATTGTTGACTGGGACGTTAAGACTCAATACAAACAAACAAATTAACATTTCGATGACAATCTCACATTTCCTTAATAAATTACCGTTACAATGTGGTGCATCTATGGCCGTCTGTTCGAGATGCCAATATTTGAGCCGCCTCGTGGGAAAACCAACAATGTGGTTTCCGAACAGGTCCGACATAAACTGGCCTGCACAGCTACAGAAGCAGGCTAGAAGCTTGAAATTTTGGGGTTAAGTAGAGGAGGAATTGTACTATCCGAGTAACGAAAACAAAGGCGCTGATCAGCTTGTTGGTTTTCCCATGAGGCGGCTCATTTGGGAACTTCTTGTTTGCAACAGGCAGATTTTATGTTCCCTATTCAGCAAGTTTCAGAACAAACATGCACATAGACTGACGAGCCTTGTATTATGATCTACTTCAACCCCAATACACATACAAATCCCAATATGAACATAAACCTTAGCAACCGATGTTATCTTTCAATCGTTTGAAGGGAAAATGGGCATCTATCATAATTCATAAACTGCATTCTAACTTCAAAAGATTGGTGATGATTACTTTTGATGTTTATAATGAGAAGGCGTGAAAATATATTACATGTATATCTACTGATAAGGAATCCGTTGACCATCACTATGGAACCCGATAATTGCATGCTATTCAACGCATGCATGGAAGGACAATAGAGCCCTAGTGATGTGTATGCTTTATGATTTATATGTGATGAAGGACGATGGGCACATTGATGCTAACAGGTGTATAGGACGGGTGACGCATTTTGCAAGAATATTTTTTGAAACCCATAGAGTTTCTATAAAACAAATCTGTAGCGGAAGAACACATAGAACCGTGTCTAAACTTTTTCACATATAGGCGTTAATAACAATATTATTTTCGTGAACTAAATTCATGAATTTTAAAGTGTCGACATGGGTTGGGATAGATTTCACTGAATAGCGAATTAATGTGATTTATAACACTATTTAATATCAAAACAAATTTAAATACAACTTTTAATGGTACGTGTATTGCTGAAAATCTCTGAAGTGCGAAGCAAGAGCGAGAATTTATTTTGACACAAAACTATGGAGGTACAATGGCCCCTGTATTAGTGCAAGCTTGTAAGAAAATATGTATTACAACATGACGGCAACAGCAGCACAGCAATGTCTCACCTAACCGTAAACCAACCTGACAGTACGTCAATCGCTGCCCTGATCTGTCCAAGGGGTCTACACCCGAAATTCTAAGTCGCGACCTAGCCTTTATCGGTTGTTTTGTCGGCAAGGGTCTTGTCCCATCGAAACATTCAACGGCATCTTTCCCCATGACATGACTCAATTTATTGATGTTACTCGCGTACGTTTTGCTCCTCGCTAGAAACCCGAGCTCGATGCTACAGGAAGAGGTCACCAGTCCATAAGAAAAACTGTCACCCTACCCTGATGAATACTCTAAAAAGATAATAAATGTTTAGTCTGGCGCCGAAGCCCTTTCATAAAAATATGAATAAAGGCGTGAATTATCATATTTGAGAAAAAATAAAGTAAAGGATCAAATTTTAGCGTACTAAATTTCAAGAAAAAATCGCCGTGAAATAATCGTATATGCCATAAAATGCTTTAAGTACTGCAATTTCATAGTTCTCCTCTAAAACAAGAAAAAAATCACGGCGGTGTCATTCTTCATAATTCTTTTGAATCCATTTTTGTTCCAAAAACCGCAGACCGTGGTGTGGGATGCCTCCGCGTATTTCAATAAAGGGGGTGAATCTGTATTTCCACGTTTAGTGGTACCTCCAATTGTATGCAGTTGCAGTTGTAAAATACAACAGTTGCAAGTATCAATAAGGCTCAACTTCCACCCCTGTCGTTGAGGTCCCTCCTGCTATTGAGGTCCCTCCTGCAGCTGAGGTCCCTGCAGTTGTAGTTATCAACCGGAAAATCGCCAAGAGTTGCGAAAATTTGCACTACAGTTGCAGCTATCAACTGGAAAATTGTCAAGAGTTACGATTTATAGAAAAAACGTATTTTTTCCGTAAATACGGTGTATTAGCGCTCTAAATACCGGATATTGTAAAACTGGCATGTTGCACATCCGTTTTTGCAGATTAAAGTTTTCTTTTGATCCTTAGAGGAAAATAAGGTTATATGTAGAAATTAAAATGGGGAGTACAACTTCTCAGCTGAAATTTGATCATTTGACCCCCCTTTTGTAATATGGGTAAGGGCCTAACAGAGGGAACCGGGATTTTATCACCTGGGTTTATTACAAAAATATGCTCGTGCAGCATACAGAGATTTTTAAAGTTGTAAAAAGGGAAATTGCTATTTTTCTTATTTTTTACTCAAAACATAGATTGTGGGTACACGTTAGAACCGCCTCGCCCAGGCGGTTCTTACGAGTACAAAATGAAAATTGCTTTTTTTCTTATTTTTGCTCAAAACATAGATTGTGGGTACACGTTAGAACCGCCTCGCCCAGGCGATTATTACGAGTACCCACAATCTATATTTTTGAGCAAATATAAGAAAAATAGGTATACCCCTGCATATCCCAGTTTTGCTATATAAAAGTGGGGTTTGAGGGGGTAAATATTTCGCTGACATGTTTTCCTGATGCATGGCTCAATCGTCCCGAAAAATAAACCACCTTTTTCCCTAGCTCCCTGTTTTCATCAGTTCTCGAAAAGCTCAATAGATTTGCCCCATAACTTCCTTAAATTATTATCTTTTGGGCTAAAAAAAAATTAAACATGCTTAAAAATTTTCGAAAAGCTCGGCGTGTCTCGGGCGTGTGACTTATACGTCCCGAATAAGTTCCACGCGCGCTACAGGCGCGTTGAATACGCTCTGAACGCGTTTGGCGCGTGTTTGAAGCACGCCAGTGTACGTTCCATGCGCGTTCCGACTTTAATAGATGTTGCTTCACTAGCGTGCCCCAAGCGTGTGTGAAACGCGCGTTGAACATTCGATGCGCGCCTGTAGCGGGTGCTTAGCGTGTCTTGGACGTATCACAACCGTACTAATAAACTTTGAGATTTTTTATACGTCCGGCAGGCGCTAATGTGTGACTTCTAAAGCAAATTATTTTTATACGCCCAAAGTCTTCGGCCTGTTGAGATTTTTCATACGCCCGGCGCGCGTTTGGATTATACGCTACTGTGTGACTGCTGTTTAAGGGGATGTGCTAAAAGACAATAAGCGAAAGAGTATTTGAGTTAAGTTTAATTTTCGTCAACATGCCATATTAAAATCAGAAACAAATTCACTGTTGAACCTAAGCTTTTTGTATTTGTGAATTAACGTCCGTCCCAACAAAAGCTATGGTCATACAGAGGCTGGATCTCGTTTCCGATTCGCATTACAACTAGAGGACCATTGGTCCTGTAGCTCACCTGAGAGATTATCACATTGTAAGCTCATGAGATTTAAATTAATTGAGAATCAACCAATGAAAGTCTATGCATGGACACTATTGACCCCCGGGTCATGGCCAAATTTGACCCAGGGGCATGACTGGCACAATTTATAATGGGGACTACCAAACATTGCTACATACAAAATATAGAAGCTCTGGGCCTTTTGGTTTCAGAGAAGAAGATTTTTGTTAGTTTTTCCAATTGTAAGTCTATGGAGACTATCTACCCCAGGGGCGTGGCCAAATTTGACCCCAGGGGCATGGCTGGCACAATTTATGTAGAGGACCATTAGCCATTGCCACATACAAAATATCAAAGCTGTGTGCCCTGTGGTTTCAGAGAAGAAGATTTTTTTTTTCCCATAGCAAGTCTGTTGAGACTATCAACCTCCGGGGCCTGGCCAAATTTGACCCCAGGGGCATGAATGGCACAATTTATGTAAAGGACCATTAGCCATTGCTACATACCAAATATCAAAGCTGTGGGCCTAGTGGTTTCAGAGAAGAAGATTTTTTTTTCCCATAGTAAGTCTATGGAGACTATCAACCCCCGGGGCGTGGCCAAATTTGACCCCAGGGGCATGAATGGCACAATTCATGTAGAGGACCATTAGCCATTGCTACATATCAAATATCAAAGCTGTGGGCCTAGTGGTTTCAGAGAAGAAGATTTTTTTAGTTTTTCCTATTGTAGGTCTATGATGACTATCGACCCCCGGGGCGTGGCCAATTTGACCCCGGGGACATGATTGGCACAATTTATGTAGAGGACCATTAGCCATTGCCACATACAAAATATCAAAGCTGTGGGCCCTGTGGTTTCAGAGAAGAAGATTTTTTATTTTTTTCCCATAGTAAGTCTATGGAGACTATCAACCCCGGGGCGTGGCCAAATTTGACCCCAGGGGCATGAATGGCACAATTTATGTAGAGGACCATTAGCCATTGCTACATACCAAATATCAAAGCTGTGGGCCTAGTGGTTTCAGAGAAGAAGATTTTTTTAGTTTCTCCAATTGTAAGTCTATGGAAACTATCCACCCCCGGGGCGTGGCCAAATTTGACCCCAGGGGCATGGCTGGCACAATTTATGTAGAGGACCATTAGCCATTGCCACATACCAAATATCAAAGCTGTGGGCCCTGTGGTTTCAGAGAAGAAGATTTTTTATTTTTTTTCCCATAGTAAGTCTATGGAGACTATCGACCCCCCGGGGCATGGCCAAATTTGACCCCAGGGGCATGAATGGCACAATTTATGTAGAAGACCATTAGCCATTGCTACATACCAAATATCAAAGCTGTGGGCCTAGTGGTTTCAGAGACGAAGATTTTTTTAGTTTTTCCCATTGTAAGTCTATGGGACCTATCTGTTGCCATGGAAACCACAATTTTGATACAACCTGCTCCAAAACCAAATACCATCAATCCCCCAACCCAATTATGGTTCACATTAAATTTGATCAAGATCGGCCTACTAGCTTCAGAAATATTCTTCTTTGAAATTGTGGACGGACGACGACGGACGACGGACGACGACGACGGACGACGGATGCCTGCCTATCCTATAAGCTCACCTGTGAGCCTTCGGCTCAGGTGAGCTAATAAAGCAAGGTATCTACATAAGACCCACTGTATAGAAGGCTAGGGGCTTATCTGTTTTGATTTTTTTAACAACTTAATGCCCCAGTCGGCAATTTTGTAGTAATATTAGGACGAATCGACAACTTCACACTTCTTAAAAGTTTATAGTGGTTTCCGTCGGGCAATAGTCAACCGTGGTCATCCAGGCCACCTCGGGGCAATAGTTTTAATAACCATGAAATAACTGTTTGCTATAAATGCCTCTATCATTGGTGCTGCTGATAAGGTCCCAAAGATAAAATGCACTACAAACCTCCCTGTGATGCAGCTGATTAGTTCCCAGTGATGTATTATACTGAACCCATCCTATCATCACCTGTAACTTCTCCTGCCAATTGGCCCTAGTCTCACGTTGTACCATAAACGCCTCGATCATCGCCTGTAATCACTCCTGCTGATAAGGCCCTAGTTTCATATAGCAAGACAAGCGTACCTGTCATCACCTGTAATCACTCCTGTTGATAAGGCCCCTAGTGCTATATAGTTCTACAAAACTACATTTAAATCCCTCTGTCATTGCCTGTAATCACTCCTGTTGATTAGGCCCTAGTGTTATAAAGTTGAACAAAACTTCCTATTAACACCTCTTTCGTCGCCTGTAATCACTCCTGCTGTAAAGGCGCCAATTTTACATAGCAATACGAACGTGCATTGAGTCGCCTGTAATCACTCTTGTAGATAAGGCCCCGGTGTAAAATTTTATTACAAACGCTGCTTTCATCGCCTGTAATCACTCCTGCTGATTAGGCCCCAAAGTAATATTGTACTACAAACGCCCCTATCATCGCCTGTAAAAACTCCTCCTTATTAGGCCCGAATGCGTTATTGTACTACAAACGTCACTTTCATCGCATGTAACTACTCCTGCAAATTATACCCCGGTCATATTTTGTACAACAAACGCCTCTATTATCTTTTGCAGTCACTTTTACTGATAATGTTCCAGTGTTATATAGTAATAGAACGTGCTTGTCATCGCCTGTAATCACTCCTGCTGTTGATTAGGCACTAGTGTAATATATTACTACAAATACCCATATCATTGCCTGTTATCAGTCCTGTTGATAAGGCCCCAGTGAAATATTGTTATAAAAACGTGCCTATCGACGTCTGAAATCACTCCTGTTGATTAGTCCTAGTGTTAAATAGTATTACGTACCTCCCTTTCGTGACCTGTTATCACTTCTGCTGATTAGGCACTAGAGTTAAATTGTACTACAAATGCCCATATCACTGCATGTAATCATTCCTGCTGATAAATCTGCAGTGTTATATTTATTTACAAACGCTTCTTTCAACGCATGACGTCACATCCTGCTGATAAGGCCCCAAAGTAATACTGAACTAAATGCGTCCATATCATCGCCTGTAATCACTCCTACTGATTAGGCCCCAATACCTTATTGTAATACAAACGTCACAAAAACGCCTCTGTTATCTTCTGTACTCACTCATGTTGATTAGGCCCCAGTGTAATATTGTACTTCAAACGCTCCTATCATCGTCTGAAATCACCCCTGCTGAATAGGCCCCAAATTTATATTGTACTACAAAATTCACTATTTTCGGATCTAATCACTCCTGTTGATAAGGCCCCTGTGTTATATTTTATGAAAACCGCCCTATCAACACCTGTTATCACTCCTGTTGATTAGTCCACAGTGTTATATAGTACTATTATCCTCCATATAGTGACCTATCATTACTGCTGCTGATAAGGCCCCAAAGTTATTATGTATTACAAACGCCCCTGTCATCGCATGTAATCGCTCCTGCTGATAAGGTCCCAGTGTTATATCATACTGAAACCCCCCTATCATCACGTATGACTACTATTGCGAATTAGCCCCAGTCGTTAGTTGTACTATAAATGCCTCTATAATTGCCTGTAATCACTCCTGCTGATAAGGCCCCAATTTCATATAGCAAGACAAACGTACCTGTCATCACCTGTAATCACTCCTGTTGATAAGGCCCCTAGTGTTATATAGTTCTACTAAACTACATATTAATGTCTCTGTCATTGCCTGTAATCACTCCTGTTGATTAGGCCCCTAGTGTTATATAGTTAAACAAAACTCCCTATTAACGCCTCTTTCATCGCCTGTAATCACTCTTGCTGTAAAGGCGCCAATTTTACATAGCAATACAAACGTGCATTGAGCCGCCTGTAATCACTCTTGTAGATAAGGCCCCGGTGTAAAATTTTATTACAAACGCTGCTTTCATCGCCTGTAATCACTCCTGCTGATTAGGCCCCAAAGTAATATTGTACTACAAACGCCCCTATCATCGCCTGTAAAACTCCTCCTTATTAGGCCCGAATGCGTTATTGTACTACAAACGTCATTTTCATCGCATGTAACTACTCCTACAAATTATACCCCGATTATGTTTTTTACAACAAACGCCTCTATTATCTTCTGCAGTCACTTTTGCTGATAATGTTCCAGTGTTTTATAGTAAAAGAACGTGCTTGTCATCGCCTGTAATCACTCCTGCTGTTGATTAGGCCCTTGTGAAATATTTTACTACAAATACCCATATCATTGCCTGTAATCAGTCCTGTTGATAAGGCCCCAGTGAAATATTGTTATACAAACGTGCCTATCGACGCCTGTAATCACTCCTGTTGATTATTTCTAGTGTTATGTAGTATTACGTACCTCCCTTTCGTGACCTGTTATCACTTTTGCTGATTAGGCACTAGAGCTTAATTGTACTACAAATGCTCTTGTAGTATGACTTTCTGCTGTTTTTTTATGTTTCTGTATGATTAAATCAATACAAGTTAATATCAGAGAAGGCGGGCCTTCATATTGATACTCAGGAAGGAGGCGGAATTAAAACCGTAATGTAGCTTCCTTATGTCGGAAGTTACAGTACGGATCTGTCAATTGGTGTTCTGACATACTACAAGCTAGTTAAAGACCTCGTAGAAAAAATAAATAAAAACAGCTCGTCTTCGACTCGCTTTATTTTACTTATTTTTTCTACTCGATACTTTAACTCTAACATATCATTGCCTGTTATCATTCCTGCTGATAAATCTGCAGTGTTATATTTATTTACAAACGCATCTTTCAACGCATGAAGTCACATCCTGCTGATAAAGCGTCAAATTATTATTGAACTAAATGCGTCCCTATCATCGCCTGTAAAAACTAGTACTGATTAGGCCCCAATACTACAAACGTCACAAAAATTGAACAAAATGCGTCCCTGTCATCTATTATCTTCTGTACTCACCCCTGCTGATAAGGTCCAAGTGTTATATAGTATGAAAACGTACCTGCCATAGCCTGTTATCACTCCTATTGATTAGGCCCTGGTGTTGTGTAGTACTACAAACCTAATGACCTGTAATAACTGCTGCTGATTAGGCTTTACTGTTATATCTTAATACAAATACCAATATCATTGCCTGTAATGACTCATGTTGATTCGGCCCCAGTGTAATATTGTACTTCAAACGCTCCTATCACCGTCTGAAATCACCCCTGCTGAATAGGCCCCAAATTTATATTGTACTACAAAATCCACTATTTTAGCCTCTAATCACTCCTGTTGATAAGGCCCCTGTGTTATATTTTATGAAAACCGCCCTTTCAACACCTGTAATCACTCCTGTTGATTAGGCCACCGTGTTATATAGTACTACAATCCTCCATATAGTGACATGTCATTACTGCTGCTGATAAGACCCCAAAGTTATTATGTATTACAAACGTACCTGTCATCGCATGTAATCGCTCCTGCTGATAAAGGCCAGTGATATATCATACTGAAAACCCCCCTATCATCACGTATTACTACTACTTTGTGTTACTGATCGTTCCAAGGCGATACTTCTGTGGTGGTTCTTTTTGTTTTATGTCTTGGTGTTTAAAATTTTTTGTGCTGTTGGCGCCTTATGTATGTTTTCATATTTTTAATTAAGTTAAGGTAACTGAGTGGCCACCTATTGGGAAAATAGCTGCTCATTCGGCTTACGATATGTTTCATGGTATAAGAGCCTGATTGTTAGTTTGGTTTTTTTCCCACCTCGGTTTTTGGAGTGGGAATCTCTTTCTGATTGCGCCTTTTCCTGATCTTTGCCTACTTGTATCTTACTACGAATTAGCCCCAGTCTTTAGTTGTACTATAAATGCCTCTATAATTGCCTGTAATCACTCCTGCTGATAAGGCCCCAGTTTCATAAAGCAAGACAAGCGTACCTGTCATCACCTGTAATCACTCCTGTTGATAAGGCCCCTGATGCAATATAGTTCTACAAAACTACATTTTGATGCCTCTGTCATTGCCTGTAATCACCCCTGTTGATTAGGCCCCTAGTATAATATAGTTAAACAAAACACCCTATTAACGCCTCTTTCATCGCCTGTTATCACTCCTGCTGTAAAGGCGCCAATTTTACATAACAATACAAACGTGCCTTGAGTCGCCTGTAATCACTCTTGTAGATAAGGCCCCGGTGTAAATTTTAATGCAAACGCTGCTTTCATCGCCTGTAATCACTCCTGCTGATTAGGCCTCAAAGTTATATTTTACAACAAACACCCCTATCATCGCCTGTAAAAGCTCCTCCTCATTAGGCCTGAATGCGTTATTGTACTACAAACGTCACTTTCATCGCATGTAACTACTCCTGCAAATTATACCCCGGTCATATTTTGTACAACAAACGCCTCTATTATCTTCTGCAGTCACTTTTGCTGATAATCCACCAGTGTTATATAGTAATAGAACGTGCTTGTCATCGCCTGTAATCACTGCTGCTGTTGATTAGGCCCTAGTGAAATATATTACTACAAATACCCATATCATTGCCTGTAATCAGTCCTGTTGATAAGGTCCCAGTGAAATATTGTTATAAAAACGTGCCTATCAACGACTGTAATCACTTCTGTTGATTAGTCCTAGTGTTAAGTAGTATTACGTACCTCCCTTTCGTGACCTGTTATCACTTCTGCTGATTAGGCACTAGAGTGAAATTGTACTACAAATGCCCATATCATTGCCTGTAATCATTCCTGCTGATAAAGTTGCAGTGTTATATTTATTTACAAACGCTTCTTTCAACGCATGAAGTCACATCCTGCTGATAAGGCCCCAAAGTAACATTGAACTAAATGAGTCCCTATCATCGCCTGTAATCACTCCTACTGATTAGGCCCCAATACCTTATTGTACGATAAACGTCACAAAAACGCCTCTATTATTTTCTGTACTCACTCCTGCTGATAAGGTCCCAGTGTTATATAGTATGAAAACGTACCTGTCATCGCCTGTTATCACTCCTGTTGATTAGGCCCTGGTGCTATGTAGTACTACAAACCCAATAGCCTGTAATCACTGCTGCTGATTAGGCTTTACTGTTATATTTTAATACAAATACCAACATCATTGCCTGTAATGACTCATGTTGATTAGACACCAGTGTTCTATTGTACTTCAAATGCTTCTATCATCGTCTGAAATCACCCCTGTTGAATATGCCCCAAATTTATATTGTACTACAAATAAAAATTAAAACTGAGATCCTTTAAGAGCAGCGAACATATTAATGAGAAAGGGCATGGGCCATACCTCGGTTTCGACTATTAAAGTCTCGGAAGTGACCCTTTAGATTTGGCAACATGGAGCCAAAGAGAATTACTGAAATTTTGCATCTTTCAACATGGCAGTCGATACAAAGACTAGTATATTTCCAAATGGGACCAAATATATTAAACATTGGTAAGAAAATGAAACTAAACCGATAATAAATTTCTGATTTCTCAGAAAATACTCGCTGATCTCAAAGGACCAAAAGGAAATATAACCTGCTCTATGGATGATGTACGGGGAGATTTTTTAGGGCCGCCACTATTTTCGCCTCTAATCGCTCCTGTTGATAAGGCCCCAGTGTTATATTTTATGAAAACCGCCCTATCAACACCTGTAATCACTCCTGTTGATTAGGCCATAGTGTTACATAGTACTACAATCCTCCATAGTGACCTGTCATTACTGCTGCTGATAAGGCCTCAAAGTTATTATGTATTACAAACGTCCCAGTCATTGCATGTAATCGCTCCTGCTGATAAGGTCCCAGTGTTATATCATACTGAAAACCCCCTATCATCACGTGTGACTACTACTGCGAATTAGCCCCAGTCTTTAGTTGTAGTATAAATGCCTCTATAATTGCCTGTAATCACTCCTGCTGATAAGGCCCCAGTTTCATATAGCAAGACAAGCGTACCGGTCATCACCTGTAATCACTCCTGTTGATAAGGCCCCTAGTGCTATATAGTTCTACAAAACTACATGATAACGCCTCTGTCATTGCCTGTAATTATTCCTGTTGATTAGGCCCCTAGTGTTATATAGTTAAACAAAACTCCATATTAACGCCTCGTTTATCGCCTGTAATCACTCCTGCTGTAAAGGCGCCAGTTTTACATAGCAATTCTAGCGTGCCTTGAGTCGCCTGTAATCACTTGTTGATAAGGCCCCGGTGTAAAATTTTATTACAAACGCTGCTTTCATCGCCTGTAATCATTCCTGCTGATAAGGCCCCAAAAGAATTTTGTACTACAAACGCCCCTATCATCGCCTGTAAAAACTCCTCCTTATTAGGCCCGAATGCGTTATTGTACTACAAACGTCATTTTCATCGCATGTAACTACTCCTACAAATTATACCCCGGTCATATTTTGTACAACAAACGCCTCTATTATCTTCTGCAGTCACTTTTACTGATAATGTTCCAGTGTTATATAGTAATAGAACATGCTTGTCATCGCCTGTAATCACTCCTGCTGTTGATTAGGCCCTAGTGTAATATATTACTACAAATACCCATATTATTGCCTGTTATCAGTCCTGTTGATAAGGCCCAGTGAAATAATTTTTATCAAACGTGCCTATCGACGCCTGTAATCACTCCTGTTGATTAGTCCTAGTGTTATGTAGTACTACGTACCTCCCTTTCGTAACCTGCTATCACTTCTGCTGATTAGGCAATAGAGTTAAAATGTACTACAAATGCCCATATCATTGCCAGTAATAAGTTCTGAAGATACATATGCAGAGTTATATTTATTTATAAACGCTTCTTTCAACGCATGTAGTCACATCCTGCTAATAAGGCCAAAAAGTAATATTGAACTATATGCGTCCCTATCATCGCCTGTAATCACTCCTACTGATTAGGCCCCAATACCTTATTGTACTACAAACGTCACAAAAACGCCTCTCTCCTGATCTTTGCCCTCTTGTACATTTCTATTATCTATTATACTCACTCCTGCAGATAAGGTCCCAGTGTTATATAGTATGAAAACGTACCTGTCATCGCCTGTTATCACTCCTGTTGATTAGGCCCTGGTGTTATGTAGTACTACAAACCTAATAACCTGTAATCACTGCTGCTGATTAGGCTTTACTGTCATATTTTAATACAAATACCAAAATCATTGCCTGTAATAATTCATGTTGATTAGGTCCCAGTGTAATATTGTACTTCAAACGCTCCAATCATCGTCTGAAATCACCCCTGCTGAATAGGCCCCAAATTTATATTGTACTACAAAATTCACTATTGTCGCCTCTAATCGCTCCTGTTAATAATTCCAAGTGTTGTATTTATGTAAACGCCCCTATTAACACCTGTAATCACTCCTGTTGATTAGGCCATAGTGTTATATAGTACTACAATCCTCCATATAGTAATGTATTACAAACGTCCATGTCATCGCATGTAATCGCTGTTTTATTATACTAATCCACTATCATCACGTGTGACTATTACAGCGAATTAGCCCAAGTCTTTAGTTGTACTATAAATGCTTCTATAATCGCCCGTAATCACTCCTGCTGATAAGGCCCCAGTTTCATATAGCAAGACAAGCGTACCTGTCTTCACCTGTAATCTCTAAAATTTTACATAGCAATACAAGCGTGCCTTGAGTCGCCTGTTATCACTCTTGTTGATAAGGCCCCGGTATTAAATTTTATTACAAACGCTGCTTTCATCGCCTGTAATCACTCCTGCTGAGTAGGCCCGAATGCGTAATTGTACTACAAACGTCACTTACATCGCATGTAAATTTCATCCCGTCATATTTTGTACAACAAACGCCACTATTATCTTCTGCAGTCACTCCTGCTGATAAGGTCCCAGTGTTATATAGTAATAGAACGTGCTTTTCATCGCCTTTAATCACTCCTGCTGTTGGTAATGCCCTACAGGATTACCACAAATACCCATATCATTGCCTGTAATCAGTCATGTTGATAAAGCCCCAGTGTTCTATTGCTATACAAACGTGCATATCGTCGCCTGTCATCACTCCTGCTTCTTAGGCCTAGTGTTATGTAGTAATACGTACCTCCCTTTCGTGACCTGTCATCACTCCTGCTGATTAGGCACTAGAGTTAAATTGTACTACAAATGTCCATAACATTGCCTGTAATCATTCCAGCTGATAAATCTGCAGTGTTATATTTATTTACAAACGCATCTTTCATCGCATGTAGTCACATCCTGCTGATTAGACCCCAAAATTATATTGAACTAAATACGTCGCTATCATCGCCTGTAATCACTTCTGCTGAATAGGCCCCAAATCTATATTGAACTGCGAAATCCACTATTTTTGCCTACAATAGCTTTTAATGATAAGGCCCCAGCGTTATATTTTATGAAAACGCCCCTATCAACACCTGTTATCACTCCTGTTGATTAGGCCATAATATTATATAGTACTACAATCCTCCATAAAGTGACCGGTCATTACTGCTGCTGATAAGGCCCCAAAGATATAATGTATTACAAACGTCCCTGTCATCGCATGTAATCGCTCCTGCTGATAAGGGCCAGGTGTTTTATTATATTAAAAAAACTATCATCACGTGTGACTACAACTGCGAATTAGCCCCAGTCTTTAGTCTTTAGATTAAAAATGCCTCTATAATCGCCTATAATCACTCCTGCTGATAAGGCCCCAGTTTCATATAGCAAGACAAGCGTTCCTGTCATCCCATGTAATCACTCCTGTTGTTGAGGCCCCTAATGTTATATAGCTCTACAAAACTACATATTAACGCCTCAATCATTGCCTGTATTCACTCCCTGTTGATTAGGCCCCTAGTGTTATATAGTTAAATAAAACTCCCAATTAACGCCTCTTTCATCGCATGTAATCACTCCTGCTGTAAAGTCGCCAATTTCACAAAGCAATACAAGCGTGCCTTGAGTCGCATGTAATCACTCTTGCTGATAAGGCCCAGGTGTTATATTTTATTACAAAGGCTACTTTCATCGCCTGTAATCAATCCTGCTGATTAGGCCCCAAAAAATATTGTAGTATAAACGCCCTTATCATCGCCTGTAATAACTCCTCCTGATTAGGCCCGAATGTGTTATGGTACTACAAACATCACTTTCATCGCATGTAACTACTCCTACAAATTAAGCCCCCGTCGTATTTTGTACAACAAACACCTCTATTATCTTTTGCAGTCACTCCTGCTGATAAGGTCCTAGTGTTATATAGTAATAGAACGTGCTTGTCATCGCCTGTAATCACTCCTCCTGTTGATTAGGTCCTAGTGAAAATATTACTACAAATACCAATACCATTGCCTGTAATCAGTCATGTTGATAAGGCCCCAGTGATATATTGTTATTCAAACGCTACTATAATCGTCTGAAAGCACCCCTGCTGATTATGCCCCAAACCTATTTTGTACTATAAAAAGTTCTATCTTCGCCTTTAATCACTCCTGTTGATAAAAGCCCCAGTGATATATTGTACTAAAACGCCCCTATCATCGCGTGTATTCACTTCTGTTGATTAGGCCGTTGTGTTATATTTTCTACAATCCTCCCTATCGTAACATATCATTATTGTTGCTGATAAGATCCGAAGGTTATAATGTACAACATCGCCTGTATCTACTACTGGAAAGTATGCAACCGAGATATTTTGTACCACAAATGCCTGTTATCACTCCTGCTGATAAGGTTCCAGTGCCATATAGTAATACAAACCTGCCTGTCGTCACCTGTAATCACTCCTGTTAATTAGGCCTAGTGTTATGTAGTACTACGTATCTTCTTGTCGTGACCTCTTATCACTCCTGCTGATTAGGCACTACAGTTAAATTGTCCTGTAAATGCCCTTATCATTGCCTGTAACCACTCCTGTTGATAGGGCTCCAGTGTAGTATTGTTTAAAAGTACTTCCAAGGCATGTAGTCACTCATGCCCTAAAGTAATATTGCGCTTAAACGCCCCTATCATCGCCTGTAATCACTCCTTCTGATAAGGATTCAATGCTTTATTGTACTACAAACGTCACTGTCATCGCATGT
Organism: Rugalucina vietnamica; assembly: GCA_964017185.1. Lineage (NCBI taxonomy): Eukaryota > Metazoa > Mollusca > Bivalvia > Lucinida > Lucinidae > Rugalucina > Rugalucina vietnamica. Next base: position 7,734,962 of record OZ024875.1, read on the forward strand.
AACCACTCCTGCAAATTATGCCCCCGTCATACTTTGTACCACAAACTACTCTTTTATCTTCTGTATTCACTCCTGCTGATAAAGTCCAAGTATTAGACAGTATTGAAACGTACCTGTCGTAGCCTTTTATCACTCCTGTTGATTAGGCCCTGGCGTTACGTAGTAACACAAACCTCCCTATCATGACCTGTAATCACTGCAGCTAATTAGGCACTAGCGTTAAATTGTATTACATTGCCTGTTATGACTACTGGACATCAGGCCCCAGTGTTATATTGTACAACATACACTCCTATCATCGTCTGAAATCACCCCTGCTGATTAGGCACCAAATTTAAATTGTACTACAAAATCAAGTATCTTCGCCTTTAATCACCCCTTTTGATAAGGCCCAGTGTTATATTTTTATTAAAACGCCCCTATCAGCCCCTGTAATCACTCCTGTTGATTAGGCCTTTGTGTCATATAGAACTATAATCCTCCCTATAGTGGCCTGTCATTACTGCTGCTGATTAAGCATCAAAGTTATAATATACTACAATCGTCCCTGTCATGGCAGGTAGAACTCCCTATCATCACCTGTAACTACTCCTGCGAATTATCCCCAGTCTCCAGTTGTACTTTTAACGCCTCTATCATTGCATGTAATTACTCCTGATGATACGGCCCCAGTTATCATATAGCAATACAAGCGTACCTGCCATCGCATGTGATCACTCCTAGTTGATTAGACCCCTTGTGTTATATACTTCTACAAAACTCCGTATAAATGCCTCTTTGATCTCCTGTAATCAATCTTTCTGAAAAGACGACAGTTTTATATAGCAATACAAGCGTGCCTTGCCTAGCCTGTAATAACTCTGGTTGATAAAGCCCAAGTGTTATATTGTATTATAAACGCTACTTTCATCGCCTGTAATCACTCCTGCTGATTAGGCCCCAAAGTAACATTGTACTAAAACGCCCATGTCATCGCCTATAATCACTACTCCTAATTAGGCCCCAATGCTTTATTGTACTACAAACGTCACTATCATCGCGTGTATGTCCCGTTATTTTCGTACAACGAACGCTTCTATTATATTCTGTAATCACTCCTGCTCATCAGGTCCCAGTGTTATTTAGTAATACAACGTGACTGTCATGCCGCTAATCACTCCTGTTGATAAGGCCCTTGTGGTGTGTAGTAATACAAACCTCCCTATCATCACCTGAAATCACTGCTGCTGATTAGTCACTACTGTTATATTGTACTACAAATACCCATATCATTGCACGTAAAAACTCCTATTCATTAGGCCCAAATGTGATATTGTACTTCAAACGCTCCTACCATCGTCTGAAATAACACCTACTGACTACTGATAAGGCCATGCATTTATATTGTACTACAAAATCGACTATATTCGCCTTTTATCACTCCTGTTGATAAGGCCCCAGTTTTACAAAGCAATGCAGGTCTGCCTGTAATTGCATGTAATCCTTCCTGCTGATTACACCTCAGTGTAACATGGTACTGCAAATGCTACTTTCGTAGCCTGTAATCACTCTTGCTGATTAGCCCCCAAATGAATATTTTACTACAAACGCCCCTATCATCGCCTGTTATCACTCATTCTGATTAGACTTCAATGCTTTTATTGTACTACAAACGTCACTTGTCGCATGTTGTTACTCCTGCAAACTATGCCCACGTCATATTTTGTACATCAAACGCCTTTACTATCTTCTGTAATCACTCATGCTAAAAAGGTCCCAGTGTGATATAGTTAAAAAAACGTACATATCATCGCCTGTTATCACTCCTGTTGATAAGTTCCTAGTGTTATGTAGTACTTCAAAGCTCTTTATCGTAACCTGTAATCACTGCAATTGATTAGGCACTAGCGTTGCATTGTACTACTTAAACCAATACCATTGTTATGACTACTGTTCATTAGGCCCCCGTGTTATATTGTACTAAATACGCTAACTGTCATCGTCTTAAATCACCCCTGCTGATAAGGCCCCAAATTTATATTGTTCTACAAAATCCACTATATTCTCTTATAATCACTCCAGTTGATAAGACCCTAGTGTTTATTATTATTATTATTATTATTAAAAGGCCCCTAGCAGCACCTGTAATCACTCCTGTTGATTAGGCCGTAGTGTCATTGTCATATAATTCAACAAAACTCCCGAAAGTGACCTGTCATTACTGCTGCTGATAAGGCCCCAAAGCTATAATGTACTTCAAACGTCCCTGTCATCGCATGTTATTACTCCTGCTGATTGGGTCCCAGTGTTACATTGCTCCAAAACCCCCATCATCACCTGTAACTACTCCTGCGAATTAGCCCAAGTATCCAGTTGCACTATAAACGACTCTATCATAGACTGTAATCACTCCTGCTGATAAGACCCCAGTTTCGTATAGCTATACAAGCGTGTCTGTCATCGCCTGTAAACACTCCTATTGATTAGGCCCCAAGTGTTACTAAGTTCTTCAAAACTACATATCAACGCCTCTGTAGTCGCCTGTAATCACTCCTGTTGATTAGGCCCCTAGTGTTAAATAGTTCTACAATACTCCCTATAAACGCCTCTATCATCGCATGTAATCACTCTTGCTGAAAAGTCGCCAGTTTTATATAGCAAATCAAGCGTGCCTTGCCTCGCCTATAATTACTCTTGTAATAAGGCCCCGGTGTTATATTGTATTACAAAGGCTACTTTCATCGCCTGTAATCTCTTCTGCTGATTAGGCCCAAAAATAATATTGTACTACAAACGCCCCTACCCTGACCTGTAATCACTGCTGCTGATAAGGCATTAGTGTTATATTGTACTACAAATACCCATATAATTGCCTTAATGACCCCTGCTGATTAGGCCCAAAATCTGTATTGTACGACAAAATCCACTATCTTCGCCTTAAATCACTCATGCTGATAAGGCTCCAATGTAATACTTTAATTAAACGCACCTACCAGCGCCTGAAATCATCTCTGTTCATTAGGTCGTTGTGTTACATATTTCTAAATAAACTTCATATAAACACATCTTTCTTCGCATTAAAGTACTCCTGTTGATAGGCTCCAGAGTTATATTGAATTACAAACGCTACGTTCATTGCCTGTATTCAATCTTTCTGATTAGGCTTTTTTAATACAATATAACACTGGGGCCTTATCAACAGGAGTGATTACAGGCGTGGAAAGGCACGCTTGTATTGCTATGTAGTGTTATATAGTACTACAATCGTTCTATAGTGTCCTTGCACCTGTAATTTCCGCTGCTGAAAAGGCTCCCGTGTTATATTTTATTAAACGCCCCTATCAGCGCCCGTAATCACTCCTGTTGATTAGGTAGTAGTGTTGCTAAAACAATTTTAAAAACTTCATATAAACACATCTTTCATCGCATTAAAGCACACCTGTTGATAGGCTCCAGAGTAATATTGAATTACAAACGCTACTTTCATCAACTGTAATCAATCCTTCTGATAAAGGCCAATAGTAATATTGTACAAACAACGCCCCTATCATCCCCGGTAATCACTCCTCCTGATTAGGCTCCAATGTTTTATTGTTCTGCGAACGTTACTATCATCGCCAGTAACTATATGCACTCCTGCAAATTGTACCTCCGTCACGTTTTGTACCACAAACGTCTTTATTTTCTTATGTAATCATTCCTGCTAATAAGGTCTCAGTGTAATGTAGTAATACAACGTGCCTGTTTTCGCCTATGATCACTCCTGTTGATTAGGCACTAGTGTTATGAAGTACTATAAAAAAGTACAAGTAGGCATAGATCATGAAAATGCGCAATCAGAAAAAAGATTCCCACTCCAAAAACTGAGGTTGGAAACAAACCTCCTACAAACCTCCCTAGAACCTTAACCTGTAATCACTGCAGCTGATAAGGCATTAGTGTTATATTGAAATAAAACTACCCATATTATTGCCTGTAATGACTCCTGTTGATTAGGCACTAGTGTTATATTTACTTCATACTCTGCTATCATCGTATAAAATCACGCCTGCTGATAAGGCCCAAAATTTAGATTGTATTACAAATCCACTACCTTCGCCTTTACTCACTCCTGGTGATTAGGGCCCAGTCTTTTATTAAAGCGCCCTTATCAGCCCCTATAATCACTCTTGTTGATTATGCCGTAGTGTTATGTAGTACTACAATCCTCCCTATACTGACCTGTCATTACAGCTGCTCATAAGGTCCCAAAACTGTATGTACTACAAACGCCCCAGTCATCGCATGCAATTACCCATGCTGATTAGGTCCCAGTGTTATATTTTACTAAAACTCCACCTGTGACTACTCCTGCGAATTAGCCCCAGTCTTAAGTTGAACTATAAATGCCTCTAATATCGCATGTAATCACTGCTAATAAGGCCCCAGTTTCATATATCAGTACAAGCGTGTATGTCATCGCCGGTAATCACTCCTGCTGATTAGACCCCTGGTGTTATATAGATCTACAAAACTCCCTATAAATGCCTTTTTAATCGCCTGTAATCGTACCTGCCCTGCGAATAAGGCCTAAGTTTTATAACGCAATACAAGCGTGCCTTTCCTCGCCTGTACAAAAATACATATCAACACCTCTTTCATCGCCAGTAATCACTCCTGTTGATACGGCCCCTATTGTTATATATTCTACAAAACTCCCTATAAATGCCTTTTTAATCGCATGTAATCACTTCTGCCCTGCGTGTAAGGCCTTAGTTTTATATAGCAATACGAATGTGGCTTTCCTCGCCTGAAATCACTCCTGTTGATAAGGCCCCAGTGTTAAATTGTATTACAAAGCTACTTTCATCGCATTCAATCACTCCTGTTGATTAGGCGACAAATGAAAATTGTACTACAAATGCCCATATCGTCGCCTGTAAACTGGCCTCCTCATTAGGCCCTAATGCTTTATTGTACTACAAACCTCACAACCATCGCATGTAACTACGTTTTGTACCACAAACACCTCTACTATCATATGTAATCGCTCCTGCTGACAATTTTCCAGTGCTATTTATTAATAAAACATGCCTGTCATCGCCTTTGATCACTCCTTTTGATTAGGCCCTAGTGTTATGAAGTACTACAAAAAGGTACAAGTTGACAAAGATCAGAAAAAGGCGAAATCAGAAAAAGATTCCTACTCAAAAAACCGAGGTGAGAAACAAACTTCCTACAAACTTCCCTATCGTAACCTGTAATCTCTGCAGCTGATAAGGCACAATTGTTATATTGTGCAGCAAATACCCATATCATTGCCTGTAATGACTTCTGTTGATTAGGCCCCAGTGTTATATTGTACCACAAACGCTCCTGTCATCGTCTGAAATCGTCCCTGTTGATAGGTTCCAATTTTGTATTACAAAATCCACTATCTTCGCCTTTAATCACTCCTGTTGATAAGGCCCCAGTGTTATATTTCATTAAAACGCCCCTATCAGCCCCTGTAATCACTCCTGTTGATTAGGCCGAGGTGTTACATAGTACTACATCGCCCTATAGTGACCTGTTATTACTGCTGCTCATAAGGCCCAAAAGTTATTATGTACTTTAAACGTACCTGTCATCACACGCATTCACTCATGCTGATTAGGTCCCGGTGATATATTATACTGAAAATCATCTATCATCACCTGTGACTACTCCTGCGAATTAGTCCCAGGCTAAAGTTGTACTATAAACGCCTCTATCATCGCCTGTAATCATTACTGATGAGGCCCCAGTTTCATATAACATTACAAGCGTGTCTTTCATCGCCGTTAATCACTCCTGTTGGTTAGACCCCTAAAATAGTTCTACAAAACTACATATCAACGCCTCTGTCATCGCCAGTATTCACACCTGTAAATTAGGCCCCTAGTGTTATTTAGTGCTACAAGGATTTCTATACATGCCTTTTTAATCGCCTGCATTCACTCCTGCTGATAAGGCCTAAGTTTTGTATAGCAAAACAAGCGTGCCTTTCCTCGCCAGTAATCACTCCTGTTGATAAGGCCCCAATGTTATATTATATTTCAAACTCTACTTTCATCGCCTGTAATCACTCCTGTTGATTAGGCACAAATGGAACATTGTACTACAAACGCCTTTATCATCGCCTGTAATCAGTCCTCCTGATTAGGCCCCAATACTTTCGTGTACTACAAACCTCACTATCATCGCGTGTAACTACTCCTGCAAATTATGCCCCCACCCCCTCAAAGTTTGTACCACAAACATCTAAATTATCTTATTTATTCACTTCTGCGGTTAAGGTTCCAATGTTATTTAGTAATAAAACGTGCGTATCATCGCCTTTGATCACTCCTGTTGTTTAGGCCCTAGTGTAATAAAGTACAACAAAAAGGTACGAGTATTAGGAAAAGGCGCAACCAGAAAAAAAAATCCCACTACAAGAACAAAGGTGGGGAACAAACCTCCTACAATCTCCTTATCTTGTCCTGTAATCACTGCAGCTGATTAGGCACTAGTGTTATATTGTACTACAAATATCAATATCATTGCCTGTAATGACTCCTGTTGATTAGGCCCCCGTGTTATATTGTACTACATACGCTACTATCATCGTCTGAAATCACCCCTGCTGATAAGGCTCCCAATTTATATTGTATTACAAAATCCACTATGTTCGCCTTTACTCACATTTGATAAGGCACCATTGTTATATTTTATTAAAAGGCCCCTATCAGCCCCTGTTATCACTTCTGTTGATTAGGCCGTAGTGTTATATAGAATTACAATTCTCCCTATAGTGACATGTCATCACTGCTGCTCATAAGGCCGCAATACTTTAATGTACTACAAACGTCCCTGTCATCGCATGCAATTACTCATGCTGATTAGGTTCCAGTGCTATATTATACTGAAAAAAAAGAACCTATCATTACCTGTGACTACTGCGAATTAGCCCGAGTCTCAAATTGTATTATAAACGCCTTTATCATCGCATGTTATATCTTTTCATAAGGCCCCAGTTTCATATAGCAATACTAACGTGTCTGTCATCGCCGGTAATCACTCCTGTTGAAATGCCCTGTTATCGCATGCAATTACTCATGCTGATTAGGTTCCAGTGCTATATTATACTGAGAAAAAAAACCTATCATTACCCGTGACTACTCCTGCGAATTAGCCCGAGTCTCAAATTGTATTATAAACGACTTTATCATCGCATGTTATATCTTTTCATAAGGCCCCAGTTTCATATAGCAATACTAACGTGTCTGTCATCGCCGGTAATCACTCCTGTTGATAAGGCCCCTAGTGTTATATATAGTTCTGTAAAAATCCCTATAAATGCCTTGTTAATCGCCCGTAATCACTCCTGCTCATAAGGCCTAAGTTGAATATAGTCTGTCTGTCATCGCCGGTAATCACTCCTGTTGACTAGACCCTGAGTGTTATAAAGTTGTACAAAAATGCCTTGAAATGCCCTTTTAATCGTCTGTAATCACTCCTGCCGATAAGGCCTAAGTTTTATATAACAATACAAGCGTGCCTTTCCTCGCCTATAATCACTCCTGTTGATAAGGCCCCAGTGTTATATTGTATTGTTATACAAACTCTACTTTCATCGCCTGTAAATCGTGACCAAATATCACTGCTTTTGATTAAGCACTAGTATTATGTAGTACCACAAATACTCATACCATTACCTGTAATCACTCCTATTGATTAGGCTCAAGTGTTATATTGTAGTACAAACGTTCCTTCCTATCGTTGTCTGTAAGCACCCCTGCTGATTATGCCCTAAATTTATATCGTACTACAAAATCCACTATCTTCGCTTTTAACCACTCCTGTTGATAAGGCTCTAGTGATATATTGTACTAAAACGGCTCTATCATCGCATGTATTCACTCCTGTTGAATAGGCCGTATTGTTATGTAATCTACAATCCACCCTATCGTAACCTGCCATTATTGCTGCCGATAAGGCACCAAAGTTATAATGTACTACATCGCCTGTAACTATGACTGGAAATTATGCACCCGCGTTATATTGTACCACAATTATCGCCTGTCATCACTCCTGCTGATAAGATCCAAGCGTCATATAGTAATACAAATATTCCTGTCGTCTCCTGTTATCACTCCTGTTTATTATGCCTAGTGTTATGTAGTACTACGTACCTCCCTTTCGTGACCTGTTATCACTCCTGCTGATTCGGCACTAGAGTTAAATTGTACTGCAAATGCCCATATCATTGCCTGTAATCACTCCTGTTGATAAATCTGCAGTGCTATATTGCATTTAAAACGCTTCTTTCAACGCATGTAGTCACTCCTGCTGATTAGGCCCCAAAGTAAAAGCGCTCCTATCATCGCCTGTAATCACTTATAACTACAGATTAGGCCCCAATACTTTATTGAACTACAAACGTTACTATCATGGCATGAAACTACTCCTGCAAATGATGCCTCCTCTTTTTGTGCAACGAAAACGCATCTATTATCTTCTGTACTCACTCCTGCTGATAAGGTCCCAGTGTTATATAGTATGAAAACCTACATGACATCGGCTGTTAACACTCCTGTTGATAAGACCCTGTTGTTATGTAGTACTACAAACCTCATGACCTGCAATCACTGTTGCTGATTAGGCTATACTGTTGTACTTTACTACAAATACCAATATCATTGCCTGTAGTGACTCATGTTGATCAGGCCCCAGTGTAATGCTGTACTTCAAACGCTCCTGAAATCACCTCTGCTGATAAAGCCACAAATTAATATTGTACTACAAAATCCACTATCTTCGCCTTTAATCATTTATGCTGATAAGGCCCCAAATATGTGATGTATTACAAGCGTCCCTGTCATCGCATGTAATCGCTCCTGCTGATAAGGTCCCAGTGTTATATCATACTGAAAAACCCCTATCATCACGTATGACTACTACTGCGAATTAGCCCCAGTCTTTAGTTGTACTATAAATGCCTCTATAATTGCCTGTAATCGCTCCTGCTGATAAAGCCCCAGTTTCATATAGCAAGACAAGCGTACCTGTCGTCACCTGTAATCACTCCTGTTGTTAAGGCACCTAGTGCTATATAGTTCTACAAAACTACATATTAACGCCTCCGTCATTGCCTGTAATCACTCCTGTTGATTAAGCCCCTAGTGTTATATAGTTGAACAAAATATCCCTATTAACGCCTCTTTAATCACTCCTGCTGTAAAGGCGCCAATTTTACATAGCAATACAAGCGTGCCTTGAGTCGCATGTAATCACTCTTGTTGATAAGGCCCCGGTGTAAAATTTTATAACAAACGCTGCTTTCATCGCCTGTAATCACTCATGCTGATTAGGCCCCAAAGTAATATTGTACTACAAACGCCCCTTTCATCGCATGTAACTACTCCTGCAAATTATACCCCTGTCATAATAAGGCCCCAGTGAAATAGTGTTATACAAACGTGCCTATCGACGCCTGTAATCACTCCTGTTGATTAGTCCTAGTGTTATGTAGTACTACGTACCTCCCTTTCGTGACCTGTTATCACTCCTGCTGATTAGGCACTAGAGTTTAATTGTACTACAAATGCCCATATCATTGCCTGTAATCAGTCCTGCTGATAAATCTGCAGTCTTATGTTTATTTACAAACGCTTCTTACAACGCATGAAGTCACATACTGCTGATAAGGCCCCAAAGTAATATTGAACTAAATGCGTCCCTATTATCACTCCTACTGATTAGGCCCCAATACCTTATTGTACTACAAACGTCACAAAAACGCCCCTATTATCTTCTGTACTCACTCCTGCTGATAAGGTCCCAGTGTTATATAGTATAAAACGTACCTGTCATCGCCTTTTATCACTCCTGTTGATTATGCCCTGGTGTTATGTAGTACTACAAACCTGATGACCTGTAATCACTGCTGCTGATTAGGCTTTACTGTTATATTTTACTACAAATTCCAATATCATTGCCCGTAATGACTCATGTTGATTAGGCCCCAGTGTAATATTGTACCTCAAATGCTCCTATCATCGTCTGAAATCACCCCTGTTGGATAGGCCCCAAATTAATATTGTACTACAAAATCCACTATTCTTGCCTCTCATCACTCCTGTTGATAAGGCCCCAGTGTTATATTTTATGAACCATCCCTATCAACACCTGTAATCACTCCTGTTGATTAGGCCATAGTGTTATATAGTACTTCAATCCACCTGTCATAACTGCTGCTGATTAGGCCCCAAAGTTATAATGTATTATAAACGTCCCTGTCATCGCATGTAAACGCTCCTGCTGATAAGGTCCCAGTGTTATATCATACTGAAACCCCCTATCATCACGTGTGACTACTACAGCGAATTAGCCCCAGTCTTTAGTTGTACTATAAATGCCTCTATAATTGCCCGTAATCACTCCTGCTGATAAGGCCCCAGTTTCATATAGCAAGACAAGCGTACCTGTCATCACATGTAATCACTACTGGTCATAAGGCTCCTAGTGCTACATGTATATAGTTCTACAAAACTACATATTAACGCCTCTGTCATTGCCTGTAATCACTCCGATTGATTAGGCCCCTAGTGTTATATAGTCAAAGAAAACTCCCTATTAACGCCTCTTTCATCGCCTGTAATCACTCCTGCTGTAAAGGCGCCAATTTTAAATAGCAATACAAGCATGCATTGCGTCGCCTGTAATCACTCTTGTTGATAAGGCCCCGGTGTAAAATTTTATTACAAACGTTGCTTTTTATCGCCTGTAATCACTCCTGCTGATTAGGCCCCAAAATAATAGTGTAATAAAAACGCCCCTATCATCGCCTGTAAAACTCCTCCTTATTAGGCCCGAATGCGTTATTGTACTACAAACGTCACTTTCATCGCATGAAACTACTCCTGCAAATTATACCCCTGTCATATTTTGTACAACAAACGCCTCTATTATCTTCTGCAGTCACTCCTGCTGATAATATTCCACTGTTATATAGTAATAGAACGTGCTTGTCATCGCCTGTAATCACTCCTGCTGCTGATTAAGCCCTAGTGAAATATATTACTACAAATACCCATATCATTGCCTGTAATTAGTCCTGTTGATAAGGCCCCAGTGAAATAGTGTTATACAAACGTGCCTATCGACGCCTGTAATCACTCCTGTTGATTAGTCCTAGTGTTATGTAGTATTACGTACCTCCCTTTCGTGACCTGTTATCACTTCTGCTGATTAGGCACTAGAGTTAAATTGTACTACAAATGCCCATATCATTGCCTGTAATCAGTCCTGCTGATAAACTTACAGTGTTATATTTATTTACAAACGCTTCTTTCAACGCATGAAGTCACATCCTGCTGATAAGGCCCCAAAGTAATATTGAACTAAATGCGTCCCTATCATCGCCTGTAATCACTCCTACTGATTAGGCCCCAATACCTTACTGTACTACAAACGTCACAAAAACGCCTCTATTATCTTCTGTACTCACTCCTGCTGATAAGGTCCCAGTGTTAAATAGTATGAAAACGTACCTGTCATCGCCTGTTATCACTCCTGTTGATTAGGCCCTGGTGTTATGTAGTACTACAAACCTAATGACCTGTAATCACTGCTGCTGATTAGGCTTTACTGTTATATTTTAATACAAATACCAATATCATTGCCTGTAATGACTCATGTTGATAAGGCCCCAGCGTAATATTGTACTTTAAACGCTCCTATCATCGTCTGAAATCACCCCTGCTGAATAGGCCCCAAATTAATATTGTACTACAAAATGCAATGTTTTCGCCTCTAATCGCTCCTGTTGAAAAGGCTCCAGTGTTATATTTTATGGAAAAAAAACCTATCAGCACCTGTAATCACTTCTGTTGATTAGGCCATAGTGTTATAAAGTATTACAATCCTCCATATAGTGACCTGTCATAACTGCTGCTGATAAGGCCCCAAAGTTATAATGTATTACAAACGTCCCTGTCATCGCATTTAATGGCTCCTGCTGATAAGGTCCCAGTGTTATATCATACTGAAAACCCCCTATCATCACGTGTAACTACTACTGCGAATTAGCCCCAGTCTTTAGTTGTACCATAAATGCCTAGATAACTGCATGTAATCACTCCTGCTGATAAGGCCCCAGTTTCATTTAGCAAGACAAGTAATTCCGGTAATTGTATTGTCGAGAGAACTTAATTTTCGCGAATATTCCGAATTCGATGCCTCGCGAGTTCAAGTTTCTCACTAATAATTAATTCATTTAGGCCATAAAGACTACTGTTTGCGAATTCAAAACATCGTAAATAATTTTGCAATAGAAAATTCGCGAAAGAAAAGTCACACGAAAATTTCAGGATATACAGAATTGTACTACAAACATCACTTTTTCGCATGGATTACTTCTGCTGATTGTGCTCTAGTGTTATATTGTACTAAACATCCCTATTCTCGCCTGTAATCACTCCCGCTGATTAGGCCCCCAATATAATATTGTAATCGAAACTTAGTTAAAATCACATGCAATCTCTTCTCCTGAAAGACTTATTACCGTCGATCATTTGTAGCAGTAGTTATAGGCAATGATATCACAATATAACACTGAGGCCTAATGAGCAGTAGTGATAGCAGGAGACGATAGGATGGTGTGTAGTGTGATATAAATTTGGTACAGGTCACGATGGGACGATTTGTAGTACTACATGTATATAAAACCAAGGACTAATCAACAGGAGTAATTAAATGCAATGGTAAGTAAGTGTTAAAGTACTGAGTAGAAAATAATAAGTAAAATAAAGCGAGTGGAAGACGAGCTGTTTTTACTTATTTTTTTTTTCTACGAGGTCTTTAACTAACTTGTATTATGACACAACAAAAATTGGCAGAACCGTACTGTAACTTCCAGGAAGTTATTGTACGGTTTTCATCCCACCTCTTTGCTTAGTATTAATATGTGGGCCCGCCTCTTCTGATATTGACTTCTATTGGATTAAATGTTACAAAAAATTCAAAAGAAAAACAGAAAGTCATACTACAAGGGTCTTTGTAGTACAATATAACACAGGGGGGCTTCTCAGCAGCGGTTATGACAAAAGGTCACGAAAATACCTTGTAGTACTATATAACGCTACGGCGTAATCAACAGGATGAAAGAGGCGAAAAAAGAGGGGTTTCTAGTGGTGCCTAATCAGCAGGAGTAATAACAGTTCATGATATTGAGTTTTTAATACTATATTCATGTAACACTATAAATTATGGCAATGGGGTCTTATCGACAGAAGTGATTGCAGCCGATGATAGAGAAATTTGAATTACAATATAAGACTGGGACCTCATTAACAGGAGTGATTACAGGTAATGATAGGGACGTTTGTAGTACTTTATATAACTGGGCCTATTTCACATGAGAGATTACAGACTATAAGGGGGTTTTTCGTAAATATAACAATGTGCGTAATTAGTAGGGGTGATTACAGGCGATGACAGGCACGTTTGTATTGCTATATACTTCTTCAGCCTAACCAGCAAGAGTGATTACATGCAATAGAACATAACAGAAAAGACCAGAAAGTTTATGGACGACGGACGTCTTAATAAGAAGGTTTATAAGTGGGCTCACAGAGTTTCGAATAATAATTGTAGAAATTGGTGTTTTAGGGTCCGTAAAATGTTTAAAGAAAGTCAAATTGAACATTTATTTTCCGGGGTAGATTTTCCGTTGTAAATAAAGGATATGTGGTTGCATCAATTCAAGACTCGATACATTGTATAGAATCTGAAGAACATGTATTGCTGTCGTGTCCAGTATATGACGATCTAAGGCTAACTGTGGAAAGTGTTATCAAGTCTGGATATGCTGAATATGATTCTCTTACAAACCGTGATAAGAGGAAGCTACTATGCGAATGTGATAAGATGTTCTGCCAAAATCTGCTCCGATATTTTAGACAGACGTCAGTATTTGATCTACAAATAACAAATTTTAACATGTTGATATTTTAACATGTATAGTCTCTTATAATTCTATATAGAATGGCATGGTTAATTTTTATTAGCATTGTTTTATTGTGCACATATGTAATATGTTGTTAACCATGACGAGACTTTGATAAACTAATAAATTACAAATTGCATGACTTAAGCACAATAGCTCATCGTCAACAACAATGTATATAAACAAACATTAGTACACATGCATTTAGAATAATTACAAAACAATAAATATGGTACCTAGCACAACATACAGATGTGTTTGCATAACTATTATTACACTTAGCCTTAATTGGTATGAGTGATTAAAGACGATATAAGTGTATTTGTATTACATTGTAATACTAGGGGTGTGATAGCAGGCGATAGTAGGTACAAATTTAGATCAGCTGGCTAACCTGCACTCCGACACACTTCGTGACCTCCTCTCTCGGTATGGAGAGGTCTAACGGAATACCGATGGAAATATTCCGTCTAGTATAAATTGAATCCTATGAAACACTGGAGACTAATAAGTAGAAGTGATTACAGCGATGATAAGGGAATTTGTAATTCTATATAAATTTGGGGCCCAAACAGAAGGAGGGATTACAGGCTATGATAGAAAAGTTTGTAGTACAAACTGTGGCTTTACCATCAGGAGTGATTGCAGGCGAAGATAGGGACGTTAGTAGTACTACAATGTATTGAGATATATCAGCATGAGTCAGAATAGATGACGGAAGGTAGATAATGTTATGGGGCTAAATGTCCCACCAGAAGCTAAGTTGAACCTCGGCCGAAGGACTGAAGAAGCTCGGGATGAAATCTGAGACCCCACTTTCAAAGTACAGGCATGTTTGATACTCTCGATGTTTGTGTTCTGTATAAATATAAAAAAAAACACGAGTCGGTTAAATAGTTTCAACACAAAACATTGATTTGCTTACTCGTTACAGAACAGACAAAATCCACCATCTTCCATTTAAAAAGAACCATAACTGCAAAAATAAGCAATCAAGAGTTACAACTATTGTGTTCTGTGAGTCTTGCAATCAAGAGTTACAACCTTTGTGTTCTGAAGGTTTTCTGATGCTGTTATTTCATGAATCTGTCTTTATCGGTTGACAACTTACAAAGGGTCACAATTACAATGCAAAATCTACGATTTTTTATTCCAAAGGATCATAACTAAAATATGCCAGTAATTTTATATTACTGACCTTGCCAATGGGATACTTCTGTTGTGGTTCTTAATGTTATGTCTTGGTGCTGAAAATTGTGGTCTTTGCACCTTACGTACATGTATATGCGTTTTTTATATTTAAGTCAGGTTTATATAACTGAGTGGCCGCCTATTGGGAAATAGCTTCTCAATCGACATACAATAGGTTTTCTTAGTTCAAGTATCTAATTGTCATGAATTTAGTTATTTCCACTTCGGTTTTTGGAGTGAGAATTTCTTACTGATTTCGCCTTTTCCTGACCATTGCCTACTTGTACCTTTTTATAGTTCCTAATTTTGGCACATCGTCTGATGCTACAAATGCTTCAACGTTTCAAGATGATATGTTGTAGGGTTTTTTAAGCTACACGGCGGGCAAAAATGACTATGCAAAATTCTATTCTTCCATCTCATAGGCGTTAAATGGTCATAATTCCAAAATGATACAACCCAGAATTACAGTTCTTGAGTTGTTATGGTAGTATTATGTTGGTTGATATTCATATGTGAGCATGTGCGTGAGAAAACCAACAATTTGGGTTCCGACCAGGTCTGACACAAACCAGCCTGTACAGTCACAGAAGCAGGCTAGAAGCTTGAAATTTCGGATTTAAGAAGAAGAAGGATTGTACTATCTGTGTAGCGAAAACAAAGGCGCTGATCAGCTTCGAGGTTACCGCACCTTTGTTTTTGCATATGCAAATTGTTGGTTTTCTCATGCAGTGGCTCATGTAGTTTCATTAAGCTATCGTAAGCGTTTCTTATATAACAGAGCGTACACAACTAGAACGCAAATTGTGCTTTTTGCGCTTTTCAAAGGACCAAAACTCCAACAAATATGTTTTTGGATTTGTTCTCGTATCAATGCCTCGTATTCTACACGTCATCTTACGATGGTTAATCATATGAAGTTTCATCATGATTTCTTATAAATCCGTTTTCAAGTTACCGACTGGACATGGGAAAATTGCGAATTTGGATATTTTCCATTTCAAAGGGCAATAACTCGAATGATATTAAAAAAAGTTACGGTTCTTGTTTTCTACAAATCCACACATGTTGATTAATAAACCTATGAATTTTCATCATGATATCTTGAACGGTTGTCTAGTCGTCACAGAGCATAAACGACAAGAATGCAAAGTTAACTACTTTCCAAAGGGTCATAATTCTAAAAATATGCAACGTAAACTTATATTTTTTGTGTTCTGCACGTCCTTTTATGTTGGTCAATAATGCTATGAAGTTCCATCTAGAAATTTTAAATGGTTCTCAAGTTACAAAAAGGACATAATTTTTGACTCACTGACGGGCGGACGGACGGACGGACGGACGGACAGACAGACGACCCAAACCCTGAATAGGGAAGACGTAACAAATAAAGTGTTCTATTGATAGGGTCATTAAAACTAGAAGGACCAATGATCCTGTAAACGCTCATCTGAGACTTGAGATTATCAAAAAATCTTGTTTGACTACCAAGCCATTCTAGTGAAGATCTTTGAATATTATGATAATTTACATGTATATCGGCCCGGGGTGGGGGCCCCTGGGGTTCAAATTATTTTCAGAATTATTAATCTTCAGTCACTTTGTCCATTTCCTTCAACAATTTCCCTTCAAAAAACATTTTACAATTTTCCCCATTCCATGCATGGACGACCTATGTCGAACTTGCTGTAAAATAGCTCAATGTCAGCCCAGGGTCATTATATATATATATATATATATATATATATATATATATATATATATATATATGAATTTGGTAGAGTTCCTCTCCCTGATGTATCATGCTATGTTTGGAAATCATAGGCCTTCTGGTTCTAGAGAAGAAAAAATACAGGTTTTTCCTATTTATAGCCATTTTTCTATTTATTGGTCATGTGACCTGGGCCATTTATATAAACTTTCATTCCCCATTCCTTAGGATGCTCCACATGAAGGTTGTTTAATTGGCCAAGTGGTTTCAGAGAAGAAGTTGGTTAAATATTATGGTAATATACATGTATATTGCCCCGGGGTGGGGGCAGACCAGCACCTGGGGTCTAATTTTTGTCCATTTCCTTTAAGCTTTTTCCTTCAAATGACATTTTAACAATTTTCCACATTTACATGCATGGGCAACCTATGTTGACCTTCCCGTAAAATAGCTCAAGGTCACCCCATGGTCATGATTTTTATATACCGGTACTTTGTAGCATGTCAAGTTTCAAAATCATAGGCCTTCTTGTTCTGGAGTTTTTGCTATTTATAGCCATGGCGGCCATCTTGGACATGTGACTGGACCATTAGTATAAACTTTCGTTCCCCCTTCATAAGGATGCTCCACATAAAGTTTGGCTTTGGTTGGCCAAGCGGTTTCAGAGAACAAGATCGGTAAAATTGTGAACGACGGATGACCGACGACTATGGACGGACGACGGAGCACGGCATCCTATAAGCCCACGTTGTGAGCCTTCGGCTCAGGTGAGCTTATAAGCAACACCAAAGTTTCAATTTTCCAATATATCCTACTGTTTATACACCGTGTTTTGCACAAATGTGCTACTCTTGATATTTCACTTTATAACTGCAACTGCAGGGACCTCAGCTGCAGGAGGGACCTCAGTGGCAGGAGGGACCTCAACGACAGGGGTGGAAGTTGACCCTCACTCGCAAGTATACTTATGTTGGAAGAGTTGTCTATTTATATCCGCCACTACTTTCTGATCGAAAACGGGACAGAGAATGTGGTTACTGTGGTTGCCCGCTGGTAAGGCCATGATGATATTTGATATCAAATTTCGAATTTGACTTTTTTTTACTGTAAAAACAAGTACTAGCTTGTAAAAAAAAAACTTGTCAGATAGCCTTTCCTATCCCTCTTATATGTTATATTAACAACAGAACTTATATGTTATATTAACAACAGAATTTCCTTTTTTGTCATAAAGGGGTAATTATTCCATAGGCCTATACCATGTTTGTTTTCGTGTGGCAGAGGCTATTGTGGGTGGGGGTAGGGGTCTTTCTAACACTTGAAACGAGCCTTGGTTCATGATATTTATACCTGGGGAATGGCGCCTGTCATGGCAATGGCTAGCATGTAATAGTATTTTCTGATTTGCTAATCCTTTCTTTTTTTTATACGGTTTTGTAATTCAGTGTCCCAGTCAACAATGTATCTGTCATGTTTGGAGACAGAGCCACCCCTTTGTTTGGGAGAAAATATGTTTTGCTGAAGGACACAACCCGGCGATAGACCAGGGTACTTTTATTTTGAAATTCCACATTTTTTTAATTTCCACTATTTACTCTATTTCATGTTTTTGGGTGAGTTTATTAGACTTTATTGGTAGCCAATATGTCTGTTGGAGGAAATTTATTGCTTCATGCGCTGTAAGACGTATCAAAACAGGTGGTGTGAAACTCATCAACGGTCTGTGAAATATAGCCATCGGTTTTTATACTCAGTCTGGTTGTATATTGGCTCGCACACCGTATTTTTGTGTGTAAGTCTTGGACAAGCTTAACTGACAGCAAAGGCATTGTTCAGTCTGCAACAGTGTGGACTGCGAGTAGAAGGTTCAGGAGTTGATAAAATAAAGTGTCAAAGTCAAGCCCTGACACCAGGCAGGTAGGGCATTGCATAATATAAATAACAGTAGAAGAACAAGATGTCTAGCCGTTTCCCAGTAACGTGGCCATCCTGTAACGAAAATTGTATGCACAACAGAGACGTTGTGATAAAAGTTGTTCAAAACTAACGACGTCGTTTCGTTAAAATTTCAAACATTAATATTACAAATACACTGTTATTTTTGTTGAAAAAATGTGAGAATCCTTTGCACTGCAAAGGATTCTCACATTTTTTTCAACAAAAAATAACAGTGTATTTGTTACTTTAGCTGATATTTGCTTAACAAATTTATGTCTTAACGACATCGTTAAGCTAACGATGCTTTGAACAACTGGGTCCATGTGTAGAATTTGTAACGTTTTTGTTCCTAGGGATTATTACATCAGGATAACATGTCCATGCAATGTATAGCCCCCTCCTCATACCCCACTTATATATCGTAAAACTGGGGTTTACAGGGGTATACCTATTTTTGTTATTTGTTATTTTTGATCCAAAACATAGATTGTGGGTACTCGTTAGAACCGCCTCGCCGTGGCGGTTCTAACGTGTACCCACAATCTATGTTTTGAACGAAACGGTAAAAAATATCAAAATTTTTCCAATGGAATTTTTTACAGGTGAAAAAATCTCTGTATATTGCATGGGCGTGTTTTGGTATTGAGAATCAGAAGCTAAAATAACCTACAAACCGTGGTGTTCCCGATGTTAACAACATCATTAAATCTTATGATTTGGTAACGATCTTGATACATGGCTAATAAATAGTAATGAATGCGATAAATGAAAGGAATAAGAGTGCCTATGACCGCTATAGTTCAATCATTGCCGATTGGGAAAGGTCTTTAAAGATTAATTGCCTGTATGCCTATCGGAAGATAATCTTAGATAATGAATAATGTAGTAAATCGAAGGGCAATTCTACGAAATCTATCATAATTTCTTTGCTTGTTTCATTTTTCAAGAAGCGGTGAAATGTGTCGTCTATACCGTGACCTAGATTGTCCTGTTCAATACATGTTGAGTTAACGGAATGCGGGAACCAAAATGCTTGAACGCCTTTGACACGACAATAAGCATTGCAAGAAGAATACTAAAGGGGTACAGCTATTTTTCAACAGGAAGTTTAAAACATTTCGTTGAAACAACCAGG
The DNA here is from genome assembly GCA_964017185.1 of Rugalucina vietnamica. NCBI lineage: Eukaryota > Metazoa > Mollusca > Bivalvia > Lucinida > Lucinidae > Rugalucina > Rugalucina vietnamica. The sequence goes on from OZ024875.1 coordinate 7,754,906, forward strand.
TTTAGGGCGGCTATGGGTACCAAAGTCCATTCATAATGAGCACGACGATGTTTAGATAATGATCCATTCCATTGTGGATATTTCGACTTAACGTCAAATTACGCGTGAGGTCGTGTACATAAAAATTTGCGTAAACAAAACGTAACACGTATATCTGAAAATATTTTTTTTTATGTTTTGTAAAAAGGAAAAAAGGGAAAATTAAGATAGAATGGGATTTGTCGACAATATTTTCCGCATCGCCCCAGCCGGGTAGAGACCTCCGCACATCATCGTTCAGCATCGTAAACGCTTTACCATTATGTTGTACGGATAGTTATGTCTAAATCAAGCGCTCGAATGACAGCTCCTGTGGAGCACAACTAATTTAAATTCAAACGGTAAAAGCCGGTACTCCGCTGTGAATTTATGGCCTATGTTCCGGCTCGTGGAAGACGTAGAAGTAAGAATGTAAATATTTGATTATTGCTGAATTTAATTTGCAGACCTGCTGGGTTTTACCACTTGTTTTCAAAAGGAACGAGGTTATTAGTCGACCCCAAACATGGCGAGGGCCGGTGGTTAGTGCGCATGACTGACAGCTTTGGTGAGGTGTTTTATACTAGTCTCGTGAGGTCTCGCGGGGTCTCGGTTTTTATGACGTCGCATGTGGCGCAGGTGATTGATGCACATTTTATAAATGGCGAATTGATAGCCTCTTCGCCTGTCGGCAGAGGGTTATGATGACCAAGAAGATATATAAAAGAACAAAGGTAAGTTTCGTCTACACAGTGAGCAACTTTTATTGACTGCAACCAGTGCTTTTTAAACTGGATTATCGTTTTGCAAGTTTGATTCTGGCTGAAATGCAAACACAACCCTGTGTCTCTGTGAACATCAGGCCACAAATACAAAAAAGAATATAATCGTTATGCAATAAATGGATGGACATCTTGCTACCTTTACTTGTTAAACAAATTCACATTCGTTCACGTTGGACAGGCTCAACCGCGGTGTTGGCATGTATGGCTCATTTATGAGAATAATACTATGCAAGGTCGATGATTAGACGACAGAACACGGCTTTGTTTAAAAGCATGGCTATATGTGCTTAATGACATACACAGGTGAGTCAAAACACACTAGGTCCAAATAATACACTTGCACGTTGACCACCCAAAGTTATAACGCTACAACAGTCTCTGAAATAAAATATAAAACCGACCTTCACATTGCGAGTTTATTTACTCTTTTCGATATAAGTACAATACTATCTTTATTCCAAAACACAGTTTGAAACTGACAACATCATTGCTCAAAACCTGACAAAAAACTCTGCAAAGCGGTCTCTGTGTAGTTTCATGTCCATCAGCGCGTGCTCCAACAAACCATCACCTGTCAGAAATTGACACAAAACTATGTTTTATTCTTACTTCACCGCGTGCTTATTCCTGTATTCAGTAGCTTGGAAAGTATTTAGCAGAAATAAATCAACATTTAACTTATCTGACATATTTTGTAAACTACTTCATCAAACGGTTTCTGTATTATGTAAAGATAACTTTAAAGTAAATAAGATACAAGATGTTCAAAATTAAAAGAATCTTTTAAATTTCCTCAATGAAAATTACAGAACTCGCGGGTTTTACGTCATACGTCATATGCATGCCACAGTCGCGATAGATGCAAACTAAAGTGTAACAAAATCATTCGGCGCATTGGAAACTGAAAATGTCCAGGTCGTCCAAAGAAACACACTAATCAAGGGATTTCGACAAAAAAACTTGTAAAATCAATTTAAAAATCCTAGCCCAAGCGAGAAGTAACGCAGTTGAAAAGTCAGGATAGAACCATTTCCTAAATGTTGGTAAACTCTAGCTATGCTGCCTTCTTTAACAGACTCTATAATGGCCCCGGCATAAAGCTATTCATTTTAGTTGGTTGGGGCCAGAGCTTCTTGTCTATTTTGCTTGGCCCACCGGGGTTCAACTGGTGTTTTTCTTTTGCTCCGGGTTTCAATAAGTTGTTTGGCGCCCAGGGATCTCCATCGTCGGGCGGCTTTTACTGAGTCTGTTGAGTCCTCGTTTTTGATTCATCAGGGTGGTTATCATGATTTATTTGTTTGTCCTTGATGATTTATTGACTAGTTAGAGATTCACCACGTACCTAAATGTTGTGAACAACTGCAGAAGATGAGGGTGAGGTTAATTTAAACATATTTATTCTCAATATGAGATTGACATGCGAAACATATGTACATACAGTAACAAAGTGTATGATTAGAACGAAAGCTTTAAGCTTATAAAGTCAATTTAAATATTTAGGCGCCTGTAAATTCGATTTAAGACCCCCAGTAATTTTGATCGTTCCAAGGCGATACTTATGTTGTAGTTTCATTTGTTTTATGGTTTGGAGTCGAATTTCCGTGCTGTTTGAACCTTACGCGCCTTATCATGTTTTATTTAAGTTCGGGTAACTGAGTGGCCCCCTTTTTGAAATAGCTGCTCACTCGGATTACGATATTTTTCTATGTATAAGCACCTAATTGTCAATCTAGTTTTTTTTTCCACCTCGGTTTTTGGAGTGAGAATTTCTTTCTGCTTGCCTTTTCCTGATCGTTACCTACTTATACATTTTCTCTAAAGCAAAGTGTCACTAATTACGAACAGCAATAAGTTTAGTATCGGTCGTAGTAAGTGGGCACTCAGGGCGAATTTCAAAATAATACACAGCTTGCTAATATCCTTATTTTTACTTAAAAGACATGTACTGTTGCATTTATATATATACATGCGACAAACATTGGTACCCCGGCTGCTGTGGAAAAGGCGGGAATCGAAAAAGGCGCGAAATTCGTGGTAACAAGTGGTTGGAAGACATAAGTCGTGTTGTGAACTATGCTTTTTAATAAGCCACATGACATTCTCGGCATATTCTGAACACAGGGAGTCCATATTTTCAGCAACTTGCCACTGGAGCAGCAAAGTGTAATATTCATGGGAAAAGAAATACATGCAATTTCTCGTACATTTCTCTATCATTGTCAGACCTGTATTCAGAAACTTTCGACACATGCCACACATTGCTGGGCAAATATGTCTAAATATTATTGTATAATAATTATTCATAACATTTACCAAATGCTTCTTACGCAAAAAATCTCCGCGGAAAAATTCGTGTTAATAATTATTTGCGACAGTTATATATTTTGTTGCTAGTTTTCCCAGAATTATGACACATTATTTATTACATAAATAAATGAGGTGATATATAATCGGATCCTCGATGAAATATTATATAAAGTACATGGCAGAGCACTTAACCCTCACATGTAGCACTTAACCCCCGCAGTTTGTTGTTGCGAGCGTTCTTACTGCAATAGTTAAGACTTCTAAATGTGTGTTTATTGCAATATGGAATTGCATCGTCCCTAATATTTTGACTGTATTGTTTTCAATTTCATATGTAATGTCCACTTTCATGTGTATTGTCCATTTTCATATGTATTGGACACCTTAGTTTGTTGCGTCTTGTATAGGTTCATACACTCCCGCCCACGTAATTGTACTCCATTTACGCGTATAACGCGAGTATTACGTGAGTATTACGTGCGTAAGGCCAATTACGCGCATTTACGCGTAACATGCGCGCATTTACGCGTAACATATCTCATTAATATTCATAAGCAGACATAAATGCGTCGATGCGCGTAAGGTTTACTCATTACGCGTATGAAGTATCGGCCAATCAGACTGGCCATACGTTTACGCGTATTTACGCGTATCATACGCGTTATGACAAGGAGTATAAAAGCTTATTATAATGACCTAACGGTTGATTTTTTTCCATCGAAACAAAAGAATGTGCAAGCTTAATGGAGTTTATTGATATATCGTGATCGTGAAAATGGCACCACCTTATTCAAGTTATTGTCAAAATGATTTATGTGTCTTTGACCCTACGATAACGTGTTAAGGAGTGAGTTAGATTTCGTTCAAAATGAATCGGAAATTCATTGTACCGAAGATGGCGAAAAAATCAACACGAATTTCGAAGTGAAGAACATTAATTTAGACTTTTTAAAAGCGTCTCATGAAGACAAGTGTACAGATAATTAAGACACTAAGTAAAGTGTAGGTAGCCATGTTCTGTTCAATTTATTCATTGTTGTAGAGTTCCCCCTCTCTTTTTAGAGGCACCACCGTACGGTAGAGTTTTCTTCTTCGAATTAAAAACCGCAAGCAAATATAACAGAAACTCGGTGTCCGATCTAGGGATGAAGCTTTTAAAATATTTCTCACGGGAGCGATCTGGTACATGTTATTTTGTATTTATGAAGTGTTCGAGGCCGTTAAGTTTGAAAATTATTAAATATTGTTTTGGTCTAAAGCGAAATCCGGGATGTGGTTTAACCGTACAATCTCAAGATTATTGGTTCATTCGTTACGAGTATATTACGCGTAATTGTTACGTAAAACTTTTACTCTCGATTGGTTAGAACAATACGTATATATACGCGTATATACTCAAGATACGCGTAATGACTTGCTTTTCTATTTCATCGCTCATTGGTTAAAGTCATTACGCGTAATACACGCTCATTACGCGTATCATACGCGTAAGAAGAATTGAATTTTGACTGGCTATTGACACATACGCGTATGAAAGAGGTGCGTATTACGCGAGTATTACTCACGTATGTTACGCGCATTCAATGAGTACAATTACGCGGTCGGGAGTGTATGTTATGTCCACTTCCATATATATTGTCCACTTCTAAATGTATCGGACACTTTCGTATGTATTGTCTTGTCCACTTTCATATGAATTGGACACTATTTATTGTATTGTCCACTTTATATATTGGGCACTTTCAGTAATGTCCACTTTCATGTGTATTGTCCATTTTCATATGTATTGGACACCTTAGTTTGTTGCGTCTTGTATATGTTCATATGTTATGTCCACTTCCATATATATTGTCCACTTCTAAATGTATCGGACACTTTCGTATGTATTGTCTTGTCCACTTTCATATGAATTGGACACTATTTATTGTATTGTCCACTTTATATATTGGGCACTTTCAGTAATATTAAGCATATTTCATACCATGTTATGGTCCATAATTGGAATAAAAATATCTTATCTTATTTCTTTCTCTCCGTATTTGGAGGATAATTTTGCTTTCTATCTATCTATATTTTGTTCACTTCCATATGTATTGTCCACCATATGTATTGTGCATGTTCTTTGTAAGGGTGATAGGGTGGGAATTTTCGCCCTCGCTCATTGATGTGGTGAGAAATAGAACTGCTGGTTTCGCATCCACACAAAGCTTATAACTGACTGACTGAACCATCCATCTTATTACTGGTTAACCTCTAAAAAGGCATGAGGTTGTCCCCTCAAAAGTGGTTTTATCACACCCTCTTTACATATAAATCTTAGTTGTTTACATAAGGTGGTTACATTTAAGAACATATTTCAGACGTCATGACATCATATGTCATATATTGGACATTTTCATATGTTTTGTCCACTTTTACATTTATTTTCTACTTTCATTGTGTACGTGGGGTGATCGGAAAGTACGTATAAAAATGTTGTCATTTCTTTATCTTTTGTTACTTCGAGATGAAATTTCATCAAATAATGCAGAAATACGTATGCAATTAATCCATTGCAATAACGCATGCATAAAACGCACACGTGCGTTGCAGCTGTCGTTATGGAAACACCGCCTATCGTTATGCGGCGCAACGTAACGTCGAAATTTTATTCTTATTTCAAAATACTTCTTAGTTAAAAGTATTGTAACACCCGTTTTGATTGCGTATGCCCACATTTTATTTAATACTCATTAACTGCATTGTACACGGCTTATATTTGTAAAGTTACGAGGTTGTTTATCGAATGGATTTGTCTGTAGAGTCTTGCAAATACCGACTGTGTCAAATAGACAAAAATGTGAAGATTATCGAAAATGATGCATTTTCGGGAAGTCATTATTTTAAAAGTATATATTTACTGCAAGCTCGAAACATATCTATTCTTGACATTGTCTCTACTAGTTATAGTTTATGCCAGTCTTTTATCATTTCGTTAAACATCGGCCAGAAAACAAGGTATTGAATTTAAGTTTACAAAATGAAATCGACGTTCTTGCATATTTTACGTTAACCGGTTGCATTCAGTTTCACCGTATTAGTAGATAAAGCATCAGAATGCCATATATTTTCGAAAAATGGTCAATTAATGTTAGAAAATTAGTTTCCATTAAAAAATGTCGACCAACTTTCCCAACCCCATCAAATACACTAACAAAGTCAACCCAGGGGTACAGGTGCGCCGGGTCACGTGAAGTGACGTCATTACGCTGCCTCGTGCATGAACGTCTGACGTCATTGTTTTAAAATGAGAATGGCATTTAATTACAAAAGGACCAATGTTTATTCATACTAAATTTCATATCAATCGGTTGACGCAAACTCATTTTACAGCATTTTTATACGTACTTTCCGATCACCCCTCGTATTTGACACTTTTATGAATCGGCCACTTTTGTATGCACTGTACACTTTCATATGTATTGTCCACTTTTATATGCATTGTACATTTCATATTTATTGTCCACTTTAATATGTATATTTGTCCATTTTCATATGCATTGTCTGACTCTAATATGTATTGACGATTTTATATGCATTGTCTACTTTAATATGTATTTTCCATTTTCACATGTATCGTCTACTTTTATATGTATTTTCCATTTTCACATGTATCGTCTACTTTTATATGTATTGTCGGTTTCCACTTTCATACATATCGGGCATTTTCATATGTATTTGGGACTTAAACATGTATTGGGAAGAATCAGAGTCACGTTTGTATGTATTGTCACTTATATAATGCATTGGGTATTCACATACATTGGTTACTTTCATGCGTATTTTGCACTTTAAGGTCAGGGTGTTGTAAAACGTCGTTATGCAGTGTTACGTGCGACGTTGCTTTGCGACACCAGCGGAACGAGAATCGACGCTCTTATGTCGCGCCTTTTTGAACCGGAGAAAGCTGTAGCTCTTACGTCATTTAGTAACATTTAATGTTTAAATTTTTTAACATTTTTATCCATTAAAGACTGCGACAAATTTTCATCAAAACACAGACCAGAGGACCAATGGTCCTGTAAACGCTCACCTGAGATCAGCTGCATATACCAATAAACATGTTGGAATATTATGGTATTTAACTCCAGTGCAGGGGCAGATAAGCCCTTGGGCCATTTTCTTTTTTCAGAATCTTCAATATTCTGTCCATTTGCCAATTTCCTGTTGGCTTTTTCCTTCAAATGACATTTTAACAGTTTTCCCAATTCAGATGCACAGGCAACCCATGTTGACCTTGCCATAAACTTGGTCAAGGTCATCACAGGGTCATGATTTATATATACATTGGAGTACTTTAGCCATCGATGCCTCACGCCAAGTTTCCTTGAAATCAGTCTATTGGTTTCAGAGAAGATGATTTTTGAAGGGTTTTTACCATATATGGGCATGGCGGCCATCTTGGTCATGTGACCTAGATTATTTATATATACATTGATTCCCCCATTCTATAGATGCTTCACTTAAAATTTGGCTTTGTTTGGCCAAGCGGTTTCAGAGGAGAAGACGTTTGAATATTATGGAAATATACATGTATATTGCCCCGGGGTGGGGGCACATGAGCCCCTGGGGTCCAATTTTTTTCAGAATCATTAATATCCAGTCCTACTGCCCATTTCCTGCAAGACTTTCACTTTAAATGACATTTTAAAAGTTTTCCCCATTCAAATGCATTGGTGACCTATGTTGACCTTCCCGTAAAATAGGTCAAGGTCATCACAGGGTCATGATTTATATACACATTGTAGTGCTTGAGCCATCGATGCTTCGTGCCAAGTTTCGTTGAAATCGGTCAACCGGTTCTGGAGAAGAAGATTTTTGAACGGTTTTTACCATATATGGGCATGGCGGCCATCTTGGTCATGTGACCTGGATTTTTTATATACATATTTGTTACCCCTTCCTATTGATGCTTCACATAAAATTTTGCTTTGATTGGCCAAGCGGTTTCAGAGGAGAAGATGTTTGAATATTATGGAGATATACATGTATATTGCCCCGGGGTGGGGGCGGATGAGCCCCTGGTGCCCATTTTTTTTCAGAATCATTAATATTCAGTCCTACTGCTCATTTTCTGCAAGATTTTTCCTTTAAATGACAATTTAACAATTTTTCCCATTCAAATGCATTCGCGACCTATGTTGACCTTGCCGTAAAATAGGTCAAGGTCATCATAGGGTCATGATTTATATACACATTGTAGTGCTTGAGCCATTAATGCTTCATGCCAAGTTTGGTTGAAATCGGTCCAGTGGTTCCGGAGAAGAAGATTTTTGAAGGGTTTTTACCATATATGGGCATGGCGGCCATCTTGGTCATGTGACCTGGATTATTTATATACACATTGGTTCCCCCTTCCCATAGATGCTTCATGTAAAATTTGGCTTTTATTGGCCAAGCGGTTTCAGAGGAGAAGATCTTTGAAAATGGTGGACGACGGACGGACGACGGACGGACGACGGACGACGGACGGACGACGGACGGACGGACGACGGAGCATGGGTATACTATAAGCTCACCTTGTGAGCCTGACGGCTCAGGTGAGCTAAAAATGAGAATTTCTGCCGTAAAAGGCATTTATTGTAATCATTGCGTCAGTCGCACATTGAAATGCACGTCGCGGAAAATACCAAAAACGCAATACCATACATATCAAAACCTATGAGCACGGTTGTCAAGGACTTTTTTTTCCAAGAAACCTGTTCCAAACTGATTCACGCAGATAATGTAAGTTTTTAAAAATATTTCATCGTAGAATTTAGGAGAAAAATATGTTTGTGCGAAATCCGACATCTATTTTCTCCATTGAGTTCAATGGCAAAAATGGTGTTTTTGGATTGCCTGTAGCTCAAAAACTAATCCGGTAGTCAAGGAATATTTTTGCATATTCCGATGGGGGAGCATAAAGTACATCGATATGCAAAAATCGTGGCGTTTTTTACAACACCCTGACCTTAAGATAATGCAAAATAAATCCTCTTTACAGTAATGACACTTGTGCTATATATACGTGAAGTTTTAGCCACTTTCCTAAATTGTTTGGGACGCCAAGCTAGGAAGGGCCAAGGTCACATGACAGCTGAAGGCACCAGCCTATGCAGAGCCAGACTGAGTTCTGATTCTTATCTATATTGTCACGAGCATTCCGTCATGAGTGTGTGATAACAATCTTATTGTACAATGGCTGCAGTCATTATATTCTATAACTTTATTGCGTATTTAAATATTGTAATAAAATAATAATAAATTACATGGTTATTGCATTTTTATTTATGTAAATAGTTTTTATTAAATGCACAGATATTTGTTAATATAATGCGCACCTGAGCATAACAGATTATTGCAATTTTCAGAGTAATGGTCTGATAGAATACTGTAGTTAGTCTCAATATCAACCTGGCCCAGAGGTTATAACATTTTTTTCATGCTCAACTCAGCTGAGGAATCTGAAAATTTATCCTGCTGATAAATGTTAAAATGCCAATTGTTGGCATTTTGACAATTATCAGCAGGATAAATTACTGGCTTTGACGTTTTAAACGAAAATTTCTATTTATTTGGGCTATTTCAGTATCCATGAGCAGTTTAAGTTCCATGCTCAGCACAGTTGAGCATCAAGAAAGTTTTATAAGCTTGATACCTGTGTAGAGGCTGTGACTTATTAAGATTTGTATAGTCATATGCTTTAGGATACCCCCAGTGAATAACGTGGAGTGAAGTATAATTTGGACATGATTATGGCAGTTCCTGTATATTACTTTTTCCCCATTTAGACGCATGACAAACTAAAATTGATCATGTCTTTCGACCCAGATGACCAACTTATTGGGAAAGAGCTATTCAAAGGTACAAGCAGGCAATGATCTGGAAATGGCGCAATCAGAAACAAACCCCACTCCATAAACCGAGGGACGGTAAAAAACCAAAATGACATTTAATAGGTACTTATACCAAGAAAACACATCGTAAGCCGAGTGAGCAGCTATTCCCCAAATAGGCGACCACTCAGTTACCCGAGCCCAACTAAAATATGAAAACGCACATAAAGCCCAAACAGCACAAAGATTCGACTCCAAAACACACACACAAAAAAAATAGAACCACAACAGAAGTATCGCCTTGTAACGATCAGTAATATAAAATTACTCTGTTTTCATGTGGACACCACATATTCCCAAATGACTAAATACAGAGCTGAGAGCATACCATCATTTCCGTCAGGGAAGTTAACCGATCACATGTTTACCAAAGAATTTTGAGCCTGTGCGTGAGAAAACCAACAATTTGGGTTTCCGACCAGGTCTGACACAAACCAGCCTGTACAGTCACAGAAGAAACCCAGAATCTTGAAAATTTGGGAATAAGTAGAGGAGGAAATGCACTGTCCATGTAGCGAAAACAAAGACGCTGATCAGCTTCGCGGTTACCGCGAAGCTGATCTGCGTCTTTGTTTTCGCCCATGCAAATTGTTGGTTTTCTCATGCACAGGCTCTTTTGTAATATAATCTGTCATGCCGTCACATGTGGCATTGGATGTAGGTGCAACGGATGCCAATCAACACTGTTGCATATCAAATAATACCTAACATGCTTTCCTTTCATTGTTTATCAAGTATATGTTTCTTCCGAACTGTCTTCTTGTTTCTCAAAATACACTGAAAAAAAGTTATAAGAGGCCACTTTTCAAACTCATTTTTTGAAACTACGCCATGTTCAAAATTGCACCATTTTTAGTCTAAAGACGTGTCTTTCAAGTAAGTACAGTTCCGAAGTGTTCAGAAATATTTTTTTTTCACTAAACGCGATTTTGGAGTAAAAATGCAAAAATCAATGTTTTTGAATAAAAAATTTGATAAAGCACAACATGAATTGAAATTATGAGCGGGTGTCACCAAAGGGGCCCTTCCGGCTTGGAAAAACATCAAACATTCGAATTTTCTCTACTGGTAGACTTTCTGCGCATTTTTAAAAATCGCTAATTTTGAGATTTTTTGAAAACTTCATCGATGTGCCTCTTAAACATGTTAATCGTTATTAAATTCACTTGATGAAGCCTGGAAATGAGAGATATAACCCGAGTGAGCTATTTTAGATTATTTTCGAGGACAAACAGGTCACTGCTGACGCACACTTCCGGTTTCAATGCCAATTTTTAACGAACAAAATAACAAAATTTATGGACGATTTTTTAAATTTTCAAAGTTTATCAGAGTTTAGTATTATACCTTAATACTCGCTGAAAATTTCAATTCCATACTACTAATAATAATGCAACCAGAGATGAACAAAGTTTGTATGCAAATTGCATACAAAAAGCTGAATTCATGTTATTCATGTTGCTGTCTTCTTGCATGTACAATACAGAAACGAAGATTCTTATTGCAGCAACACATCTGACTTAATTTTATCTTGCATCATGGTAGTCAGTAGCACTTTCAAATAAATTAAAATGTAAAACACAACGTCATAATATGACATTTAATTTGATGATAATAAAGTGTGATTTTCGAAAAGAGGGTACCTTTACTCATGCTTCGACTGCGTGAGACATATCACGCATTTTGGAATGCAGACACTCTCAGAGCCACTGTTAGACATTGGTTTATTAATTTGATCATGAATTTTAATTGATCGTAATTTACTGTCTGAACTAGAAGAAAAAATATGAGGTGGCCTCTTATAACTTTTTTTCAGTGTAGAAAGAGAATAGCAAAAATGTATTTTTTTTTCTGAGGAAGATGACCAAATATAGTTTAAGGAACAATAGTTATGTAGTAAATGATACTGTTCGAGCCTCTGCACCAGAAAAACAACAATCTGCATATGCGAAAACAAAGACGCAGATCAGCTGTGCAGTAACTGCACAGCTGATCAGCACTTTTGCTACACAGATAGTAAATCCCTCTTCCACTCATATCCAAAATTTCAAGCTTCTAACCTTCGTCTGTGACTACACAGACCGGTTCGTGTCGGACCTGGCCGGAAAACTCGAAGACCGTTTTTCTGTCGTTACGGCTCAAATGATCACGTATATCTTGCATCACGTGATGCCGATCAGCTAGACTGAAAATATACAGTATTTTCCACTTTAGGACAATCAACTGGAGATCTTTGTACAATCCCCATTTTATTTGATGCCAGTAGAATATTTTTATTATGTACGCAAAACTTATATTGGTGGTCACCTCTTGGGAAATAGTTACTTTATGCTCATAGTGCACTTTGCTAATTCGTTATTTCAGTTAATTGTCATTTTTCCTAATATGTTTTGTTGACGATTGGTGATTGCTTACTTTTCGTATTTGGTATTTCGTACGTACAGTGCATTCCATGTTATGTTGCACAACAGACAGACATTTTTGTGATAAGCTATTGGTCGGTGGGCATACCGTGAATACAGTAGTGGTCGTTTGCATTGAAGTCAGCAATTTTTCAGTCATGTTGGGACACAGCCACCGTCTCTTGGGTATAAGCTCGGTGTCTGAAGAACTTTTGTTTCTAGAAAATAGATCTAGCTAAGGACACACTTTCTAATGGTCAGTGTCTCGCTCCGTTGCTGTGCAAAACAGCACGTGGTTTTGTTCAAGAATAAAACAAATCAATTTGCAAATAAAGGTATTTATTTTCGTTTTTGAAACATGTTTATCAATACAATAATCTCAAACATTTAATTCTTGGACAATAAAATCAACAATATATGCAATTTAGTGCACAAGACACATGTACACTGTGTTATGGCTTGCTCCCGATTCATATATAACAACGCAAGTTGCGTTTTACTGTAACTGTTGGTTTTGAATTCGTTTATTTTTGTCTCTGTGTTTGAGGATTTTGTCGTTTATGACGTCACCAGAGTTTTTGTTCTGATAAAAGTATTTTTTTTGTATCTAATTGGTCAGTTTCTCTAAAACTGAATTTTTATGACATCGTTTTGTTACACATTTGTCTTAATGAATAATACCCCTGATGGGCATTTATGCTAGATAAGGAATAAAGCTCTAAACTGAAATGGAAAACAAAATTCAAAGAGCACCAAATGGTGCAAATTGTTGAATTCAGCAAGTACCTTCTTGCTGAATAACAGCATGAATTGGAAGCCAGTCCTAGACTGGTGCTTATAAAACATTTTCCATGCTCATCTCAACTGAGTATTAAAATAGTTTAGAATTCTGTTTAATCATCATACATTTCAATGTTATTTTAATAAAATAAAATCTGGCTTAGTGACTTACTTTGATGGTCGATGTGCAAAAAATGGAGAAGAAAAAAAAGTACTTATTTTATTTGCACTGTTGAAATGAGCACGGAAAGTTTTCTATAATTCGGGGCAAGGCTGATTCATACAAGTAAACATAACAATAATTTATACAATACAGTGGTCTTCCACAGAGCAAATGGTCGATTTCTTGTAACCCAAGATTTCAGTCATTGCAAAGTGGTGCCATTTAGGATTTCATATTGATCCGCGTGATGGATGAAAAAACATGAAAAATGTATCAATAACATAAAAACCAGTCAATGATATCTGGAAAACATGTTCGTGCAATGAATACCCACTTAAACCCCTCTTTTATATAGTAAAAATGGGATGTGCAGGGGTATACCTATTTTTCTTATTTTGGGTCCAAAACATAGATTGTGGGTACTCGTTAGAACCGCCTCGCCGAGGCAGTTCTAACGTGTACCCACGATCTATGTTTTGAGCAAAAATATAAAAATATCAAAATTTTTCTGATGAAGTTTTCAACTTTTACAGCTGAAAAAATTTCTGTATATTGCATGGGCGTCTTTACTTGTTTCGCAGAACTCATTTGTGACTTGCCTTTTTGGAATTATGACCGATTTATTTATGGTAGAAACCAGTTTAGACTTACAAAGCGTCGTGATTAAAATAAAATGACATTGTTAAAAGCTATCGTTTACGTTCATAACTACTTAATCATGTGTTTTATTGACGTTTACCAGGAAGTTTACTGTTCTTTATTCAACATATGCAGCCAACATGTCTAGAATTGCAGTGCCAAGACTTGCTTCCAAGCGATGGACGCACTACAAGTATTTTGTGTCATTGTTATTTATTATGTTATGTTCATTTTTACATAGGCTTTAGAACTTAGAATTAGAAGTTTTTGTTGAAAAATGAGAACATGTCTTCAAGCTAAGGTTTGCTAGACTTAAAGTATTGTAAAAAGCGTTTTGGCTGATTCTGATTTTAGTCTCACAGACAGACATGAAATGTCTGAACGGGTCTACAATTTCGTAAAATAAAACAACAGTGTTATATCATTGCAAGAATCATAAATATGCCCCGGAAAGGTAATTTAAAGAGCTGATTTTGCACGGTGTGATAGCATCTGTTTTTGTTTGTGTAGAATTAAAAGACTCAACCATGTACATGTACAGGTATGATTATAAAAGTACAAGATAATTTTTGTCTGTCAGATTGTTTTCGCCCTGTTTTTTGCCTGTAGAACGGTATGATGAAAGTATTTTGATACTTGTATGCATTGACAGATTACAAAGGAATTGAGCCGCGACGCGAGAAAACCGGTCTTCGGGGTTTCCGACCAGGTCCGACACAAACCGGCCTGTACAAGCTCAGAAAAGAGCTAGAAGCTTGAAATTTTGGATTTAAGTAGAGGAGGAATTGCACAATCCGAGTAGCGAAAACAAAGGCGCTGATCAGCTTCGCGGTTACCGCGAAGCTGATCTGCGCCTTTGTTTTCGCCTAGGCAAAAATCCGGTTTTCTCACGATGCGGCTCAATTTGTATAGAAGTGAAACTGGTCGGCACGTGAATCATGAATAGTGTATTTAATGACAAATAAGGGACAATTTTGCCACCTGCTCAATAGAAAATCTTCAAAGTTTAATGGATATGTTGGCAAATTCATAGCTTATCTATCAAGAAATACAAGGTATTTTTTCTTGAAATGGAACATAATTATGGCACAAAACTGTACTGGTTTTCTGAGATTCTATATATAGAAAATGTACCGGGACTAGACATTTATCATTTTAACATAATCGTGTGAAATAAACATCATTTTAATATGTGTTTTCTCCAAACCTGAAAACCTATATTGGTTTATCCAGGTTCGATGAAACCTCTGGTCAGCATTAAATAACTTAATATATACATTCTAAATTGTTTTAGTGATTTACACTTCAAACAAGACATGTCAATCATTTGAAGACAATAATTCTCATGTTATGTCAAACTTCACATAACCTCATCCCTGCATAAAAGGGCATAACACTGCTTCATCATGTTAGCATGTCTATGTAACTTAGACCGACACATGAGCCCACTTCTAAGTGTTTTTTTTTTTTTATTTCTTATTTTTGCTCTTGAACGTACATTGGTTGTACGTGTTTGTGACAGCCACCTAGTTGTTCAAATACATACGTACAAAGGACGTTAGAGGGAAAATGACAAATATTCATCCTCTGTAAACCCAAATTTTTCCATTCGGGGGCCAGTTGTTCAAAACTTTGTTAACTTAACGTCATCGTTAAGACCTCAACGCCGACTACATAAGCAAATACACTTATTTTTTTTGTTGTTATTGAAAAAATGTGAGAATCATTTGCAATGAAAAAGATTCTCACATTTTTTCACATTTTTTTTCAACAACAAAACGTGTATTTGAAATATTCATGTTTGAAATTTTAACGAATCCTTAACTAACGACATCGTTAATTTTGAACAACTGGCCTCAGATGGGGCTTTGAGAAGGTCAAAATTAGATAGACGTGCTAACATAATGTATGTACACGATCCAAAGTCTCCTTAACTTGTTCAGGCATAACACAAGTTCAAATTTGAGCACCGCAATTCAAAACACCCATTATCAAATGAGACATTTTCAACAGCAACCAATATTGTTTATTCAATTCACCCATTCATTTGTGTCGTCACGAATCTCCATCTTTTTTAGGACATATTACTATATTTCCTGAGTATCACGTTATGTTGTGTTTCAGTCTAACTTCCAGGGCGTATTTTCAATTGGCCCCTGTTGGCCCCCTGTACTCTCGGGTTTCATATGACCCTGCACTCTTGGGTTTCATACAATACGAGTTGGCTTTGAGGTTAATCAGCGAGCCCCGCTTATGATTGAGTGGTCCGTAGCATGATATTTGACTCGTGTCTATCCCTCACCAACAGCCCATTTTTCAAACGCAGTCAGTCTTCGTGCTCGTCCGATTACAGGCTGCTTTATTCGAGTTCATTCATCCCCGTAACACGATCCTATTTCATACAGTAGTTTTTCGTATTATCCATGGTAGATGATGACTTCTGTTTTGTGTGATGAGTTTTTTAATATCACAAGGTGCACAATTGATCATAATTGAAATATCGTTATTGTTCATTCTTCATGAAAACTTTTGGTGATGGTAATATTTAGAATTACCCTCGTTGAGGCCATTCTAATGAGTATCCACACCAAAGCTTTTATGAAGAAATAAGCAAAAGTATTCACCGACTACCAACAGATATGAACCTTATCTCTTCCACGACCATGTTCTCTACCCGATGAATGGGGCCATGTCTAACGAGCGTCAATCACGCACCTCTAGTTTCAATACCCTGTCTTGTTCTTTTTATGTCTATTAAGCAGGGAATTTATCCTTCCATTGCACTTTTTGCATAATGAATGTTTGTTTTTTCTCAAGTTTTTCAATTAATAGTCAGGATTCTAATTTTCTCGTTTTTTTATTTTTCTCCCGTATGTAGCTTAGAATGATATAACAATTGTCAACAATGATACGCACTATTAGGTCACGTGCTTCAGAGCACCAATGAGTGTCAACACACGAAAACTACACGCATGTTCATTTCAGTTCACATGTAAGTTCACGAGAATTGACACCGTCACGTTCTATTTATAGTCACGCCATGGCGGGACCCACCATATTTGATGACGTCGACAAATTAAGCCCGGATGTCAGTCCAGATGAATACCCGGATGAGGGTATGTTAGGTATGTTACTGAATGATGATGAGAAACTCGATTGAAGTCCGGAGGGGAAGGAGTTCCCAAAGCCCCCGTGCATTCCCCCTGCTGATCCTTGCATGTGATGGCCGCTATGAGACAAATATGATCCCCCGAATGAGCTTCCGCCTGTCATGTAAGTTGGCATTGGCGCGTGCATTGGGTTGAGATTTGGCGGCAACGCTGAAAACCTGTCCAAGGGTCCCTTCAACAGATCTGACATGGCAGCTAACTTCTTGTTTTTCTTGCTTTTGGTCGACATTTTCCTATTTCTCGTCTGGATTCCGTCTTTCTTCATCGTCAATGGTCGACTGACCTGCAAAGATACAGTTACATGCCATAAGTATACAATAAAAGTTTTTGGTATTTTTATTTATGATTTGTTTTTCAAACATCAGCTATAAGCGTGTGAAGGCTGTTAAAATGAATGGCCAAGAGAATCACCACAAACAAGTGATACGCTCAATCACAGGCATGAATGGTTTTTGTAGCTAAAATTCATAGCTTTTAGGCTTGCAATCTTTAAAAAGGTAGAGAGCAACTGCACAAGCACCAAGTTTGACATTTCTATCCACGTGGTATTCAGCTGCTCGTTGCAGCATCCTTGGCACCAGTCTGCTATATTTAATACACCAACATATCCCTAGCCATAATACAAAAATGATGTTATCAGCAAAAATCTTTTGATGAACGATGCAATATAAACTTATTAAACTGGCATGAATTATTCATAAAGTTTTTCTCAAGTTTTTCATTCATGTTGAATATTTTCAGCCACTCGTTTAACCGTTTTACATACAACGTGCTTCCATTAGTATTAATAACATGGGTGTTCTTTTTCACAAATTCAGTTCTCGGGAACCGATGGTGAACAACTCATCGTTTTATTCATTCATAAAATTACCATTTTGTTGGTGTCAGAAAGAATTAACTTCAGTGTATTGTTCGACAGTTTTCGCTTGAGAAAAACGAGAGAAAGCAATTTCGTCGACTCGCGCTGTAATTTCAGGAAAGACCAATTCTTTTTTTTTCTCGGGAACTCCGCCGTCATGACCGCACCTATTAACTTATCCACTGATTAACGCGCATTTCTAAGTTCTTGGAGACTAACTGACCGTGACCTCCTTGGCGCAGAATGCATTATCAATTTACCAAAGACTTAATGCACGTTTGTTTTCGATTTATGCGAACAAAAATAAGTATAACCGTTTTTTGTTTAGCATTTGTGGTTTATTTAGCATTCAGCGTTTCTGTCATAAGTAGGGACGAGCATAATAAAGATAGTCACGGTGTGTCGAAAATCATTTGATGTTTTATTTTCTGCCAAGAAATATTGACAAAACAATCCGTTTCCGACAGGCTACGGGGCTAAATGGAAATGTCTGACATTCTTTCCGAATCATTTCCACGAAAAAGGTAGTATGCTAACATTTTTCACTTTTATTTCAGTTCATGTAATTGAATAGAGATCAATAGCGGGCCATGGACAACATACGAAATAGAAAATGAATTCATCATCTTTGATGCCCTAGCTTTTCAACAAAACCCTGAATAGAGGGCCATAGACAACATGCGAAATAGAAATCAAATTTATCATTTTCGATGTCCTAGCTTTTCAACAAAACCCTGGGTCCAAGATCCAAGTCTGTGTACCGAGAAATTGCACAATGGTTTTAGTTTCATACAACGTCTCGTTATAAACATCAGGCAGTATACGGCTATAAAAAATCTGCATTTCCATTTTAATAATAGCCATAAACGTGTTCAAAGTGAAACTGGGGTCAGAAGTGATAGTTTCACTGCCTTTGTTGTCAAGTTTGCTGCTGGTATGCTGCTTTTCCACATGCATTCTGACCTTTAATGGTAGGTCTGGTCACATGGGATGCTTCAAAAGTAAGTATTTGAAGGCCATTAAAGGATATTTTTCTATTGATTTCTGTGGAACCGGTAGTTGTTTGTACTCATTGGAAATGCCTCTCGTAGACTTTTCTTATGAGCATAAATATACTTGAAGCCATTAAAAACGCAACTTTCAGCATATAACCTATCCAACGATTCTTGGATATTTTCACAATGTTATTTTATAAAATCATGAAATTTTCGTCCCGATATGAAGGCCATATTCGTCTTGTGCTAAATTAGCAAGTGAAGTAAAGCGATCTGCGTTTGTCGATTAAGGGTCACAACTCAAACATGGACAAAACAAAAGCAAATGCACCTTATCAATCCAGCTATCCGTTAACCTTTATGACTAGCTCTTTTGTGTTCAAACTTTTGGTCAATGCCAATATTGCTCTAAAGTCTATGTAAACCATTCCGTAGATTGTTTTTTTTTTTCAAGTTTTGATCTTATAAAAAGCCATCAAAGTCAGTACATGAAAACCGTAAGTGAATTCAAGAATGCCATTTTTGAAAATTAAAACTGTCATAAAATGGACCCATATGCTAGAAAGTAACATCTCCTGTGTCCAAACTATGGAATGATTCTGTTTTATTGAAGTTTCGGTAGATTCTCAAAATCCGTGGTATTTTTTCGAAAATTTGAACATTTGGAAATTAATCTTAGTCGTTCCATTAGGTGGAATTGTCGGTATTAGACCGTTTTTTGTTGCTGGTATTCGGCCGCATACTTCCGCATTGAAATTGGGTTGCTATGCAAGGTTGAATGGGTTTAAAATCAAATTTTAATGATTTTGTCATTTTTCACCCAAAAATTAACCAGAAGAGCTAAATTGAGTTCAGTTTTCGCTGAACGATTTTCGGACGAGGGGCAAGCTGACTTCGCTATAAACAAAGCGCACAAGGTGTCCCTGAAAGGTAGAAATAACCTGTATATCAGTTGCGTTTTTAATGGTTTTAAGTAACGTTTGCAACTGTTTTAACGGTTGCAAATGCATATAGTATGATTTCTGTTCGAAAATCGAGAAAATACCAACACAAATAGTCATCAAAACCCAACCTATATTTCTCTGCTATGTCTGACCACGTGGGAATGTCAGAAACACACAAACTTGCCGTGTTTTCAATTATTAACGTAGAAATTTCAGCCTGAAGGGCATACTGCAATGTAAATTTGAGCCTCGACGTGAGAAAACCGGTCTTCGGGGTTTCCGACCAGGTCCGACACAAACCGGCCTGTACAGTCACAGAAGCAGGCTAGAAGCTTGAAATTTTGGAGTTAAGTAGAGGAGGAAATGTACTATCCGAGTAGCGAAAACAAAGGCGCTGATCAGCTTCGCGGTTACCGCGAAGCTGATCTGCGCCTTTGTTTTCGCCTAGGCAAAAATCCGGTTTTCTCACGATGCGGCTCTAATTATTCTGGTCGATTATAGGTAGACAAAGTTTTAGTCAACAACGGGGTTTAATAAAATGAAAAGTGAAATTGCAGTCTAAAACGTCTGACCTAATTCAGTACTGGTTGCTTGCATTTTACTAAAATATATCCCGCTACAAGAGATGGGCGTATTGTTTACATTCGTTACTGTAGGAATTTGCCAATGTTTAAGGTATAATGCTAGTTGAAAAAGTGAAATTTTTATATGACCAAATAATTGGCAGTTTGTTGGCAAAATAATTTTCACTTTGTAGACAAGAGCGGCTCGACTAGCAACCCCCTCAATACAAGGATGCTTATTGAGTGGCGACATTGAAATATCACCCCCAGTCGCGAATTGTCTCGAACCATTAACTTAATTAGGAGGACACGTCCACCACATTCAAGTCAGTTAATAGAGCACGCCCATGAGTTAACCCGAATAAAAGGAGTAAAACAAGCCGGAAAAGGGCTGCTGGTAACGTATTGTGTGAGAAGGGTAATTTTCTTTGAAATGTTATGTTAAGTTTCCATGTGGCTGAGGCTGTGCTTGTACGGATAATTATGGAAGCATTAATGCTGTCTTTTTGTGGCTATTTATGGATTGTTTACATGCGCGTTCAAGATGGCAGCATCATGTGTTATCATGGACGTTTTCAAAGACGTACCAAGTGCGTTTAGCAAAATTGCAAAATGAGACTAAAATTATTCTTTGATATATTGTTTTTCCCATATTAAGACGTTGAAATAAAAAAGATTGCATCTCAGTTTGATTCCTATCAATATAAATTCGTATAACAATGTACGTTTAAATGGTAATTTAGAAAAATAAAAAGGAAAACAAACAAATAAAATGATGAACAATCGAAGATTCCCACAAATTTATGCGATGTCAATCGAACTATAAAATTAAAAATTGAAATAATTTTGAAATCGTATATTTCTCAAACATAAATCTCAATTTTATAGGTTCATGACCTGATCTCCATTAATTGCCATAGAGAGAAAATGTAACAATTACTTATTTTAAATAAGTCAATGGTTACAATTTAAAAGTTAAATTCAGAAATTGGACTTAATTTTTACGCAATAAACATTCCATTTGTATTACTATGTCATCTCTTGGACTAGTTTTCCCTTCATATAATGTGAAAACGTCGCATTGTGAAGCCAGACACTGTCAATTGGTCTAGTGTATACACTGACCTTGGCTAATACCGTTGTTAGCAATAGTTGAGCAGTTTAAATGGCGCCGATATTTTCCCTCATTAGATAGAAAAGGCAGTAAAAGTGAAACGCTAATTTCAAGATTCACTAACATTTTTAACTCGTGATTAAGTGCTCTTGCTAAAAAGGCTAAAGAATTGGAGTACTTATGCCGTCTTGTAGCTCACAAAAGACGTTTAGCACACTTTATGAAACTAACATTTGACATATGTTTGACATTGTTAGATATAGAGTAAATCTGTGGTCACAAATACAACTACGTCATGTATCTGCATCCATTTGTTGAGATCTATTTACAGCACCGTAAAACTATGGAAACAATGGCAGACATTGGGCGCGAATAGGTTTGGAAATCTCTGCAAAAGCATGGACAGAAACAGATAACTACACAGCTATTGAATAGAATGTGTTATTGTTCTTCCACGGGTCCAGTAAATCTTTGTGTGTTTATCTTAACACACATCAGACAGCTTGATCAGATAGGGCTGATTGTAAGTAGCTACTCATGACAGAAAAAGACTGCTGCTAAATTGTCTGTACAATACCTCATCAAAAAGTGTTATTACGTGTCGGTCTAATAAAGCTTCGAATGAGGTTGTGAAGGATCATGGTGGCTATAATCGAATCTGCATCGAAAAAGAAAATTTACGAAAAAGTGTCCATTTCGTTTGAGATTTTCCAGTTCCATCAAGTCAAACTACACGTAGTTTACATGTGCAAAAGCCAACATTATATAAGACTACAACGACAGGAGTATATAATTCTTCTCAGAATTATATGCTCCTGACAACGGTCAGTTTTGCTTTTTCGAATCCAGCCCGCCCTCAGTGTTGGAACAGCAATTCTCTGAATTTCGGGAAATGGCAAACGGTTTGTTTACATTCTGCGACGACGGGCCTAGCAAGGTGAGTCATAATTCTTTTGGTTAAAATTAAAACCGCACAAATCTTTCATATCTTAAACTTTTGACTGTCTAATAACCCAATGACTTTTTTCGCATTGCCACTTCTATATAATCTTAATTCTTTGATTTGAGCAAGAGCATATTATCATAAGCTACTTGATTTGAGGCATTTCGAATGATCGAAAATCTTAATTCAGATCTTTCAAATATATAATATATTTGACAAAAAGATAAAAGGTTACTTTTAAATGAAATAAGTAAGGACTTCATAACAGGTCTTGTTGACCAAAACATAGTAAAAGATCATGGTATGTTCGAAATACAAGACACAGAAAATGGGTACAAGCAGTTAGAGACGCTCCCATACGATCTCAGTGCAATAAGTGAGTACGTACAATTGGTAATAAGTACATTGTTTATGAAATTTGATCACAGAACCATTATGCACTAATCGAATAAGTTCTTTTGAAGTTTGGTTACTTTTGGAAATCATGATCAAAGACTAACCGAACAAAGAAAGTTATGCATTACACATTGAAACGGAAGCATAAGTATAAACTTTTCAAATTAGGTTAATGAACAGGGATTTTCCTGGGCTGATTTTGGGGCCCATTACAGGCCCCTTTCCCAATTGAAAAAATGTGTAAAATTTCCCAATTTTCAGGTAAAAAATACCAAAATAATAAATAAATCCTTGTACATTTGTTGTGGATAGGTAGATCATACCCTCAAAATATTTTTTTCAGAGAAATATCCTCAAATTAACACCAAATATGCATATTATCCCCTGTTCTGTTTTGTATCCATTTTCCCAATTTGACTGATATACGTATTATTTTTCCCAAAATCATTGGTCCCGGGTCCCTGTTTTGAAAAGGTAGGAAAATCCCTGATGAAGGTTTTCAAAATATCCGAAATAAATCTAAGGTGTAAAAAGTAAGCAAACGAAATAAAATAGAAGAATTAGAAAATGGCAGAAAATGGAAATGATTCCAAAGTTGAAAATAATGAACCAGACATCGTCGACGCTTTACAATATTCCATTGCTTTTGGCTTTATTGACATGTTCATTGAGTTCAGAATAATGGAATCGAGTCCCATCATCGTTTACATGTACTTTACTTTCAGAGCTCTCTGAACCGTCCTGCAGACGTACAGACAGACATATGGACACATACATGTAGATAGATAGATAGATAGATAGATAGATAGATAGATAGATTCTCAGCTGCATGAACCACTTTTAAACATTAACCACTTTTTACAATTTATTGTTTCAAGTTTCATTTTAGAGACTGGTGTCGAAAGATCATGCCGGGGTAGTGTACACAGCCTATCTGATGAGAAGATAATTGCAAGAATAAGCGATTTACCAAGTACCTCTAATTGACGTGAAATTACGCGTTAAATTGTAACATTTCAATGATGGCGTAATAGATATTGCGACTGTTATAATGTTTCAAAAATGTTTCTAAACTTTTCAACACTGATTGCAGGAGTCTCTGAGCATTCAGGCATAATTGCATATATGAAAATTATTTTATTTCACAACTTTTTTTTTGCTTTATCTTATTATGTTCTGAAATAGCTAAATGAAAATGCTGATGTTGAAACAATTGCATCTCTTGTCTTATTTTACACCATTTATTACTTATTTATTGAAAACACTTGAAAATGCTGCTTAGATTTGACCGAAAATGTGGCACCAGTTCCGTTTGCTTCATTCAATGGTACCAGGCACAGATATGCTTAACTGTTTAAATCATATTTAATGATTTTCATTATTTCTTTAAAACTTCATTTTGTATGCGTTGGTAATATCATTTTTCACGCATCATAAAAAGCAACATCATCCAAACTATATTTATATGACTTGTAAATGCTGCAGAGTAATAGTTTATTTAGTTATTTTGTAAACTATAAAAAGTCATCATTTTCGAACACTTTCAGAAACAGTTTTTGCTATGGGAAGATTTACATTTTGAAAATGTTGATCGTCATGCATTACTGCAAAATTATATTTACCTGTCATTTAAAAATTATAAATTTTCATAAATGAGCAATTTTCTCAAGTAATAATATGGAGAAAATGTCCAAAGCAGAAAAATGAAAATTTAGTTTATTGATATAAAATTGGGCTACGCAACATTTTGATACCGTGTGCGGTTATGCTCGTAGGATTCAATGCAGAAGTAATGCTACTCTTAGCACACTGTTTATATATATACACGCACCCTAGTTCTAATGTATATGTCTGTATTTTCGGTGGAAATTTTGGAATATGGTTGAGAATACATGTAGTTTTTTTGCTGATAACTCCATTTTACTTAAATACCAATGCAAAATTATAATAAAACTAAAACAAAATCATGGAATAAAATGTGTTAGTTACGTTACCTACAGAATAAACTATGTTACTTACGTTATGTAACTTGTAGTAGAGCCCACAAGCATTGCAGACCGGGTCGCCATTTTGATTTCTCCGCCATAACGTAGTGGTGGAGGTCCCGCAATTGGCACAACTGGTTCCCGCTCGTCGAGCCGCTGACTGAAACACAGAGAACCAGAAACATAAAAAATATGTCAGAAGAATACAGGGCTCTGTTACAATTAACTAGGCCAGAATGGTTTACGAAGCATTTTTTTCGTGTGTGCGTCCATGCTCAAGGAAGCTCCGTCTACACAGCGTCAACAAATGACGAATTATGACATAATTGTCTGTTTTGTCAGCTATTTTGATTTCAATTTTGTCTTTTTCTTTCGATTTCTGAATTGTTTATTCCAAATTCTTTCCAGCTGGTGTCATGCAAAGCTTTTTTCAAAGAAAAGAACTGTAACTCATATGCAAAAGATCAAAGAACAATTTTGCTGTGATTAATATCAGATATTCCATGTTGAAAATATTTCAAACTTTTTGTTAATGGAGAAGCTAGTTTTATAATTAAAAAGTAACTGTAAATTCGACTGTAGGGCGTATTCTGAGGCCATTTTAGAAAAGGAGAGGAATTTAATATGTATTGTTGTGTGCGGTTCGGTGTCGCCAGCTCTCACATCCTAAGGGTTGAATAGCTAATAAAATATTAAAATGATATTAGAGCCGCCGTATGGGAAAACCAAAAATCTGCATAGGCGAAAACAAAGGCGCAGATCAGCTTCGCAGTTACTAACTGCGAAGCTGATCAGCGCCTTTGATTTCGCTACACGGATAGTACAATTCCTCCTCTACTTATACCCAAAATTTCAAGCTTCTAGCCTGCTTCTGTGGCTGTACAGCCCGGTTTGTGTCGGACCGTATCGGAACCCAGATTGTTGTTTTTTTCTCATGCACAAACTCATTTTTCTAGGTTTGGTTTGTTGTGACATATGAGCTCTTTGAGTTTTTTCTATCCATACAAAGGAAAAGTAGATCATTAGTCTGAGTGATGTTTTGTGTTAGTTGTTCACCGAATGATACCAAAACATTAAATTTAAACACAGAATCATTGTTCAAGTGCATCGCTGATTAGTTTGAACTGTTTGAGATGTTCTTCCACACGAAGATGAATGTAACAGTGAAACCGGGCATTTGGAAAAGAAATTATTTTGGTTTTATCCCTACCAAAGGATATTTCTCTGCGGACGCACACATAGTTTGCGATGTATTGTCCAACCTACTTTTAATGGTTCCTTTTTGAAGAAGTTGACCTCTCTTAAATGGTCGGTATCTCAATTTCATCTGCCTATTTTCCTTTGTGAAAGGATAAGATTGGTAAAAGACGTTTTCTTGATCTTTGAAGAAAAAGAACTTCTGAAACGTTTTTTTAAGTAC
Organism: Rugalucina vietnamica; assembly: GCA_964017185.1. NCBI lineage: Eukaryota > Metazoa > Mollusca > Bivalvia > Lucinida > Lucinidae > Rugalucina > Rugalucina vietnamica. The sequence goes on from OZ024875.1 coordinate 7,781,306, forward strand.
CAGTGAGGACAGGACTGTCTTCGTTATATAGGCCTACCGTGAGCCCCCAAATAATAGGAAAGGGCGTTTTACCTGACGTATAAAATGACCAAGTTAAAACTAAAGGAATAAAGCATTTTATTTCCAGCATGTTTGTGATGAAAGCTGCTCAGAGTTGCGTATCCTCAAAGTTTGAAACAAAACACCCAAGAGTGGCAAAGTCTATTGATTGGGTCTGTTTCTATTGCGTGATATAAAACCGTCGGGGTGGCATACAAACGTCATGGGAAAAGAAGTTTTTCTTTTGCATTTTAGTGGTATAGATATTAATCAGTTTGAAAACATTGGCACCGTTCATGGTGAGCAGCCTTGTTGCGTCTTACAAATGATTTGAATGGAAGACCTGCGCTGTATTAAATCATTTCTTTTAATACGTTATATATACCAAAAAGGGGTTCGATTGAAAGGACCTTTAGGGTTGGTTTTTAGAGGCTTCAGCGTGTTTCTCACGTAATATCGAGTGTCAAACATGGCTAAAAATATTGTATTTCTCTTCTTTAACGACTGCATATAAAACAAATCCTTCTTTATTGTTCTATGGCACAACATTTAACAAAAATCATCAGATAACGCTTAGCGCTAGAAACGACATTCCAGTTGAAATAATGGCGGACAAAACGCTAGTGTTGAGCACGATCTTATCTATAGTTTACAAATATTCCACCGTTTGATTTGGATGTCCAAACGCAACAGCATTAAGATGAATTATGGCTCAGATGGTTGGTAATTAGCAATTTAGCACATAAAGCAAAACCATGTAACAACAACTGAATGGGAAAAAAAAATGTTTGAAACAAAATGTATCAGCTTGCACGGGAATTAAAATCCTACAATCAATGGCATTGTTATCATCTAAAGCAACAACTCAAGTTCTCAAACAGTTTGGATGATCTAGATCAGGTCTGATGTTCGAAATTTAGGACCTGGTCCTGTAGTTTAATATAAAAAAATTGTTCATGCTCATCGCAGCTGAGCATGAAATTGTAACGGCTCGAAAATGATTGATAGAGCCAAAATCATTAGAAATTTAATGTTTAAACTGCAGAAGCCTACGATTTTTCCTGCTAACAAATGTTAATTTGTTGGCATTTTAACATTTATGAGCAGGATAGATTTCAGTCTCGGCTGAGTTGAGCGTGAAAATAGTTTTATAACCTGAAGGACTGATCTTCATTCAAAATGATATTAGAGCAAACCAACACAGTAGCAATGGAGCGTAGGTAACCCGGATCTTAGTCGGAGGGGTGTCAGACTCCCCTAGAGGGCGTGGTAATCAGATCAGTGATCAGTGATGCTGAAGAGTCAATTACGTCATGATTACGTCATAATTACATCATGGCTGCACTCCTCTCATAATCCGATTAGGCTCCTGCAGGTTTATATCATATTGTACATGATGCACACAGCCTCATTAGTGAAGACAAGTTTAGTCTTAGATGTAACTTTAATCCGCCTGCACACACCAAACGGTCTTATCAGAAATGATCTTGTCCTGTTCGCATCTGCCTGATTGATAATTAAGCCACGGTATCATAACGAATGTTTAGAAAATTACAGCTCGGTTTCAATGGCATATGTTCTTGTTTAGCGGAGATACTCATTCAGTCTGAAGTCTACATGCATACTTCTTTTGTTGCCGCAATGTAACTGCCGTATATTTTCTTGTTCCGGAGTTTCGAAGAACAGCAAATGACAAACTCAATCTACTCTGCGCCCTTCATCTCGTGTTAGGCGTACTATGACGCCAAGAAGTCTTCATTTGTGCAATTGAACGTGAAATGTATTGCTTAAGAACTGTCTGTACAAGCATATTATGCTATGAAATAACCTACTGCTTGACAGAAATGCCGAATGCCACCCTTGGGAAAGGATCTGCTTTACAGTAGTACATGTACTTTTTTAATTTGAAGGACGTATATCATTAACATTTCAAAGATGGCCGAAGCAAACTTATCTTTTATTTCATCATCATCATCATCATCATCATCATCATCATCATCATCATCCGTGATCATCATCAAAAGTTATTATCTGTTGCTTCATTTTGCAAGAAAGCAATCGTCAATTTCTTCATGATATGTTATTGTTACGTTTTTGTTGTTGTTTGTGCTGTTATTGCTGCTGTTAGAAACAATCGTGAAAATCAATATTTTGTACGTGTGCGAGAGTTTCTTCAACAGTTCGGAGAAACCAATAATATGTTATTTTGTGTTATGCGTTAAACAATACAACTTCAAGTCTGGTTTAATTAAGTTTCAACCCTCACAACAGGCGAACACGTCAACAATTCGTTCATTCGGTATGTCAATATAGACAGGCAATCAACAACTACATGAAATAGTTCCACAGAAATGAGGTTGGCAAATAGAAGAAGCTTGAATCAGGAGAGGTGCGGTATCGGTGATGGACAATGACTTTATCGAACGTTTTGGCTAATCTGATAAATTTACCAAAAAATAGAACTCTTTTTTTTTTATTATTTCAGATATATGACCCTTTAACGCGTCATGAAGCCCTTGAGACATTCCTTTTGGTCGCTTAATAGGGGAGGTGTCCAAGTTTTCTTTATTTTTAATTTATTTTTCTTTTTTAATTTCCGTCTTCACAGCAGCATCGTGAAGCCCCTGAGACGTTCCATTTGGTCGCTTAATAGGGGAGGTGTCCAAGTTTTTTTCTTTATTTTCTTTTTTTTTTTAATTTCCGTCTTGCGCATTGATAGGGAACATGTCCAGGTTTTCTTTTAAATTTCAATCTTGCGCATTGATAGGGAACATGTCCAGGTTTTCTTTTAAATTTCAATCTTGCGCATTGATAGGGGACATGTCCAGGTTTTCTTTTTAATTTCAATTTTGCGTATTGATAGGGGACATGTCCAAGTTTTCTTTTTAATGTCAATCTTGCCTATTGCATCAACGTTTGTAAATGAAGTATTTTATGAGTAAAATTCTGCAATAATGAAACAATGAACACCTGCCTACAGACACGGAGTATTACATTAATCATCAAGCTTCTAATGAAATGGATTTTAAATATTCGGTTTCTATTTACATAACTGGAAAGTTTCACCCAGGGCAAAACTTTAAAAGCATTTTCCTTTCCAGGCACGTATTTGTTATCATTTGCGGTGTGTATACATTTCCTCACTTACTTACTTTTATTAATAACAAACAATTGTAAAGATAGAATCGCATATTGCCTAATTTTCTCCTAAGAAACATAAACCACAATGGTTAATCGTAGACATAATAAAGCTGTGTTCGAAATTTGCTTTCCTGCAAAGCTATGCTCTTCGGCCAAAGAAATTCTGCAAAGCTCTAGGCTTTTCGGTCAAAGAAACATTTTGCAAAGCAATGTTTTTCGGTCAAAGAAACAAGGTTGGCTTGCTTTAGTAAATGACATACCTGGTTATTGAAATGAACGCCCATTTGCTGCATCTCTAGTTAGAAATTTCAAAATGCAAACATTTCTGCGCAGTCTACACCGTAGTGGCACGCGCATAGCTTATGATTAGAGCTAACGACAGAATTATGACGTTTTCTAACCGGTTTTATGCATCCCGTGATTAGAGGGGGCTAAAAATGAAATAAAACTATAATTGAACAAAACGTGCCAATTACTGTGCGGGGGAAATAATTTGTAAATTTTAGCATAAAACTGGGTTTATCCCGCCCGCCAATTTCTTCAATCATTTAGAGGGGCTTCAAACGACAAAGTGGTTTAACATTATATTGTTGATGCCTTAACATTTTTCTTTTAAGTTCACTCACAATATTTCAAATGCAATTTAACAAACCATGTTTACATCTGTTATAGATTTTAGACACTATCAAGTCAAAATTGTCAAAAAGCGCGTACATCAAATTAGAATTATTACATGCCATTTTATGGAATATTTTCTTACATTCATATCTTATTTCAGTTAAAGGGCATTGTGTTTCAGTAATGATGGTTCCATTTTTTCCATAGTAAAACAAAACATATTTTCATCCATTCAAGCCTATTTTCTGTAGGTGTTTTTTGGCTTTTCAATGACAACAGAAAAACCAGGAGGATTTATACGACATGCTTGAAACAATGTCATCTTTGTTTTTAGATACAAGCTACATGGTTCCGACATTCGAACCTTTTTTCCTGAAATTCTGTTCATTAATCAAGACTCTTGTATATCAGACTAAATATCTTCGTAAATTCACACAATAGTAATCTTATACGGATGTTTTCTTTATAACAAGGAAAACAATATGAAATATATATTATCTTTTTAACATCTTAAATCTGAGTTCTTTGTATTTCTTTAACCCCCGTATTAGCTACTCGTCTTAAAAGAGTTGTCAAGCAAATGAGCGTATTGCTGATCAGAAGATAGACTTGTATATCTCCCATACAAGGTGTATGAAATGCAATATTCAAATATTCATCCCAAAGATCTAAAGATTAAAGGTCTCGGAGTTGTATAACAAGTTTTCTGCCGATTTTTATCAAACTTGGACTGTAGTCAGCTACGCACAATTACTTCACTATTTCATTTGTCTTAATTTGTAATATTTTATATACAAAGTATCCCAGGTATACTAATGTGGAAACAAAATGGCACTTGTTGATATTTGAGAAGATCTGATTAATATCTGCGAATTTTGAACATATTTTGTTTATCTTCAAAACTGTTGAATTTAAACCACCGTTTGATAATCTCTTAATACAATTTTCTCATTTTTATATGAATGTGTCTGTTGCATTTTATTTGTACTAGAGATATTCAAAATCTCGATAGGTCCTGCAGTGTAGCTGGACACTGCACACACATTATACGTTTTTCTTCATTTCTGTTTTCGAATTCTAATAATGTTTTGTCTCAAAGATCTTTATCTTGCAAAAATCCAAAACATTTATGTAACTGAAATGGGGAAAATTTAGAATGCGTATATTTTTACTGAAAATTCTGTTCATTAGAAAGGTTGTCAACAAATAGCCGCGAGACTGTCCACTGATTTGTACAACACAACACTACAAATGACTTCATTATGTAGATTTTATCTAACGTCCAATTTTCAAGGTTGATTTAATGTCTTTATTTGGGACAGCGTTTTCATTTTTGGCAAAAAAGAGGGACGGCTTAACTATGGGAAAGAATGCACCGATAAGAATCAAAAACATTGGTTAGGTAATGTTGCAAAATGACGGCAATCTGTTTGATTTCACCTTGACGTTTGGACATAGACGGCGAAAGTAAATCCTTTTGCGCAAATGAGTAAAAACAGAACTATTGATAAAGCCGTTACCACTTTACGTCACAAGCAAAGCAGACAGACAAACGTTTACAGCCTCTTTATGATAACCTATCTACTATCAAAAAGCGACAACGAACATCATAATCCAAGGTTAATTCGTGCTAGACAGCTATGTTCTCTATGCCATATTCTTCAATGTTTCGATATATATCTTTGTTTTTACCATGATTATCAAGATAAGCCAACCTTGTGCATAAATAATTCATCTAAATGTTCTCTAACAGCGAAAATACAGACTTCAGGAGAATGTTAAAAGTGTTTTCAGTCTTTATGCAGTTTTGAAGACCTTTGTAGAGGACCTTGAATATTTATTATTCTTACTTTTATTCTTATACCTGATCTTATTTTCCTCTGATGTTTTCTCGGCTATACTTGAAGATACGTTTGCGATTTCTTTGTAATCGTGTTGGTATGGTGAAATTTGTGGTTTGGTTAGGGATTTCGGGTTAGAGAAACAACATCACCCAGAACTTTTTACGTATTACGTAATTTCTCAATTTTCGGTGCGGCCTACTCGGCATGCTAGTAAAACCGACAACTGTTCCGTCATAAACGTGATAAAAATCTACCAAGAAACCGTGGTCGTGTATATTTGTCTTTCAAAGTTTCATTATCCCGTTAACAGCGCTTTATCGTGCCTAGAATCAGTTGTTTTAACTTATAACTACTTGCAATGAAGTTTGATTACACGTATCTAAAGGTCGTTCCTCTTTGTGTGGCAACGATTATTTTTGTTTTCTATGGAATTATAGTCTAATTTTACATGGAAAATATCCCAACTACAGAATCTGTATGCCAATAATTATTTTCTATGAAAACAATCGAGTTGGGATAGATTTCATTTACAAAACTGACTTGAAGCTAAAAGAACACCTGTTAGCATTAAACCGGACATTAATTTCGAAATGGTTTTTTTTTTCGTAGATTATCCGAGACAAAACTTGAAAGTTTCCAGGAAAATATAGTTTAATCTGTTTACAAAAACCAGTTTGTAATAACGGCAAAAACGAAGGCGTGACAATTTCTAATGGTTTTTAGTTTGGATGCTTATGTCTCAAATCCATACAAAACTGTCACATGATAAATATTGCTATCGGAAGGATTTTCAGCCCATATATCCATAATATTTTAATTTCTCCTCCCATTTATTGATATAACGCTGTTTAAATTGAATAAATAAACATTAATGTAAATAGGTAAACTACAGGGTGTTAAGAAAGGCATTAGGTTTGAATATTTACCGCATAGAGGAAGGCGTGAAAATCTCCGTTACTGTTTGTTTTCGTTATTGAAACCGTACTTGAAATACAAATAGGTTTACCCTCAACCATGATAATGCCCCTGTGTTTGATGAATGCAAGCCCATTGAATACATTTTCCATGAGACTTAAACGAGGTGTCCACGATATAAACATATTCTATGAAGCTAAAACGGAGATTGTGTTCTATGAAGATAAAACGGAGATTCCACGACATCAAACATGTTATATGAAGCTAAAACGGAGACTCCACGACATCAAACATGTTAAATGAAGCTAAAACGGAGATTCCACGGTATAAATATGTGCTATGAAGCTAAAACGGAGTCTCCACGATATCAAACATGTTATATAAAGCTAAAACGGAGACTCCACGATATAAACATGCTCTATGACGCTTAAACGGAGATTTAACGATATACGTACGTAAAACATGTTCTATGAAGCTAAAACGGAGACTCCACAATATAAAACGTTTTTTTGTGAATCTAAAACTGGGACATCGCAATAATTTTAGCAATTACTCGCTAAACTGCTTCAGCTGGAACAAGTGTCATACAAATAAATTCTGTTCTGTTCCGTAACGACGGCAATTAGCAACTGCATGAAAACTGCGGTAATATATTCGTGTAGCTGCTAACACCAGTGAGCCGCATCGTGAGAAAACCGGATTTTTGCCTATGCGAAAACAAAGGCGCAGATCAGCTTCGCGGTAACCGCGAAGCTGATCAGCGCCTTTGTTTTCGCTACACGGATAGTACAAATTCTCTTCTTCTTAAATCCGAAATTTCAAGCTTCTAGCCTGCTCCTGTGACTGTACAGGTCGGTTTGTGTCAGACCTGGTCGGAAACCCCGAAGACCGGTTTTCTCGCGTCGCGGCTCAGTCCTAGCACCGGGGGCCCTTATCATTTAATTACGGAATTACTGGAGGATTGGTCCTGGACATCGTGCGTACCGCGATAGAAATTTTCAAGACAAGTCAAATCAGCGGATTTTGAAATAAAAAATGAATGAAAATGGCATCTATACCTATAGGACTCACGGCTTATCAGTTACTAGCATCTAGTAAAATTACAACATGAAGTATAGGGAAAATCCCGCCCACTTTTGCAAACTCTTGGCGTGAGTCTCTATGGTAATCTACAAAGGCATTATTACATCGGGAACATATCAAATTCCATCAGGAAAACATGTCCGTGCAATAAATACCCCCTTAACCCCCACTTTTATATAGTAAAACTGGGGTTTTCAGGGGTATACCTATTTTTCTTATTTTTGCTCCAAAATACAGATTGTGGGTACATGTTAGAACCGCTTCGGCGCGGCGGTTCTAACGTGTACCCACAATCTATGTTTTGAGCAAAAATAAGAAAAATATCATAAAATTTCTACTGAAAATTTTCATTTTTTACAACTTTAAAAATCACTGTATATTGCATGGGCAAGTTTTCGTAATGAAAACGTTTTCGTGATGGCTGTAGTTCGACCGCCAAGTCATCAATTCTCGGACGAATGGAACTGTCTTTCAACGCCTATTTGTAATCACTTTTCGGACAAAACGTCACTTTCGTCACGTTTTGGTCGTCGTTTAGTCACGTTTCCTTATAAACGGACGGTGACTGACCGAACACAGGACACCGGTACATGTAGAATGTCATTTGCATGAGAATGTATACACGAATGTTTTATTTCAATTTTCGACGCCGCTAAGCTTTGAAAATTTGCAGTGTTTATGAAAATCTATTTCCAGAAGAATAAATAATCATTGCAAAAGTATAAATAATTTGTAACTAGATCTTTTGACATTTTACGGAATTTTTGCCTGATGTACAGAACGCAAGCGTCATTTTTGTGACTGGATAAGCCGTTTAAATAATCAAATATTAGGCATGTAGCTTATAGCGATAAACAAAAATAATTTAAAAATTTGATAGTTGTCATAAGAATTTGACATGTGTCGGTTATAAAAATAAACATGGAAATTCCAAAGACCGTGGAAGACGTGTTCCTCCTGTCAATGCCCGAGCCGGGGGCGTCATACTGTGCCACACACTGGGTGGTAACTTTTTTTTATCTGCATTGTGGGTACTCTTTAGAAACGCCATCTGATGTGGTAATTCCAAGAGAGTACCCACAATGCAAGTTTAATGCGTTCTAAAAGAGGAATCAGCATAAATAACCATTCTATTTCTAAGACCCCCGACCCCTCTGTCACGGAGTTAGAAACCCAGCGGGCTAGAACTGATTTAGGTGCCAATAAAACACTAAACCTGCAAAACTCATCAAAATACCCGAAACGCTGTCGTGTTTACAACACATACAGACTTTTTTCTTGAATCTGACAAAATTAAATACTAATCCAGATCCCTAGAGTTCCAAGATTTTACTGACTAGGTGGAAATTAGAGCCTTGGTGTTTATTTCTAACGGTATAAGAATGACACGAATCCACAGATGGTGTTGCGCTTATGACGGGGCGTTGTGATAACAGTAAAACTGTTTTTACGAGATAAGATACATGGAAAAACTGTAATAGGACAAGCTATTGCAAAACTGGCACCTAAAACAGCTGGGCTGCGGTCTGAACTTGTCAGAAATAAATTTTAGAAGTAGGATATTGGAATGGTAGACATTTTCGGTAATTAACCTTTATCAAATGGTTTCTCCATAACTAAAATGACGGGGCAGCGCCCACTTTTCTTGCAAATGATATCAACTATGATGCATTTAAATTTATACAGAGCTACAATGAGGGACATGAATTTATACAGAGCTACAATAAGGGTGCATTTATACTTCAAACTTCCATTTATATTTCCTATTGTCATCAATTTTGAATGAAATCGTTCCACCCTGCATTAACTAAAGGGAGTAAAAGTTCATAATGGGAAAAGTATGTTTCATAATTTAAAACGCGTTACCATTGAGCGCATACAAAAATGGGGTAAAACGTTTTTAATTTTAGGATGAAATTTCAACCTTCATTGAATATAAAGGCACCATTGATCGCCAATGCAGTTTGCATTAAAATAAATTAAATTATGAACTATCGGCACAATGCTGCTAAAGATACGTTTTTGAAATTGAGACATACAAAAAGTGTAATACCCCGGAATATAAAAGACAGAAAATAAAACACATTATTTGGCTATTCATATATCATAACAAAAACATAACTTGCCACCGCCGCGAAATTAATATCTTTCAATACCGGAAAAATAAGTCATTTTTAGCGGACACGTAAAGGAAATCGAGTGCATGGCCAAATTTTACAACCACGAGACACAAAGCAATATTCCAAGCGTATATCCCAAAGTTAGCCATATATGCATAGCCAATGTGACTAAAATATAGCCTATTCGCCACATACGTAGATCAGGGCACATTCAAAAATTAATTGTATCACAAGACAAAGACATTAAGTTCTATGGAAAGATGACATATTTGACGAAGTCAGTGTATATTCAGTATGGAATCATTGCGATTGTGATCTGTGGTGCTATGTAGATGATCCATGGCCATATCAGCAAAATTGATATTTTTAGCCTGGCGAAGTCTCAGCTCCGAATTTCTTTCGTGATGAGATTTGTTGTATGCTCTTATGGCAGTTGTAAATGTAAATAAAATTATTACGAGTATGACCTTAGATGCATTAATGGACCGTAATCATTCGCATATAGCAACAAAAACAGAAATACTCCAACCCCTCGGCTCCACTTATCATGCTTATAGACAAAGAAATTTCAGCTATGCAATGTTTCGTGACATAATTTCTTGTCTGTAAACTCATACACTTAGCGAAGTGGTGAGAGACGAATAACATACCGTTCAAAATCTGGAATCAAGAACCGCTAAACATGAATGACTAAACCATACTTTGTAAATTGGTTACAACAATTTTGCCAAAGCATAAAGGCATTCAACAGAAATTGAGACTGGGATGACAACAATGGCAAGTTTTCATGCAACTCGTGGTAGCAAATGTAACTGTCGTAATGCTCATGTGAGGAACAAGAACATCAAACCACGTGACTGAGAGGCTGCGATGTGGCGACACAAAGAATGAACCGGTTTACATTTTCTTTTAGTATATAACTATTTCATAGACCCTAGAGGGGCGACATTTTCTCTATTCAGCGTCGTGGAGAAAGATTCTTCACATATGCAAGTTAAATGGGCCGCGATGTCTACATTAATAGGTATTTAATTGCTGGTGTATAGCTTTTAGACATTTTAGACATTGTTCGATGTAAAAAAAAAAACATGGGAATGACTTTCAAAAAACATGGTTTCAAATCAAACTCCATCATTATAAAATAGTTTTCATGGAAACGAGGCAGACGGCATTATTTCAGCACCAAAACGTTTAGTCCTCAGATTATCATCGTACAGTTTTAGGACAACTAAAAAGTTTTCTTCGATGTCGGTCCAAAGTAATTGCGTACCTTTTTGTTCACTTCGTACCCATTTTTGTTCTCATTTTGTTCATTTCGTACCCACATTTTTCAATAGATACTCGGATGAAGTAAATAAAAACTCACCAATCTACGTTTCGGTTTGATGAGTGGTCTGTTGGAGCCATTCATCTTGTGATACAGGCCACAGGCGTTGCAAAGATAGTGCCCTGTGCCATCTCGGCGCCACAAGGGAGTGGAGGTGGCCCCACAGTTAACACATTCTCGACCCTCTGAAAAATAGTGGAGATTCGATTACATTTATATATGATTCAATCACATTTATGTTATTGTAAATAACATCACAATTACAAATGTTGTCAATGCTATAAGCTTGTAAAGTTCGAGGGATTATATGTATGTCTGCCCCATTAGTTGGTACTAGTGTTTTCTTCAAAGTAACATTTTTGTGCAAATACTACTACGTCCACCATGTTTCCCTAGGGCAACGGATATATGAAAGTGAGTATAATTACAAAGAAATTGACATAATAAAAACATCGGTTCCATTAGTTTCACTGCAAGTGTAGAATTTCACATGATACGTTTTGCTTCTATATGAAGTCATTTGGCATCAACAGACGTTTCAGTATTGTATTTGTCTAAGACTAGACAGAAATGCGAAACTCCGGCTCCCACATGAACTGTAAATGTCATCTGATGCCATTGTTTGCATTAATAGACCTAGATCAGAACTATAGCAGTCACCAACCATGCTATAATATGTCATACTGTATCATAAATGACCAATATGATGTTTTCAAATATACTATTCTCTAGGTCAAAAATTAAGTGACTCGCAGTGTATAGATCAAAAAGAAGAAAAAATACAGAAAAAGTATTAACCCAAGTATATCAACTTATAGCTACATGTATATAGAATGTTCTAAAAAGATAGTTTTGACAGACGAGAATAGAAAAGCTAAAATGAACCCTGCTCGACAACACAGTAGTGAAAAAAAATCTAACACCAGCTGATTCTAAAAATAGCACTGCAAAAGATGTGACGCAAATCTGACGTCAGAACGCATCCCCCGTTCACTTGACCTTGAGATATCTTTATCAGCATCTGCTGCCATAAAGATATGCATAAATTAACATATAATATTAAATAGCGTGACCTTGACCTGTATTAACTCTGGGGCACGACCTTAACCTAACACTCGCCCTTCACCTTTGTGTAATGAAAGCCAAAAATGGTTTGTGCGAAATAAGACAAAATTGTGACAGTGCTACCGTAAAAAGCGAAATGAAGAGATGAATCTAGCTACCAAAATGATGACAAAAACGCAACCGAGTCCGCAAAATATCAACACAGTGCTACGGAGTTGAAACTCTGACCTGCTGACTGACCACCAAGGCCAGGGTCGGCGTCATAACGTTGAAACATGACGTCAGTGAATGCTCGAGGAGGAAAGCCTAAAATAAGGAAATATTACTTGAGCGTTGTTGCCCACGTGCACAACACGACTCAGTGTGCGCGCGATACTCAAGTATCATGAGTTATTTATAGAATACATGTCACCTCGTTTTATTACATAACCCTATTCAACATTTTTAAAGTGTCAATTTGTAAATTTAGAGAAAATATACGCTTTTAACAAAATGCTGTCTAATCGAACTTAAAGTGGAAACTCTCTCACTAGTTTATGGCGATCTCAAATGCTCCTTTGTTGCTTTTTACATGAACTGGGATAACAGAAATGAAATAATGCATACTCCGTTATTCTTTCATTACACAGAAACATGTATTTGTCTGAATGAAATGCATATTACAATGAAAAGCTCATCAATTTTCGAAATCGATTCAGAAATTGAAATGGAATCCGTTAATATTCGAATCAAGTCTACAAAAGCATGTATATTATACACATTTGATTGTAAGTTGGTATTAAAATGTTAGATTTTATCGCAACTAACCCCAATATCATGTCAAGCCATTTGACTGCAAAAGTGTTTTTATTGTGTGATAATGTTATCCATCTATATTGAGGGCACCCTGATTAAAACCCTTGATAAGATTCCAATCTGTTACTAAACATATTTTCCTCTAGAATATGATGATTTATTCTGTATTTGTAAATGTATGACAATGGTAATTTGTAGCATGATGTTAAATGAGAACAAGTGACGAAACAATTGATCTAGATATATTGATGAGCAGAGAGAGAGAGAGAGAGAGAGAGAGAGAGACAGACAGACAGACAGACAGACAGACAGACAGAGACATGGAAAGAGTATGGGTATAAGGAAACCTCCAAACTTCGCACTTGTGCTGAACTAGCAAAAACAAAATAGAATTGATATAAATTAAAGAACACACGCAAAAAAATAAACTATACCATTTCAGACACAACATAAACATGAACGCACACAAAAATATATATGTACAAAACAAACTGTAAACAAAAGTATAATGTACAGAAATCCATTTAATTTAGCCACCGAAATGCAACATAACAAACCGACTTATGGAGAAATATTGTATAAGTTGTGAAGCCTTTTTTCGGTTCGGCTCGGTAAATCAGTGTAGTCTCCCGACCTCGGGACATTATTTATAAACGAGACTTTATTAGTCTAATTACGGACAGAAATAATTGTCGTATATCAAACATTTAACATTTCTCTTCTGAATCCATATATTGACAAAGCTGTCAATTTTCCACAACACTACATGACTTTTCTGAGCCGTTCCATTCATACCCCGTCGAGAGTAAACCGAACCGTGACTTCCGACTCCCGGTATGGCTCAAAATGCAATCGAGGATTCGCTTTCCCGATATAGCGCAAATGATTTTAGTCCCGTCTTTCAACGTATATCGGTACTGATCACACTGCTCTGGCATGCAGCGTCGTTAGTTGAAATAGTATACTAAGTTTTCTCCTAACTTGTCTTAATTGTAGAAGTTGGCCTGATTTAGCCAGAAAATTAGCATTTCAACTGTCTTTGTTGAACGTAAGTGTCGTTCTTCGAGCGACCGTAAATGATCGAAACATTGCGACAATCCGCAAAACTGTCTTTTTCAACCCAAAATGTGCCTGTACTTGCTAATGCAGAGAAAAACATTTCGGGCGAACTGTTTGGATCAAGAACGCTATTCGTTCATTTTAGTTTCAGACAGTTTCTGTTTTTTAGGTCTCCGTGTCCGAAAACTTTGGGTCTTTACCAGTAGTCCAGAAATATTCATTATTGGCATATTGAATATCATGTTTTCTACAGCGAACGTTTTTGTCAATTAAAGATACAAAGGAGTTTGATTTCTAATTAAGTTGATGTGTATGTTAATCATTTTTGAAAGCAAAATATGCTGAAAATATCAATACCACACCGACACTCTACTAGGTTAAGTTTCGGATTTAAAGCAAACTGTACCTGCCTAGACGCCCGAAAAGGTCTGCAGTTAGTCGTGTTTTTCACGCACTTGCATGTACACCTGCACGATACATGGGTTTCCTGTATCAATCATGGGGTGGGGGTAGAATTTTCCGGGTGTTTGCGGTAAAGCGCACAACTGTCGCCGAACACCATTGGGGTAAATCGAGATACTATTTGCGCCACTGCATGGCAAAACCAACAAAATGCTTGGGCGAAAACAAAGGCGCAGATCAGCTTCGCGGTAACCGCGAAGCTGATCAGCGCCTTTGTTTTCGCTACACGCATAGTACACTTCCTCCACTTTCTAAATCCAAAATTTCCAGCCTCTTACCATCTTCTGTGACAGTACAGTCCGGTTTGTGTCGGACCTGGTCGGCTTTCTTACGCACAGGCTCATTTTATTGCTGCAAATGCTGAATATGAGCGGAATCAAATATGGTGTAGCATTTTGTGCAAACGAAGGCGAATGACTTAAAATACAACACACATCTGTGACAAAACATGAACAAAACAAGCGGAAAACATAATTTTATACAAACTGAGAAACATTGTAGTTATTTTGCGGTTTTTGTTCTGATTTTAGCCGTTTTCTGTTTGACTAAACGCCGAGGAAGGGGTTGGTTTCTCTATTCTACTTCAAGTTTGTGTTGATTCGTTGAATTAGCTCGAACGAAAATATTCATTCAACGGTCAAATAAGTTTACAAATCTTCAGGACTCGGAAGTATATAATTATTATTTAAACTTGGCTTATATCCTTTTCATTAACTCTTAATCCGCTATAATAGGCGGGTTCTGCATATACGATTTCATGTGGTGCAATTTGTAAAGCAAAGTTTGCGGTGCATGTAATTTGAATGTAAACACACTAGATCAAATTGCCGGCTTAGTATCAGCGGACGACAGCGAGTCTCTAGCTCCCGACTTAAACCGCATACACGCCATTGATACAGCGAAAATCCGCAAAGTCGAAGAGTAAACTACGGAAATACCCGAAAAGTTCGGACATCCTTGGACACATGCATCGGTCGCAAATATGAAGTGAATAGAAACATGTATCGGAAAACTTGTGCAAAGAGCGTACATGTCGGTCAAATGAACCTGTATGCATGCGGCAATGTGAAGCAATCTAGACTGAAGACCGACTGTTCATGTTCAGCATTCGTGTCCGGTTCTATTCTGTTTGTCCAGTATAGAAATATTTCGGTATATTTTGGTATGAGAAAGTAACTTCGGTACTTATACATTGTATGCCCAGACTCTTTAATCTCTAGGGTTTTAGTAGTGAAACTATTTGCTTCAACAATCTGACATGCTGACACTAAGATGGTCAAAGATGGCAGCAAATATGGCTGCCAAATCTCAAGTGGATGTTTGAATTCAATTACACGTAATTACTAATGGAAGCATACTTTTTAACGATTGCATTCAACATATTCAATATGCAATTAAACGAGAACGGCGTTCGAAGTGATAAGGGCTAAAATGAATATCAAGAAAGACATAATACACAACAAAAATAAGACAACAAACAAAAAAATGAAAAAGAATAAGCAAGCAAAATAACTCATTATTTTGATCAGTATAATGTATATATCTACATGTCTAATCATCGATGTAAGATCATTGATGAAGTGATCAGAAGTACTTGATATCGAGAGGGGAAGCTGCCAATTAGTACTGACAGATGACAATGCTGATAAGCCTCTTGACGGATACGAGTTTACCAACAATGCTGTAACTGAATGGCTTATACACAGATGCAACAAACAAACAATGCTGAATGCCCATCTAAGACTGATATGATGACCCAGACACAATAACATACTGATATGATACAAAAAAGAATATGCATTTTGTGGGTAGATTCTTTTGTTCCTGGGTGGGTCACTCATAATAAGTGCCCATGTCATTTACACGTATTGGGAATATCCGCCATACTTTCTTCGTGGACTTGCATGCAAAAATTATAGTAATCAGTGTAGTTTATGCGATTGTGAAATGCCGCGAATTTAATTATTCTTCATACGAGTTCTCTACGTTTCAACTCGTATTTTGTCAAATTAAATGCTCGATCCAAACCATCATCCATCTAAAATAACTAAAACACGGTACTTACCGGCACTCGATCTTGTTTTACTCCTTGGTCGTGATGATAATGATGATGACGTATGTTTGAATACACTAGCATGATGAAAACCCAGGCCACCACTGTAATCCCCACTCGTCATGTAGGGAGGATATGTGGGCATTGGGTGTGCTGTATGGCCACTGGAATTTGGCGGTAAGAAGGGGGATAATCCACTTTCTTGTTCCTCTTTTGTAGCAGTCTTTTCTGAGTTATAGTCCGTAGTAGAACTGTTATTGTTATTATTATTTGTAGTAACACTATTTTCAGGGGTACCGTCTTTTGGCGGGGTTGGGGGGAAGTTGAAACTAGATGACGTGGCGATGGATGTGGCGGGGTGTATGGAGAGGGGCGTAGTGGCGCTGTGACTCAGTGCCTTGTTGTAGTTGCTGAGGCTCCAACCAGTGTGGGCCGGGACCACCGGTTTACTGTCTATGGAGGCCCAGTGGTGCAGAGGGTGCTGGAAGTGAGGTCTGTACACGTTACTGCTCCCTGAAAAAAAAAAAAGATATTTGATCAGATGGACGGAAAAAATATTAAACATGAGGATTGATGTCGATGAAAAAAAAAATCATTTTCAAACGGAATTTTCGCTGTATTATGACCAACGGCAGAAGCTCATTCACCAAGGACGTTTTATCCTGCTCTTCCGATTTAAAACGTTGAATTTGTGGGTTTACTTGATTCTAATTTATTTTTTCCCATCCAGGTTTTTGGAGTGGGAATTTCTTTCTGATTGCGCCATTTCCTGAACTTTGCCTACTTTTACCTTTCTCCACCCATAGTATCAAGATCTTTTTATATATCGTATTTAAAATTTGTGTTCCTTGAAAAATATCGACCTGTTAAAAATTAGCTTAACAGATACGAACCATTTCTCAGCACTTACGCTTGTAACTACAGCCGCATGTTGTTTAAATAATAGTGTGAGAATTGGTAATATTATACCATCATCATAACGGTAACAAGTGCAAGTTCTAAGTAGTTCCTTGGAGAATAAGAAAGTGTCTGCAAGGTGGTATATTATGTTTAGAAAACAGCGTAAGAGTCTATTAAGCACTTAAGCATTAATGATTCGTATTAACAAGCAGATACACTTGCTAAATGATGATGAAGATGGGGAATGTTCGGTAACTCACACAGTGTCGAACAAACATGAATATGGCTGAAACGCCGTGACGTCGCGTCGTGACGTTGTAGGCCCTACATTTTAGACGAAAATACGAACAGCCTTGGCATATCAGATGTTTTGTATAAGGAGCAAACAGAAATAATATTGACAGGCTGATAAAAATAATGTCTGAATTAAAATTGGTTTAAAACACCAGTTTCAAGTATTCTTAAAACGAAATAGGGGCCTATTGCGGAACAGTATCTTCAATTATAATAATTTCTCATAATTGCAAAAAGTACCATAAAATATATGAACCTTACGAATGCAGCAATGAAACGTAATAACATCCCTATGATAATAATAATGAACTGTCGTTTCAATTTTATTACTCCCATTTTCTACTTAAAGCTTCAACAAGGCTCTATGTATAATTATTTGGAGCAGTTTAGTTCAGAAACGCCAAGTAGTCGCCTACCAACTACTTAAATTTGGTGAACTTTTCAATATTGTCATACAAGCTGAATAAGTACTTCAGAAAAAGCTGCAGAATTAGACAAGTTGCTGAAAAAGGGCCATGCAAAACAGGCCCCTAATCAGCTCAAAATAGACCATAAAACGACTTCGTAAAGTTTCTGATTTTGTACACAGGTGTTGCGTTTTAATAGAGCAGATCATTGTCGGGTGATTGGAAAAAAAATATTTTGCATGTTTATGATTCTAAAAACAGGTTTTTATTTGATACATAGTTTTTTTTCTTCCATAATGACACGAGCTACGACTTCCGGATGGCTTAAGAAACAATTTTCGAATGACAAAAATATGAAGTGGTCTTACAAAATATTGTAAACAGTGTCTGAGATACATATTTTTATTGTAAACAAAAAGCGACAGTGGCTAAATATAAATTAAACAATCTTGCAATTTACAACCGTGTTGGTTTTGTGTATTTTCATTTGTTTTTATTTGAAACAATGGCTAAAGAATGCTCGTTGCATTCTCGCAATTTCTTTTGTTGCAATAATTAGTCACAATTCATAAAATTTATTAGTATTTTTGTCATCAGCAACATGTAACAGGCGCGAAACATTGCTTAATATATGAGAAAAAGCTACCTAACATACTGGCATTTCCTGAAAATTGTTTTTCTCGGATTTCTTACATAGCCTGCCAGAGCACCACATAACAAGGAGGTAGTTAGACGGTAAATCAGGCGGATAATAAAGTTAGCAGCTGATTTTAATTTTCCAAGACCATTCTAATAAAACACTTAACATTCTATGATGCCACACAAATGGGTGAAAAAAATTCTCACCGTGAATGATGGTTCTAGACATTATGGCTATGTTTTTCAGGAAATGGTGAAAAATGTTCATGCTACTCCGTGGTCATTAGTCATTATTTTACAGTTTTCGACCACCCCAATGTCTGAGATTTTAAGGAATATTTAGACAGAAATATACGAAAATATTTAGCATAGATTCTATTAAAAGCTTTATATGCATGTGTCAATTTCCTGGTGTAATCAGGCAATTCAAGTAAATATTTTCCCAACTTTTTTTTACGCGTTTGCGTTGAAAGTAACTGGTCAGTGAATTCAGTATTGTGGAATTCACTTGTTGTAATAATTAAACAAATAAACAAAAATGACATTTTCGACAACATTGTTGCCTCTGTGTAAATATTAATTTTGTTGAAAGAAACCACATTAGTTGCTGTTGTAATTAAAATTTTGTAGCATTTTGAAATTCCTGACAAAAATTAAACAAAATTATTTTTTTTTCTAAATTACCGTGGGCTGATCCATATCCCATAGCTCTGGTTGAGTTCGAGTAGTAACTTCTGTTCATAGCACTATTTCCTTCCATAGGGTCCGCAAATGAGAACATTTCACTCAAGTCCGCGGGTGGGAGGATTCCCGACTCATACGGGTTCCCCACCCTTGGTCCGTCCGGGCGCAGCCACGCCGCGTGCTGTTGTTCGGTTATTTCCATGATTTTATCTAAAAAGTTTTTATCGTTTTTAGTTTCACACCTTATTTCAAGATCTCAAACCGCACGAGACCGTTATCGCACCAACACTAGCCACTATCTCAATGCTTCAGATTATCTCCGTAGATAGCATCAAATCTTGAAACTTGTAGTTTAATAAAATCATCAAAATCCAAGAAAATTGTTGTATGTCCAATAAGGACGCATTTGCGGACGTTCCAACGTAGGCCCAAGATGAGTATGGCGATATACTGGCACAGCAACGGCTTATCTATGAACTGAAACAATAACACATGGGTAAGAATAAAGTTTGAATTCTCATCGCAATGATTGTCATGCTTTGGCGTTGTTAATCGCAATAAGTTCTGATAAAATCTGCCAAATTTACCAAACAATACACAGTAGCAATTTGAATTAAATCAGATTCAAAATCAGTTTGATCACTATTGAATGATTCACAATAGTCCGATTCCGAATTAAAACAATTGTTTTCGTAACGTCAGAGTCGCATCACAGTATAAGTGTATATCAAATACAGAAGTCCAGATAACTGAAGTTCGAGAGATTACCGAAGTTCGAGATTAGCGTAATCTTCCGACAGCGTCGTTGATCAGGCACGAAGTTGAGATGTATCTCCTTGTAAGAAAACCCGCTTCGGATCTTATCAGGTTGCTGCTATCACAGTCTATCTCTAGACCCACGTGCGCGACGCGAACATAAATCCGGATGCTGAAATGCTACTGGCTGAACAAAATCTCTCATAAAAATCTAAGATTGTCCAAAAACTCCAGCGGTGCCAATGCATACACTTTCGCGGAACTTTGTTGCAAGTTGTAACTGAAGTCGTTATTCCAAAAGGCTAGAAGTAATAAGTCGTTTTAAAAAGTTAAATGTTAGGTCATTGAAGCACTGTAGACTCAGTATTTATGAGTAAAGCAAACAAATGTATATTTGTTTCATACTTAGATTTGTAATAGCCCACATAGGCGCCAACATGTCGTTTTACATGAGACTACCCCGATGAGACACGAGATTTCACGGACCAATCATTTGATGAGTAGCGATGTTGATTTTAGAAATTATTACAAAAATGACCCATGTACCCGCCCACAATATCCAACAATTATCGCAATAAACTCGATGAAATACCATTCACACGAGAAGATTTTAAATCTTTTCAGTCTTTCATAAAGAATAGCTGCGCGAAATTTGATCGCAGCGATAACGCTTCTGGCTTCCTATTGGTCGAGAGGCGTGGCTTACGAAACTTATTTTCCCATTTGCAAGCTGCGTTCGATTATCGGCTCTCGTCAAACGGAATGAATTAAATATACTGAATAACTTTACCATTAGGGCTGGGCAATAAAGAACATTATCGAACTGCATTTCCAATACGAGCACGTTCTATTGTTGATAGCATTATGAGCCGGTTATTAATGCGGTGTTATTTTGAATAGAAAGGCGTGCTCGATTGAGACTCGGCGACTCTCGCGACACAATCCTCACAGCAGGGATAATATCATAATATACTGCCTACCCTGGAAGCTGCGACAAACAGATTATGACAACTTTAGCCGGATAAGAAAATATTCAAGAAAGATGAGCCTCCGTGCAAACAAAGCGGGTGCATCTACAGCACATAAGCCGCGACGCAAGAAAACCCGTCTTCGGGTTTTCCGATCAGGTCCGACACTAATCGAACTGTACAAGCACATAAGATGGCTAGAGGCTGGAAATTTCGGATTTAGGAAGAAGAGGAATTGCACTATCCGTGTATCGAAAACAAAGGCGCTGATCAGCTGTGCAGTTACTGCACAGCTGATCTGCGCCTTTGTTTTCGCATACGCAAAAATTCTGTTTTCTCCATGATGATGCGGCTCACATGTATGTTCTTTCAAGATGGCGATCTATTGTATATTCGAATTGGATAGTATCAGAGATGACTTGTGTTTAAGATTTTATCACAAGTGCATAATGCGACGAGAAAGCGTCCACGTGCTAACATGATTGTAAAAACACATATCTCAAATCGAAATCTTGCTTTAAAAATTTCAAGTACTTCAGTTTTATTGAAGTGGCTGACTTTTGGTAACTCTTACATCAACATTTTAAATTAGCAATAAAAATAAAATAGAGACTCTTTTAAAAATAACAATTATAATCGAATGAAAACCGAAATTCACAAAACAGTTATCATTTTAGACAGAAATAAAGACGCGACATTATATTTGAAGATTTACATAATATAGCATCATGTTGGTGCAGGAAAAATTATGCCTCAGAATTCCCTTCTCTCTTAAATATCAAGGAGCTATAATTCTTAAAAATGTTGCTTGTCAAAGAAACTCGGAACCAATTAGTAGCTAAGCATCTTACATATCGTAAATCACAAGTTTCATAATTATAAAGATTTAAATGGTTTAAGGTTTTGCATCCCTCGTTAATATAATTTTATGGCCCTTCTACGCCCAGTTGTAGGTTCATGGAGAGCAAAACGTAGACAGTAATAAAAGAGGGACTTTTATTTTCATGTGAAAAACTTTCGTTCCCGTTCGTCTTTTTACAAAATGCATGGGAAGCTATGCCAGTCACATAGCAACATACTCTGAGTGCAAGTCACAAAGCCAATGAGTACACAAAGCTGGACAAGGACAGTATACCCCCTCACCCCCATACTCAAAAATGCTCGAATACCCTGACGAGTTTCGTTTTGTTTTCATCACGAAAACATGTCCGTGTAATGTATACCCCATTGAACCCCACTTTAATATAGTAAAACTGGGGTATGAAGGGGTAGGTCTATTTTTCTTATTTTTTCTCCAAAACATAGATTGTGGGTACTCGTTAGAACCGCCTCGCTGATGCGGTTCTAACGTGTACCCACAATCTCTGTTTTGAGCAAAAATAAGAAAAATATAAAAATATTCCTGATGAAAATTTTCAACTTTTACAGCTGAAAAAGTCTCTGTATATTGCTTCGGTCAGTCAATATTATGTTAAATATAGAAATACGGTTGTTCAATAAGTTTTTGCCTCTCAGCCCAGTAACAAACATGGGCACATAAGGAAAAATCAGTTAATAAGCATGATTCAATAGCATGCACACATTATACATTTGTTTACGCTTAACGCTGCCCCCTTTACACCAGGGATTACAATGAGAAAAATTACTATTCATTACGAAAACTTGCCCATGCAATTCATATACGGAGAATTTTTTTCAGCATTAAAAATCGAAAATTTCATTGGAAAAAATTGATATTTTTAATATTTTTGCTCAAAACGTTGATTGTGGTACACGTTAGAACCTTTTGCCGCCACAATCTATGTTTTGGAACAAAAATAAGAAGAGTAGGTATACCCCTGTAAACCCCTGTCTTGCTATATAAACGTAGGGTATGGGGGGTATACTTTTCATGGGCATGTTTTCCTGATGCAATCCTTATATCTTGGAAACATAAAGTAACCAAAGACATTCATGAAACATTCTAAGGCGTGTTTGGCATGCCGAGAATTAACTAAACATGTTGGCTTTTGTTTTTGTGGGGCTAAATTGTGCAAGACTCGAAAATGCGGGAAAACTGTGGTTCATGGCTTTGTGAAAACCTTGTTATTGCATGTTTCTCACAGAATACATTCAGTTATGATGAATCAATTTGTATAGTTACGATTCTATAACGTTTTGATGTGTGATTTAGGCGCCAAATTTTGACAGCAGTCTTTTTTCTCCTTTCTTTTCAATATATCAACGTAGCTTTTGATCCCTGTCTGCGAAGCAAAGATACACATCAGTGTATGAGATACAAGTTAATTCTTCCGTGATCAAAGTAATATATGTGCTTTGACATATGTATCAATAAATTAATAAATGAATAAATTCTATTCAAAGTAGTGTGAGGAAATATTATAAATTGATTCGTTTCAAGTGTAAAACATGTATATATAAAACGATACGATTTAATGTGATTTCCTTTAGTTTGTTTTAAAACTTATATTTTATCTCAAATAGTGCCATTTTTAAATATTGCAATATACGTACATATATTAATCTGATTAAGATGTTACATTTAACAAGACAAAATTTGTATCAAAATAGCCAGTTATCGTTGCATCAAAAATGTTTATCGGCCGAACAGGAGCTAATTTGTTAAAATTACAATAAACCACAAACCTCCTTATTTCTGCTATTAATTTCCAATCTTAATACATCACATTAGCCCTATCACTGATTTAGTGAGTTATCTGCCTTTGAAAGTAGAGATTACTCCTATTTATCAGATGCTCGACCGCCGATCTTTACATAAAGAGCGCTGATAAGTTTATGATGTTTTACAGATAAGTCACGTGACTTTTATTCACCTTACCTACCCCGAGGAGAGAGTCGAACGCAGCGGGGTAAAATGTGCAGTGAATTAGCGATGTCATCCAATTAATGATTTCACACTTTCGTGATTTTGAGTGCTTAAAATGATCAAGCACAAATGTTAAGGATGCTGCAAGGAAGCACTGTATTTGCGATTGTTCGATAATCTTATTAAAATGTCAATTGTTTTAAGCAGCAGGCTTTTATTGGCAGCTTGAAGAAGATTTTTTTATGTGAACTTCATATAAAATCAGAAAAAGTTGCAGATTTGATTCTAAGAAAAATCAAACTTTCTGACGTGTATCAAACTCAAATGGGTTTTGAAAATGATATTCTTGGGAGTCCCTGATTTAAATACCCACTCGCCCCTATATTTCTCCATGATTACAGTATGTAATATTGCTGCTCATCATGATCAGTTATGTTTTTGTTATTCGAGCTATTCAAGTTGAAATGAACTTGGAATTCATGAAGATAACATATTTTGGGAGACAATTTTGATATTTATATAGGTGCTTTTGCGCTGTACACGTTTCTGTTGGAACCATTTCTGCCACATTACAAAAAAAGTGATTTTTTTTTTTCATATGAAAAAAAAAAAAAAAAAAAAAAAAAAAAAAAAAAAAAAACACGCCAATGTCAGTACCATTTAGTGATTTAAATAAAAAATGTGTTACAATTTCAATGGAAAAAAAACGATATTTTTAACATTTTTGCTTAAAACATAGATTGTGGGTACACGTAAGAACCGCCTCGCCGAGGCGGTTCTAACGAGTACCCACAATCTATGTTTTGGATCAAAAATAAGAAAAATAGGTACACCCCTGTATACCCCAGTTTTTACTATATAGATGTGGGGTTAAGGGGTATTCAAAATATGGGCATGTTTGTTTAGCTTGATGGAGTCTGCCAACAGGGACGCAAAGTAGCGAGTACAATGACAAATTATATCAGGAAAACATGTCCGTATAATGTATACCCCTTTAAACCCCACTTTTATATAGTAAAAATGGGGAAGACGGGTATACCTATTTTTCTTATTTTTGCTCCAAAACATAGATTGTGGGTACTCGTTAGAACCGCCTCGGCGAGGCGGTTCTAACGTGTACCCACAGTCTATGTTTTGACTGCAAAAATAAGAAAAATATCAAAAATTTTCTGATGGAATTTTCAATTTTTGCTACTAAAAAATTCTCTATATCTTGCGTGGGCATGTTTGCGTAATGGGAGTAGACCAAAACTTTATTATTGTCATCGATAAACAAGGGGGTTCTTTGGTCGCGAGCGATTTTCACATCTTATCTGATATCATTTTCATAGGTGAGAAGAAATGTCTTCATATTTTACACCCGATTATCACCATTGACAAGAGGTCGGAGATTATCGTTTACACATTACGAAAACTTGCCCATGCAATATACAGAGATTTTTAAAGTTTTAAAAAATGAAAATTTTCAGTAGAAAAATTTTGATATTTTTCTTATTTTTGCTCCAAATATAGATTGTGGGTACACGTTAGAACCGCCTCGCCGAGGCGGTTCTAACGAGTACCCACAATCTATGTTTTGGAGCAAAAATAAGAAAAATAGGTATACCCCTGCATACCCCAGATTTTACTATATAAAAATGGGGTATAATGGGGTACTTATTTCACGGACATGTTTTCCTGATGAAATATTTATAGTTCATCTGTATCGATTATCACACGTTTATGATTTCTGCTTTATGCCCTTTCAGGGCAATTTTTGGGTCAAATGGAGTATTTAAGAAATAACCAAAGTGTGCATGTGACCACTTGGTTACCAACGTTTTGCATGTAATATATGTATGTACCTCCTGTTGTTACATGTAAATGTTTCCTAGAGAGAATAAAGTATTACGGAAAAAAATCGAAGCTTTTTAATTCGACATCCAGGTACCTCGATGACCTTTTGGACATTAGCAAACCTTATTTAAAAGGTCCTTCAATCATTTATCCGCCTGAACTAGAGTTGAATAAAGCCAACACCACATACATCGAAGCCCAATTTTTGGATATTTACACCTTTCTGTGAGCACTGACTTTAATTTTGATATAGTTCATCCGTTTTTGGATGGTGACGCTCCTCGCCGTGCTTCGTATGGTTTATACATTGCGGCAGCTAGAGTCTGCAAACATGTTAAGAACTTCAATACACGAAATAAACTTCAAACTTTTCCAGCAGGGCTATCGGTATCATAAACTTAGAAGAAAAAAAACAAACATCGCAGACACTATAAATTTTGTTTTGAAGGCATTGTCAATCAAATTTATTCACCTGAACTACAGTTGAACAAAGCCAATACCACGGATACCGAATTCACTTTTTTTGACTTACATCTTTCTAGTTCAAATGAATTTGTTTCTAATAAGCGTGTTGACTTTGATTTTTAACAATGTGAGGGTCGGGTGATGAACCCCTCCCCTCTTGATTTCTTTTGGTGGTGAGCAAAATAGAGTTAAGAACCTACGAAATGTCAATTCAATCCGGACATGATGTTTGAATATTATAGTCATATACATGTATATAGCCCCGGTGCAGGGGCAGACAACCCCCTGGGGCCAAAATGTTTTTGTAAACATAAATATTCCATCCATTTGCCCATGTCCTGCAAGTTTTGCCCTTCAAATCACATTTTAACAATTTTCCCCATTCAAATGCATGGGCGACCTATGTTGACCTTGCAGTTAATTAGGTCAAGGTCATCAGAGGGCCATGGATTGATTTATACAAACTTTGTAGAGCTCCATTGCCTGATGCTTCATGCCAAGTTTCAAAATCATAGGCCTTCTGGTTCTGGAAAAGAAGATTTTTAAAGGTTTTGCTACTTATAGCCATGGCGGCAATACCTTCGTTCCCCCTTCCTGAGGATGCTCCATATAAAGTTTGGCTTTGATTGGCCCAGTGGTTTTAGAGGAGAAGATGTTTCACTGAACATTGTGGACAACAATGACTACAACGACGACGGTCGATGGAGCATGGTTATACTATAAGCTCACCTTGTGAACATAACGGCTCAGGTGAGCTAAAAATGGGACCTGGCGCGTATACTAGCATACAAATATGCATTCAAAGGAGCATGTTGGCCTGGTGGTTAGTGCATCAGACTCTGGTTAGGGAGGTAGGGAGTGGATCCCCACTGGTGGCTGGCTTATATCACTGCACGATGAGCAAGACACATTGACTCTGGAAAGTACTGGTTAATACACACAAAGGAGTGTCCCAAGCTGGGGACATGACAGAAATATTGTTGACTGGGACGTCACATCCATACCTAAATCAAACCAAAAGTTTGCTCAGTTCAAATGTGGGTTGTACATTTTGTAAAGTGTTGTTTCTTAGTCTTTCTTAAAAATCTGACAGCTGTCTTTCTTAAAAATCTGACAGCTGCTGACTACGCCATTTTAGCTCTAAAAATTCTGGTGTTTGATTTAAGGTCTAACATTCCTTCTTGGTCATCAATTTTTCAGTTATGTCCGGATGGTGCGACGGTTTTCTGGGTATCAACCAGGGTGAAAATCATGAGAGCCATAGACTAATTTCCCTCCTGGCGCACCCCCCCCCCCCCCCCCCCGGTGAAGTATTGTCAATTTGGCGTGTCACCAGTAAACCATTCAGATTCAGATGTGTCTTGCTCGAGGACGCAACCAAGTCCCAGTGGGGTTTGAACCCAGAACTTTGTGATTCAACACTACGCCACTGCCCTCACTAAGTACATGACTGTAATGTGCTAAACCTCGGCTGCAGCAATCATGCCTGTATAGCTCAATTTCAGGAACATACTCTGAATCCCTGGCGACAGGTTTTCTTGCACCCCGACTCACCTACTGATCTCGAAGTCATAAATTTTAAAACCAACAAATATGTCATGAAATTTCATGTATTTATTTCTGTTTATGCACACTAGGAAAGAACATAAATGCACTATTTACATATACGTAAATACATCGTACATGTTTGTACAAAACACATGCAATGTTTTTTTTTTTTTTTTTTTTTTTTTCGAATTTAAGCATGAAAACTCCATGTGACCTGCATTGTCATGTTTGTCCATTAATGGGTCATGAAAGAAAGTCAACCTTGATAAACATATCCATATTGCAAGTATTATAATCTATATCACACTGGTTTATATTCAGAGAGAATTGTGAATGAAAACAAACAATGTCGATGCCATGATAAATACCTGTGTGGAGTATGGCAAGCCGTTTTACTATTTATTATGCTTATTAGATATCTTGAATAGTAAATAAGATATCTTAATTAGGATATAAGATATCTTATTTAGCAATAAAGATATCTTCCTTATCAAAAAAATATCTTATATCCTAATTTAGATATCTTATATAGTAAAGAAGATACCTAATATGCTAAATAGGATATCTTATTTGATCCCACAATTAAGATATCCTATATAGCATATAAGATATCTTATTTGATAATTTAGATATCTAATATACTAAATAAGATATCTACTATACCTAAAAAGGTATCTTCTTTACAAGATTAATTAAGATATCTACTTTGGTAAATAAGATATCTTCATTGCTAAACTAGATATCTTATATAGCAAATAAGATATCTAAAGTGGTAAATAAGATATCTTATTTAGGTATAATAGATATCTTATTTAATATATATGATATCTTATTTAGTATATTAGATATCTAAATTATCAAATAAGATATCTTGATTAAGGCTGTAAATAAGATATCTGTATTGGTATAGTAGATATCTTATATAAGTATCAGAAACCAATTGTGATTTGGGTAAAACAAATAAGATATCTTATATACTAAATAAGATATCTGATTTGTTAAACCTAAATAAGATATCTAATATAGGAAATAAGATATCTATTTTTGTGTATACATAAGATATCTTATTTGTCAAATAAGATATCTACTTTAGCATAGTAGATATCTTTTTTGTTAATGCAATTAAGTTATCTTATATGTTGAAGAAGATATCTTATTTGACACAAATAAGATATCTTATATGATAAAATAGATATCTAATATACTTTTTTAGATATCTTATATGTTAATTAAGATATCTTATTTAGAAAAAAACATTATAGATATCTAATTTATCATATTAGACATCTAATTTGTTAAACAAGATATCTTAATTTACAAATTAAATGCTATATCAGATATCTATATTAATTAAGATATCTTATATATTTTTACAAATAAGATATCTAATATATCAATCAAGATATCTTATTTGTTAATTTAGATATCTACATTAACAAATGAGATATCTTGTTTACTTAAAAAGATATCTTATATACTATATAAGATATCTTAAATGACAATTTAGATGTCTAATATAACAAAACAGATATCTTATTTGCTATATAAGATATCTTCTTTATAATAGAAATCTAATAAAATAAAGTAGACATCTTATTTACTAAAGAAGATATCTTATATACAATATAAGATATCTGTTTGTTTGAATAAATAGTAAAACGGCTTGCCATTGTGGAGACAACTTTACACAGATCACAATTTGTTTTTGTAAAGTTGTTCTAAGGCAGGTAATTGCATACTACTGTCTTTGAGTCTTTTACTGATTTTATCCGCGTTGGCTGTTCTCAGTTCTGGATAATCGGTTTGGTATTCTTACTATATATCACTGAAACATGTTTCGTGCACATGCACATCTTTGTTAACAGCTTCTCACCATGGTCTAATGCCACAGACAGCAAGATCCTTCATGCAGAAGAAACATACATACACATACGAGTATTTAACAACAATAGTCAGAGAATCAGACTAAATCCTCGCTTCAATAAAACGCCTGTGGGAAAGGACACAGGTTGCTAAAAAAAGATGCACAGTTCAAACCCCAGAATAGATCTTGTTAATGGCACTGTCACACTGAATCCAGTATAGCCCAGCCTTTATATAGCAGGGCTTTAAAACTAAACTTTAATGATTTTTGCTTTGTAATATCAACTATGTCTTGATTTCTTCACAGTATTACTATAACTCATGTCCACTTCAAAAACACAGATTGTATTAAAGTCCATTATTTATCATTTAAGTTAGGGTGAACAGTTTATTGTACATGCAGTCATCCACTCTAATTGACTTAAAATATAAGTTTTGTGTTGTGGTTCACTACCTGCTCAATTTGATGTTGATGATATAAGCTCTCTCCCCTCTGAAAATAAATGAATACACGCATCAGTAATACTTGTATTATGTTCACTAGAAACACAAAATAACAAAACAATGACATTTTCACATATCAAAATTGGACATACATGCAATCTGTTTTATGGGTAGGTTCACCAATTATAGTTTTAGAAGTCCTTAAGCGACTTGTTTATCCTATTTGGATGTCTTAGTTCGTTGAAATGACATAAATAAATAAATAATTTCAATGAAAAAAAAAACACACACACACACATTAAAATCAATGTTTTTAAAACATGTGGCACTCTTCGGGAGTAAATGTCCCGCTCGAAAAATATTTTTTTACGCAAACAGTCCCGGGAGGAACTGGTTTGTGCGTGAAGCATCCTGTAACCCCATGAAAGTCATATGTACTATGTATTTTTTTTTTTTTTTTTTTTTTTTTTTTTTTTTTAGGCCTTACATCTCAGTCAACAATTTTTCAGTCTTGTCAGGATGGGTGTAACCAGTACTGTAGTGTCTTGCTCAAGAACACAACACGGTGAAGCCTGTGGGGATCGAACCCAGGACCTCTTTATTTAGAGTCCAACACTCTACCATTACGCCACCCGCTCCCTACTACGGTATGTAATGTGATGACTAATATCACTAAAGATGATCTTACCAAAAACTGTATCATTGAAATAACACTGAAACATCTTTACGCTGCTTGACATCCAACATACAACATTGTCAGTGTGTCAATCTTTCAACCAAAACAACAATCTGAAACAGACAAATATCATTTGAACTCTTTCATCATTTCCATGTCTGTTGGTATTTTATCCAAGTTTGAAGTAGTACTGTAAATGTACATGTATCTATCCTGCCATACCACCCTATATACCCGAATATTATGCGCATAAATGTATCAAAAAATGTACTAGTATAAATAAACATTTTGAAAGACACCATTTCATGAAAAATAAGTCTGTGAGAAGATACAGTTTAAAGTGTTTTGTTAAAAGATAATGTGTTAAAGACCAGTAATAAAAATATCACAGCGGATGCATTTAACTGTTTGATTGTGTAAAAAATTATATGAAAAAATCATGTCTCAGTTCCAGACCCAGGGAAAGATCCAGGTATGGGTCGTGTAGCAAAATACATATAATTTGGCACTGGCACCTAGGCATTATACTAAGGAAATTGCATACAAAACATTGGTTCGACCTCAACTCGAGTATGCAGCTCCTATTTGGCATCCCTATAATGATACTCAGACTGCTAAGATAGAGATGGTGCAAAGGACTGCAGCCAGGTGGACCTGTAGGACAGTAGCGTTGGTGATTATGCTAGACAAACTTGAGTGGCCATTGGCTGGAATCCCGCAGGGAGCGGTCCTCCTAAGACACACTCTGGTACAGTATATCTTGATAAAAACAAATACCTGACCCCAGCATCCAACCTTAAAGAAATGCACAAGACAATTTACCTATAGTCAGGTCTGGTGCACGTCAGGATTGAGGTCAGGGATTTTTTTTGTGTGTCTCAGGGGCCGAAAACAGGGGCCGAAATTAGGCCTCATTCCCATTGCAAATTACTATTAGGTGTCTTTTTCCCCAATCTGGAGAAAAAAACCCCAATTACAGCTGAAAATAATTTTCAACAGTTCCATACATTGTGAAATTCAAACTTTGCTGTTAGAAATGTTAATTAACTTTTGACACTTTTGATTATGAATTATTATATAATTATTCTAAATGAAAGCACTTATTAAGCTATGTCACTTTGAAAAATATCAATTTTGAATGTCTAGAACTTGAAATTTCCCAATTCCGAATTTACTTCGCTAATTGTCCCAATCAGAAAGGCCCTAGGGCCCCTTCCCAAAATTGTCAAAAAAATCCCTGGAGGTAAGGTTTTTAACCTCATTGAGGTTTGAAAATGTACATGAAATTACTAGATCTATATTGAGAAAAACAAATACATGTAGCTATGCAAAAATTGCAACATCATTCCGGGCCCGGCCAATGTTGCTTGCAAAATGTGCAGCTTTCAAATGAAACATTTTTCAGCAAAATCTGTTTGAGAATTCTTTGCAAATTCCTCCAATTTCACAAGTGGAAGGGGTAATTTTTGAATTTTGAGATATAAAATAATAGTCGTCAATGTATGACATGTATTTGAATAGTATTTCTGCTGCTTTCTGTATATTTTATACTTTTTTCTAAAACATCAAAAAACATCATTTTGATGTTTAACATTGCTGAAATACTATTAAACAAAAAATGAAAACAAGTATAAACTTAAAAAAAAGATCACCACTTACACCTGATGTCAGTGGCAGAAACCAGGTTTGTGTCAATCAGAAAGACATCAATGCCGGACAGTAGAAGTAAGCAGAAAACAAGGTAACATTAGGTAAAAACATGTTTTGTAAAAAAATATTCTCAGATTAATTTTCAAAACAGTTGTATCAAAAATAAGTAAACGACCAAGGTTAACAGATTTATCAAAGCAGAATTTTGCGTTTTTCAACGTAAGGCGTAAAATAAAAATAGCCTTGTTTCCGCTAACATGCCGAAGACGGAGTAGAGTCGGTAGGTCCGAAAATCTTTTTATTTTTGTGTATTTTTATCTTTCTTGAAAATGGGTAAAGAGGAAGAAACGTGCTAAAATTAATCATACATGTAAGTACTCGAAACAAACATGCGATGAAGTTTAAAACCAGTAGGAAGCTGAATGCGAGTTGACCTAGTATTGTTGAAATTATAGCAGTTTTTAAATCATTGTCTGTTTTCCACTTCAAATGTTGAGGGTCGGTCTGCATGAAAATATTTCTATTTTATTTTCATTGGCAATAAAAACTGCAGGGTCGGCGCAAAAACTCAGAGTCGGACTGGTTAGCGGAAACACAGCTATTTTTTGTTTACGCCTAATGCTTCATTTTTCGAAATTTTGCCCATGTCTATGCATATTTCAAAACTCAATGGAGGTTACAAACCTCAATCGAGGTATAGTACCTCAATCCTGACTTGCATCAGACCTGATAGTGATGCCCTGAAAAATTCATTTTTCCCCAGAACTATTCAGGTTTGGAATAGTATCCCTTCTCGAGTGGTCTCATCCAAGACCATTACAGGAATTTAAGGTTTCGCTTTAAAAATAGGCCCATATCGAGGCAGTCGTTTTAGTGTAAATAGTTTTAATGGTCCACCCCAAAACTATTTCCCCTTGACTAAATTCTAAATTTAGCCAACCACCCCACACCTGAGGTGATGATCAGAAATTTTGTGTTTTTTTTTTTTTGTATTGAGGCTTAACGTCCCAGTCAACAATTTTTCAGTCAAGTCGGGACGGAGCCAACTCTTCCTGGGTTTAACCAGTACTGTAGGGAGTTAATGTGTCTTGCTCAAGGACACAACACGGTGACGCCTGTGGGGATCGAACTCAGGACCTCTCGATTCGGAGTCCGACACTCTACCACTACGCCACCGCACTCCCTAAAGATCAGAAATTGATCGACTCAGAAGATAAGTAGCTTCTTCACCTGCACCCACAGGGGCGGATCCAGGATTTCTGAAGAGGGGGTTCAAATGCAGAAATGGGGGGGTTCGTTTGCCTAATTTCAGACAAATTTCTTTAAATTCCCTATGGAAATGAAACAATTTTGGTTCTGAGGGGAGTTCGAGCGAACCCCTTGAACCCCCTCTAAATTCACCACTGACCCACCTTCTCTGGAAGTCACCAAGCCTAGTGCCACCAACAGAACAGTGCACAAGAGTGTGAAAGATGAAAAACAGATTTTGTTTTATAAAACAAATGGTTATGTAATACACATTATGCGTGTCGATTATGTCCAATGGGGTCCTGTTGGTTAGAATCTCCAACACTACTAGACAGCAAGCGTCCAGACTCCCGGTCTGAAGAGGCTAGACACTGCCTTTTTGAAAAGCTTATACTTGTATACTTCACAAGAAATTACATTGCATTCCAAAAGCATTACAGTAACATTTGGTAAATACTACCTACTGTAGTGACCAAAACAGTAACATTTGGTAAATACTACCTACTGTAGTGACCAAAATTCATGAAATGCCCCACAATTCTATTTCCAAGTATTCAACAGTCTCTAGATTGACAATCAAATAGAAAGAGTGATACAAACCTTGAGTCATAACATCCATCACAGTGGATTTTGATACTCTACGGTACCAACTTCAATACCGGTAGGTTTAACAAAGAAAAACTAAATATTAAATATAGCAAGATATTCAACATCTGGCAAACCATGCAAGTCCTATGCTATTCAAAACTGGACTTTACCAGTGGAATTTCCTTGGTCAAGTTATTCAACTGAAAGTAGGTCAGCTTGTACAGTCACAGTCAATAGACACCTGTTGCAAAATAAAAATCATTAATAACAACTATTGTTAGAAAATTTAAGCAAATAAATCCTTCTCTCCAACCTCTTATATGACAAAACTGATATCCACTAACTAATAAAACAAAAACAAAATATTTCCAATTGATTCAAGTAAGTAAAATTCATGGCCGACAGGTCCTTTAGCTGTGGAGGCAAATAGAGGCCCCATATAGGGAAAACAAATTGAATATGAAAACAGACAGAGCAATGCAAAGCTGATAAAATCCAAATAAATAATCAAAACACCGATAAACATAACATCAACGAGAAGAAGAAAAATTCCAAAATACATACATGGAACCATCTGGCAAAACAACATGCTAATAAAGCAAATTCCAAACAATCTCCACAGGAGCTAAATTTAGGCAATTTCATGAACCCCCTATTGAGCCTTTTTGTCCTAAACCAAATGGACTGTTTATTAATATCTTCCCAAACATTGTTTATCAATTCACTGATATGACAATTTCTTATCAATTAATTAATATTTTATGAATTATTTCGCCCAGAAAAGCAAATTGTCCGTTTCTAGATGATGACGTTTTCCTCGCAGTGCTTCTGATGGTGTATCCATTTCGCAACTTATTAGGTTTGCTGGAGTCTGCAATAATGTAGCAGACTTCAACGCTCGAAATAAAATATTTAACGACCAAACATCTCCAACAGGGCTATCGGTATCATAAACTTCGTAAAACATCGTAGACACCATGCATTGATTTCCAATTTAATGTTGGGTTAAATGCACTTTTACGTGATGGCCTTTCGGAACCAGAATTTTATGGTGACTTGATTTACAAATTAAAGAAACTTATAGGAAGGGATGATTTTTCTTTTTACTTTAGAAAATTCGTTATACGTTACAAACGTATAGGATATAACTTAAATGTCATGCGACAGTCTGCATGCTTAGTTTTTAACCCAATCATGGTTGATAACTATGCCTTCTTTAACTGCCCGCCGGTGGGTTGGGCATCAGACTCTGTGAAAGCTCCAACTTAAAGCTATTTATTTTAGTTGGTTGGGGCTAGAGCTTCATGTCTGTTGCTTGACCCACCGGGGCTCAACTGTCGTTTTACTTTTGCTCCAGATTTTCAGTGATGTTGTTAGGCGCGCAGGGCTCTCCATCGCCATTGTATCTGTAAGTCCTCGTTTTTGATTCACCTTGGATGTTATCATGATTTATTTGTTTGTCCTTGATGATTCATTGACGAGTTAAGGATTCATCACGAGGACCGAACAACTAACTACATGCTGTGAACCACTGCAGAAGCTGATGATGAGGTAAGGTACATATAAAACTAGTTTAAGCCCGCCGGTAACTTATACTACTGATCGTTAAAAGGCGCTACTTCTGTGGAGGTTCTTATTGTTTTTTTTTTGTTTTTTTTGTCTTGATGTTGAATTTTTGCGCTGTTTACACCTTGTGTACATTTTCATATTTTTGCTTTGGGTAACTGAGTGGCCATTTACTGGGAAAACAACGGCTTATGATATGTTTTCTTAGCATAAGTACCTGATTGTTAATTAAGTTTTTCCCCACCTCGGTTTTTGGTATGGGAATTTTCTTTCTGATTGCAACATTTCCTGATCATTGCCTACTTTTACCTTTATGATGTAAGTAATAATCTGAGTTTCACAATGTGTTAATCGTAGTTTTCGTAACTAAATGTCCAATCTTTACGATAGAGCAGCTTGTCCGGCATCTGCGTTATTTGTGTGCGTTATTTTGGCCGTATTGCTTGTTTCGCACTCTGGGTAGAAAATTGGGTCTGAAAACTTAAACGACGATATTCGACCGTTCATTTTCCTCAACAGCACCTAGGCTTTGGAACCAATTGCCTGAATCAGTTAGAAAATCTTTTAAAAGAAACATCAAGTCTCATGTTTAAACCGTATATGCTTTTATTTTTTTTATTTAATAACAAACATTGCTTGGATATCTCAAGGTGCAATAACTTAACATCATATTTTATGTGCTATGGTACAGTCATGTTTTAAATGTGCTGACACAATCATATGTTTTATGTGCCTTTAAAACGTCTCACTGTAATTATTATTTTTTTTTTATATATATTTTAAATATACCTGTAATATTTTTATTGTTTTTCTATGCATGTTTGTAAATATATGTATATATGTTTTAGAGGGACACATGGTAGACTAGCTTATTTCAGCTAAATGTGCTCTCCTCTTTAAATAATGTATAAATAAATACCGACAACTCATTACGGAAACTTGGAAGCAAAAATGGACAATTTCATTGGAAACATTTTGTTTTTAAATATTTTCGTTCAAAACATACATAGTGGGTACACGTTAGAACCTAGAACCGCCTCGGCGAGCGGTTCTAACGAGTATCCACTATGTATGTTTTGGATCAAAAATAAGAAATAAGGTTTATCCCTGCAAACACCAGTTTTTCTATATAAAAGTGGGGTTTTAGGGGGATACGTATACATTTCCCGGACTTGTTTTCCTGATATCCTGATCATCGCTTACCTTTAACGTTTCGTATTCATTTATTTTATTTTAATTTATTTATTTATTTATTTATTTATTTATTTATTTATTTATTTATTTATTTATTTATTTATTTATTTTTGCGGCTCCAGATACAGTTTGTCATTCTAGTGACACACTTTGGATTTTCAACTGACAAGATATTCTAAATAGCTTGCAAATAAGTCCAGGAAGAAAAAGCATTCACTGTGCATATAAAGGGCAAATGTTGAACTGGAATAGATGTTAAGCCAATGTTTCTAGTATTGGTTCGAGTCTTGCATTCGCTCTGCTTGTGATCTGTCGGGTTGTTTAATTGTCCGGGTACTTCGGTTTTCACCCTGCCTAACTTCATGAGTGAAATCTTGAAAGGGATGTAAAACGGAATAGTAAAGAAAAAATACGTCCATCGTTTGAATATGTGTGTACAGGCAAGGCAATGTCGTCAATTATTCAACGCGGGATCTTCTAATGAGCTCTAACATATCACTGCAAGGTTCAAATAGTGTTATATGATTTTTAAGATAGTCACGCGCATGCTTTTATCATTGCTGAAGGTGCGCAAGACCAAACACATATTGAAGATTGAAGTTCTACGAACTGTAGTAATAAGAAATGTATTGATTTCGACGAAACACTTGTATGAAATTCCTCTGTTTTTATAACGAACATGCGACAACTTACAGGGCTGCGCGTGCAATGCCTTCGCTCACTCTGCGGGAATCCCTCTCGATTAATTTACTTTACGAGGGATTACATGTTCAATTGCGGAAAATAACAATTTTGTAAGGATTTAATCTGTAAAACTAATTAATACAAATTCACTTGAGCCTGTGCGCGAGAAAACCAACAATCTGGGTTTCCAACCAGGTCAGACACAAACCAACTTGTACAGTCACAGAAGATGGTTAGAGGCAGGAAATTTTGGATTAAGAAAGTAGAGGAATTGTACTATCCCTGTAGCGAAAACAAAGGCGCTGATCAGCTTCGCAGTAACTGCGAAGCTGATCTGCGCCTTTGTTTTCGCCTATGCAGATTGTTGGTTTTCCCATGCGGTGGCTCACTTTATTATAATCCTATAAAGAACAGATACTTTGATTTAAGGTCAAAACCACTGGAATTGAACCAGAAATCAAGTGTAAAAGAAACCATGTTAGAAATATCCGAAACATGAAATCAACGGCACGAAAGAAAGTTGCATTATGTAGCATCAGTATAGTCTTGGAATCCAAACTTCTCCCATATATCCATTTAATGGCGTTATTCTAAAAGTGCATGCATTATTCGATCTGCCATGCGCTCTTTTCGCTGTTTCGCCATAAATGAGTGCTTGTTGCTGTTGTCCTTATAGGTATATCTATTTTTTTTTGTTGTAAAGGCGATTTAAACAAATTATTATGAACCTTGCGGCCATCTAGGTCCTGTGGTTTAGACCATTGACGCAAGCTTTCTTTATCTTTTTAGGTTACTGTAGATACTAGAAAAAATCTGAAAATATTCTGGGGCCAGTTGATCAAAACTTTGTTAGCTTAACGTCATCTCGTTAAGTAAATGCTGACTACATAAGCAAATACACTGTTATTTTTTGTTGATAAAATGAGAGAATCCTTTGCATTGCAAAGGATTCTCAATTCTCATTTTATCAACAAAAATAACAGTGTATTGCAAAGGATTCTCACATTTTATCAACAAA
Organism: Rugalucina vietnamica; assembly: GCA_964017185.1. Taxonomy (NCBI): domain Eukaryota; kingdom Metazoa; phylum Mollusca; class Bivalvia; order Lucinida; family Lucinidae; genus Rugalucina; species Rugalucina vietnamica. Next base: position 7,820,082 of record OZ024875.1, read on the forward strand.
AAATAACAGTGTATTGTGTAATATTCATGTTTGAAATTTTAACGAATCGTTAACTAACAATCGTTAATTTTGAACAACTGGGCCCTGGAATATGAATTAGAGTCAAGGTGGGTGGATCATTGGTTTGATATAAAAATGTTGTTTCAACATATGTCATTAACGGTATACTTCAGCTGCTTGCTTATGTTTTGACATGAATACTGACGTTATCAGTCGCTGGTATGTCCTTGAAAAGTCTTCTGGTGATTAGATCATACACGCCATGTGATTGAGAGATCCAAATAAAAAGTTTCAATAAATAATTCAGAATGGGGCTTTCAGTTAATATGTCCATTCCATTGCAGACGGACACAAATCTAATTTAGAAGGGTCTTGCTCGTGCCATTCCGCTCTTTTACCGCAGCTTAAGGCATCGTCACACGTAAGCGAAAGTCCCTAGACTTAATCTTGCGTTTAATTGCGAAAACGAGTTCTTACTCTTTACATTCTCTAGTCAACAGCTAACGTTTCGACATGACAAGAAGTCCTTTTTGGCAATTCAACGAAAATCTGTGTCGAGGGACTTTCGCTTATTTGTGACGAGGCATTTAAAGATAAGAACGAGTATACGTACGTGAAGCAGTTTAAAATATGTTATCATTCAAGCACAATGCCACTACTATTCTTGTAATAGGAGCTCCTACTTCAGTGTTTTTTGTTTTTATTTATTCATTTATTTATCTGGGCCAAGATCTGGTAGTATGGCCGAAAATGGAAAATTAAGATATTTATAGCAGGTGACAGACCAAGTTTCTCTGAGTATTTCCTGAAAATTTGAAGAGATTAAAAATAGCAGAGATATCGGCGTGTAAATTCACACACCGTTTGCACAACAAAGGGCGTACCTGTTTTTTTTTTTCTTTTTCTTTTTATTATTATTATTATTATTATTATTATTATTATTATTTGTTTTTATTTTTTTAAACTTTGTTTTATAAGAAAAGTATGTGTCTTGGATTGTGTTACAATCATATTAAACCAGTTTGACATGGATATAAGAACTTGATAAATATTTCAAATTTAGATGGTTCTTAAATTTTAATAGCGTAAAACATACTTGACGTTATCAGGTTATCGGTATCATAAACTTCAAAAAACATTTTTTTAAATTTTATCGCAGACACTATGAATTGATTTCCAAATATGATGTTGGGTTAAAGAAGCTTTTAGGTGAGGGCCTTTCGGAACCAGAATTTTATGGTGACTTGGTTTACAAATTTAAGAAACTTATAGGAAGGAATGATTTTTCTTTTCAGTTCAGAAAAATCATTACACGTTACAGACGTATAGGTTATAACTTGAATGTTATGCGACAGTCTGCATGCTTTGTTTTTAACCAAATCATGTTGATAACTAGGCTGCCTTCTTTAATTGCACGCCGTAGGGTCGGGCGTCAGACTCTATGATGGCCCCGACTTAAAGCTATTCATTTTAGTTGGTTGGTGCCGGAGCTTCTTGTCTTTTCCTTGGCCCACCGGGGTCCAACTGGTGTTTTTCGTTTGCTCCGGAGTTCGACCAGGGATCTCTATCGTCGGGCAGCTTACTGAATCTGTTGAGTCCTCGTTTTTGATTCATCAGGATGTTTATCGTGATTTATCTGTTTGTTCTTGATGATTCATTGACCAGTTAGAGATTCACCACGAGGACCGAAGAACTAACTAAATGTTAAGAAACACTGCAGAAGCTGAGGGTGAGGTTATGGCCATGTAAAATCGATTTAAACCCGCCAGTAATTTTATATTACTGATCGTTCCAAGGCGATACTTCTGTGGTGGTTCTTTCGTTTTATGTCTTGGTGTTTTTAAAATGTTTGTGCTGTTGGCACCTTATGTATGTTTTCATATTTTTAGTTAAGTTTAGGAAACTGAGTGGCCACCTATTAGGACAATAGCTGCCCATTCGGCTTACGATATATTTTCATGGTATAAGTACTTGATTGTTAATTTAGTTTTTTCCCATCTCGGTTTTTTGAGTGGGAATCTTTTTTTGATTGCGCCTTTTCCTGATCTTTGCCTACTTGTACCTTTTTGAATGCCAGAAGACCCCTTTTGTCAGATCCGCGCCCATTTATTTATTATCATTTATTTATTATTTATTATGATAACGTAGAATGCGACATGGTCCAGTTTAAAAGGATACTCCAAGAATTTAATTCAAGATGTGGGAAGGTACAATCTTTTTCATCACAGTATGATTATTTCGTGTCATTCCAACCACACATTTAAAAAAATGGAATTTCAATCATCAGCAGAGCAAAAATCTGCAAACTGAATTAATGATCATGTTTTCAGATTAGATCTACTACAACAGGACAATGACACGAAACATGACAGTAACGTATATAACAGGGTACAAGAAGCAGGGGATTCAGTAGAACGAATAGCAATATCAAGCATGTATCTAATTAGTGAACTGACATGAAAGTTCACGTCTAATATTTTCGAAGATATATGCATGAGAAACCATAAGGCAAGACGAAATTCGAAAACGTATCGCTCCTTTCCAGCGATTAAAATGCTTAACACGCATTGAGAAATAACGTATGCATACTAGACAAGTTATTGACTACCCTGTTGAAGGATGCAAGATTACAGTAATTCTCTTTGGCTCCTGTTGCCAAATCTTATAGGGTCACTGAAGAGGCTTAAGCAGTAGACGAAACCGCGGTATGGCCCACCCCATTTCTCATTAATATGTTCACTGCTCTTAAAGGATCCCAGTTTTATTTTTATTGACTGAAACAAATGATGATAAGCCACCGCCTTAGAACGGCCAGCTGAATTTACCGATGCCTGACTGCACAATCTCTTATAAGGGGGATCACCTTCAGATTGTTTACATTGTTATGGAGAAACATTAATGCATGCAGCTTTGTATTGTATTGTATTGTATTGTATTGTATTGTATTGTATTGTATTGTATTGTATTGTATTGTATTGTATTGTATTGTATTGTATTGTATTGTATTGTATTGTATTGTATTGTATTGTATTGTATTGTATTGTACTGTATTGTATTGTATTGTATACTATTGCACTTCTTTGCACTGTATTGTATTGTATTGTATTCTATTGTCGACCTTGTTTTTCGGAAACCGGCATTTCAACCGAAACTGTATCCGGCGTCAAAGTTTCTTTGCAAAGCAGGTACAAATGCTTTACTAAATTCATCAATGTAAGCTTAAATCATCAACGATTTGCCATTGTCCGTTCGGCAGCACCTTTCTCACGATGCCAGTGTTACTCTAAGATCAGGTGGTCAACTCGTATTTGACTTATATGGCAAATCCATAAAAGAAACAGGTGCAATGAAGACCACCAACCAACTCTGCGTGAACTCGAACCGTGTGTTATAGAATCTTGCCAAATCAGACATTGAAATGATACTTGAGATTATAAAACTTGTCAAAATATTGGAACGTGGTTTACTCATCAGAAACATGTTCCTTTGACGGCCACCAGCCAACTAACTGCCTTATATCCGAACAGCATGTTACAGAATCTTATCGAATCGGACATATTCTAATTGAAATGATTCACATAAACGCATACACTCTGACAAAAGTTGTTTGGTTTGCTCATTTAGTCCTAGATGGCCATCAACCAAATCTACGTGAACCTGAACCGCGAAATTAATGTTAATATTCAGTTCACCATTGTCTACCAAATTTCTCACGCAACCGGTGTTACTCTTGACCAAGGATCATGTGACCAACTTATCAGAAAACAGATGCGTTGACGACCACCGACAAATTTTACATAGACCGCAAAGTGTAGATCTAAAATCTTACCGAATCCAACATTATCTTAACTGAAACGATACCTGATTTAATACCTGATCTAACATCTTGTCAAAAATATTGAAAATTGTGTTTTTCACATTTAGGCAAGATACATTTCTAGATGGACATGGATATGTAATCATTAAAACAGACATAATTTACATTTGAAACAAGCAGGCCGTCTTGAACAAATGCACATTGTGTCCGTAAAAGGCTGGTCCTACATCGCTCACCTGAGTTTATTATGAGTAATTTTTTACTTTCAATTTGACTTTGGTATGACCAAAACATCAGTTCAAGAAAGCTGGAGTTTGCAGCATCAGATGTCTATTTCGCTAAATAGCTACATGTTCAAACACCACAGAGAGTATATCGAATCAAGAGCATATTAGACTCATAAGCTACTTGATCAAATTGAATGGTGTGAGTGAATTTAATGTATGTACACCTTTCCTTGTTTTGTGCGTGATCATTGCTGGTCATCATTACTGACAACAACCTAAAATAACATTGGTCCGAAAGACGCTGATCTTACAGCTATGGCCGGTATAAGTACATCGAAAAACTAAGAGTGCTGTATTAATATACACTGAACAAAAATGAAAAAAGCTACACATTATTTTATTAGATATTCTTACATGGGTAATTGTCCCAGATTTCATTTTATTGCAAAACATTTTATCACACATTCGTATTTCATTCTTTAGCTATAGCTTGCGCTTTTATTAGTTAAATGGACACAAGCATATTAAGACGTTCAAGTAAGCGTAAAAAATAATAATTATAAATAAATAAATGCTAATATTTCAACATTTGTTGATTGAGGACCATGTGTTATATTAGACTGGTATATTTTGCCATATATGTTATCTTTTTTTTCTGTTTATAATAATATTATTAAGTTTTGCAATCAGACATTTAAGTTTAGCTTTGTACATTTTGTTCAGTATATACAGCTGCGTATCTCTGCAATATTTAGATATAAATTGACAACTCTTCTTATTTGTGAACAATTGTCACTGGCAAGAAATGGACAATTTGGGAAATTTGTAAAGTTTGTTCACAAAGTTTGTACAGAAACAAGAACAGCCAATTTTCAGTTGACAAGCTTACATAATTTCGAATTTGTCAACTGATTTCATCTTTTTATGTAAAAACTTAGTTTCAAAAAGGTGTTTTTGATTTTATATGGATCAAGGTCAGCCAATGGCCATCAACCTTAAAACGATAAAACACATGGACCCGAATAATGGACATCGAAAGTATTTCCATTACGTCGGAAACTCAATAGACGTTCGTGTATTTTCGTGTTTACAAGAAAACATATGCTACTTCTCATGTATGCATATCTTGAATGCTACATGTTTTATATGTATTTTTGCAAAAAAAAAAAAACACTACACTGTTATTCACGCCATTATAAATGTAAATATGTGTATATCCTCATGGGCTTTTCAGTCTACTGGAATTTTGAATAAATATAATTTTCTTCTGCTTCTTCGTCTTCTTCTTCCTCTTCTGGTCAACATCTTTCATGATTTTGGTGTCATTTTTCCATGCATGCGTATTAAAGCTACACATTTTTAAACAATATGTGAGATTTATTTTGAAAATTTTTGGACAACGTCACTATTGACGTCAATGGGAAAGTGGCTTTTTCAAAATTTCCTCAAAATTAAGATGCTGTTTATAAGACATGCAATGTCGAAACTTCAGCAAATAGCCTTGCTTATTTATTTATTTATTTATTTATTTATTTATTTAACCTTCAACTGACACCAAAGTCATGAAAATTGTCGACGAGAAGTCACATGATATTTTTTTTGTAAACATGAAATTACACGTAATTCTAACACGACTTAATTGTTTTTCCCATTGAACATGGAAACGTCACCGTGTGCAAATTAACAATAATTCACCGTAAACAAAATAACGCGCTTAAGGTGGCGTTTTTGTGACGTTGCACATAAACAATCATGTCCGCCGAGAATGAGTCCACTTGAAAACATGTTAAAATGTAAGCATTTATTTATTAGTCGTGTTAGAATCGAAATAATTTTACTTTACGGTGACTTATTTTTGATTAACGCGTGATGTTGTCGGGCAGATGCATATTTAATTCACTCCGGCTGCGCCGTCGTGAATTTAAAATACATCGCAATCTGCCCTCCAACAACCCGCGTTAATCACGATAATTCACCGTAAAGTAAAGATTGAGGACCATATGTTATATTAGACTGGTATATTTTGCCATATATGTTATCTTTTTTTCTGTTTATAATAATATTATTAAGTTTTGCAATCAGACATTTAAGTTTAGCTTTGTACATTTTGTTCAGTATATACAGCTGCGTATCTCTGCAATATTTAGATATAAATTGACAACTCTTCTTATTTGTGAACAATTGTCACTGGCAAGAAATGGACAATTTGGGAAATTTGTAAAGTTTGTTCACAAAGTTTGTACAGAAACAAGAACAGCCAATTTTCAGTTGACAAGCTTACATAATTTCGAATTTGTCAACTGATTTCATCTTTTTATGTAAAAACTTAGTTTCAAAAAGGTGTTTTTGATTTTATATGGATCAAGGTCAGCCAATGGCCATCAACCTTAAAACGATAAAACAGATGGACCCGAATAATGGACATCGAAAGTATTTCCATTACGTCGGAAACTCAATAGACGTTCGTGTATTTTCGTGTTTACAAGAAAACATATGCTACTTCTCATGTATGCATATCTTGAATGCTACATGTTTTATATGTATTTTTGCAAAAAAAAAAAAACACTACACTGTTATTCACGCCATTATAAATGTAAATATGTGTATATCCTCATGGGCTTTTCAGTCTACTGGAATTTTGAATAAATATAATTTTCTTCTGCTTCTTCGTCTTCTTCTTCCTCTTCTGGTCAACATCTTTCATGATTTTGGTGTCATTTTTCCATGCATGCGTATTAAAGCTACACATTTTTAAACAATATGTGAGATTTATTTTGAAAATTTTTGGACAACGTCACTATTGACGTCAATGGGAAAGTGGCTTTTTCAAAATTTCCTCAAAATTAAGATGCTGTTTATAAGACATGCAATGTCGAAACTTCAGCAAATAGCCTTGCTTATTTATTTATTTATTTATTTATTTAACCTTCAACTGACACCAAAGTCATGAAAATTGTCGACGAGAAGTCACATGATATTTTTTTTGTAAACATGAAATTACACGTAATTCTAACACGACTTAATTGTTTTTCCCATTGAACATGGAAACGTCACCGTGTGCAAATTAACAATAATTCACCGTAAACAAAATAACGCGCTTAAGGTGGCGTTTTTGTGACGTTGCACATAAACAATCATGTCCGCCGAGAATGAGTCCACTTGAAAACATGTTAAAATGTAAGCATTTATTTATTAGTCGTGTTAGAATCGAAATAATTTTACTTTACGGTGACTTATTTTTGATTAACGCGTGATGTTGTCGGGCAGATGCATATTTAATTCACTCCGGCTGCGCCGTCGTGAATTTAAAATACATCGCAATCTGCCCTCCAACAACCCGCGTTAATCACGATAATTCACCGTAAAGTAAAATTATTTCTTAAGTATATTTAGTTTCCAATGCATTTGATCCATCTTTAGAGAAGGTTTGAGACATTTAACGTGCGTAGCGACAATTGGATGTGGGTTAGGTGACCCAGGTCTCGCAAATGAAGCAGCTGTTCCCTCTAGCGATGGAGACCAACGTAACTGGCGGCCAAGCAATTGCAGAGGAGGCGAGTCTTGCGAGAGTACGGATGGACCACGAAGCTGCTAGTATAAGCTCGCATTGTGGGGATTGCGGCTCATATGATGAACAGACTTACATTCCTGACCATTTTCTGTTCATGGGTGTGTATACATACTGAAGTACGAGTTTTAAAGCATCAGTCAAAATTATAACACAAAGTTGATATATGTAGGGTGATGTATGATTTCTTTAATATAAAATAGATTCCAAAAGAAACGATGGAATAAAATTAAAATAAAATGCAGTCCAAACAATCACGCATGTATCAGTGTGCTCAGAAAATAGTATTCCACATATTCTCAACAATTATTTATGAATATATACATAACAATAACAACAATGACTTTATGTTGACAGCAAATGGCCCTAAAGTACTGAAAGTGTATGTACTTATTTTATAGTTAAGATTTAGCGTACAAAACTAAGTGTAGTTCCAATATCACGAGTATGACACTATATGGAGGGCAATGCCAGCTAACTAATACAAAGCATTTTTCCCCTTATTCATTGTATTCTAGGCACTATGAATGTTTTTGTCTAAAATTCATCCCCAGATGCCAACAATAAAAATGTATCAATAGCGGGTCGTACACAATTTTCCCTCTCAGCTTTTGGCTTAGAGCACAATGGTGTATCTTTGACTACGCCGTATAATTTCCGGACGAGTTGCATTCGCGAAATAGACTCTTTTTCAAAGAACCGATCATTTGAATGTCGTGACAGGGTCCAAGTCAGTCGATTCCCCAAACATGGCGAATACTGTAACACGCCGTGTATTTTATGCAAAAAGATACGATCATGTCGCTAATGAACAAAACTACTGGCCATTAAACATATCCAGCATGTGAATTCAAACGGGCAATCCCAGAAGAGTTGACAATGTACCAAACATCTCTTGCCAATCACAATTCTACACTTAGAGACCTAAACTCATCAATTGTCGTTATAATTCCAGTAAGATAGGTACATAAAAATAATCGGGGGGAAAAAGAATCCCTGTATCCGCCTATACATTTATCCAAGATAGAATAGAGAAAAATATCCATGCTTAGATACGTGGTATATATCAAAGAATTGAAAACTTAAAGACTGTATATCTGAAACTTCAAAGAACAAAATCATTTTAATTCTCAGAAAATCTACAAAGTCGCACAGATTCCGAGAGACTAACTGTCACGCAAACGAGCTACATTTAAATACTACAGCCAGCTTTAGATAAAATATCTAAAATAATGGTATAAAAAGATATTTTCATAAATACCGGTTTTATCTTGTCAGGAACCGTGGCTATCTCAAGAAATCCCTACTTGTACACCCAAGCAATGTCTGATAAGAACCGAGAAATGTGTGATTTGCTGCATTCTCCTAAAAGATAGCAAGTCCAGGGAAACTGGGAAAAACGTGTATTTCGTACATAGAATTTTATTATTTTTACGCTCTTCACGACTATATTGCATATTGCTTGTATTAATTAGTAGTATTTAAGCAGTACAAATGTTACTAGTACGATCATTAAATGAGTTCATGAAAAATAAACAAAAGTTATTATTCTATTATTATTAGAGTTTCAAGCTTAGCCACCACTTTGTTATCATGAACGAATTAGAGTTCTTAGGAATGAAGCAATCAGAGATCCCTGCTTATCAAGACTTTGCACTTGTCCAATTTTCTGAAGCCAGAATGCGATTATTAAATGAAAAGCTTAGTTCTCGATCGGCAAGAAAATATGTTTATCGGCGCTGTAATTATGCTAAAATCTCCTGATCAGAGGGTAATTCATCATCTAGATACAATCTTCGAAAATATTCAGTCTCTGTCGTTTTAAAACTCAGAACCGCCATTAAACGACGTTCAGAGAATAGGAAATGCATTTCTGTACAATAAACTAGGCTGAGAGTCAGTTTATATTTTATTAAAAACCGCTACAAAAGTCACGTGGCTTAGATGACGTAGATGATAGCATGGCGGACGAAAACGACTATGTCAATGTTATTCACGACTTATTGACATGTAGTCAGACAGTTATAGAAATAGATCGAACATACATCAAATGTTATCATAAACGATGTTCGTCAGAGATGTTATTCTACGCCGAAGATCGTCTAGCAAGGGCATTTGCTGCGATAGTCATTTGTCTTGTATACCCTTCAACTCTAAGAAGGTACAAGTAGGCAATGATCAGGAAATGGCGCAATCAGAAAGGAATTCCCACTCAATAAACCGAGGGTCGGGAAAACACTAAAATGACACTTAGGTACTTATCCCAAGAAAACATATCGTAAGCCGAGTGAGCAGCTATTCCCCAACAGGCGGGCACTCAGTTACCCGAACTGAGCTAAAATATGAAAACGTACATAAGGCTCAAACAGCACAAAAATTCGCCTCCAAAACACAAAACAATTAGAGCCACAACAAACGTATCGCCTTGGAATGGTCATTAATACAAAATTACTGGGGGGGGGGGGGTTAAACCGATTTCTCAGGCGCCTAACCTCACCCTCATGTTCTACAGTGGTTCACAACATTTAGTTAGTTGTTCGGTCCTCGAGGTGAACCTTTGACTATCTCTAACTAGTCAATGATTTATCAAGGACAAACGAATAAATCATGATTATCATCCTGATGAGTCAAAAACGAGGACTCAACAGATTCAGTAAGCTGCCCGATGATGTAGATCCCTAGCCGCCGAATAACTTACTGAAACCCGGAGCAAAAGACAAACACCAGTTGAACCCCGGTGGACCAAGCAACAGACAAGACGCTCCGGCCCCAACCAACTAAAATGAATAACTTTATGTCGGGGCCATCATAGAGTCTGACGACCGACCCGACGGCGTGCAATTAAAGAAGGCAGCGTGGTTATCAACCATGATTGGGTTAAAAACTAAGCATACAGACTGTCGCATAACATTTAAGTTATAACCAATACGTCTGTAAAGTGTTATGGTTTTTCTGAACTGCAAATAAAAATCATTCCTTCCTATAAGTTTCTTAAATTTGTAAACCAAGTAACCATAAAATTCTGGTTTCAAAAGGTCCTAACGTAAAAAAAAGTACAAGTAGGCAAAGATCAGGAAAAGGCGCAATCAGAAAAAGACTCCCACTCCAAAAACCAAGATTGGAAAAGAAAAAAAAACCAACAATCAGGTACTTATACCATGAAAACATTTAGTAAGCCGAATGAGCAACTATTTTCCCCATAGGTGGCCACTCAGTTACCTTAACTTAACTAAAAATATGCAAACATACATAAGGCGCCAACAGCACAAAAATATTTTAAACACCAAGACATAAAACAAAAAGAACCACCACAGAAGTATCGACTTGGAACGATCAGTAACACAAAGTTACTGGCGGGTTTAAATCGATTTTACACTGCCGTAACCTCACCCTCAGCTTCTGCAGTGGTTCATAACATTAGCGTCTTTAGCCAAACATTAAATTTGGAAATCAACTCATAGTGTCTGCGATAAAATTTAGAAAATGTTTTTCAAAATTTATGATACCGATAGCCCTGCTGGAGAAGTTTGGCTGTTAAACATTTATTTCGCGCGTTGAAGTCCGCTACATGATTGCAGACTCTAGAGAACCTAACAAGTTGCGAAATGTATACACCGTACGAAGCACGGCGAGCAACGTCACCATCCAAAAACGGAAAATTCAAAGTCATCGCGTTTATCATAAATTTTAGAAGAAACAAATCCATTTGCAATAGAAAGATGTAAATCCAAAAAGGGAGCTTCGGTATCTGCGGCGTTGGTTTTATTCAACTGTAATTCAGGTGGATAAATTTGAGAGCCTGTTTACATGAACAGTCTTGACATACATGCCTAAGACCTTCCATGCGTTTTTCTTGTTTGCATAGTATGTTTTTGTCATAAAGGTCTCTGTTTCTCAGTCAGTGTTTAGAATCATATTGTGATCAAATATGGAAGATGTACATAAGCAGGAGCCTATGTAACAATGTAACAGTAACAATGTCACCGATGGAAAACATAGGAACCGCAATGCAAATGCGCTCATGGCATGTGGGGAATTTAAACTCCTGCTAACAGCTAAGGTCATAAGGAAACGGGACTTTGGTACCCGAAAGAACCGACCATTGCTTTACAAGGTGAGTGGCTTTCCTACTACACAACGGAAGTTTCCTAACAAATATTGGTGTTGTTATTTCTTTGTATTTTACTATTCGGTTTTACACTAATAGTCAAGTTTTGAAGAAATTTAGCAATGTGGTACCATATCTGTATATCGTGGAATTCTCTATCCGCAGCGTGCTCGCAGGGTAAGTAAAGGTCCGGATTTCGAGTCCCGGTCCAGCTACCTTCTTTTCTCCGTCCTCTGGCATTTGACCATTACAAATACCCTGCTGGTACTGTGAAAGACTAATTTATAATAATCTTGCCGGATCAAGATCTGTCTTGAGGTCGGATCTTCGAAGTTGGCACGGACATACTGAGTTGGAAGTAAACGAAAAGCAAAATGCTGTGTTCTAAGTGAACGACCTTTAATAGTTTAATCGCATACTGTTTGGTTTGTTCAACGCCCCGATGACTTTTCAATGTTTGATGGAAGAATGCATGGGTGAAAGGAATATGAGAGATTGCATCATTTATTTATTTTCAGCCCGTTATATCTAGAGCTCAAAAAGTAGTTTTTTTTTAAATATCTGAACTCAATAAGCATCGGTTCACAATAAGGTCAGATGTGGGGATAGGATTGAAAGAAGAAATGTTCTTTCATTAAAAAAAACGTAAGATGTTTGTCGCAAACTTGTAAATGAAAAGTAATCGGCCACAATTTTGAAAGACAATATGGTTTATGTTTTTCTTCAACGTGTTCCAACTGAGCAGACGTGTTTTAGGAGAAATTGCTAAACATATAGGCGACTCTGAGTAAGTAACACAGCCAATGATGAAAAGAGCAGGTTCTACGAGTAAAGACGTCCATAATGTAAGATTGCATAAAGCATGAAAGAATAATAAAACTTATGATTAAATTAATATGAAAATACCATTGAACACCATAACACAGAGTCAAATGGACGAAATGTCTTTGCTCTAGTATGTCGCCCAGTCAGTTTCTCTTTGAACAATTCTCTCCAGCATACTCAATTCATGCTTCTGCAGCACAACCACTTGTTGCAATCATTAGGAGCACATTGTTACCACATTTCTTGCAAGTTTTTCTTTAATTATGCTGATAGCTGTTACATACCACATGAAGGTATTTTACGCACATACCAAACGTAGCTGCATCGTTTGAAACTACTTGTGTCTTCAGAATTTACAGTGCTGAAACAGTTTTTAAAGAATTAAACATATAGAAACAATAAGATTGCTATCAGAAAGATATGTAGGGTAGATTACCAGAAGGTTGTTCACAAGAAATGCATTAAATGCTTAATGGTAAATACCAAAAATATTTTTCGTGATTTAAGGAGGAAACGTCTTGTTTTCGCGTGTGAATTTATAAATGAAACCATAGTGTGCATAGATTGCACACGTTATGTTCATAATTGGCGGGAAAATGCTTGCGTTGCTCAATGGCGGGAAACCTGGAATTTTGTCGACATAAAAAATCATGAAGCTTATTCAATCAAGTTTCTATTTAACCCATTTTTGACGAATGAATTTTCCCATCATTATCAATTGGGTGAGTCCACTTTCATTTTTAGGGGGGTTAGGAGTGATGATTTATTTTTTATCTCATTTTTCGATGAAATTTCTCTGTGTAAACAGAATAGCCCCAGATGGGACGCCGCGTTCTACTGTTTGCCTATGTCCCACAAAAAGGACGCCAAGCTTATATGATTTACTTTTATATTGTCATTAATATAAGAAAACCACACGCTAAATATTTTGATCAGAACGCACGTACGAGCCTAAAACACCACTTGCCTAAATCAGTGACAACATCAAGCTAGAGAATCTCGTATGAATCTATCGTCTGGAAATTAAAGTCTTACGTCCTTGTAATCCAATATGAAAGTCTATTGTGTAGCTGAAAAGGATAATGCCCTTTTAATTCAATTCTTTATTCAGATTGCCAAATATATTTTAGCGCATCTATAAAACATTCAATACAAATTCAAAAATGCACTATCTTGACATACATGTACTTGATCGTGGGTACTGGATGACCGCAAAGCAAATGTTGAGGAATACCGATGCAGCGTCCAGAGCAGTTATACTAATATAGCATCCCTGATCTAGGCCGTGTCTACCAGCATCCATAAAACTGCGATCAGATCGGACATGCAGTACGCATGAAAAATAGATCTCGAAACACATTTACATGTAGTATGGTAAGCATATGGATGGTAATTTAAGAAGATTATGACATGTCGTAGGCGGCATCTTCAGAGTAATCACATCGTTACACATAGTATGATCTGATCTATAATGAACTAACATAGACGGAAATTCTAAATGACTTCATATCATTGGAATATATGTATAAATCATCAGAATAATAAGAATATAAACCATGATGCGATTGGCATAATTTAAGCATAGAATTTCAACACGGATGCAAGGCGGGAAGAAACAAACAAAATTGAATACATATAAATAGCAATATGACCAGCTCTTTCCCAGTCAGATTGTCATTCTAGCCAGTTTCAACTAAAGAAACAAAACTGTAATACCATCATTTAACCTACTGCAAATAAACTGCTTCAGACTTTGCTTCTGATTAATGCCACCATTTAAATGTAAGCGCTTAGTGAAAATGATCACAATAAAATACTGAAATATTCATCCCGCACCCTGTTTAGACATTTCCAAGCGATGATCGAACTGATAGTGTAAATCTGTTTGCTTCATTATCATCCTAACGTCGAGGAAAATTCCGTTATTTAGATATTTTCATCAGATTGTGTCAATTTTATCCGGACTCTAAAAGCAATATTTGCAGAGTGCTCGTGATTATTATTCTAATTATTATAGAGCTACATATAATGAAATTAAGTCTACCCGTGAGACAAAAATCTAGATGAAACATATGGAAATGAATAATGACCAGGTACCCAGAAATGAGTAATGATCAGGTACCATAACGATCAGATGTATGCTATTGCCATCGAAACTGGGAATTATTCAAATTGCAATTTTGGAACGCAAAGTTTATCGATTGGACAGCGACACCTTTCCTGCCACCTAAACCTAACTTGAAGTCTGAACTTATTAAATTTAAATATGGAAACTGTAAGTAATAGTTATAGAATGGAGGAGAGGTCAATACGAAAATTATAGACCCGGCACGTGAACTTAAAGCCGACCGAGCGCAGCGAGGGAGGCTTTAAGTTCACGTGTCGGGTCTATAATTTTCGTATTGACCGATACCGACATTCTATAACTGACTTATATACCGGCTCCTTTGTTTCGTTATAATAATTGCTGTTAATATTTAGACATCAAGCCGTTTAGCCTATTCCTGCGCAGCACATTTAGCCCAATTATATTCCGCTTAAGTTTCTTTTCTCGTGACATGGCATAGTGGCTAAACTATCCCACGGACATAACGAGGAAACTAACGTACGGTGAACGATATTTACATTTCCTCGTGCATTCATGTACAAATAGAACCTTCGCAGTAATTTCCCTTTTAAACGTCCGTAAAACGCATTGCTTATGATTAACGCAAATAATTCAGTATCATTTAAGTATGATTTTGCATAACTGCATAATTTGCGTAAATTGGTGAGATAGTGTACTGGATCTGTTATGGGCTAATCTCCTTGCTTTAATGACAGAGGACCATTATTATGCCCGGCTGTTTTGGGGGGAAACAGCTGGTCAAAAATAACTGTGAAGTTCGTTCCTACTGCCAGGCTTTTCATTCACATCACACTAACCCTAACCTTCTACTAACATTGAAACCAGGGAGCAAGAGCCATTTTCACACAGATATATGTTTCACAGAGATATATGCGACGATTCGCTTTGATATAACGTTTTGGGGAATTGTGAAATAATGAAACTTTTTTTTTCTTAACATCTAAAAGGATTTCAAACACTCTATAAGAAAGAATTGTATTAAACGTTAGAAAGAATTCAAACAACGATTTGCTAGAAAAGCTTCCAATCAGTCTGGACGGCATTTAATGACTTTGAACACAGCGAAAATATTCTTTTTGTGGTGCATCTGACCCATCACGTAATACCCTTTAGTTGAGTTTAATATAAAAGTCACCCGCCTAATATTAGCAACCGGTTGATAAGTTTCCCTCCGGATATTATACACCGGTGTATAATAAACGGCGGGAAACTTATACACCTCCCGCCAAAACGTCCTTTGTTAAGTAGGTGTATATGTTAGTTAGAGACCTGCTCGAAACAAAGGAGCCAGTATATAACTGTCAAATCAATACTTATTGACCACAAAAGAACACTTACAGGTCGCGGACATAAACACGACAGTGACGTCAGAAATTTACCGTTAGAAATATGAATTAAATAAATACATTTGACCAATAGGAACAGACACGCCATTCAGATGTCTAACGGTAAATTTCTAACGTCACTGTCATGTTTATGTAATATTGTGCTATGAATAGATATGCAAATTTCAAATTCGGTAGTTTGTAAAATTAGTAAGTTGTGCATATCTTGCACAGTAAACCACCCTTGGTGGATGAGCATGCCTTTCAACTGACGGTGTTTAGTTGTGGTAAGTTCGGCTCAGGTTACATTGGTGGCATCGGTGGGATAATGACAACTGCCAGACCGCAGTTGCCTTACCCATTTATCTACTGCACTGCATCACCCTCATTACTGAGTATTATGCCCATGTGCTGCAGTTCCCAGGCCGAGTCTTCTTGGAGGGGGAAGTAGTGTAACGGCGTGGAATGCTTTAAATGAGTGCTTGGATGGGGTATAATGATTAATGAATAATGGCCAAAATTTTTTAATGAGAGTGAATAAAGAGCTAAGAAGATAATGATTAGTGAATAATGATGTCCTAAAATATAATGAATAAATGTCCCTTTTTAATGAATAGCAGAATAATATAATGAATAGTGAATAAGACGATTTTAAAGAATAATGAATATAATAAAAAAAATTGGCACTAGCATTGTCTTAAATGGCCCCCAGACCCAATTAACTCCAATGTTGTATATTACAAAGAACTATTGAATGTTGGAAAGGACAATATGTCTCTTGGTTAGAGGAAGCCTTGGGTATGTTGGGGCTTGCAACATGGATTAATTGAAAAAGAAATAAGTCATATGAAGGGAACGAAAAATGATTTAAATCGGTCTGAGCTGTTACTGAGCCAGATATTATTTCACTGTTTTGTTTGGCAATGTATTTAAATGTGATTCTGTCTTCGTGCAGGACACATAATCCCAGATTTTCCTTAGAACTAAAGCAACATGTTCTTGAGATAATATCTGATTATGTTATGCTTTTTATGGCCTTTTCATTTTCCTTACTCAGCGCTTCGTACTTTAATAAATGCACAGCGCAATCAGTGTTTAGGGTACTATTCAAAATGCTTCCCTGACCTTTTCATTGAGCAAAAATTTCATTTTTTCTCGCTGGCTTCACTCGCTTCAGACGACAATTGGAAAAGGGTCTGTACAGTCAGGCACAAGCACATATACTAGGAGTATTATGCCCATGTGCTGCAGTTCCCAGGCCGAGTCTTCTTGGAGGGGGAAGTAGTGTAACGGCGTGGAATGCTATAAATGAGTGCCTGGATGGGGTATAATGAATAATGGCCAAAAATTTTAATGAGAGTGAATAAAGAGCTAAGAAGATAATGATTATTGAATAATGATGTCCTAAAATATAATGAATAAATGTCCCTTTTTAATGAATAGCAGAATAATATAATGAATAGTGAATAAGACGGTTTTAAAGAATAATGAATATAATAAAAATTTGGCACTAGCATTGTCTTAAATGGCCCCCAGACCCAATTAACTCCAATGTTGTATATTACAAAGAATTATTGAATGTTGGAAAGGACAATATGTCTCTTGGTTAGAGGAAGCCTTGGGTATGTTGGGGCTTGCAACATGGACTAATTGAAAAAGAAATAAGTCATATGAAGGGAACGAAAAATGATTTAAATCGGTCTGAGCTGTTACTGAGCCAGATATTATTTCACTGCTTTGTTTGGCAATGTATTTAAATGTGATTCTGTCTTCGTGCAGGACACATAATCCCAGATTTTCCTTAGAACTAAAGCAACATGTTCTTGAGCTAATTTCTGATTATGTTATGCTTTTATGGCCTTTTCATTTTTCCTTACTCAGCGCTTCGTACTTTAGTAAATTCACAGCGCAATCAGTGTTTAGGGTACTATTCAAAATGCTTCATTTTTTCTCGCTGGCTTCACTCGCTTCAGACGACAATTGGAAAAGGGTCTGTACAGTCAGGCACAAGCACATATACTAGGATCCAAGGACATTATGTATGTTTCTGTAGTCACTTTTTGTGGGCGAACATCATGTTTGGTTTTTCATCCCTCGTTCAGTATTTGAAAACAAGATAAAACATCATAGTGTCTTTTGCAATCAGACACAAGCACTAAGAAGTTTATTGTGAATATGTCTATGGCAATTTATATGGGGCTATATCATGTTTTAAAAGAATAAAAGGTGTTTTGCAGTCAGGCACAAGCACACATCCTTACAACTAGTATACTAAGAAACAAAATATCTCTTCACTTTTTCCAGTTACAGTTATTAAATGAAGGACTCGGTGTAAAACTTAGTGATTTTTCAGTATTGAAGGTAGAAGGTTATACACCCCCACAAATGGAAAAAGGGTTAACTAGCAATTCAATTGCTCTGGAATCTGTATTTCAGAAAGTTCCTACGAGGCATTGTGGTCTAGCATAGTATTAGTATGTATGCACATCTCAAGATGTAAACATTACAATTTGCACCATGTAGTCTACAATGGTCATAGAATCAGCCCTTGTGGCCTGTGTTGAGGGATACCTCGTCCTGAGGTGGGGACCAAGTATATAAAAACACCCCTTTGCTAATAAAAACAAGAGGACCAATGGTCCTGTAAACGCTCACCTGAGAACTGGGATATGCAACCTAAGCTGACCTTGCCGTAAAATAGGCCATCCCAGGGTCATGATTTATACAAACTTTGTAGAGCTATATTCATTGATGCTTCAGGCCAACTTTCAAAATCGAAGGCCTTCTGGTTCTGAAGAAGAAGATTTATAATGGTTTTTGCTATTTATAGCCATGGCGGCCATCTTGGTCATGTGACCTTGACTATTTATATCAACTATCATTCCCCCATCCTAAGGATACTTCATATAAAATTTGGCTTTGATTGGTTGAGCGTTTACTGAGAAAATTAAGTTTAACA
The DNA here is from genome assembly GCA_964017185.1 of Rugalucina vietnamica. Taxonomy (NCBI): domain Eukaryota; kingdom Metazoa; phylum Mollusca; class Bivalvia; order Lucinida; family Lucinidae; genus Rugalucina; species Rugalucina vietnamica. Next base: position 7,839,039 of record OZ024875.1, read on the forward strand.
TTAAATTTGACCTGCCCCTGGGGTCCTTGTTTTCAGAATCATAAATATTCAGTCCATTTGCCCATTTCCATAAAGTTTTTCCCGTCAAATGGCTTTTTGACAATTTTCCCCATTCAAATGCATGAGCGACCTATGTTGACCTTGCCGTAAAATAGGTCAAGGTCATCCCAGGGTCATGATTGATATAAACTTTGTAGAGCTCATCCCCCTAATGCTTATGCCAGGTTTCAAAATCATAGGCCTTCTGGTTCTGGAGAAGAAGATTTTTAAAGGTTTTTGCTATTTATAGCCATGGCGGCCATCTTGGTCATGTGACCTTGACTATATATATTAACTTTCATTCCCCCATCCTAAGGATACTACATATAAAATTTGGCTTTGATTGTTTGAGCGGTTACTGAATAAATTAATTTTAACATTTGATTTGTAAATGACCTTTGGCCAAGGTCAAGAAATGACCTTGACCTTTAATACTCACATCACTTCATTAGCTCAACATGTTGTCTTTATCTACCAAGTTTCAGGTCACAGGCTACAAAACTTCCTGAAAAATTCAATGTTTTCACTTTTTTCAATTGAAAAGCCTATGTAACCAAAATTGACCTTGCCGTAAAATAGGTCAAGGTCAACCCAAGGTTATTATTTATATATAACTATGATGGGCCAAAGTCCCGAATGCTACATACCAAGTTTCGTTGAAATCGGTCCACCGGTTCTAGAGAAGAAGATTTTTTATGGTTTTTACCATATATGGGCATGGCGGTCATCTTGGCCATGTGACCTGGATCATTTATATTAACTTTCGTTCCTTCCTAAGGATGCTCCAAATGAAGTTTGGCTTTGATTGGCCCAGTAGTTTCAGAGGAGAAGATCTTTGAAATTGTGGACGGACGACGACTGACGACGGACGACGGACGGACGCCGGAGCATCGCCATCCTATAAGCTCACCTTGTGAGCCTTCGGCTCAGGTGAGCTAAAAAGCGGAGTGAATAAGGCGTATAGTAGTAGCCAACTATTCACGAACTAGTCTCCAGTTGTCGCATCCCAGTGAAATAGGGGCTTAACTGAAAGGACTATAAATTGAGGAGAATTATTGTTAATCATTAAGTTCATTATTATTATTATTATTATTTCTCATTGTACGTGTACTATAAGGCCACAATACTGTGGCACTATGGGGCTTTGAAAATAATGACAGACACTTTATAATATGGTTCATAATAATATCTCTCTTTTCAAGATGGCAGCCAATAAGGTCGTCAGTAAATTATGGATAATCATTTTTCAGTACCTACGACATCCAGCTGACCTCAAACGAAATTATTTACAAGCTGAATATAACATAATAAGTATTGATTCAACTGGAAATCACATAAAATATGTTGTCTCATAAGCCCTTTTTTCAGCAGATATTCTTGCAATACGACAACGCCTTGTATTCCAGAAATGCACTGGATAACATAAAATGATTAAGTGTGAATTCTTTTGTATCCATCGATGCTAAATACCCGCGGATCTACCCAACTACCCAAAACAAGTAAAGACAACAAAAACGTTTTGAATTGAAAAAAAGGGAAAAAAAACGTTACTCGAATTTGATTTGATATCATTTAATCAAGAAAACATATCCGTGTAATGTATACCCCCTTGAACCCCACTATTATATAGCAAAATCGGGGTATGCAGGGGTATACCTAATTTCCTTGTTTTTGCTCCAAAACATAGATTGTGGGTACTTAAGTATCGAGGCGGTTCTAACATGTACCCACAATCAATGTTTTGAGCAAAAATAAGAAAAATATCAAAATTTTTAGCTAAACAATTTTCAATTTTTAAAGCTCAAAAAATCTCTGTTGATTGCATGGGTAAGTTTTCGTAATGTGATATCATTTAATCAAGATCAAAGCGTGATCTGATGGCTATGCTTATCAGCTTTACGTACGCTTCTGATTGTAAAACCATTGTTGAAGATGTTTTTACATCATTTTGAGTGGATTTCCAGAAGAGATGTAATCCTACATCTTATCGCCCATCTATACTTATTCAAGAGGAACGATAAGGCCAAATACGACCTTCTAATTTGTTCCTTTGGGAAGATCTAGTTATGAAGAAGTGAGATGACAGGTTTTGATCTAAATGATTAATATCATTTAATTTACCATTCTTGTGTTTGATACAAATTAATTACTTTTTTCTCGCTGTCTGCATAGCTCATCAGAGCGATCTTAACATATTTTTGACTAATGATAGTGCCATACGTGTTTACCGAATGCTTCTTACTCTGCACGGTTTTCGCATTACGAAAACTTGCCCATGAAATATACTGATAATTTTTCCAGCATTAAAAATTTAATGGGGAAAATTGATTTTTCCCCAATATTTATGCTCAAAACATTGATTGCGGGTACACGTTAGTACCTACAATCTATGTTTACCTAATCTTTGCCTACTTGTACCTTTTTACCCCTGTATATCCAAGTTTTACAACATAAAGTGGGGAATATATTATATGGATATGTTATCCTGATGGGAGAGTTTAAGACAATGTGGAAAAGATAAAATACTACTCCTGGAATGCCCATTTCATTTCTACACTACAGGACTTACGTTTTATCAGTTACTAGACTCTAATAAAAACTACAACATGAAGTATAGGGAAAATTCTGCCCACCTTTTCAAACTCTTGGCGTATGTATCTATGTTAACTCATTTAAGCCTGGCGTCCCTTTTATGGGACAGAACGCGGCGTCCCATCTGGGGCTACTCTGTTTGCTTAAAGAATTTTCATCGAAAAACTGAATAAAATTTAAAAATCACACCTAATGCCCCTAAGAATGAAGTGGACTCACCCAAATGATAATGATGGGAAAATCCATTCGTCAAATATGGGTTAATTTCGAAAATGTGAAATCAAACTATTGTGATAGCGTTACAGCACTGCTCGGCTGCAGTAGGGTTACCCATTATAATTATACAATTGTTGCCCTTGAGTGAGGGTGACATGGCGATTTGTTCACCCGAGGCAGGTAATATTGCCCGAGGGCGAGGGTGACATGACAATTTGTTCACCCGAGGCAGGTAATATTGCCCGAGGGCGAAGCCCGAGGGCAATATAACCTGTTGAGGGTGAACAAATCGTCATGTCACCCTCACTCATGGGCAACAATTTTTTTTTTATCATACCGAACCACTTTTGTAACAAATTAGCGACGTGCCACATTACAAACGCATGTCACTACAAGTGCAACTGCACATTTAGGCGAATATGACGTCAGAGGGTAATATGTTCATGCGATATGACAGAACAGCACCCTCCACGTGCACTGTAAACCAACGCATGTGACTACAAATGCAGCTGCACGTTTTAGGCAGATATGACCCCAAGTTGACAAAACAGCACCCCCGCGTGACCTGCTCTGTACCAATCCAAATCCACACTCAGTCAATGAATATTAATGCGGTATAATAAAGTACACGGTTTGTTCTCAGTATTTCTTTTGACCTTCGCATATTGCGATAGAATTTACATTATATACATGCTCATCTCTATCAGTGCAACTCGTCATGTTTTCCCTTTTGAACTTGTAAGTCATCATTTTTCAGTTATGTCTGCATATTTACCAAATGAGCCGCATCGTGAGAAAACCGGATTTTTGCCTATGCGAAAACAAAGGCGCAGATCAGCTTCGCGGTAACCGCGAAGCTGATCAGCGCCTTTGTTTTCGCTACTCGGATAGTGCAATTCCTCTTCTACTTAAATCCGAAATTTCAAGCTTCTAGCTCTTTTCTGAGCTTGTACAGGCCGGTTTGTGTCGGACCTGGTCGGAAACCCCGAAGACCGGTTTTCTCGCGTCGCGGCTCAAATTTTATTGGTAGTTATTCTGCCTTGTTCGTGGACACAAGCCGACGCCAGTGAGGTTCGAACACCCAGCATTCGATCTGGTAAACATGTCCGTGAAATGTGTATCCCCTTAAACCCCACTTTTAAATTGTAAAATTGGGGTATGCAATTGTATGTACAATCTATATTTGTGCAAAATTAAGAAAAAAAAAAAATAATAATATCAATTTTTTCCTCTTAAAACTTTCAATTTTTACAGCTCTAAAAATTGCTGTAAATTGCATTTTCATAATGTATATAATGCGACCCGGAGACCGACACACTAAGCATCTAGTCACCGCGTTCTTCGTATACGTGTGTTAGCCCAATAGATTTGGTGGAACGGTAAAAACTGAAGATGAATAATATTTTAGACTTTCCGGGTGGGATAAAGGAAACTATTCTGAGTTAACAGAGAATAATAGAACAAAAAATAGTGCAAAATTATCAATTCCTTTATCAAACTTAGATATCAAACTTCTGTAAAGATGTACATATAAATAAGAATTTAATCGACTTAACATAAACCATTTCGAAAATACATCTCGCGAGCCGACGTTTGGTCTACCAAAACAAGATAAAGATTCCATAAAAAACAAATTCTGAACAACCAAGAGCAATAATTCAAGCCAAATAATGTATACATATTGCATGAATGATGACATAATATCGTTAAATTTTGGGAGATGGCAGATGATAGCGATATATCGTGAAATATATCGTAATGTGAGACTTATTTCAATCTCATAGGCGTTCTGACAGGCTCGCGAACTCCATCAAGCCACAACAAATAAAATGTCAGATTACGTCGATTCGAAAAATTGCGGTTTGTAGCAACAGAAACATTTCTACTGTAATTTAAATGTTTTTTTCTTTTTCTGGGTTTTTTTTTTTTTTTTTTTTTTTTTTTTTTTTTTTTTTTTTTTTTTTTTTTTGATTGAACCTATAGGCTCACAATGTGTGCGTAAAATGTATTATTGTATATTCCATCGTCATCGTCGTTGTTGTCCACAATGTTAAATCATCTTCTCATCTGAGATCCCTGAGCCAATCAAAGCCTAACTTCATCTGGGTCATCTTTAGGAAGGAAGGGTAAATCAAAGTATGTGTAAATGCTCCGGGTCACGTGACCAAGATAAAAAACCTTAAAAAATCTTCTTATCATGAAACTTGGTATGTAGCATCGGTGACTCCGGTCCGTCACAGTTGACATAAATCATGACCTTGTGTTGACCTTGACCGAATTTACGGCGAGGTCAATTTTAGTCACATAGGCCTTTTTAATGGAAGCACGAGAATGCAATGGATTTTTCAGGAAATTTTGTAGCATGTGACCTGAAAGTTGGTAGATACAGCAGACAACATATTGAACTAATGGAGTTATGTGAGTATTCAAGGCCAATGTCATTTCTTGACCTTGGCAAATGGTCATTTAGATATTATTAAATGTAAAACTTCATTTTCTCAGAAACCGCTTGACCATTTTATACGTAGCATCCTTAGGAAGGGGGAACCAAAGTTTGTATAAACGACCCAGATCACGTGACCAAGATGCTCGCATGCCCATACTTGGTAAAAGCCATAAAAATCGCCTTCACTTCTCTGGAACACATGAACCGATTTCAATGAAACTTGGTAAGTAGTTTCGGGGACTCTGGCTCATCATAGATTATATAAATCATGACCTTGACTTATTTTACAGCAAGGTCACATAATTTTACATATCCTCTTCAATGGGAAAAGAAGTGGAACCATTGGATATACCAGAAAGTTTTGTAGCCTATGGCCTGAAAATTGACAGATACAGTAGATTGTGAGTATTCTAGGTCAAGTTTACTTTTTACTTTGACCAACATGACCTTAGCAAAAGGTTGATTATATATAAAAGACCAAATCTCAGGTGAGCAATAACAGGATCATTGGCCCTCTTTATTGCTTAGGACTGAATGATTGTTTGGATTCACGCTTTATGTCCTAGGCAACAGCAATGGTCATGTCGGGACGTTGCCTCAATTTTATGGGACTTTAACCCAACATTAGGATGTCATGACACTCAAAATGTGCTTCATATATATAACGACCCAACTAAGCCAATAAGGCTTTTATGTATGGATGGTTTGACCAAACCACTTTTCCTGGGCAGGCTAAGACATGAGCGGTTAACCAGTAATCAGTTGGTCGGTCAGTAGAATAGAAGCTTTGCCTGGAGGCACAAGCAGCCCATCTATTTCCCCTAGGCCCCAATGGGCGGGGGCCCATATTCACACCCGACCACCCTTGGGACTGACTGGTTTTCTTATAACAGTACCCAGTTGTAATATTGGTCGAGGCTCACTTACATGTAGGTTTTTGTTCAAACATAGTAAACTAAACTAGAAAAAGAACAAACGGCATTTTCGCTTTTGAACGGTCAGTAAATTTAAAGTACTGAGTCCAGCCGAAATAAAGTAACTGACAAATTGTTTTACACAAACTAAGCCACAAGTAAGCAGTTTGACTTCATAATCATTTGAAAAATAAAATCATATGAATTTGGGATAGTGTGTTCGTGTCATTTGCTCGAACAAGTTAGCTCATGATTTCGCTATCTAAATTGAATCATTCATCCCCCTCCTACATGTCTTTTTAGCTCACCTGAGTCGAAGGCTCACAAGGTGAGCTAATAATGGCCATGATCCGGCGTCCGTCCGTCCGTCCGTCCGTCGTCCGTCCGTCCACAATTTCAAAGATCTTCTTCTCTGAAACCGCTTGGCCGATCTACTTGAAATTTTATGTGGAGCCTCCTTGGGTAATGGCATTGTAATTTTGTTTGCGATATCTGTGTCACATGACCAAGATGGCCGCCACGCCCATATATGGTAAAAACACTTCAAAAATCTTCTTCTCCAGAACCGGTGGGCCGATTTTCATGAAACTTGGTATGTATCATTTGGGACTCCAGCCCATCATAGTTTGATAAAATGATGACCCTAGAATGACCTCGACCTATTTTACGGCAATTTCAATTTCGGAAACATAGGCTTTTACATGGGAAAAGTGAAAACTATAGATTTTTTGAAAACTGTTGCAGCATGAGACCTGAAAAGTGGTAGATGCAAACAACTAATAGAGTAGATGAAGGTATGTGATTAATTTAGGTCAGTGTCATCTCTTGACCTTGGCCAGTCTGTCATCCATACACACTTTTCAAAGATCTTCTTCTCTGAAACTGCTTGGCCAATCAAAGTGAAATTTTATGTGGAGCGTCCATGGGTAGGGGGAACGAAAGTTTGATCGCGAAATTCGGGTCACATGACCAAGATGGCCGCCATGCCCAACTATGGTAAAGACCACTCAAAAATCTTCTTCTCCAGAACCGGCAGGCCGATTGACGCGAAACTTGGTATGTAGCATTTGAGACTCCAGTCCATCATAGTTTATTGAAATGATTACCCTAGGATGACCTTGACCTATTTTACGGCAAGGTCAATTTTGGAAACATAGGCTCTTACATGGGAAAAGGCGAAAACAATGGATATTTTGGAAACTGTTGCAGCTTGAGACCTGAAAGTTGCTAGATGCTGACAACTAATGGAGTCAATGAAGGTAAGTAATTAACGAAGGCCAATGTCATTTCTTGACCTTGACCCAAGGTCATTTAAATATCGAAATTAAAATTATGTTTTTCTCAGAAATCACTGGGTTTGGACACTATTGCAGCCTGAGACCTGAAACTTTGCAGATGCAGACAACTTATGAAGTCAATAAAGGTGTGTGAGTATTCAAGGTCATTTCATGTTGACTTAATACTCCAAGATCAGGCTTAGGTGAGCGTTCTCAGGACCAATGGTCCTTTGGTTTTTATTCCGATGCAGCTTTCAAATTACCAAAACTACATTAAGAGGTATTACCCCAGTATGATTTATTATTACATCTAGAATTTGCGATTAGGATCGAGATTTTAATCTGCGTCAAGTACAACATGTCTTTTGGTTTCTTGCCCGAATTAAGACAGTCTAACTCGTGCGTTCATGGCTTAAATGTTTGTATTAATAATTATGAATGGGGCGTACCTTCGCACCGCGAAAACAAAGACACAACTTAGCTTCGAAAGTACCAATCACTGACCACCCTGATGATTAAGCTTTGCGGGAAAAACAGATTCCGCACGATTCTTTTCGCACGACTCGGCTTTGTCTAGAATCTGTGTAGTGATAAGCAATCATTTCGTAATATCAAACGTTATCATTTATCAGCATAGTTTGATCGAACGACAACAAACATGCCATAAAGTACATGTTTTACCGATTATTATTTTACTGTTTTCATGTTCTCGAAGCAAGTATGAAAATTCACTAATTTTTCTGTACCAGATTCCAGTCAGAAATGCTTATTTAACTAACTTTGGCTGTCTGACTTTGACTTCTGTCCTCTACCTTTTTCTGTGATTGAGCAATCAAAGCCTTCAAGATGGGACTAATACATGCTGATCTGCGCCTTTGTTTTTGCATAGGCACAAATCCGGTATTCTCATGACGCGGCTATTATTGTTTCAGATTGACTGCGGATCTACCGCTTTGTCCATGGAGTTTATACGAAAGAAAAAACAAACGAAGTGAACGAAACGAACGTCTGAATGTCGAACTAGTTTCAGACTCGGTCGGAAACCGAACTAGCTTCAGACCGGCGGTCGGAAACCCCAAAGACCGGTTTTCTCGTGTCGCGTCGCGGCACATATGATATCGAAGACATTTGTTCATCTCATGAATTTGAGAAAATGCAATTTACCTAAATTGATATGTTCGGAAAAGTGCATCTTTCATCAGATTGTTAATGAGACAGTCTTGTAAAACGGTTGAAAGCTAAAATCAGATTTCACGTCATTTTCTCAAGAAAGCTGACAACATATCTAGCGTAAAGAACCGATAAGGCACTAGGGTGATATGCCACTCAATCAAAATGGCCTTTCTTAAATATTCATCTTTTCTTGTTTCTATTTATTTGTAAATGCGATCAATCACAGTGAAAGATACATTAAATGGACATGTATGGGTCTTGGAGGGAGATGTCAATGTACTAAGACAACAAATCAATAAATATATACATGCACCAACCAAAAGTTCTAAACGCCCACTTATATAGAGCAGTGAATTTTTAGCTCACCTGAGCCGGAGGCTCACAAGGTGAGCTTATAGTATGGAAGTCGAGCCGGCGTCCGTGGGTGCGTCCGTCCGTGCGTTCACATTTTCAAACTTGAATGTCTCTAAGACAACAAGGCCAATCCCAATCAAATTTTATCTAAAGCATCATTGAGGAGGGGGAAAGGTTGCATCAGGTTTTGGGCCAGGTCGGATCAGAACTCTGGTTTCCATGGCAACATATAGCTCCCATTGAGTTATAATGGGGAAAATGTTGTGGCCACTCTAGCAACTTCATTTTTGATTGGATCTTCTTCATTCTTGGGAATAACAAGGACAACCATAACATCTCGGATGAGTTCGAATTTCGGCTAGGTTCGAAATGTTGTGGCCACTCTAGCGCCATCATTTTTAGTGGATTTTCTTCATTCTTGCAGATAACAAGGACAACTATAATATCTCGTATGGGTTCGAATTTCAGCTAGATCCGACCTCTGACTGTGGAGTTAGCTGCCCTTGAGTGTTTGAAAAATCATTATTTTGTGTTGTGGCCACTCTAGCGCCTTTAATTTTGATCGGATCTTCTTCATACTTAGAAGTAACAAGGATAGCTATAACATCTCGGATGAGTTCGAATTTCAGCCAGATCCGACCCTTGACCGCAGAGTTATCTGCCCTTGACTGTGTGAAAAATCAACATTTAGTGTTGTGGCCACTCTAGCGCCTTCATTTTTATTTGGATCTGCTTTATTCTTGGAAGTAACAAGGACATCTATAACATCTCGGATGAGTTCGAATTTCGACCAGATCCAACCTCTGACTGCAGAGTTATCTGCCCTTGAGTGTTTGAAAAATCAATATTTTGTGTTGTAGCCACTCTAGCATCTTTGTTTTTCAGTGGATCTTCTTCATTCTTGCAGGTAACAAGGATAACTACAATATCTCGGATGAGTTCGAATTTAGGCCAGATCCGACCTCTGACTGCGGAGTTAAAACACTTTGTCTAGTTACTGTACTTGTTGACTCTCAGGTGAGCGATCGTTGCCCTTGGGCTACTTGTTTACAAAATTTTCCTCATAGCATGCAGGGTACCTCTATTTTTAAAATTCGCATTTTAAGCATTATTTTGTGAAATGCAACTTTTGGAAACTTCAATTTTCATCCTTCAAACCCTTTCATCTCTAGCGGTAAACTTATACCGAACATGTTCATGCGAAATTTCGGATTCCACAGGCTATGCATTCGAAATGTTAAAAATTCCCAGCGGGCACATGACGTCATAATGACGTCATATCAACGTCGATGCGACGTCATGACGTCGCATAGACGGCGACCTGACGTCATTATAACGTCATGACGTCGCATCGACGTCGATCTGACGTCATTATGACGTCATGTGCCTGCTGGGTTACCTCACCACTTTCTAAATCAATGGTACTTGTTTTGACAATGCCTCTCTGATTCATGTTTCTGAATTATGCTTAATTGTTTGGTGGTACCCTTCACGGGTATGTTAATGATCCAATTAAGCAAACATAATTCAAATAACGTTTTTGGCCTTAAAAATAATAATAAGAACATTGGTGGCCGGTTAGAACTTTTGACTATTATATGCATATAATATATTCCACTATTTAATTCTAAGTGTGTTACGCCCTTAGCTTAACCCGCATTTTAATTCACAATGCTGTGTAATTTTATATAAAACTACATACACGTTAAGAATTCTATGCTTTAAATAACCAGTGCAAAACTACTATAGCAAGACAAGCAAGGACAATCAGAATCATGAGTGTGAGCATACAAAACATCGCCACTACACTTACCCTGTACAACATTTGAAAATATTTCGATTTGTAAACTGACTGAACAAAAAATGCCTTTACTCTGACATCTTTAATGAAAGGCGCTATGCTGCTCCCACTCATTGTCCAAACGAGGCTAACACTAACACAGATCATGAAGTAATCTGGATCTCCCCACATATATGACATCATCAAGTTCTTAGCCACATTGAGCATGTAGCGAGGCAAGTTAGTTGGGAGAGCAACTTCGTTCGCAGACATGCATGTCTGCATTTCAACTGTAGAAGATTCATAAGTGACATACTTGCAATGAAATACACAGGAAAACATTTGTCCTGCCATAGTAATTTTTCTTTCTGCTTAAGAATGACGTAATTATCCCAAGTTAGGACGTTCGCGTTCATTCGTAACACACGGGGAAGGAACAATACCCATAATGAATAAATGTCAGCATAAATGAACGGCTCTCTATGTTGCAATATATCTGTTCTACCACTCAAAATATATATAACTACACTAAATAAAACAAACATGCGTTTTGACCATGGCATGTACAGCCAAACAGCATATACAAGTACAGCTATTCTTCCAATTCTGCTAATTATTTCTAACATACACAACATTTTGGGCAATCCTGGAAGTAAGGCAATGGACCCGAAGCACAAATAAAGAGACACTGAGCGCATAATCTCGGGTAGTTGAATCCCTGCACATAAAACAGGCAAATAAACAAGGAACATCGGTAGCATATAACTAAGTGGCAAACTAAAAGCACATATTACGAGCCGTTTGTCGGATGGGAAATCATTCTGAACTTGAATACGGAAACGCTGGTTCATTCCATGTTGATCATCTGCCATAGGGTATTCATTTCTCTCTCTGTTGACACTTTTTATAAGTTGTTTTGACGTGCCACCGAGCACTTCCACCGGTCTCTTCAATTCTTTGAAATAGAATATGTTTTGTTCCTTAAAGAACACAGGCCCTAACGCTGGAACCTGTGGTCTGGCTGATGGTTTTAACTTATATGGTAGGTAATTGTCTTCAATGTGTCTAATTATTTTCATAATACATGCCCCTGTTAGTTCGTGCTCCATGCATTCACATGCGTGTTTCAGAATCAACATTTTAAGTACATAGGAAATGATCATATGCCCACTTATTTCTTCTCTCGTTTCAAAGATACCCTTCAATATCTTGTAGCAATTTCTATGATTTGAATTCATGGATTTTACAAGTTTCACTTCTGTTTCAGAGCAAGCTATCTGCAAGCACATCCCTTGTTTACATGGTGAAGCTCGACCTGCAGGCGTCAGATGAACTCTATAGCTTGACCACGAAAAATTGGCGGTGTTTTGGTTACAGTGTTTGTCAACATATAGCAGCATTATAGCTTTTTATAGATCGCCGTTTAGCATAGGTGTTTTCCAAACAATCCACCGATTATTTACGGTAATGTTTTGACATATTGTTCTTAATAATATTAGAGAAAGGAATTGGCTCAGTAGGTAGAGGAGCAATTTAGTTCACTGGAAAGTTTTTGACAACCCGGGTTCGAATCCCATCAAAGACATTTTTATTATTTTATATAGAGTGCTGTTCTTTATCTTCATTATTTTTTCTTTCTTTGTCTTTTATGGTGTTATATTTTCTGATATTTTATTTAATGTATTCTCTTTGCAGATCATATCAATGCTTTATGATATTTTTATGGGACTTAACAAAGTATATTTGAATTTCTAAGTATAACTTTTACGGACATAGAAACTAAAGTAGGTATCCATAGTAATGCTTATTTGTACCGCATTGTCGCATAGTTTCACTGACAGTCCGTCACACCTTCGTCTGCGGAAACAGTCTCCTTGTCGCTCAATGTCGCGTCACCAGAACAATTGCCACCCGCCGTCAGCGTATCTGCCGTCAACGTGTTTTTGTCAGAGTATGTGAGCCAAACAACGACTGATTTTACATTCTCATGTGAATTGCGAAACCAGAGGACCAATGGTCCTGTAAACGCTCACCTGAAACCTAAGATAAATACCAATAAACTTGTATGACTAGAATTGTAATATTCATGTATATAACCCCAAGCCCGGGTAAGAGCAACCCCTGGAGTCAATTTCTTTTTCAAATCACAAAACTTCAGGCCATTTGCCATTTAACTGCAAGTTTTTTCCCTTCAAATGACATTTTAACAATTTTCCCCATTCAAATGCATGGGCGACCTAAGTTGACCTTGCCGTAAAATAGGTCAAGGTCATCCAAGGGTCATGATTTATATAAACTTTGTAGAGTTTCATTGCCTGATGCTTCATGCCAAGTTTCAAAATCATAGGCCCTCTTGTTCAGGAGGAGAAGATTTTTGAAGGTTTTTGCTATTTATAGCCATGGCGGCCATCTTGGTCATGTGACCTTGACCATTTATATAAACTTTCATTCCCACTTCCTAACAATGCTCCTCATAAAGTTCGGCTTTGATTGGCCAAGCAGTTTCAGAGAAGAAGATCTTTGAATATCGCTGTAATGTACATGAGTATTGCCCCGGGGTGGTGGCAGACAGACCCCTGGGGTCCAAATTTTTTCAGAATCATCTATCTTAAGTCCATTTACCCATTTCCTGCAAGTTTTTCCCTACAAATGACATTTTAACACTTTTCCCCATTCAAATGCATGAGCGACCTATGTTGACCTTGCCGTAAAATAGGTCAAGGTCATCCCAGGGTCATGATTTATATAAACTTTGTAGAGCTCCAGTTACTGATGCTTCAGACCAAGTTTCAAAATCATTGGCCTTCTGGTTCTGGAGAAGAAGATTTTTAAAGGTTTTTTCTATTTATAGCCATGGCAGCCATCTTGGTCATGTGACCTTGACCATTTACACAAACTTTCTTTCCCCCTTCCCAAGGATGCTCCATATGAAGTTTGGCTTCGATTGGCCAAGCGGTTTCAGGGGAGAAGACGTTTGAATATTATGGTCATATACATGTATATAGCCCCGGGGCAGGGGCAGACAACCCCCCGGGGGCTAAAATTTTCCATTAACATTAATCTTCTGTCTATTTGCCTATTCCCAGTAAGTTTTACCCATTAAATAGCATTTTACCATTTTTTCCCATTCAAATGCATTGGCGACCTAAGTTGACCTTGCCTTAAAATAGGTCAAGGTCATCCTAGGGTCATGATTTATATAAACTATGATGGGCCCACATCCCCGATGCTACATACCAAGTTTCATGGAAATCTTCCCACTGGTTCTGGAGAAGATGATTTTTAAAGGTTTTTGCTATTTATAGCCATGGCGGCCATCTTGGTCATGTGACCTGGACCATTTATATAAACTTTCGTTCCCCCTTCCTAAGGATACTCCACATGAAGTTTGGCTTTGATTGGCCAAGCGGTTTCAGAGGAGAAGATCTTTGAAATTGTGGACGACGGACGACGGACGACGGACGACGGACGGACGACGACGGACGGACGCCGGAGCATGGGTATACTATAAGCTCACCTGTGAGCCTTCGGCTCAGGTGAGCTAAAAATCTAGATTATCATATAAAACACGAACTGCATGAAAGATTGAGTGATGATTAGGGAATGGCGTGAAAAAAAAATAAATAAAAAAGAAAAACGTAAAAAAAAAAAAAAAAAAAAAAATAAAAAAAAAAAAAAAATGAAAATACTCTCAGAAACACATCTAAAGGGATTCGAACCCGCGATAGTCGGATCCTACGTACTGCGGTCTAACCATTACACCATATTCTAATGCAAACGTTGCAATGATATGAGAGTATTTGTTCAATACCACGCTTCATGAATTCCGATAAACCGATCAATACTTGTCTGAATACTTGCGCCATATAGGATTCCGTATACGTCATCAAATTTATAAATACACATCGATAACCAAAATATTTACCAAACACTCAGCCATATTATGATGGTCAAGCTATACCTGTCCTTTCAGGTGCTTCAAACACGCGTCATTCTTGTTTACAAGATAATGTATATTATTTGAGCCGCCCCATGGGAAAACCAACAATCTGCATAGGCGAAAACAAAGGTGCAGATCAGCTTCGCGGTGACCGCGAAGCTGATCAGCACCTTTGTTTTCGCTACTCGGATAGTGCAATTCCTCCTCTACTTAACTCCAAAATTTCAAGCTTCTAAGTTGCTTCTGTAGCTATACAGGCCGGTTTGTGTCAGACCTGTTCGGAAACCACATTGTTGGTTTTCCCACGAGGCGGCTCATTTATCTCTATAGTTGGTACGAGGTCGACGGATATTTCCATATCTGTATCCGTACACGCAGAATGCCAATTAAGCAATGGTGTGATCGCAGGCCCATGTATCTGAACATCAACATCCTTAATGGATAGGATGCCTTCATTTGTACGGATTGTAAAATGCTTGTTCTTAAGTTCGCTGACGGCTTTCTGAATGTTTTCACAAAACAACTCACGTATACCAATGTGTTGCCGTCTTCTGAAAAGGCCACCAAAGATGTCTGCCATACCTGAACTTGGTGTACTTTTCATCTTTCCATCTTTACAAGCGTCAGTCCAGTTTTCACAAAGCTTTTCATCAGTTATGTGAACGTGTGTAAATGATGTCAAACCTTCAACACATTCACGTCGAACCTGTATAACCCCTGGCTTTGATAATGTTTTCAAAACGATCATGAAATCAAACTCATCCGGATTGCAAATTCTCATTCCTTCAGCCATACTCCCAACCGGAACTTTTCTCAACATTTCTAATCGTTTATCTATGGCTGCCACTTCGTACATTATAAAATCCACCATTGAATTCACACTTTCCTTTATTAATTTAACTTCTTCGTGCGATTGCTTAAACGTGAGTTCATTTCTTATGGTGTCGTTGATATAATTGGTCAGAGCTTTGTCTTTTTCATTCTCTGTTCTCGACGCTCTATTCCCCATTTCGTATGATCTGATTCACAAACTCTATGCTGCCCGAAAAGAATGTTTCAGTCTTTTATTAATGAAACAAAATATGTTCTACTGCGCAGTTTTAACATGAAAACTGCTATTTTTATACATGGAAATTCCAATATTTTGATTACGCTTTGTTGTAAGGCCTTATTGTATAGTTTACACGTATCTTCTTCTGACAGGACCATTCCATGGGATCCCAATATTAATAAATACAGTGAAATTTGATACAGTGTATACTGATATACGAGGGTAATTTAAAAACTAAATACAATCATCAAAAAAAAAAAAAAAAAAAAAAAAAAAAACTTTTAATTCTTAACACTTTACCATCAAACAAATTTTAAGAATATCAATTTTAACCCATGTTTGCCGAATGGATTCTCCCATCATTATCAATTGGGTGAGTCCACTTTCGATCACTTTCATTTTTAGGGGTGTTAGGTGTGATTTTTATTTTTTATCTCATTTTTCGATGAAATTTCTCTGTGCAAACAGAAAAGCCCCAGATGGGACGCCGCAGAACGCCTGGGGCTATTCTCACGGTTTGCCTTTTGTCCCATAAAAAGGATGCCGTTAAATACAGAAACCAATATCAGTGATACAGTTGATTGACGATAAAATCAGTCACACGAAACCACTTTTAAGACTACACACACACCCATCCTCCTAAAAATGTGTAAAAATTGAGTTTTTTCACGACTATGAACAATTTAAAAGTCATATTTAAATTAGCATTGCGTCAAATCTAGTCATGATGAAAGCACCAGATAGTCGTTTCACGAAGCTGTCATAGCACATGTCTTATCTTATGACAAAGACTAATCATAGAACAGTACTAAGACTATCATATATAAGACATATCATATGCAAGACATATCATATGTAAGATATATTATGAGCAAGGATTTTATATTCAATACAAACCTTGAGGTTCTATTTAACGTTAGCATAACTTGAACAAAATATAAACAAGTTACATTGCATTTGGTGATGAAATGTGTTATCCTTCAGATTTGCTGACATTATCTTATAGAACGATTCGTTGAAAAAAGTAAAAAGCAAGAAACATCAATAAAAGATTAATATATAAATAAATTATTTGAAAACAAAAATCGGAAGATCTTGCCGAGATTGGATCTCATATCGTCAATTTACAAGTAATGGAGTGCTAACTAAAATTGCATGTCCTTTATCCACTAGCACTGCTGGGAATCACGTGATACGCAATGTTTATGATATGTGCAAATTGTAAACAAGAAGCCGCCATTTTCCACCGGGTCTAGGTAAGTCTATCGAGTTTTGTTTCAAATTCTGAGGGATAATGATGGATGAATATGCCCAGTCCATGCAGATACATCAGATTTATTTAACCATGTGCGAGCTAATCTTTCAAAGTGTTTTGTTTGTGTAAACACTTCATTCCCATCATCAAAATTGTTTGTTGCCATGTACACCAAATATTTATTTTGGGCCTTATTCATTCTTCCAGCAACAATGCGTCCTTTCTTAGAGGTAAAATAACATTTTTTTCAAAGGACAATTACCTCCATTTTACAGAAATATGCTAAGCGCCACATGAAAAAAGATAATCAACATCATTGACATTGCATCCCTATACACATGCAATGTGGATTGCTACCCTCCACACTAAAACAATAGTCATCATGTTTCTATTCTTTCGTCGATAAATGTATTGATTGCTAATGCACCAGTCCTTTGTAACCATTGCCCCCCCCCCTCACACATACCTACGGTGAAGGGTGGGGGATAGCCGGGCTTATGTGCAGAGCAATTACTTGTCGAGTGTATCCGCAGTGCAGGGGTATGACGAGGTATTTTATGCATTAGGATCCTTACTCCAGGGCAATTTTCTATTTCTAAGGTTAGGCCAAAGATCAAAGTTTTGACCCCCCCCCCCCCAGTTTGCCCCCTGTGTGTGCGGCTTATAGCAGGGCACTGAAAGCAGAAATGTCACAATCACCGCCCTTCCCCGTAGGTGGATGAGCAGTGGTTACAAATGACTTGTGCACAATTGCAGCTAAAATATGATCAAAAAAAAAAAAAAGGGAAAAAAATAGCCATTCTCGGTTTTGTTCAATATTGAGAACGAATCTTTGAATGCTTTCCTGGCTTTAATATATATCAGCAGTCACACATTAGCGTATAACCCAAACGCGCTTCTGGCGAATGAATACTCTCAACATGCTTAAGATTTCGGATGTATAAAAATAATTTGTCCCTTTAACTCGCTTTAGCAGTCACACATTAGCGCCTGACTGAGATGTGTGCCGGACGTACAAAAATCTCAGAGTGTTGAAGTACGTTTGTGTTACTTCCCAGACGCGCTAAGCATGTGCTACAGGCGCACAGCAAACGTTCAACGCGCGTCTCACAAACGCTTAGGGCACGCTACGGAAGCAATATCTCATAAAATCTGAAAACGCATGTGGCGTACACTAGCGTGCATAACACGTGCGCCAAATGCGTTCATAGCGTATTCAACGCGTCTGTCATGGAACTTATTCGAAACGTAAAAGACATTCGCATAAGACACGCCCAGCTTCTGGAAAAATTTTAAGCATGATTAAACACAAACGCGCCTAGAGCGCGAACCGACCTTTAGCGACGTATATCAACGTACACCCAGCGTACACCAAAAACGCACATGTAGCGCGTTTCTAATGTGTCTCCGACGTGCTCCTGACGTAGGCTGAATCATTCAAAGTTTACATTTTTGTCAACACGCCCGGCGCGCGTTGGCTTATTCTGCTATTTTAAACAGCAGTCACACACTCGCGTATAATCCAAACGCGCGCCGGGCGTGTCGACAAAAATGCAAAATTCAAAAAACGCCAGGAGCACGTTGGAGACACGTTAGAAACGCGTTAAATGCGCGTTTTTAAGCTTGGTGTACGCTTGTTGCATACGTCGCTGTAAGTCGCTGCGCGCTCTTGGCGCGTTTGCCCCCCCCCCCTCCCCCCACAAAAAAAAATCAAACATGCTTAAAAACTTTCTAGAAGTTCGGTGTGTCCCGGGTGTGTGTCTTATACGTTTCGAATAAGTTCCATGCGCGTAACATGCAAATTAAGCATGACCTGAAACAGACAAGCTACTTTCAAACTAGATGCACTGCGACAGATAAAATGCAGGTTTGTCGGACACGCACATTTAACATATCGCAAATTTTACACCCATGTACACCACATTAATTATGAGAAATGTGACATTTATTTTGCATATGCCAGTTTCGATAAGTTTTTTGGGTATCATGTATGCTCCAATTTAATACGATTTTATCATTGTCGTGTGAAGAATTTGTACGTATTCATCACATCTGTGAAGAACTTTTTTTAATATATAGAAACGGTACCAAGATTCACGTGTGAATTTTTGACATGTAAAGAGTTGGTGCGTATTCTGCAAATTTTCTGTCAAGAACTGTTGAATTAAACTGTGCGTATGTTCATTTTCTGGGGCACATGGCGCTCTTGACGGTAGAAAAGTCTATGCTTTTACATTTTAAAAGTGAGTACAAAAAGGTAAGGAGAAGTTTTTGATATGTGTAAAAAGCTAACTGATACTTTTTGCATACTTTTTGCATTAATTTAAGAGCGTGTGAACTTGTCTTTGAGAGACTCTAAAAACTGGTTTAAGGCCCACAGCATTTATTTGTATTACTGATTGTTCCAAGGCGATACGTCTGTTGTGATTCTATTTGTTTTATGTTTTGGAGTCGAATTTTCGTGCTGTTTGAACCTTATGTACGTTTTCATAGTTTTGGTAAAGTTCGGGTTACTGTTTGGCACTTATTGGGAAATAGCTGCTCATTCGGCTTAAAGGGAAACATAATTATTAAATTCCCGCATATAATTTTCATGAAACTTCACATGCTTCAAGATAATTGTATCCTTGGACAAAAATCGAAATAAAAGTGGGATGTCACCGGCCTCGTTTCCATGGTATCAGAACTTTTTTAATGTTTCTCGTGCATTTCATAAAAACGCGTTCGTAGCGGACATGTGTTTTAATATATATGTTATTTTTGCATAAACAACTTAAACATATGATCAGTGATATTTTCTTAAATTTTGATACTATTTGCTTTTAAACTGAGGAGATTACAAGCAAAATTAACTTTCCCGCCATGTTTTCAAACCTGGAAAAAAATATGTATTTTTGCGATATCTCCTAAACTACGCATATGATTTTATTTAGATTAAACCAATAGATATAAAACGATGTAACCATTCAAAAGTTGAAATAAAAAGTGGGGGTCATCGAATTGCGTTGGAAGATTTAGAGAAAACCCGTTCTTTTTCGTTTTAATGTCAAACGTTGCACTGACGTCGCGTATATTAATGCGACGTCATCAACAGCGAAATAACCGTTTTTCACATGTAATTAACCTTATACAAGAATGAGGGTATATCAATTGTCGCATAACAAATTTAAAATAAAAAATGAACAGTATGTTTTACCCGCTTTAGGACTTAATTATGCAGAAACAAACGAAATAAGATTCTACAGCTTGAAACGTCATTTGAAAATCAAAATAAAACGACGCTAAAAGCTACGCGTAACATAGTAAATCAATAGTACAAAAAGTGTAACAAAAATTAACAGAAAATTATTAATAAGGTTTCATTATTATTAATTATGCATATTTAAGTAGAACTTTATGACGGCATTAAGCCTAATGAATATCCAAGCTTTTAACAGAAATTAATGTATATTCAAACCAACACAACTTTCTCAATATCCATCTGATTTTAATAAAACTTGTACCAAATTGTTAAGAGAGGCAACTACTTTCATTTAAGATGCATTGTGTTTTAACCTTGCCTTTCCCTTTAAGAGTCCATGTTAGAACAAAATGAGAATAAAAGATGCAAAGAGTGTGTGTCTGGGGTCGTTGAAGTGTACTCAAAAGATTCTAAACATCTAAAGCAAATATCAAAGTGAGGGTGAAAAAAGGTTCAATTTTAAAGTGACTTAACATATGACCCCCACCTGGTTGATGGCTAATTTTTGAAGCACAGTTTTTGCCCCTTGTTCAGTAGTGTGATCGAATAGCATATCTATGAAATGGAATCCATAAAATTTTGTTAATTCAATTTCTTATGAGCTTTATGGAAAATTGGTTAATGGCATCATTACGTTTCTAATTTTGTCGGGTATAGTAAATAAAGAAATGAAGAAAGAAAAAGGTATTCAACATGAAACATTTAAAATACCATTGATGGATATGAGTGGTATAGAGTCAAACAGTTTGTATGATCTAGTACTTTCTGAACTAGCGAAAAACATGGCTTTGATCGTCACTGTATTGGACCTAATCAATTTTAGAGAGCCAAAATTAATCTACTTAAATATTAAACTGACAGAAAATAAGAACACAATTTATTTGTGTGGAAGGAATCAATTTGGTTTGCTGTGTGCATGGTATCTAGCAAAGTAATCTGCTCGTAAAATTGCAGAATTTGGTTTTATCCGTTATGAAACAACTTCCCACGTTTTTATAATACCACAGCAGTATGTAATGAATTTCAATGTCATGATTAACATTTAATATTTAAGATATTGAAGGAAATAAAGCTTATGTGTGTAGGGTAACAGCGTATTTTAAGTGAATTTTTGAAGTGTTTGAAACACTGGCCAGGTGAAATGCCACAAACTATGGCTCAAATTCTTCCAAATAGGGGTGTCCATGGAATGCACTAGGTGGCGTAAAAATCAACAAGCGTATCTTGAAGTTATTTGGAAAGAAAACAAAACTGATGACGTCATTTGTTTACATTTTGGTGTATATGGAAACACTTGCGGTCACATGATTCCCAGCAGTGACTAGGCCACAGCAGAAGATGTCTAAATAATATATATTTATCTTACAGAATATGTACTATGATGGAACTTAGGACAAAAGCATGCCATGAAACCTTTGATGAATCAACCTACAGATTTTCAGTGTGTATAAGTATTGGCCACACAATCAAATTAAACCGTGTCTAATTATACTTCCCGAGCTGGATTAAATGACCCTCATAGTTTGGTGTCACATGTTTATTGTAAAATCTAATAATGTTTTCTTTCAGAAATACATACGTTAGGGCGAAAAAATAGAAAAAAGGATAATTGTATCATTTACGATCAATATTTTTGGCACTATAAGCCTAACTGCTACGCGTTTTCAATTATGGGTTTTTTTATGTCCCTGTCACTTTGTATTTTGCCCGCTACTTTCTAATTGTGTTTTAAGGTGGGCAGTGTCGGATAACAAAGTCCGATATCATTTTTGGTAACGTCACGCCGCAAAGAGCGCGTTCGAACTGCACCAAACTTCGGAAATCACAAAGTCGCTTGGTTGATATTAAAAGAATGCTTTGTACACAGCTTATCATTTGCAGCGTAATGTGGCCATTATTTAGCGATGTGTTTTCTTTTCTCCTTACACAAATGATAGGTTATACGTACACGGACAGTGTATATGTTTATTTCTAACCCTGAAGAAGCCAATATGGCTAAACGTCGGATAGAATAATACTGGACATTGTGTCGTGTTGGGGTTACATGTATATAATAACGAACTGTTTATGTACAGTTGCGTTCAGTTATTAATATAACCCTGCGATATTCAGAAATAAATTGACAACTCTTCTCGTTTTTGAACAATCGTCACTGGCAAAAAATGGACAACTGGAAGAATTTGTTTATATTTTTGTTAAGTATGAGTATAAATATTTACTCTGTATATAAAACTTCCAGATTTTGTGATGTTGGCAGTCTAAATTTATTACATAATAAAGGAGCCCCCATATGGCCCCTAAAAATCGCTGATATTCGAGTTTCAAAGATTCCACGAGGAACCATGGTTAATTTGTAATTTTGTTTGTAATTTATGAAAGAATAACCATTTTTGTACTAAGGCTGAACATTTGGTGTCTTTATGAGCACTATTTACAAAGTTATACCCTGATTTTCAATCGATGTGCATTTTAGAATTTCACGGTGAAGCGGTCGTTACAATTTAAAAATAATCATGATGATGTCAGGGTATTTTGCAAGAAAACTAATATTCCACAAGATCGGTTGTAAGAAGAAAGATTCCATGTGAGTTTCTTCATGAGGTAAGCATGTCTTAAAGCACTGTGGAGTCACATCTGGCTTTGTATTCTGCGAAAAAGGTAGGTTGGCATTTCATCATACAGTTTCATGATTTGTTCCTCTACACAGAATACCATAGTGGACTAAATTTGTTGTTAAGCAATAACAATATCACCTCTTCTTGACATTTAATACCTCTTCTATAGATTTTCAGTCACGGAAATTACTTAGCATGCTAATAAGGGATGTGAAATGAATTAGTATACATGCAAGGTAATTTTCTTTGTATTAATTCTTAAACCGCAAAACACATTCTTGGTATTAGAGGAACGTCTTTGTCTGAATATCCTGGTGATTCCCTTGACTTAAACCCTATGCAACTGGTTTGAAATATCATGAAGATGAGCTGTGTGTCATAGCCTAACAATGAAAAGCTTCTCTGTGAAAGTTCCAGCCCCCTATGGTATTCTGTGTCGAGAAAACAGATCATGAAACGGTATGATGAAATTCCAATCCACGTTTTGGCAGAATTTAAAGCCAGGGGCGACTCTACAATGCTATAAGAAGGAAGACACTTGCAGGCTGTCGTCGTATAACCGTCCTTGTGGAATATGTTCATAACACTGACATGCTTCGTTTGATATTGTAACAACCACTTTACCACGATATTTTAAAGTGCACATTGAATGAAAATCAGGGTGTAACTTTGTAAATAGTGTTCATAAAGACACCAAATTTTCAGCCTAAGTACAAACATGGTTATTCTTTCATAAATTACAAAAATACAAACCAATAACCATGATTCCTTGTTGAATCTTTGAAACTCGAATATCAGCGATTTTTGTTTAAAAAAATGGGCTCCATATATTATGTAATCAATTTATGCATACAACATCACACGATCTGGAAAAAGGTACAAGTAGGCAACGATGGAAGTTTTATTTTATTTATTATATATTATATTATATACAGAGTAAATATTTACAAATATATAGATAAATTTCTCCAGTTGTCCATTTCTTGCCAGTGGCGATTGTTCAAAAAGGAGTTGTCAATTTATTTCTGAATATCGCAGGGTATATTAACTGAACGCAGCTGTACATTAGGACGAAAATACTTCTTTATAGTCCATTGGCGTTATATATATTTAGTGGTAGGAATTTACCAGCATGCTACAGGCTGATATCAGGAAGTATCTTACTAAACACCCGAAAGCTGCATGATTGGACATGAAATAATATGATCTTAATGTACTGTATGCATCAAACATGAGATAATGGGTTGAAACAATTATTCTTCCATAGAAAGTCACCATTTTCCTTTGAATACGGGCGAATATGTATATGATAATAGTCTCATTAAGTAACAAAGCGTTCTAACCAAGTTTTACACGAAACAAATCTTAATTATACATGTTTATATTACATTCACAGATAAATTACAAATGGTAGAGGTATCAGTTGCTAGTCACTGCTTTTAATTTACCTTTGTTCTGTGCTTATGAGAAAAGGCAATTATCACTTACTTCTAAGACAAAGTGTGTGAGGCCCTGTTTTGTTAAAAAAATGGTTAGACTTCAACACTGTCGGAACCTTGAGTCAACTTTCTATTTTCCATATATATTTTCAAATCTGACAGATCTCGAGCGCCAGAAGTTTTTATTTTCTTACGTAATCAGATAACCATATGAGATATGTATCTGGTAGACACTATCTGGAACATATCGCAGAAATATATTTCTAGATAGCGATAATGATGCCCCACCAAGTCAAAATAAAAATGTAATTATAGGGCAAATCAGAAGAAAATGATAATGCTTATTTCATCGTGGAGTAGTATTAAGAGGGTTTGAATAAAAGGTCCCGGGATGCCAAAACCATATAAAAAGTACAAGAAGCAATGATCAGAAAAAGGCGCAATCAGAAAGAAATTCCCACTCCAAAAATCGAGGTGGGAAAAACTGAACTGACAATTAGGTACTTATACTTAGAAAATATATCGTAAGCCGAGTGAGCAGCTATTTTCCAATAGGCGACCACTCAGTTATCCAAAACTTAACTAAAAATATGAAAACGCACAGCACAAAAATTCAACACCAAAATATAAAACAATAAGAACCACCACAGAAGTATCGCCTTGGAACGATCAGTAATCTAAAATTACTGGCGGGCTTTACATGGCCATAACCTCAAGCGGCTCACAACACTTAGTTACTTGTTCGGTCCTCGTGGTGAATCTCTAACTAGTCAATGAATCATCAAGAACAAACAAATAAATCATGATAACCACCATGATGAATCAAAAACGATGACTCACAGATTCGGGGACTCGCAGTTTAACTGTATTTGTAATAAAGCCAACAAACAGCCAACAAACAGCGGTGCCCGCACAGTTATTATTCATTAGGTGCCTCTTTATTACATCGAGCATTAATGCGGCAGTTCTTTGATAACTGGGCCATATTGTACTGACAGGGGTCATAAACACAATAGACAGTGGTACCACTTTACATCTTTAAAGACCTGTAAGATAAAGAGGCTTGCCACCGATCTAGCCGACACCAAGAAAACCAACAACAACAACAACATATGTAGAAGCTTTCGAATGACGGCGTCCGAAAGACATGTGGTGGGGTGTGAAATTTGTACTATTAGTAAAAAGGTACAAGTAGGTAACGATCAGGAAAATGCGCATTCAGCCCATATAGATACCGAGGTGGGAAAAACTAAATTGACAATTAGGTACTTATACTTAATAAACATATCGTAAGCCGAGTGAACAGCTATATCCCAATAGGCGGCCACTGAGTTATCCAAACTTAAATAAAAAAAAAAATATGAAAACGTACATAAGGTTCAAACAGCAAAAAAAAATTCGACTCCAAAACATAAAACAAATGGAACCACAAGAGAGGTATCTCCTTGGAACAATCAGTAATACAAAATAACCGGGAAGGTGGGGGGTGTTAAATCGATTTTACATGCGCCTAACCACACCTTCATCTTCTGCAGTGGTTCACAACATTTAGTTAGTTGTTTGATCCTCGCGGTGAATCTGTGACTAGTCAATGGATCACCAAGGACAAACAAATACATCACAATAACCACCGTAATGAATCAAAAACGAGGACTCAACAGATTCAGTAAGCTGCCCGACGATGGAGATCCCTGGGCACCGAATAACTTACTAAAACCCGGAGCAAAAGAAAAACACCAGTTGAACCCCGGTTGGCCAAGCAACAGACAAGAAGCTCCGGCCCCAATCAACTAAAATGAATAGCTTTATGTCGGGGCCATCATAGAGCCACCGGCGTGCAACTAAAGGTGCATAGTTATCAACCATGATTAGGTTAACTAAGCATGCAGACTGTCGCATAACATTCAAGTTATAATATATACGTCTGTAACGTGTTACGATTTTTCTGAACTGAAAAGAAAATTTATTCCTTCCTATAAGCTTCTTAGATTTGTAAACCAAGTCACCATAAAATTATGGTTCCGAAAGGCCCTCACGTAAAAGCGTCTTTAGCCCAACATTAAATTTGGAAATCAACTCAAAGTGTCTGCGATAAAATTTAGAAAATGTTTTTCGACGTTTCTGATACCGATAGCCCTGCTGGAGAAGTTTGGCTGTTAAACATTTATTTCGCGCGTTGCAGTCCGCAACATGATTGCAGACTCTAGCAAACCTAATAAGTTGCGAAATGTATACACCATAAGAAGCACGGCGAGGAACGTCACCGTCCAACAACGGAAAATTTACTATATCAAAATCAAAGTCATCGCGTTTAGCATACATTTTAGAAGAAACAAATCCATTTGTAATAGAGATATGTAAATCAAAAAGGGGGCTTCGGTATCTGTGGTATTGGCTTTATTCAACTGTAGCTCAGGCAGATAAATTTGATTGACCATGCCTTCAAAATAAGGATTGTAAATGTTCAAAAGATCATCGAGGTACCTAGAAGTCGAATTTAAAGCCCCGATAACATCAGCTTGATTGTCACGGTTAAGAGAATCCATGAAATCTATTTCGTAGCAGTATAAAAATAAATCAGCTACGCAATTTGTACCCATCGGAATTCCAACAATTTGTCTGTATATCTTGGTTCCGAATCTTATATAAATATTATACAGGAGATAGGATAAGGCATCGCATACATTCTGACATGACCAAAGGATATAAAATGTATATCAACTTTGGTCAGAGGAAGTGAAACCAGAGGACCAATGGTCCTGTAAACGCTCACCTGAGATATATACCAATAAACTTAGTTGACTAGAATGGTAATATACATGTATATTACCCAAGGGCAGGGTCAGAGCAAACCCTGGAGTCAATTTCTTTTTCAAATCATAAAAATTCAGTCCATTTGCCAATTTATTGCAAGTTCTGCCCTTTAAATGACATTTTAACAATTTTCCCCATTCAAATGCATGGGCAACCTAAGTTGACCTTGCCGAAAAATAGGTCAAGGTCATCCAAGGGTCATGATTTATAGAAACTTTGTAGAGCTCTATTGCCTGATGCTTCATGCCAAGTTTCAAAATCATAGGCCTTCTGGTTCTGAAGAAGAAGAGTTTTAAATGTTTTTGCTATCGATAGCCATGGCGGCCATCTTGGTCATGTGACCTTGACCATTTATACAAACTTTCATTGCCCTTCCCTAACAATCCTCCACATAAAGTTTGGCTTTGATTGGCCAAGAGGTTTCAGAGCAGATGATGTAAGAATATTATGGTTTTGTACATATATACAGCCCTAGGGCAGGGGCAGACAACCCCATGGTCACAATTTTTTTTCATAAACATAAATATTCTGTCCATTTGCCCATTTCCTGCAAGTTTTGCCCTTCAGATCATATTTTAACAATTTTCTCCAATCAAATGCATGGGCGACCTATGTTGACCTTGCCGTAAAGTAGGTCAAGGTTATCCAAGGGTCATGATTTATACAAACTTTGTAGAGCTTGATTGCCTGATGCTTCATGCCAAGTTTCAAAATCATAGGCTTTCTGGTTCTGGAGAAGAAGATTTTTTAAAGGTTTTTGCTATTTATAGCCATGGCGGCCATCTTGGTCATGTAACCTTGACTAGTTATCTAAACTTTCATTGCCTCTTACTAACGATGCTCCACATAAAGTTTGGCTTTGATTGGCCAAGCTGTTTCAGAGGAGAAGATGTTTGAATATTATGGTCATGTACATGTATATAGCCCCGGGACAGGGGCAGGCAACCTCGTGTGCTAGAGAGGTCAATAATGTAGTTTGCTTTATTTGATTCGATGGTTAGAGTCATATTTACAGCTATGGTCATGACTAGAGGTTGTTTGCGACTGAATGGGTATATTTGGATTGCCTTCCAGCATCAGGGATTTAAGAAATTGACGGGTCACAAGATGTCTCCCGCACAGAGCTGCTAAATACCTGACCACATGAGCAATTGTTAACCGCTTTAAGGGTCTATATGCCACGGTCCAATAAAATTGGTTAAGCAATACTGATCGGTATTGAAGGGAAATGGTGTGTCATTTCACCCAGATGTCGAAAGGAAGTTTCGTGAAAACTGCGACAAAAACCACCGACGCCTGTCACATGCCTTGACCCGGATTTGAAACTGGACCGCGGCGGCGACAAGTACGTTTGTTATCAAATACGCTATCCAGGCCCCGACATATTTTTGCCAGTAATCTAGACATATCACTTTATGAAATAGTACAATTCAAATGTTTGTAATGAAGTGAATGAGACAACAAATTGTGCAAATTGTGTGACCAAACACATATAGGACACTCCTCTTTGCATCAAAACGACACTATGTATGTGTTTTTGGAATATATGTTTTGTGTAATTTGTTTGAGTTGATGTTTAACGTCCAAACCAACAGCTATAATCATGTCGGGACGTTGCCTTCATTTTATGGGGCTTTACCCAAAATGAGGTTGTCATGACAACCAAAAAGTGCTTCAAATATAACCAACCAACTAAGCCACTAAGGCTTATGTATGTATGATTCTACTTGAACCACTTTTCCTAGGCAGTTTAGACCAGTAAGCAGATGATCAGTCATTACCGTAGAAGCTTTGTCTGGAGGCAAACGCAGTCCATCTATTTCTTTAGGCCCAAATAGGCTGGTGCCCATATCCCTACCGACCACCCTTTGCATAGATATGTGTCCTTTCAGATGCATATTATGGAAAGTACAAAGGTGTTGCAGAGTCATTACCGATGTCGATGTAAGTGGCTATACCCTGCAGTACATTGCTATTTATCACTTAGACGTCTTGGCTGGTTTCAGCTAACAAGATGACTCTAATGCGTAGTCATTGCCTTTTTTGTTAACTTGTATGACGTTAAAATCATTGTTGGATGTTATTAACGATACTTTATTCAATAAAATGCATTGGCTTTCGGTTTATCCATTATTTGAAACTATCATACAATTATTAAAATCACAACAATATTGCGTTTACATGACACTGTTTAATTCACCAGAAGTGTGTAATCTTACATTATATTAGCTTTTAAGATCGATTCTAGCACAGTTGTATTGTAATAATGTTATGTGTGCATTGTTATGCATTGCATGTACAGTGCAATGCACGAAATTACATCTGTATCTATACTACTTTACTAACGACCCTCGTGTATAATGTGTATAGGCACTGCGTAGACACCATCAAACATGCAATTGCTAACGAATTTAGCTTAGTATATTCAGAAACATAGTTAAATATATTTATTATAGTCTACTGAAGTAATTTGGGTTTTGAATGCAAGTCTTATAGGGGAAGATGTATTATCGTTTCTTACGCATTAGTAAATACGGTAAATGTTCAGTGAATTGAGCATGATTAGATCGCTTAAGTTCAGGAATTTCGTGAATCTAGAGTGAGTACTGTTCAATGAAGGTATAAATAATGATTGCATAAGTCTCAATGTCATTCGAGGCTTGACAGACGATACGGAGCAGTTGAGTTAGGTTTTGTGCGCTTGCCTTTTTCGCCGACGATGTGGAAAACTTGACAGTCAGCAAGGGAATCTGGGTCTCAGCAGAAACGGAATGAGTATTTTATTTTATGCGTTTCGCTTACATGTTCTTGTGTACCAATTCATTTTAAGTCAATTATTGCGCTGGTTTACAGTTATGTTTTTTAGAGACATTTCTCTTATTTTGGTAATTGATTTGTAAGTGGATTTCTGCTTGTCGGTTTTTACTCGAATACACATACGCCGATTTTATTGTGAATGGACAAATTGTTTAATAAGTTCACTATTTAGTGATTAAAAATGTAATTGAAGTTGTCGTTTTTGTTTATAATTCTTTATGAAATAAATTCGTCACAGGTGGTATAGTAGCACTTAGTCAAGTAGTACTTCACTTCCTTCGTGTGAACACTTGGTTACCATGATGGCAGAACTATGGAGTTGGCACTGGAGGTGGAATTCGTGACCGAAGAGATAATGGTGACGACAGAGTAAATGCACGGGTGTTAAAGTATAAATAGTTGTTTGTATATTTGATTCGAATTATTTCGAACGTTTTTAACGTTGTTTTCTTGGAAATTGATATGAACGTTCAGTTGGCTTGCCTTATTAGAATATTAAGCCATACATGGATATATACGTTGCCGTTAATATTCTTTATACTCTTACAGATAAATCGGATTTAAAGGGTAAACAATTGCACCTGTGTTTTTGTTGTAAGTGATGTTGAAGCTAGTAAGTAATGCTGAAGCTAGTACAGCCCGACTCATAGATACATGGTAATAAGGATATGCCATTATAGCACAAACAGGTACATGTGTATATGTCATCAGTACCGATGCATTCAGGCACCTTTGATAGCGTTGCATGTTAAAATTAGCAGTAAAATTTTAAAAATCTTTTTTGTAAATACGTCATATTTTCTGTGTTTATGAAGGTTTTCTTCATATCCCTGAGGGATTTATATAATTGTTATTTCTTTATGTTTAGCAAAGAAAAGGTACAAGTAGGCAAAGATCAGGAAAGGTTGTAGAGATGAGTCTCAATGGTTTACGAAAACGGGTAACTATGCAGTCCCCTCTTGTGAGCAGTTGAAGGTTATGATTTCCGACAAGTTAAATGTGACAGCACACAGCGAAATAAAGATAAGTATTTACATAACGATTTATCTGTTTCGAAGCTTCCTACTTTAAAAGATTTGCTGATCGTTTTGTCGAATTAAGAATGTGATCTGTAGACTATTTAAAATCTACATGTTTGAGCAGTTTAAGGGCCAATGAAATTTCATGCATGGGGATTCTACATGCAAATATGGCGTTAGTTGGTTGTATAAAATTTTATGGTTGTGATTAGTTTGTGTTTCTGGTTTGAAAACTGTGCATTGTCGTTAGAAGAGGGTCCTTATGTGTTACAAATTAATGCACATATTTGTGCCACAGATTTAGAGTTGTACAGAGATGTGTGTATTATAGTGTTCGTTGTTTGCTTTTACGGTTGTGATTACATGTAGTTGGAGTTTCTGCTTTGAAAACTGTGCATTTCGGTATAAGATGAATTGAGCTGTTACAAATGAGGGCAGTTATGGGGGTTAATGTACGCATCTGTGCTGCAGATATAAATGTTCTGCTGCAGTGACATGTGTATTATGGCGTTGGTTATTGCATTAAAGTCGTCTGCGATTACATGTAGTTTGGAGTTTCTGCTTTGGAAGCTGTTATG
This sequence comes from Rugalucina vietnamica, assembly GCA_964017185.1. Lineage (NCBI taxonomy): Eukaryota > Metazoa > Mollusca > Bivalvia > Lucinida > Lucinidae > Rugalucina > Rugalucina vietnamica. Next base: position 7,870,599 of record OZ024875.1, read on the forward strand.
TGGTGTAAGAGGAACTGAGCTGTTAAAATGAGGGCAATTATGGGGTAAATGTACGTATCTGTGCTGCAGATATAGGGTTCTGCTGCAGAGACATGTGTATTATGGCGTTGGTCGTTGCATTTAAGGTGGATCACATGTAGCCATAGTTGGAGTTTCGGGTTTGGAAACTGTGCATTGTGGTGTTAAAAGAACTGAGCTGTTAAAAATGAGAGCAGTTATGGGTTAATTTAAGTATCTGTGCTGCAGATATAATTGTAAGGTTCTGTTGCAGAGACGTGTGTACTACGCTGTTGGTTGTTGTATTTAAGGCTATGATTACATGTAGTTGGGGTTTCTGGTTTGGAAACTGTGCATTGTGGCGTTAAAAGAACTGGGCTGTTAAAAATGAGAGCAGTTATGGGTTAATTTAAGTATCTGTGCTGCAGATATAATTGTAAGGTTCTGCTGCAGAGACGTGTGTACTTCGCTGTTGGTTGTTGTATTTAAGGCTGTGATTACATGTAGTTGGGGTTTCTGGTTTGAAAACTGAGTATTGTGGTGTCAGATTAACTGAGCTGTTAAAATGCGGCCATTTATGAGTTAATGTTAGATTAAAACGAGGACATTATGCGTTAATGTACGTATTTATGCTGCACGTATTTATGCTGCATCACGTATTTATGCTGCATCATTATAGGGCTCTACTGCATCTAGTCATGCGTGTATTATGGTGTTGGTTTGTTTCATTCATTGTGTTGTCAGATGAACTGAGAGCTGTTAGAAATGAGGGCAGTTGTGGGTCTATGCTGTACAGATTTAGGGCTTTACTGCAGAGGTGTTTTATGGCGTTGCTTGGTTGCATTGACGGTTGTGATAAGTCGGATTTTCTCATTTGAAAACTGTATTGTGTTGTTAGATGAACTGAGAGCTGCTAGTAATCAGTGTAGTTATGTGTTAACGTTCGTATCTGTGCTGCACAGATATAGGGCTCTGCTGCAGAGATGTGTTTTATGGCGTTGGTTGGGTTGCATATACGGTTGTGATAAGTTGGGGTTTTCTTATTTGAAAACTGCTCATTGTGTTGTTAGATGAAATGGGAGCTGTTAGTAATGAATGGAGGTAAGTGTTAACGTACGTATCTGTGCTGCACAGATATAGGGCTCTGCTGCAGAGACGTGTGGGTATTGAGTTGAGAAGTCAAAAATAATCTATTAACTGATTTTTTCTGATTCTCTGAGTCAAAAGATTTTGAGTTCAAAAATTATCTATTAACGGATTTTCTGACTTCATGCGGTTACGACAGTTATGTTAACAATGATTGAAAATGGAGCACGTGATTGTAGCATGAAAATAGCCGGCACTGGCATATCAGATATTGTAGGTGAATCAAGCTTGCTTTCTTAAAACATTTGATGCCCGTTCTTTTTTAGTCGAATAAAGATAACGTGCTCCGGTCTGTGCTCGCCATCACACACGTATATGTTGTTGCGTTTTCTATTATGTATCAAGGTATAACGCTGAGAGTATGAATGAAGATGATGTACATGAAATGCTAGATGGTTCAATGGAATTAAGACTGGTTATATGCGTATGTCATATTCGTTGTAGTGTTCGTGTTCGATGCGTTATACCTTGTTTCCCAAATAAGAAAGTTAAGATAATAAATAATTTATGTTGCGTCTGAATGAAATGAAAGAGAACATAAATATATTTATTATAGTCTACTGAAGTAATTTGGGTTTTGAATGCAAGTCTTATAGGGGAAGATGTATTATCGTTTCTTACGCATTAGTAAATACGGTAAATGTTCAGTGAATTGAGCATGATTAGATCGCTTAAGTTCAGGAATTTCGTGAATCTAGAGTGAGTACTGTTCAATGAAGGTATAAATAATGATTGCATAAGTCTCAATGTCATTCGAGGCTTGACAGACGATACGGAGCAGTTGAGTTAGGTTTTGTGCGCTTGCCCCCCCCCCCCCCTCCCCACCCATATATTTGATATCAAGGTTGTAGTACAGGTTTAAAAGAGCTTGCTCGTTTCCGCTTTTCCTATAGCGCTTGGTATTCTGCAGTGTACAGTGAAACACAGACCTGTATCTAGTGGTCAGTCCTGATCGAAACTTGAATGTACTAAATGTGATGGGTCGTGTTACTACAGACCGGTTACGCAAGTCTTGATGTAAATTCAGTTTCTCAAATGTAATTTGTTGTTTTCACCATGATTGTTGCAAAGAGTATGGTATTAAGAACAGTATTGGAAAATAATGCAAGTGGTTCGTTTTTACATTTAGGAGTAAAATACTGTGAATATCGAATGCATAGACAATTTCAGATTATTTTGTTGAAAGTTGTCTTTTTGTTTCAAAGGCACTTGTTCAGATGAGTAATGCTGTTTGAAATGGGCATATTATATCTGTTCAACCACATGCACTTGGCTTTATGCAATGCATAAAATAGGGATCACGCGACGTCCATTATAACTTATGATCGATGTTGTAAAGCAATGTTTAATTTCAAAATATCTATGTTACAAAATGTCATATGTAATATGCAATAGTTGAATCAAGTGAGTTTTTTGAGTACACAGAACTTGGACAAAAATTTATTAACATGGTGCTTATCACATTTTTCGCAATTTTCAGTTATAACTGTTGATTTGAGTCAGAATTTTATTTCTGTTCAATCCCGTAAATCACGACGAAATGTGATCAGTCAGTCTAGATTGTATGTACAAAGCGTAGACAAAGCTTTTGTGTAAAGCTTATACGTGTAAAACGTTAAATGCTATTTTAATTCTTGGTTTTGTTTTAGTTTCCTTTCAGATTTGGCATGTATAGTATACGAGATGGATCTATGTACTTCACTCTGTCGGAGAGAGGCACGATAAGGGACCGTATCCAACTTAATGTGTTTAAAGCTATCATAAACACACTTTGGAAAATTTAGCTGGCTGTCAATATTTGTATTCGAATAAAGATAACGTGCTCCGGTCTGTGCTCGCCATCACACACGTATATGTTGTTGCGTTTTCTATTATGTATCAAGGTATAACGCTGAGAGTATGAATGAAGATGATGTACATGAAATGCTAGATGGTTCAATGGAATTAAGACTGGTTATATGCGTATGTCATATTCGTTGTAGTGTTCGTGTTCGATGCGTTATACCTTGTTTCCCAAATAAGAAAGTTAAGATAATAAATAATTTATGTTGCGTCTGAATGAAATGAAAGAGAACATAAAGTCATATAATTCTAACGTAGAAGAAATTGCACGCCAATTCGCATTACTTATTGAATGGTCCTCGTATATAGTTAATTATTGGCACCGCAAAGATAATACCATGTTTACAACTGTTTATTACATAATATTCATCTGCTTGATGTGTTTTTGTTTTCTTTCAGTGTCACTATACGCCGGTGATAGAGTATGGTTAATTTTCATACTTATTTCCCCCATTAAATTACCCCACGCACTATATTTAAGAGATATATTGTGCTTACATCGCCAATACCTACCATAATTGTGTTTTATTGTTACACAGTCTACTAAAGGGGGTCTCACATGCAAAATACAAGGTAAAAAAGCTAGTTTTAGTAGCAGAAACAACACAACAAGTGTCAGCAGTGTAGTTTATCCCAAAAATGGGCGTGGCATAGAAAAAGAGCCCACAGCATTGGCTGGAGGAGTCGGAAAAATTGAACCCTATTATTTTTCATAATAATAACACACAAACAATCCTTTAAAGCAAATAAATCAATTTTAGCATGAAAATCGCACGCACGGGAATACACCTCGACCCTCACTATTACACTGGTAGTTCATATCTATTTATTTTATACTATTGTGTGTGTATGATGCCATACACTCACAGCCTCGTTTTGAATATGAAACTATCAGAATTTTCAAACCTTTAATTTATATTTTTGTTATAACTTGTTCAAGTTCATGTGTCATATAAAGAACACCAATTTGCAAGATAAAAGTCCTAGTACATTAAGAAAGCTAAAAAGGTACAAGTAGGCAAAGATCAGGAAAAGGCGCAATCAGAAAAAGATTCCCACTCCAAAAACCGAGGTGGGAAAAAACCAAACTAACAATCAGGTACTTATACCATGAAACATATCGTAAGCCGAATGAGCAGCTATTTTCCCAATAGGTGGCCACTCAGTTACCTTAACTTAACTAAAAATATGAAAACATACATAAGGCGCCAACAGCACAAAAAATTTTTAAACACCAAGACATAAAACAAAAAGAACCACTACAGAAGTATCGACTTGGAACGATTAGTAACACAAAGTTACTGGCGGGCTTAAACCGGTTTTACAGGTACCTAACCTCACCCTCAGCTTCTGCAGTGGTTCACAACATTTAGTTAGTTCTTCGGTCCTCGTGGTGAATCTCTAACTAGTCAATGAATCATCAAGAACAAACAAATAAATCATGATAAACATCCTGATGAATCAAAAACCGTTTTAACCGCTAAATCCGTTTTAATTGTGTAAAATTTAGCTGCGTACCTTTTTTCAAATACTGCTTTCTTCTTCCTAGGACCCCATAATGATACCACTCTCATATCGCGACCCGTTCATGATTTTATTTGGTAACAAACAGAATCTCTGGTTATGTTATAACAGCAAAATAAAAATATCGTTAGTATTAGTATATCTGTCGATTTACAAGCTTGCCACATTGGTCACATTTTCAAAGAAAATATCACATATCCGCTTAATGTTTCTTCCATGGTGGTTGATCGCATTTACACATAAATAGAAGCAAGAAAAGATGAATATTTCAGAAAGGCCATTTTGATTGAGTGGCATATCATCCGAGTGCCTTATCAGTTCTTTACGCTAGATATGTTGTCAGCTTTCTTGAGAAAATGACTTGAAATCTGATTTTAGCTTTCAACCGTTTTACAAGACTGTCTCATCAACAATCTAATGAAAGATGCATTCTCCTGAACATATCAAGAAGCGTTGACCATTTCTATTCAAAAATGCCTATGGTTTTTGGAAAAACAAAAAGCCGGTCATCTGTGCTCTTATGCACAGGTTAACTTCCCTGAATAATGCACTATTGGATAACACAATTTGTTTTCCATGTTTCGTGCCACAGGATCTGAATTTTGGGCTAAAACAATCAATTTTTGTATGAAATATATAGTAATTTGGAAACATTTTTATAGAGTATCGTTCCCCCCTGAGAACCAACAAAAGCTTTTGCATGCATATGTGTAGCCATGTAATGCACAACATATGAAAGTGGCGTGTTGGTTCTTTGGGGGGAACGATACTCTAGAGCCCAAAAACCAGAGCTCAAATATGATAAACTGTTATAGCTACTTATTCAGACAAAGCTAGCATATATTAAGTAATGGAAAATGAAACAGCATAACATGGTCATAATATGCACTATTAGAAATGTTATTAACTTGAATCTGGATGCTGCAGAATCAACTTTCATCATTTGGGCAACGGACATTAATTGTGTCCATCATTTTGTGTTACAAAATTTTGGTGACATACTGTACATATTTGTCCCTTGTTTTTTTGCACGGCCTCTAATCTATAAAAATTCTATCTCTGTTTTATTATTTCTACACTGTAAGGGCAGGTTTTCAGATCTGATTTAATATACTAGTTCTTGGATTTTGCTCAGTAAATGGGTTTGGCTGGCATATGGTAAGTGCAGTCCAATTTATTTACTTATGATGCTTTTGACACTTGATATTTTGAAAATTCATTTCATTGTTAAATTATGGAGATAGGTAGCCGTGTTAGTGTAGCCAGTATGCTACATTGGCCATGACCAACTAGGTAGAATTTATCATACATATTTGGACACAATAATTCATTTGTACATGATAAATGTCAAACAAATTTGTTGCAAGAACATACTTATCAAGCTACATAAAATTTTGACAACTTAAAAAGTTTTTATTGATTCCAGACTGGAAACTCGGCATTTTTTGCATTTTTTATTTATAGAGTATATATGGTAAGCTAATATTGCATAGGCATACAGTGCTATACAGGTACCTCCTAAAAGTTTTCCTAACAATATTTCACACTACAAATATTTAAACATTTTTGGTGCGTTTTACATGATTCTTGCATGCTTCTGTCGACTGAATGCTTTAAAAGACAAACGTTAGTAACAACAAACGTCAGCAGGCAAGAAAAAAACAAATTTTCTACCTTTTTGTATTCATGTAATTTAGACCCCCGCCCCCACTAAAGCGTCGATTTCTACCAAATTATGACAGAATATGAAAATGTCTGCACACATATCTCTTCATAAGACATGGAACTATTGTTCTCAGTATAAAGGATCAGCATCGAGAGCTTAATAACAGTGTTCTGGGCCGCTAAAGTATAGGCATATACAGGCCATATAGTCAACGGTCCTTTAAGTTAACTACTTAGTCTTTCGAATTCGCCAGAAGAACAAATGGTTTAATTGTCATATGCCTTAAGCTTTGCTAAGGTCCACTACCTTATTGGTGATGGTGTCGGGTATTTTCGAAACAGTTGGAGGGTCCATTCAATAACAGAATGCAGGGAAAAAAGTCACAGGAAAAAGTCACGGAAAAAGAAACAGATAGGAAATAAAGTGACAGGAAAAAAGGTCACGGAAAAAGTCACAGATAGGAAATAAAGTCACAGGGAAAAAACAGATTCACGCAAAAAGGCACAGATAGGAAATAAAGGCACAGGGAAAAAAAGGTCACGGAAAAAGGCACAGATAGGAAATAAAGTAACAGGGAAAAAAGGTCACGGAAAAAGGCACAGATAGGAAACAAAGTCACAGGGAAAAAAAGTCACTGGAAAGTATAATAGTTTTCTCTACTTTCAGTTGTAAATGGACTTTATTATTTTATTACTATTATTATTATCAATATACAGTTCGAGGGGGTTGATTTGTTACATCCCAGTTAACAATTTTAAGTCATGCCCGGGTGTTCGTTTTAAACCAGTTCTTTGGAAGCTGAATAGCATGAGATGCCATTTTACTATTGGAGATCCATAATTCGTTTATGGATATCCATAATTCATTTATGGATATCCTAAATTGAAAAAAAGGATATCCTAGAATAATTATGGATATCCTAAATTATTTAAGGATATCCATAAATGAATAATGGATATCCAAAAATGAATATAGGATATCCATAAATGTGTATTTATGGATATCCTAAATTCATTTATGTATATCCTTAATTTATTTATGGATATCCATTATTCATTTTTGGATATCCATAATTCATTAATGGATATCCATAACTCATTTATGGATATGTTTAAATTATTTAGGATATCCATAATTATTTTAGGATACACCCTTCGTAGTAGTGTAGTGTAGTTTTGGATTCTCATCTCAGGTCTAGGCTTCGATTTTGAAATGAGTGACATACTAAGTTTCTGGATTTCATTACGAAAACTTGCAATGCAATACAGAGATTTTTTCAGCTGTAAAAAATAATAAAAAAAATCATCGGAAAAAATTTGATATATATTTTTGTTTATTTTTGCTCAAAACATAGATTGTGGTTACACGTTAGAACCGCCTCACCGAGATTGAGTACCAACAATCTATGTTTTAGAAAAAAAAAAAAAAAAAAAAAAAAAAAAAAAAAAAGGTTAGAACCGCCTCACCGAGATTGAGTACCCACAATCTATGTCTTAGAAAAAAAAAAAAAAAAAAAAAAAAAAAAAAAAAAAAAAAAAAAATAGGTATACCCCTGCATACCCCAGTTTTTCTATATAAAAGTGGGGTTTAAATGAGTATACACGGACATGTTTTCCTGTTGTCTATTTGTACTTTCCCTCATAAGATGCTCCATTATAATGTGTCACTTCCTCGAACTTTTATTCCAACGTTTCCATAAAGTCTAAATTAAAACTGGCCTACCCTCTTTCTTCTGATTTGCCCTATAATTACATTTTTATTTTGACTTGGTGGGGCATCATTATCGCCATCTAGAAATATATTTCTGCGATATGTTCCAGATAGTGTCTACCAGATACATATCTCATATGGTTATCTGATTACGTAAGAAATAAAAACTTCTGGCGCTCGAGATCTGTTAGATTTGAAAATGTACGGCAAATAGAAAGCTAATAAAGTTTACTTAAGGTTCCGATGAAGACAATACGGTGGTGAACAAATAGAAGAAGCATTAGAAGAACTTTATTTTGAGCCTATGCGTGAGAAAACCAACAATTTGTGTTTTTGACCAGGTCCAACACAAACCGGGCTGTAAAGTCACAGAAGACAGCTAGAAGCTTGAAATTTAGGATGAAGGAAGAAGAGGGATTGTACTGTCCGTGTAGCGAAAATAAATGCTCTGGTCAGCTGTGCAGTTACCCATAAATTGAGCCGCCTCGTGGGAAAAACAACAATGTGGTTTTTGAACAGGTCCGACACAAACCAGCCTGTACGTGACAAGCACAGAAAAGAGCTAGAAGCTTGAAATTTCGGATTTAAGTAGAAGAGGAATTGTACTATCCGAGTAGCGAAAACAAAGACGCTGATCAGCTTCGCGGTTACCGCGAAGCTGATCTGCGTCTTTGTTTTCGCCTTTGAAGATTGTTGGTTTTCCCATGAGGCGGCTCAATTATTAAAAATGATATGAAAATGGTTATTCTCGAACAATGTTAATTACAAAAGTAACCTCTTTGTAGAGTCATAACGTGGTTCTTGGTTCTACAAGACTCTATTACTTATGCTGCCTTCTAAACGTCTCAGTGACATAAAATTCAACATTTTACCACTTAAGGGCTGTCGATAGTAATAAATGAGACAACTGTAATGAGCTCAAAAAGCAAGAGTTATCGTTATTTGGTTCTTGTAAAATCTGTATGATTTAATACAGATTACACATATTGCGATGAAAATCATATGGTTGAAGAAATTTGCATATCCCCGGGCATATCCCATCAATAGAAGAAGTAAAAGGAATGGAAAATGAAAATGCATTGAAATTGCTTGTTTTGTTCTTTTTGATTTAAAAATTGTTGATAATTGAACAGATTTTTTAAATTCTCTAATTAGAATGCCTCATCTGACTCAGATCCAGTCGGTATTGAAAGGGAAATAATAACTTTTACATTCAAGTTGAAGCTTTTAAAAATGTTACATATAGCATACTAATTGTCAGGACTATATGATCGCGGTGTACGACAAGCGGTGGTTTGGACCTTATATCTCAAAAGACATCTAATATGTATCAGAATTTAATAATTTTGGTATCATCACATTGGCAATTTTCGAATCTAAACATCCATACATAACAAGCTTTAAAAATTGTTTTTGAAAAAAGTTTTGAAGAGGTTTGATTATACGCCGGGATGATGCATCTTTGTGAGGGGTGGGTGTGGGGAAAATGCTTATAGCAGCTTAAAAAGCGTGGAAAAACCTATCAATTTATGCATTATCTTATTTGATAATCATTCCCATGTTTAAAAATCAGTTTTTTTTTTTTTTTTTTTTTTTTTGTTATTCTAAGAATATTCTCGGAGATGTACTAGACAAATATGTTCAAAAATTTAATCAAAATATTTTCTGCAAAAAATTGTATTTTGCCTTAGAATGCATATATTCATTTTTACCTTTCAATTTTGTTATTTGGCAAGTAGCTTGTGAATACATTTACAGTTTAAAACACATTCCGTTCACATATTTTAGATCTATTCCGTGAAAAATGAAATTGAAAATATTTCAAAAACTCTATTTTTCTCAATTTTGAAAATCCGTAACTTTTTAAAAAGCATGGATACCCGCACAAATATTTTGCTTTTTGAGTAGCATTCAACCAATATTTTAAGCTGTCTAAAAATCATAGATGTATTTATCAACAAAAATTGGTATCGAGCCACCTTAAATTCACAAGTTCTGTTGCATGTGTTGCGGTGGAAAGGGTCAATCCATGATCTTTGAATCTATATGTACATGTACACACAGTGACATCCATGTATTATACCAAACTGTTATAGGAACAATATAATTCCCGTTGTCCTTATTTACTGATTTTCGGTCAGAATGATGTCACTCCTCAGAGTAAGCCCTATATTTGTTCTTGTTATCTTTTTCTCTCCAATTTAACAGTTAATTTAGATGTAAATAGTTGTTTTCACTTTATCTCCTAGGATAGAGACATGATAAGATTTGATATGGAAATTGAGTTCTTATCTCTAAAAATCAGGCTTTGATTGATTGAAGAGTCGGAGAAATCAATATGCATCTTGATATACAGTGCTCTTAAATTCAATTACCCACTTTTTATTTTCCGCGATGATAAAATGCATTTTTTCACGGCGGAATCCGCGCGAAATTTCGCCAAACAAAAGAAAAAATACTCGTGAAATCGATTTTTTTTTCGCCGCAAAGTACGGCGAATTCGCCGTGAAATACGAGGAAATTTCGCGAGGAAACTTAATATTTCGCGATGAAGACAGGTAAGGTATATTTAAGACAGGTAAGGTATAATTTTTTTCTTCACCGCGTTTCATCGCGAAAAATCCACCCGATTTGAATTGGACATTATGTCCAACGGTAAGTATACGTTGTATTTCTTTCAACTTACTTTGAGCGTACAGTATTTTCGACGGTGTATTTTACCTTCAAATTAAAGCACACGTTAAAAGAGAAAAAAAAAGTAATGCAATTGAACCTCGTCACTATCGTTCTAGATGATATTTTTGTCAGACGATTCTTTGACGCGATTTAGCTACGTGACTGGATAAATAGATTTGTTTATTTGGCAACGCAACTTTTGATTGGTCATAATTGGTTTGAACGTCACGTACCGATTGTACAGTCAAGGGTCAAAAGTAATTCCAAAATGTCGGACTTCATGTATATGAGACTCCTAAGAAGTAAACACGTAGTGTGCAGAACGATCTACATCGCTCATGGTCAGAGGTCAAAAATTATGCCGGCGTGGCTTACTTTGATCATCACTGAATTCTGTTCACGTTTTGTGCATGAGGGAAGCATGCGTTAGCAGGTGCGTCCGTAGAAATATTATCATTCGTGTACTGTACACGAGCATGCATTTGGGGGATGAAAATTACATGATGTCCTAAAGATATCGGAGTTTTTCTAAACTGAACCAAAAGAAAAAAATAGTAAAAGATACATGCATGGTAGAGTCACCGTCGTCAAACAAAACTTGAAATTTCACCGAGTTGTCCGTTGCTTAGCATCCAATTAAAAAGAAGTATGTTCAAATCTGAATTTGGCACCCCGGTGGGCCATGTAATGAACTAACACAATGACCGCAGCACTTTTCATGCAAGAAACATATGCATGGATGGCCAAACATAACCACTACCACGTGTCCCTTTTATGATTGACTAGGCTGATCACTTTTCTGATAATTGTCTTTGTCAAATCGTCATAAATTATTGGAAAAAAAAATATTTTTTTTTTTCTTTCAGGACTATGAGGCATCTAGCCCCCGTGTGAAGTGTCCAGCAGGAAGTGGTTGCTATGTCCCGACATGACTGAAAGCCATGACTGAGACGTAAAGCCACAACAAAATAACCTTTTTTTTTTCAAAAGATATGCATGACCTTTTACTTCCATATATTGTTTCGGGAAGACAGCTGGAACTTACCGTTTCGATCCCTTTCGATGTGTTTACCTTTTTTAAGTCCGCATTTTACTTGTATTAAAAGCTATTGAGTCACGTTAATGTACATGTAAGAACATATATGTCACACTGACATTTCCGCTACTAACGAAAAGGCAGGCTGGTTGTGGATGCCGTGATTCTACATCCAATAGACTTCAACTACGACGATCGAAACTGGGACGCCAACCGTGTCATAAATGCATGTAGTTTTAGAGATCCGAACAACATCCAGACAAGGTTAGAATCCTCCCGCCCCAGCTTTCTGACCCAAATGCATGCACAAGTAAATGTATATAAAGTTTATGTGACTGCGACGCCAAGGTGACATTCGGTCTCCACAATCTTGCATGAATTTTAATAATGATTCAAGATACCTTCTTGATCAGTCAACGTATATCGCAGCCATGTATATACTCGAAGACAAAATGTCTTTAATATGCTTTTAAAACCTTTCTATAGCAAGCAACTGACCAAACCTGATCAACCATTGGTGAACCAACAGAATACTAAAACCAATAATAACTGCCTTTTTCTTTCTATCTTTTTTTTAACAGCATTCACACTGTAGCGTATAAACCAAACGCGCGCCGGGCGTATGAAAAATCTCAACACGCTGAAGATTTTGGAAGTATAAAAATTAATTTGTTCCTTTAACTCGCTTTAGCAGTCACACAGTAGAGCGTGACTGAGGCGTGTGCCGGACGTAAAAAATTACAAGGTTTTAGAGTACGTTTGTGTTACGTCCAAAACACGCTATGCACGCGCTACAGACACACAGCAAACGTTTTACGCGCGTCTCACACACGTTTTGGCCCCGCTACTGAAGCAATATCTCATAAAATCGGAACGCGCATGTAGCGTACACTGGTGTGCCTGAAACGTGCGCCGAACGCATTCGAAGCGTACTCAACGTGCCTACAAAGCGCGTGAAACTTATTCGAAACTTTTAAGACACACGCCCGGAACACGCCGAGTTTCTTGAAATTTTTTAAGCATGTTTAAATTTTTTTGAGCCCAAACGCGCCTGGAGTGCGTAGCAACTTACATCGACGTATATCAACGTGCTCCAAATATACATCAAGCGTAAAAACACGCTTTTAACGTGTCTCCGACGTGCTCCTGGCATATATTGAATTTTACATTTTTATCAACACGCCCGGTGCGCGTTTGGCTTATACGCTAATGTGTGAACCCTGTTTTATTCTTACACACCTCGACTATATAGCAAATGATTAAAAACGTGTTATATTGTGCAACATTTCACTGGGTGAACAAGCGTGCCATGTTCGTATGTATATAGTGTTCCGCCGTTGACTTATCGGCGCACCTCGTTCTAACCCCGAGTAACGGTAATACCATCACCAGCCTACAATGATAGAATTACAGTAAAATACATATTTTTTTAAACTTTTTGAAGAGACGAAAAGCTAGTTAGTACTTGCCTTGGGAATGCTGAGCGCCAAGCGAGGTAGCCACTGGTACCATCATTACCATGACAGCCCGGAGTCGAACCCACGACCTCCCGTTCCCGAAGCGGACAGTCTAACCATTACGCTATCGGGACCGGTGACGTCAGCCATCCCATCAATCACCGTTAGACGGTGTAATGTAACGTAATTTTATATTACTGATCGTTCCAATGCGATACTTCTGTGGTGATTCTTATTGTTTAATGTATTGGTGTTGTATTTTTGCTGTAAGCAGTGGTAAGCACATTATGTATGTTTTCGTATTTTTAGTTAAAGCGTTTGTTTCAGTTCATCTTCATACCAATTTGCAATTTGGAAATCAATCATACGTCTCGTAGATAATTGCAGTGATTTCCTTTTATTATTTCACGAGTTTAATCTTACCTTAAGAACATTACATGCTTAGGATCCAAACAGCATCATGAGCATCGCTATGGTATACATGGGCGGCTCTGAAATTGGTCCCTGGATAACGTTATTTTGTAACACCTAAATAATATAGCTGTCTTTTTTAGCGGACGAATACTTAAAAACACATAGAACGTCCATCATTATGACTTCGTAAAATTTAGGAGAAATCTGCACGCTACGTTTGCATCTGGGAAGTAAGAACAGAGGGATCAGGAATCGAATCCCAGCATAAACACCAGGCTGGAAAGGAACAAATATAACGCATCACAAACCTTATTTCCCCAACAAGACACAGGTAGAGCATGATTACTAGCTCTTTCCCATTAAGTTAGCCATTCGGCTAGTCCCAATCAAAACCAAAGACAACGAGCGCAACAGAGAAGCAGGCAGAATAAACAGATATTGTAGAATGGAGAACAATCACTACTGGGGCTCGAACCCACACCAGAAACAGCGGTGAGACGATCGAGAGATTAAGAAACAGCGCTCTTAACCGCTCGGCCTGCGGGCTAACATATGGTTTAAAAATGATGTTAAAATTCCATCCAGGCGCACAAGGCTGGTGTCGTCATTTATACGTTCAAACATTTTGTCATCGTCTTCGTAAAGCAGGGTTTCTGACAATTTTAGTACGACGGCATGTCTCCCAAAAAGAAATTTCGAAATGGTTCATCCCAATCAAACAACGTACATGTATTTCACATATTAAGATCTGCTAAATAATGGTTAAGGTAGGCGGCAATGATCAGGAAATGGCACAATCAGAAAGTAATTCCCACTTTAAAACTTATAACTTGAAAAGAAAACATATTGTACTTAGCTGAGTGAGCACGTTACCCAAACTTTACTTAAAATATGTAACAAAAGGTGCAAACACCACAAAAATTCAACACCAACACGTAAAACAATTAGTATCGCCTTGGAACAATCAGCAATGTATTACTGGCCTGCGTAAACTAGTTTTACAGGACTAAGGACTAGGACTCAGCAGCTGCAGTGGTTCACAACATTAAGTTTATATAGGACAGAGTGCATGTTCAATAGCTTTAGTGTCCGTCACGGGTGGTTATTATGGTGGGGAAGGGGATATGTGCAGATGCAGTTCGTGTCTTCATAAGGTCACGATCTCCTCTTTGTGTCTTGCTTCGTTCGCGTTGGTGAGCAGTAGTTCCAGGTGGTTGATGGTTCCCATACCTACCTGCGGTTATAGGAGAGATGCCCATGGTAAGAAGCTACAACATAAAACAGAGTTGTTATTAAATTGCAAACTTTTCCACACATTTCAACGTCATCATAGCATAGACAGGATTTCAGAACATCGTACTGCTACATGTATGTATTGCAACGTCGGCTATTTTATTTAGACTAACTTCACGTGCTACTTTGTTTAAACTTGTTGCCTCGCGAACTACAGTGCATGACCAATAACATATTCTACTTACTACCGATATACAGGTACACGTGTACGTTCTATTCATGGTGTGCTGCTATTTTGCATGGAATATTGCATATACTTTCTCTTAAATCACAGATCGCAGATTAAAGATCGAAGTCCTTTGCTTGATAAACACCTGAGAAATGACCAAATTTAGTGTAACCCATATATTAACTACAACAAATTTGGCGGTCTACTGTATGCCTCTCAGATAGCAGAAATCCCCTTTAATAAAGCTCGTTTATAAAAACGGTGCATAACGGAAACTTGCCCATGTAATTTACAGATTTTTTCAGCTGTAAAGATTGGAAAAAGTCATTGGAAAAACTTTTACGTTTTTTTTTTATTTCTGCTCAAAACATAGATTGTTGGTAAACGTTAGAACCGCCTCGTCTAGAACCCGCTCAACCGCCTCGACGGAACCGCTTCGCCGCGGCGATGCGGTTCTATGCCGAGGCGGTTCTAACGAGTATCCACAACCTATGTTTTTTTGAGCAGACATAAGAAAAATAGGTATATCCCTGCATACCCCAGTTTTGCTATATATAAAAGTGGGGTTCAAGGGGGTATACATTACACGGACATGTTTTCGCGATGGTATACAAGACAGAATACTCCCGTCGGCATTCCACGATACATTTCCACGCAGAAATGGTGCGGTGTACGAAGTGCTGGTTAGCTAGCTGATCTAGTACTATACAAATCATGTTTGAAAATGGAACAATAGAGATACGGTGGAGGCAAGTTGGTAAGATTTAGGAAAAACCCATTTTCCTGTAAGTGGCTGAACAGACACATCAATCGTTTCGTAATAATTAGTCAATCACTGTAATTATACCAGAGAGCTTTATCACCTTTATCAAACTAATTTTACATAATCTCTGAAAGATCCAAGCTAATTAACCAATTAAGACGAACAAAGTCATCTAATATTCCTTGGGGCAAAGCGGCTTTCTTGTTATCAAAATCAACATGACAAATACACAAAATCGACCATTGATGAAATTATTATAGATGCGTGTTTAACCACTAACTAATACAATTATAAAAAAAAAAAAGAAAAAAAAAAAAAGAAAAAAAAAAAAAAAAAGAAAACGAATGAAAATACAAACGAATGAAATTAAAAATTAATAAAATAAATACTCTGCACTCGTTTTTTTTTCGCCGCAAATCACCGCGAAACACCGGTCATGAAAATTCAACTCCACTGACAGGTACTACAGATTTCGCCATACAATTCAGCGAAATTTCGCGATGATTCCGCGATGAAAATTCGCGATGAAATTTCACGTTTATTTTGGATTTCGCGCAGTTTCCTCGCGAAAATTGAATTTTAGTCAGTCAGTTTTTTCGCGATGAAACGAGGAAAGTGGGTAATTTAATTTAAGAGCACTGTAAATCATGAGCCTTTTTTTTTACGTAAACTATTAAAATATGAGCCACTGCATGAGAAAACAAACGATTTGGGTTTCCGACCAGGTCTGACACAAACCAAGCTGTAAAGTCACAGAAGCAGGCTAGAAGCTTGAAATTTCGGATTTAAGAAGAAGAGGGATTGTGATATCCTTGTAGCGAAAACAAAGGCGCAGTAACTGCACAGCTGATCTGCGTCTTTGTTTCCGCCTGTGTATGATGTTTGGCTTCTCATGTGGCGGCCCATATATCTTCCAGTCATAATCTTATTTTTTTCTTTCCATTATATTGCTGTGGTGTAATGTAAAGAAAAAAAAAGTTAAGTCTTTGTGATCCCTTGAATGTGCACCAAATTGGCTCCAAAGAATGGTGAACAAGCAAGCGACCTTCGCGCCAAGCAAAGGTACCAAAAGCAAAGAGATCGGCCAATTGTATTCAAATAGTATACATCCACTAAAGACAATGCTCGAAAATAATTTATTCATGTATGAACAAACTTGGTGGAATGTCACCATCACTGAGTGTCTCTGTCGACCTTCATCAAATCACGGAGAGAACGATCATAGCAAAATTAAATCATAAAGTGCATCTTTTTCCTAACTGTCAAAAGGGCCAAGGCGTTTCACAATCGCTTAAAGGAACTAATAGAAAATCAGGAAATTTAAATTCAATGCAATGACAACGCACGACACCACATAAATTTTATAGACACACGCGAAGAACAAGATGAATACCTCTTTCCCAGTAACGGTAGCCATCCATAACAAAGGTGGACATTATAGCAAACAGCAGAGAAAAAAGTATCTTACTTGGCCCACGGGGTTCAACTGGTGTCTTTCTTTTGATCCAGATATTCAGTGGTGGTGTTTGGCTTCCGTCGCCATGTCGCCACATTGTTCCTCGTTTTTGATTCTTCATGACCTTTGTTTTAATGTTTCACTGACTTACCATGTGGGACGAACAACTAAACAAATAGTTTGGTGCACTGATTGCGAGGTTTGGATCCCATTTAACCAGTTGAAGACCCCAGCAATTTTATATAACTGACCGTTCCAAGGCGGTACTTCTCTATGTTTTTTGTTGTTGTTTTATGTTTTGGTGTCGATTTTGTGTTGTTTGCGCTTTTCATATGCGTCTCCGTGTATTCAGTTAACTTACGAAAGTAATTTAGTGTAAAGTAACTTAGTGACCACCTTTGGGAAACATCTGTTCACTCAGCGAATGTTCTATTTGTATCAGTACCTATTTGTAACTTTGGTTGATTCCCACCAGTGATTTTATAGTAGGACTTTTCTTCTGATTGCACCAGATCATGATCATTGCTTACCCAGTTTATTTGTTATGATTTCTAAACCCGTTTGCCAGCCATGGCTGTATAAACCAAGTCATTCATCATCGTGCTCACACTCAGTTTTATTTGACGCTTTCGTCTGGGGTTATCCAAAAATCTATATATAAGAATAATGATGGAATAATCTCCATCATTCATGAAGCTAAAACATTTATAAAACAGCAGATGCGCAGATTACAAGCCTATGAAATACAGCTGAAGAAATGTTGTATCTAAGACCATCTACCACAATCTTTCTCTGTATGGCAGTTATAATATTACGAAAACACCCCCATGCCGCCATGATTTTCACGTAGTTTATACGGATTTTCTTCCACTTTAAAATAGAAATTCCAGTTGATTATTTTTTTTGTTTATGTTTTATCAGAACAAACGTTGTGGGTTCAAGAAAGACCAGTCTCGCCGTGGCGGTACTAAAGAGTACACATAATCTATGTTTTGGGCAAAAATAAGAAAACATCCTTTTAAATTCCGGTTTTACCATTATTATAAAAGTGGCGTGTAACTTGAGGGTGTATGCATTTTACAGACATATTATCCTGATGTTGTAGAAACCTCCTGAAATGGGAAGCCAAAGGTCGGCAAAACTCGGCAAAGCCTCGCTATTTTCAAATCATCCTTCTTCATCCTATTGTCACATTGCCGGTGATGCGAGACCGAGATAAGAAAACGTCAATTTCTGCTCTTGGACAGAACTATTGCTGTACTGAGGTAGCGTAGCAGTAAATAACTGATGGCAAGTCTGTTTCGAATGATGCTGCCTTTCTATATAAGACAGTTGGTTCAGTGCATAGATTGTACAACGTTTTCATTTATTTCCATATTCCGATTAGGTGATCATCTCTTTAAAAAAAACTTTATTTCTTGAATATTAGTCGTTCATATTGATAAATTCATTGATGACTGTCGGCCTATGTAGAAGAATCTGGTGATGGTCTGTTTGGTCTGGATAGATGCGTTTTCTTTCAGCTTCACATATTCTCTTTTCTTCAAAGTGTGCTGCTTCTTTGTTGATAAACAGCGCCATTATGATCGATCCTGTGCAGCATGTCCCACATACTTTAGTATGTCAGTGAGTGAGTCTCTGATTCAGTCTTTATAGCGTTTATGTGGCAGATTCATAGCAATGGTGCGGCAGTTTCATGATGGCATGCAGTCACGTGTGCAAAATGATGGAGAGTTCTCTGAACCATTTGAAGTAACAAATGGGGTCAAACAAGGCTGTGTTCTGGCACCAACACTGTTCAGCATGATGTTTTCTGCCATGCTTATGGATGCTTTTCAGGACAGTGACACTGGTTTTCCAATCAGGTACCGTTTTGATGGCAACATATTCAACCTCAGAAGGTTGCAAGCCAAAACTAAGGTCCAGACTGATGTGCTAGATGAGCTCCTCTATGCAGATGATATGGATAAGAATGCCAGCACAGAGGCAAAAATGCAAAGAGCCATGGATCAAGTCTCACAGTCATGTGATAACTATGATCTCACAATCAGCACAAAAAAGACAGAGGTTGTACACCAACCAGCGCCCGGAAAGCCATATAATGAACCAACCATCACTGTGAATGGGCAAAAACTGAAAGTTGTTGACAAGTTCACCTACCTGGGAAGCACTCTCTCCAGAGCAGTGCGTATTGATGATGAGATCACTGCCAGAATTGCAAAGGCTAGTGTGGCATTCGGACGACTCCGTGCAAATGTCTGGGAGCGAAATGGAATCAAGCTTGACACCAAGCTGAAAGTCTACAAGGCTGTGGTACTGCCAACCCTCTTGTATGCACGTGAGACCTGGACAGTATACCAACGCCATGCAAAGAGACTTAACCATTTCCACTTAAGCTGTTTGAGAAAGTTGTTAAAAATCAAGTGGCAGGACAAGATTCCAGACACAGAGGTCCTGACGAAAGCAGGGATGCAAAGCATGCATACAGTCTTAAAGCTAGCACAGCTAAGATGGACTGGCCATGTTATAAGAATGCCTGATGCGCGACTTCCAAAGAAAGTTTTCTATGGAGAACTACAGGAGGGAAAGCGCTCTCAAGGTGGCCAGAAGAAACGCTACAAAGACACCCTCAGAAGGATTTCGAAATACCAATGGGGTCCTGGGAACAGACTGCACAGGAGCGATCAAAGTGGCGAGGTCTCATCAACAAAGGAGCAGCTCTTTATGAAAAGAAGAGAATCTGTGAAGCTGAAAGAAAGCGAAGAGAGCGCAAAGCCAAAACAAATGTGCCACCATCAGACTCTATGACATTGACTTGCTCTACTTGCAACCGACAGTTTAGAGCCAGAATTGGCCTAGTCAGCCATCAAAGAACTCACCAACACACATCAGCACTATTCAAGAAATAATGATGGTCTTTCTCATTAGTGAGAGACGAACTATCATGTGGCCACTTTGAGAGTGGCTTACCTCTACTAACTTTCCGTAAAAACATTTCTTTGGAAGTCGCTCATCAGGTGTCCTTGTATCATGGCTCCCCAATCTTAGTTGTGCTTACTTTGAGACCGTATTTATGCTTTGCATCTCTTCCTTCTTTATCACCTCGGTGTCTTGTCTTGCCACTTGATTTAACCACTTTTTTCTCATACCGCTTAAGTTATGAAAAACAAGTCTCTCCGCATGTCACTGGTTTATTGTCCAAGACTTACAATCATATAAAAGCTACAGCATTACAGACTTTCGGTTTGATTGCAAGCTTGATTCCATTTTGCTCCCAGACACTTACGTGCCACACTGGCTCTGGAGTCAGTACTTCCAGGGAAGGTGAATTTATCAACATCATTCTGTCTGCATCTTAGTTTTGGCTTGCAATCTCCAAAGGTAGAATAACTTGCCAGCAAAGCGGTGCCTGAAGGAAGACCGGCATCAAAGTCTGAAATCCATCCGTGAGCATGGCAGAAAGCATCGTGGTGAAAACTGTGTTGGTGCCATAGCACAGCCCTATTTGACAGCCTTTTTGAGCTCAGAAAACTCTAGATATATTTCTGAACACATACCTGCATACCATCACGTGCAACACCATTGGAATGAATCCAATGGGTGGACAGCAAACTTGATTTTCGAGAGTCTATCACGAATGACTGTGATGGGATAAGTTATCTATAGGCAAAAAGAAATTAAGTAATTTAGTTTTGTTACGTATGAATTTCCAGTGAGGAATATAAGTCTGATTTCAGAAAATTTGCTCAAAAACGACAACTTCATGTGATTGTTTTTCTAACTGTATCTGTATTGCCAAACATTTTCCTGACAAGGCTGGTTAAATGTTTATGAAGCGTTTCAAGTGAAAGATCATTTATACTTACTGACAAAACTGGCTAAAACTGATAAATGTTAAAACCAACTAATGCTATCTTCATGTGTTATAGCGTATACCCATCAAATTCAACAAATTGAAGCATTTTTGCTTCAACGCTTAGTCCTTTTTATTTGTCACAACAAATGTATACGAAAAGTGAAATGTGCAGGTTTTAAATATTAAAAGTAGTCACACATACACTTTGAAAGCAAGTTGTAACTTCAACATAGAGAAGCTTAGCTTCTAGTATATACAATGTTTATGTTACTTTGGAACTGTCCAGAGAACATATAAACATGACCCTGCAGTGCTGCAGAGATATGTTTTGATAGAGATTAAGAACCAAGATAACCTATGAAGCTGGCTGAACAAATTTTGTTCAATTTCTTGCCTTTATATTCCTCACTGTTTCAGTATTTTGTGTTTGCAGTGATATAACAATCACAATAATCCCGCTGAAAATCCCTAAAACATTTGACAATGGACTAGTATATAGTCAACAAACTACATTTCTGTGATTGCTATATGTCGAGATGTTTCGATGAGTGTTTAGATTATTAGACCAGTAGTAGTAATAATGACCATGAAATGATACAATCAAAGCAAAACGGAACAACTAAATCAAAAATAGAAAAAAAAAAGTAAAAAATAAGAGAACGTGCATTAGTTACTGGCAGTTGCCTTGTAATAAACAGAGAAACTGTAAAGAACCTTAACATGTTTTTCTCTCTCTCAAAATGTCCAGTGCGCAGCCCGCATCAAACTATCCATATAAAACGGAAGAAAAACGTTCTGAATATTGGATGGGGGAATATTGAAAAGACAGTATAACGATCGAGGCCCGCGATCACATCAAAAGATAAGACTCTGTTCAATTTACGAAGATAAACTGCGCATTTGCCAAAACCTTAACTTGATGTGTTCTTACTAACGTTGACGAGAAACGGATTCCCCCTTGAGAATCTATAAAGCTTTTCTATTGCGATCTCAATATAAACGTTGAATATAAATTTGACGATGAAAATGTCAACGTATCGCCGAATTGCTCGTTTTGCATGGTAAGAAAGAGAGCTCTGATAATGCTGCAAAGCAGCTTGTATTTGGCGATCACGTGTATTTCTACGCTTAAATGAAAATTGACGAAAGAAAAAGTAAGGTAAGAGCGTGCAGCTTTCACCAAGAGGTGAATCAGCCACTAAACCAAACAAAAACATAAGAAACGTGATTGCAACTATCATAATAATAAGCACACGAAAAAAAATGATACAGAATATCACTGATCATCATAGAAATATGAACGTTTTGTTTGATATTCATAATCTTTTTAAATAAATAAAAAAAGCAAAATATCAGTTTGACAATTAGTATCAAATAAAAACTATTTTCTTGATACTGATGAAATGTAGAGCACACGTTTTGTGGTTATTGTGAGAAAATGACCATATTTAGTTAAACCATGCCACTGTTTTTATTGTTTTATAACGCATTAAGAAGCTTAAGGTTGACACAGTGTGTGTCACAATTCCAGTAAATTAAGATTTAAATAAGAATATGCCTAACGCCTCGGCGGTTTCAAAAGAGATGTCATTCAAATCACTTGATGTCATAAGAATGTCGTTTTTCAGTGTCAGCCAAAATAACAAAGCTTTATATGCATTTTTCGTTGTCATTAAGTGCAACCGTATGCATGTTTCTATTTGCTAGAGTGCATTGCTCTTCTTGCAAGAGTGCAATATCTGTATAATTGTCCATCTTAATCACATCATTTTATTTCTTATTTTTATCTTGGCATTCAGCGTCTTTATTAACCTCTCGTAATGTAACCAAAGCAATAAACAAACGCGTTGACCACGTGGTAGTCACGTGGCTTTAAATCTAATATCCGTTTCGTATTAGACGAAAGGACTGAATAGAAAAACTTGCAGTTAAGTTGGATTTGTTCAAGTGTTATTTCTTTAGCGAAGAATTAAATGTGTAATCGATTGTGAATCATGACAAGTAGAAAATAAGGAAGATGAATTGACGTTGTGACCTGTGCACGAGCTCGGTCAACGTGCTCGTGCTGCGCATTGTAATAGATGCATAATATCTCAGCACTAAGATGATGCTATGACAAAAGATGAAGGGGTTGCAGTATAAATCCTCAAAACAATCATCTTAATTTGTTAACAACAAATAGATGATTCAAGAATTGATGCAAAAGTAAAAGTAGGTATAGTCTGATTTTTTTCAGTGTGCAGGGCGGAGCCTGTCAATTTTTGATTGACAATGACAAAGTTGACCATTACATTTAAAAATAGGTAGTTCTCACTTGGACTTATACTTTGACCCACTTGTTATTGTTGAAGCAATCATTGAACCAATCAGTGTCAAAATTTAACCTCATGCACCGAAAATGATGGGTAAACACATACTGTCACAGAAACATATTCTGTGCTACATGACTGTATATATGTATGACCATATTGATTGATTGATTTGGGGTTTAACGTCCCACCAACAACTAAGGTCATATGGGGACGGGACCTCGGTTTCAATCCGAAGGACTGGAGAAGCCCAGGATGGAACCTGCGACCCCTGGATCACAAGGCGAGTGGCATAACCGCTGCGCCACGGAGGCTTCTATGACCATATTGAAAATTCCCTTAGTAAATGCTTGGTAAACATTCTTGTTGTATGACTCTCTGTTTTTCTTTTCAAGTTTAAAACTTTAATTCTGATACAAATAAATATCAAAGATGCTGGCTTTCATTTACTAATGAAGGCGGCAAAAAAAAGTGCTCTAATTTCTTACTGGAAGTCATCACAGTACGGATCTGTAAAGTATTGTTCTGTCATACTACAGATTTGTTGAATTTGACTGACAGCTCAGTCAAGTTATCAGCGGATCTGTTGCTGAAGCAGCAGCAACAGAAAAAAGGAATAAACGGTCAAGTTGGCTGCAGCGAAACTTTTTGTCACCTATTGTTGCTGCAGTAAAATTGCTGCTAACTTGACCGTTTTTGGTGCAGCAAATTTGCTGCTAATTTGACCGAGCTGACCTTGTAGGAAAAATAAGTAAAATCAGCTGGTTCTCTGAATCGCTTTATTATTTTTTTCGAATGGTACTTTACTGACCATCAGTAAAGCAAAGAGTTGTTGACAAAGATAGAGGCATTGGCTAACTTGATTTGAGTGTAGCTGTATGGTTATATTTAAGAAACAAAATGTTTATGTTTTTGTGTGTCTACCATACACTTCACCTATTTTGAAATCATTCAGGTGAGACACAGGTAAGAACAAAGACAACAAGCATAGTCACCTTTACCTCAATTATACATTGTCAGCTCTGGGACCCTTTCTCAACAATGAAATCATCCAAGGCTGGGCTTAGCTAAGCCCTGCCCTGCACATTGGAAAAAATCCAAGTATAACTATGATCAGGATGGCACAATCAGAAAGAAATTCCAACTCCAAAATCCGAGGTGGGGAAAAACTAAATTAATAATCAGGTACCTATACCGTAAGTCGAGTGAGTAGCTATTTACCTATAGGCGGCCACTCAGTTACCCACCTTAACTAAAATATGAAAACGTACATAAGGTGCAAAGAGCACAAAATTCAACATCTAAACTTAGAACAGTCAGAACCACAACAGAAGTATCGCATTGGAAGGATCATTATTAAATAAATAAATAAATAAATAAATAAATAAATAAATAAATAAATAAATAAATAAATAAATAATAAATAAATAAATAAATAAATAAATAAAATACCGACCGCACACCAGGTGGGAAAGAAATAACAGACATCATACAAAATAACTACAAGGATGAAGAGAATGATAACTGAAAATTGTTGCTAAATATGTAGTTGTGGAAAAAAAAGTTAAAAAATAAAAGATGAGACTTTGACAATGATATTGTCATTGTTATTAGATTTTAACAATAGGGCATCAGACATTTAAGGTTCAAGTTTGTGTCATGTTACGTTAAATTATTTGATTAATGCATTTCAAGCATCTAAACGGTGTTGATCTGAACGTTCATCTCTTTCGCTTGCTTGTTTATCCTTCGGTTTTATACCATCTGAGAGAGCATTGTCACCCCCTCGACGAGCGTTTGTACACAACGGCTCAGTTTGTTCAAATACACAAGTAAAGTTTTACACCAAACTTCACTATACTGCCGCACATGTTTGTCTACCATTAAAGAATGTCCGAAACAAGAACTAATCAACAATGAATTTTTGAAATACAATGTAGGTCATTGCTGTTTTTAGCTCACCTGAGCCGAAGGCTCACAAGGTGAGCTAATAGGATGGCCATGATCCGGCGTCCGTCCGTCCGTCTGTCGTCCACAATTTCAAAGATCTTCTTCTCTGAAACCGCTTGGCCAATCAAAGTGAAATTTTATGTGGAGCATCCATGGGAAGGGGGAACTGAAGTTTGATAGCGAGATCCGGGTCACATGACCAAGATGGCCGCCACGCCCATATATGGTAAAAACACTTCAAAAATCTTCTTCTCCAGAACCGGTGGGCCGATTTCCACGTAACTTGGTATGTAGTATTGGGGACTTCTGCCCATCATAGTTTGATAAAATGATGACCCTTGCATGACTTTGACCTATTTTATGGTAAGGTCAAATTTGGAAACACAGGCTTTTACATGGGAAAAAGTGAAAACTATGGATTTTTTGAAAACTATTGCAGTCTGAGGCCTGAAAAGTGGTAGATGCAAACAACTAATGGAGTAGATGAAGGTATGTGATAAATTTAGGTCAAGGTCATCTCTTGACCTTGGCCAGTCTGTCGTCCATACACACTTTTCAAAGATCTTCTTCTCTGAAACTGCTTGGCCAATCAAAGTGATATTTTATGTGGAGCATCCATGGATAGGGGAGACGAAAGTTTGCTCGCGAAATTCAGGTCACATGACCAAGATGGCTGCCAGGCCCATATATGGTAAAAACCACTCAAAAATCTTCTTCTCCAGGACCGGTGGGCCGATTTCCACGAAACTTGGTATGTAGCATCGGAGACTTCAGCCCATCATAATTTGATAAAATGATAACCCTTGGATGACCTGGACCTATTTTACAGCAAGGTCAAATTTGGAAACAGACTTTTACATGGGAAAAAGTGAAAACTATGGATTTTTTGAAAACTATTGCAGCCTGAGGTCTGAAAAGTGGTAGATGCAAACAACTAATGGAGTAGATGAAGGTATGTGATAAATTTAGGTCAAGGTCATCTCTTGACCTTGGCCAGTCTGTCGTCCATACACACTTTTCAAAGATCTTCTCTGAAACTGCTTGGCCAATCAAAGTGAAATTTTATGTGGATCATCCATGGGTAGGGGAGACGAAAGTTCGATCGCGAAATCCAGGTCACATGACCAAGATGGCTACCAGGCCCATATATGGTAAAAACCACTCAAAAATCTTCTTCTCCAGAACCGGCTGATCGATTTTCATGAAACTTGGTATGTAGCATTTGGGACTCCAGCCCATCATAGTTTGATCAAATGATGACCATAGGATGACCTTGACCTATTTTACGACAATGTCAATTTTGGAAACATAGGCTTTTACATGGGAAAAGGTGAAAACTATGGATTTTTTGAAAACTATTGCAGCCTGATGCCTGAAAAGTGGTAGATGCAAACAACTAATGAAGTAGATGAAGGTAAGTAATTAATGAAGGCCAAGGTCCTTTCTTGACCTTGACCCAAGGTCATTTAAATATCAAAATTAAAATCAAAGTTTTCTCAGAAATCACTTGGTTTGGAAACTATTGCAGCCTGAGACCTGAAACTTTGCAGATGCAGACAACTTATTAAGTCAATAAAGGTGTGTGCGTATTCAAGGTCAAGGTCATTTAATGACGACTTAATACTCCAAGATCAGGCTTCAGGTGAGCGTTCTCAGGACCAATGGTCCTCTGGTTAATTTGTATGCAGAAAAAATGTAACAGAAAAAAAGAAAAGTATTGAAACATACTGACATAGTTGTGAAGTTTGGGGAAAGGCATACATACACATTCACTAAGTTGCATGTAATATAAAAGAGTTACTTGAAATAGTTAGTGAACGTTTACTCATGTTCTAGAATAAGAAAAAACATGCCAAAGATATGCCCCAAATTTTGTCTCAAAATTGTACCAAAGCCACCTTGACATTTGGAAACTTACTGAGTGCAATCAAAAAGATTTAATCAAACTATGACGTAAATACATGTAAAAACAAAGAGATTTTAATCAGAAAAAGGAAACATTTATTTATATATTTGAAAAAATGGCAATGAAATTAACAAGTTTTAAAGTGGAAAATGGCGATAATACAATGAGTTTTTACAAATCACATCTTATCTTAATTGGACATATTTCCTTCACTTGATCTAGAAAGTGTCCAAACACTTCATGCCACCTACATTCTACATGTCACAGAATATTTTATGCTTTTTCAGCATAAAAATATGAGCATCCTAGATGCTAAAATGTCGTATAAACGCACTCAAAACCTTGTCTCGTTCAAAAATATTAAGGTTTCTGTGCTGTGATCTTGTTGACATCGATATCTGACACAAGTATCTTTTGGTCAAGCAATTCAGCTCAAAATGACTTAATTTCTGGAATAACAAAATAATCATATGTTAATTTATGCAGACAACGTAAAACACTTCACAATTACGATCTCCAATTGGTCCAAGTGTTTAAGTGCATACTTTATAATCAAGTGTTACTACTGTCCTCACGCAGGAAGGTGGTTATTACACAGTCATCACTATGATAAAGAAAAGTGACGTTTTTGTTTCTTTGAGTAATTATTTCACTTAAATGACCACTGACTCATTTAAATGGTTTTAAGACTATTCGAAAGTGAGCGAATGTCTCACTTGTTTTGTTAAAAATATCTGCATTTCTGGAACAATTACTACATGTAACTGTCCCCATCATTATTTTGCTTATTTTTGTCACCGGTACTTTTTAATATGGGTTTCATGGTTGTTCGTCTCTAAGAGATAAGAATGACCATCTGTATTTCTTAAAATATTAGATGTTCATGTGTGTTGGGCAGTTCTTTGATGACTGACTAGGCCAATTGTAGCTCTAAATTGTCGGCTGCAAGTCAGTGTCAAAGAATCTGATGGTAGAACATTGGTCTTGGCTTTGCGTTCTCTGCGCTTTCTTTCAGCTTCACATTTTTCTTTTCTTCATAATGAGCTGCTCCTTTGTTGACCAAACAGCGCCACTTTGATAGCTCCTGGGCAGTCTGTTCCCAGGACTCGATTGGTAGGTCAATTCCTTCAGAGAGGCCTTTAGTAAGGTGTCTTTGTAGGTTTCTTCTGCTCACCTTGAGAGCGCTTTCCCTCAGAAAACTTTGTTTGGAATCAGACATTCTTAAAACATGGCCAGTCCATCTTAGCTGTGCTAGCATTAAGACCGTATGCATGTATTGCATCCCTGCCTTCTTCAGGACACCTGTGTCTGGAATCTTGTTTTGCCAACTGCTGTATCAATTTGCTCCCGTAAATTGTTTAGACAAAGAGGAATAATTCTAAAATCATTTCCAATACGAGGTTGCATGACTTATGGGGTATCTTAGTGAAAAACAGAATCAAGCAAATCGGTGTGGTAACAAAAAATAAATAAATAATAAAAATAACAACAAACAGACTAAGGGTTAAGTGAGCATTGGCCATGGTCGATTTAAACCCTAAAATATTTCATACACTGACCGTTCCAAGATGGTTCTACTGTGATTTATCTTCATGTTTCCTGTTTATTCTGTCTATCACTCTGTTGTCCTCGTCACTTTTGTATTTGGTTGATCATGCTAGCAGGATAGCTACCTTGTTGGGAAAGACCTAGTCATCTTGCTCTTCGTGTATGTTGTAACATTTTTGTGATGTTTTGCGCTGCTTTTTACAATGTTATTTCCCCCTAAGGTATCTCGGTTGGTATTTTTGGTTGGTTGATTTTGGGTTTACCGTCCCACCAACAACTAAGGTCATATGGAGATAGGACCTCAGTTTATAGTCTCATCCAACAGACTGGAGAAGCCCGGGATCGACCCTGCCAACCCTGATTTACTAGGTTAGTGACATAACCACTGCGCCAAGGAGGCTTCTCGGTTGGTATTTTAAGTTTAATTGTACAATCTCTGTGCTTTCTATTCTTACACTTTCCTGGGAATACAGGCATCATATTATCAGACTCATTCTTGTTTCTTTTTCTTTTCTTTTTTTGTCACAAGGGAAATCAAATATGCCTGCAATAGGTTTTGTTAATGTTTTGAAATTTAATTGACTTTTCGGTCATACAGTGACAGAGCCTGAGTTTGAAGTCTCATCTGAAAAATTGAGGTTCAAACCCATGAACCTTGGTATTAAAGCTGTGTGAGTTTACATTATCCTGTTGAGGGAACACCAACATGGAAACATCACACTAACATATCCATGAATATATATGAGCCGCCTCGTGGGAAAACCAACTGGTAAGCCACTTTCAAGATGTAAAAATGTCCAAAAAATGACTAAGTTAAAATTGTAAAAAAAGTGACAAAAATTAATCTGAGTATATCCCAACCACATGCATATCTTCAAAGCATGGTCACAATGTCTGCAAAGTTTCAAAAGTATCGGTATTAAATTGTAGGAGGAGTTGCGCACACAAGGTACCCTCTATCCATCCACTAAAATGCCCGAAAAAATGACTAAGTTCAAATTAAGAAAAAAAATGACAAAAAATAATCCAAGGATTATATCCAAACCACATGCATATTTTCAGACCATGCCCATAATACATGTAAAGTTTTAAATGAATTGGCATGAAACTGTAGGAGGAGTTGCGCACACAAGGTACCCACTGCCCATTCACTTTCATTGTCAAAATGCCCGAAAAGTGGCTCAGTTCAAACTGCGAAAAAAGTGACAAAAATTAATCTGAGGATTATATCCAAACCACATGCATATCTTCAAAGCATGGTCACAACATCTATAAAGTTTGAAGAGAATTGGAATAAAACTGTTGGAGGAGTTGCGCACACAAGGTATCCACTATCTAATCACTTTATCAAGAATTAGAAAGGGAAATAACTCTCACAGAATTGGCCCCTAGCCCCTTGAATTTATCTGAAAGAAAAAATACGGGTCCTCTTAATTTTCATATACAAACTACATACCAAATTTCAAGATCCTAGCTCTAACGCCTTTTTTTTAGTTACGGTTCCTGACCGAGTGCTCACGCATCACAGACTGACTGACTGACTGACTGCACGGACAGACCCAAACCAATATGCCCCCTCAACTTCTTTGAAGTTGGGGGCGAAGAAGTTGGGGGCATAAAAATGGATATCAAACTTTTTACTTTTGCTCCAAAACATAGAATGTGGGTACATTTTACAACCGCCTCAGCAAGGTGTTTGGCAAGGCAGTTCCAACAAGTACCTACATTCTATGTTTTGGGGCAAAATTAAAAGAAAATATCAAACATTTACAACTTGAAATCAAATTTTCAGCTGTAAGAAATATTTATATATTGCAAGGGTAATGTTTTGTTATGACATCAAAAATGTGTTGCCGTGGATAATTGGTTGATGCAAAGCCTGCAAGAAGGGGCACATAAAGGATAACACAGCTATGAGATTCAGGTATATTTATTAGTATTAGCCTCCAGGGCCATTTAAAAACTACAATTATAAAAATAGAAACAAGAAATATTATAAGCATCACCCCAGAAAAATACTCATTAAAATCATTTATAAGTATCACAGAAAATGCTTATAGCAAAACTTAAACAGAAAAGTGAAGAGAATGGTGGCCTAGTGGCAGGGCATCAAATCCAGGCCTTGAGGTTATAAATCTTTTTATTTTATACTTAGCAGTGAAATTAATGTATATCAAAAATGGATAAAAGTGATATTTTCACTGCAGAATTGATATTGATATTTTCACTAGTGATTGATATCAGCCGATATTTCACTGTAGAGTTTGGATTACTTCTGACGTTTCCATTCACTTGACGTCATTAAATGAGCCTCACTTCAGAATTCAAATGCCTATAACTCCTTTATTCACGAACGAAAACAGAAAGTGTTTCTGTTAGAACGTTAGGAACAATGTGGTAACAAAATTATTTGTGTTTTCACAAATTTTTTGGCTTTTGCATTTTCACCGCCAGCATGCCCATGTATTGTATAAAATAAAAAGAAAATTTACTTTTTATCGGTAAATACCAAATATATTTCATCTGGTAACGTGAAAACATCTAAATTTTCAACACACGCGATGAAATATATTTGGTTTTTACCTCAAAAAAGTAAATATCTTCTATTTTTATGCTCAACTCAGCTGAGACTGAAATTTAAACTGTCCATACCTACTGAAATAGCCAAAATAAATTGAAAATTTGTGTTTAAATCACCAAAACCTGTAATTTATCCTGCTGATAAATGTTAAAATGCCAACAATTGTTGGCATTTTAACATTTATGAGCAGGATGAATTTTAGTCTCAGCTGAGTTGAGCATGAAAAAAGTTTTCTTGCACACCAGATAGAGAAATCCGACGTTTAACCCCATGTGAGAAATTCTTATCTCACCCTCGTTATCTCACCCCGGGCGCACCCTGCGTTCAAGTGTTCTTTTTTAACATTGGTTGTATAGGACATCACATAATTTCGTCGTTAAGCGAACATGTCACAATGACGTCAAAACGTTTTAATTCAAAATGGCTGAAGCTGCGATTGTAGCATTTTTCTACGTAAAAAGTATGAAAATCAAGGTTCGCCGCATTAAGGCGTGCAAGAAAAAGAATCCATCATGCGCGTCAGGTATGGATAGACAAATCTGTCCCTCGGGTCACAGTTTGGCATCACTCGGCAGAGCCTCGTGATGCCAAACTGTGACCCTCAGGACAGATTTGTCTATCCATACCTGACACTCATGTAAGATTCTTATATTATAACCTCTGGGCGAGATCTAAAGGTTGGGGGTTGAAATCCTTGAGACCAGATAAACTTCTAATTGTGACTCCCTTCCAACATGAATAAGAAATTGTTAACTGGGACATCAAGAATGAAATCAATGGAAAATGAAATAGAAAATAAAAGACATAAGAGCCGTCGCATGAGAAAACCAACAATTTGCATATGCGAAAACAAAGTGGTCGCATGAGAAAACCAACAATTTGCATATGCGAAAACAAAGGCCCAGACCAGCTTCGCGGTAACCTTTGTTTTCGCTATACAGATAGTATAATCCCTCATCTTCATAAATCCGAAATTTCAAGTTTCTTGCCTGTTTCTGTGACTGTACTGGCCGGTTTGTGTCAGACCTGGTCGAAAACCCAAATTGTTGGTTTTGTCACGCAAAGGCTCATAATACAGGGACAAGGCCACCAAAGATGATTAAGATAAGTCTGAAGAATGTTACACAAGTAATAAATTCCACAAATCGAAGGCTTCAGTACTTGTATACAAGTGAAGCGTTAAGAATCATATTTTTTTTTCCTCAAAAAAAAAATAGTAGTAAAATAAAATAACAATAGTAAACAAAATCACAATCTTGACCACCAGGGCCTCTCACTCTGTCATCAGTCACATCTAATTACTATTTGGAAATTTCGTGAGAACTTTATTTTCATGAATATTTGTGAACTTGTTGCCTTGCAAATTCAAAGTTCTAGCTAATAAAGAATCACAAAAAGGCGTAAAGACTACATGCATACTCGTTCAAGAATTCAAGACCGAACAAGTCAATTTGCAAAATAAAAGTCACATGAAAATTTCCAAAATTATATTACCGGATATATAAAGATGAATACCAAATTTAAATGTTGCAGTATTGCAAATTATACAATTTATAAGAAACAAGTGCTAATGCACACGTCTTTTAGGACTTTTTGCTGTATAAAAGATAGATAAATATATTCAATTAACCTTTCTCACAACTACAGAAGGTGGACAAAAGTATTCGTCACTTTTGAAAACTCCATAGACTTCAATGTATTTTCATGTTTACAAGAAACATTATCCTGCCTCTTCTGGTCAACATATTTTCATGATTTTGGTGTCATTTGAAAGTTAAATAAATAAAGCAATAAATAAAGGTCATCTGACGAAGTTCCGACATTGCATTGTTCCAAAACAACAGTTTAAAGTTTCAGGAAATTTTGAAAAAGTCATTTTCCCATTGACGTCAATGGTGACGTCGCCCAAAAATTGTCAAAAAATATTTCACAACTTTTTAAAAATTTGTAGCTTGAAAACGCATGCATGTAATTAAATGAAAATACCTTGTTTATTGCTTTATTCATTTACCTTTCAAATGACACCAAAAACATTAAAATACGTTAACTAGGAGAAGCAGGATAATTTTTCTCGCAAACATGAAAATACATTGAAGTCAATGGAGTTTTACAAACGCGACGAATACTTTTGTCCACGTTCTGTAGAAATGATACAAAACATAGATAGGATACAAAAACAAATAACATTGGACCGAGCACATACAGCATAACAACTTCATAATTCACATTGAAAATAATGCTCGTTAATACATTATCAAAGAGACAGAGGAATGAATAAAAATGAATAGTAATACATGTAAGTATAAAACAGAAAAATATGCTAGTCTTATTAGTACAAAAACTAAATAAAAAGAAAATCCTTTAATTTGTTTTCTTGCTGTATTGTTCAGAGGCCAACTGAAAATATCATCAGAATATTATTTTTCTTTTATAATAGTATGAATTATATGTAATATATTTTTTGATTTATACATACATGTAAATGTTTTGGTGTCTCATTAAAATGAATTTCAAATTCTATGCATTATTTTTTACAAGATGTCATATTAATATCTTGAAACAATTGCTCTCAACTTCATGATAATATTAAGCTTAACTTTACAATGCAATTGTGCTTAACTTTAATCGGTTAGGCTCTGCAAATGGAATGAATTGCACACAGAGCCGATCTATTACAGCCTTAAGAGAAGAATAATGAAACCAGAGGACCAATGGTCCTGTAAACGCTCACCTGAGATCTGCTACATATGCCAATAAACATGTTTGAATATTATGGTATTTAGCCCCAGTGCAGGGGCAGATGAAGCCCTTGGCCCATTTGTTTTCAGAATAATCAATATTCTGTCCATTTGCCAATTTCTATTTTATTTATTCCCTTCAAATGACATGTTAACAGTTTTTCCCATTCAAATGCATCGGCAACCTATGTTGACCTTGTGGTAAAATAGGTCAAGGTCATGATTTATATACACATAATTGTAGTACTTTAGCCATCGATGCTTCATGCAAAGTTTCTTTGAAATCGGTCCACCGGTTCCGGAGAAGAAGATTTTTGAAGGGTTTTTACCATATAAGGGCATGGCAGCCATCTTGGTCATGTGACCTGGATTATTTATATACACATTGGTTACCCCATCCTATAGATGCTTCACATAAAATTTAGCTTTGATTGGCCAAGTGGTTTCAGAGTAGAAGATGTTTGAATATTATGGAAATATACATGTATCCTGCCCCGGGGTGGGGTCATATGAGCTCCTGGGGACCAATCTTTTTCAGAATCATTAATATTCAGTCCTACTGCCCATTTCCTGCAAGACTTTCACTTTTAAAGACATTTCAAAAGTTTTCCCCATTCAAATACATTGGCGACCTATGTTGACCTTGTGGTAAAATAGGCCAAGGTCATCACAGGGTCATAATTTATATACATATAGTAGTACTTGAGTCATCGATACTTCATGCCAAGTTTCTTTGAAATCGGTCAACTGGTTCCGGAGAAGAAGATTTTTGAAGGGTTTTTACCATATATGGGCATGGCGGCCATCTTGGTCATGTGACCTGGATTATTTATATGCACATTGGTTATCCCATCCTATAGATGCTTCACATAAAATTTGGCTTTGATTGGCCAAGCGGTTTCAGAGGAGAAGATGTTTGAATATTATGGAGACATACATGTATATTGCCCCGGGGTGGGGGCATATGAGCCCCTGGGGTCCATTTTTTTCAGAATCATTAATATTCAGTCCTTCTGCCCATTTCCTGCAAGACTTTCACTTTAAATGACATTTTGAAAGTTTTTCCCATTCAAATGCATTGGTAACCTATGTTGACCTTGCCGTAAAATAGGTCAAGGTCTTCACAGGGTCATGATTTATATACACATTGTGGACCTTGAGTCCCTTATGCTACATGCCAGGTTTCAAGATCCTAGGCCCTTGGGTTCTGGAGAAGATTTCTAAAGGTTTTTACCATATATGGGCATGGTGGCCATCTTGGTCATGTGACCTGGATTGTTTATATACACATTGGTTCCCCCTTCCTATAGATGCTTCATATAAAATTTGGCTTTGATTGGCCAAGTGGTTTCAGAGGAGAAGATCTTTGAAAATGGTGGACGACCACGACGACGGACGGATGATGGACGACAGATCATGGCCATCCTATAAGCTCATCTTGTGAGCCTTAGGGCGCAGGTGAGCTAAAAATAAGCTTTTTTGCAATATTATTTAAATTATAGCTCAGTAGCAACTTATCACACTGTATACCCACCCATGATGCAGCCAAATTTCTTGCAGTACAGACTGATGCAACATCACACAAAACAAGACAAAATGAAGCTGTTTGATTGGAAGCCTGATCCAATGGGCAGCAACATACAGTGAAGTAAAATTGATTTTGCAAATACCTACAGCGAGGCAATAATTACGAAAACACGCCCATGTAATATACAGATTTTTCCCCGAGTTGTAAAAACTGAAAATTTTCAACAGAAAAAAAAAAATTGATATTTTCTGATTTTTGCTCAAAACATAGATTGTGGGTACATGTTAGAACCACCTCGCCGAGGCCGTTCTAATGAGATCCACAATCTATGTTTTGGAGCAAAAATAGGTATACCCTGCAAACCCCAGTTTTACTATATAAAAGTGGAGTATAAGGGGTATTTATGTCCCGGACTTGTCTTCTTGATGGAACACTTTTCTGTAGGTTGAGCACAATCAATCAGACTTCAAATCATCATGCTGCACTTTGTCACGTGTTGTGTGATGTTCCATCAATCTGTGCTGAAAGAATCATGGGTATACATATAGGGTGCTTATGTTTTGTCAACATAACAACATGACAGATAATCTCACCAGAATTGAAAAAAAAATACACCACCATTTGGCATTTGCAATAAAAACATGAGAAAGACAAATAAATGCAACAACAGAAAGAAAAAAAATAAATGCAAACAATAAACTGAAAATCTCTTTTGATTTAGCAGCTCTTATTTTTATATAGTGTCGTTGGTGTCAAGGCTTGTTCTCATTTTTGAATCCAGTTCCATACACATATTCCATAGTTTGTATAGATAATGTCAAGTTACTATTTCTGTTATTAGACTGGTATGCCAGGTCAGTAGACTGGTTAAAAGACTTTCTTTAATAGACTGGTATGCCATCTACTATACGAATCCTTCCTTGCGCTCCAGCTTTGCGACAGGTCACACTCACAATCTAGAGTGAAAAAGGGAAAATCAAGGATTGAACATAACAAGACAGATTCACAAAAGAGAGTATTGAAGCTATAGACACCATAGGATGAAGTCTTGTTGTAGGGAAGAGGTTTTACCTTAAAATAATTTTTGACACGGAGCGGCCACCTTGCAGATTTATCAGACAAGTCCCATCCTCAGCAGAGTCTACTTTTATTTTCCTAGCTTCACTTATTCATATACTTTGCATGCTAAGTCCTCCATTTCAATAAAAGGCACATGCAGATTTGTGCACAGTTTATCTCATGTGTTTCACTAGGACCCTTAATGATATAAAATCTGCTCTAAAATTCAATGGCATAAAGTACTAAATCCTCATTTCTAGCAATATCTTCTTTTCTAGAAATTGTTTTGTTTGCCTTGCCACCTTTGTGGTTCTTGAACAGATACTACTATTTCTAGGGTTGGCAGGCCAAAATATTTTGGAAAGACAAATGTTTATCACTTACCTTGGCCCCTTTGTGGTCCTTGAAGAGATAGATAGGGGCCCAGGCAAACAAATGAGATACATGAAACAGGGACAAGAATATTTCAGTGGCTGTCCAAAAATGCTATTAAGAAAATCAATTTTTTTAAGCAGTTTCTATGCTTACCTTGCCTCCTTTGTGGTCCTTGAAGAGACAGTTTGGTGCCCTGGCGAATGAGTGAGCGATCAGGGACTCTCGGAACTCTTGGGCCGTCCTGTTTTGGTAAACCTTGGTCCTCATCCTCTCGGAGTTTCTCTGTCAAATATCATTTGAGCCTTTGCATGAGAAAACCAACAATCTGGGTTTCTAAGCAGGTCCAATACAGACCAGCCTGTACAATCACAGAAGCAAGTTAGAAGCTTGAAATTTCAGACTAAGAAGAACAGGCATCGGTATATCTATGGGCAAAAAAACAAAGGTGCTGATCAGCAAATATTTATACGGCTAATTAAATTTGGACCTCACTCCCCCATGCTTAATCTACCTGAAACAAGAATATATTAAGATTAATCATTTAACTCGATCTTGTTACTAGTATTGTTACTGATATCCATCAAAATAAGTTTCCATTTTCATTCAGTAAATTGCTTTAATATGGACAGCTCATCACTTCCTTTTATTTTAACTGGTGTTCCCAAACAAGATGGACAAGAGGATATTTACCAGGTCCGCCAACTCGTAACTGCCATGAATCCCTCTCTCGGGGTCCATATGTTTCAGTTCCACAATACACTGCCCGAGTGAATCATTACTGGAGGACTTGTCTCTATCGATGACATGGAAGATAATGAATCTGGAAGGAGAAGAAGTATCAAATGAGCCTTCGCATGAGAAAAACAACAATGTGGTTTCCGAACAGGTCTGACACAAACCGAGCTGTACAATCAGAAGATAGCTAGAGGCTGTAAAGTTTGCATTTAGAAAATAGAGGAATTGTACTATCTGGTTACCGAAAACAAAGGCCCTTATCAGCTTCACAGTGACTGCGTAGCTGATCTATGCCTTTGTTTTCACATATTATGCAAAATAAATGTTGGTTTCCTCATGACGTGGCTCAATCATCTTTCTTATAATCTTGCACTATAGATCTTTCTTTAATTTTAATTACTAGTCTTTAATTTCTGACACCCTGTAAAACTGCTGAAGCAATAATGTAAACACCAGAATGCAATGAAAGGACAATTATCATCTTACTCCGCTTGCAGCAGGGTACTCATACAGTAAGCTACGAATGTCAAGATGTCTAGGAAGTCAAAATAGATAGAGGATCTTACACGAGTGGTCATTTCATATGATATTTATTAAACGAGCCTTCGGTGAGTATAATAAATTTCATATGAAATGAACACCAGTGTAAGATTGGTTTCATCATATGACTTTTCAATTAGCATTTTATTGCCTTTAAAGTGGACATTTTTTCAATGAAAATTTATATTGTTGTTACGGACATCATCAATGACATTATGTTTTCCCACAAAAGTGTTTATACATGTGTGGTCATAACGCTTTTATTACATGTTGTTATCCACTGGAAAGCAGCAACATCATATGATGAACATGTTTAATGTATTATTATCTGGCAAATGGGTGTTGTAATGAGCTGTTTTATACAGAGGTTGAGATGTACCTGTTATCAAATTCTTCCTCATGAATGGGAAACTCAAATGTCTCTGCCCACATAGGATTTATAGTGTTTTTCTGAACCTGAATATTAAAAGAAATATAAATGAATAATGAATACATGTATCAGGAAAACATGTCCGTGTAATGTGTACCCCCTCAAACCCCACTTTTATATAGCAAAACTGGGGTATGCAGGGGTATACCTATTTTTCTTATTTTTGCTCCAAAACATAGATTGTGGGTACTCGTTAGAACTGCCTTGGCGAGGCGATTCTAACGTGTACCCACAATCTATGTTTTGAGCAAAAATAAGAAAAATATTAAAGATTTTCTACTGATTTTTTTTTTCAATTTTTACAACTTAAAAAATCTCTGTATATTGCATGGGCGTGTTTTCGTAATGAATAATGAGCACATGTATGTTCTATTTTTCTATCATTTATGATGAAAATCCAACATAACAAAATGTAGTCAAAATATAACTAATAATAGTCATTTGGCATATATACAAACTAGCATCTATGGTAACATTAAGTTGGTGTTTCATTGTATGTGGTCACAAACCAGGATTTCAAATTTTCAGTTGCATGACTCATGGAAGACAGATTTTGTAAATATAATGTGTCTTAAAAAGCAATTCTAACACACCTCGCCTATATAGCCAATGGTAAAAAACGTGTTATATTGTGCAACAATTTCACTGGGTGAATAAGCGTGACGTTAGTTTGCGGCATTTGTGACGTCAGCTATCCCACAAAGCAGCGTTAGACGGTGAAACGTCGTTTTAGCGCACAACAAACGTAATAAGTGTGTGTAAATACCAGCATTACAGTCAAATATTTGGCGGGATATCTGCAATGCAATGGCGGAAAGCTGAACGATATCGACCGTTTCAGCAACACTTATTCCGTTTATTGTGTGTTAGAATCGAAATAGATCAGCTCAAGTGCGTGAATTGTTGAGTAATAATACACTGTTTGTCGGTCAGTTGTAAGAAGATAAATCACTCGCGCTACGCGCTCGTGATTTGATCTTCTTTACAACTGACCTCCAAACAGTGAATTATTACTCAACAATTCACCGCTAGAGCTGATCTATTTCTTAAATTTAAAAATTCTCAAAGCAAATTAGAATTCTGCATATGCTACTTTTAATAGTTTTACCTGTGTCTGGAAGACTTTGTCACAGCCAGGGATAGCAATTTTCACAAAGGGGTCAGCGCTACCATTGACATCTCTAGGGGCCAGGTTGGTGGCCCCATGCACTGTGACCAGTAGGGTCTTGGGGGCTTGGAATGCCACACTGATGTCAAGGGCTCCAGAGACACTCAGATCAGTCTGAAATAATTGGATATAAATCATAATATTAACAACTTTCATGTAAAATAAAGTTTTTTTTTTTTTTTTTTTTAATTCAGTTTTACGTCCCTTTCAAGATTATTTCAGCTCATATGAGACGGGCCAATCAGTAGGTGGGGCGAAAACGGGAGAACCCCAAGAAAAACCACTTGACACACCCGCAAGCGTAAAATAAAGTATGTTATATTTATTAAACAGGGATGAGAATCAATCTTGGTGAAAAAATGCTGAAATGAAACTGCCTTACCCCCTTTCAAATCATCAGAATGAGTCTGAAACAATTTGAAATCTAAAATATTGATTAAAAAAAAGCTGATACATGTATTTGCCAAAAAGCTGTAAATTCTCATCCCTGATTAAAGACATTCTGGAGCTATATTGTTTGCCTATATTCTAGTCAGGCCTTAGGGCAAAGATCTGATATGGGTAAATGCTTTTCTAGTCTTTACAATTGCAAGTTCATTGTTTTGCCAACTATGGTAAGCAAGGCTGGTTTAATAGGAATGTACTAACGAAGATTCTATCATTTCAAAAGAAAGAGGTTGGCAGCATAGACATTTGAATATGCATTGATTTTGTAACTTTAACAATTGTCATTTAAATTACAGTTGATTTATTTTCAAGAAATTTGTTGCAAAATCTTCATCTATTATTACATAAATAGCAGAGTCACATGATATTAACAGGCATGTATTAATGAAAAAAGATGTGTATTAATCAGGCAATTTATGTGAGTGAGCTGTTAATACACAGCTTTTATTTATGCTCATTAAAGGGTGCCATACAAAGCACATACTAAATTATAAGTTACTGAAACGACTAAGTACGAAAACCTTTACGCATACAAAACTATGTATAGTGCAATATATTTCTTTAGGTTTTGTTGAATTTATGTAATAATAGCAATCAAACATGATTTTGTCATTCATTAACATTTACAATGTTGAAAACCTCGGTCTATGTCCTCAATTTTTTTAACACTCCCCTCAGGACCTAGCAAATGTTAATGAATTGAAAATCATGTTTGATCCGTCTATTAATCAGTTGTGGTCTTTTTGTATGTCTTTGATAAGGTGACATGTAAGTAGTAAAAGAAATGGATACATTTTTAGCCCAAGCCATCTTTACCTCCATGTTAAGCTGGTACCAGGCAGTAAGAACCGGCTCACTCCTGAATGAGAACTGGTTGAGATTAATGATAACCTCCCCCTTCACATCATCCCGACCCCCTAGGGCGTGGTCAAGCACCTGGACCACCAGTTTAGACTGCCCCAGACCATGCTCTGGTATATTGTAGCTGAATATCTCATCATACCTGTGGACAAATAAACTGCTATCTAACTTTTCACATTTTCGCTGTATTTTCATGCTCCCCCATCCCCCCCCCCCCCCCACACACACACACTTAGGGTGTGGTCAAGCACCTGAAACACAAGTTTAGATTGCCCCAGACTGTGCTCTGGTATAGTAAAGCTGAAAATCTCATCACACCTGGGCCAGAGAAAAGAACATGTACAGGGAAATCAGGTTTTTTTGCCTATAACTATCCTGATTTTTGCCTTCATAAAAATTTTCAAAATACTTTATTTTTGCTTACCTTTTAGTCATTGAATATACAAGAACATATCGACATACACATCCATGTATATGCATATATTATTTGCTTTTTTTTTACCTGGGGTTGTTGCTCTGCTGGACCACCTGGGTAGCCCTCTCTCCTTGAAGGAGGGGGTCGGGCAACAGCTCCATCTAGGAATATAAAAACGATAAAATGTAATAATCTTAAATTTACGATGTTGCAACATTGTTGCTACAGTTACTCTGTTAAAAATTGAGATATTTTTTCTTCAAAAGGGTGGTAGTGTAAAATCGGCTAAAAAAAGCAGGGCCGTCGTCGGCTTTCGAAAAGTGGTCTGGCCATGAAAGGTCAAAGACGTTCACGAGTGCCGAAGGCACGAGTAGGGGGAGAGCACGAGAGGGGGCGTTCCCCCCTCTCGTAAGGGGGTTCGGCCCCCGAGAAAATTTTATATTTCCGGACGTCCGTAGAAACGATTTTAATGCACTTTGAGACAATTTTTGAGACATGATGAAGCCATGTACTGGTCGAAAACTATGAGGCCTGAAATCTCATACTCACAGGATTCCCCTTGCCTAAAGAACGCTCAGGGAATTCGAAAGATGTCAGTTGATTAGGAACCGGCGGTATATGTGCCATAATATAATAATAACATGCACGTTTTAACAAATTTTGGAATATGAAGAAAAATAACATTGCCAAAATTTTATACGTAAAAGATTTTTCAGCATTGTTGATTTAATGCAATAATAAACAGTGATTGGGTTACTGATAAGTAGACATTTCAACTGTGGAATACAGCTTAACACTTTAAAAATATTCCAAGATCACAGAGAATCGGTTTTATTCACAATGAATTAAAGAACACTTTAATGCACCTTCCCTTCAAACGATAATCCGTCAAAATCCAATTGCAATAACATGACAATACCAGTCTTTAATACAGGTGTCATTTTCGTGATTGTTTTTATAACGACCGTCTTTCACACAATCGGGCAGATTCACTGAGCACGCTTAATATCCATTAATTGGGCCACCGCACTTCAAAAAAAAAAAAAAAAAAAAAAAAAAAAAAAAAAAAAAACTTGAACAGGCAAACACGTTTTCGGCCGAATGATCGAAAATTGTGGTCCGGCCGAAACCATTTTCGGCCAAAAAAGTGGTCGGGCCATGGCCGGACCGGCCGGACCGCCGACGACGGCCTTGAAAAGTGCCAACAACATACAGCTGAATATTCTATATAAATTTTAACTACAGGTTATACATTGTTAGCAATTTGGCTTTTATAAAGCATCAAAACAATGCCTTTGTTACCTTGTAATATGTCCCAAACTTCAGATGCAAGCTACA
The DNA here is from genome assembly GCA_964017185.1 of Rugalucina vietnamica. Lineage (NCBI taxonomy): Eukaryota > Metazoa > Mollusca > Bivalvia > Lucinida > Lucinidae > Rugalucina > Rugalucina vietnamica. The sequence continues at coordinate 7,913,532 of OZ024875.1, forward strand.
AATTTTAAGCAAGAGCATTTCATCCACTTAGCACCCAGCAGAAAGGTTTGGCCTTGTTTGAATACTCACAAAAACACATTTATCTAGAAAAGATAATGAAAAACTAAAAGAGTTTGAAAAACAAAGGTGTTTAACAGCAGTGATATTTTATCCCTTACCTTAACAAATGTGTCGGCCATCTTGGATCTGATATCCCTATTGCTGAGCTCGCGACACTTGATCACCTTGATGAGCAGTAGTTCGTTGTTGAAGTCATACTTGAACGACAGCTGTATCTCACCCTTAACACCGTCCCCAACAGGCTTCATCACACTGGGATCCAACTTCTTGAAGATGCCCTTGAGCATCTGATTGTTAGCCTTGTGGATGAATAAAAGGGTGGGTTATTATTGTTGTTTATCATATGATTTTGCTGTTTTCCAATGGATAACGTCATGTAATAAAAGTGTTATGACCACACGTGTATTAACACTTTTGGGGGAATATGTAACGTCAATGACAACGTCCACAACAACAATGTCAATTTTCATTGGAAATATGTCCACTTTAAAGGCGATAAAATCATATTTAAGAAGTCATATGATAAAACAAATCTTACACTCGTGGTCATTTAATATGAAATTTATTAAACTCGCCGAAGCTCGTTTAATAAATTTCATATGAAATGACCACTCGTGTAAGATTCTCTATTTGTAAATTTCAATGTTCATTTCAATAAGTATCCAAGTATAATAAATAAAACTGAACAATGACAGGAATAAAAAGAAATGAAAACTTTTAAGTACCATTTTCATACGCAAACTGTTATGATATAATAGATGAGAACAGTTGAGACACACATCAGCCTACAAATTTGTGCCTGTTATTTGCTGCAGTATTGTTTAAGGTTATGATTAACAATTTTTCTGTCATGTGGGGTGCAAATTATATAAAATGTGTTTAATTTGCTGGGCCCAGTTGTTCAAAACTAACGATGTCGTTAGTTAACGTTTCGTTAAAATTTCAAACATGAATATTACAAATACACTGTTATTTTTTGTTGAAAAAATGTGAGAATCCTTTGCAGTGCAAAGGATTCTCACATTTTTTCAACAAAAAATAACAGTGTTTTTGTTACTTTAGCTGATATTTGCTTAACAAATTTATGTCTTAACGATATCGTTAAGCTAACGATGCTTTGAACAACTGGGTCCTGGTTTTATTAATTTCCACGCTGGAATCCAGTTTGCTTATAGTCACAACCGTCAAAAATGAAAAATTTTAGTGATACCATTTCTTTTTGTGTCTTGTCCCAGCCCCGACTGGCCACAATATCTCTGTGCTCTGACTTCAGGGCCAGGAGATGACTTAGTCTCCCAATCTTCTCATTATTCTGCTGCCAGTCCCCCGGGGATCCTGCATTATGTCTTGAGTTGGCACCTCCCATTTCAAAGTAGAATTTCTAAGACAGAGAAAACAGAAGTGAATTATCCAACTTATGCAATAATCAACATTTTCATTCTACAGTACATTTGAAAGTAATGTGCAGGCCTGTGTGGGATTGGTATTTTCACACTGGTCTGTATTTCCATCAAACGGACTTTTGGCACAGTAAACAAACCCACAATGGCAGAGGAAACAAAATAAATGACTAATTTTGAAAGATAATATTATTCATTATAAGCTTCTGTCTCTAATTTTTCTTATCCACATCAAACATGTGTTACCGACCAATGCAACTATTGTACTTTTTGCTTGGATAGTTAATTTCTGCAGGAACCACAGATTTAATTATGAATTTGTTGAATCTTCTCAGGCAGATGCTTGCAGTATCATGTATTTTGTATCCCATTGAGAATAAATTCTTATATTTTTTTGGGCTCTATTTCAGCAGCAACAACAACTTCATTAAAATACACAAAATAATTTCGTCAGATTGCCCGTAAGGATGATATATTTCTTTCTTAACAATAGGTTATGACCACTGCCTTCATGGGTGAAAGTTCCAAAAAGTCTCAATACTGAAAAGCCATTTTTCCAATACTGAAAACTAGGGTTTTCCTATACCAATACATTGGTGAAAAATCTTCACAATACTGAATTCAGTATTAATACTGAAAACTTTCACCTGTTACGACCTAGCGTAACTAGACAGGTACAGCGAAAAACAACCAAGTAATTTAAACTTAACAATATTTAATCAAACAAATAAATGCTGCAAATACATAAAAACAAACAAACAGATAAATAAATAAATAAATCAATAACTTACAAAGTTAATGTCAAATAAGTCCTTGTCCCTCAAATGTAAGTCCAAAATCCAGTAACCAGAATATGAGCACATGTATATTTTAATCCACACTTTTATTTTAATCCAAAACACTAGTGAAACAACCAAAATTATATACTTTAAATCACTTCAAATTTCTGAATACCTACGACTGAATTGGGACCTATATTTATACATCTAAGGAAATTCTCCAGGTTTCTAGAGAATGATATAATAAACTTTTCTCTAGAAAAAAAACGAACTAAACGAAAGTTCTTTTACATTCTCCAAAGAGAATTTAGAATTCTCCAGAGAGAATTCAAGGCCGCAACGACCATCAAGACTAAACGAATGTCCACTAGACCCTTCGAGATACATAGTCCAAATATATTTTTAACTTATGGTAAAAAAAAACACTCACTCCATTTTCATCTGGAATTATCCACAAAGTGCTCATAGAATTTTCTATACTTCTAAATTATATAACAGTGATAAAAATAATCAATGACATTCTTCTACAAAGTTCTAGATAATAAATTGTAGAAACATAGAAAAGAAATATATATTAATCAAGGTTACTCCCCTTTGATTATATATATAAATAATAAGTAATAGCTTTAAAAAGAATCAATATTATTGAATCAATTATATATAACACTTCCCTTCTTCAATGAAAAGAAAGTTTTATGAAATAAAACTTTCTTTTGCAATACTCATATGCAAACATACAAGGCAAAACTGTCAAGCTCTTGAAAGGGTGTCTGGAATTATATTATCTCTACCTTTTATGTGTCTAATGTCAAGATTGTGCTCTTGCAACATGAGACTCCATCTGAGCAAACGCTGATTCTTGTTTTTCATTTTGTGTATGAAGGTCAGTGGATTGTGATCACTGAAGACGACAATTGGTGAATTTGCAGAAGACAGATACACTTGAAAGTGTTGAAGGGCAAGAATAAGAGATAGACATTCTTTCTCTATAGTAGAATAATTTCTTTGATGTTTGTCAAACTTCTTTGAAAAGTAACAAACAGGATGATCAACACCATTGTCATCTTCTTGTAACAATACACTGCCTGCACCAACATCACTTGCATCCACCGCCATTTTGAATTCTCTGTCAAAGCGTGGTGCTGATAGAACTGGAGCACTCTTAAGTATGGCCTTTAACTGATCAAAAGACTTCTGACAAGCCTCAGACCAAACATACCTGACCTTCTTACCAAGTAAATTTGTCAAAGGCTCAGCTATAACTGAAAAATTATTACAGAACTTTCTGTAATATCCAGCCATACCCAAAAAGCGCATCAGTTGCCGTTTTCCTGTAGGTACAGGAAAATCTGATATAGCCTCAACTTTGGCTTCTACAGGTCTGACCTGACCTTGTCCAACAATATGTCCTAGAAATGTCAAATTAGCATGGCAAAATTCACTTTTCAGTAAGTTTATTGTCAGTTTAGCATCACTGAGTCTTTTGAAGAATTCTCTGATGATCTCCAGGTGTTGTTTCCACTCTTCACTGTAGATGATGGCATCGTCGATGTAAGCTTTACACCCATCCAGACCGAAAATCAAACTATTAACCAAGCGAACCAAGCAACATTTCAGCGCTTTCAGTTTATTTCGAAATTGTCTTTCTGTAGTAACAAATTCTAAAATCTCCTTTGGACTGTCTATAAATGGAATCTGCCAAAACCTTTTCAATAGATGGAATTTTGTCACATATTTGGCGTGACCAATGTTGTCGATGCAGTCATCAATTCTTGGTATGGGAAATGTGTCAGTTTTTGTGACAGAATTTACTTTTCTATAGTCTGTGCACATTCGAAATGTCCCATCAGATTTTGGCACAAGTATACAAGGAGAACTCCATTCACTTTGACTAGGTTCTATAAAGTTATTGTCCAGCAAATACTTAACTTCTTTCCTGAGATATTGTTGTCTTTCAGGATGAAGTCTATACGGATGTTGTTTCACCGGTTTTGCTCCTTCAATAATGTCTACATCATGGTAGATTTTATTGGTTCTGGATGGAATGTCCGGAAATAAGTGCTCATATTCAAGAATTAATTGTTTTAGTTCATGTTTCTTGTCCGGATCTAGATGTGACAGTTTCTGATCGAGGTTATGCAGAATGTCAGAATTCTGGAGTTTTGAGGATAATGGTTCACAGTTCACAGAGTTCATTTCTTCAAAGTCTGTCTGATTTTGTTCATGAGGGACAGAATTAACTATGCTTACTGAGGAAATAACTGAACTATCATTATCACTATCCCTATCAATGTACTTTTTAAGCATGTTAATATGACATAATTGTTTTTGCTTGCGCCTCCCAGGAGTGTTAACAATGTAATTTACATCACTTAACCTTTTCTCAACAGTATATGGACCATAATATCTAGCTTGTAATGGCCTGCCAGGAATGGGCAAAAGAGCAATCACCTTGTCTCCAGGGTCAAAATTTCTGTTCTGAGCATTTTCATCAAAATGCAACTTCATTTTGTTCTGAGCTGACTTAAGATTGGACCGAGCAACTTCCCAAGCTTTTGTCAATCTAGTTTTGAAGTCAGACACATACTGAAGTAAGTTCAAAGGACTGTCATTACTTGAAAGAAACTTCTCTTTCATAAGTTTTAAAGGTCCACGAACAGTGTGTCCGAAAACAAGTTCAAACGGACTGAACCCAAGAGACTCTTGTACTGACTCTCTGACAGCAAATAATAGCAAATGTATGCCTTCATCCCAATCTTTTTCGGTGTCAAAGCAGTAAGATCTGATCATGTTCTTCAAAGTTTGATGGAATCTTTCCAAAGCACCTTGACTTTCAGGATGATAAGCTGATGACTTGTATTGTTTAATGCCAAGTTCATGCATTACTTGCTGAAATGTTCCTGACATAAAATTGGAACCCTGATCTGATTGGACTGATTTTGGAAGACCTACAAGTGTGAAAAACTTTACAAGGGCCTTAACTATTGTTTTCGTCTTGATATTCCTGAGTGGAATTGCTTCAGGAAAACGTGTTGAAGCACACATTAATGTCAAGAGATATTGGCAACCTGATTTAGTCTTGGGTAACGGACCTACACAGTCAATGATAATCCTACTAAATGGTTCATCAAATGCAGGAATAGGCTGTAAATTAGCTTTTGGAATAGTCTGATTAGGTTTTCCTACCATTTGACAAGTGTGACAGGATTTGCAATGTTGGGAAACATCAGATTTTAATCCTGGACAGTAGAAATGCTTGAGAATTTTGTGGTAAGTCTTATTTATCCCTAAATGACCTGACATGGAAGTTTCATGGGCCAAGTTTAAGATTTCAGGACGATAAGCCTTAGGAACCACAATTTGGTGATTTATGGTCCATTCGTCTTCCGCTGAAACATCAGGAGGACGCCATTTTCTCATTAAGATGTCATTTTTGACATAAAAACAAACAGGAACCTGAGAAATTTCATTTTCATCTAAAGCCCTTTCAAATAAAGGCGAGATTTCAGGATCACTGTGCTGTTCTTGACAAAGTTGTGACCTTGACATTTGGTCGTGACCTTGGTCAAAAATTGAAGGTGAAAGGTCATTGTCTGACCTTTGATTGTTGAAGTCAGTTTGACTTGAAGAAAGAGATTTTGAAATCTCATCATGAAAAGACTGACCTATAAAAGTGTCAGTTAAGTCAATATCCTGTATCCCATCATTCAATTTGACTTTTTTTGCCATAGCCCTTGTAACGGTACATGAAGGGTAAAGATCAGGAATTTCCCGCTCAATGGGATCAGGCAATTGATCCTCACAAGGTGTATTGGTCAAAAGTGGGTTTACCACAATCTTATCTCCGGCTAAGTCATTGCCTAATAGCAAGTGAACACCTTTAAAAGGTAAAGAAGGCCTAATACCTACAGCCACAGGACCAGAAACTAAGTCTGAAGACAAATAAATGTTATGGAGCGGTACATTAACAAATCCACACTCTACTCCCTGAATAAGGACACTTGTCCCAGTTGAAGTCTTCTCGGAAAAAGGCAGGGTATCTGCTAAAATAAGAGACTGAGAAGCTCCGGTATCTCGTAAGATTTTAATAGGGGTAGACTGGGCAGAATCACTAGTAAGTGACACAAAACCTTCTGATAAGAATGGTTCATAAATCTCCATAATACAATCAGTCGCAGACGTTTTGGCCAAAATAGGATTTTCATCCTGAATAATCGACTGTGGTTTTGACCTTAAAGAAGTAAGACCTGTTGGTCTAGAATTATTTTGATTTTGTCTCTCTTTTCTTCTTTTCAAAGTTTCACATTCAGAAATGACGTGACCGTCACCTTTACAATAATTGCAAAACAGCCGGGGTGAGTATGAGGATCTTTGACCTTTGTTTTCACTAGTATCTTTATTTTTAGGATTATGTGAAGGACTGGAACTATCAGCTGTTAGTCCAGCTTGTGGTTGTGGATTAGGTTGAGGAGAATTATTTCTCTGTTGAGGGTTAAATGGTTTTGACTGAGGTGTATTAGGTTTAAATTGAGGGTTAAAAGGTTTCTTGTAAGGCTTATTTACAAAAGACACCTTATGAGTCAAAGCATAATCATCAGCTAATCGTGCTGCTACATCTAAAGTTTCTACTTCCCTTTCGTCAAGAAAAGATTTGACATCAGAGTGTATGCATCGTTTGAACTCTTCAACAAGCATGAGCTGTCTTAATTTTGCATGATCAGACTTTACATCCTTTGAAGAACACCACCTATCAAATAATTGCTCCTTAGTTCTAGCAAATTCTACATGGGTTTGGTCATGTTCTTTCCTACAATTTCTGAATTTCTGCCTATAAGCTTCAGGTACTAACTCATAAGCCTTAAGAATCAGATTTTTGACTGTGTCATAATCTGAACTTTGATCAAGTGGAAGCTGAGTGTAAATTTCTCGAGCTTTACCAATAACAACACTCTGTAGAAGCAAGGTCCAATGCTCTTTTGGCCATTTCAAATTTTCTGCTACCTTCTCAAAATGTAAAAAGTACTTATCTACTTCTTTTTCTTGAAATGGAGGAACGAGCCTGATATGCTTTGTAACATCAAATACTTTACTAGGATCAAAAGACACAGGAGGCATTGATTTACTGCTTAATTCAAGCTCTTTCATTTTAATATCATAATGCATTCTTTCTTTTTCAAGTTCTATTTCTTTTAACATTTCTCTGTGTTTTTCCTTCTCTCGTTCTTCCATTTCCCTTTGTTTTTCTTTCTCTCTTTCTTCCATATCTAATTTTTCCTTTAAAAGCCTTTCTTCTAACTCTCTTTGTTTTTCTAATTTTTCTCTTTCAAACTGCATTTGTTTTTCTTTTTCTCGCTCTTCCTTTGCTAACTTTTCTTTTTCTAACTCTAACTTTTCTCTATGCATTCTTTCTTCCCTTTCTTCCTTATCTGCCCTTCTTTTTTCTTCAAATTCTAATCTTAATTTTTCCAATTCAAGATGCCTTTTTAATTCTAACTCTTTCAACTGTATGTCGGTTTGTGAGACCATAATAAGAGATGTAGCTGAGGGTTCAAAAAATTCCTCATCAACAAGAAACTGAATGATAACATTCTTAATTTCACGTTTTAACATAGATGTTTTGACATCAGGTATGCTATAATGACTAGCAATGTCTAAAAGATCACTCTTTTTGGCCAAGTTTAACAGCTCTTGAGAAGGCGCAGCAATGAAATCTTCAAGTTTGAATAACATGGTTGCTTTTTGCTGGTATGACAAACAATAAATATCTTTTCAAATTCAGAATTAAATAGGTGCACAAAATGTTCAATCCCGGCTCAGAGCCCCCAAAATCTGTTACGACCTAGCGTAACTAGACAGGTACAGCGAAAAACAACCAAGTAATTTAAACTTAACAATATTTAATCAAACAAATAAATGCTGCAAATACATAAAAACAAAAACAGATAAATAAATAAATAAATCAATAACTTACAAAGTTAATGTCAAATAAGTCCTTGTCCCTCAAATGTAAGTCCAAAATCCAGTATCCAGAATATGAGCACATGTATATTTTAATCCACACTTTTATTTTAATCCAAAACACTAGTGAAACAACCAAAATTATATACTTTAAATCACTTCAAATTTCTGAATACCTACGACTGAATTGGGACCTATATTTATACATCTAAGGAAATTCTCCAGGTTTCTAGAGAATGATATAATAAACTTTTCTCTAGAAAAAAAACGAACTAAACGAAAGTTCTTTTAAATTCTCCAAAGAGAATTTAGAATTCTCCAGAGAGAATTCAAGGCCGCAACGACCATCAAGACTAAACGAATGTCCACTAGACCCTTCGAGATACATAGTCCAAATATATTTTTAACTTATGGTAAAAAAAAACACTCACTCCATTTTCATCTGGAATTATCCACAAAGTGCTCATAGAATTTTCTATACTTCTAAATTATATAACAGTGATAAAAATAATCAATGACATTCTTCTACAAAGTTCTAGATAATAAATTGTAGAAACATAGAAAAGAAATATATATTAATCAAGGTTACTCCCCTTTGATTATATATATAAATAATAAGTAATAGCTTTAAAAAGAATCAATATTATTGAATCAATTATATATAACACACCCATGTGCTTTAATAGTTTTAAGCAAATGCATCCAGTACTGAAGGCTCTACTAGCATAAATGCATTACGCAACTTTGATGTCATTAGCCAACAGAGATGGGGTAATGGTAATGTGTAATGGTAATGCATCTCATCCCCCCCCCCCCCCCCGGACATTTGCCCCCCTTTGAAAAATGATGTGTGTGGATATCTGCCCCCAAACTGATTGACAGTGTTGGACATTTGCCCCCTCATCAATGTGCATACATAGGACATTTGCCCCCTCCCCTTTAACACCTAATCAATAAATAGCTTGGTTTACAATCATTGTTCACTAACAAGTAATCAAATTAAAATCATAATTGTACAATTAAGTGAGTGATGTTCATAATAGTGAGTCCTAATAATCATAATTATAATGTCTAATCAGCATGTATAGCATCATAATTATAATGTCTAATCAGCATGTATAGTACTAAACTTCATTGTAAATAATAATTACACGACAACTCACCGACAGACAACTGACCAAATAACAACTGGGTGACAAAAACTCACCGACAGAAAAAACTCGCAGACAAACCAACTGATCGACAACGACAAGTCACCGACACGACAACTCATCGACAAAAACCTATTATGTCTCAATGCAAAATTGAATGCAAATGATAAAATCTAATGTTCAACTCACATTCTTAACCGTTTTTTTTTCTGTAAAAATATATTTTTGTTCATGTTGCCCCGCCACTCTTCAGTCAGTTAATCGTCTGTGACGTAAGCGTGCTTGTTCAATTAGGGGCGTAATTTGGACGTTATTGACATGTGACTCATATCATCTATTGATAATTAATCGTCCGTGACGAAAACGTGCGTGCTTCCCTTGGCACGCGTTTTGCATGCTCCAGTTATGAAAAAAAAATATGTGAAAAAAATGTTTTTGTCTCAAGTGAACGAATTAAAACTAAAATTTTCCGTTTTCCATATTCCTTTACTAGGAAATGCCCTGTCGGTGAGTGTCGGCGACCTTTTAATTTTTTTGTCGGTGACTTGTCCAGTCTGTCAGTAGTCGTGTCTGTGAGTTGGTTGTCGGTGAATATTTGCTGTCGGCGAGTTGTAATGTCGGCCAGTTGTCTGTCGGTGAGTTGTCATAGATTCGTATAAACATTATTATAATTCTAAGAAGGGCAATAGACAATATTAAGCCTGATAAAGTTAGTGAATCATTTTGATTCTCAAAATAGGTAATTAAATGATCTTGCAATTTTATGACAAAAGATCTATGAAAATGATACTGTCTGTATGTCCATCTCCTGGCTGGGGAGAAGGGGGCAAATGTCCATCATTATACATTTGTTGAGGTGGCAAATGTCCTCCCCTTTAGATAAGTTAGGGGGCAAATGTCCTGACATGCCATTTTTGAGCAGGGGGCAGATGGACAGGGGGGAACATGTCCGTCCCCCATAATCTACTGTTGTTGTTGCTAAAGGTGACAAAGTAGAACAAAAGAGTTTGCAAAGTGTGAAAAGAGTTGCTCAATTTTAATTCTCAAATTAAAGAATACCCTGATACATTGTTTGACAGATGCACACATGAATGGATCTGTAAAGACACACATGGCTTCAAATTCAATCTTTCAAATACATAAGACAAGTTTCGCTGCGCATACAAAACCATGAAAGTTAAATTTAAAGAAAATGGATTTAAACTTAGAAATCAAAGCAAAACATTATATAAATGTAGCAAACATTTTATCCAGTGATAATTTGCTTTTGTAAAACACTCCTTTCCAATATCATATTTAAATTACAGGAATGAAGAAAACAGAATTTCAAAAGAATTTAGATATTCCTATATACATGTAAATAGATTTTACATATCTTACCTTTTTATTTGTTGTACAATTAATCAATTGTAGACAGTCCTGTTTTAATATGTCCAACCCTCTCTAAGTTAGTGTGTGGCAGGTATCCTCAAACATCATTTTTTAAAGGGGGGCAAATGTCTGAGGGAGAACATGTCCAACACTCATTTTTGGTAAGGTAACGAAATAGTAATTCAACGCTATGTTTCAATGCTGTCAGGCAATTAGTAATTATATATGTTAAGTCCAAAGTCCCGATATTGGTCATATCGGGACAAAAGTAATATGTAATGGTAATGATTACATTTCCAAAGTAATGGTAATGGTAATGATTACTTTTCTAAAAAGGGTGTAATGGTAATGAAGAAAATGCAATGTAATGGTAATGTAATTCATTACTTTCAAAAGTAATTGACCCCATCTCTGTTTGCCAATGACGTCTGTAGCCTAGGGTTCATACAGTAAATTGCTCATAACTCACGAAATAACTAGGGCCTGAATTAAAAAATTGTTTGTTTGTCCTTTACCTACCCAGAATTTTAATCTTGGGTAGGTAGGTAGGGAAATTAATATATTATATTTTGCTTTCTGTAAAAAATATGTAATTAACTTTCAACAGTTTAGTGTAGTATGAATTGGCCTTTATTTTACCTGAAATATGACTTGTACATGTAAGAATGGCAAGTATAAATCGAATGAATAGATATTTCACATACATTGCACAAATTTTCCAGGAAAGGCATTCAACAACTTGTAAACAAGCATTTGAATAGTTTAATAAAACCCAAGTCGTACATTTCAGCCATAAAAAAATAAAAATATTTTTCCTCACAAAATTGCAATATAATTTTTTGAGTAGGGGGCTAAATTGTGGGTAGGTAGGTAAAGGACAAACAAATAAAATTTTATTTTCAGCCTAGAATATTCAGGTCAAATAAAGACAAAAATACTCTGGAAACATTATACTGTATTCAAAGTAATAGTTTTCTTCTAATACTCAAAAAATTGTCCAAAGGTACATTTTCTCACGCTGTGGCCAATATGGTGTTGAGCCTGTATAGACAAGTACACAGCTTACTTCATCAGACAATGATACTATTTTCCAGTATCGAACATCAATGTCAGGTGGGTGGCAAAACATTGATATCGGCCATAGTGGCGTATGGAAAGTCTGTGTTAATTATTTTGCCTAATTCACAGTTTTTCAATTGTACAGGACAGACCCGCTATACCGCGCCTTGAATTAATGCGGTGTTGGATATAACGCGAGGGCACCTTGGATCCCAAAATTTCGCCCACCCACTTTTGAGAGAAAAAAAAAAAAATTGTGGCGACGCGAAGGCGCCGTTTTACCCTTATATATATATATTCCTTTATTGTATTACAGTTTAAGGCGTTTATGTGCGGATGAATTCACTGTTAAAAAGATCGTTTGCAGGGAATTCAACAAGGTTCAGTTTTCTTACAGTTTCTCTTTATGGTACTCGAGAGAAAAAAATTAAAAGCAGTTGTCAGGCGTTTGCCAAGGTGCTATTTTCTAACAGTTTCTCTATATTATACATTGAGAACAATTAATGTTAATTATCTTTTGCATATTTAAAACTGAAAGAACAGGTTTTCTTATAGAAAGCATAATGTGTTTACGAACCGTGTCGGCTGCGTGTATATTCAAGAGTGATAATTGCCATGTCAGTAATTTTTAGACTTACACAATCCACCGTTCGCGAAGCGTGGATGACACATTGTTTTCTTAAGATAAGCCATAAAAGTTGTGAAAATAAGCCCAATGAGCTAGGGGATTATCGATAGACCGTAACGAGACCGTAAACACAGGTTGCTGTAGGCTATTGATGACACCTGTTACGCAACGTTGCTCATTTTCGACGGCGAACAAACCAAAGATTGTCTAAGCATTGGGACACCTATATCTTGTATAATTCTATCCGATCAGAAAATTCAATTAAGAAAGGCGAATTAAAATAACTGTAAATACGGTATCGGCAAAAAACTCTTGTCCGCGTTAAATATCCGGGTGCGCCAATAAGTCAAAGGCAGAACTCTACAATACAACAGCAACATAAGCCCGGTGTCATGGACGCTCTTTTCACATAAAATCGTACGTTGTAAATAAACAAATTTTATCATTGTAGATCGTTTTTAACTGATAAAACTGTGGAACACGCAATACTTCACTTTTGTTTATTCCATTTTACAAGGACTCTGCGATAAACCACCAAGCTTGGTTAAGCCAATACACACGTCGTATAGGTTCCCCACCCACCAATACACTACAGAAACTGCGATCAGCCTGGTCCGACTCAGTAGATTTGCTTTACGCGCCTCACATATAACGCGCATGCGACTTGTGGACCCCGACCAGCGCGTTCTAACGGGTCTGAAGTGTATATAGATTTGATAATTGTTGCTTTACTTATCTTATCCATATATGACCATGATGACTAAGTTGTAGTCTTTTTATAAGATTTCCATTGATTTTTTATAGATTTTATCGAATTAAAATACCTCAATCATCTATTGACAATATTTCTGCACTATCTGACCAAAAAAATAACATAAATATTTAATTTAAAAAGTGAAATTGGCTGGAAATTATATTTAAAGATGTTTATTTATTTATCCAGTATCTTTAAAACAAAGTGTTTATTCATTTTATTTGATATTTCTTCAAAATAAAGCGACAAATTGAGCCTATATCATTTTGCGTTTCTATGAAAATCGGCAATTTTTGCCCAACAGACGGGGAGACAATCCAGGTATACGAGTTATCTCTGGGTCAGTGCGCATGCGCATAGCAATTGTAAACAAAGTGGTCGAAATTAGAATTTTTCCTCACTAGCCCGAACCCTTATATCTTTAATCATTTGCCAAAATTTTCCAATAGCCTGACCTATATAGGTAATGGGTTTAACTGAGGATGACTACTAGCCTGACAACCCTGTGGCTAGTGTCTGGCTATCGGGCTAGTGCTAATTTAGACTTGCACACTCAGCTGATGAGTACAATCTTCATGGAGCGAAACGTCTCTTCACCATTCCGAATGTACTTTCAGCCTCGCGTCCATCCGTAAATTAAGATGGTGAGAATAAGCCGTTTTTACACATCGATTGTTTCACCTAGGATTCCATCGTTAATACAAAGAAATGCTCACCGACACTTTGCCATTGGATGAAACACACATTTAACTTTCTAACAATCAAATTTTCTCCCCAAAATTCTGCATCTTCTTTTTTAACAGATTCATTTTTCAGCTGTTTGTCAATCGTTTTCACTCGTGTGGGGCCGTTTCCGGAACGAGCCGAACACATATGCCGACGTTACGGAAACTGACGTCGAATATTAATTTATTCCAGTTGAAAGGTCAAGATTTGGCCTTGTCCAATGATATGCACGTATTTCTACAAATGACGTCAATCAGGTCAGCCATTTTGATTTCGGCGCATGGCGTTTGACGTCATCGTGACGTTGCACACGCGCCGCATTATACTGATCAATTTTAAAAATATTAATTGAACAATTAACTTTCCATATAAGGAAATGGTCAGAAGTCAATTTTTGGCGTAAACCTACGAACATATGCGGACGATTTAGTGCACTGAAAGGATGACAGCCAGAAGTTTTTAAACAAGAATAAAACCGCTAAAAACGGACAAAAATAGGTTGGATTTTTTTTAAAAGCACAATAAGCATGTTAGTAAGGCATCAGTGACGTGTATTCTTCTTGGTTTATCTTGAAAAGGTTGCAATTATTGACACTACATTTCACATTGAACAACCAACTGGGATCGCAACGAAGAGATATGGAACATATATGTGTAATATAGCGGAGTGAGATCTCGCAACTAGTGCTAATTTCGATCACTGTAAACACAATCGTAACTGCCTCGTCGAATCAGAGTTCATTGACTTTTGATTAAGAAAGGAGTTCTGAATGATATAAACAATAACTTTGTATTGGTGTATATGCTAGATCACTTAATCCAACCAACCAACCAACCAGTGCTACAAAAAATTAAAATTTTAAGCTCAGCCTCTATAAAAGAATTTAAATGTAGATGAGCTCTTCATGGTACATATTAAGAAACTGAAAAGAATACAGGAATACGAGATGATTGTTACGCTACAAATAACACTGTTTTACCGTAATTATTTAGCTCGAATAAGAATGAATGTAATCACTGTCGGCCATATTGATTATTGTTTATCCTAGTTCGGATATGCTTGTTTGGTCGGGTCTTGGTATACATGTATATTACCCGGAACTCTGATTGTTCCTTTTCCTGATCTTTGCCTACTTGTACCGCTTATAGTTTGTATGAAAAAACTGATGTGGTTCTGATGAGTAGACCTACCCACAAAGTATGTTTTGGATCAAAAATAAGAAAATTAGGTATACCCCCTGCAAACCCCAGTATTTTTTCTTTACAGTTAATATAAAAGTGGGGGTTATAGTCATCCTGATGTTGGTTACCGGAGCTGCTCCATTCCCGCCGTTTTGCTCCAAGGTGTACAACTCGATAAATATCGTTATGATTTAATCATTTTTTAGACGTTTATAGAGTCACAATTTGAGTTGAAGCAACGATAACGATCTAAAGATATTTACAGATTGTATTTACCTTTCGGTCCTTTGAGATCAACGAGGGTATTCTGATGGATCAGAAAATTATAATCGGTTTAGATTCATTTTCTAACCAGCCTTTAGTATATTTGGCCCCATATGTATACTAGTCTTTGTATCGACTACTTGTTGAACGATGCAAAATTACAATAATTCTCTTTGGATCCATGTTGCCAAATCTATAGGGTCTCTGAAGAGGCTTAAGTAGCCGAAACCGCGGTATGGCCCATCCCCTTTTTCATTAATATGTTCACTGCTCTTAAAGGATCTGTTTTATTTTTATTTCAAAGATTTTATGAAAAACTTTGTTTTAATATTTTCTGCTTTGAATTCATAACGATTACCGCCGTTCCAGCAGCGTCACAGAGATGCCGCTTACAAACATTGACTGCGACACTCTGCAGCAGCGAAGAGACCTTGCTACACTCAGCATGATGTACCGCATCGTACATGCTAGCTGAGTCATTTCTGACTCCATCAACTAGCACAACTAAAGGCCACAACTTTCGCTTCCGTCAGATCCGGACCTCAAACAGCACATATCAACAGGGCTTTTTGACTGCCGAGAGCCAGACAACGCTGGAGGCCTTCCAGAACCAGCTGGCTACCCACACCTACTAAACGCCACACCATGTTCTACTAGTTTTAAACATATACCTCTTTTAACCGTGGCGCGTGGGTACTCTCCACCACATTGCGAGAATACTCAAGTACTGAAGGAGGCAATTACCGAAGATGATGATGATGAGTCCATAGGGATAAACACCGAGTCATTCGCCTCGCACGATGACCGATGACGTCATTCCGACCGGATCAATATTGCTTGTCAGTCATTTTCGTTTGCTGGTGCAACTTATGAGTCATGGTAAAAACCAGTAACTTAGAACTTGAACTCTATACTGTTTTACACGTCATGCATTGTGATACGAAAAAAAGTAGCTTGAACTCCATTTGAACACGCTTTTCTACTGGTCCACGTCACCGAATTATTACAGTTGAAAAGCATACTCGAATAATAGAAACATAGCAATGAACTGCATCTAAATTATTTGTACCTACTTGTTTGTGTACCATAGAGACTTAACGCCAAGAGTGCAAAAGTGGGCGGGAATTTCCCTATACTTCATGTTGTATTTGACTAAAAGGGTACACGTAGACAACGAACAGGAAAAGGCGCAATCAGAAAGAGAATCCCTCTCCAAAACCGAGATCAGGCATTTATACCATGAAAATATATGAGCCGAATTAGCAGATATTTTCCCAATAGGTGGCCACTCAGTTACCTAAACTTAACTAAAATATGAAACATACATAAGGCGCAAACAGCACAAAAAGTTTTAATACCAAGACATATTACAATAAGAACCAGAACCACCACAGAAGTATTGCCATGGAACGATCAGTAATATAAAATTAATGGCGGGCTTAAATCGATTTTACAGGTACCTAACCTCACCCTCAGCTTCTGCAGTGGTTTACAACATTTAGTTAGTTGTTCGGTCCTCGTGGTGAATCTCTAACTAGTCAATGAATCATCAAGGACAAACAAATAAATCACGATAACCACCATGATGAATAAAAAACGAGGACTCTCAGATTGAGTAAGCTGCTCGACGATGGCGCCAAATAACTTACTAACTGTGGAGCAAAAGAAAAACACCAGTTGAACACCGGTGAACCAAGCAACAGACAAAAAGCTCCGGCCCCAACCTGAACTAAAATGAATAGCTTTAAACGGGGGGCGATCAGAGAGTCTGACGCCCGACCTACCGGCGTGCAATTAAAGAAGGCAGCATAGTAATCAACCATGATTGGGTTAAAAACTAAGCATGCAGACTGTCGCACAACATTTAAGTTATATCCTATACGTCTGTAACGTGTAATGATTTTTCTGAACTGAAAAGAAAAGTCATTCCTTCCTATTTGTTTCTTAAATCAAGTTGCCCTCGCGTAAAAGGGTCTTTAGCCCAACATTAAATTTGGAAATCAATTCATAGTGTCTGCGATAAAATTTAGAAAATGTTTTTCGAAGTTTATGATACCGATAGCCCTGCTGGAGAAGTTTGGCTTTTAAGAGTCTAGTAACTGGGTTAGCCGTAAGTCATACAGGTATGTATTGTGTGTATTTCTCATGCAAAATCGAGGATCAAACTTCATTTGCAAAAAGTCTGTTTGAAAAGCAACAGTGCCGAACGTATCTTTCCCCTGCAACGCTGCTTCAGTCACGACACTCCGTGTCTTCAAATCTCTATAAATGTTGCTCGGCGTCTAGTGTACGTATTGCATTCCATGTGTACGCCAGTACTGTACATTTATCTAGTTGACATTTTTTCATCCGATCTGACCTCGAGTCTGAGCAAGTTTATCGACCGTCTTGCTCCATAAATCATAGCGGTTAATCACACAGTGATTGTAAATAAACCTGGAGAGAACATGGCTGAAAAGAAAGAGCATACAGGTAAGAATTTTATCATAGCATTTAAGAATCAGAACATACTGCAAGGTGATCACGGTTGCAACCACGCGCGAGTAATCGTACTAACTATGAAGCATGCAAGCGAACCTTAAGTTGCAGGGCGGTGAAAACTATTGACCTAATTTCAGTCGTGATAAAACAACCTGAATTAAGTTAATTTATTTATATTTGAAAATATGTTCATTAAAGGCCCATAGGGTGCCACACACTCTTCCCCAACTTAGGTAATTAATTTAAGCCAAGCAGATACCAAGGACGATGACACAATGCAATCATTTCGTGTTATTAGATCTTTAATGAAAAATTAAGACATCTTTAGATCGCTTAAGTAGTTTAATAGACCAATGTTCCAAGAATGAAGCCAAATATCGAAAATTTGTGACTTCCGACAAGTACATGCGCGCTCTATGTATTTTAGGTCATTTCAAACACCCTGTGGTGAAACCATCAACTGCATCCGAGTTACAAGAAATATCTGATTCTCTGGGGTTGAAATGTACGGAAGATGAAATAAAGGAATTCAGAGGTATGCATGAATTTAACAATTCATTTCTGTTTATCATTTATTTGCCGATCTGTTGTACAGGTACTAATTACTTTTTTTTTATCGGTGTTCAATGGGAACGCGGTTTAAATCAAAACGATAGGTCAAAATATAATTATTGTCATCTTCTCCCCGTGACCTGCATTGTTCCTCCTTTATAGCTCTCGGACGATTGGAGTAGACTTGCGTCACAGGTTTACCGTCATGCATATGAATGAAATGAATGACCAATAGGAAAAGGCGTGTCATTTATATTTATAACGGTAAATCTAGTTTAGACGAAAGTCTACTACGATCGTCCGTTTAAAATAACAGAACACGGAACCAAAATGCCCTTTGCCACCATATGTTTACGAAATGACATTATATCCATCTTAACATGCAATAAAACATCATCCGATATTTATCTGTCGTATCATTAACCATGTTCAATGAACTGATTAATCACGTATTTTGACAAAATAGTGAAAAGAAAACCCAGCCAGTATTGCCCACCTCATTTGCATGTAATTTCTTCTTTAAGGCGCCTTGACACCAATAAAAGGACAATTGTTGCGAATCTAAAAACAAGATTTGTGTTATTTGACAGGTGTGATTTTTGTCACATGGAAGCAGAAAATCACGTTGTGGTAGAAGAAAATGCATATTCCATTTACAAAAGAAATAAGAAGAAAGGGGATATGAAAACCAATCGAACACTCTTGTTTGATTCTTCTCTGATGTCAGAAACTGTTAATCGAACAAATGATGTAAACTGTTTATTCAGAAATCAATAATTTTGGTATCAACTCATTGGCAATGCTCTGATATAAACACGTGTTTACATCTCATGGTTTGAAAAAAATGTTTTTAAAACCCTTTAGATGTACTCAAACATTCTTTGATATACTTCAGATCTTTTACATGAAAAAGGGTGGTTACCCTCACGTGCCATATTTATGTGCCATATTGTAGCCTTCTATCTAGGTTTCATGATATCTTAAAAAAGAGTTGTTAAATTATCCAGGGTCCTTCACATTGATATTTATTCTAAGTCCCAGTTAACAGTATTTCTGTTTTATTGGTACTGAAGCTGTATAAAATGGCTTTTGGAAGGATTCAACTCGTTTACCTCTGAGCCTTCGCTCTACCCTCCATTTGCCAATTTCAAATGTATGCGCTTAGTGTACTTTATTTGCCATTGTGTCTTTTATGCAGATTATATCAACCATACATTTGCCGATGACTATGAGCGGCTTATGGCTCTGGACCCACCAACCCTTCCCGTAAAATACCCCAGAAGTCCGGGATATAAACCACCAGCAAAGGAGAACATCTATAACGCTTGGTGAGAGAGCTTAAGTTTATCTTCCGTTAGGGCTGCAATGTTTGTATACTGTAAATGAGTTTCTGTATCAGTCAAAGATATAGATAAACGAATTCAAAAGAAAGAGTATTGTTTGGACAGAAAAGTTCTGAAAAAAAAATATGAATTCCATCACCGACCCTAAATGTTAATAGTTACATGACATTTACAAGGAAATAAAATATAAAAGATTGATCCTTTGGAAGCAGTGAAAACGTTCAAAGGGAGGTAGTATGGACCATATTACGCAATTTCGGATACTGAACCCTCATCAGTGGCCCTTTATAAACCGGCGACGATAGCCAGATACATGTAAATATACTGCGATTTCAAAACTTTACACAAGGGATGTCTAAATCAAAGACACATGCCTAAACGGTGTGAAATAATTGAAACATTGTTTAGAAGACGGTTCTAAACGTACAACCTTTGATACTCTGAATAGTCTCACTGATCTCAAAGGACTGAAAGAAATAATATAATCTGCACTATGGATGATGTACGGGGAGACTTTTTAATCAAGAATTAAGTTCTAATTGTGGCAACTAATGTACAAGTTACTTCGCCACCAATAGCACGTAATTTTCATCAGAAGGAATGCAATAGACACGTCCTACCAATTAGATCGCAGAATAAACGCATGGCCATTGCAAATACATTTACCTTTATGCACACGTGCCTCGAGCTTTTTCTTTTTCCATTTTAAATGTTACATGGTATCAGCACCGATTTAAAGTTTGAATATGCACATGTGTTGCAGCAAGATATTCAGTTTGTTATTAGAAGCATGAAATTGTAGTTTATCCCTATATAGTCTTTATCAGTAAGATTGCTCGGACTAATGCGTTTGAAAGAGAAATAGACTGACTTACCGGTATATACCATGAGAGTAAAAGTGCCGCACTTCCTCTATCTAGGTTTTGGAAGTGTGACATCAAAGGGAAACCAGACGGCATATTGAAAGGGAAGAAGGTAGCTATAAAAGATAATTGTTGTGTAGCAGGAGTTCCGATGATCAATGGTTGTACAATACTGGAAGGATATACCCCGGAGGTTGACGCCACTGTGGTAACGCGGATTTTGGACGCGGGTACGCCGATAATGATTCTTCAGTGGTCTTGCGAGTAAAAAGATGTGGTTGCTCACGGACAAAATTCCTGCTATGTCTTGAGCAATGTTTAGTAATGAACGTAAAAACGAGATTTGCCACATAAAAATACTGATATCAAACATGTTATTATATGGGTTCACTGTAATCTTGACACAATACACGATGGCTATAAATGTATTTTAATATATAGCTCGACATATAGGTCACTGTATGGGCGTTACCTTATGAATACGTTATTGGGTAGGGTCTACTTTTGACTTAGGTAAAAGCTAAAGGTATACAGTTGAATGACTCAACTCATATGTTGTCCGTTAGAATGAAAATCCGAGTTTGTCTAGTTTACTGGATTGGACAAAATAGTTAGCTGATCTTTAACGGTAAACTATATGTGACAGCGCTCTAGGCTGACTGAATTCGACTTTTCTATTATCTCCCTACTTGAACAGATGGACTAGCCGACCACGCCCAGATATGAATATTAAAGTTGCCGCCCATACAGTGACCCATTTGCCGAGCTATACAGATTACGGCAATTCAATCTTGTACGAGTATACTCGTGTATCACGTTTGGGTTAAATTTATATTAATCGGACAGTTCACTTTATCAAAAATATAAGATATTACTTTAAGCAATGCTGAAGGAGACAACATTTTATCGGATTTCGGTTGCAGCCACAGGACTTCCGTTGATGCAAAATGCCAAAACTAGACTAAATGATTTAGTACCGTGTCAGTGCTTCGATAAATCTCTTTAAGCGTTTCTTGTCTGTTTAACCAATGTTATCTTTGTAAACATTCCTTATTTCAGGAGGCAATATAACAGGAAAGGCCAATTGCGAGTTTATGTGCTTTAGTGGAAGCAGTTTTACCAATAGTACCGGGCCAACTCTGAATCCACATGACGTCACTAGAAGCACAGGGGGCTCAAGTGGGGGCAGCTCAGTGCTGGTACCAATAGTTATTTCTTCTGTTTTAAACTTAAGACTAATATTTAGATTGAGTTTCAAAGAATACTTGGCAATTGATTCAAACTGACTCGTGAAATTATTTGATGCCCGGAGGTACATTCTGTCGGTTTTAAAGTGAAGCATGTCAATGTTCTATGCTCTGCAAGGTTAGCTACACTTTTTCAGAATGATTGCGACAATAATAATAATAATAATAATAATAATAATAATAATAATACATTAATCAATACAGGTTCAAACAGGGGAGGTGGACATGGCAATCGGCGGTGATCAAGGAGGCTCTATCCGTATTCCGTCATGCTGGTGTGGTACCGTGGGACTCAAACCTACATTTGGTCTGGTACCCTACACAGGGGCTGTACCCATCGAGATAACAATGGATCACTTAGGCCCCATCGCCAGAACAGTTCAAGATTGTGCTCTACTTCTGGAGGCATGTAACTCTTTCATATTGGAACATATTGGTTAAGCTGTTTTGTGTTGTTATCTTTTTGTAATAAGGGTCTCCTCACATCACTACTTGTTTGGTGCAGGAATGCAGTGACCCATTGCAGCTAATGCAGAGTCCACTGAATCATAACCACTCTGAATATTTAGGAGGTAGAATCTTTGAATACATTCCCACACATTGCGGTAGCAAGATCGATTTTCCAGCCAGCATTCCATCAATATATATATTTGCAGCATTGTGCACGAATATAATGATTCTTATGTCGATTTAATCACTCTAATGAGCACATATATATTTAAATTTGAGTCCATGTTTTTTTTTTTCATGTCGATATCAGTTGGTTATTACACTACTTTCATTACAATACTTTTGCGTACTGTTGACGTTATAGACTTGTAAAATCTGATGGGATGATTGTACCTAATTGTCAATTTAGTTTTTCCCACCTCGGTTTTTGGAGTGGGAGTTTCTTTCTGATTGCGCTTTTTCCTGACCATTGCCTACTTGTCCCTTTTTTCTATATCATCTTTGAATTACATAAATGATAAAATATACCACTCCTCTAAAATACTCTATGCTTCTCTCTGGGTACCTCATTACGTAAATGTTTTGGATCAGCTTTAAGCTACACTGATAGTGTAATTATGATATGGCATATTATCATAAAATAGAATAAGGAATGGTGTACTTTGGGAATATATTTCAACATCTACGGCTGTAATCAGTCTACTGACGTTACTATCTGTTTCAGGCTATCGCAGGGTATGACGGCGGGCTCGATCCACGTCAGTTACCAAGTGTCAAAGGACGACAGTACAGTAAAGAGGTGAGCCAGTGTTATAAAGCCGCATGATAATTCTAAGTTTATGTTTTCTTTGTGTAAAAGATCACCTCAGTTTGGTCATGAAAATTCAGGATAAATGTACAGTATTTTCAAAATCTTTCTTAATAGAGACAAGGGGTACATGTAGGTTTCATTCCTTGTGGTATTTACCTCAAAAGAGGCTTTTGACTTGATTTTCTGCTGAGTTCGGAACAAAACACATGGATTGGGACTGGTATTTTAAGTAATCAGTGATTAGATTGTAAGTTATATGTAAACATATGCAGCGCAAATATCTTAAGGTGGTTTATGTCCAAATCAGCATTTTTCGGTCATGTCAAGACAGGACCAACACTTCCTGACTAGAATCAGTATTGTGCGGAGCAAATGTGCCTTTAATTCATAAAGTTTGATTGCCAGGAGACCAACGAAATACTACCCAATATTTATCGACTGCAAAGCGCTGAAAAGATAAACCCGTCGGCTGAAAGCACAACTCCCTATTCTAAAGAGCGTTTTATTGTATTTGAAGCTCACCGCTGATATGAAGGGGAAGAGAGTTGGTGTTGTGAAGGAAGGTTTCGAGAAGTGCGAAGAAGATGTAATAAACATTGTAAAAGCAGCAGCAAATAGTCTTACCAAAGCCGGAGCCATAGTAGAAGAAGTATCCATTCCATTACACAGCGACGGTACTGTTTAATCTAAGTCTTTGTTTTTATAACAAATCTGCATTGTGTAGAATTAAATGCCAGCTTTAGGCTAACGGTCAGTTGTACCTAGGTTATTTTCTCTAAAGTACTCGTATATTAGATTGTTCATAACTTGAATTATTTTATTGCAAGACTGGGTCTGCAGATTTCTAAAACGGCAAAGAAGTTATTGAAATGACTGATATGTTTTATCAATCATTTGATACCACTGAAGGTATTGACATTCTTTTTGTAAAAGTCGATTTGCACCACAGCTTTTATGTTTGTATTTCAGGTGAATTTATATGGGGACCAGCCTGTGTAGAAGGTGCCTATAAATGTATGGTTCAAGGAAATGGTACGTAAAGCACCGTGCAATAACTGCCTTGCATTATAATAATCTCAGCAGTTAACGAAACGAGAACCCCTAGAAGAAAAAAAAATATTTTTCTCATAAGAAGAGACCAGAGACGGAATTATTAAATGAGCCTGTGCATGAGAAAACCAACAATTTGGGTTTCTGACCAGGTCCAACACAAACCAGCCTGTACAGTCACAGAAGAAACCCAGAATCTTGAAAATTTGGGAATAAGTAGAGGAGGAAATGTACTATCCGTGTAGCGAAAACAAAGACGCTGATCAGCTTCGCGGTCACCGCGAAGCTGATCTGCGTCTTTGTGTTCGCCTATGCAGATTGTTGGTTTTCTCATGCACAGGCTCAAATTCAATACCATTACATAATGATTATTACCTTTTTATGACCCCATTTAGATAGAAGGTAATGACAACATAATCACTAAAATAATATAAGCATTTGATGGTGGGTATTCTAACCTGGCCCTGAGGTTATAAAACTTTTTTCGTGCTCGACTCAGCTGAGCATAAAATTTTAACTGCTCATAAATACCAAAATAGCCCAAAAATATTGAAACTGAATGTTTTGAATGCCAAAACCTGTAATTTATACTGATTATAAATGTTAAAATGCCAACAATAATTTATTTTTGTTGGCATTTTAACATTTATGAGCAGGATATTTTTTTTTGTCTCAGCTGAGCTGAGCATAAAAAAGTTTTATAACCTCGGTTAAGTAAAGAATCAGAAAAAAGTCTTTCGTACGGCCACAGCCATAGGGGCAAGCATATTTAATTTTCGCAACTGGGTCTGTATCTGTATCAAATCTTTTTCTTTTATTTTCTTCAGATACTGAGTCATCAATTTCTGATTATCACCTCAGGTGTGGGGTGGGTGGCTAAATTTTGAATTTAGCTGCGTGCGCATGCGCACCCACCCATTAACATTTTAAAATGCAAACCAGTGTCAAAAGGAAGACAGATCAGAATTAGTTTTGATTTCCCCTCTATTTGTTTGTCTAGATAATTTCTTCTTCTTTCAAATGGAAAAGACTCTTATCGTATGTTTTGAAAGGTAAATAATGATAATAATAATCATAGATAAAAAATAGACAAATAAAATTTCAGTCATAAAACTTGATAACACTGTCAAATGATTTGCAGGCAATGGTTATCACTGGAAAGGATTTTACGTGGAATCATTCCAGGAATCTCTATTTCGTGGTTACCAGACCAAGTCAGGTGACATGTCAGATGTAAGTTACCATCAGGAAAGCAAGTCCATGCAATATATACCCCGCGAGGCGGTTCTAACGAGTACCCACATTGTATATTTTGAGCAAAAATAAAAAATATAAAAAAAATCTACTGGATTTTTTTTAAACTTAAAAAATCTCTGTATATTGCATGGGCATATTTTCGTAATGTAATATTATTTTTTCGAAAAACATGGTCATCATATTTGCTTTTGTCACTATTAGCCAGTTGAATATGAATTTCGCTTACTAGTTAGGAAGGAAATGAGAAAAGTTATCAAGTACATGCAGCGCAAATACATGCATTTTCTGAGGAAAAGGGTTTGACATCCTAACTAGGGGTTTGGTGTGCCGAATCCAAAAAATCAATGTTGATCAGCTTAGTCAAGTTGGATTTTATCTATTCATGTATTTCAGAATTTCTAGATAATATTGAACTTTTTTCTTATAACTTTAAATGCATTTACTGAATTAAAACATTTTATTAAAATCTTACATTGACATGAAATGAATTATTTTTAGAATCATAACTTGCTAAAATTCAGGTTATGAAGTATCTATGTCTACTTGGCGAATACGTACATAAGCGATATGGAAACAAGTTCTACGCAAGGTGTCAAAATATGTCCATTCTTCTGGCACGTGCGTATGACGAAGCTCTGGAGAAATATGACGTCATCGTGATGCCAACTCTGCCTTACAAAGCTCCAAAACTGCCAGATAAATCATTTACATTGACAGGTATTATGACGCTTTCTTTGCGAAGTTGGTTACATTATAACAGTGTCGGTTTTAACCCAAAC
The DNA here is from genome assembly GCA_964017185.1 of Rugalucina vietnamica. NCBI lineage: Eukaryota > Metazoa > Mollusca > Bivalvia > Lucinida > Lucinidae > Rugalucina > Rugalucina vietnamica. Next base: position 7,939,697 of record OZ024875.1, read on the forward strand.
ATTAAGGTGGTTGGCAAATAAGCAAACATACATTCATGTCTTTTAGAAAATTGTTAAATGACTTTAATTACAAAGAGATGTGGCTCTATATCTTGCTAACTTACAAAATCGTGCAAAGTGTGATGTACGGTTATAGGACATCAAAACAAATGCAAAATATAGGCAAGCCCTTGTGTGTCATGGTAAAATTGCAAAGTTAAATACTTCCTTGGTATAATTTGGCAAATAGGTTACTGTATAGGAGGCAACTTAAGGCGTGGTCAGCTAAACCATCTGTTCAAGTAGGGAGATAATAGAAAAGTCGAACTCAGTCAGCCTGGACCGCTGTCGCATATTTACCGTTAGAAATCAGCTGCCTGTATTTTGTCCAATCCAGTGAATTAGACATCTTATTTTCTAACGGAAAACATTTAAGGATGTTCGCTGCTAACATTTGACATTTCGGAACTTCCGGTTTTTCTTTTCTTGAATATCTCGTAAACGGTTGCAGATATTTTCCTAATATTTTATATTTGAATACATATTGATAATATGCATTGAATGAGCCATGAAAATTGTCAATCTAAGAAACTTCATTTTTTCACCCCATTTTCTGCAACTTTTTCAGAAAATTTTAGTTGTCAGTAAAATTTAGGGGGTAGGGTAGATTAAACGTGAATATTACACATCTTCAAATTAATTGCACTAGTTCGATGTTTATTTTAGCAGCAGTATATGTGTACATGGCCTTCTAAGTCATTCTTTGTGTCTTTGGTGTGCTGGTTTTAGAATTTAAGGTGGTTTTATGAAATGGGCTTTTAGAAACAAAACAGCCGAAAAAATGGCGATTTTCAAGTTGTTGGTTCTCTCTTATATGCTCACTACCCTATATATTTCTTTCTTTTATTCGAACAATATTACCAAGTTCTATGTTGTGTGAAAATACAAGAAAAAGTTTGAATCAACAAATATGGGTTTGGTACATTTCAAAATATTGATTTTTTCCGACTTTTCAAGTATAGGGGTAGGGTTGGAAAAGGAATCGTAAAATTTTGTCATCCACTCCATGTTGCAAATTTTTCTATGCTTTTGGTCCAAAATTGTCTGTGCTACGTAAATATTATGACTTTTGAAAGCATTCTATGTGTATTTTTGTTCTAGACAGGTATGTTTCAAAAAATTAAAAATTAAATTAATTTTACCAAATTTAAAACATGGTGCTCAGAGGTCTCATTCAGAGGCCTGTAGCTTGAAAAAAATGCACACTACCCTATATTTATTTTGTTTTCAAATGTCTTGTGTTGTATTTTGGAATCAAAAAAGAGTGGTTAGAAAAAAAGTTTGAATACTTTTTCATTGGCAGCGAACATCCTTAAGTTGAATCTTTTAACTGTATACCTTTAGCTTTTACCCAAGTCAAAAGTAGACCATATCCAATAACTATTCATGGGGTAACGCCCATACAGGAACCTATTTGCCGATTTATATATGTTCGTATATTTAATCTGCCATCACTTTATACATGTTTTCTAATTAAGATGTAAATGTTATGGGCTGGTGGCCTATATTTCAAATAAAGATATTGTCATTGTCATTGTCATAATTAATAGAATGATTTCTTTTATCTTATGTTCAGGTTACTAAGCTCCTATTTTTACCGACACAAATATCTGCACCGTCACCAGACCCTATATGATTGACCATTATAAACAATTAAACATTTGCTTCGCTCTTATTTCCTGAAAGTAGTATTACGTAAAGATTTGCTCAAAAGTGCCGTTATTTTGGAAATCGTAAACACACGAGATGATGATAAGACAATGATTGACTTTGTATATGACCAAGTGTTGACTTGCATTATGGAAAACGTTTCCTTTTTCAGAGCGCATGGAAAATGCTATCGGCATGATTAAGAACACGGGTCCATTTGATGCCACGGGCCATCCTGCCCTCACAATCAATGCAGGATTCTCAGAAGGACTTCCGGTAGGGATGATGATCATAGGAAAACAGTTTGATGACACTTCTGTGCTACAGGCCGCTTATGCATTTGAAAAACTGAGAGATGGGAAGTAGAGAGTGTTGGTGAGACTTAAGTTCGTGCTCCAGGCTTAATTACGTATGCTTATAAGAAATGTAGAGACAGTTGTACAGTACTGCGGGTCGCTTACGCTTTTGAAAACTGAGAGATGGGAAATAAAAAGTGTTGATGAGACTTTTAAAAAGGTACAAGTAGACAATAATCAGGAAATGGTGCATATTCAGTTTGTGATTAGAAGCATGAAATTGTAGTTTATCCCTATATTAGTAAGATTGCTCGGACTAATGCGTTTGAAAGAGAAATAGACTGACTTACTGGTGTATAAGAATAAAATATTAAAACTGAGATCCTTTAAGAGCAGTGAGCATATTAATGAGAAAGGGGATGGGCCATACCGCGGTTTCGGCTACTTAAGTCTCTTCATTGGCAACATGGAGCGAAAGAGAATTACTGAAATTGTGTAACTTTCAACAGAATAGTCGATACAAGTACAAGTAGGCAATTAATGATCGGGCAGTGGCGCAATCAGAAAGAAATTCCCACTCCATAAACCGAGGGGTGGGAAAAAACTAAAATGACACTTAGGAACTTATACCAAGAAAACATATAGAAAGCCGAGTGAGCAGCTATTCCCCAATAGGCGGCCACTCGGTTACCTGAACTGAACTAAAATATGAAAACGTACATAAGGCTCAAACAGCACAAAAATTGACTCCAAAACACAAAACAATTAGAACCAGAACTATTACATGACACTCACTGGGAGTTTGAAAGTAAAGTGTGTTTCTTGAGCGATGTGTGTAGGCCTACTACATACAGCTTCAGCTTTTGAAACTATGAGGTTTGAAAATAATTATGAGAAGCACTTTCTGAAATTCCTAGAAATGCTTACGCTTTTCAAGAACGAGATATGAGTCAGCGAATCATATTCAGTGCTTCTAGAACTACCTCTATAGTTTGCATTCATATGTATGTTATATATAGTTTATTCATTTTAAATTAATGTATTTAACATGTGTTTGTGAATAAAGAAACGTAGGAAATGTTCATAAAATGTTGTCATAATTTATTTAATGACTGGGAGCCACAGCAAGAACAACCAGATTTCAGCCCCAAAACTGAATTAGGGAAATAATCAAAATAACAAATATACTCAGTTTTTCCATAAAAGAGCAATTGTTCATCAGACTAAGAAGCTCTTTCCCAAAAGGCGACCATTCAATTACCTTAACGTAACTGTATCATATTTGAACAAACGTTAGGTAGAAATATTTACTGAAACAAGAAACAAAGACAATAGAAGTACACAGAAGTTCTGCTTAAAGCAGTCCATTACGAAAACTTGCCCATACAATACAAATAATTTTCAGCCTAAATAAATTGAAATTTTTGACATTTTTGATATTTTTGTTCAAAACATTGTTTGTGCTTACACATTAGAACCGCGTCGGTGATGCGTCTAACGAGTACCCACAACTATGTTTTGGATTAAAAATAAGAAAAAAAAACGTTAACCCCTGTACAACCCAGTTTTATTCATGAAAGTGTGGTAGATGGGGGTATACTTTTCATTTTTAAGGTTTTCCTGAAATGGTACACAGAAGTACAATGTACATAAAGCAGTTCATATAATTTTCACTCATATTCGTTTTTCTACATGGCTCAATAGGAAAATGTAAGCAATTGTCAGAAACTGGTACAACTAGAACCAATTCATTATTCTGCAAAACAAAATGGGAACTGACTGAAACAAATGAACAATATGCACAGAAAAATAATGTTTCAACTTGTAGAGGATCATCCGAGTAACTCCAGTAACTCGGGTTGTAAAAGAGTCGCATTGCATTAATACGCATGCGGATGCTGAAGTTCGAGCATTGAGCTTGCGTATTATTGCAATCCTACGTGTTCGACTTACAACCTAAGTTACTCGACTGACTCATACATGTAACAGGGCATGCACATCCATGTACTTTCCGAATAAAAAATAATTGAGTGTTGTAAAGCACATCACGCCAGATCACAGTTTTTGCCTTTGAAATATGCGGTCCTCTTCATCTGTACGCTGGCTACTGTGTCAGGGCTGGGTTCTGTCTTTGTTCGGTAGTGACCACGTTATTCAAGTTGTTTATTTGTGACAATGGCTGCATGTACATGAAACTCCGGGATTTTATACGGATTCCGCATGTTCATACAACCCCTGTCTTTATTCTCCTGAATGTCTTTATTCAGGAGTTTACAGGTATCTAGGAGTTTACAGGTTTCTAAACAAAACCTTAGAAAAGGGTAGATGGAGCTCTTCAGTTTTGGCCAGCAATTCATCTAGGAAAAGGTTATTTCAAACTAAACCTCGTGTGTCTGGATATGCATAGTCCAGCCTATGCAAAGACTGTGCCGGGGCGGATGAAACCATCTTCTGATTCAACGGTTCGGAAAGCGATACAGCAACATGTTGTGGAACATGCAGAGCGTAATTAGACACTAAAGATACTACGTTCATCTACTGCATCCAAACTCAACTCTAGACGTTTTCACTTTTGTCTTACCTCTGGACACATTTGGGTGAGGACGACTGCGAGAGAGGTTGACGTTGCGCACCTCTCCCTCACTATAATCCAATTTCACAGGGCACGCCATCTTATCTGTTCTCAACACGCAAGTATTTGCATACACACGGATCACCTATTTCTTCAATAACAAGACTTTTGTGCCCCAGAGCAAAAGCCAAAAACTAATAGAATCAGAAACAGGTTTGAATATATGTCACAGGGTATAGGTATATAGCACACTTGTACTGCCTTGCGGTACAAGCCGGCTTTTACAGCGACGTGGTAGAGTGTTCGCTTAGCACGCGGGAGAACCTGGTTCGATCCCCGTCAGGGAAGAAAGAATTTATTCTTCGCCTGTTACATATAAACAAAAGTATGAAAAGTGAAACTCACCATAACTCACCATACTCGACATCGTAGTAAGTCATCTGACTTGTAATGATGCTTGTCGATACTGTGTACGAATTCCTCTATGTGGTTGGCCAGGTTGGTAAAATAGGAGACAAAGGCGAGGTTCAAACTCCGGCAGTGCAAACACAGCCAAATCCCTACCACCGATCCCCACTCCCTCACCCCACAAAAAAGTCAGTAAAAGTGGGAGATGCCCAGAATAACAAGTAAGAACCATAACCCGAGTGAGCAGCGCTTTTTCCCCAATTCGGTTACTCAAACATACTAATCCAAGAAAACATAATATGTAGTAAGGTGCAAGTTTGGGTTCTCATGGCGGCTGTCTAGATAACTTTTCGATAAATCATCACGGTGAAAGTTGGTAAGACTATGGTCATAAAGATGCAGCCACTTGCATGGCAACTAGAGCGTCGCGAATGAGAAGCCGGATTAAGGTCCGGGGTTTATCATACGATATCCGATTTTTTCTGGCGTCGTATTCATCATTCCAATCAATCAAGTACGAAGATTCAGGCAATTTATCACGTGACGTCAGAGACTGGACAAAATGTCGGAGGCTGGCTTGTTGTCCGAGAGGCCAACTACTGGACTGAAATTCGACAAGAAATTGTCGGACACAGAGCGGTCTTCGAGGGTAATTAAAATCAAATTATTCCGTTTTTAAAGAGGCAAACATTATTGTTTGTCTGTTCTCAAAGAGGTCGATAAGCGCGATTGACATTGCTGCAGAAGAAATTGTTTTGGTTTGGATTTTTTATCTATCTTCTGATACTGAGTCGATCAATTTCTGATCATCACCTCAGGTGTGGGGTGGGTGGCTAAATTTAGAATTTAGTCAAGGGAAAATTAAACATTTGGGGTGGACCATTAAAACTATTTACAAGATATAGATGAGAGGCATACTAAAACGCATGCCTCTGGGCCAATGATTTAAATAGAAGCCTTAAATTCCTCAATGGTCTTAGATAGGACCACTGAAGAAGGGAGACTATTCCAAACCGGAATAGTTCTGGGGAAAAAGGAATTTTTCAGGGCATCACTATAGGCAAATGGTCTTGTGTATTGTGATTCATGTGATGCCCGAGTATGCCTTAGATTGGGTGCCGGGGTCAGGTATTTGTCTTTATCAAGAGACACTGTACCGGAGTGTATCTTGTAGAAGAAGGTTAAGGAGGACTGCTCCCTGCGAGACTCCAGGGATGGCCACTCAAGTTCGTCTAGCATTTCACCGACGCTACTGGTGTTCCTCCATCGCCTGCAGGTCCACCGGGCAGCAGTCCTCTGCACCTTCTCCACCATCTCAATCTGAGTTTCATGATAGGGATGCCAAATAGGAGCTGCATACTCAAGTTGAGGCCGAACCAATGTTTTGTATGCAACTTCCTTAGTATGCCTAGGTGCCAGTGCCAAATTGCGCCGAAGAAAACCCAAGGTCTTAGTTGCCTTGCATGTAATTTCAGAAATGTGTTGACCCCAATCAAGATCATCTGTGATAGTTAAACCGAGGTATTTAGCGGACTGAACCTGTTCTAATGTTTGCTGATGCAGTGTGTAATTGAAATCTATATGCCTGCTTGGATGTAGCCGCGTCACCCTCATTGAATGACATTTGCTAACATTGAATTTCATTTGCCAATCCATTTCCCATTTGGCCAAGCTATTCAGGTCATCTTGTAAAATTTGACAATCCAATGGTGACTTGACATTTCTGTATAAAACACAATCATCAGCAAATAGCCGAACAGATGACCTGATGTTGTCAGGAAGATCATTAATGAAAATAAGAAATAGGACCGGTCCTAAGACCGATCCTTGTGGGACACCAGAAAGAACCGGGACTGGGTCTGAGGCACGGCCATCTAATACCACTTTTTGAGAGCGCTCAGAGAGCCACGAGTCGATCCACTTATGTGTAGATCCTCTAATCCCGTAGAAGTCAAGTTTGTATAATAACCTTTTATGTGGGACCTTGTCAAAGGCCTTAGCGAAATCCATGACAATCACATCCGTCTGCCTGTGGCCACGACCCACTGCTCGGTCCAGATTACTAACCAAATCATGATAAAACTGAACTAACTGGGTTTCGCAAGACCTTTGACTTCGGAACCCATGCTGACAGTCAGCAAGATTGTTTTCAAGAGCCAAGTGTTTGTTTATGTTGCTGACTATTATATGCTCTAGAGTTTTGCAACAGATACAAGTAAGCGACACCGGTCGATAATTAGCTGCATCGTATTTCTCACCTTTCTTAAATACCGGGGCTACATTTGCCTGTCGCCAATCGTCTGGTACAGCACCCTGAGCAAGCGACTCATTGAAGATATAGGTCAGTACAGGAGCAATTTCAGAACTACATTCCTTCAACACCCTAGCACTCAGGCCATCTGGCCCAGGCGCCTTATGTATATTCAAGTTATTCAACAGTTTAATGACCCCATTGGGGTCAACTGTAATTTCACCCATAGCGGTGAAAGGACTTGTGCCTTTGGAGGGGATTTCATCATCTGATTCGCGAGTGAAGGCTGACTGAAACTGCCTATTACAAATATTAGCCTTATCCAAAGTGTCAGTCTTCAAGATACCATTTTCTCTAAGAGTATTGATCCCAGTCGCGTCTTTCTTTAGGGACTTGACAAATGACCAAAACTTTTTTGCCTTTTCATTTTTTCGGGGACAATCGGGATCAGGGTTATCATTTTCAAAGGAGAAGATATTGGTAATATGCTTCCAATATGCATCTCTAATGCTCTTTTGAACATGTGCTCTGAACCGTTTGTAATGGTTCTTAATGTCAGGGCTGCTTGATTTTTTGTTTTTTGCTTCATTACGTCCACGTCATCTGCTGAGATCATGTGTGCAGGGACGGAGTCCTTGATTAAAATTTTCCTGATCAAGCTTTTAACAGCTTAAGGGATGAGGTATACCAGTGGTTTTGCCTGTTACTGACAATGTGTGTAAACCCGAGTCTTCTGAATCTGCCAAGTACTCCAAACACCTCATAAACAGAGTATTACATGGAGCTTTCATCATTGAAGTTATCTTTTTGAGAGAAGAGCCAGTGCTTGCCTTATTAATGCTGAGCGCCAAGCAAGGTAGCCACTAGTACCATTTTTAACGTCTTTGGTATGACGCGGCCCGGATTAGAACCCGCGCCTCCCGCTTCCGAAGCGAACGCTCTAACCATTACGCTATCGGGACCGGTCTTCTCTGGCTGCAAACCCATAATGGGGCTTGCAATAGCTGCCAGTCAAAACTTACAGACGCTGCTTTGACGTCAGAGAAGTCGCGGATTATGTTCTGTGTATCACGCTACTCAGGTCAATGGAGATACAAGGGTTGCAAATTTTAGCTCAAAAATTTCTCCATATATATGTAGTGGCTGGGGTGCCACAGGTATATCAGACACATATACAGCCTTGCTATGAGCTAGCTTTTACAGCGACGCGTAGTGTGTCTGGATATTGTTGCAAGTTAAGCAACGTTGAGCTTGGTTAGTGGCTGGATGGGTGACCCAAGTTGGAGCATGGACGACTGGGTAGTCGGGTGCTCATGGTAGGGTACCATCAGTTACTTTACTGGCGACGAGGTAATTGACGAGCTCATGCGAGGATATGCTTCCCTCCTTCGGGAAAAAGGAGGGAGTAGTGTAGTGGCTGGGGTGCCACAGGTATATCAGACACATATACAGCCTTGCTGTATGAGCTAGCTTTTACAGCGACGCTTAGTGTGTCTGGATATTGTTGCAAGTTAAGCAACGTTGAGCTTGGTTAGTGGCTGGATGGGTGACCCAAGTTGGAGCTTGGACGACTGGGTAGTCGGGTGCTCATGGTAGGGTACCATCAGTTACTTTATATAATATGAAATAAAGGCACACTGCCTTAGCCGCAAACACACACGCTAAACCTTTTGCTAGAAACTTTTGTTGATTAACTTAATTTAATCGTTACTGTCATCGTCAAGTGAAGTATTGTCAATTTGGTGTGACACCAGTAAACAATTCAGATTCAGTGTCTATCCAGCTGTCTAGTGGAAGAATACCTGACTCTTTTTATTTGATTTGATCATTTGAAGGAGAGAGTTCTCAGCTCTCTGCTCCATGATTCACCATTTAGGTGGGTGGAGGTTGGAGTCATGTAGGTAAGTAGGTAGGTGGGTGGATGTAGGTGGGTTAGTTGATAGATGTAGGCAGGTAGGTAAGACTGGTTGGTTGGTAAGTCGGTGGGTGAAGGCAGTTAGGTGGTTGGATGGGGGAGGTAGGTGGGTGGATGAGTGGAGGTAGGTAAGTAGATGGTAGGTAGCTAGGTAGTTAGGGGTGGAAGTAGGTGGGTGGCTGGGTGGGTGGAGGTAGGTAGATGTCGGAAGAATGGTAGCTGGATGTGATTAATGGGTGGTGGGTGGAGGTAGGTAGGTAGGTAGGTGGGTGGAGTTAGGTAGGCAAGTAGGTGGTTTGGTGGATGTAGGTAGGTAGGAAGGTGGTTATGTAGGTATGTTAGTTGGTAGGTAGGCGAGTAGGTAGAAATGAAGATGAGTTGGTACAGGTAGGTATTTATATTAAAATTATATTGGTAGGTGGTATGTAGGCAGGTAGGTGGATATGTGGGTGGAGAAAAGTGGGTTTGGTTTGTTGATAGGTAGGTAGGTATGTAGGTGGGTGAGTGGCTGAGTTGGGTTGATAGAGGTAGGTAGGTGGATGGGTATTTGGATGGTGGTAGGTAGGTAGATAGTAGTTGGGTGGATGTAGGTGGGTGGAGGTAGATTGTAGGGTGGGTGTGTGGGTGGATGTAAGTAGGTAGGTAGATAGTGGGTAGGTGGATGGGTGGGTGGAGGTAGGTCGGTGGGTGGGTGGAAGTATATGGGTGGCAGGGTGTATGTAGGTAGGTAAACAAAAGGAATGTAAACTTTTATCAAAGATTGAAAAAGGTATAAATAATTTGGCTAAAAACCCCAAACAAGAGGGTTTGGTGTGTCCTAGAGAAGGGTCTCCAACTAAAAGCCGAAACGACTGTTGGGACCGAAACAACACGTTGGGTATCTGACAGGTCGAAACGACTAATGGGGCAGAAACGACCTGTTACAGATGGAGAAACTGTTAGCGTCCGAAACGACCTTTTTGTGGCTCGGTTTGCTCGGCTCGAATCTGAACTGGAAAAAACTCGGTAAACCGTGTTACCCAGAGACTCGATATCTTCGTCTGAATTTGTAAATTTTGCTTTTAATATTTTTTTCACAGTTTTGTAAACAAATTTGATCTGAAATAGGACCGATGGAAGTATGTTTTACAAAGAAAAATGTATAGTCAAGAAAAGAAAAATCAAGTACAAATTTCCCGACTTCTGACGAAAATGCAAAGCGATTAGCTATTGTTGTTGTTGTTGTTGTTGTTGTTGTTCTTTATGTACACATGTAATCTTAAAGCAAACAAATATGTGTGTTTGCTATTAACCTGGTTAATAGGTTCTGTCCACATATGACCATAGTCACCTAAAACTGTTGATGGCACTGTCAAATTAACAAAAACACAGCAATCAATGTTTGCAGAATAATGCTCAGAAATGAGCAGGTGGAAGAAACTCATGAAAGCACAGAAGTATGTGAACTTGTGAAGTACAGAAACAGAAAATGTGTCGTTTCAGAGATTGTATCTGTCTCACTATAAAACGACAGGTACCTGGTAATTGTTACCTGAATGATAGTGATTTAATTCCCAGAACAACAGCAAAATAATACTTTAAACAAAGCTGGAATTCCGCAGAAAACATGTTTATTTAAGAACCTCAGGTCTTCACGAAACCTTAGATTTGGTTGAAACTTGAAGGTTCGAGATTTTAACATGTATCCAATGCGGTTTCGTGGATTTGTACTTTGTTTTTTTCAGAGTCATGAACGTAATCTTTTTAAGAGCATATATCTGTCGATCTACAGATAACCAGGTCTGTCAAACGACAGATTTTCTGTCCTTTTACTTAATATTTTTGTGCTTTCATAAATTTCTTTGATCTGGTGAGGGTGACACATTAGATCTGTCTTATGATTGGTAGATTGACCCGGTGTGCAAGCTGCTCTTTCGTGAGGAGAAATCAATAATAATCACCATAACTGCACATTTCCCCTTCTTTTCGCTCATTCAGTCTTATTATGGTATGACTCGGTCAATATTTTTCCGGTTTATTCATTTTAGATGCTTATAAAATCATGATTTGTAGGAAATACAGTATAATGGAGTGCATACGCTGAGATGAAGAAATAATAACGATTTAAAGAGATATGTGTGCCATTGTGCGGCTGCTTAGTGGTAGAGCATTGGAGACCGATTTTAGAGGTTCTGGGTAACATTCCCTCTTGTGCTGTATTGTGTCACACATTAATTTTACTCCCCATAGTAGTGGATGATACTCAAAATTTGGAAACAATGGCTGAACCGTGACTGAAAAGCTATTGACCAGGACATTCAACCACAGTACATAGTACATGTAGTCTGACTGAGTTTTCAGAGTGACTACCTGTCAAGACTTATGGGGTGATAACTCTCTTGAGAAACTGCAGCCAGATTATTGTTCATCTGGAGGGGATGGTGCTGGCATCAGTTTTCGATCTGAAAAAGTCAAATAATCAATTAATGAATGAAGATTTTGATACAGAATTCAAATTTAGTGTTTCAGTTTTGCAACACAAGATTGATAATCCCAGCATCACATGTTTCCTTAGTACAGACTTCTTTTTTCCATATTTAAGCCGCCCCATGGGAAAACCAACAATCTGCATAGGCGAAAACAAAGGCGAATTGTTGGTTTTCCCATGCTGCGGCTCAAATATTTAGCATTATTATGTGCTCAGGTAAGATTGAGATCAGCATTTGCATGAATGGAAAGCTTCTATATTATGACTTTTTTAGTACTTAGTAGCTGAGTATGAATGGTAAATTTCTGATATTATTCTTGAATCTCTGCTGAAATGATGGGAAATTAAAAGAGAAAAAAAAAGAGGCTAATTTTTGCAAATTCAGGGGAGATGCTGTCAACTTAGTTCAGTTGAATGACAATGGGGATCAAAGTGACCTGTTAGTTATATAAAGCAGAGGCTAAATGTACAGTTTTATTACTTCGGTCATATTTATGATTCATAAGTCAAATAAAATTCTATGCCAGTATGGATGAAAATCAATACACAATCTTTTAAGACATTTATCTGATCTATTGAGTCGAACTGAACTGAAGGAAATATTGTGATATAAGAAAACAATATGATCCATAGGAATAAAGTACATCGGCATACAAGTTGCATCCAATGAGCCATGTTACATGAAAACCTCCTTACTGTACATATGATGTTTCTGTCTAACATGCTTCTTTTCACTATCTCTTAAGACATGCACATCCATTACCCATCTTTGTAGTTCTACAGGACTGTGTCCTTGTATACTATACCAATTATCCTTGCCACTAGACCCACCAAGATTCTCAAGCGAATCCAAAACATTCATTGTGGTAAAGAAATATGGACATGTGCAATTATCCAAAAGTATGGTGGTGGTGGTGTTCATGTTTTCTATCCTACTTAACAGCTGAGGTCATACTTAGGTTGAACCTTGGTTTAAAGTCTCATTTGAAAGACTTAAGAAGTATGGGCTCGCACTTATGACCACAGGGCCATGAAGGCTCTACATGTATATCAACATATCCCTATCCCAAAATGTGACAAAGTAACTGATTGCAATCTGTAAGTAGTCAGTCTCTCACACCTGCCTGGGATTACTTTATGTTTTGGCAGTGATAGGTTATGTTTGCTGGTAAATGATTAAACATACATAAATGTTATTGATACTTTAGATGCTGACATAAAAACATCACTATGAGCCGCGACGCGAGAAAACCGGTCTTCGGGGTTTCCGACCAGGTCCGACACAAACCGGCCTGTACAAACTTAGAAAAGAGCTAGAAGCTTGAAATTTCGGATTTAAGTAGAAGAGGAATTGTACTATCCGTGTAGCGAAAACAAAGGCGCTGATCAGCTTCGCGGTTACCGCGAAGCTGATCTGCGCCTTTGTTTTCGCCTAGGCAAAAATCCGGTTTTCTCACGATGCGGCTCACTATGGTATGTGGAGGTTCTCATACATGACAAACCCAACAAAGTAGTGTGTGCCATATGGCACTGCTGTCTAGTGAAGAAGCTGATCATTGTGAGCTTCCTTCCAGTCTGATCTATCCTAATGCAGCGTAAGATGCACTTTAATCCATAGAGCTAAGGATTTCCAATATGACATATCTTTGATGGATGCTGCTTTGACTTCGCTTTTGTATCAGGCTCTGTCTCAGTGAACTATGATAACAGCAGATAAGATGATCCATATCATGAGGAAACCGGATTTTCGCCTATGTGAAAACAAAGGCGCAGATCAGCTGTGCAGCAACTGCACAGCTGATCAGCGCTTTATTTTCGCTACACAGATTGTACAGCCCCTCTTATTCTTAAATCCAAAATTCCAAGCTTCTATTCCTCGTCTGTGACTGTAAAGGTCGGTATGTGTCGTACATGATCAGGAACCCAGAAGACCGATTTCTCATCGCGACTCAAATTATCTGCTGTGAATTGGGTGATAATATTTTAGCACTATTATTATCTGTTGGAGTGAAATCAAAAATAATGGTTAGACTGTTCATAAAGCATCAGGACCTTAGGGGGCACTACACGGTTTCCAATGGCCGGTCAAAGTTTTTACGACGGCTACTCAATAAATTACCCCTTGCAACAAGACAAAACATTAATAGCCCTTCATATATACTCACAGTCAATTACAAATAGACCAGCAATTAATCTTAAAGTAACAGAAACAGTCTCTGCTTACTGGAACCATCTCTGTGCAAATGTAAACATTACCCCACCCCCCTTACTAAAAGGGCAATTTTTGCACCAAAAGACACATTTTCCTTGAAGTGTGACATGCCACTTGCACATGCAATGGCCATAAACTGCATACCCATGTGTAGATAGACCCTAATGCTTAATTTCTATACACATTTGAATACCTGCCAGCCGTTGACTTATCATAGTAAATTCCACTTCAAAAAATGAGCCATTTTTGAACAGCTGATTTCCGGGGTTGAGGGTAAAATCCAGCAAGTAAGTTCTGCACTAATAAAAAAATACAGAAGGTCATGTAACCTGACAAAAATCAATTTAAATCATAAATAACAACTGCTTGAGTGAAATAAAAGTCAAATACTGCTTCAAAATATTTTTACACACATTTACATACCAAAATGTAGCCATACCCCTCTATATTGACTTTTTTGCCCAGGACAAGTGGGTAAAAACTGTTAGCTGCACCCTTTAAGGAAAAAGTCAACAATATCTGATATACCCAAATGTTATTTCTAGCACATAATTTATGTCATTTTATGGTTCTGTATGAATAAATATGACTTTATTGCAGAGAAAAAAGAAATATGAGTGTAAAACTGATACAAAACAGTCAATGTCAAAAGGTGCCGAGCGACGCGATTTATAGGTGCAGTTCAAGAAGGTTATCGCTTCTTCATGTGACACAATTGTATCTACTCCATATGAAATAAATCAAGAATTTACACAGTCTTGAATCCTTGGATAGTTTTTCTGAGCACTTCAAGCTTCTGTTCTGCAGTCTCTCTTGTAGAAAAATGGGGGGAGGGGGTCGGTCGGTCAAACTGTATCTTCCAACAGCTTTTTTGAAGACGTCGACTGTTATGACCTGAAAGAAATGCAATTCGAAGTGCAAATGTTGCATGTTGGTATGCAGTGATATAACTTTCACACAATATTTATAGAGTAACTGTTGATGCTAGTTGTTTAAGGATAATTTGATGGGGGGATGGGGGGGGGGGGGGTCATAAAATTGGTGCATATACTGTGTTTGTATGTGTTTGTTAAAGAGATAATTCAAATTATAGTACTACAGACAATATAATTGCCTGTAAGAAACCATGCTGCTGCTGAACTTTATAGGGGAATCACATAGGAAGGCTTTATCTGTTACTGTGTCTGTATCCACAGTGTATCAAAACAACTTTTGACTCTTTCTGTGGCACACAAGAAAGTGCATCTTATCATAAAATGTCTGTCGACCACAATGCATCCGCTTTCGCAGTCTCCGCGCAGAACTTTGCTTATCAGCCATATGACTGCGATAAAGAATAATATACTTGAAGACAAAAGATACACGGTTAAAAATGTCAGCATATGTGTAATGTATACTTACAAGATCAACAAATTTTCTGCGGATCACACCGGTTACAGTGAAAGCAGTGAATACCCTGGATAGAATAATAAGGCCACCTTCCTCTGAATTTCCAGTGTCTAGTTCTCAGGGTAATACAAACAGTCTGGAACTGCCAAGTAAAGCCTGCAAAAGGAAAAGGGTTGTGAATAATGTGTGATGCTAGTATGTCAGCTTAATGATGTTTATAGATGAACACCTGCCAAATCCTAACTATTGACATGAACATGCATATGGCATTAAACATCTGACAATAAATATGACTTGTTTTTATCTTTTGTAACCATAATGCCCTGTACATTCCCCATTACTCATACATATCATTTTAATGTAAAAATGAATGATATCAATAGACAAATATGGGGAATGAAAACCTGTTTAAGTATGACAAAGATGTGTCACATGCTTGCAATTCATAAGCAGGAATCTGTTTTCCAAATAATGGTCAAGTCTGTGTACATAACTTTCAGGCGTTATCCCGAGAACTGAAATCGGACGACACTATTTCATCTTTGTCCTTCATACCGGGCCATAAACAATAAGAATTTTCTTTAAATGAATGCCGGTTTAACAAATACTTGCGACCGCACACTTCCGTATCAGTTAAAAGTTTACAAAACATTTATTCGACACAGTATTTGGGGTATGTACAGGAAATACAGTAGGTCTGTCTCCAAATACTGCATTATTTAGCATGAATTGCAGGTAAAACTGCTTAAAAGTAGCTAAAAATTATGAAAAGCACCATTTAACCACTTTGAACAAGCTGTTTTGATCAGTTTTGATCATTTTTAATCAGTCAGACCAGTGCAAACAGTCTGCAAGCTGAACAACAAATTTTAAGAATTTGAGTTACCTCCCTTGTGTGACAAACATGACAATTTTCAATCACCGAAAACTTGAAAAAAGGTAGTTTCACTGTGTTTCTGTGTCAATTTTTGTGTTGATAATGGATTAATTTGAAATCTGGATGATATTAAAAATAATTAAACAAGATTTGAAATTGCTTCATGTTGTTAATGGGGGCACTACACGGTTTCCAATGGCCGGTCAAAGTTTTTACGACGGCTACTCAATAAATTACCCCTTGCAACAAGACAAAACATTAATAGCCCTTCATATATACTCACAGTCAATTACAAATAGACCAGCAATTAATCTTAAAGTAACAGAAACAGTCTCTGCTTACTGGAACCATCTCTGTGCAAATGTAAACATTACCCCACCCCCCTTACTAAAAGGGCAATTTTTGCACCAAAAGACACATTTTCCTTGAAGTGTGACATGCCACTTGCACATGCAATGGCCATAAACTGCATACCCATGTGTAGATAGACCCTAATGCTTAATTTCTATACACATTTGAATACCTGCCAGCCGTTGACTTATCATAGTAAATTCCACTTCAAAAAATGAGCCATTTTTGAACAGCTGATTTCCGGGGTTGAGGGTAAAATCCAGCAAGTAAGTTCTGCACTAATAAAAAAATACAGAAGGTCATGTGACCTGACAAAAATCAATTTAAATCATAAATAACAACTGCTTGAGTGAAATAAAAGTCAAATACTGCTTCAAAATATTTTTACACACATTTACATACCAAAATGTAGCCATACCCCTCTATATTGACTTTTTTGCCCAGGACAAGTGGGTAAAAACTGTTAGCTGCACCCTTAACTGAGTGCATGGCCAGCTGAATTGTTCGGAGCCATTTTGATTATTGGAAAATTTCAGACTTTTACAAATCTTTGTTACCGAGAACATTTTTTCCTACAGCTCTGGTACTACAAAGGTAGCATTGGCTTTGTCCAAACATGACTGAAAAAGTGTTGACCCTGGTGTTGAAAATAAAATCTTAACTAATTACCTGCATCCTATTTGTAGCTTTGGGATGGGGACAGTCATCTGTATCTTGATGCAGGGTGCCTATCAAAAGATGATAAACATTTTGATCATTCACTTTCGATTCAAGATTTTTGATCTTGGTTAGATAGTGATAGATTGTACAGGGATTGACATAAGCGGGTGCCCGAATGCCCGATTCAGGCTGAATCTGCTGGGGGCAAGTTGAAATTGTCAGTGGTTAGCCCTCTGGGCTAGTAAAAAAATCAATCCAATATTGTTGATTCTGGTATTTTCCGGTTTTTCTCGTTTTCTGGTATTTCTCCCGTTCATTGGATCTTTGAGGACCGGACCTTAAGTCACACACTAAAAGACCCAGTCTACACTCAGTGTTTGCACTAGCAGAGGTTTTCTGCATCTTAATATCGACAAATGTTGTTGAACTATGAATCAAGAAGTCCAGGGTTTTGAACTTTACCTCTACCTTGCTGTATCCATGAGCAAGACATTTACTCACCATAGCACTGGTACAACCATGGAATTGTTGGCTCAGTCCTGACATGACTGAATGTTTATTGACGGGGACAGTATCATAAATATTAATCAAATCAAACAAACAATATTGAGATTCAAATAATCTTTGAAATAGTTATCACACTGTCATCTCAAACATTGTCAATATCACTTATCCAGTAATGTTTAATGTGCCCCCCCCCCCCCCTCCCGATTGGAGCTGTGGGAAAAAGATGGGTTGCTTGTGTCTTCAGGCAAAGCTTAGCAACATTTAGTCTGACTGTCCACAAGAGCAGTGGTTAACAACTTAAAAGGAATTAGAATGACTGATTAGTAGTAGTAGCAGAAGTAAAGTGCAGGCTTTTAACATCATCCTGGGCTGAGCGGACTTAATCCATGGCTCCACTTCAAGGACGTTAGAATGACTGAGCCACACATACAGTACATATATAAGCCTTAGTTATTTATTAGGGTGGTGTATTATTTGTAACGCATCCCAATATTGAGTGGATGTCCCATAAAATAATTGATGCGCTTTGCAAAGATTTATGTAGGCTTGGTAAGTCTATGAAGGGAAAATTAGCGTAATTGTCTTGGTGTAAATGAGCTCAATGCAGTTATTCCCCTTGGATAGCACTCTATGTCAGTCGTTTGATGTCTGAGGCTCTTTGAGTAAGACACATCAGCTCCCCATACCCAAGAAGTGGCTGCTCCAGGCATGACTGGGATGTTAAACGACAAAACATTCAAGATATGAAAAATGATATAGCCATTTAACATTCATGGTAGTCTCTAGCTAGTGAGTAGGGAGTATGATAGCCTAGTGGTAGAGTAGCAGACTTCATAGTGACAGGTTCTTGGTTCAACACCCACGTCTGCCATTTAGTATCCTTGAGCACATATGAGCCGCCACATGGGAAAACCAACAATCTGCATAGTCGAAAACAAAGGTGCAGATCAGCTTCGCAGTAACTGCGAAGCTGATCAGCGCCTTTGTTTTCGCTACTCGGATAGTACAATTCCTCTTCTACTTAAATCCGAAATTTCAAAGTTCTAGCTCTTTTCTGTGCTTGTACAGGCCGGTTTGTGTCGAACCTGTTCGGAAACCACATTGTTGGTTTTCCCACGAGGCGGCTCATATTTTTATTACAGCATTATGCCATAATGAGAAGACTTTAAAAACTCCCCACTGTA
Source organism: Rugalucina vietnamica (assembly GCA_964017185.1). Lineage (NCBI taxonomy): Eukaryota > Metazoa > Mollusca > Bivalvia > Lucinida > Lucinidae > Rugalucina > Rugalucina vietnamica. The sequence continues at coordinate 7,958,475 of OZ024875.1, forward strand.
CTGTTTAATGTTCCCAGGTAGTGATGGCTCTGGCCTCGCATGACTGAAAAAATGTTGACTTGGCTGTTATTCTACAAAACAAGAAACTTGCGCCGTCATTTAACATGTGTCTTGGAAACCAGGGAGTGTGGAGGTTCTGGGTTCAATACCTACCACAGCCTTTTAGTATCATTGTGCAATGAGAGTAAGCCCAGGTGGTGGTGGCTCTGTCCTGGCATGACTGAAAAATGGTTGGCTGGGATATTAAAGGTTCCACAAAACAAACAATATACTGTATGAAAAAAACAACAACAGCATTTAAAATACATCTTCGAAACTGCAGTAGTGCACCCGAGTGATCTGTCATTTAGACCTATTATGTTAATACATATGAGCCTTCACATGAGAAAACCAACAATCTGAGTTTCCGTCCAGTTACAACACAAACCGGCCAGTACAGTTAGAGAAGCAGGATTGAAGCTTGAAATTTTTGAATTTAAGAAGAAGAGGGATTGTACTTTGTGTGTAGCAAAAACAAAGGCGCTGATCAGCTGTGCAGTTACTGCACAGCTGATCTGCGCCTTTGTTTTTGCACATGCAGATTGTTAATTTTCTAATGCGGTAGCTCATATATATATTTGTCAGTTTCTCCCTCAATTAGTTCAAGTGATGGATGTGTGCAGGAGATAATGGTCTAGTACTAAAACTTTTAAGGTTAATGTGCTATTACTGCAGAAATTGTCACTGCATCTGTTTACAGTCACGAGGAATGATTTATTTTGCAATCACCTTTTTGTCGTGTAATAATTTGTTTACTGCACCATTGTGAAATTGTAAAAAAAAAACATAACTATAGGCAGACCAGGGCTTTCTATGACTTTTTGGGGAAGATTTTTAGTACAGATGAAATTGGAGGAAAAAGTTTTGCGAAAAAATAGCACAATTTTGGGAAAAAAGAGACATTTTTTTTTTTTTCAAATTGGGAAAGTTTACCTTTTAAATTTGGATTTTTCTGCTAATTGGGAATGTTTCAGGTCAACTGGGAATTTTTTTCATCCATTTGGGAAAAAAAATGGTACTGGAAACAAGACCCCAGATTTGTATTGAGAAATAGCCCTGACCACACTTCACTAAAGTGTGCAAAAATACTGAATGTCTACCTAATAAACAAGCCATCAATTTTACCATCATTGTAACTCTCTGTCCATTTATTCATCTTTTTTTACTTACATTTTTGAAAATAATATATTTCTTCTGGTGACATATGGACATCTTCGACCATTGTCCCATGTCTTTTGGGTATACCTCTGCATGCACAGTTTGGTTGAGATAGGCATTTTATAGTTGACCACAATTGGCCCCTGTTCCTAATGATAAAAAAAAAGCTATTTTTATGGATATTGTATTCAGTACAATTTATGTTTTACTTTCCTTTATATAGTTGTTTGTTTAAGCTATCAGAATGCATTATAAAACATACATGAAGTTTTATAGAAGGCCTGGGTATCGAAAAACAGTTATGTGAATTTGTAAATTTTAAAAAATTCATAATGCATTGAATTTTTATCTTTGTAAGATATTTTAGACAAAAAGAAAAAGAAAATAGATATGACTAATTAATTCATAATGAAAAGAATCTTAGCTTTGTATATTTTTTTTCAAAAAAAGGACATGAAACTTACCATACATAGCTGTTTTACCATACAGCATGATTGATCAGCTTTTGAAAGTGCAACAAAATCTTCAACACCGCGTTTCAAATTCTCCGCCATTCCATCCATTTTATATGGCATTTTCCTGCAGAGATAAATCATTGGTTATACAAACATCATATTCCATACTAGCAGCTTGTTACTCAAATATGTCTTACAAAATCTCGTTGGAATAAACTTGAATTTACATTTATGAAAGCTTAGATGTCACTGTCGTACGATATCGGCTTGTGTTAATGTTGCACAAAATATGAAATTCAACATTATTTCATGTTATTTGATCAGCGTTGTGTGACTTAATATCCATTTAAGGAAGGAAAATATTTAGAAAAAGCAACATAAATGACTATGCAGATAATAAGCTTACCATTTTGAATATTGAGTTTCACTAATTGAATGTCACCATTAAATGGAAGAAAAAACATAAAAGTGTAAAGTTCATTTTTAGTGTTAACACAGACATATTTGAGATAAAATTAAAAAGTAACGCATGTTTGATCTTTTGTTGAGTGAATTAGATTCATATAACATTCTATGTGTGTTAAAAATTTTGGAAATTAGCATACACGTTAAAGCGGTATTTCCGGTAGATATGTTTTACAAATAAGGAGTTTGATTAATGAAAGAAAGTGAAAATTTCGTACCTTGAGGCTGTATCTAACTTTGGTTGAAGGTTGAAGACTGACTGATATGAGCCGTGATATGAGAAAACCTGTCTTCGGGGTTTATGACGAGGTCTGACACCAACCCAGAAGAGGGCTAAGAACCATGAATTTTTTATGTGACGAAGAAGAGGTTTGTACTAACTAGAAAGCGTAAACAAAGGTGCTGATCAGTTGGGCAGTTTAAGTATTATGTATCTGATCTGCGTCATGTGTTTGCATATGCAAAAATCAGGTTTTTCACAATTTCACTGATAGGAGATACAGTGTATGGACTAATTAAAGTTTATGTCTTGAATTAATTTGCCTTGTCTATGTAGTGCATCAGTTGCCAATTTGCTGAGGTGAAAATTCTTGATCTATACATGTCAACTGGTCTAGTCAAGGGTTTGTTACAGCTAGAGTGCAGAACATGGTTTGATTTGTGTGACCCTTAAATGTCCAGTTTTGTACATGTACTTTAAATTTAGTACTATTCTGTGGTTGGAGCTCGCAGCAGTGCTTTATTAGATTCTGGATAATTTCCTCTTAAATCTCTTTGACCTTGTGAATGTTTAACAAATGCAATTTTTTCCATGCCTGAATATTCTTAACATTTTTTGTACTTTTAAACTTGATAACTTTTGCATCCCCTAGGCCCCAAAAATGAGCCGCCTGGTGGGAAAACCAACAATGTGGTTTTCGAACAGGTCTGACACAAATCAGGCTTCACAGTCACAGGAGCAGGTTAGAAGCTTGAAATTTCGGATTTACATGTATGAACAAGAGGAAGTGTACTATCGGAGTAGCGAAAACAAATGCGCTGATCGGCTTCGTGGTTACCGCGAAGCTGATCTGCGTCTTTGTTTTTGGCCTATGAAGATTGTTGGTTTTCAAACAAGGCGGCTCAAATGTTGAATACAGAAATAGGAATTGACATTTAATGAGTTATTTTCATATTTTGATAATAGTAATTTGGAAAGTTTACATACTTGTCAAAATTAATACCCTGGTTAATATGAAAATATTGGAATCTGATGACTGAAGCATGCATGCACATGATTCTGTAATTTTATAACGATTGGGACTCAAAAAAAAAAAGCCTTAGACCCATCTTCTTTTAAGAGTTTACTTAAATAAAGTACACATTCATGCAATGAACACATATTGCAAAGGGACGTAACTTGTTTACCTCTTTTGGAAATGTGTTACTTCTTGTACAGAATGTTTTAGGGGCTGTTCTTTGTCTACTTCTTACGTTTATTTGAATTTTTAGAACATAGCTGATGAAGCATGCAATTTTTAGAATGTTTGCGATGCTTAAATTGATTTTTTGTTGTTTTTTTTAAAAAACTTGGGTTTTGGAGTTCCATATGAATTATATCTGCTGCTTTTTAGAAAAAAAATGGAGTACTTACATTTTGTTTACAAATTTGTGTGATTTTAAGTAGATTTGTCTATAAACTGTATCTGCATAATAAATTTTCCCAAGGTGTCTGTCTGTCGCATGAGTAGTAGGTCAAAGACAAAATGAGCTGCTGCATGGGAAAACCAACGAACTGCATAGGCGAAAACAAAGGCGCAGATCAGCTTCGCAGTAACTGCGAAGCTGATCAGTGCCTTTGTTTTCGCTACATGGATAGTACAATGCCTCTACTGTCTAAATCCAAAAATTCCAGCCTCTAACCATCTTCTGTGACTGTACAGGCCAGTTTGTGTCGGACCTGGTCGGTCGAAACACAAATTGCTGGTTTTCTCACCCGAAGGCTCAAATTTTGTTATCTGAAAATTACTATAGACTAATACAGTTAGATCAGAGGATTCATATCTGGACGCAATCAGCTGAAAGGGCAAATACTTTACGAATGTTTTACTTTTGGACCTGATTAACAGATAAAAAACGATTTGCCAGAAGGATATACCTGTAAGTCGTTCTGTTCTATTCTGTTTGGTTCAGTGGATTCATGTCTGTGATTATAACGGAAGATAGTGAAAATATAACCCGGAGACAAAACATAATTGCCAGCTCATGGAAAAATGTGATGAAAATTGCTTGTGTATTCTGAATAGCTTTAGATTTGACACAGTGTCTTTCTAGAGGTCTTTGACATGTTTTTATCGCACCTGCTTATAGCAGGGTGCGATATAGGAGTCCAAATTTCTGTCCGTCCGTCCGTCCGTCCGTTCGTTCGTTCGTCCGTCCGTCTGTCAACATTTACGTCGAAGTTTGGTTTTCTCGACATCAGAGATAGCTGCGAGTCTGAAACCTTGCATAGTAATTGTCCCTGACATACCCTTCAAGCACGCACCTTAACCCGGTGCCCTTGACCTACATTTCACGGTCCACTGATTTTGAAAATTTTTACGTCGAAGTTTTGTCAACATTTACGTCGAAGTTTGGTTTTCTTGACATCAGAGATAGCTGCGAGTCTGAAACCTTGCATAGTAATTGTCCTTGACATACCCTTAAAGCACGCACCTTAACCCGGTGCCCTTGACCTATATTTCACGGTCCACTGACTCTGAAAATTTTTACATCGAAGTTTGGTTTTCTCGACATCAGAGATAGCAGCAAGTCTGAAACCTTGCATAGTAAATGTCCTTGACATACCCTTTAAGCACGCGCCTTGACCCGGTGCCCTTGACCTATATTTCACGGTCCACTGACTGAAATTTTTTACGTCGAAGTTTGGTTTTCTCGACATCAGAGATAGCTGCAAGTCTGAAACCTTGCATAGTAAATGTCCTTGACATACCCTGCAAGCACGCACCTTGACCCGATGCCCTTGACCTATATTTCACGGTCCACTGACTTTGAAAATTTTTACGTCGAAGTTTGGTTTTCTCGACATCAGAGATAGCTGCAAGTCTGAAATTTTGCATAGTAAATGTCCTTGACATACCCTTCAAGCACGCACCTTGACCAGGTGCTCTTGACCTATATTTCACGGTCCACTGACTTTGAAAATTTTTACGTCGAAGTTTGGTTTTCTCGACATCAGAGATAGCTGCGAGTCTGAGACCTTGCATAGTAATTGTCCTTGACATGCCCTTCAAGCACGCACCTTGACCCGGTGCCCTTGAACTATATTTCATGGTCTATTGACTTTGCCCGATGCAGGTGCGATATCGACCTCCGCGGAGTTCTTGTTCAAGATTTGGCATGCATTATGCCTGCATATAAGAAGAGTAACTGTTGACTGAAGTAGTGTTGTAATTTATACCTAAAGTGTTGTAATTTATTCCTACTTACAAGTCATTAAAACACTGCTGTACAGTAGCCCAGATAATGAGGGGTTTTGATGATAATTAATGGATATTTTTCTCCATTTCTTCATAAAATCTGATACTTTGTGGGTATTTACTTGCTTTATCACAGGAAGGTTATTCTTTTGTGTACCCGCACAATAAATTATTGTTTTGAAGACTAATTGAAAGTTATCCGTTAATTGTCACTGACTACCATAATTTTCCTACCTGCATGTTTTAATGATAAAAACCTTTCCAGATTTCTCTAAATTAATTGCTCGGTAAGAAGTTTCAGGATTTACACTGTCATTTGATATGCACATTTTCGAGCATTTCTGAAATTCTATTCCAAATGCTTAAACTGCTAATTTTGAATTTTTATGTATCCCGAATTTCTGGAAAGTTATGGTACCCTTGTATTCTAGCCTACTGTCTATTGCCGCAGGCATCTATTGTAAGACAGGTGAGCCAAATTTGGACGTTAACGGTCTAATTTACATAAGTGAAGTTTTTTTATTGGTCTAATTGTGGCTGTCACGTGACAGCCGAAGACAAACCATTAACACTGGCTTCTTCCGCAAAAGCTCCTGGTCTGGAGACCGTGTATGAACTAGGGACTGTGTCGGAAAGTACGAAAGGAATTCTAAAGGAACCAAAGATGACTAGCAGTGGATCTAACCTGTCAATGCCGATGCTGAGCAGGGGCCGACGTCCCTCAGCAGCGGTGGTGGAGGCAGACTTTGCTGCATTAAGACAGCATAAGGTATGAAATATATGAGCCGTCTCGTGGGAAAACCAATTATGTGGTTGCCGAACAGGTCCGACACAAACCGACCTGTACAAGCACAGAAAAGAGCTAAAAACTTGAAATTTCGAATTTAAGTAGAGGAGGAATTGTACTATCCGAGTAGCGAAAACAAAGGCGCTGATCAGCTTCGCGGTAACCGTGTCTTTGTTTTCGCCTATGCAAATTGTTGTTTTTTTCATGCGGTGGCTCAAATATATTTTTTGGTTTATTCATTGGTTGAATCTACAGGTTCAAAAGTGTTGTAATATGTTCGTACGAGTACTTACGATTTATCATTTATCTATTTTTATTCTTATTTTTTTGCGGTGGAACAGATAGAATGCATTCTGTTAACCAAATTATTTTTGCAATTATTTTCTTGATTCCAGGTGAAAAAAACAAAATATCATATAGCAGAAATATGCATACACATACATGTACTTATAGCCATTATATCACATTTGACTATTTTCTCATTGCTGATGATTTACTTTATAATGACCTAAATGTTTTGACATTGCTGATATGATTTTCAGCATGGTGACAATTTGCTACAGACTTAAGTTTGGCATGGCTTTTGTCCACTAGGACAGGCACAGCAGACCTTTGGTTTGGAATGAGGCTTAAAATTATAGAATTGCTTACAAAAATGTTAAGCCTATATCTACAGATATAAACCTTTGTCAGTGCATACATGTTGATATGGACTAAAACGTTTTGCACAGCAGACATTTTGGTATGGACTAAATCATTAGGCATTGCAGACATTTTGGTATGGGCTAATCATATGGCATTGCAGACATTTTGGTATAGATTAAATCATTTGTCACTGCAGACATTTTGGTATATACTAAATCATTTGGCATTACTATGAAAATTGTATAAGCCTTGCCATGAGAAAACAAACAATCCGCATATGTGAAAACAAAGGTTCAGATCAGCTTCAGTAACTGCGAAGCTGATCAGTACAATTCCTCTACTTTTAGGTATAGTACAATTCATCCACTTTCTAAATCCAAAATTTCCAGCCACTAGCCATCTTCTTCGCTTGTTCAGCTCAGTTTGTGTCAGACCTGTTGGAAAACCACATTGTTGTTTTTTCTCATGACGCAGTTCGTATGTTTTCTTATTTTTCTTAACTTTCCGGCCACCTCAAACGCCTACAACAGATATTTTGTAAGATGCCACACTTTCAATAAGTATGACTACCTATGGGCTGTGAGCCCGACTTAAAATAACGAGTAAATCGCATGATTATACATCATTATGGGGCTGTCCTAATTAATTCTTGTAATTCTGCTCTCTATGGCAAATTCAACACATCAAAATATCTGTGCAAAACTTTGCCAATTCTCAACTTGCCTAAGCAATAGCAAAAGTTTTAATTGATACCAAAATGTCTGCAATGCCAAATGATTTAGTCCATACAAAAATGTCTGCAGGGACAAATAATACCAAATGATGTCTATACCAAAATGTCTGCAATGCCAAATGATTTAGTTTGTACCAAAATGTCTGCAATGCCAAATGATGACAAATGATTAGTCCATACCAAAAAGTCTGCAATGCCAAATGATTTAGTTTGTACCAAAATGTCTGCAATGCCAAATAATGCCAAATGATGTAAGTCTATACCAAAATGTCTGCAATGCCAAATGATTTAGTTTATACCAAAATGTCTGCTGTGCCAAACGTTATAGTCCATACCAAAATGCCTGCGATGCCAAATGATTAAGTCTACACCAAAATGTCTCCTATGCAAAATGATAAAGTCCATATCAAATTTTCTGCAATGCCAAATGATTAAGTCTATACCAAAAACGATTAAGTCTATACCAAATTAACCAAAATGTCTGCTATGCAAAATGATTTAGTTTATACCAAAATGTCTCCAATGACAAATAATACCAAATGGTGAGTCTACACCAAAATGTCTGCAATGCCAAATGATTTAGTAATAGCAAAATGTCTGCAATGCTAAGTAATCCCAAATGATTAGTCAATACCAAAATGTCTGCAATGCCAAATGATTTCGTTTATCCAAAAAGTCTGCAATGCCGAAAGATTTAGTCCATTCCAAACTGTTTGCAATGCCAAATGATTTTGTAGATACCAAAACGATTAAGTCGATAGCAAAATGCCTGCAATACAAAATAATTTAGTCCATACCAAAGTGTCTTCAGTGACAAATAGTTTCCTGATTTAATTTTGCTATTAATGAAGTAGGGACAAATGTTTGTTGTACTTTTATCTATTGTGGAACAATTAATATGTACTTTAATGTTGAAAATGGCAAATGAATGCACTAGGCCATGTAGGACAGTTATATGAGCCGCGACGCGAGAAAACCGGTCTTCGGGATTTCCAACCAGGTCCGACACAAACCAACCTGTACAGTCACTGAAAAGAGCTAGAAGCTTGAAATTTCGGATTTAAGTAGAAGAGGAAATATACTATCCGTGTAGCGAAAACATAGGCGCTGATCAGCTTCGCGGTTACCGCGAAGCTGATCTGCGCCTTTGTTTTCGCATAGGCAAAAATCCGGTTTTCTCGCGTCTCGGCTCATAAAGTGTTGTGGTTGAAATGACAAAACTACTCTCATTAATTTCTTCCGCTATTAATTTTCATTTTTCTCATGGCATCTGTCAGTTCATAGGGATAATTGGTATACCAAGCTTGATGAATAACTGAATTTCAGAGTTTTATATGTACAGCATTAATACTATTGTGTAATATATATTTTAGCTTCCTTTTTCGAAAAAAAAATATGCAGATACTCAGTTCTTTAGAACCAACAGGACCTAAGTATACCTGTTGTCTTGGGACCTGCTTAGTCTAGTGCTATGTTTGGCATCAGGTGGCACTACAAAGAAAGCATTGTGCATTCTGATCCAACAAACCACAGTTTTGATTTAACTGACTGTGGTTACAAATCATGACTGGTGCATAATATTACAATCTGGATAACCAGCTGAAATGCTGATTCAAGGAATAATGCACTTGTCATTTGTAACCACGGCAATCCTAGGCCAGGGGGAGGGCGGGGGATAGCCGTGGAAATGAGCGGGGCTTTGACCAAAGTTTTGCCACGGCAGTGTAGGGGAAATACCTGGGGTTTGCTTTATACAGGCAAAAAGGGCTGTGAAATTAAAAGATAGCAGGCAGCGGGGGAAAAGAGCAGGGTGAGGCTTTAAGCAGGGATTTGCTGGACCAAAAGTCAAAGTCCCGCTATTCCCTGGGCCTGGGGGGGCCGTAGTTACACATGACTAGTGCATAACTTGTCACAGTATGCTAAATAGATTCATACAATCTTTCATCTATCTGAGGTCAAAACTGAACCTAGCAGATGCACAAAGTTTGTTTTTCCTTAAAAGTGAAATAAAAAAATCTCCATATGATCATATTGTAATTTAAGACCAGCTTAAAATGAGCCGCGACGCGAGAAAACCGGTCTTCGGGGTTTTCGACCAGGTCCGACACAAACCGGCCTGTACAAGCTCAGAAAAGAGCTAGAAGCTTGAAATTTCGGATTTAAGTAGAAGAGGAATTGTACTATCCGAGTAGCGAAAACAAAGGCGCTGATCAGCTTCGCGGTTACCGCGAAGCTGATCTGCGCCTTTGTTTTCGCCTAGGCAAAAATCCGGTTTTCTCACGATGCGGCTCAAATTGTTCTAGACGTTTTATGACCCTTCCATGGTCATAAAGTTGAAGAGAATCTTATGAGGAGTTTTTATATGACAGCTCATCATGTCATACTGTGTAAGAAAACCAACAATATGCATAGGCGAAAACAAAGACACAGATCAGCTGTGCAGTAACTGCACAGCTGATCAGCGGCTTTGTTTTTGCTACACAGAGCAATCGCTCTTCTTCTTAAACCCGAAATCTGAAGTTTCAAGCCTGCTTCTGTGACATTATTATCTAAGGCTGGTTTGTTTCATATCTAGTTGAAACCCAAAATTGCTGGGTTTTATTGCAGGGTGCGATATAGGAGTCCAAATTTAACCGTCGGTCCGTTCAACCTTCCATCTCTCCGTTAGTCAACATTTCCATCTAAATTTGGTTTTCTCTGCACAAGTGATAGCTGTGAGTGCGAAACCTTGTATAGTAATGGTCCTTGTAGGGCTTTATCCAGGTATACTCAGGGGCAGAAAAGAGGCCCCTTTCCCAATTGAAATTTTCTTAAAATCATGCAAAATTCCCAATTTTGTCAGCTTACACCTGGAATTTTCATTCCCAAATAGCAGAATATTTTCCCAATTTTAGGAAAAAGGCCCCATTCCCAAAATACCTGGATAAAGCCCTGCCATGACATACTTTTCAAGCACACTCCTTGACCCAATGTCCTTGACCTATATTTCACGGTCCATTGACTTTGTTAATTTTTATGTCAAACTTTGGTTTTCTCTGCACTTAATTTGATAGCTGTGAGGGTTAAACTTTGCAGTGTAATTGTCCTTGACATACCCTTCAAGCACGCACCTTGACCTGGTGCACTTGACATATATTTCATGTTTTTAGTAATTTTGTCTGATGCAGGTGCGATATCGACATGTATAAGTTTTGGAAGACAACAACTGGTGCTTATTCCAAAATCATATCTTTGGAAAACCAAAGACACCTTTTCTTTTGATGTTAGGCCCTGTATTGTCCTAAAATGGTGTTGAAAATGAAACTTGAAGTATCTTTTGCATGCATACATCGATCATGTCACAGACAGCAAACTCGTTTTACATTATTCATATTCAAAGTATTACATCTCCAGTTATTTATTGTTGATGGCCTCATTAGAGGGTTTTATGCGAACACTGTACCACCAGCCATTTCAGAAATTGAAGACGAGGCCCCGAGGTTATAAAACTTTTTTCATGCTCAGCTCAGCTGAGACTAAAATTCATCCTGCTCATAAATGTTAAAATGCCAACATTGTTGGCATTTTAACATTTATGAGCAGGATAAATTACTAGTTTTTGAGTTTTGAACATGAATTTTCCACCAATTTTGACAATTTCAACATTTATGAGCCGTTGAAATTTCATGCTCAGCTGAGCTGAGCTTGAAAAAAGTTTTATAACCTCAGGGCGAGGTTGATTTGTCTAAAATCCATCCCCAATAACCATTCCAAGGTGGTGGTGCTGTTGTCTAGCTTTCATTCAATGTATTATGTATGTACTTATTATATTTGGTTCAGACTCATTTGAGGTTGTTGATCAATTGGCCTTTTTTAGGAAAAAGCTACTTGCTACTTGCTATGTCACTTTTTATAATATATCTGCTGATTCAGTTATTTCCCATGTGGTTTGATGGAGGTTGTGTGTGTGTGTGTGTGTGTGTGTGTGTGTGTGTGTGTGTGTGTGTGTGTTGTAATGATTATGCCAGTTCCTGATCATCTCCTATTTTCAGATCATAAGGGCAATAGATCCATGTTCAACAAATGGCTATTAAAGTCACGCGTGTTCTATCTGGTGTGCGCGTGGACATTGCTTTGCATTCTAAGAAATTTACCTCCTCGAGTCTCCCTCATTCATTGAATCGATCTGCTGTGCCTTTCCTGGACTTAGGAACGAGTATGAATAAGTCACAAATTACTCAAACTGTGCTTTATGCGTTGCCTTCAGAACTTCTTAAAGCAGGCCTGAAACATAGAAGTATCGGTAAAATTGTCAGAATTGGCATTTTTGTGGTCGTTTTGTCAAGAGCCATTAGTTTGGCATAAGTGTTGTTGGAGAGGAAATTGGAGAGAAATAGAATTTTTGTTTGCCACATGGGATTTGTACTCTAAAAAACTTTCTAAATGGCTGAATACTAAATGGAAGTGTTGCAAAACATATGTCTTTGACAGAAGGACAAATTGTTATTTGGGTTATATAATTGATGCTTTATAGGGAATAGTTTTGTTGTCTTAAAACATTTGAGCCATGTCAAGAGAAAACCAGATTTTTAGCATTACATATGTGAAAACAAAGGCACAGATCAGCTTGGCAGTAACTGTGAAGCTGATCAGCGCCTTTGTTTTCGCTACACGAATAGTACAATTCCTCTTCTATTTGTATCCAAAATTTCTAGCATTCTTCTATTACTGCACATGCTGGTTTGTGTCAGACCTGGTCGGAGACCCCGAAGACCAGTTTTCTCGCGTTGCAGCTCATTTTGTGTCATGGGATGAGGGAGCATCTTGGACATACTGAGTGGATAGATACTTTTTTGGTATGGATTTGTAGTGACTGCATGTTGAACATAGCATTTCCTGAAGCTTACAAAATGAGCCTCGACGCGAGAAAACCGGTCTTCGGGGTTTCCGACCAGGTCCGACACAAACCGGCCTGTACAAGCTTAGAAAAGAGCTAGAAGCTTGAAATTTCGGATTTAAGTAGAAGAGGAATTGTACTATCCGAGTAGCGAAAACAAAGGCGCTGATCAGCTTCGCGGTTACCGCGAAGCTGATCTGCACCTTTGTTTTCGCCTAGGCAAAAATCCGGTTTTCTCACGATGCGGCTCAAATGAAGAAAATTGTAACCACTGAAATGTGTTGTAAGACAGGTGAAATGTTACATGTAAAAAGTGGTATAAGGAAATGTTTTACATGAAATGGACAATAGAAAATCTAAATTCTTATAAACCTACCTCTGCACATATATAGCTGTTTAAAGCTAATTTATGACAATTTATAAGTGCTTATGCCCCCATTCCCACCGGAAAGTATCTGTCCAAAGTGCAAAGACTATCTATACAGCAATTATCAGTTACAACATTATGTAATCCACTATGTCATCGACTGCCTTTGGTCACTCTCCAGTGTTTGTCTGGAGATGTTAATCTAACTGTCTGATGTCTCTTAGGATGACCGGCTATTTTTTTCTGTTATAAAATTGAGCCACTTCATGAGAAAACAAACAATGTGGTTTCCAAACAGGCCCGACACAAACTGAGCTGTTCATCTACAGAAGATGGCTTGAGGCTGGAAATTTTAGATATAGATAGAAGAATTGTACTATTCGTGTAGCGAAAATAGAGGAATTGTACTATTCGTGTAGCGAAATTAGAGACCTGTGCTGATCAGCTGTTCAGTAAAAATCGGCTCTGCATTTTATACTGCACAGCTGATCTGTGCCTTTGGTTTTGCATATGCAGATTGTTGGTTTTCTGATGCAGGGACTCTACTTTTAGACCTGTCATCCTAAAACCAATTGTTTTCTCAGAGCAATTTTACCATTGGCTCACTCTGACACCATGTAAATAGGCTATACAAAGATGCACTTGTTTGGTCAGATTAAGTGTCACAGTACCTCGTGCTATTGCAGAAAGTTGTTCATTCAATCTTCCTCTGCCAGTAAGCCAACAGTGAATACTTTTTTTTCAAATTGCTCATTCAAAGGCTTAAAATATATATCTGAACTTCTTAGATATGCTCAGTCCAGGAGGATGGGCAGCCCTGCATGCAAACAACTTAAGTGCTTTACCACATGCACAGATGAAGATGGGACTGGACTTCTCCTCAGTTTCATTCAGGGTATTTGCTCATCCCACTAGGAAGCCGCTGACCCTGAGAAAGAACAGATCTGTTTCCGTAGTGTATGTTTTCTGGAAACGGGCATGTCATAGCCAAAGCTAGTTTTATGTTTAAGAACATGTTGTGTTAATTCTGTAACAGTTAAGTGTTGCTATTCAGTTTCAAATCCCTTCGGTCCGGTAATGTATTGATTGTAAGCAATACAAGATGTTGATAGAGACTGCTTTAATAGCTAGCCATCTCTCAAAACTTTTAGCTCTTCTGGGCCCAGAGAGTTTTCAAAAAAAAAGAATTTGAATGTCATGTGTGAATGAATTTTTCATATTGCTTTTTGTTCAGATAGTAAATGTGTCTTGTTCAAGGGCACAACCCAGTACCAGTGGGGTTCGATCCTTGCAACAGACCTCAATCCGGAGCCCAATGCACTAACCACTACTTGAGGCCACAACACTCTCCAAATCACTGAGATTACTTGTATACATTTACTTACCTTCTTACACATTTAAACAGCAGTTTAAATTATTTTGGCTGGATGTTTGTTTCAAGCAGCATCAGTTAATTGCTTTACACTCAGGTGAGCATTGTGGTCCACCTCAGTCTCTTGTTTGTGTCAGTGTCTGTAACAAAATGAGACATTGTATGAGAAAAATGAACTTCTCTTCAGCCTTAGACCATCATTTTTCACTGTTCAAAAATTGTACTTCAAGGCAACCTTAATGATTGTGTTTATATAAGACATGTACTAAAGCCTTTATTTGTTTTTGACCTATTCTGAAACACCAAAAGTAGGCATTCCAAACTGGTAAACTCAGATTGCTGGTCATGACGGATAATGTCAGATGATGAGATTTTCATAGCGGACGCTTTACCATGGTAACCATTTGAGAAACGCTTGGGAGTTGCGTGAGACTATAATAGCTGTAGCTGTTTATAATCGTTAATTATGGCTCATGAATAATTCTCCTGAGGCCTTAAATATTAAGTAAGTAGCCTAAATGTAAGTTTATAAGGCCAGTATTTTGCTTCTCATGGTTTTAATGGTAGCTATTGCTATATCCATATATTCAATGATTTGGCGTCAGGCCCCCGTCCATTGGGGCCTAAAGAAATAGAAGTGCTGCTTGTGCCTCAGGCAAAGCTTAATACATGTACCCTATTGACTGACCATCTGATTACTGGTAAACTGCTCTGGTTTGAGCCTGCCCAGGAAAAGTGGCTCAAGTCAAACCATCCATAAATATACTAAGTCTTTGTGGCTTGCTTAGATGGTTATATTTTAAGCACGTGTGGATGCCATGACATTCTCATTTTGGGTAAAATCCCAATAAAATGGAGGCATCGTCCTGACATGACCTTTGCTGTTGACTGGGATGGTAAGCATCAATTCAGAAAAACAAGGTGGTGTCTACATACTTAATTATGTCTGAGAGCTTACATTAATACTTCAACTTACGGAGCTGTTTACGGTCTGATGAATCTATTGACCCGACCAGGCAAGAACTGATTTTGGAAAAATACCAGAATATTGCCTTAGAGAATAAACCTGTGGCATCAAAGCTTGAGAAAAACTCATAATCCACCCAGTCAACAGTCTGGAGAATCTTCATGGATATTTTGAACATTTGAATGAATTATGGACCACCTCTAAATACATGAATATGACATTGTACTGGCTAACCTTTCTCAATCTTTAAAATAATGTCTGCATTTAAACTTCATACACATATAATGTGCATCTATGTAATGTATGATTATTAATAATGTATATTAGTCTGTTTGAATGATGTATATTATTTATATATATTGCATTAATAAGTGTTCATAATGTCACTTGGTGTAATAATTTGCCCTCCCAAAATGTCACTGTGTGACAGGGATGTCATTATCATTTGAGCCGCCACATGGGAAAACCAACAATCTGCATAGGCGAAAACAAAGACGCAGATCAGCTTCGCGGTAACCGCGAAGCTGATCAGCGCCTTTGTTTTCGCTACACGGATAGTACACTTCCTCTTCTTCTTAAATCCGAAATTTCAAGGATCTAGCCTGCTCCTGTGTTTGTACAGGCCAGTTTGTCTAGGACCTGTTCGGAAACCACATTGTTGGTTTTCCCATGAGGTGGCTCATTTGTCAAATATAGTAAATTGAATCATTTCCAGCAAACTTGACAAGAATCTTGACCAGGTGGGTCCAAGAACACTTGTTGGCAGGTTTTGTTTGTTTATTTTGTTGAATTTATGCTTAATGTCCCAGTCAACTGGTATGGTCATGTCGGGACGTTGCCTCCATTTTATGGGACTTTTACCCAAAATTAGGATGTCTTGGCATCCAAAATGTGCTTCATCTAAGCCAATAAGGTTTGTAAGTATGGATGGTTTGCCTTGAACCACATTTTCTGGGCAGACTCAGACCTGAGTGGTTGATTGTCAGTCAGTAGTGTAAAAGCTTTGCCTGGAGGCACAAGCAACCCATCTATTTCTATTAGGCCCATATTCCCACCCGACCACCCAGGTTTTGAGATTGAAGATCCAATATACTGTTAGTGACCCAGACAACAGCCCCTGGAGTGGCTTATCAGTACTTTGTGCACATCAGTTTACCTGTAACAGTCCTACTTGATTCATTTATAGGGAGAGCCAGTCTGTACAAAATTATGTGTGTTAGCCAAAGATTGAGTCAGCCTATGACAGATTACAAGGCATTGATGTGCATCCCGCACCTAGCATTTGAGTCATGTGTACCCCCAGTCATGTGTACCTCCCCCACCCCTTACACTTTCCCCCTATGGTGAAGGGTGGGGGATGTCCTGGCTAAAGTGTGTACTTTTTGATTGTCACCACAGATTTATATTCTGTAAGGCTAAAACTGGGTAGCTGCAGTTTAATACAACAATCCATATCATATTAAAAGTGACCTGCATACACTCAGTTGAACAGCCAAAAAGGTGATATGATTGAGTTTGAAAAGACAAGTGCCCAAACAAAAAACCCAGATCTTAATGAGCCTTCGCATGAGAAAACCGACAAATTGGGTTTCCGATCAGATTTGACACAAACTGGCCTGTGCAGCTACAGAAGATGGCTAGAAGCTTGAAATGATGGATTTAAGAAGAAGAGGGACTGTGCTACGTATCCGTGCAGCAAAAAAATGGTGCTGATCTGCTTTGCAGTTACTGCAAAACTGATCTTCACCTTTGTTTTCGCATAGGCAAAAAGCTGGCTCAAATTATGCATGAAGATCATGTGCATGTAGTGTATGGAGTGACATTTATCTGTTGAGCCCAGTCGCCCTTGACCGCTATCATCTGACGACCATTCGTGCAGTGAACTTTTAGTATGTGAAAAGTGATGTGAAGTTTTGATGGCAAAATATGCTTTTTTTTTTTGTTTTTTTTTGTGTTTTTTTTACTAAATCAAAGGGAAAGAACTGCATCTGTATCTTGTCTTCTTTTGTATGTCAGAGTTTTGTCCATTTTCATATAAGCCTGGGACATAGGCAAACAGCATAGCTCCAAATGTGACACCGCTAATTGCGGCGTCCCATCTGAGGCTATTCTGTTTGCTAAAAGCAATTTCATTGAAAAATGAGATAAAAATTAAAAAACACTCCTTATGTCCCTAAAACACCTGATGTCCCTAAAATTGAAAGTGGACTCCTCCAAATGATAACAATGGGTGAATCCATTTGTCATTAATGGTTTAAGTCTACATGAAATACTTGACTTGGCAGTGAAGTTGTTGAATGACACAGTTGGATAGTACAGGGCCCAACGTTATAAAAAAAAAAATCGTGCTCAACTCAGCTGAGACTAAAATTTATCCTGCTCATAAATGTTAAAATGCCAACAAGTGTTGGCATTTTAACATTATGAGCAGGATAAATGACTAGTTGTTGAGTATTAAACCTGAATTTTCCACTAATTTGGACTATTTTATCATTTATGAGCAGTTGAAATTTCATGCTCAGCGGAGCTGAGCTTGAAAAAAGTTTTATAACCTCAAGTCCAGGTTTCAATGATTCTCTATGATTCTCTAAATAATTTTTTTTGTGAGAGCTGAGAAAAACAGCTCGCATTTCATAGTTATTCAATTTTCGTCACACTCTTGAACCATTTTCATTACGAAAACTTGCCCATGCAATATACAGAGATTTTTAAAGTTGTACAAAATGAAAATTTTCAGTAGAAAAAAAGTTGATATTTTTCTTATTTTTGCTCAAGACATAGATTGTTGGTAAACATTAGAACTGCCTCGGCCAGGCAGTTCTAACATGTACCCACAATCTATTTTTTAGAGCAAAAACAACAAAAATAGGTTTACCCCGCATACCATAGTTTTACTATATAAAAGTGGGGTATAAGGGGGTATACTTGGATTTTTTTCAATGTGCAGGGCAGTGCTTAGCTAAGCCCAGCCTTGGATGATTTCATTGTTGAGATAGGGTCCCAGAGCTGACAATGTATAATTGAGGTAAAGATGACTATGCTTGTTGTCTTTGTGCTATACCTGTGTTTCACCTGAATGATTTCAAAATAGGTGAAGTGTATGGTAGACACACAAGAACATAAACATTTTGTTTCTAAAATATAACCATACTGCTACACTCAAATATATGTATTTCTATCAAGTTAGCCAATGTCTCTATTTTTGTAAACAACTCTTTGCTTTACTGATGGTACATGACCGCAGTAGAAGGTCAATAAAGTACCATTCGAAAAAATGAAACGATTCGTAGAACCAGCTGATTTGACTTATTTTTCCTACAAGGTCAGCTTTCGTCACCATTTTTTTATTATTTTATTCTTATTATTTTTTTTTCTTTTTCGTCTGGCTGTGATCGCTATGTAGAAAATGATGATGAATGCTGCAACATTTGATCATCATTTGATCAAACTATGATGGGCTGGAGTCCCAAATGCTACATACCAAGTTTCGTGAAAATCGGCCTGCCGGTTCTGGAGAAGAAGATTTTTTGAGTGGTTTTTACCATATATGGGCATGGCGGCCATCTTGGTCATGTGACCCGGACTTCGCGATCATTCGAAAAAATGAAACGATTCGTAGAACCAGCTGATCTGACTTATTTTTCCTACAAGGTCAGCTCGGTCAAATTAGCAGCAAATTTGCTGCATCAAAAACGGTCAAGCTAGCAGCAATTTTACTGCAGCAAAATCGGCCATGTTACACGTAGCAGCAATTTTGCTACAGCAAAAGCAGTCAAGTTAACAGCAATTTTGCTTGCAGCGTTAGAATTAAATTTGCAGCAGCAAAATACAGTCAAGTTAGCGGAAATTTTGCTGCAGCCAAATTGGTCAAGTAAGCAGCTATTTTGCTACAGCGAAAAACAGTCAAGTAAGCAGCAATTTCGCTTGCAGCAAACATTTTTGTCGCAGAATGTTTTGGCTTTAATCTAGGTGATAACACATAAGAAAATGACATTTTTTTGCCACAATCATATCTTTTCGACGTCACCTACGAAAAAAGTTCCATGTAAGTTGAAATGTTTGTCACCATTTTTTATTATTTTATTCTTATTATTTTTTTTTCTTTTTCGTCTGGCTGTGATCGCTATGTAGAAAATGATGATGAATGCTGCAACATAACTTTTCTATTCCTCATATTACCAACTTTACGGAAAATGTTGCTGATTTTTTACAGTTTCGTCTGGCTGTGAGTGCTATAGGACGCGAATACTTATGCTGCAAACAAGAATTTTCTATCCCACCCATAACATAGCTTAAGGACAAAAGTTTCCTGCCAACAGTAAAAGTGTCCATAGACTGGGTAATAGGTGGGATAAAAAACGTCTGTTTGTGATGACATTCATCATCTTATGGTGCTCATAGACAGATTTAAATGAAAACGAGAGACCGAATTGTGCCGTAGCTCACCTTAGTCATTTGCTCATCAGTGTAAGCTTCAAGATAGACGATGCTACTCTGGAGCCTTGTCTGTATGAACCATATTCAATAGGTGGCAAAAAGTTTCGCTACAGCTAACTTGACCGTTTTTTTTCATTATTATTATTATTATTATTATTATTATTATTATTATTATTATTATTACTTTTGCTGCTGCTCTGCTGCAACAGATTCACTGCTAACTTTACTGAGCTGTCAGTGGCACTTTACAGATCCGTACTGTAGTTATTGCACTTTTTTCTGCCGCCTTCATTAGTAAATTAGTAATTTAAAGTAAGCCTGCATCATTTGATATTTAACTGTATCAGAATTAAAGTTTTAAACTTGAAACGAAAAACAGAGAGTCATACAACAAGAATGTTTACCAGGCATTTACTAAGGGAATTTTCAATAAGGTCATACATAAATACAGTCATGTAGTACAGAATATTTTTTTCTATGACAGTATGTGTATACCCATCATTTTCAGTGCATGAGGTTTAATTTTGACACTGATTGGTTCAACAATAACAAGTGGGTCAAAGTAACAGTCCAAGTGAGAACTACCTATTTTTAAATGTAATGATCAACTTTGTCATTGTCAATCAAAAATTGACAGGCTCCGCCCTGCACATTGAAAAAAATCAGACTATATTTATTTCACTGACACATTTTCCTGATGTCTCTCAATAAGGACACAAAGCTAAACTTGACACCCAACAAGCACAAAGGTTGGACCTATTTCACTAATTGTTCACTGATTTAAGCTAAACTTGGTGCAGAAAAAGCTCAACTTACAAATCAGGTCCGTCATGTGTATAGAAGTAGCTTCCATATTTTTGTTGTTAAATTATTATTTTTTCACTATATTTTCAGGACATAAAGTTGAACTTGACACCCAACAAGCACAAGTTACGAGCCCGGTCTCAGTCAGCCTCCTCCAACGACAGCTACAGCTCTGGAGGTAAGCGATCAAATCTAATAAAGGATGGATAATCTATCTAAATACAAACTAGAGGAGTGCAGTGGCCTAGTGTTAGAGTGTCAGACTCTGAATCAAGAGTTTCCAAGTTCAAACACTGTAAGAGGGCTGAGCAATACAACAGTACTGGTTAATATCCAGAGTCCTGACAGGACTGAAAAATTGTCGACTGCAAAATAAACAGAATAGTGAACAGAATAGACAATTAAGTCAGGGGATTGTAATAGTGTGATGAAAATTGTTTTAACAGTTTTAAGAGTTGCTTCCCCTAGATTGAAAAATATGTAAATGAAATGCTCATGATTGACACCAGGGAGGGTGTGTGTGAGGGAGTGTGAGCATAGCAATGGAGGGGGGCTGAAAGGTTTGTGCCACATTAGTCTTAAACACATGACTGTATCTGGTTTCTAAACATGGTTATCTAGGTTTAAAATCTGGCCTCCAGGTTATAAAACTTTTATCATGCTCATCTCAGCTGAGCGTGAAATTCAAACTGCTCTTAAATACCGAAATGGCCCAAATATTCTGAAACTGAAGGGTTTAGAACTCCTGACTAATAAATGTTAAAATGCCAACAATTGTTGGCATTTTAACATTTATGAGCAGGATAAATTTTAGTCTCAGATGAGCTGAGCGTGAAAAAAAGTTTTACATCCTCAGGGCTTGATTATCTGGGATTGTAGTAAGCTTACCAATGTCTGATCAGTAAGAGGAAGATGCAAGACTCAAAAAAAGGTTATAAGTAATGCTCGACATGTTAGACAAAGCATGTTAGTATGAACAACTTTAGCTTTGAAGCTTTCCCCTGGGTGTGACCCGTCAGAATCAATCAGTAAGTACATTCTGTTGACAGTGACAGCTACAAGGAATCGCAGACACTCCGTTCCACTGGGACACCGTCAGTCTGTCAGCATGTCCTGTTATGTCGGGGCTTATAAGACAATGAGTAGTGAAGAAACCCACAGATGCAGCTTTGTGCTGTAATGCCCATGGGAAAACCAACAATCTGCATAGGCGAAAACAAAGACGCAGATCAGCTTCGCAGTAACCGCGAAGCTGATCAGCGCCTTTGTTTTCACTACACAGATAGTACAATTCCTCCTCTACTTAACTCCAAAATTTCAAGCTTCTAGTTTGCTTCTGTAGCTGTACAGGCCAGTTTGTGTTGGACATGTTTGGAAACCACATTGTTGGTTTCCCCAGAGGCGGCTCAAATATGATTAATGCTAGACGAGCCTAAAAGATGCATTGTGTGCTTTAAATATTGCATCATATCGGTATGGAAAGATCCTAGTTGATCACATTTTAAAGGAATAATAAATTACTAATTAAAAAAAATAAATGCATGTTTATATGTTATCTATCTTTATTTTTTTAGACACATCAAGACAAAACAAATCACGCTCCACTAATACATTCTAAATGTATGCTTTAAAATTTTGACAAGATTCTGTCTTAAAGTGTTTTGGTACCCTTAATTGATATGTGCTTCAAACATGTCAAATGAAAGGGCTTTCAAAACCATGAATTTTGATATAAAGATGATAAAGATCGGATGAAAAATAAGTGAGTTATAGGCAATTTAACATGCAAACAAATGACTATATGGTCGCCGCCATTTTGTTTACTTCGTTAATTTTCATATTTTTAGGTATATTTAAGTTTTAAGAAATTTACATTTTGTACTCACCAACATATGTTTAAAACTTTATTCCTGGCAATAAACAATAGAACTGCAGCCACAAATACTGAGGAAGCCAAAACTATGTATAAGCCAATACCAGGGGAATTACAAACGAGCCGCATCGTGAGAAAAACGGATCTTTGCCTATGCGAAAACAAAGGCGCAGATCAGCTTCGCAGTAACTGCGAAGCTGATCAGCGCCTTTGTTTTCGCTACACGGATAGTACAATTTCTCTTCTTCTTAAATCCGAAATTTCAAGCTTCTAGCCTATTTTCTGTGACTGTACAGGCCGGTTTATGTCTGAGCTGGTCGGATCTCCCGAAGACCGGTTTTCTCGCCTCGCGGCTCAAACTATAGTATTCATACACAGGTCCTTCAAATTAATACATGTACTAAATGTTTCTTTGAAGTTAAGGAAACATTTTTAAAAGTTTCTATCAAGACTGATAGGTGACAAGGCTGATCTGCACTAGACTGCACATATTTGTTGTTAAAACGTGGCATGGATGAGATGTGATTTCTTTTGACGTGCCACACTATTATCGTGTGCAATATTTATTTATCACATCAATCTAGGAGCACCTTAATAAGAACATGGTAGCCAGGCCGTAGGAATGCATGTTGTATTCACATGAAAGCAAATAGATGACGATTATTGGGCAGCTGGTCTGTGTGTTGTTGCAGATAAAGATACATGAGTGTGATGCCCCATGTTCCAGGCTTCTTTTCTTGAAGCCCAGCTGGTCAATTGCCCCTTGTTTTGAAAGCAGGAAACTCTTGTAAACAAGACACCTTTTCTTATGATGCTCACATTATGAGCGGCGTCATGAGAAAACCAACAGTGTTGTTTCCCGAACAGGTCTGACACAAACCCAGCAGTTCAAGCACAGAGGATGGCTAGAGGCTGGAAATTTTTTTATTAAGAAAGTAGAGGAATTGTACTATCCGTGTAGCGAAAACAAAGGCGCTGATCAGCTTCGCAGTTACTGCGAAGCTGATCTGGGCATTTGTTTTCGTATAAGGTTTATGTTGGTTTTCTCATGATGGGGCTCATATTGTTGTTGTTGCCAGACCTAATTACTGCTAAGTAATGAAGCAAGTGCAAATCAAACCTACTTATGTCACAGGAAACCCTCATGCAGAACATGCCCATGGTCGAGTCTGAATTTCTATTAGCCCATTATATGTACACTGTTTCTATTGAAGCCTTTATCAAGCCACCGACCCTTTGCAAGTAAATTTTTCATCAGGAAAACATGTCCGTGCAATGCATACTCCCTTGAACCCCACTTTTATATAGCAAAACTGGGGTGTGCAGGAGTATACCTATTTTTCTTCTTTTTGCTCCAAAACATAGATTGTGGGTACTAGTTAGAACCGCCTCGGCATAATTATTGTCAAGCTTGTGCCACGGACTGAATCCCAATATTAATCCTAAAACATCCCATTTGCTGTACTTGTTTTGGAAGTTGCTTGTTGGATGCCTCACACAGTGAGACCCTATATCACCCTATAGGTTGGGTGAAGTCTGTTTTTTCTGTTTTCTGTCTTGTGGGACTGTTACCAAAAATTAATTAAAGAAACATGCAATAACCAATCATTAATTAAAGGCTTGTTGCAAGCATTGAGGCAAACAGAATGCACATTTTATTTTCAGTTACATTTAGACGATGTTATTAAATTTTGTTTGTAGAGAGCAACAATTAACTTGTAAAATGGCAAACCTAAGAGATTGGTATAGGAATAAATCAAAATAGCCATCACATGGAAGTAGCCAATAAATAGCCACCAGTTGAAAATTGCAAATAAATAGCCACCATTTGGAAGTAGCCAATAAATAGCTACCATTTGGTAGTTTCCAGTAAATTACCAAACTTTGGAAGAAGCCAATTAAAAGCCACCATTTGTGAGTAGCCAATCATATTGAATAGCCCTCATTTTGAAGTAACCAATAAAGCACCATGATTTAGAACTATCCAATAAATAGCCAGCATTTGGTAGATGGAAGTAACCAATAAATAACCCTCTTTTGGAAATAGCCTTCATTTGAAAGTAGCCAATAAATAGCCACCATAAATAGTCACCATTGGAAGTAGCCAATAAATATCCACCATAGGGAATAAGTTGCCAATACAGTGCCAAATTTTAAGAAGTGAATAGGTAAACTGACAATAAATGGCCATCGTTTTGCAGTATATACGCAGCCAATAATTGAATGCCATTTGAAAGAAGCCAATAAACAGCTATCATTTGGTAGTTGCCAATGAATTGCCCATTTTTGGAAGAAGACAGTAAATAGCCACCATTTGGTTACAGTTGCCAACTTAGCCACCATGTGACAGTAACCAATAAATAGCCACTATTTGGTAGTTGCCAAGAAATAGCCACCGTATGAAAGAGCCAATAATAAGCAATGAAATGGCCACCATGAATAAGAAGCTACTTAGCCACGCTGAAGATGTAGTCAGTGGGTATCTCTATGGAAAAGTAGCAGAGAAACAAAAACCGAGTAAAAGTAGCTAGTAAATATCCAGTTATTAGCATTTTGATTACCACCTATCTGCTTTGACACTGTTTATTAACTTTACAAATAACCATTAAATGATAACAGATTACATACTTATTATTTGGACCGATTCCATCTTGAAGCCTTGAAGACCAAGAAATTCCCAGAACTCTAAACCTAGTTCTTGACAGGTGATCTGTTAATTGCTGCAATCAGTTAGGCTATAATGTACCTTTCAGGTGTGTAAGAGTAGATAGATTCTTACAAAAATATAAATGCCCGAAAATGATAACGATAGACTGGCATGGTTGCGGTTCTGCGGACTTAAACAAGCTTCTTAAAATTTATTGAATGCATTGGCAGGGTGGCTACACAATAATTAATAATCTGAATTGCTTGAAAATCTCACAGGTTATTCTCTGGTCACCTATGTTAACATGTAGAGCCCATAATCACATGACCAATTTTCATCTTCAAGGTTACCCATGTTGATGGTCAAAACTGGGAGAATTCCAAGGAAAAACTTGGCATCGGATGTCACACTTGGCAATGTTTATATATTTATGCAATGCCAATTTATGATAATTCAAAATTTTGGACAGATAAAACATTCAAGCAATTGAATACAGATCATACTGCTCGATAATAAGAGCATTCTGATCTCGGGCTTTGCACAAAACAGCACATTCTGGCATCACAAAATGTCTGATGGGCAACTCTTAGGCATGGTTTGGTTTCTGTGTGATTTGTTTTGGAAGTTTTATGGCATTTCTGTTTACATTGCATTGCTCCAGGTAACATCAATTCTGTAACTTACCTGTTGTAAATTTTTCCAATAATTAACAGATTTTCTTGCTTATTTCTCCATAAAACCACTTAAAGTGGGTACTCATCAGAACCGCCTCATCAAGACGCTTCCAATGAGTACCCACAAGGTATATTTTTATGGAGAAATGACAAAAATTATCTATCCAATTATCACAAGTACCTGCCTCAATTAGCTAACCGATTTTCATGTATTGTCTTGGACTGATTTCCAGAGTTTAGTGATCTACCATATCTATGCATTTGTTTCTGGAATCTAGCTGAATTTGTAGGATATAATGTCAACATAATGGTTATGGAACAACTTTGGAATATTTATATTGATAGTGAAACTGTGGGGTGCAATGAAGTGATTTTTGTTACTTTTTCCTAAGATTTACAGTAAAACCTGGTTAAATAGGTACCAGCTGTTAAGAAAACAACCTGTCAGCATGTCAACATGGTGGTTTCTTATATTTTTTGAACTTCTTTTTATTAATATTGAATATTTGTTATTAAAGATCGATGCAGTATGTAGCTTTCATTAGTATTGAATTACAGTAAAGTCTGTTTTGGCGACCACCTAGTATATAAAGAAGGTAACCTGTCTCGAGAAGCCAGTTACCTGTCAGCATCATTGGCATGATTGGTTCTGATAAACCTTGGAATTTTCTGGTTGTTTAGCTGGCAGTCTATGTCACCGGAGATGTCTTGATACGTTTACTCAAGTTTATTGCTGAATTACAGTGAAACTTAATCTTAGTTGCCACCTCTATTAAGTAGGCAACCTGTTTTGATAGACCAGTCATGATATTAAATCAGCTCTGAATAATTCAATGCAAAGATCTGTACTGACGAATATACTTGTACTTGCAACATACAAAGTATAATGTTAGAAATATGCATGAACATGATTTGATTTTTACGTACTTTGGTGTCACATTTTCGAGCTTTGGTAATTATTGTAGCGTATTGTCACAAAGTGTACAAACTGTCCTCATAATATCTTAGTATTCTGACTGTACCGGCATAATTAGTTTGTTTTGTTTTGTTGATTCAGTTTAACGTCCCTTTCAAGATTATTTCAGCTCATATGAGACGGGCCAATCAATAGGTGGGGCGAAAACGGGAGAACCCCGAGAAAAACCACCTGACACACCCGCAAGCAGAACTTGACTTGTCCAGGCTGCCCAGTGCTCCTATTTTTCCTATTTTTTCCTATATTTTCAGGGCTTCCTATTTTTTCCTATATTTTGATCCCAAATCCTATATTTTTCCATCAAATTCCTATATTTTTCAAAATGCTGCAGATAATAATGAAATATCAAGGAAAAATCATGGGATTTTGGTTTGAAATGCAAGTTTTGATGTCTTTGGCATTCATTTTTTTCCTCGCTCGCTTCGCTCGCTCGTAACTTGATAAATAAAGTTTTTTTTCTTCATCAGAAAACAAGATAATCCCGTGAAGTAAGTTACTTCTACAACTTGAGCAGGTTTTAAAATAATGGATCACACACCTATACCACAATTACCACCAGTAAGATATGCCTTCTTGCTGCTATATGTCAATATTTATGGTTTTCAATGCTATAAAAAAGCCATTTTAGGCCGATAATTACCTATTTTTAGCTCACCTGAGCCGAAGGCTCATAGGTGAGCTTATAGTATACCCATGCTCCGGCGTCCGTCCGTCGTCCGTCGTCCGTCCGTCGTCCACAATTTCAAAGATCTTCTTCTCTGAAACCGCTGGGCCGATTGT
The DNA here is from genome assembly GCA_964017185.1 of Rugalucina vietnamica. Taxonomy (NCBI): domain Eukaryota; kingdom Metazoa; phylum Mollusca; class Bivalvia; order Lucinida; family Lucinidae; genus Rugalucina; species Rugalucina vietnamica. Next base: position 7,985,988 of record OZ024875.1, read on the forward strand.
TCTCATATTACACATACACCATCTACGGGTAGGGGGAAAGAATAATTGTGTTTCTTGTTTTGATCGGATAAGGACTCTGGTTGCTATGGCAACTTATGCTTTCCATAGACTTATAATGGAAAAAAGTGAAAATTGCCAGTTTTTGCTGTCTTGTTGGAGATATTTGAATTTTGTTTTTGCAGAAATGTTTATTGAGTAGTCCTCTACGTTTCATGTGACTTTTGTCCTAATCCTTCATTTTGATTGGTTGCAGGGGCCCCATATAGGGCAAAATTTCGAAAAACATTCAAAAATCTTCTTCTCAGAAACTGTCAAGGGGATGAAGCCTGTACTTTGTATACATGTTCCTGACAGTGGCCTCTACATAATTTGTGTTTTTTATTCGAGGCGGATAAGAACTCTGGTTGCTATGGCAACTTAAAGTTTCCATAGACTTATAATGGGAAAAGTGGAAATCGGCTATTTTTCCGCTAAAATTGCAGACATTTGAATTTTGTTTTTGCAGAAATGTTTATTGAGTAGTGTTTGACGTTTCTTGCGAGTTTTGACCTAATCCTTAATTTTGATTGGTTGCTGGGGCCCATAAAGGGCAAAATTTTGAAAAAAAACATTCAAAAATCTTCTCCTTAGAAACTGTCAAGTGGATGAATCCTATACTTTGTATACATGTTCCTGACAGTAGCCTCTACATAATTTGTGTTTTTTATTCCAGTCGGATAAGGACTCTGGTTGCTATGGTAACTTTAAGTTTCCATAGACTTATAATGGGAAAAGTGGAAATTAGCTATTTTTTGAAAACTATTGCAGCCTGAGATCTGAAAAGTGGTAGATGCAAACAACTAATGGATTTGATGAAGGTATATGATTAATTTAGGTCAAGGTCATCTCTTGAACTTGGCCGGTCTGTCGTCCATACACATTTTTCAAAGATTTTTTTCTCTGAAACCACTTGGCCAATCAAAGCCAAATTTTATATGAAGCATCTATAGGAAGTGGGAACCAATGTGTATATAAATACTCCAGGTCACATGACCAAGATGGCTGCCATGCCCATATATGGTAAAAACCCTTAAAATATCTTCTCCAGAACCGGTGAACCGATTTCAACGAAACTTTGCATGAAGTATGGATGACTCAAGTACTACAATGTATATATAAATCATGACCCTGTGGTGACCTTGACCTATTTTATGGCAAGGTCAACATAGGTCGTCAATTCATTTGAATGGGGAAAGCTTTTAAAATGTCATTTTAAGTGAAAGTCTTGCAGGAAATGGGCAGTAGGACTGAATTTTAATGATTCTAAAAAAAAAATGAACCCCAGGGGCTCATCTGCTTTAAAATGTTATTTGAAGGAGAAAATCAGCAGGAATTTGGCAAATGGACAGAATATTGATTATTCTAAAAAAGAAAATGGCCCAAGAGCTTCATCTGCCCCTGCACTGGGGTTAAATACCATAATATTCAAATATGTTTATTGGTATATGAAGCAGATCTCAGGTGAGCGTTTACAGGACCATTGGTCCTCTGGTTCTCCTATTTTTTGGACATAAGCTTCCTATTTTTTGAAGCCCAAAATATATATTTTGTACCAAACTGCACTGGGCAGCCTGCTTGTCTCACATGTGGCCAGAGCGGGGCTCGAACCCACACCAGTCACAGTGGTGAGATGATCGAATGGTTAAATGCGGTAATAAAATATCAGCGCTCTTAACCACTCGGCCACGGGGACCGCCGGCATAATTAGTCTTTCCAGTTAATCAGTACAGCATAATTTTTTGTATGTAAAGTATATTTAATTGCACGCTGGTTAATCTGGTTACATGGCACTTTCAGAGCGTTGACCAGTAAAATGATCTTATTGCCTTTTTGTAGTTTCTTTGAAATTCTAGAAAAATTGTGTACATTGTTATGTCTACATAAAGTAATCCAACAAATCTATTCAGTGTCACGCAGTGCAAGTTTTCCTCGTACATACAACAGTAGTAAATTGATGTTCATTCTGATGTGTCACAAAGTGGACAACGGTTCCGTTCCATTAGATCTGGACAGCAATTCCTGTCCTGTAGGATAACTAAAGTGTCTGGATTTATCAATTATTGAGCCATCGCATGAGAAAACCAACAATTTTGGTTCTGACCGTGTCTGACTCTAAACGGCCTGTACAGCCACAGAAGAAAGCTAGAGGCTTGAAATTTTGGATTTAAGTAGAAGAGAGATCATACTATCTTTGTAGCAAAAGCAAAGATGCTGATCAGTTGGGCAGTTACTGTGCCCTTGTTTTCTCCTATGCATGTTATTGATTTTCTTATGCGAGGATTATTCCTTCGTTACAAGGATGAGAAATTTAGCTTTGACCCATCAAGGATTAAGGTAGCACAGAGGAATAGTTTGCTTCTAATGGCAATTTGGGCCACCATAGGACCTTCGAGTTTTCCAATTGAGCCGCATCGTGAGAAAACCGGATTTTTGCCTAGGCGAAAACAAAGGCGCAGATCAGCTTCGCGGTAACCGCGAAGCTGATCAGCGCCTTTGTTTTCGCTACACGGATAGTACATTCCCTCTTCTTCTTATATCCGAAATTTCAAGCTTCTAGCCTGCTCCTGTGACTGTACAGGTTGGTTTGTGTCAGACCTGGTCGGAAACCCCGAAGACCGGTTTTCTTGCGTCACGGCTCAGATTACAGCTACTCAAATAGTTAAAGGTTTAAATCCCTGATGAGCATGTTTATCAAAGGTTGCGTAGGTTGCGTAATTGAATACAACTCCATTGGAGAGCTAATTTCCGTGCAAATGGCATACCTAGATGAAAAAGTGCCATAAATCATACGAATAGGCTCCAGTTTAAATACTTTCTATCGCCCTGTAGTGTGATGAACGGAAATTGCCAGGATGCCGGGGTGTAAGAATGAGACAGACTGAGCTTCAAAATGAGAAAACTAACATTTTGGGTTTCGGAACAGGTCCTACACAAACCGAGCTGTATGTATGGAAATTTTGGATTTAGAGAGTAGAGGAATTATACTTATGATTCTTGTAGGGAAAACAAAGGCGCTAATCAGCTTCGTGGTTACCACGAAGCTGATCTGCATCTTTGTTTTAGCCTATGCAAAATGTTGGTTTTCTCATGATGTGGCTCAGACTAATGTTGAGTGATAGAATTGGGACATTCTAATCTTATAGCTGCCATTGTAATTTGCATGAACATTATGCGATGGTGATGTTAAATTTTTAAGGTGACAGATTGTTTTTGTGCACTTTGTGTGGACATGAATTTGATCTTTTTGAGTTCTGCCTTTCTCATGTTCTTGTACAGCATTTGAGCCGTGACAAGAGAAAACCGGTCTTCGGGGTTTCTGACTGGGTCTGACACAAACCGACCTGTACAGTCACAGAAGAAAGCTAGATCGAAGCTTGGAATTTCAGATAAAAGAGTGATCTGCGCCTTTGTTTCCGTAGAGGCAAAAATCCAGTTTTCTCATGATGGAGCTCGTTCAATATAAAGCGAAAATTTCTATGTTCTTTATAAACTATTGTTCTACTACAAATGAGCCGCCTCATGGGAAAACCAACAATCTGCATAGGCGAAAACAAAGACGCAGATCAGCTTCGCGGTAACCGCGAAGCTCATCAGCGCCCTTGTTTTCGTTACTCGGATAGTACAATTCCTCTTCTACTTAAATCCGAAATTTCAAGCTTCTAGCTCTTTTCTGTGCTTGTACAGGCCGGTTTGTGTCGGACCTGGTCGGAAACCACATTGTTGATTTTCCCACGAGGTGGCTCTAATAGTATCTTAAGCCCTTCAATAAGAACACACCAGTTATCCAGGGACAACCAAGGTGACTGAGAACAACCAACTCAGATGTAATCAATAAGTGACAAAAAATCTGTAAATATCTGCCTGTGAACAAGTTGTCACAAATCTTTACGGGGCCCCCTGCCCAGTTGGGTCAAAAGAAATAGATGGGCTGTACGTTTGTGCCTCCAGGCAAAGCTTATACACTACTTAATTACCATCTGATTACTCGGGGTAACCGCTCAGGTCTGAGCCTGCCCAGGAAAAATGGTTCAATTAAGTCAAACCACTATTCATATGTATAAGTCTTTTGTGACTTAGTTGGATGGTTATAAAAAGGCTTAGTTGGATGGTTATATTTCAAGCACTTGTTGGATGTCATGACATCCTCATTTTGGGTAAAAGTCTGATAAAATGGAGGCAACGTCCCGACATGACCTTAGCTGTTGATTGGGATGTAAAGCATCAATTCAAACAAACCAACAAATCTTTCTGATCAATGGTTAGTTGTTTGCATCCAATATATAGTCGCCTTTTGTGTTGTTCTTAGTTACATTGGTTGTCTCTGGATAAACTGAGTAAACAAGATTTTACTAACATATTCTCTGACACCACTATAACAATAAGATATGCTATGATATGAATTTCAGTATGTCATAATATAAAGTGCATCACGCATGATAGAAAGGACAGTCTAAAATGTAATATTCATGAACATGTATGCAAGTACATAAATTAAAAAGATAAACTACTAATGGTTATAAAAACAAACAAAAAAAAATGAAGTATTAATAAAATGAACAAAATATAAACATTATGTATGATTATTTAAAACAATAATAAAGAACATACCTTATTGTCCAGTAAATTGTCACCTGTTTCCAATCTCTGTGCCTGCGATAATTGCCAAATTAATAGAATAATATCCTCTGATAGTCACGTTTATTGATTGTATGCCATGTAGTTAATTGGCAAACCCTGTTTTGTATTATTAATGACTTTGAGACTTTTCATTGAACTTATTGTATATGCTTCATTCCATCTTTCTGCCTGATTCTGTGATGTTGCTCTACAGTAGGCCAGTGAGTTATTGGATAGTGTTTCTTAGACTTTACAGGATTATTGTGCGATAATGGAAAAGATTTCTAGTGGAAAATTGAACTGTGATTTGGGAAAGTCACAGTGATATTAGTGTCTGCAGTATTGTATTATTGTTTGTTTTTTTCTGTCAGTTTTAGGATTTATTTCAGTCATATAAGGACAACTACATGTAGTTATATATACAGATCGAAGCTTCTAAACATTTTCTAAACATTGAGTTTAAACTCTCTTGCCTAAAGAACAGCTTGACGATTTAAAAATTTGAACCCAATACATGTACCTCTCTATCCATTATAAATGAGCCGCGACACGAGAAAACCAACAATGTGTTTTCTGAACAGGTCCGACATAAACTGGTCTGTGCAGGCACAGAAGATGGCTAGAAGGGTGAATTTTGGATTTAGAAAGAAGAGGTAATGTGCTATCTGTGTAGCGAAAACAAAGCTATAGGCGCTGATCAGCTTTGTAGTTACTGCGAAGCTGATCTGCGCCTTTGTTTTCCCATATGGAGATTGTTTGTTTTCTCATGAGGCGGCTCAAATGTCCTATGCTCTACCTTGTTGTTGAAGATGCTAAGTTTTAAAAACTAAAAGTGTTTTGAGTGCTTTTGGAAAACTCGGATATAACATATTATTAAATATTAATTATCTTGGGGGCATTAGCGTAATTCCTCATTATCTAGTACTTTTATTATGTGATGCTTTGCATTAAAACACAAGATATCATCAATTATTAAGTGGTCTCACACTGCACAAAAGTGTCTCTTGATCACCTTGTAGGATAGCCGGGCTGAAGTGCGTAGCAGTTACTTTTCAAATGTCCCCACAGTGCAGGGGAAATGACAGGGTTTTGACATTAGGATCCTTATCCCAGGGAGATTTTCTATTGCAAAGGGCTGGGCAAGGAGCAAAGTTTTGATCTCCAGTTTGCCCCCTGGGCATGGGGCTTATAGCAAGGCACTGAAAGCTGAAAAGTCATAATAATCCCCGCCCATTTTCATATGTGGGGGAGCAGTGGTTACAAATGACTGCATGGTGCATAACTCACACAATCATTTTGCCCCTTATTTTTGACAATAATATATAGATCAGCTGGCTATAACCTGCACTCCGATACACTTCGTGACTTCGCTCCTGTCTCATGACAGCTTAGCATTAGTTGCCTTTAAACTATGGTCGAACAGATTATGGATTTCGTAAGAAGCTTATAGCTGCTTTATTTGGTGAGAATTATTAGAATTTTTCTTATGTTTTGTTAAAAAATGCAAAAATCTTTTTGTAAACATCTGGTTAGCCTGCAGAATTTCAATAAATTTGCAAAAAGCAATCGATTTTCTACTTCGTGTCCCATATTCTACAGTAGTCTCCCCTTATCTATTTATAGACGCATGTGATATTGTCCACAGAAAACATGATGTATTTTATGAATCTGCGTATCTTTACATCTAGAAATATAAAAGCTAAGTCCTATCAGTGAGAAAATATATAGCATAACATAATTTTCAATTTATTTGGCGTCTTCGATGATTTTTCATTTCGACCAAGGGCTCAATACATGTCATTTCCGTCGGTATGGAGAGGTCTAACGGAATACCGATGGAAATATTGCGTCTATACCATATACAGTTTCTATTGATATTATACATATTATAGGACAATATGTTTAGGCCCTCCAAGCAAAGACAATAACAAAAGCTATCTGAAAACTGAAGGACCACCTTTTTGGTATTTTTGAAAGAAAAAAGAAAAAAAAAAAAAGGAACTTTGCTGCTTTTAAATGTTTTCTTTTTGCTTATGTCATTTGTGCTTCTTTTCTAAAATAAGATTTGCATCTGGGTTATTCACGCTAAACCTAAAAAGCTTCTTTCTGACTTTATTTAGCCTACTTTACTATGACAGCTTTAAGACAGACCAAATTGCCTCTTTTTTTTTCTAGGATCAAAGAGCATAAATTGCTTCCCAAATTGAATTCTGGAGTAATGCATGTATTGAGGTTAATCCTAAAATCCGTTTTCTTATCCTAGCTTCTTTTACTGTCTGCTCATGTGACAAGAAAAATAGAAGAAATAGTTCATCCTGACAAAAAGGGGATGGCAAATACGAAATAGGACGGTTGTTCAAAAGAAAAGAGAAATGAGGGGTTAACTGATTATTTTTACATCTATAGGTTATTTTTAGCCTCGGCTTCTAATGAGTACCCACAATCTATGTTTTGGATTAAAAATAAGAAAAATTGTATACCCCAGTTTTAGTGGATAAAAGTGGGATGTAAGAGGGTTTACTTTACATGGATATGGATGGATGTCAAATGATGGATGTCAAATGATGGATGTCGAATGAATAAGGTCAAACTGTACTCCCCTCATTTTTTTTCGGGATAACAGTCCTCCACTGAAATGAGTGGCCCTTAGAACAGGTTAGCTCATACGAAACAGAGTTGCTTTAACTTAGACAGGTTTCACTGTAGAATATAATAGAAAATGAAGATGCTTATTGCACAATTCCTTGGGTTTACAATTGATTCTGTATAGAAATCATTATAAAGGCTAAATAATGATCATACAGAAAGAAAACCAATCTATAATTTAAGATTTCTCTGTGTGGTGGGGGGGGGGGACAAGACTTAGTACGATAAATCTATTATTTAAAATATTTGATTAGGTACTAAAAATTTCACCATTGCATTATAACAAAGAATATGGAAAAAAAAACTAAGAAAGCATAATAAACCAATTAATTAAAGGAATTAATTGCTCTTACCTGTAATTATCCTTCATTATAACAGTCAGATCTTAAATCCAGATTTATTCTCTGAAACTTTGCCAGTATATTGACATTATTTTGGTGGCTAAACATCACGATAACATATCCTTGTAATGTATACCCCTTATACCCCACTTTTATATAGTAAAACTGGGGTTTACAGGGGTTAATTATATAATTCCTGTTTTTCTTATTTTTTATCCAAAACATAGATTGTGGGTACTCGTTAGAACCGCCTCGTTGAGGCGGTTCTAATGTGTACCCATAATCAATGTTTTAATCTAAAATATTAAAAATATCATTTTTTTTTCCAATGAAATTTTCAAATGTATTGCATGGGCACATTTTCGTAATGTAATGAATATAATCCTTGTTTTGATCTGTATATTTACTTCATTTTTCTTGTGCTTTTGTGCTCACTTGATTTATGATCTGATGTCAAAAAGCATCGTTTATGTTTACTATATTTCCATTATTATAGATCAATTGATTGGCCAAATTGATCATAACATGTCTCTAAACTTTATAGAGGAAAACAGTTCATGCATACTGATTCTACTGAATGAGAGAATTACATTGGATATATAAATGCCAGTCAGTTGGACGTTGGATAAGATAGATCAATTCTCGTTAGTGCCTTTTTCGGATTGTTTTGGTTTGGATAAAAAAAATTGTTTCACCTAGTGGTAAACTGGTAATTTTGAATAAACAAGCAGTGTTTTTAATGATTTTGTTAAAAGTGTAACTGAATCCAAATGCAGTTTGTTGTTATTTACATTAGTGCATTTTTTTGATATTGGCTGATTTTTTTTTTTCTTGCATGCTCGAGTAATAATAATAATAATAATAATCTCTATATTTATAGACGATAACGTATTTAGCACAATGGCCAGTCTTCCATACGGTCCTCTAGTGAATACAGACATTGAATATTTTTGGACCTTTTTTGTTATTATTCAGACTTTTTCATATTAGACATGCGATGTTAGTGACGCTACATTTTGTTTTGGGAGAATGAGTTTTTTTTAAATTCAACATTCGCAGACTAAATTTTTAATACAGACTCGTAATAATATACATAGTCATATAATATTTAAGGATTGAAATTCAGATTTTTAGCTTTCACTGGATGATGAAAAACATTAGGCTGTTTTAATGTCTGTGAAGCCCGAAGGGCTTCGGGCTTCTCGGAGACATTAAAACAGCTAATGTTTTTCATCATCCAGTGAAAGCTAAAATCTGAATTTCAATACTTATATTTACATTTTATATTATCAGTCAAGTATCAGATTTTTAATTGCGCATATCACCGTTCATTTTCATGTTATTTGACATTAAATCCGACTTAACGTAATTTTGGAACAGCCAAAACGTCAAATTTTCGCGCCTAACGTCATGGCGATACGCGACCAACGTCACGTCAACAAGAGTATACAAACAACGTCACTGGATGAGTTTTGACGTCAGCCCGCCCATAGGTGTGGCCTCTAGACCACGTGACTTAATGTTTTTCATTGGGAAATGAAGAACATCAAGAAAGATACTTTCATCTAGGGCGATTGCAATAAAAATGTAAATATTGTTGTTTGATGTCTCATAATCATGCATTTTGAATTGAAATTTCCTGTAATGCAGATAAAGAGAGATTTGTAATAATTTGGAGGATTTTCTTTTATTTCTCCATGATATAACTGAATTTGGATACTCACATGAAATATGTTCAAGACATATTTCAGATGGGTATTTTATACTCAACGTTATTAATAGATAGAAAAATGCTGGACAATATTCCTTTTTTTACAAAAGCTGAACTTATTTATACCATGACAGTGTGCAATTGTGATGCTGCATAATTGTTAAAGCTCAGATACATCATTCATGTGAAATATTAAAATTGGAGTACTTCTTGTGTAGTGCGCTCGAGGATGAAAATAGCCAAATAAAAAGTACACAATATTTCTTTATATACATATAATGACTTTTGTATATATCAGTGTATTTCAATATTTTCCTCAAATTTGTAACATGATAAGGATGTTGACTAAATACAATTTGAAATTCAAGTTCTCGAAAATGGAATATCAAAATGGGAAGTAGATAGCTATTAGTTTAGTTTGAATATGGATAGATTGTTTTGTTACTAGTAATGGTACAATTACATTGATAATACATAGAGGATATTCAAGTTTTTGGAGTGAATATGAGTTTTATTTCATTGAGTGAAGTGAAAAATTTTTATATTTCATGAGTGCCGAAGGCACGAATGAAATATATAATTTTTCACTTCACGAGATGAAATAAAAGTCATATTCACGACAAAAACTTGAATTTTCTTTTTATTATATTGCATGTAGTCATTGTAACGTTGCGCGCTAAAGCATATGACGTCAAAATCTTAAATGACGTCATTACGTCACGTCATTACGTCGCTATTGTGTGTGAACGTTCATTGCGTCAACAATAGCATAGATTATAAAATTTAGCTATGTATAAATTAGAAATGAAACGGTGGAATCGTAATTTGCGTATTCCCAAATCTTATATTTTCACATGTGAAAATATAACTTTTTTATATTTTCACATGTGAAAATATAACTTTTTCAAATATTGGTTATATTTAATACATATTTCTCTATATTTCATCACTTGCCATATAATAAATAAATGTATTCGAAAGCAATGTATATTTAGATGCAGCATATTAATTTTGCAATACATAAAATGATTACAAACCCCTCTCCAAATCAAATGTTCGCCTTCTAACTTGATGATGAGTACATGTAATGGTAAAATTCAAGTGAAAAAAAAATCATATGAAAAAGGAATGTAAAAATGTATAAAATGATGCAAAATACCCTTACGAAACAGGTTTCTGGCAATACACTGGTAATAAACTGGCAATACACTGGCTATAGTCTGGTAATACACTGGAGTGACTGGCAACACAATGGCAATACACTGGTGATAGGTTGTTAATAAAAATATGACATATGGTAATATACTGGCAACAATTACCAGCTATTGCCAGCTACCTGACAGACTGGTATTAGGCTGTTTACAGACTGGTAATACAATGGCAACACACTGGCAATATTGCCAGTCTATTGCCAGTTGCTGGTAGTAAATGCAGTTTCTTCAATCTTGTTTGCAGCTGGATACACAAGGTATTAAAAAATGAAAAACACCTGGTAATACACTGGCAAGAAAAATCTTTTATGTTTTGACAAGATAAGCATCTGGCAACACACTGGTAACACACTGGCAAGAAATAACTTAAACTTTTGAAGATAAATTTGAGCCTGGTAACACACTGGCAAGAAATGTCTTTAACTTTTCAAGAGACTGTGTCTGGCAACGCACTGGCAAGAAATGTCTTAACATATGGCAAAGGTCAATAAAGGTTGGGGTTCCTGTGGGAATTACTGGTCCCTCTCACAACACTGTCAGGAAGTCCCTCCACATTCACAATGGATTCATGACCAATTTCTGAAAAAAAAAAAAAAAAAAAATACATGTAATAATAATATGAAATGAATTATACTTACTCTGAATAACAAAGCTAATTTGGTTCATTTGATCATAATTAAGATTATAAAACTTTCTTCATGCTCCACACAGCTGAGCATAAAATTTGGCTTGAATTTTCACTGACACTGTAAGCCTCTGCAATGACTGATTAATTTAGTCCAAAGCCTATATATAATTAACTAAGGTTATGTTGGGAACTTGGGGCGGACAGCTATTACCCTTGTAAAATCATTTCTAGGGCAAGCCCCACAGAGGCAGATTACCAGTATTTTATGCTCATTTTTTCACCACTAGCTGTTCTTGAATCAGTAGAAGAAGAATGGCAATATAAATGCCACCCAATGAGTCATTGTGCACTTAACTAAATATTTCTGAGCAAAAATACCTGACTGATAAGAAATACCTTCTAGAGCTATATGCCATGGCCCCCGTGTTGTCGCACGCTCTTGTTTCTGCAGAGGTCGCCGTCTTTTAGTGGAAGGCAATTGTGACTTCTTTTCGGTTGGCGCATTTATCTGCATACTTCATAGTATGCCAGCTTTTGCATTTATCTGGAAATGAACAAATTAAATCATACTGATGACTGCTAAAGCACGAACACAACAAAACAAGCTTGTACGATGAATGTGAATCGAGGGATTCATGTGAGGATAGCCGGATGGCTACCTTGTTGGGATACAGCTAGTCATCTTGCTTTTTCTTGCATGTTGTAACATTTTTAATTGTATAGTTTTACTGCCTGGTGTCTGTGTTGGGATTTTAAATTTAATTTACCCTATTCACACGAGTGTAACATGCAGTTTTTTTTGCTCAGAATGTGGTGTACAAAATTTGGTGCACATTTTATATAAGAACACCAAATTTCAGACTTTTTCCATAGATGTACAGTCATCGGACCCTGTGCATGTTAAAGATCCCTACACAGGACTGCCGGGACCCATTGGATCTGAACAGTTTACTGATGAATGATCCAAAATGATGATTAAATCCTGGCACTTTAAGCCAGGCTATGGTGCCAGTTTTCTCCGGCCACACAGGTGTTACAAATGTTGAATTATTAATATATATTTTTTTTTTTGTGGGGGGAGGGTACAATTTCAGTTATATACTGGGAAACACAATTTATATTATTTGTGCGGGTAGGCATTTTTTTGGGGGGAGGGGGGGGGGAGGATACAGAGGTTGTAAAATTCAAGTTGCCCCACCCACTAATCAAAACTTTTTGGACGACAGGAGCAGGCCAAAACCCTTTCACTGTTTCGGGTCGGCTCATTTTAAGCTCAACTGTCTTCATTTCATCAGACTCTTACCAGTTTGTTTAGCAAAGTACTTGTCTAGTTTCTGTTGTGACATTCTGGAAATTTCTAAATTGTCGCGCGTACAAAAACTTTTTCATTTTATAGACCGGAAATAATCAATAGGCGAACTCGTTTAATTAAGAATGTAATACGTCGTTATCGGCGCAGCGTAGGCCATAGTCTGTAAACGGCGACGCTATCGAGTTTATCTTCTGATGTTGAGGCTAAATTTAGAACTTAGTCAAGGGGAAAAACATTTTGGGTTGAAATACATCGAGCAAATTTTTTTTTTTTTTTTTTTTTTTTTTTTTTTTACAAAAAAGTAGACTTTTTTTTACAAAAAAGTAGACGGCGCAAATCGGCAGACTAGACGGCGATATCGCCGGCCGTGCGATATCGCCGCCGGCTGCTTTTGAGAGCACTGAACTGTTACAAGCTTTAATTAATAATAGGGCCGATTTTTGAGCCTGCAAATGATTTTCTCTTCGATTTTGGGTCTCAATTCTAACTTGGGTTGGCAGGCAGGCAGGCAGATAGATAGATAGATAGATAGATAGATAGATAGATAGATAGATAGATAGATAGATAGATAGATAGATAGATAGATAGATAAATCGTGTGCTTAATGATTCATTACTGCTTCGATTAATGAACCGTAACTGCTCAATTAACTTCTTTATCTGGCACGTGCCGGGTGACTAAGATATAAAGTTATTTGAGTATAACTCATGACAATAGCTAAAATGGTTGATGATGAACTTCGAAATGCATACAAAGGCCAAACGAAGTGAGAAAACGTAGAAACCATTTTGTTTCCAAGCTTTTCCCTGTTTGTTACTCACTAGAATCACGGTGTTTGTATATTTTGTACGTGCCAAGATGTTTTCTGGTTAAATTGGCCTCCATTTTGTAAGAAAGGTAACTGTTCTGTTCTGTTCGTAAATCCCACCTGTAGGAGCACCTCCTTGCGGAGTAAAAGTTAAGTCATATAAAATAAATAAGATACAAGGTCACACTTCACTGTCACACAAACCTTCAGAAAAAAAATCACAAATGAAGTTTACACAGTAAAATCCACTGTATATATACACTTAAAAAAAGTTATATTGACAATCACCGAGTAGCTAAGTCTTGGTTGAAGCCCTTTTGGCAACAACAGAGAGGGCAAATTTGTAAAAGCCCCAGTCCTTCCTTTGACAGTCTGTGCTGCAAAATCTAGTGATGTGACAGCGGGCACAGCGCTTGAGTTCAGTTCCCTCTACAGTTAGCACACACTCCTGCATCACCGAAATCGTCGTCACTGTCAATGTTGCTATTAGAAGCTAGGAAGTCCTTTAGGATGGCCTGTTCCTCATGTAAAGTAGCCGGAAGGGCAACACTCGACACCTGGCTATCAGAATGTGTGGAGCTGCTTGTCGGGCTACTGGGTTCAGATTCCACCAGCACATATTGATCGGTTCTCTCCTGATATCTGATCTCCGATGAAAGGTCCAGTTCTTTGGGAACGGATTCCGGTTCCTTAGGAACGGCTTCAGAAGTAGCACGTTTCGGTGAGGTAGCTTTTTCAGCAGCCTTCTTCTCCAGGAAACGTTGCTGTCTCTTTCGAGCACGTCGTTTGGTAACTCAGCGTTTTGTTGTTTCGTAGAGCTCCTCCTTTGACTTTTCGGCGCATCCGGACTTGAACCACTTACTGTATTTACAGTGTGCCGTTCGTTATTGCGAACGTAGAAGTACATTATCTGAACGGTAGAATAATACAAGATTTAGGTGTCCCAATTTTTTGACTTCAGTAATCACCTACTCAAAACATGGAGCAACGTTGCGTAATACGTGTCATTAATAGCCTTCAGCCATCTTTGTTTACGGTCAAGTTATGTTTATGGATAATCCCCTAGCGGGATATTGTGCATTGCTTGACTTATTTTCACAACTTTTATGGTTCACGCTTCGCGAGCAATGAACTGTGTTGTCAAAAATGACGATTATCACTTGTGATTTAGGCAGCCGATACGGTTCATACACACATTATGCTTTCTGTAAGAAAACATGATCATTCAGTTTTTAATATGCAAAAGGTAATTAAAATTACTTCATCTCCTAGTAGCATAAAGACAAACTGCAAGGAAACGGCACCTTGGCGAATGCCTATAGGCAAATATTTTTTTCACATAGTACCACAAAGAGAAACTGTAAGAAAACGGCACCTTGGCGAAAGCCTGGCTTTTTTCTCATAGTACCAAAGAGAAACGGTAAGAAAACTATACATTGGCATACAATCTCTCCTTTTTTCTTTCTTTTTCTTCTTTTCTCATAGTGCCATAAACGGAAACGGTAAGAAAATTTCGCCTTGACAAACGATCTTTTTTTCTTCTTCTTTTATTTTTGTACCATAAAGAGAAACTGTCAGAAAACTGCACCATGGGGGTTTCAAATCTGAGAGGAATGATAATTTGAACTGAAAATGTACAGTTTTAGTACAGCCACGATTTGTGGTGCTAATCTGCCGCGTGTTATGTATAGAAATTGATCGAATCAGTATACGAAGATAGGATAGAACCTGTGTAGGATCGATCTTTAACCTGCACAGGGACTGTCCCTGCAAAGGGGTCCTCTAGGTAACGTCCCGATCCGAAGGACGGTGCACTGAGTCATGTCATCCCTGCAAACGACACGAAGAAAAGCGTGTGCGTACACCGATTTTTCCTCCCCGCAGACTATGATCGAACCTGGGAGCTCTAGCACCCGAGGCCATCGCCCTAACCACTGAGCTACCCCGCTTAATAATGAAAAAATCAGTCACCTGTACTATGTACAAAGCGTGGCATGGTGTAGAATCCTGTTTGTGTGTCTCCCCAGTCTACTGTCAGCTAGCTGGTTCTAGTTTGTTTATAATATGAGCTGATTACTGCTAGCAAAAATAGAAACACGCAATTCAGCTCTTTCGAAAAGTCGTTACTTGTCATATATTTTTTGTCGAAAAAAATCGTCCTGCAACTAACGCGATATATCACGCCCTCTATCGACAGGCAGAGGCTCCAGGGAGGACAGACATGAACGACGTAATAAGACGACTGGATCAGCCGGGTTATCCTGCAACACGCTGTGCGTGCTGTTGCTAGCATTTCTTATTAGCATTAATTCCAAAACAACAACTTTGTTCAATCTCAAATGTTGATTGAATCGTCTCCTCTTAAATAGCGATTTTTTAGCCAATTTTATATTGCAAACTCGCAGCAGTAAAATGTTACCGGCCGTATGCTATGTTTCGTAGTGTTCCGCCGTTGACTTATCGACGCACCTCGTTTCAACCCCTATCTATCTATCTTCTGATACTGAGTCGATCAATTTCTGATCATCACCTCAGGTGTAGGGTGGGTGGCTTAATATAGAATTTAGTCAACGGGGGAAAAACATTTGGGGTGCATGGGCCATTAAAACTGAAGTATAATAAATCAAGAAAAAAAAAAAAAAAAAAAAAAAAAAAAAAAAAAAAAAAAAAAAAAAAAAAAAAAAAACTTACCCCGCAAAATGCACGTGCTGGCATAAACATCTATGATTTTAGTATCAGATTATACTTTTTCTTCGGTCCTTTGAGACTGGGCCGAGTTGTCTTTTATGAATTGGGTCGAGTTGTCTTAATCCGAGATTTTACTGGGCAGAGTTGTCCAGGGTCGAGTTGTCTTTGGGCCGAGTTGTCCTAAACCCTACTGGATGGTAACATGACACACGTTTCATGCCTATTTTTAACATAAACAGAGAATTGTTTTTGAATTTATTGATTTTATAAATTATGGTACCATGCAGTGGCCCATAATTGTTATTAAATTTTCATTCTGTTCTATTCTTTTCTGTCGGAATATGATCGTGCATTTCCGTATAGAGTAAATACACTTTTTCAATATTGAAATTTGCCACTTTCGATAACTTTAAATGTTTTCTTTCAAAACTATTTTGTCCTATCTTTTGTTAATTCAATCAAAAATGAGCAGTATCACAGTAGTTAGAATAATTAAGCTAAATATTTCGTGTCCGTAATAGTTCGGTAGATTCCGATGGCTTCGTGCCATGTGGCCGCGCGGCGGATGTGACGTCACAGTTCGTAGGCGCCAAAATTTGACCTGCGAGCGAGGCGTCTCCAATATGCGGTAATGAAATGGACAAATAACGGTAACAAACTCTCACCACACCATCTTAAACACGTGAAAGAACCGAAAAAAAAAAAAACACCCTGCAATGAATATGAGATTGGAGACGCAGGCCAGGCGACAGAGACCTCAGGTCACCTGGAGACAGAACTTTCGAAATTTTCCAGCTTGGTGGTAACTGGTAAGCTGATCAGAATCAGAATAGTTTACTGGTGACACGCCAAATGACATTATTTCACCAGGGGTACAAAAGGTAAAGGTAGATATAATGCACCAGGATGGCGGGATCATGCACGGATCCAGAAAATTTTCTCAGGCTGGGGGGGGGGGGGGTCCAAATTCCCAGAAGGGGTCTGACGGAAAATTTCTCAACATGGCAAAAATTATCCAAGGATAAATCTATGGCAATTCCAGAGGGGGTCCGGACCCCTGTCGGACTGTCCCCCGATCTGGATTTGCCCATGGGGATACCCAGGGGGAATTTAATAGGCAAATTTGACAATGTGGTCTAATTCGGCTAGATTGCTCTTTCTAGTCTAGATTACATTTGGCCGATTCTGGTGAAGTAATCTACCCCACCCCCGGGGGAATAGTGAATCCCCGGGGACAGCTGTTTGGTAAAACCATGGCTAATTTCCCCCGCTGTCCACTATCTTTTCATTTCACTGCCCTCTTTGACTATAATGCAAACACCGGATAGTTCCCCCGCACTGCCAGGGCTAAGCTTTGGTAAAAACCCCGCTCATTTCCACGGCTGTACCCCGCCCTGTCTGGGGGGGGGGGGTGCTGCCGGGGTTACAAATGACTACAGTAGTGCTTAATTCTCAGGGGTTGGGATTTATAAATTGAAAACATTGACAGTAGTGCTTAATTCTCAGGGGTTGGGAGTTATAAATTGAAAACATTGATAGGTGCATAAGCAATGATCAGGAACTGGCGTGATTAGAACCAAGTCCCAGCCTACAACCTATGTGGGAAAAACCAAATCCTGGGCTCTATGTTCTTACTTTAAAAGCCAAAATGCACTTCTCCCTATTGCCTATTCTACCACAAGCCTGGGACAAGGTAAAAATAAAATGGTTGCTCCCGTATGTATGACCCCGGATGTATGAATACCATTTTCTTGCACCTCAGATCGAGTTTTCTGCTCACTACTTTGAATGTTCTTTTAATTTAATTTCTGAACATCTGAAATCTGAGCATAAAATGACATTCAATTGTTTATTTGGTGGTGAAAGAACTTCTGATTTGAAACAAGCTAATTAAAGAGTTACTGATTTGAAACATTTTATTCATAATTCTATAGCCTAGCAGTGATTGTCAGAATGACCCATCCCATACCCAGCGTTGGAACAGTCTGGAGATAGTGAATGGATCGTACGGACAGGATGACTCACTGTGTTAATGATATAGCGGAGATCAAGTTTGAACATCCTATACCTAGATTGGGGTGAGTCTTGTGACAAAAATTTAAGTCTCAAAATGATGTTTAAGTCTATTCTCCTTGAAAATAAATCTTAAAATGCATCGCCATCCTCTGACAATAAACTGTACGGGGTGGCCCCCGTGGCCGAGTGGTTAAGGTCGCTGACTTCAGTGCACTTGATCATTCGATCATTTTACCTAGAGCTGTGGGTTAAATTCGCATCTCGCTCGGGGCACGAGTCACATGTGGGACAAACCAAGTTCTGCTTGCGAATGTGTCAGTTCACTCAGTTGGTTTTTCACCGGGTACTCCGGTTTTCGACCCACCTACCGATTGATTTGTCTCGATATGAGTGAAAAAGCTTGAAAGGGACGTAAAACTGAATCCAAAAAAAAAAAAATAAATAAATAAATAAATAAACTGTAGTCAGTAATTATTTTTTTCTATCCAAAAGAATGACAACAAATGAAATCAAATTTATTATCAAAAATACATAAAACAACAAATTTATGCATTCAAAACAATGTTCAGTTAAGAATTTGAGTCGAATCATAATGAACATGATGAAAAAATAGCAAATTATTGGAGGAAAACTAATATTATTGGTGCGAGGGGAAAAAAGTTTTCGATTTTGAAGATCATTAATAAAATTTTTTGGGTAGGGCCATTTTTCTAGGGTCGGTCAAGTATGGGGAAACAAATAAAAATTTTAATTTTGGCCTAATCATATTAGCGATTATCACTTTGGGCATCGATTAACCAGCTCTACATATGAATGTTTTTCAAGACATTGGAAATTGATACATATAATTTATGATGTGGCTGTAAGACATTGAAAATTGATACATATGGTGCGGCTGTATGTTTTGCAAACACTGGCCAATGATGATTCTCTTTTCTCAGGGCAACCAAACAAAGTAACAGCAACCGAAGTCACCCCTTTCAAGTCTTCCACAAAACTGGGTAAGTTATTCTTATTTTATAAGAAGATACATTCATACACAACATTACATCTTTAAGGGAAAGTACAACTTACAAACAATCTCACAATTAAGCAAACTGAGTCAGCAGTCCTTTCCCAAATAAGTAGTGACTCAAAATATAACAATTTACCAACCTAACAAAATTAAAGCAATATACATAAGAGTTGATCTCAGGTCCACTTCATTACAACTTGGTCATGCTACTGATTAGCTATCGCACCTGGTAAAGCAAGAATTCACTTAGAAAATAGTCCGACCAAGGGAATGCAGGAAAAAAAAAATCTTTATATTTTAAAATGGGCTAACAGTCCATGCCGTCCACACTTGCATAAATTAATTTTGTTTCTGTCTCAATTTTGTTTCAGTCTCAGAGTCAGAAGAAAACAAACAGTACTTGCAACAGGAAACTCCAAGGTAATAGCATTTGAGGGATAGTATGGTGTCACTATGATTAACCCACGGATTCCCATCTAATGAACTCGATCCTTAAATATTGGTAGAGTCCATTCCTGATTTTAGGGGTGCTAGGTGTAATTCATCAGGGAAACAAGTCTGTGCAATATATACCCCCTTAAACCCCACTTTCATATAGTAAAACTGGGGTTTGCAGGGGTATACCTATTTTTTAGCTCACCTGAGCCGTTAGGCTCACAAGGTGAGCTTATAGGATGGCCATGATCCGGCGTCCGTCCGTCCGGCGTCCGTCCACAATTTCAAAGATCTTCTCCTCTGAAACCGCTTGGCCAATCAAAGCCAAATTTTATATGAAGCATCAATAGGAAGGGGGAACCAATGTGTATATAAGAAATCCAGGTCACATTACCAAGATGGCCGCCATGCCCATATATGGTAAAAACCCTTCAAAAATCTTCTTCTCCAGAACCGGTGGACTGATTTCAACGAAACTTGACATGAAGCATCAATGGCTCAAGCACTACAATGTATATATAAATCATGACCCTGTGATGACCTTGACCTATTTTACAGCAAGGTCAACATAGGTCACCAATGCATTTGAATGGGGAAAGCTTTTAAAATGTCATTTAAAGTTAAAGTCTTGCAGGAAATGGGCAGTAGGACCGTAAATTAATGATTCTGAAAAAAATTGGACCCCAGGGGCTCATGTGCCCCCACCCCGGGGCAATATACATGTATATCTCCATAATATTCAAACATCTTCTCCTCTGAAACCACTTGGCCAATCAAAGCCAAATTTTATGTGAAGCATTAATAGGAAGGGGTAACAAATATGTAGATAAAAAATCTAGGTCACATGACCAAGATGGCCGCCATGCCCATATATGGTAAGAACCCTTCAAAAATCTTCTTCTCCAGAACCGGTTGACCGATTTCAGCGAAACTTGACATGAAGCATCGATGGCTCAAGCACTACAATGTGTATATAAATCATGACCCTGTGATGACCTTGACCTATTTTACGGCAAGGTCAACATAGGTCGCCAATGCATTTGAATGGGGAAAACTTTTAAAATGTCATTTAAAGTGAAAGTCTTGCAGGAAATGGGAAGTAGGACTGAATATTAATGACTCTGAAAAAATTGGACCCCAGGGGCTCATGTGCCCCCATCCCGGGGCAATATACATGTATATTTCCATAATATTCAAACGTCTTCTCCTCTGAAACCACTTGGTCAATCAAAGCCAAATTTTATGTGATGCATCTATAAAATTGGGGAATCAATGTGTGTATAAATAATCTAGGTCACATGACAAAGATGGTCGCCATGCCCATATATGGTAAAAACCCATCAAAATTCTTCTTCTCTGAAACCAATAAACTGATTTCAAGGAAACTTGGCGTGAAGCATCGATGGCTAAAGTACTCCAATGTATATATCCAATGTATATATAGATCAAGACCCTGTGATGACCTTGACCAAGTTTATGGCAAGGTCAACATGGGTTGCCTGTGCATTTGAATTGGGAAAACTGTTAAAATGTCATTTGAAGGGAAAAGCCAGGAGGAAATTGGCAAATGGACAGAATATTGTCTGAAGAAAGAAAATGGCCCAAGGGCTTCATCTGCCCCTGCACTGGAGTTAAATACCATAATATTCAAACATGTTTATTGGTATATGCAGCAGATCTCAGGTGAGCGTTTACAGGACCATTGGTCCTCTGGTCTTATTTTTGCTTCTAAACATAGATTGTGGGTACTCGTTAGAACCACCTCGCCGGGGGGTTCTAACGGGCGAGGCGGTTCTAACGTGTACCCACAATCTATGTTTTGAGCAAAAATAAAAAAAATATCAAGATTTTTCTGATGAAATTTTCATTTTTTACAACTAATAAAAATCTCTGTTTATTACATGGGCAAATTTTCATAATGTTAGTTTAATTTGATTTTGAAAACACAGTAAAATTTTCTTTTTAATTTGCACAGTAAAAGGCAACAGTGGGGACCCTGATCTGGGTCTGAAGAGTTCTCCAACAGCAATAGTTAAAGGCTGTTGAATAATTTCACCCATCCTCAACAAGTGGTTATAATCTATGAGCAGAAGAAATATTTTAAATAAGGTAAGTGTAAAATTGTTCTGACATTTTCACATAGATCTTAATTTCAGATCTTAAAATGCTGTTAAGTTAAATGAATTAATTATTCATAGATCTGTTTATAATACACGATATACGAGACCAGGGTCATTCTACAGAAATTCTTCCAATATATGCTCTTTGATGAGACGCATCATGAGAAAACTATGTTTTATATATGCGAAAATTAAGGTGCAGATCAGCTTAGTGATTACTGCGAAGCTGATCAGCCCCTATTTTTTCCCTACATGGATAGTACAATTCTACTTTCTATGTCCAAAACTTCCAGCCTCTAGCCATCTTTTGTGGCTGTACAGCCCATGGCTTCTATCAGACCTGGGCAGAAACCACAACATTGGTTTTCTGTTGACGCGGCTCAACTGTGTTTCATAATTCAGAAGAAAACGAATCCGGAAACTCGAAGAGGACGTAAAGACCCTTAAGGATGATTTAAGGAGGATAACCAAGAAGTGTAGGAGGCTGGAAGAAAAGTTCGATGAAAAGACAGCAAAAACAGAGGCCCCATGCACAAGCGCTCAATGAACCCAAAACCACACTGTCACAATCAATCAAAGAAATAAAAGGGGAAATACCTTTGGAAGGATTTGATGAAACGGAAACAGAATGTTTGGCTGAAAAAGACATTAATGCAATCGTCAGTGACAAGACAGATCCTGTAAAGAGATTTCAAGGCCTTTGCAAGGCAATATTTACTGAAGAGGAACTTAAGTTCTGCAGCCCAACGGGAAAAACAACTACCAAGTGTGGGGAAGGCGGTGCAAGGCCCCCTCTAGATAGGGGCAAACTGAAACAGTTGTTTGCCATTGCTGAACAGCATTTACAATTTATGACAAGGGAATGTCCCATAAAAATTTGAGAATTTCCAAAAGGTTCTTAGACGAAAGTGAACAACTGTTTTAGTTTGCCTTTATTAGCACTTGGTGAGTATTAGTATATAGGTAAGGATCCGGCATCTGTCGTCCATCCATCTGTTCACTTATTCAGTGTTAGAAATAAGCAATTGCCCACTTGCCCCCCACGGGTTGAAATTGCTGGGGGCAAGTTGACTGACTTGTAAGGTTGCCCCCTGGACAACCTAAAATTCCAGAAAAATAATTTGGTTCAAGTAGTTTTACTTATTTAAACATGTTTTTTATCTCTTGAAAGCAGTGTAATAATCTTGAAACAGCTATTTAACTTATACAAAACTAAAAACCAAAATATAGCTTTGTTCATGAAAATTAGCGTTTTAGTATGGGCAAGTTTGAATCCCATGGGGCAAGTTCAAAATACTCTCAGGTTGCCCCTCGGACAAGTAACTGTATCGGTCTTATTTCTAACACTGCTTATTGATTATTGTTGTTTCATTGAAGTTTTCATATAAAGGTAAATGCACCTATAAAGCTTGTAGTTATTTATATTGTATTACCAGTGTTAACGAAAACCAAATTATGAAACTGAACTGTACTGTTAACGCCTTAACGGTCAGAGATCTCCACAAAAACAAAAATTACATTCAAATGTTCAGTCATGTTCATCCAGATTAGTTATGTTCTCTATGAATATGTCATGAAAATCATAAGTTACAGAAAATTTTCATGAACGGCTTTCAAATGACAATGTTTTTAGCTCACCTGAGCCGTTAGGCTCACAAGGTGAGCTTATAGGATGGCCATGATCTGTCGTCGTCCACCATTTTCAAAGATCTTCTCTGAAACCCCTTGGCCGATCAAAGCCAAATTTTATATGAAGCATCTATGGGAAGGGGGAACCAATGTGTTTATAAATAATCCAGGTCACATGACCAAGATGGCCACCACGCCGATATATGGTAAAAACCCTTCAAAATTCTTCTCCAGAACCGCTGGACCGATTTCAAAGAAACTTGGCATGAAGCATCGGGAACTGGAGTACTACAATGTGTTTATAAATTATGACCTTTGGATGACCTTGACCTATTTTATGGGAAGGTCAACATAGGTCACGCATGCATTTGAATGGGGAAAATTGTTAAAATGTCATCTGAAAGGAAAAAAATTGCAGGAAATGGGCAAATGGACTGAAGATATGTGATTCTGAAAAAATCTGTAATTTGGTAGAAATTTCAATGATCAAATTGATCATACCAATGCATTTTTTTTCTGAAATTTTGCTGAAATACCAGTGCTATTTCACTGAAATTTCAGTGTGATTTTTGGTGAAATTTCACCGAAATTACAGTGATAAATTAGTCAATATTTTAGCAGAATTTCGGTGAAATTCTGCTGGAATTACACTGTAATTACAGTAATAATTTGGATGATATTTTAGCAGAATTTCAGTGAAATTCCACTGAAATTACAGCACCTTTTTCACCTGGGTGGAAACAAACTGGTAATACACAAAAGATAACTGGTAATACACTGGGAGTATACTGCAAACAAACTGGTAATACACTGGGAGACAACTGGTAACACACTGACAATAGACTGGTGTCAAATACTACATTCTGGTAACACTTGCAATAGACTAGAAGCAAACTGGTAATACACTGGAAGCCAGCTGGTAACATGATGGCAATACACTGGCAATAAACCTTTATGGATTTTTATTGCCAGTGTATTGCCAGACCCCTTTAATACCAGTCTATTACCGGATATCTACCAGCCCCCAAAAAAGCTGGCAATACTATGGTAATAGGCTGGAAAATACCAAATACAGTCTATTACCATAGTACTACCAGCCTATTGCCAGTTATCCAGCCTATTGCCAGACTGTTGCCAGACTATTGCCAGATTTTCCGCCTATTGCCAGCCTGTTGACAGTCTGTTACCAGCTAGTTATAACTAAAATATATTTTTTTTGGAAAGATAAAAAACCTCAAGTTTTATCAACGACAGTCTATTACCAGTGTATTGCCAGCATATAACCAGCATCATCCAACCCTGGCAATAAACTGGTACATAACTGGCAACACTCTGGTAACAAGCTGGCAATCTGGTAATCATCTGACAATAATGTGGTAATACACTGGCAACAGATTGGCAATAAACTGGTAATAGACTGGTAATGGACTTGCAATGGACTGGTAATACACCTAATTTTCATAAGGGTATAATGTAATTTGGGCAATTTAAAACTAGTGGTAATGCACCAGTCATTTGTAACCACTGCTACCCACCTACGGGGAAGGGGGGGATTATGACTTTTCAGTTTCAGTGCCATGCTATGAGCCCCACCCCCAGGGGGCAAACTGGAGGTCAAAACTTTGCTCTTTGCCCCACCCATCCCCGTAGGTGGGGGGTGGGGAGGGGGGGCTACGGGGATTGGTGGGGGTGGCAGTGGTTACAAATTACTGGTGCAGAATATGTGTTGATCAAAAGTATCTTCATTCATACATGTTTAAGGAAGTATGTTCACACAGAAGGAAGTTTGTACTAAATATTGTTATGTCAAGTATCTGTACAATTTCACATTTCCAGTTTTACAAATTTGTTGTAATGTGAATTTATCATTGCAGTGTGGAATGCACCTGTTTTCTGCAGTTACATTTACGTAGGTATGCAAAGATGCGCTTTTGAAACCGTTTCATTTGTTGTACCTGGGAAAATTCTGTACTGCTTGTAACATATTACAGACTAATAAACAAAATTTTCTCAGCATTATACGATTAAATGTGTAAAAACAAAACCAGGTGCCAATCAGGTACCAGGGTAAATTGCAATTTTGCATAAACAGCAGCTAAGGTCACCTTAAAACATCACTTTACATTAATCAACATTATGGGTTCAATAAACTTAACAGTATACAACATTATCGGAAGCCCAATCACACTTGGTTGAATGTCCTGATTGACTTATTTAAGGTCTGTGTTGCCGTACATGTCTCTCATACATCACAGTGACGAGTTTGAAATGTACATCAGGAAGATTTTTCTTACATTTTGATCTGGCTTACAGTCACCCACTCCCATTTCGTCACATGAGATGTGATGTTGCATCTGGGTCTGGACAGTAACGTTTTGTTGCATCAGAGGTATAGTGTGTAGCTTAATCCTTTTGTGATGAATGGACTTGCCCATCATTATTATTTGGGTGAGTCCACTTTCATTTTTAGGAGCATCAGGTGTGTTTTTCTATTTCAATTTTTGATGAAAATCCTCTGAGAAAACAGAATAGCCCCAGATGGGACGCCGCGTTCTGCGACGTCACATCTGGGGCTATACTGTTTGCCTTTAAATGTCCCACAAAAATGACGCCAGGCTTAAATGAGTTAAGTTATGAAATTTACAGCTGTAGAATATATTTGCTCTGTATTACATACTGCATAGGCAATCATAATGTGACATACTAGCAATCATAACGTGACATATTGTATATATTCATGACGTGCCAAAGAAACTGTAGATCTTGCAGTCTCTGAGAGAGAGATAATGACGAGGGTGCTATATGAAAATCAATATCTGCAACGGTAATGTCTGAAAAAGGTAACGGCACTAAATAAGCATTATATGTACCATATGTGGCTAAAAAGTTAAACAGTATTAGGAACTTTTGTTAATAATTTTGAAAATTGCCAATTTTGTAAACGAGGCAGAATTAATTTTTCTCCTTTGCGTAATTTGCTTTTTCCCTTATTGAAGCTAGCGCATTGTCAAAGTATTTTTTTTTTCTTTTTGTGTTGAAATTATTGGAGGGACTACTGTATGTAGCTAATGATTCTTAAGGATGTCTTGAAAACTGTCATATATTCAGAAGAAAGTGATAATTGATCAAAACCAGTTTTGGAATCACTGACTATGTTGTCCAAAAAACTGTTGGCCAAGACGGCCTCTGACACGGGTGAAAATTTTGAAATGACGGAAAAAATGAGAAATCTTGATGAGGAGGACTTTCTGTTGAAAGCGCGGGCTGGTCGACGAAGGCACAGTGTACAACTGGATAAGACTATAAAAGCTCAATTCTTGGACGCTAAATCGGATCGGCGATCAAGCAATGCAAGTTCTTATGGGGGAGAGAGTGAATCTTTATGTAAGTTTGAACATATTACGAAAAATTGCCCATGAAATATACAGATTTTTTTTTTCATCTGTAAAAATTGAAAAATACATTGGAAAAAATTATTTTCAATCTTTTTGCTCAAAACATTGATTATGGGTACACATTAGAACCTCCTCGGCGAGGCAGTTCTTACCAGTACCCACAATTCAGTTGTTTTGGAGCAAAAGTAAGAAAAATAGGTATACCCCTGCATACCCCAGTTTTCCTGTACAAAAGTGGGGTATAATGGGGTATTTATTACACGGAAATGTTATCCTGATGTCGAAACATCAAGCAGACTGCTTTTATGTTTGAAAAATTGTTGTAAGAGTGGATATGAAAACTTCTTGCCATATGACATTATATGCCAATTTATTGTAGATGCTCTTTTTATCTAATTCAAACTCCAAAATGTATTGGATAGGTCTTTGAAAATTTGAGCTTTTGATTGCTCTTTTAATACATAAGTTAACAGAGCATATAAAAAAGGAGGTGAAATAAAACTGAAATAAAGCATGGTCCAATTTTCTATATGTATATTATTTGTGAATTGATAGCTTGCAAGATTCATTTACCCGGTAAGATGTCAAATATATTACATGTAATTTAAAGAAATGAGTAAAAGGGTTTCATAATTACATGTATTCATGTTGGCCCTCTCAAGTGAACACACTATAAACGGTGCAAACAGACCCTGTTTCATGCTTATATGACACCAAGTACATATGTAGGACTATATCCAGGCCTTGATTTGTACCCACTCTCTGATCTGTACCCATGCATTCTCTAATCTGTATCCACAATAACCTATGGTCTCCAATCTGTATCCATGCTTCCTCTGACAGTACCCATGATTTCCTACATTCTCTGATCTGTATCCATGCTTCCTCTGATCTAGTGTACCCATGATTACATACATTCTTTGATCTGTATCCATGCTTCCTCTGATCTGTACCCGTGCTTATGCTTCCTCTGATCTGTACCCATGATTGCCTACATTCTCTGATCTGTATCCATGCTTCCTCTGCTCAGTACCCATGATTACCTACATTCTCTGATCTGTACCCATGCTTCGTCTGGTCTGTACCCATGATTACCTACATTCTCTGATCTGTATCCATAATTCCTCTGATCTGTACCCATGCTTTCTCAGATCTGTACCCATGCATCCTCTGCTCAGTACCCATGATTACCTACATTTTCTGATCAGTACCCATGCTTTCTCAGATCTGTATCCATGCTTCCTCTGATCTGTACCCATGATTGCCTACATTCTCTGATCTGTATCCATGCTTCCTCTGATCTGTACCCATGCATCCTCTGCTCAGTACCCATGATTACCTACATTTTCTGATCTGTACCCATGTTTTCTCAGATCTGTATCCATGCTTCCTCTAATCTGTACCCACGATAACCTACATTCTCTGATCTGTATCCATGCTTCCTCTGCTCAGTACCCATGATTACCTACATTCTCTGATCTGTATCCATGCTTCCTCTGCTCAGTACCCATGATTACCTACATTCTCTGATCTGTATCCATGCTTACTCTGATCTGTACCCACGATAACCTACATTCTCTGATCTGTATCCATGCTTCCTCTGCTCAGTACCCATGATTACCTACATTCTCCGATCTGTATCCATGCTTCCTCTGCTCAGTACCCATGATTACCTACATTCTCTGATCTGTATCCATGCTTCCTCTGCTCAGTACCCATGATTACCTACATTCTCTGATCTGTATCCATGCTTCCTCTAATCTGTACCCACGATAACCTACATTCTCTGATCTGTATCCATGCTTCCTCTGCTCAGTACCCATGATTACCTACATTCTCTGATCTGTACCCATGCTTCGTCTGGTCTGTACCCATGATTACCTACATTCTCTGATCTGTATTCATGCTTACTCTGATCTGTACCCATGCTTTCTCTGATCTGTACCCATGCTTCCTCTGATCTGTACCCATGATTGCCTACATTCTCTGATCTGTATCCATGCTTCCTCTGCTCAGTACCCATGATTACCTACATTCTCTGATCTGTACCCATGCTTCCTCTGCTCAGTACCCATGATTACCTACATTCTCTGATCTGTACCCATGCTTCGTCTGGTCTGTACCCATGATTACCTACATTCTCTGATCTGTATCCATGCTTCCTCTGATCTGTACCCATGCTTCCTCTGATCTGTACCCATGCTTCCTCTGATCTGTACCCATGCTTTATCAGATCTGTATCCATGCATCCTCTGATCTGTACCCATGCTTCCTCTGATCTGTACCCATGATTGCCTACATTCTCTGATCTGTATCCATGCTTCCTCTGATCTGTACCGAGGAGAATTTAATGTCTGATCTGTACCCACACTTTTTCTGATCTGTATCTTTCATGTTTATACCCTCACACATACCCAGATACTTCTTTAATGGATTTTGGGGAGCTGCGATGATTTAAAGTTGTTATAGATTAGAGATATGTGTGGTTACAGACTAGAGGACATTGAAGATGTGGCTACATATCAGGGACTTGGGTACAGATCAGAGAGTGGGTACAGATCGGGGACCGAGTATAGATCTGAGCTCTACATATATATGAGCCACTGCATAAGAAAACCAACAAACTGCATATGCGAAAACAAAGGCGCAGATCAGCTTCGCAGTAACTGCGAAGCTGATCAGCGCCTTTGTTTTCGCTACACTGATAGTACAATCCTTCTTCTTAAATCTGAAATTTCAAGCTTCTAGCTGGCTTCTGTGACTGTACAACCTGGTTTGTGTCGGACCTGTTCAAAAACCACATTGTTGGTTTTCCCACGAGGCGGCTCATATATACAGTAGTAATGAAAATTATATTATAAAGCCCTGTTGCATCTCCTCAGCAGAAAAGTGTCATCATTAAGTTAACAGTAGTTAAATCATCGACTCCCAACTACTTGAAAACCATTATCTTGGAAAATTGCTAGAGACAAGGCGGTTAAACATGTAATTATGGGCTATAATTGGTGTGAAAGTGTGGATGATTCTGTGTAAATGAGTGGGAATTCTCAGAGATTGTCATGCGTAATGTTTCGTGATGTCCGTGATAATTGGTACCAGCATTGTCACGAAATCAATCTTTGAAAAATGTCGCCAGCAGAAAATGAAGTATTTATGGCAGCAATATGTGTGTTATTTTCCTAAAGAAACCTTTAAAATTGTTTAGACATTCAATTTCCTCCAGATTAATACATTAAATCACATGAGTTTATATCAATAATACATGAGTTTATATCAATAATATCAAAGTAAAAACTAAAAGGGGAAGCAACTCTTAAACTTACTTTTTTCTGGATTTTTTTTTTCTTGAATTTTCACAATTACATCATTTTTTTCATCAGATTGATAAAGATCAATGTTTTAGCATGCTGTTCTATCTACTAGCTTTAATACATATTCTTTTTTGTTCGAAAGTCACTCTCCTAATATCTTATTTGCTGTAATTTTAGCATCATGACAACTATTACATTTACTGTTAGTAATATGTTTTACTTTTATTATTATTTCAGCCTCCTACACTGGCAGTTCATCAGATGAAGATGACGAAATAAACCCTAGAGACAAACAACAGGTAATGGAATTGCCTCCCTTTGTTGGCACAAGAACACTCTTCCGTAATGCACTATTGTCATTTGTAACCACAGCCCCTCCCCCACCCCCACCCATTCCTGGGTAATAGCGGCTTCTTTGACTGCACCAAGCTGCTAAAAGCTCACCACTGCAGGAACACACATTTGGTAAAACCCCTCCTTATTTTCCCCTGCAGTCTGCTGTGTTTTCATTGCGCGGCTGTTTTTGCAAATATAATGCAAACACTGGGCAGTTCTCCTCATACTATCATGGGATAAATTGAGTATCTGCACAGCAAATCAGCGCCTTCGTTTTCACTACACGGATAGTATTCAAGCTTCTAGCCTGCTTCTGTGACTCTAAAGGCTGGTTTGTGTCGCACCTGGTTAGAAACCCTGTCGACAGGTTTTCTTGCGACGCAGCTTATTTGATAGATAGCCAACATCTGATAATGAAAATACAATGAACAATAATGTACATAAGGAAAACATGTCTTTTGGTTCTTGCAAAAAATAAGGCTGTACAGCAACAATTGGTTATGTGATTTGCTTAAAATTTTGGATTTACTAAAAGACAACTTTCCTTTTCTTTGATGAAAAAGTAAAATTAATGCATTGATCACCTGGATGGTTACTATGCAATTGATCTGCACCTTTAATAGTCTTTTTTAAAAGCAGTTTTGCTCCTGGCGCAAATGAAATAATAAAATATTCATAAAACTACTGTACCACTATTTGTGTCATGTCACACAAAGATTTTGTATCGGGCCAGATCGACACAGTTATACTGTATAGCAATCTAAAGGGTACTTTATTTTTTGAAAATGGAAAGTTTAATTTAAAAAAAAAAGTTTCTGATTAAGTTGCATATAATAGCTCTATTAATTTTAAACTAGGTCCCGAGGTTATAAAACTTTTTTCATGCTCAACTCAGCTAGCTGAGCATGAAATTTCAATAGCTCATAAATACTAAAATTGCCCAAATCAGTTGAAAATTTTGGCATAAATCCCATAAGACAGTAATTTATGCTGCTGATAAATGTTAATTTACCATTTTATATCAGCAGGATAAATTTAAGTCTCAGCTGACTTGAGCATGAAAAAGGTTTTATAACCTTGGGGCCTAGTCTGACACAAACCCCTGGCCAGCTCCGTCTGAACATTTGTGAAATACAGAAAAGTTGAAGCAACAATCCAATCAGTCATTGATACAAAAATGAAATGGATGTGTTAAAATATTAAACATTAATGACCCATTGCATCATAAATCAGCAGTGTGCATATGCTAAAACAAAGCTGCAGATCAGCTTTGCAGTAACTGATCAGTGCCTTTGATCCACAGATATAGTGCAATCCCTCTTCTTCTGCAATCTAAAGCTTCTTCTGTAACTGTGCAGAACGATTTTTGTCAGACCTGATTGGAAACCCAGATTGTTGGTTTTCTCATGCAAAGGCTAATATATATTGATGTTTTGCAGGTCAACTCTCGAGGCAGTTCCGATTTCTGTGTGAAGAATATCGACCATGCAGCGTTTGGACGACGAGAGATTGAGATTGCCGAAACAGGTAAGGATGACAGTTTTAGAAAGAAAAATAAATTTCAAAGATTTTTGGAATGCATTTTTGCAGACTCAAAGGTGCAGAAATTTGGGCAGATTAATGTATATAGAAGCAATATCCTTTTGGTCATTGAATGCATATGAAACTTTATGAGCGACATGATGAAAAAGTGACCAAGTGAATAAACATGTCTCTAAATTACAAACCTTAAATTCAGAAATTTTTTTGTGTGACTTTTATTTCGCAAATTTTCTATTTGCAAATAATAGGCGAGGTCTCGAATTGGCGAACAGTTGTTCTTGTAGTCTTTCTGGCTTATAAAGATTATTAGCGACAACCGTGAATTCATGAGGCAGCGAATGTGCAAATATTCGCGAAAATTATGTTCTTAAGGACACTTGCAAATTTACAGTAGCTGGATTGTGCCAGATCAAACAGCTAAGTGGTGCTTCTACTGCAAACTCTAAGCAATGATAAACATTAAGATCTATATTTGCAATTTTGTCCAGATTCTTAGATGCAGAACAGTGATAAGAAGATAAGCTGAACAACGTCAAAAGCTGTCTCTGGGGTTTCATACAAGGTCCAACATGGACTAAGCTGTGCAGCATCAGAAAATAGATTGACTGGCTCTAGACTGGCTTGTGTTGGTCTGGTTAAAAATTTGGCATCAGTTCGGCGATGTGACGGCTCTCATATTGATAAACTAAGACAGAAGCAACATTCTGATCTGACATAACGCCTTCATTTGCCAAGATACTGCATAACTTCTCTAATGATTAAGTTGATCCGCCAAGATACACAGCTTCTGTTCAATATTTGATGCACTGCAGTTATAGTACCATTTATGAGTCTGGCTTTCGACATACTGCTAGGTGCAACTTTGCTTGTAGCTGTTTGCACAGTTCTCAAATCAAGCTCAATCTTTCTATAGTTATTTCCTGGTCCTGAGGTTATAAAACTTTTTTCATGCTCAACTCAGCTGAGCATAAAATTTAAACTGCTGATAAATACCAAAACAGCCCAAATATACTGAAATTGAAGGGCTATAACTTCAAAGCCTGTAATTTGTCCTGCTGATAAATGATAAAATGCCAACAATTATTGTTGGCATTTTGACATTTATGAGCAGGATAAATTTCAGTCTCAGCTGAGCTGAGCATGAAAATAGTTTTATAACCTTGGGGCCATTTGTGAAAAAATCAGCACGGACTGGTGGTATAAACTTAGCTTTTTAGCTTAAGAAAAACTTGGTTGGTTAACCAGAGTCAGCAGCTAAGGTCATATGGAGATGGGATATCAGTTTAATGCCTCATCCAAAATGACCCATGGTCTACAACATGGAAGCTTCTTCAAGTAAAAATGTCACATTTTAAACATATTTATAAGTAAAAGAACACTTTGATTTATATGCCAAGTCAGTCAGTGTCAATTTCATAAGTTTGGGCTATACAAAAATCAGCAAGCTAACTTGCATCTAAATCAGCATCTTATAGATATATTCTTCAGGAGGGCATGTTGCAATCATCTGGTGCATAAAGCTACTGTTCATTACAAATGATGTTGCAAGCTTTGAATATATCTTTGACAATGATTAAACTGATCTGCCAAGATATGAGCCACATAGTGAGAAAACCGGATTTTTGCCTGTGCGAAAACAAAGGTGCAGATCAGCTTCGCAGTAACTGCGAAGCTGATCCGCGCCTTTGTTTTCGCTACTCGGATAATACAATTCATATTCTACTTCTAGTCAAAATTTCAAGTCTCTAGCCTGCTTCTGTGACTGTACATGCTGATTTTTGTCGCACCTGGTCGGAAACCCCGAAGACTGTTTCTTGCGATGCGGCTCATATTAAAATATTATTCCTTTTTTTTTTTCTTTTTTTTTTTTTTTGCAATTCCATCAATAGTTTCTGTTTCATTTCAACTTGTCGTTTATCTGTCTGAGCTTAATTTCATTTCTAATGATTTAGCAGGTTTGAGACAATTTAACTGAGAATTTTTACAAAAATTCTGTTATTCCTATAATAGGAAAGTTATTTTCTTCGCTTATGTATTGATCTTTGACATGAGAAGCCACCACAACCTCTTTATAACACTATTGTTAAGATCCAAGCCAAGTTCCATATGTTAGCTATCCAATCAGTTATAACGAGAGCAAAGTGTATAGGCAAAAATAGTCCATAATGACAATCTGGGGTCCAACAATGATCAGTGTTATATCCAAAACTGTGTTGTAACAAACTGTGTTATAAAGAGGTCCAGGTGTAGATAGAGAAGCCTTTCTGGCATAGTGGTTAAGCCACTCGCCTTGTGAAAGGGGTTTTTGGTTTGATCCAAGGCTTCTCCAGTCTTTCAGATGAGACAAAAATATACTAACTGCGGTCCCATCTCCACATGACCTTAGTTATTGAGTGTGACATAAGATACAGAACCAACTAACCAACCAATGCAGTAACTGCCTGAAAATGATCATATAATTGCACCATAAGCTAATATATGTTTCATTCCTCCGTGCAGTCCAATTAGAGGTTTTAAGATATTGCTGATGCAGGCAAACACAATATTGCATGTTTGTCTTGTCTCTTGCGTTCATTTCTGGAGAAATTTTATCTCTTAATTTTCCCAAAGGAGTGTCATCACGTCGATACATCACATGAAATTGACAATTAAACTCGTCAGAAAATGTATCATCACAGTAAAGAAAAGTTAAGATGTAAAATGAGCCGCCGCATGGGAAAACCAACAATCTGCATAGGCGAAAACAAAGGCGCAGATCAGCTTCGCGGTGACCGCAAAGCTGATCAGCGCCTTTGTTTTCGCTACACGGATAGTACACTTCCTCTCCTTCCTAAATCCGAAATTTCATGCTTCTAGCTCTTTTCTGTGCTTGTACAGGTCGGTTTGTGTCGGACCTGTTCGGAAACCACATTGTTGGTTTTCCCCCGAGGCGGCTCATTTATTGCTTCAGGTCTCAGTCAACAGCTAGGGTTATGTCGGGATGTAAAGCAATAAATGAGCCGCCTCGTGGGAAAACCAACAATGTGGTTTCCGAACAGGTCCGACACAAACCGACCTGTACAAGCACAGAAAAGAGCTAGAAGCTTGAAATTTCGGATTTAAGTAGAAGAGGAATTGTACTATCCTATTAGCGAAAACAAAGGCGCTGATCAGCTTCGCGGTTACCGCGAAGCTGATCTGCGGCTTTGTTTTCGCATATGCAGATTGTTGGTTTTCCCATGTGGCGGCTCAAATCAAACAAACATGGATTCCTTTTCGCAATTAGATAACAGTCTACGTTTAGACACTTCAGCTTATGTGTGACAATGCCTTTATGTTTTGCAATTTATGTATTTCCAGAAATGCCAGGACTTATGGCCCTGCGTAAGAGAGCGGAGTCGGACAAGCCACCTCTGCAGGGAGCCAAGATTATTGGTTGTACGCACATCACAGCTCAGACTGCGGTATGTGACTGATTCTGTTATAAATACTACATGTATTATGTATTTATTTTTTTTTTTTTTAATTCAGTTTTACGTACCTTTCAAGATAATTTCAGTTCATATGAGACGGGCCAATCAGTAGGTGGGGTGAAAACGGGAGAACCCCGAGAAAAAAACACCTGACACCCCCACAAGCAGAACTTGGCTTGTCTCACATGTGGCCAGAGCGGGGCTCGAACCCATACCAGACACAGCAGGGAGATGATCGAGTGATTAAGAGACAGTGCTCTTAACCGCTATGTAGAAAACTATGGGAGCAGTAATTGGCCTAGTACTTTGTGCTTTAAACTTAACATCAAGAGGTCAGGGCCCAAGGTTATAAAACTTTTTTCATGCTCAACTCAGCTGAGACATAAATTTATCATGCTCATAAATGTTAAAATGCCAACAATTTTTGGCATTTTAACATTTATGAGCAGGATCAATTACTAGTTTTTGAGTTTTGAACCTAAATTTTCCACTAATTTTGACAATTTCAACATCTATGAGCAGTTGAAATTTCTTGCTCAGCTGAGCGGAGCTTGAAAAAAGTTTTATAACCTTTGGACCTGGAGTTTCAACCCCTCTGGAGCTGGATCTTGTCTTCTGCCTTGACATGATTGAAAACTTCTTGACTGGGACATTCAAAATCTGGATCCTACATATGAGCCATTTAATGAGAAAACCGGATTTTGCCATTGCGAAAACAAAGGCGCAGATCAGCTTCGCAGTAACTGCGAAGCTGATCAGCGCCATTGTTTTCGCTACCCGGATAGTGCAATTCCTCTTCTACTTATATCCAAAATTTCTAGCTTCTAGCTTTCTTCAGTGACTGCACAGGCCAGTTTGTGTCGGACCTGTTCGGAAACCCCGGTTTTCTCGCATCCGGCTCATATAAGATATATGCATAAACCAAGGCGATGACCAGCTGCATGGCAAACTTGCACGAAGTACAGTTTTATTTCCACGTGTTTAATGGGTTCCTGTTCAGCGTGAATAATGGAAAGCACAACACATTAAGTTAACGTTTCCCCAATCAATTTCCGTAAGAAATCACAGTTAAAATGGAGGCGCTAAAGAGAATTTAAGATCATAAAGAGAAAAAACGTAAATCAGCTGGGACTGTTTAATGTTTAATCTGCATAATGGCTTCGGAGGCAATTGGAAAATACTTGGAGAAAATTGAAATCGGGCTCATGGGGCTACAGACACAGGGTTCATATAAACAAGGGTTTGCACTGGAAAGACAATTCTATATGTGGTTAGGCAGCATGAAAACTTCATAGTGCATTTTACTTAAAGCTGAATACCCATTGTAGAACCTTTGAAAAGGTATAAGTAAGCAATGATCAGGAAAAGGCGAAATCAGAAAGAAATTCCCTCTCCAAAAATCGAGGTGGGAAAAACTTAATTGACAATTAGGTACTTATATACTTAGAAAATATACCATAAGCCGAGTGAGGAGCTATTTCCCAATAGGTGGCCACTCAGTTACCTGAACTTTAATAAAAATATGAAAACGTTTTAGCATCTTTTACTTTTATAAGCTGGCTTGTTAGACCTTCTTCAATGTTCATAGTTATTTTCATACAGCACCTCACTTCATGAATATTGTGAGCATTAGTTCTTTTCTCATCATTACAAAGTCAGATATCCTAGACTTGTTAGACAATGGAGCGATGATTTTAATGACAGAACTCATGGTATATCGGTCTGAATTATTAAAAGACGGTTTTGACAAGCCGTGCAGACCTGGATGACATTGCTTCTAGAGAACCCTTTATTTTTTAGTTTTAAAACATCTACAGCTAAGCTAATCAGTATCGAAATATTAAGCTATCATATAGCATGCTTCCAGTACTTGACCATGCTTCCAATATTAACAATGAGATCAGTCCCTCTGAGTTGTGTATCTACGGCTCTGAGACTTACAGAGCTGTCACCAGACCAATACTTGACACCTCTAATCAATCAAATATACGATATGTGACACAAACATAGAAAACATCAGTCTCTGTTCTGGAATTGACCTCTGCAAAACATACGCAGAGTGACATGCTTAGAGTGCTAACAGCTGCTTAATTATATTAGATAGCAGCTCTGATTTGTCACTGGGAAAAATGAGCCGTTACGCAAGAAAACCAGTCTTCTGGATTTCCAGCCAGGTCTGACACAAACAGGCCTGTGCGGTCATAGAAGAAGGCTAGACGCTTGAAATTTTGGATTTAGGAAGAAGAGGAATTGTAGTATCCATGTAACGAAAACAAAGGCGCTGATCAGCTGTGCAGTAACTTTGTTTTTGCATAGGCAAAAATCCATTTTTTCTGATGATGTGGCTTATAACAGTCTTCAGTATTTCTTAGAAAAGAAGGTTCATATTTTGAGCCACTGCATAAGAAAACTAACAAAATGCTTGGGTGAAAACAAAGGCGAAGATCAGCTTCGCGGTAACCGCGAAGCTGATCAGCGCCTTTGTTTTCGCTACACGGATAGTACAATCCCTCTTCTACTACTTGAATGCAAAATTTCAAGCCTCTAGCCATCTTCTGTGACTGTGCAACCAGATTTGTGTCGGACCTGGTCGGAACCCAAATCGTTGGTTTTCTCACGCACAGGCTCATTTGGTCTTTGCCTAGAGAGACATACATGGTGTGCTGAAAGTCCTTAGTTATATTAGATAGCAGCCATTCTTCATCACGAGAAAATTAACGTCAGTTTTTGAACTTGGTCTTCCGAGATATTATGGCTTTACTGATGATGTTCTAGAGTGACTCTTGCAATGTTTACTTTCCATTACGAAAACACGCCCATGCAATATACAGAGATTTTTAAAGTTCTCAAACATAAAAATTTCAGTAGAAAAATTTTGATATTTTTCTTGATTTTGGTTAAAACATAGATTGTGGGTACACGTTAGAACCGCCTCGTCGAGGCGGTTCTAACGAGTACCCACAATCTATGTTTTAGAGCAAAAATAAGAAAAATAGGTATACCCCTGCATACCCCAGTTTTACTATATAAAAGTGGGGTATAAGGGGGGTATACATTTCACGGACATGTTTTCCTGATGCTTAGCAGCAAACAGTGTTCTAAATAAGCATTTAACTTCTACAAATATGACTTTAGATCCTCTTAGGTTTATAATTACCGAGGGATGGTGTTTGAATAGGGAAAAAAGTAGAATTTTAAGTCCAATTCGCATGCGCAAAAAATACACGCGTGTAAATATACTCCGGTGTGTATTTATACTCCGGTGTGCAAATCAACCTGAGAGTAAATTTAAATTGCGTTCGCATGGGTTTTATCGCCAGGAGTATTTTTGTAGGTAAATTTATCATTTCTGGATTGAAACCTGTTCATTTAAGTTTTCTGTACATGTATTTGCAAAACAAGAAGAGGCTGCTTCAAGGTGTTCATGTAGACTTTGGCAGCAGAGGGGAATCATGTAATGGTCAGGCATAACCTTAGCAGTTATACAGTTCCCTTTTTTCATCCTTTTACAAGGAATTACTGTTAAAATGCCCCAAGAATCCTAACCAAGAATGATGAAGAAATAGTCAGGCTGTTTGGACTCCATATGATCTAAAATGTGATGAATGGCAATAAACTCTTATTTAGCAACAATGTCCACAGTTTCAGCAACTGTCATATAATCAGTTAGGAACAAAAAATGTGAAAATTCGTTATCTAAAAGCAGAATATTGACTTGAAATAAAAATACTCATGGGTAAATTTTACTTTGCGTTCGCATGGGACATTGTAGTAAATTTACACGTGTGTATTTGTAAAAATAAAATTTGCATCTGGTCAGACCCAGGAGTAAATTTACCCATATGTAAATATACTCCGGTGTGTATTTGCGTTCGCATGCGCCATTTACTTACCCCGAGTAAAATTTGCACACCGGAGTATATTTACACGTGTGTATTTTTGGCGCATGCGAATTGGACTCTAGAGCAATAATGGTACATTCTTAAATGCGTAAATGTGATAGATTATTTTTCTGTATTTTTCCTTATAAAGCACATGACACAGTTTCAGGAATAGTTCATTGCGCTGGCTCCCAAGCCAGTGCTATTTGTGGTTGGTTTGAGCAAGGGTTAAGGAGCACAATTAATTGATTCTTCATTGCTATAAGCGGCTTTGATTTGAGCGGCTATTTCCATTTCTAGGTCACTGCATGCAAAATCATTTTATCAGA
This sequence comes from Rugalucina vietnamica, assembly GCA_964017185.1. NCBI lineage: Eukaryota > Metazoa > Mollusca > Bivalvia > Lucinida > Lucinidae > Rugalucina > Rugalucina vietnamica. Next base: position 8,025,450 of record OZ024875.1, read on the forward strand.
ACATCAAATATATCTTAAACTGCATCGAAACATGTTTTTTTGTATTAAAATGAATGGCTTTTATCAAATTTGGTCACAAAAAGTAAGGAACTATTTTTTCATAAAGATGACATCGAAAGGGTGATCGGCTTCGAAAGAATCAATTATTTTTCTTATAACAGTACGATACAATCTTATAAGACTACAATGCAAAATATTTGCAGAATTTCGTGTAACTTATTTTGGTAAATACGATAAATATAAATTATTGATATTTGATGCTACCGCGCCATTTTTTCTTTTTCCATTTGTTTTCTTTGTATGTGTGTAAAACACCCTCGCAGATAACCCTTTCGATTTTTCAACGTTGCTTTACAATTCTTCGCGCACTTATACATATGACATATCTGACCCCAATTCCATAGCAAAATCGTCTGCTTTAATCTATGATTAGATGGCCGTGTTGGAGCGAAACCTAGATTATACCTTATGGTTTGTGGAATTTCGGGGGCTATTTTTTAAACGTATCTGTACATGACACATACAAATTCTGGATATTTGATTAAGAACTCAGGGGAAAGTGGACTCCCTTTTTTGCAGTGTTAACAGGACTTGACATTTTATTTCAGTCACTAAAATATAGATGAAACAGATTCCTTTTCAGTTCAGAAAAATCATAACACGTTACAGACGTATAGGTTATAACTTGAATGTTATGCGACAGTCTGCATGCTTAGTTTTTAACCCAATCATGGTTGATAACTATGCTGCCTTCTTTAATTGCACGCCGGTGGGTCGGGGGTCAGACTCTATGATGGCCCCGACATAAAGCTATTCATTTTAGTTGGTTGGGGCCGGAGCTTCTTGTCTGTTGCTTGGCCCACCGGGGTCCAACTGGTGTTTTTCTTTTGCTCCGGTGTTAGTAGGTTATTCGGCGCCCAGGGATCTCCATCGTTGGGCAGCTTACTCAATCTGTGAGTCCTGGTTTTTGATTCATCAGGATGTTTATCATGATTTATTTGTTTGTTCTTGATGATTCATTGACTAGTTAGAGATTCACCACGGGGACCGAATAACTAACTAAATGTTATGAACCACTGCATAAGCTGAGGGTGAGGTTAGGTACCTGTAAAACCGGTTTAAGCCCGCCAGTAACTTTGTGTTACTGATCGTTCCAAGTCGATACTTCTGTGGTGGTTCTTTTTGTTTTATGTCTTGGTGTTTAAATTTTTTGTGCTGTTGGCGCCTTGTGTATGTTTTCATATTTTTAGTTAAGTTAAGGTAACTGAGTGGCCACCTATTGGGAAAATAGCTGCTCATTCGGCTTACGATATGTTTCATGGTATAAGTACCTGATTGTTAGTTTGGTTTTTTCCCACCTCGGTTTTTGGAGTGGGAATCTTTTTCTGATTGCGCCTTTTCCTGATCTTTGCCTACTTGTTCCTTTTTGTGTATTTTTCGAGCTACTTGATATGTCTGAATACATATGGGGATCAAAGATCAGATAACTCTACCACATTTCCTCCAACAGGCATAACATTAATAGATGTACGTATACTCTGTCTTGTAAAGACTGGGAATTATACCAAATGCGTTTTGCAAAAATAAGAAGGTACAAGTAGGCAAAGATCAGGAAAAGGCGCAATCAGAAAAGCAGCTATTGAAGTAAGGTGGTCACAGTGCTAGCTTAGACAAAAAAAGTAAATTGCAGAGGGCTAAAAGAACAGCCAAATTAAATTCGGGTGGCCACAAAGTCATACAACATGAAACTCATTATTAGAATAAATTGGATAAATGTGAACCACAACAGCAGTACCGCCTTTGAACGGTCAGTTATAAATAACTGTGGGGATGGCGGGGGGGGGGGGGGGGGGGGGTCTTAAGCCGGTTTTACAAGATCCTAACCTCACCCTCAGCTTCTGCAGTGGTTCATAACATTTAGTTAGTTCTTCGGTCCTCGTTGGTTAATCCGTGTACCCGTGTCAAATCAAAACGTGAAAAGCTTTTTACGCGACCTATCAGGTTCTAACATAAAGGAAACACATTGTATGGCGAGTGAGCAGCTATTATTCCTTTAGGTGGACAGTCTATTACCCGGATCTAACTAAAAACGTGAAAACATACATAAAGGTGCAAACAACACAAACAATTAAACACAAGAACAAAGATTGGAACCACAACAGATGTATCCCCATTGGAACGGTCAGTGATATAAAAATACTGAGGGCTTAAACTGGTTATAACAGCACTCTTGTTTGTTGTTCGATCCTCATGATGACAGGCCGACGTACAGCTTTCGGTCAACAAAGAATGACCCGACGTAAAGCGCGGAAATACGTCGATCAATTTCGACCGGTTACCAGTGGCAATATTACATGAGAAAAATGGGTAACAAAACGCAATAATGGTGGGTACGTGCTTATGTCATTTATAAGTTTTAAACCACTCCACTTGTAAAATAGGGGTCATGGGTAACAATCCCGGGCTTCTCCAGTCCTTCGGACTAAGACTTTCTGAGAAAAAAAATGTGTTATCAAACGTAACAATAATGAATACGTGTTGAACTCATTATAATTTGTAAAACAGGAGTCAGTGGTTCGATCCCAGGATTTTCATTTCCATTTCTTCAGAGATTTTAAATCGAGATTCCGTCTCTAAATGACCTATGTCTTTGGGTAGGGCATTGAACAACAAATCAAATGAGTATTTGTATTGCAATTTTAGAATACATGTATGGTCGACGTAAAATTACTTAATTTATTTCACGTAAGAAATTTAGAACTTATTTTGCTCACATGTCAATGTTTATCATAAGTACATCTATAAAAGGAAAGAAATGATTCTGTTTTAAAACCGAAGATGACCACTGTTCTGCCATGTAAGTATATAAATGTTGGTTATAGACACGATTCAAAATGTGTGCTGAGTATCATCATAACGCACTAATCATTTGTAACCACGCCCCACCATGAGGGAGTGTGGGGGTAGCCGTAGAAATGAGCGGGGCTTTGGCCAAAGTTTTGCCACGGCAGTGCGGGGGAAATACCCGGGGTTTGTTTTATATAGTCAAAGAGGGCCGTGAAATGAAAAATCGCAGGCTACGGGGAAAAAGCAGTGGTGTAACCAACGAGCAGTCCCCGCAGGATAGGGCTTTTACCGGGGATTTGCTGGACCGAAAGTCAAAGTCCCCGCTATTCCCAAGGGATGGGGGCCGTGATTACAAATTACTAGTGCATAACTACATCTTGCTTTGCCAGCGCTTTCTCCTTTGCTCTGTCCCAGAGCAATTTTTTACTTGTTGATATACTACTGAGGATTTCCTGAAAGAGAAGCCATTGAAAGAGAAGCCATTAGAAAGTTCTTGCAATTTCTAACTCTCAATCACAATATAACAAAATAAATAAAATTGATTATTTTTTTCAACTCTGTGAGTGAAATTCAACACCCCAAAGATTTTGTACTAAATCAACTTAGAAGGCAAACCATGTAGGCTAGAATAGGATGGCTCATAATGAAGTTTCTCATCTGGGTCTACATTGCTCAGCCATTGTTGTGCTTGCAGCTTTCCGTCTTAAAGACTTTACATGCCTGGCCCTGAGGTTATAAAACTTTTTTCATGCTCAACTCAGCTGAGCATAAAATTTGAACTTACTATAAATAACGAAATAGCCCAAATTTTGAAATTGAAGATTTAGAACTCGAAAGCCATCTAACTTATCCTGCTTATAAATGTTAAAATGCCAACAACTTTTGGCATTTTAACATTTATAAGCAGGATAAATTTTAGTCTCAGCTGAGCTAAGCATGAAAAAAGTTTTATAACCTTGGGGCCAGGTTACTGCTGTAGCATAACCAGTCTGGAATTTTAGGAACTTGCAGATTCCCTCTCTTTCTTAATTATTCACTGCTTTATATGTCAGTTTCTGGTGGAATGATGAACACTGATTACTGGCAAACCTTTAGGAGAAATGTGTGCTTACATTTGTCTATCCTGAAATGAACTTTGTTGTTACTCATGAACAGAAAAAAGAAAACAAGCCAATCAAGCAAATTACTGTTATTCGCTTTGACTATGTTGCAAAATCTGTAGGGTTTACTGAAGAGGTTTAAGTAGCCGAAACCGCGGTGTGGCCTATGTCCTTTCTTATTAATATGTTCACTGCTCTTAAAGGGTCTCAGTTTTATTATTATTTGATGTAGTTTGTGAGCAAAACTCAAGATATTAATAATTTGCATACACTATCTCATCCAATACCAAAAGATTGATGGCCATTTTTTATGTATGATATTCAAAATCCATTATAGTTAGAATTCATAATCTTTTTTCTATGCTAATTCTCAGACATTTCTGATAAGCTTGCAGACTAAAAATGACTTTTGGTTATTTTGTCAATAAAGAAATGCATTTTGCAGAAAATTTGAACTTGTTGCCAGGAACTGCGGACATTTTGACATACTGGATAATGGCTCATTAGGGCCCATTAGCACCTTTGTACAGTTTCCCAGAAATCAGGAATTGTTCCACCCAGCATGTGAGCCGCAACACGAGAAATCTGGACTTTAGGGTTTCCGACCAGGTCCGACACAAACCGGCATGTACAGTCGCAGGAAAGGGCCAAAAGCTTGAAATGTTGGATTTAAGAAGATGAGGAATTGTTCTATCTGTACAGTGAAAACAAAGGCCCTGATCAGCTGTGCATTTACTGCACAGCTGATCAGTGCCTTTGTTTTCGCATAGGCAAAAATCTTGCATCTGATGCAGCAGAAGTATTGACCAAATCCAGTCATTACTTTGTAATTGTCTCATCAGTCAACAATCTTATCTCATATTGGAAAGAATTCTGTTGACTTAGGTAAAAGTGACACGAACATGCTGTAAACAGATTGCAGTGGATGGCATATGGGCTATGAGTGACAAATTTCAAGCATTTCCCTTTGTGTGCCTGTCCATATTTTTTCTGTCTCAGGACTAGTACATTTCAGCTGTCTCAAAATGCATTTAACTATAATAGAAATGTACACCTTATGTTTTGCTTCCTTATAAGAGAAATGATAAGCTAGTGTCAACTGTCTCCATGCAGTTATAATTGTTAATTTCAGGAAGTTATCATGAGTAATTGTAGTCTGCTGCTGTGATGAAAAATTTCAAAATTCAATTTTGCTGAGTATTTTAGGTGCAAAACAAAATGATGATTTAATATTTTTGTAAGGTGAGTGCAAATATAAAAAATGTTTTATTTTTTTCACTGGTTAATTTGCATATTGCTTTATTTGCAAAAAACAAAATGGCTGCCTGAACAGCATTTGAAGCCTATTCAGGGTGAAAGGTGAGAAAAATAATCAGTGATGGTGTTGACGCCTCAGCATGGAAATCTCTGGCTCGTTTTCAGGTTATTCGAGTCTTGGAGATTTGAATAATCTGATCAAAAACTTACTTGGGAATGCATCCTTTTGCTGCTGCTGTTATATGCATATCAAAATTAAGAAAAAATACATGCTCAATGATATTGTCAAGAATATTCTTTGGCTGAGTAAAGTGAGCCACCTTGTGGGAAAACCAACAATGTGGTTTCCGAACAGGTCCGACACAAATTGGCCTGTACAAGCGTAGAAAAGAGCTAGAAGCTTGAAATATCGGATTTAAGTAGAAGAGTAATCTTACTATCCGAGTAGCGAAAACAAAGGCGCTGATCAGCTTCGCGGTTACCGCGAAGCTGATCTGCGTCTTTGGTTTCGCCTATGCAGATTGTTGGTTTTCCCATGAGGCGGCTCAGTTGTTTGGAAGAAAATGAATTCTGAGATGATGCATTGTTACATTGATGTGTTGTATCAATGACAATGTAAGCACTGACTGATTAGTTTGCTAGATCAATAGTGGTGGGAAGAACACAATTTGCTGTAATATTCTGTAGCTTTTCAGACTTTCTTGAACATTATGAAAACACGCCCATGCAATATACATAGGTTTTTCAAGTTGTAAAAAATGAATTTTTTTTATTTTTACTCAAAACATAGATTGTGGCTACACATTAGAACCACCTTGGCAAGGCAGTTCTAACGAGTACCACAATCTTTGTTTTGGAGCAAAAATAAGAAAAATAGGTATACACCTGCATACCCCAGTTTTTCCATATAAAAGGGGTTTAATGGGGTATTAGAATGAGATTAGAATTTATTTTTGGGCTACAGTACTTATACTGTTCTTTAATGCATTTGCATCTTTGAACCCAAATCTGCAGTTAACAAAAAATTGTAAATTTTAAACATTGTTAATTTGCCTTTTAGGATATTTTAGCGCATTGTGGTAATGGGTTTTCTTTCCTATCTTTGACTGGTGCACATAATTTTTATTATATATAATTATGAGTGTATCACATTCTGATGAATTTAATTATGGAACCTTTCAGACAGAAAATGTGGGTTCCTGTTTCACGAGCAAATTAATTATGGTGCTATAGGATGGAAATTATAGGTTTCTATACATTATTCCTCGTGTATTTGACAGAAAATAATGCCCAATGTTTGGTTAATATTACCCAGAATAAGTATGCCCAGGCCGTTGGAAATAGCGTGCCCGACTTGTCCAACCTGGTACAAGAGAACACAGGACAAGTGGATTTTATGATCTGCTTGTCCTTGGACAAGTGAAATATTCTTAATTACTAAAATAGTACATCTAAAGTTTTTTACATTGTTTTCTCGAACATTGTGGTGATGAAAGGCAAGCATAAAATGACAGTATAAGTTTTTAATTTAATCCATTAATTTTGTTCGTGATGAAATACATACATGTGTTAACTTGTTGTCACATTGACTGGCAAGTATGTTTTGGTCACGACAAGTGCCTATTTTCCTAGTTAACTAATGTCCCTGGACAAGTGGATATTTGTTATATTTCCAGTGCTAACACTGAGTATGTCAGTTTTTCTCTCTTGAAGGAGACAAAAATACATTGTAACTTCTAATTCTATTATTGCCAAATATGCCCCTTATAAATCTGTTTCCCCGCCACTTGATACTCCGATCGATTATGTGTTTGACATGCAAATCGTGTTCAAATCACATGTAGTTCACAAATACATCAAAGATTGTGATGTCAGAGTATTTAAACTGGAAATAGAATCCCCTAGTATTATATTGGTAATGACCAAATAAAACCAATTTTTAATAAACATTTAACAACAGAGATCAGCTGGGCACTGATGAATGTAAATGTTTGTGTTAAAATTAATTGTTGGCCACCAGGATAGTTTTTTTTTTTTTTTTTTTTTATCATTTTATATTCAAATTTCAAGACAGTAGCTGTTAAGCTGTCTATGTGGGCCAGTTGTGTCTCATACTCCTGAAATAGTTTTCGCCCACTGTGGCTTAAAAAAAGTCAAATCTCCTGTTCTTTAGACAGAAACTGGAAATTGAAGCTTTCAGTACGTCAGTCATCTATTATATAGGCAGAATAGTGGAGCCTTAAAACATTGAGCCAAAAAATCAAGACAACAAACAATAGAATCCAAGGCTTTTTCTCTATACAAAACTGGGTCCGGTTTACGGTACCAAAATTTTTCCCAATTGGCTGAAATAATTCCCAATTCACCTAGAACATTCCCAGTTAGCAGAAAAATCCCAATTTAAAAGGTAAACTTTCCCAATTTTGCTAAAAATTGTACTATTAAAACAACATGGCCCCACTAATGCAGAAGCCACACAATATTAACAAATTTGTTGTAATTTTCTTCTAAAAAGGGTCCCAGGAGAAGGATTTTGGAAGCTGTTGAGGGAGAATAAAATTCAATTATTTGTCTTTTGTATTTGGTATTTCCCATTTACAAATAAGGGCCGCGATACAGTAGGAACCCAGTATAGATAATAATTCATAATAAAAAATTAAACAACATTTCTAACAGCAAAGTTTGAATTTCACAATGTATGGAACTGTTGAAAACTATTTTCAGCTGTAATTGGGATTTTTTTCTCCAGATTGGGAAAAAAGAAACTTATTTTGCAATGGGAATGGGGCCTCATTTCGGCCCCTGAGACCCCCCCCAAAAAAACCTGGTTTGTGTCAGACTTGGTCGGAAGCCCGGAGGACTGGTTTTCTCGCCTCGCGGCTCATATGTAAGTTGCTGTTTAAGCTACAGAAGTTTAGGATCCAGAAAAACTGCCATTGCTGGGACATCATGCCAAAGCAATTATAGATAACATTGTCCTTGTGACCATTGTAAATGAGCTGTGCCAGGAGAAAACTTACTGTTGCATCACCAAAAATATTTGCAGAGCAACAGCTTCATCAGCATAGCTGCTCTGGTACCAGTTGTTTTTTGCTAAGTAGATATTGAAATCCATCTACTTCTTTTACTTTCAATGATTTCAAACCTTTTTTAAGTCATCTTTTGTAACAGCAATTCTTTCTACAGCCTGGTTTGTTGACCTTAGATGTCCAAAATGCCAATGACACTTTCTCAGCTGTCACTTTACTGGAATTACAGTGGTCAGAAGGACAATGTGTATCTGATTGCTTCTGATGACAACGAATTCAATCGCAACAGCTCACAGCGGGACAAAAGAGACCTAATTGAACCCATCAGGCCCCCACATTATAAAACTTTTTTCATGCTCAGCCCAACTGTGACTAAAATTTATCCTGCTCATAAATGTTAAAATGCCAACGATCGTTGGCATTTTAACATTTATGAGCAGGATAAATTACCGGTTTTTCTGATCTAAACCTGAAATTTCAATTTATTTGGGCTTTTTCAGTATTTATTAGCAGTTGAAATTTCATGCTCAGCTGAAAAAAGTTTTATAACCTCTGGATCAGAGCAGACTTTCTAGTCCTGTCAGTTGAATTAATTTTTTATCATTTTAGGGAGGTCAGGAGGGTTTTGCTCACCTTAGCCGAAGGCTTATAGGGTGTCGTTGTTTTAGTTGTCATTGTCTGCTTCATCCACAATGTTCGAACTGTGAAATCAATGGGCCAATTAAAGCCGAACTTTATGTGGATCATCCTTAAGAATGGGGAACGGAAGTTTGTATAAACGGTCCAGGTCACATGACCAAGATGGGCGCCATGCCTATATATGGTAAAAACCTTTAAAAATCTTCTTCTCTGAAACTGGTAAACCGATTTCAACAAATATTGATATTTAGCATCAGGGACTGGCTGATCATACTTTATATAAATGGTTGACCTTGACCTATTTTACGGCAAGGTAAAATTTGATCACATACATGTAGGCTTTTCAATGGGGAAATAAGTAAAAACAATGGATTTTTCATGAAGTTTTATAGCCTTTGATCCCAAGTTAGTAGATACAGACAACTTGTTGAGTTAATGAAGTTATATGAACATTCAAGGTTATTTCTTGACCTTGACCAACTCGACCTTAGTCAAAGGTCATTAATATTAATCAAAGACAAATCTCAGGTGAGGGTTCTCAGGACCATTGGTCCTCTGGTTTCTCATTTGAACAATCTTTAACAATCTCTACAAACAAACTGACTTTGTTCTTGATTTGTGAGTGAGTAATATAATCTGTATGGCCTATGAAGCGAGTATGCAAGAAAGTATTCAATGAGATCCATACTAGAAAACTAGTTCACATTATTACTAAGGTCTGGCAAATAAAAAACAGGGATACAAATAAAGTTACGATAGCTATTGATCCCAGAAAACTAATCAAATGGTGATATATTTATGCATTGTCATTGATACAAAATTTCTCTGTGATATTGGTGTCAAGTTCTCTAGGAAATAAGAATTGTCAGTCAGGCAGTGCCAGAGATAGGAAATATCTCAGCACCAGCATTGATTGGTTGAAAGGCATTGATTGATTGCACGCTCAGTGGGGGGCTTTCTTGGGTTATACAGTTTGGTATGAAAGTACAAGCAGATGAATGGGAACTCAGTGTATGGCTATGCAATGTGTGTATTTTGGACGCTCTTAATGACCACCTTCTGGGAAAAAGCTGCTTACATTTTCTTTTATTTTCATGTGCATCTTTTCAATCTCAATTTTTCATCATCAACAATCATCATTCTTTAATTGAGGAGAGCTAGTGGCATGGAGTAATATAATACTCGGAATAGAGAGGTCATTGGATTTAAATTCCACCAGCAAGATTGTGTCCTTCAGCAAGATACATTGACTCCCCATAGTACTGGTGAATAACAAAAAAAAAACAAAAAAAAAAAACAATTGGCTCCTTCCAGACATGGCAGAAAAATTGCTGACTTTAAAGATAAACCACAGAACAAGCAAATCTCCTGGGGATCTTATGCAAATGATTTGGAAATAGAAAATTTGTTAAATGAGCGGCGACGCAAGAAAACCGGTCTTCGGGGTTTCCGACCAGGTCCGACACAAACCGGCCTGTGCAGCAACAGAAGATGGCTAGAAGCTTGAAATTTCGGATTTAGGAAGAAGAGGAATTGTACTATCCGTGTAGCGAAATAAAGGCGCTGATCAGCTTCGCAGTTACTGCGAAGCTGATCTGCGCCTTTGTTTTCGCATAGGCAAAAATCCGGTTTTCTCATGATGCGGCTCAAATAAAAGTTGCACAAATTTCTGAAGTTACCATGTACAGTATAGTTTTTGGCTGGTCCACTTCCTGGTGGTTACATGTACTTAGTTTGTTTGTTTTTTGTCAGTAGGTCATGGATTTAAACTGCAGCTAGCTACCATTCAAAAAACATATCAATGATGCTAACTATGCTCCAAAGCTATATTTTAAATGTCTGAAAATTAGCATAGGAAAGTTATTAACTTGTGAATGAAATATGATCTAAACTCTCTTTGGTATTGAAATTGTGGAGACATTTTGCATTGCAAAAAAAAATAAAAAAAACTTAGAACATTAGATTGCAGCGCTTTGATGGATTTTCATTCCCGCAAACATTATTGCAAATAAAATGAAATGAAATAACTTTTTCCTTTAGATATATGAGTCGCTTCATGAGAAAACCAGATTTTTGCATATGCCAAAACAAAGCCACAGATCAGCTGTGCAGTAACTGCACAGCTAATCAGCGCCTTTGTTTTCGCTACACAGATAGTACAATTCCTCTTCTTCCTAAATCTGAAATTTCAAGCTTCTAGCCTTTTTCTGAAACTATACAGGCCGTTTGTGTCAGATCTGGTCGGAAACCCCGAAGACCAGTTTTCTCACGTCGTGGCTCATATAATCTTGCACACTCTGGGTGATGTAGGGGGAGACTTTTTAGGGCTGCCACTTGGCACAACACCTATTGTAGTCATTCAAAGGCTCATAATGTCTTTTATGGAAACTCCTGCGGAGCTTATAATCCAATTTAGAGATTACTTTTTTTTTTCTAACATGTCACATGATGTTAATTTGCTTGATGTCAAGACAGCCGTTAGGGAGTCTGATTACACCTGTTCACTTCCAATGGGACTTTGTCTAGCCAGTTGACCTTTTTTCAGGAAGGCCCATTTGTAAACCCACAGTGATAACCAAAGGCCGAAAAGACTCAGGCAGATTGGCCTGTGGGCTTTCATACCTAGCCCACATGTTTTTAAGTGGTATTTAATATGACCAGAAGTCTGCGGCATAGCTATAAATCCAAATTCTGCGAAAACTTATATATGTGCCGTAAACTGTTCTCTTTTGCATGGTGATCACAAAAAAGTATTATGGTTGCAGTTTTGTTTTGAAAACAAGTTTATGTTATGGAAGATTCAAAATGCCATAATTCCATATAATAGTTTTACAGCAAAGACAGGCAGAATAATTGATTGCTGTAGGGAATATGAATGTTTCCTTGGAATTGTCAGGAAAATATAAGATAGTCCACTAGAAAAACTGTCTCATGCTTGTGTCATGAATTATCTCAAGCTAGTCTCTAATTAGAGGCTTCCATACAGTAGTGAACATGTAATTTTTAAGTCGTAAAGATCTGGATTTTGAAACCATGCGTAAAATTCTGCACTGGCGTCAAATTATAGAACCACTTATCAAGCTTAATAGATGCTAAACTTCTTGTCTGCATCATTTAATTATAGTCATATGCAGGTTTTGTTTCGGTATGGTTCGAATGTTTTAATTACCTCTCTTAGATCAAATTTGGGAAGAAACAGACAAATTACAAATCCTTGCAGCCAAAAAACAAAACAGTATTACTTCAGACCCTTTGAAAGGTTTCAGTAGCAATAAATGAGCTGCATCGTGAGAAAATCATAATTTTGCCAAGTTGAAAACAAAGGCGCAGATCAGCTGTGCAGTAAAATGCACAGCTGATCAGCGCCTTTGTTTTTGCTATATGGATAGTACAATTCCTCTTCGTCGGAAATCGGAAATTTCAAGCTTCTAGCCTTCTTCTGTAGCTGCCTAGCCTGGTTTTTGTCAGACCTGGTCGGAACCGCGCATCATGGCTCATACCCAAGGTTACTGTAACATTGACAGATATTAGAATGGCTGTAACTTGAAATGATAAATTTTTGATACCAGGATACATGATCATTATATCCATTGCCTTGATTTTGAAAATATAGTCAACCTTTTCATTGGAGTAAGAGTCCTTGATTTAGATGCATATGTTTGCGGTTTGAATTTAGCCTCCCATAGACCATAATAGGAAACATTGAAAGCATCAGACTGCATATGCACATTTAGAACTCCCCAAAGTACATGTACTGGTTAAAACTCAGGCAGCAGTGGCTCCCTCCCAAATTGTTGACTGGAATAATGTTAAACCTAAATACAAACAAACAAACAAATTGCATATAGGAATAATTTTGAGAAGTGTCAGGTACCACCTTTACCAAACACAGTTATATCAACAATTCTGAAAAAGTAGCGAAAAATAATGCATGAGAAAACCAACAATTTCCGATTCCAACCATGTCCGACACAAGCCGGTCTGTACAGTCACAGAAGAAGGCTAGAAGCTTCAAATTTCAGATTTAACACGAAGCAGGATTGTACTGCCTATGTAGCGAAAACAAAGGTGCTGATCAGCTGTGCAGTTACTGCACAGCTGATCTGCGCCTTTGTTTTCGCATGTTTCAGATTGTTCATTTTCTTATGCTCCTATATGATTTCTGATTGTGTATTTTCAGGTCCTGATTGAGACTTTAGCACATCTGGGAGCATCTGTACGATGGGCAGCATGTAATATCTACTCAACTCAGGTATGAAACAATGTAGACCAGAGTCAAAATTACTGTTTTAATTCAGATACTTTCACATTTTATTTCGCAAATTTTCTGATTATGAATTATAAGCATTTGCTTGAAATTACTTGCGCAGGGTATAAAGGCTAGTGACTGCTTTATAGACAAGAACTTTGAATTCTTGTGGCAATGAATTTGCACATATTAGCAGAAATTATTTGTTTTCACAAACAACTCCAAACTTGCAGTAATCAAATTGCAGTATCGTTTTATTCATAAGATTCATGAAATTGCACAATATGATCTACAGCATGTCTTCTATAGTTTAAGTTTTCAGAAGAAAAATGCTCATATGTTCATGAAAGATATTGTTTATTTTTGGTGAGAAATATGAAAACAGAACATTAAAAAAAGGACAAATATTTTAAGTCATTTCACTCAGTTCATTTATTATTAATTTCTGAACAGCTAATTTGAGAAATAATAAATTTCTGCTGCATAGATCCAAATTTAGATTTATAACTAAAGAAAAAAGTGAAAATCCTGGACGATAGCATGTCCACGTAATGTATAATTTGCCCAATATGTTACTGTATAGGCAGCAACTTCATCAGGAAAACATGTCCGTGTAAAGTATACCACCTCAAACCCTACATTTGTATAGCAAAACTGGGCTATGCGGGGGTATACCTATTTTTAGCTCACCTGAGCCGTTAGGCTCACAAGGTGAGCTTATAGGATGGCCATGATCCGGCGTCCGTCCGTCCGTCCGTCGTCCGTTCACTATTTCAAAGATCTTCTCCTCTGAAACCACTTGGCCAATCAAAGCCAAATTTCATATGAAGCATCTATAGGAAGGGGGAACCAATGTGTATATAAATAATCCAGGTCACATGACCAAGATGGCCGCCATGCCCATATATGGTAAAAACCTTTAAAAATCTTCTTCTCCAGAACCCAAAGGCCTAGGATCTTGAAACTTGGCATGTAGCATAAGTGACTCAAGGTCCACAATGTGTATATAAATAATGACCTTAGGATGACCTTGACCTATTTTACGGCAAGGTCAACATAGGTCGCCAATGCATTTGAATGGGGAAAACTTTTAAAATGTCATTTAAAGTGAAAGTCTTGCAGGAAATGGGCAGTAGGGCTGAATATTTATGATTCTGAAACAAATTGGACCCCAGGGGCTCATATGCCTCCACCCCAGGGCAATATACATGTATATCTCCATAATATTCAAACATCATCTCCTCTGCAACCGCTTGGCCAATCAAAGCCAAATTTTATATGAATCATCTATAGGAAGGGGGAACCAATGTGTATATAAATAATACAGGTCACATGACCAAGATGGCCGCCATGCCCATATATGGTAAAGACCTTTAAAAATCTTCTTCTCCAGAACCCAAAAGCCTAGGATCTTGAAACTTGGCATGTAGCATAAGTGACTCAAGGTCCACAATGTGTATATAAATAATGACCTTAGGATGACCTTGACCTATTTTACGGCAAGGTCAACATAGGTCGCCAATGCATTTGAATGGGGAAAACTTTTAAATGTCATTTAAAGTGAAAGTCTTGCAGGAAATGGGCAGTAGGTCTGAATATTAATGATTCTGAAAAAAAAATGGACCCCAGGGGCTCATCTGCCCCCACCCCGTGGCAATATACATGTATATCTCCATAATATTCAAACATCTTCTCCTCTGAAACCACTTGGTGAATCAAAGCCAAATTTTATGTGAAGCATCTATGGAATGGGGGAATTAATGTATATATAAATTATCTAGTGCACATGACCAAGATGGCTGCCATGCCCATATATGGTAAAAACCCGTCAAAAATCTTCTTCTCCGAATCTGGTGGACCAATTTCAAAGAAACTTGGCATAAAGCACCAATGGCTGAAGTACTACAATGTATATATAAATCATGACCCTGTGGTGACCTTGACCTATTTTACGACAAGGTCAACATAGATCGCCAATGCATTGGAATGGGAAAAACTTTTAAAAAGTCATTTGAGGTGAAAATCTTGCAGGAAATGGGTAGTAGGACTAAATATTAATGATTCTGAAAAAAATGGACCTAAGGGCTCATATGCCCACACCCCGGGGCAACATACATGTATATTACCATAAGATTCAAACATCTTCTCCTCTAAAACCACTTGGCCAATTGAAGCCAAATTTTATGTGAAGCATCTATAGGATGGGGGAACCAATGTATATATTAATAATCTAGGTCACATGACCAAGATGGCCGCCATGCCCATATATGGTAAAAACCCTTCAAATATCTTCTTCTCTGAAACCAATAGATTGATTTCAATGAAACTTGGTGTGAAGCATCCATGGTTAAAGTACTACAATGTATATATAAATCATGACCCTGTGATGACCTTGACCAAGTTTATGGCAAGGTCAACATGGGTTGCCCATGCATTTGAATGGGGAAAACTGTTAAAATACATTTGAAGGGAAAAGCCAGCAAGAGCCAAGAAATTGGCAAATGGACAGAATATTGATTATTCTGAAAAAAGGAAAACCGCCCAAGGGCTTCATCTGCCCCTGCACTGGGGTTAAATACCATAATATTCAAACATGTTTATTGGTATATGCAGCAGACTCAGGTGAGCGTTTACAGGACCATTGGTCCTCTGGTTCTTAATTTTGCTCCAAAACATAGATTGTGGGTACTCATTAGAACCGCCTCGCCGAGGCAGTTCTAACGTGTACCCACAATCTATGTTTTCAGCAAAAATAAGAAAAATATCAAAAATTTTCAGCTTAATTTTTTCAATTTTTAAAGCTCAAAAAATCTCTGTGTATTGCATGGGCAAGTTTTCGTAATGTAAATATTCATATCATGATGTGTTGACGGCTAGTCCATCTATTGAAGTAGGGAGATAAAAGAAAAGTTGAAATCTGTCAGTGCAGCACACAGTCACATGTTAAGTGTTAGAAATCAGCACCTGTATTTGTCCAATCCATACATTTTAACATTTTTCATTCATATTTCGAAAACATTAAATCTATGAGTTGTGTGTTTTAACTGTATTCTTGTAGCTTTCACGTATGTCGAAAGTAGTCTAGGTTTAATAAAGTATTAAAGAGGTGCCGTCCACAAGGTAACCCATATGTTGCACTACATGTATATACTAGTTAACATGGTTAAAACGGGTATGACTAATTTCCTTATTTTTGATCTAAAACATAAATTGTGGGTACGGGTACTAGTCAGAACTACCCTACACAGGTGGTTCTAATGTATACCCACAATCCATGTTTTGAGCAAAAATTAAAAAGATATCCAAAATGTTCAACTGAAAAAATTATTATTTTTTCCATCTCTTAAATTCTCTGTATATTGCTGGACATGACTTTGTATTTGAGCCGCTTAACGAGAAAACCAACAATCTGCATATGCGAAAACAAAGACGCAAATCAGCTGTGCAGTAACTGCACAGCTGATCAGCGCCTTTGTTTTCGCTACAACGATAGTACAATCCTCTTCTTTTTAAATCTAAAATTTTAAGCTTCTTACCAGCTTATGTGAATGTACATGCCGCTTTGTGTTGGACCTGGTCGGAACCCAAATTGTTGGTTTTCTCGTGCGAATGCTCATCCGTACTATAATTACAGAATGAGGTAGCTGCAGCCCTCGCCGAGGCAGGTTATCCTATCTATGCATGGAAGGGAGAATCAGAGGAAGATTTCTGGTGGAGCATCGATAAATGTATCAGTGCCGACGGTTGGCAGCCAAATATGGTGAGTTATGAAGCACAAGGTTTCCATTTACCGCCCTAAGAATGTGCACTACATGCCAGTTATGCACCAGTCGTTTGTAACCATTTGTCCCGCCACCTACAGGGAAGGGTTGAGATTTTGATTTTTCAGCTTTCAGTGCCCTGCTATAAGCCCCACCCACAGAGGACAAACTGGAGGTCAAAATTTTTTTCATTGCCCTGCCCTTCGCAATAGAAAATTTCCCTTGGGTAAGGATCTTGATGTCAAAACCCTGTCATTTCCCCAGTACTGTGGAGACAATCGAAAGGTAATTGCCCAACACTTTAGCTCGCATATCCCCCAACCTTCCCCATAGCTGGGGAGGGGGTGGTTACAGATGACTGGTGCATTAACTGTATGCTAATCAGACCTGTGCTAAAGAAGCAATCTGATCAGGCTCTCCAATGCTTGCAGTTTGCTCTGCATCTGAAGAGAAGCTTTTGATGCTACATGTGCATATTGATAATCATGGTAGATAGATTTTATCCAGATATAGCGAGACTTGTTATTCATCAGTGGCTTCGAGATAATTTCAAAATGACCATAGTGACAAGTCCCAAATGGAGTGAGCAGCAATACAAGAAAACCAGTCTTCAGGATTTCTAACCTGGTGCTACACAAACAGGCCTAAATGCCCATAGAAGAAAGCTAGAATCTTGAAATTTTGGGTATAAGTAGAGGAGAAATTGTATTATCCATGTAGTGAAAACAATGGCACTAATCAGCTGTGCAGTCACTGCACAGCTGTTCTGCACCTTTGTCTTCTCATAGGCAAAAATCCGGTTTTCTCGTGATACGGCTCAAGTGATCCTGAACAGTCATTACTGATGACAGTATTTTCTGCATTAGCAGAAAATGAACACCTAGAAGCCCATTTCTTGATTACTTTTTCGTCAGAAGAGTCCCATTGTGTGAAAGTATAACTGTCTCACTTTCTGATCTGGTCCTATTCAAGCATTCCATGCTTGACTTTTTGTCATAACATACTGGTATGTAAAAATATGGTACATGTATTATTATTTTTGTGGAACAAACGTTTTGGTGCTATTCACACACTAGAACTGCCAGGGTTTTCGATTCCATCATAGGGTGATCTTGATAGTACTCCTGTTTGTTTTCCAAGGTGCCATAGGGGATCCATCATTTTAGTGTAAAGCACCAGTCATCTGTAAACACACATCGAAAAAAAAATGCAAACTTATACAATTTGCCTCCCCCTGCCCCCCCCCCCCCACCACCACCACCACCAACCTGCTTTGTAAACAATACCCTGTCATGCTGTCATCTTTTCCGACATAAAGCAAATCCCAAGGGTCTTTGCAAAAAGTCGAAACCCAGCAAGGTTCTACACATTCACAAGTGACTCAAGGCAGCGATACAAATGACCGATGCTTATTTCTTTTTATCATATGACGTCGCTGTTTTCCAGTGGATAACGTCATGTCATAAAAGCATTATGACCACATGGGTATTAACTCTTTTGCAGGAATAAGTAACGTCATTGATGACGTCCGTAACAACAATGTAAAATTTCCTTGAAAATATGACATTTTTAAAGGCGATAAAATCCTATTTTAAAAGTCGCATGATAAAAAGAATCTTAAACTACCGTAGTAGGCATTTCATATGAAATTTATTAAACTTGCCGTAGGCTTGTTCAATAAATTTCATATGAAATGACCACTCGTGTAAGATCCTCTATTTACGGTATTTGGGTCTGTGAAGTCAAAAGCTGTGATTTTTCTTACAGATACTGGATGACGGTGGTGACGCCACCCATCTCATGTTGAAGCGGTACCCGGCTATGTTTAACATGGTGAAGGGAATCGTGGAGGAGAGCGTGACCGGTGTACACAGGCTGTACCAGCTCTCAAAGTCTGGGAAACTCACCGTACCTGCCATGAATGTCAATGACTCTGTCACTAAGGTGAGTTTGTAAAACAGGGCCCGAGGTTATAAAACTTTTTTAATGCTCAACTCAGCTGAGCATAAAATAGTAACTGCTCATAAATACTCAAATAGCCAAAATTTATTGATTTTCAAGTATACATCACCAAAGCTAGTAATTTTTTCTGCTCATAAATGTTAAAATGCCAACAGTTGTTGGCATTTTAACATCTATGAGCTGGATAAATTTTAGTCTCAGCTGAGCTGAGCATGAAAAAACTTTTATAACCTTGGGGCCAGGTTTCGTGGGTTTTCTTGGTGTACACAGATTGTACCAGCTCTCCAAGTCTGGGAAAACTTACCATACCTACCATGAACGTCAACGAGTCGGTCACTAAGGTGATTTTGTAAACCAGGGGTCGTGGTGTCCAATGTACTATCCATTTGATTTTGGACATGAACCATGAATAGAACCACCACCAAGCATTAACATTCACTGCATGCTCATTTGCTGGTAGCTTTACATGACTTGGCATACATAGGGTTGAATTTGCATCTCCTCACACTTAGGAAGGGCTTTCCGTATGCACATCAATGATTTTCGGGAAAACAGAGCTTTAATCAAGACATGGCAAATTCAGGGATTTTTAGCTCTTGCTGTTTTGGAAAGGCTTTTAATGCAAATCGCCTTTAAGATTGTATGATATACAAAATGTCAGGTTCTTCGTTTTAATCCAATTTCTCGAACTTTAATTTCAGACTCGTTTTGACAATCTGTACAGCTGTAGAGAGTCAATCCTAGATGCGTAAGTATACATATGGGCCATGACGAAAGCAGTGTTCTGGGTTTCAGACCAAGTCTGACACAAACTGAGCTGGTCAAGCACAGAAGACAGCTGGAAGCTTGAAATTTCGGATTTAAGAAGAAAAGGGATTGTACTATCCAGGTAGCAAAAACAAAGGCACTGATCAGCTGTGCAGTTACTGCACAGCTGATCTGTGTCTTTGTTTTCGCAATTGCAAAATTCTAGTTTCCTCATGACTCGGCTGTTATGATCTCTGTGTTTATTAGAACTACATAGAAGAAACATATTGAACAATAAAAACATGGAAATACGTCAGTTAATCACAAACTACCAAGTTTGAAATTTGCATATCTATTTATAGCACACCATCACAGATGTACTAAGCAATACTTAGTTGATTTTCTATTCTTGCATTCTTTTTAAAATAGAATTTGGTCATTTCTGTAACAGAAAGATCAGTTGCCAATTAATGACAAAAACGAGCAAGCGAGTCTTATGTACTTGTCAAAATAGTGTGCGTTGTATACAATTCGACCAGTCCTGATATGAGTCATATGACCTTTAAACGGGACTGGCCAACCTCGAATGAATGCACCACAACCTCTTTATAACACTGACTGGGACACTGCGTCAGATCCCAACAATACTGTTAAACAGTATTGTTGGGGTCTGGGGCAGTGTCCCTGATAATTATCCAATTTGTGTTAAAATGAGTGTGAAATGTAAAGAAACATAGCAACATTAAGAAATTACCATTTGGGGTCCAGGGATTGTCAGCTTTGTATCCAAAATCTTGCTGTGTTGGACTGTGTTCTAAAGAGGTTGGGTATGATTACATGGTTGATCAGGTTTCTGTTGTTTTCAGACTGAAGCGTACAACAGATGTGATGTTTGGTGGGAAACAGGTCCTGGTCTGTGGATATGGAGAGGTTAGTTACCGCTTTTTCTTTTTACACCAAAGCTTAAGAGGCAGTAGAGGACAGTCCTGTCTATGGGATAGCAAAATAAATACCTTCTTATTTTGTTTCCATATATATTGAGAAATTTGTTTGACATTGGAGCTGCATCGTGAGGAAACCAGATTTTTGCCTTTGCGAAAGCAAATGCGCAGATCAGCTTCGCAGAAACTGCGTAGCTGATCAGCGCCCTTGTTTTTGCTGCAAGGATAGTACAACACCTCCTCAACATTTACCCAAAATTTCAAGATTCTACCTCTCTTCTGTGACTGCACAGACCGGTTTTTGTCTGACCTGGTTAGACACCCTGAAGACCAGCTATCTTGTGTCGCGGCTCATTTCATTCTGTATAAAATGATTTCTTTAGGGTATATTTGTTTGATTACAAGCCACTTTCATCATTATATCCATTTTAAGGCTTGTTTTTCCCCACTGCTAGTAGGGGGATAAGTATAGAAAAATGAAAGCGTTAAAAGCATTTTCCTTCACCCATGGCTTCCAAGTTAATGGAAGGTTTTCTAAGTAAATTGAGAAATATGAAATTACAGCGTTTTTGTTTATTCAGATGCCATATTAATGATGTATGAAATAGAAGCTTTACTTTAAAGCTTTCTTTTTAATTTAAAGTACATCATGAGAAAAAACAACTGTTATGCCTAAAGAAGCAAAATGCGGTAGAGCTATGCAGTCTAGGACAAAAATTTTGTTGTTTACAGCCTTCACAAAATGAGCCGCGTCATCGGAAAACCAACAATCTGCATAGGCGAAAACAAAGGCGCAGATCAGCTTCGCGGTTAGATCAGCTTCGCGGTAACCCCGAAGCTGATCAGCGCCTTTGTTTTCCCTACACGGATAGTACAATTCCTCTTCTACTTAAATCCGAAATTTCAAGCTGCTAGCCTGCTTCTGCAGCTGTACAGGCCGGTTTGTGTCAGACCTGTTTGGAAACCACATTGTTGGTTTTCCCACGAGGCGGCTCAAATGTTATCTATAGCTATACCTCAACCTCTTTATAACACAATTTCTGGGGTCCAAGCCAGTTTCCCTGTTAGCTATCCAAAACATGTTATTTTGTTTGAATTGATGCTTTAAGTCCCAGTCAACAGCTAAGGTCATGTTGGGACGTTGCCTCCACTTTATGGGACTTTTACCCAAAATGAGGATGTCATGACATCCAACAAGTGCTTTAAATATAACCATCCAACAAAGCCAAAAGGGCTTATATGTGCAGATGGTTTGACTTGGAACCACTAAAATGTTAAAACGAGAGTAAAATGTATAGACATATAGCAAGAATAGTTCATTTGGGGTCCAGCAATGATCAGTGTTATATCCAAAACTGTGTTATAAGGAGGTCTAGGTGTACTTTGTTATTTATGGAATCTTAGCTGAACTATATTGTGTTTAACACTTTCTTAAAAAAAAAAAAAAGCTAAACTTTCTTGTCATGGCTGTCCTTATTTCTTTCTAATTAAGGGCTTCTGGAGGGTAGACATGTCATGAGGAAATCTGCTTTTTGCACAATCAAAAACAAAACAACAACAACAAAAAATACTATATTGCTGATGCGCACCATTTTTTTATTGCATAAATATACATTGAGTATTCCTCTGCTTCCCTGATATAAAATTTCATTGCTCTTGGCAATGTTGTGCAGCCTGAGTATATGTCAGAAATAATCTTAAACCTACAGAAAACAGTTTTTTTCCCATCGCGGGTCATTGTAATCATCTTAACTTGGACACTGTCAGCATTAGCAGGAATCAATGAGATATTTTTCCTCGTTAAAAGATTTTCTTAAAGCAGCTTTCATTTGAGCCATGACATGAGAAGATCGGTCTTCAGGGTTTCCTACCAGGTCCAACACAAATCAGCCTGTACAAACACAGAAGCAGGCTAGAAGCTTGAGATTTTAGATACAAGTAGAAGAGAAATTCTATCTGTGTAGCAAAAACAAAGGGGCAAAGCTTATCTGCACATTTGTTTTCGCATGGGCAAAAATCTGGTTTTCTCTTAAAGCAGCTTTTATTTAATTATTGTAATGAAACAGTATTTGTATATAAGTTTTATTAGGTCAGCAACTATATAAGGGCGGTTGTGGGGCAGAATTTATAGGCGATATATTGTACAAGCATGCCATTAAAGATATCATTGGATTACACATACAAGTGTTCTAGGAACTTTGAAAAATCCTTGAAAATGATGGCAGCCACTTCCAGAAAGCATTTGTCAGTTATTGGTGAAAGAATTACGCACTAAGAACTGGTAATCTGCCTTGGAAATTGTGTGGCTAGGATAACTGACCATCCTGACATTACCATAGCTGTTGTTCAGTGATGCAAGGCACTCACTCAAACAAACAAAAACTTATGGCGTCTTTTTGCCTTTGCATATTATTACACAAATGAGCCGTCGCATAAGAAAACCAACAACATGCATATGCGAAAACAAAGGCGCAGATCAGCTGTGCAGTAACTGCACAGCTGATCAGCGCCTTTGTTTTCGCTACACAGATAGTACAATTCCTCCACTTCTTAAATTTGAAATCCCAAGTATCTGGCCTGCTTTTGTGACTGTACATGCTGGTTTGTGTCAGACCTGATGTTTAGGCTCATATGTAATTCTTGTACAGCCTGAGGTATTATCAAACTAGGCCGAAAATTCCAAAAGATATCATTGAACAATGTGGCTCAAATATCAGATCTATTCTTCTGAATCTGTTGTACTTTAAAGAAGATCAGTATCTTGATTAGGAAAAAGACAAAGTTGATATTGATATAATTTCCACATCTTGGCAGGTTTTCATCTAAAATAAAATGTTTTTAGTTCATTAAAATGCATTGTTCATCAAGACAATGGCTGCAATGGCCCACATTGTCTTGAATTTGAAAGATTATCAATATTTTGTCCTTAGAAAATTGCATTTTGCATTTAATTAAAATCAAAGGTGTAGACCAGCTGAGGCAATAATTTCTTGTCTGATTGGCTTCTGTGGTTTTGCTGCAATTTCATTATTTTCTGAATCTCAAATTTTAAGTCTCAATCTTCTGAGGCTATACAGCCTTGTGTGTATTGCTTCTGGTTTCAACCCCGGAAAGGGCAAAGACCTGTTTTCTCTTGATGCAGCTCAAATGCCAGTTTATTTTGGCATCAAAACAAAGACTCTGTTTTACAATATCCAATTGCAAAGAAGGAAGAATAAGATACGAGCCACTGAGAAAATCAACAATCTGCATATGCGAAAACAACAAAAAAAAAAGGCGCTGACCAGCCTCTAGTCATCTTCTGTGTACAGCTCAGTTTGTGTCAGACCTTCGGAAACCACATCGTTGGTTTTCTCATGACGCAGCTCAATTAATTAATATTTATTCAATTCAATAACAAAAGGTCACATTTATGCAGGATAATACAAGATCTATACAAGAATCTTTTATTTCATGTCGGTTTCAATATAACAATTAACATTAGCTATCTAAGCTATTTTGTTTGTCTTTACTCAACAGAACCATGTGAGCCGCATCGTGAGAAAACTGGATTTTTGCCTATGTGAAAACAAAGGCACAGATCAGCTTCGCAGTAATTGCGACGCTGATCAGCGCCTTTGTTTTCGCTACACGGATAGTACAATTTCTCTTCTTCTTAAATCCGAAATTTCAAGCATCTAGCCTGCTTTGTGTCAGACCTGGTCTGAAACCCCGAAGACTGGTTTTCTCGCGTCATGGCTCATGTAGTAGATGAAAGTTAGTTTACTGTATCCTATGCTATGTTTAAAAAAAAAAAAAACAGGCTTACAGAACTGATCCAATTCTTAAACATTCAAATGCTTCCCATCCATGCATTGGGTAGCATGGTGACCTAGTGGTTAGCGTGTCGTAATCTGGATCAAGAGGGAGAGAGTTTCAATCTCACTGGCACCAGGTTATTTCCTTGAGCAAGGCATATTAACTCCCCATTTTACAGGATAATATCCAGGAAGCAGTGGCTCCATCCCGACATGACTGAAAAATTGTTGACTGGGATTTATAACAACAAAACAAACACTTAAAAAAAAATCAACAGGACCTCTCTTCAGGGACGGATCCAGGATTTCTGGAAGGGGGGTTCAAGTCCATCAAGCGGGGGTTAGTTTTCAATATTTTACCTGATTTTTCATAAATTTCCCCATGAAACTGAAATAATTTGGTCTCAGAAGGGGTTCAAACGAACCACTCAAACCCCCTCTAAAGCATTCTAATGTTTCCCTTTCCTCATGTTTGCAGGTTGGTAAAGGTTGTGCAGCAGCCCTTAAGGGACTGGGAGCCGTAGTGTCTGTGACAGAGATTGACCCCATCTGTGCTTTGCAGGCAAGGTAAGACTCGCAGTATTAGGTGATGGATTGAATACAAATCTGATCTGATATTGTAGATCCGGAAATATTCGCGAGAACTTAATTTTCGCTAATATTCGCGAATTGGTTTCCTCGCGAATTCGAAGTTCTCGCTAAAAAAAGAGTCACTATAAACTTAATAGAATACATGGACACTCACTTGCGAATTCAAGAACTTGCCAATAATTCGGAAATAGAAAGTTCGCGAAATAAAAGTCACGCGAAAATTTCGGAATTTACAATATTCAAATAAGAATTTTAACATTGTTACTACTAGAATTGTCAGAGATCAATGTCAAATTAAGTATCATATGAGCTGCGTCATGAGAAAACCGGATTTTTGCCTTTGCAAAAACAAAGGCGCAGATCAGCTGTGCAGTAACTGCACAGCTGATCAGCACATTTGTTTTCGCTACCCAGATAGTACAATTCCTCTTCTTCCTAAATCTATAATTTCAGGCTTCTTGCCATCTTCTGTTGCTGCACAGGCCAGTTTGTGTCGGACCTGGTCGGAAACCCCGAAGACCGGTTTTCTCGCGTCGCGGCTCATATGATATGAATTTGCTTCGTCTTGAATTAATTTCAAAGCATCATGGTTTGGTTTGATTATCTTGATCCAGTTCTGAGTCATTTAGCTGAGGGTGCAGATGAAGAAAATCCATAGACAAGGATAAACAACAACACTTTTTGGAGGTTGATGCCCTTGTGGTAAAGTGCCAGAATCGGAATCGAGGGTCCTGGGTCCAAACTGGCATTCATGATGTGGTGGTTCTGAACTGACATGATTGAAAAAACTTGTTGTCTGGAATGTTAAACCACAAAACTAACAAAAGCAAAAACTTAAATGGTGGCCACCAGTGTAGCAAGTATATTTTGTGTTCTATTGATACTAAAATATTATAATTATGTTCCTCTTGAAAGCAATTTTATATTTTGTACTTTCAGTATGGATGGTTTCCGAGTACAGCGTATAGAAGAGGTGGTTCGTAGTGTCGACATCGTGATAACCTGTACCGGGAACAAGAACGTAGTCACACGTAGTCACATGGACAGACTGAAAACTGGCTGTATAGTTTGCAACATGGGACATTCCAACACAGAAATAGATGTGGTAACTATCGTTTAATATGTGAATTAAAAATACACTGCATGCTTTTAAGGCTGTAAATATTGACAAGTTTTTGACAAAACAGCTTCAGTTTGATTGCATCTCAAAAGACATACATGTATCATCCAAAATAAAGGCCCTAATTGTTTACTTGTGTGCTGATATATTGTTTATTCATTCATGACAACCCAGTTTCAGTGTAGAAATCCCACAAAAATGGAAATGGCATCCCAACATGACCAGAGCCGTTGACTGTGACATTAAGCAACATAACATACAAAGAGGTTAGGAGGACCTGTCCAGAAATAACTGAAAAATTGTTGACTCAACTCAAACAAACAAACAAACAAACAAGACAATTATGTATTTCTGTACATTATATTTCCATATATTCATTAGGAAAACATGTCCATGCAATTTATACCCCATTGAACCCCATTTTTATATAGCAAAACTGGGGTATGCAGGGGTATGCCTACTTTTCTTATTTTTGCTCCAAAACATAGATTGTTGGTACTTGTCAGAACCGCCTCGGGCGGTTCTAACATGTACCCACAATCTGTTGTGAGCAAAAATAAGAAAAATGTCGAAAGTTTTGTACTGAAAATTTTCAATTTTTACAACTTAGGAAAAATCTGTATATTACATGGCGTGTTTCCATATATTTCTAGGGCAGTTTACGTACCCCAGACCTGACTTGGGAGAAGGTACGATCTCAAGTTGACCATATCATCTGGCCTGACGGAAAACGTATTATACTTCTAGCCGAGGTAGGTTTGTTTTACGTTGATAAAATTTAACCCATATTTGACGAATGGATTTTCCCATCATTATCATTTGGGTCAGTCCACTTTCATTTTTAGGGGCATCAGGAGTGATTTTTTAATTTTTTCAATTTTTCGATGAACATTTTCTAAGCAAACAGAATAGGCGCAGATGGGACGCCGCTTTCTGCGGCGTTCCATCTGGGGCTATTCTGTTTGCCTATGTCCCATAAAAGGGATGCCAGGCTTAAATGATTTATATTTGCAAAATTCTGTTGAAATATCTTTAAGTAAACCTCCATTTCTAGAGCAGATGATTTTTCATGGTTGCATTATGCTGGTATAGCTTTTAGCTCACCTGTAAGAAAGTCCGGGAAGAGCTATTGCAATCACCCTGCCGTCTGCATCGGTGTTGCTCAAATTTTAAATTTTTTCTTAAATAGGTAGATATCTCACGAATTTGGAGCTAACGTGTAGATATACTATCTAATAATCACCTATTAAAGTTGTTTAAACATAGTTTTCCATGCGCGGATCCAGAAATTTTCACGAGAGGGGGTCCAACGAAAATGCTAATTTTTGGTCACAGACGAGGGGGGGGGGTCCAACCCCCAAAAAATCCCAAAATTACCTTTTTTTAGGTAAAATTTCCAAATTCCAGGGGGGGTCCGGACCCCCGGTCCCCCCCTCTGGATCCGCGCATGTTTTCAGTAGGTTTAGAAATAGACTGTCTATTGTTCTTCACCATAAAAGAACTTCTCAAACTACTGTAGTTTTTCCCGTTTTCTGATTTCCAGGGCCGTCTAGTGAATCTTAGTTGTTCTAGTGTTCCCTCCTTTGTGGTGTCTATAACCGCGGCCACTCAAGCTCTAGCACTGATAGAATTGTTTAACGCCCCTCAGGGCCGATACAAGCAAGATGTCTACCTCCTACCAAAGAAGATGGGTATGTTGATTCTTATGATTACGAAAACAAGCCTATGGAATGTTGAGATTTTTCTTAAGTTGTAAAAAGTAAAAAAAAAAAAAAAGATAATTTTCAGTTCAAAAATTTGAATATTTATCATATTTTTGCTGAAAACATTGTTTGTGGGTACATATTAGAACTGCCTCGCCGAGGGGGTTCTAACGAGTACCCACAATCTATGTTTTGGATAGAAATAAGAAATATGTATACCCCTTTCACACTGTGAATATAAATCTATTTATAAAAAAAAAAAATCTAACATGCATACATAAATTAGGAACATCAGAGTTAGGAAGACATTAACTCATCACATAATCTGACAGTAAAGTCACACCAGTTTTTTTTATCACGATATAATTGCACATAATTTATTTTCGCTGCAGTCACAATATTGACCTTTTGAACTTTTATACACATTGTCATTAGGCGTTTTTGATACATGTAATTAAGCTAAGATGTTTGGCAATGTGATTGGCTCATCATTCATACACATAATCACCCAACCTTATGCATAATGACAATTATCTCAGCTCATGAATATTAATGAGATATGATATGCATAAATATGCATATGATACCCAAAGGTTGCGTGTAAGTGGTCTTACACAAGTAAGCTGCGCATATTACACATGATATGCATAAAAGGAGTACAAATACGTAAGCCGGAGTGTACAGATTCAGAATATCTGAATCCAGAATTATTTTAGTTTCATGCAGTGTTAAAATCACTGAACTATCTGTGTTTTATCCTTGTCAAACTTATCAAATGTATATGAGCCACTGCATCAGAAAACCAACAATTTGCATATGCGAAAACAAATACACAGATCAGCTTCCTGGTAACAGGGAAGCTGATCATCACCTTTGTTTTCTTTTAAATCTGAAATTTCAAGCTTCTAGCCTGCTTCTGTGACTGTACAGGCCTGTTTGTGTTGACCTGGTTGAAAACCCAAATTGTTGGTTTTCTCATGTGATATATATTTTTGCTTTTACCTTATAGATGAGTATGTAGCTCTGCTCCATCTGCCGACATTTGACTCTCACCTGACTGAGCTCACTGATGAACAAGCCAAATACCTCGGCCTCACAAAGACAGGACCATTCAAGCCGAATTATTACAGGTGAACATTTCCTGTATGGTGTATAGCCAATAAAAATATTTTCATAATTCGTTAAACATGAATTTGTTATAATACAATGAATATAAAGTATATATGTCCTTGATCAGTAAATGCCTATAACGATCTCTTAAGCCTGGTGTTTTCCATGAATTATGTTGAGTTATCTGGTTACATGTATATCCTTTCATTTTCAAAACCTTGAAATGTCTGCTGGGTATCACATTTATTTTGCAAACAGCATAACTTTAGCTTTCATCACTGCAGGACAAATTAAGATGTCCAACAAAGTTAGGCTACTAAAATTGCAGAGAAAGTTAGTAAATAGTGAAGAATCGGACCAGTCACTTCTAGGGTTATCAAGGTCTACAGTGTTTACCCAGTCACATTAGCCCCGCATTAGAAGATCTCAAATCCTGGGCCCAGTTGTTCAAAGCATCGTTAGCTTAACGATATCGTTAAGACACAAATTTGTTAAGCAAATATCGGCTAAAGTAACAAATACACTGTTATTTTTTGTTGAAAAAATGTGAGAATCCTTTGCAGTGCAGTGCAAAGGATTCTCACATTTTTTCAACAAAAAATAACAGTGTATTTGTAATATTAATGTTTGAAATTTTAACGAAACGTTAACTAACGACGTCGTTAGTTTTGAACAACCGGGCCCTGTTTTTTTCTCTTTCAGGTATTAACGTTAATATCTGCTAGGTGACCTGTAAATTATCCTGAACTTTGGTTGACAGCCGGTTGTCCTGTGGAATTTCGGTTGTTTTGTGGAATGTCAACAGACTATTGCTGCCATAGAGACCATTCCAGTCATGATTATGAAAACATGCCCATGTAATATACAGATTTTTCATAAGTTGTAAAAATTGAAAATTTTCAGTAGAATTTTTCTTATTTTTGCTATAAACATAGATTGTGGGGTTCTGACGAGTACCTACAATCTATGTTTTAGAGCAAAAATAAGAAAAATATGTATACCCTGTATACCCCAGATTTGCTATATAACAGTGGGGTATAAGGGGATATATATCACATGGACATGTTTTCCTGATGATGATTATTGTACATAAGATCTTTTATCGAAAACTGTATCTATAGGGGTGTATCGGGTGTTAAGAAACTTTATTCAACATATCTCTTGTATACATTACTTCATGTTTTATAAGCTGTGCATCATGTTTTTTGGACCACGACAGAAATAAACAAAAGCAGATACCGTAATTGGGGTCTTCATCATTTCTCTAAGTATGTATTTATCAAAAGTTGGGTGAATCTGCAAACTACAACCTTTAAATTTGAAGATAGACAAGTCCGACAGGTATCGATGACAATCTCCACATCAGGCATTGGGTCAGGGGGAGACTTTTGAAAATAACATCTTTATATGGGGAAATGTTAAATTTAGTTATTTGACTTTAGTTATTTAATTAGTTGTACGACTCCATATTTTTGGAAGATAATCTAATTCCTTTGGAATAGCTAGTTTAGTGAAAAGTGCTTTCAGACAAAATTATACTGAGAGGAACTAGAAACTTAAGTTTTTTTAATTTTTATACTTTGGGTTGGAACCCCGTAAGAATCGATTTGAACCCTCCAGTTATTCTTTTACTGACCGTCTGAAGGCGATTCTGCTGTGACTCATCTTTTTATTCCAGGAAAGAAATTACCAGAGTTCTAAAATCGATTTTACGGAGCCCAACCACCAAACTATGGGAAGTTTGAAACTTATGTTTCTAGTTCCTCTCAGTATATGTACAAATGGAATATTTACCATTCTTACATTCAGATTGTTGAGCAAAATTTCTTTGACACCCTATCTCCATTTAATCAGATCTGTGGCTATAAACATTACATCATGACACTGTTTTATGACCAACAGCAAATGTGCCAGTCTTTAGTCACGCTATTTGTTTCTTGGTGGCTTAAACCCATATTTGCCGAATGGATTCTCCCACCATTATCAATTGGATGAGTCCACTTTCATTTTTAGGGGTGTAAGGAGTGATTTTTAATGTTTGTCTCATTTTTTGATGAAATTTCTCCAAGCAAACAGAATAGCCCCAGATGGGACGCCGCGTTCTGCGGCGTCACATCTGGGGCTATTCCCTTTGCCTATGTCCCATAAAAGGGACGCCAGGCTTAAATGAGTTAAACAGAAAATTACCAGCCAAATTGTTAACAAGAGTTGCAAGGCCATTAGCAAGCAAACAGCTGAAATTACCGCCCTTTAATCAGGCAATATATTGTTATTGATGTACATATCATATTAGAGCTTGGAAAAGAAGTTTGAATGATGAAAGGAAGTATATTTAATGACAAAACAGCTAAAAAATGAGCCATGCCTTGAGAAAACATGTTTTATGTCTGAAGTTTTCTCATGACAAGTTGGTATATTATTAGGTATGCGAAATGAGCCGCGTCATGAAAAAAAAAACAGATTTTCGCCTATGCGAAAACAAAGACGCAGATCAGTTGTGCAGTAACTGCACAACTGATCAGCACCTTTGTTTTCGCTACTCTGATAGTAAATTTAGTCTTCGTAATAAGTCCGAAATTTCAAGCTTCTAGCCATTTTCTGTGACTTTAAAGGCCAGTTTATGTCAGATCTGGTGGGAAATTAAGAATTATATGTAAATTTGGGCTGATTTTTTTTTCCCCAATTTATTTTTTTCATATTTGAGCCGCGACGCGAGAAAACTGGGGTTTTGCCTATGCGAAAACAGACACAGATCAGCTGTGCAGTTAAACTGCACAGCTGATATGATAAGTGCCTTTGTTTTCATTACTCAGATAGTACAATCCCTCAGCTTCCTAAATCCGAATTTTCAAGCTTCTAGCTATCTTCTGTGGCTGTACACGCCGGTTTGTGTCAGACCTGGTCGGAAACCCCAAAGAACAGTTTTCTCACGTCTCAGCTCATATGTAAATTTGGGCTGATTTTTTTTTTTTTTTTTTCAATTTATTTCCTTCCTATTTGTGATTGTATGGTTGACTACTGGACTAGTCATGTCATTACATCAACTTTTCTTATACATTCTTACACATTTTACCTATCATCATCAAAAACTTTTTCACACATTATTGTATACTATGCATCATTAAGGAAACATTTATTACGCATTCTTACACATTTATAAACATCCCTACGGGAACCTTTCTTAATATACTTACCCATTTCTAGGTACATGTATCATGTTTTGAAATTAAAACTTTGAGTTGGATGTCAGAAAGTATTTTTGCATGAGAGTGTAACATAATGTACAGTCATGTGGTTTTATATAGTTATGTTTACTCAGAAAATATTGCTTTGTGATAAATTTGAGTTGCAATGTGAGAAAACTTGATTTTGGTGTGTCCATTTAAGTCTAAAAGAGCTGTAAAAGACAGTATCAGACCATGAGGTTAGAAAACCTTTTTTCAAGCTCAGCTCAGCTGAGCATGAAATTTCAGTTGAGCATAAATGTTGAAATAGTCAAACTTAGTGCAAACTTCAGGTTCAAAACTCAAAAACTAGTAATTTATCCGCTGATAAATGTTAAAATGCCAACAACTGTTGGCATTTTAACATTAATGAGCAGGATAAATTTTAGTCTCAGCTGAGTTTAGCATGAAAAAAGTTTTATAACCTCGCGGGCCAGGTTCAGAAAGTGGATGGTGTGGATGGATCATGCTACTAGTAGCTAAATGGCAAAAGCAAAGGTGCTGATCAGCTATATAAATGTTTTGCTGCTGATCGTGTAACTTTATTTTCGCTTATGCATTAATTAAGTTTACTCACATGCAGCTCATATCATTTTTAAGAAATACATTTGTATCTTGATGATAGTGGCTCTGATTACACATTTGAGCCACCTCGTGGGAAAACCAACAATGTGGTTTCTGAACAGGTCGGACACAAACTAGGCTGTAGAAGCACAGAAGATAGATAGAAGCTTGAAATTTCGGAGTTAAGTAGAGGAGGAATTGTACTATCTGTGTAGCGAAAACAAAGGCGCTGATCAGCTTCGCGGTTACCACGAAGCTGATCTGCGTCTTTGTTTTCGCCTATGCAGATCGTTGGTTTTCCCATGAGGCAGCTCATTTGTTTATGAATAAAAACATTTTCTGCATATACTTTTTTTTTGCCTTTTTCACTTTCAACTAAGGCCTTGCAATATACTTCTCCCAAAGAAAAGGTTATTTACTATTTGTTGATTTAATGGTGATTTTTTTTTTCTTTAAAAAAATCAATGCTATTCTAATGAGGGCCTGCTACATATGAGCCGTCTCGTGAGAAAACCAACAATGTGGTTTCTGAACAGGTCTGACACAAATCAGGCTGTACAGTCACAGAAGCAGGCTAGACGGTTTAAGTTTTGGATTTAAAAAGTAGAGGAATTGTACTATCCATGTAGCAAAAACAAAAGGGCTAATCAGCTTCGCAGTTGCTGCGAAGCTGATCTGTGCCTTTGTTTTCACATAGGTAAAAATCTGGTTTTCTCATGAGACGGCTCATATATTAATTGGTTTAACTGCAAAATGACCTGTGTCCGTTTAATCTTTTGCATGACAAAAGAAATCATCAAATAAATAACCTTTTTCAATAAACATAATAATTGTGGAATCTCATTTTCATTTTAAATGAACAATATTTCCATGATGCATAATCGTTAAATGAGCCGCGTCATGAGAATACCAACGACACAGATCAGCTTTGGAGTAACTGCGAAGCTGATCAGCGCCTCTGTTTTCTCTACACGGATAGTACAATTCCTCTTCTCTCTAAATCCAATATTTCAAGCTTCTAGCCATCTTCTGTTACTGCACAGACCGGTTTGTGTAGGACCTGTTCGGAAACCACATCTCGGAGACATCTCAAATACAAGACTTTAGATGCTTATACTAGCTGCTAACATACTTTCATTGGGTCCTGACTATACGCAAATTAAGCACACACGAATTGGGTCACTAGAAAATATATTGAGTCATATTTACAAACAAATGCACAGTCAAGGCTTTTGTATTCTCACAGATCTGTCTTTGCTATGTCTGGTTTGGAAACTGGAAAGATTCATGTATTTTGACATTTTTCCTTTGCTTTTTTCATTATCATGACATTTTGATTGGATTCTGCATTTACACCATTTGTACCATGATGCTCTTGATGCTCATCCACAACTTACATTGTGAAACAGAGTCATGATAGTTAAGAAGTAATATTACTTTACAGTGAATTATCGTGATAATGTCAGATGTTAGTTGGCAGATTGCCATCTATATATTCACCATCAGGAAAACATGTCCGTGCAATGAATACCCCCTTAAACCCCTCTTTTATATAGTAAAACTGGGGTATGCAGGGGTATACCTATTTTTGCTCCAAAACATAGATTGTGGGTACTCGTTAGAACCGCCTCAGCGCCTAACGTTTACCCACAATCTATGTTTTGAGCAAAAGTAAGAAAAACATCAAGATTTTTCTGATGAAATTTTCATTTTTTACAACCGAAAAAAATCTCTGTATATTGCATGGGCAAGTTTTCGTAATGACAAAGGAATGAATTATCATGGCTGCCCGACAACATCAAGCGTTAATCAAAGATAATTCACAGTCAAGTAAAATTATTTCAATTCAGACATGACTAATAAAGAAATGCTTACATTTTAAAATGTTTTCATGTGGACTCCCGATAGACATACAGGTTTATGCACTATGTCACAAAAGTGCCATCGCTTTACACGCGGAAATTCATTCACAATGCATAATCACTAATTTACACATATTGCTGTTTCCATTAGGTTTACTGGGGAAAACAGTAATGGATGTATTCGGGTTTCTGCCAATGTTACCATTGGTTGATAACATTTCAAGATTTGTACCAATGGCATTACCATTGGAGAACCCCGAACACACGCAGTGTTGTTAGATTACATGATACAGCATAACAAATATGTTTCTATATCTGCTTTCTTGAGAAATCAGCTTTTTAGCTCACCTGAGCCGAAGGCTCATAGGTGAGCTTATAGTATACCCATGCTCCGGCGTCCGTCCGTCGTCCGTCCGTCCGTCCGTCCGTCCGTCGTCCACAATTTCAAAGATCTTCTTCTCTGAAACCGCTGGGCCGATTGTTCTCATATTACACATACACCATCTACAGGTAGGGGGAAAGAATAATTGTGTTTTTTGTTTTGATCGGATAAGAACTCTGGTTGCTATGGCAACTTATGCTTCCCATAGACTTATAATGGAAAAAAGTGAAAATTGCCAGTTTTTGTTGGTTTGTTGGAGATATTTGAATTTTGTTTTTGCAGAAATGTTTATTGAGTAGTCCTCTATGTTTCATGTGACTTTTGACCTAATTCTTTATTTTGATTGGTTGCAGGGGCCCCATATAGGGCAAAATTTTGAAAAACATTCAAAAATCTTCTTCTCAGAAACTGTAAAGGGGATTAAGCCTGTACTTTGTATACATGTTCCTGGCAGTGGCCTCTACATAATTTGTGTTTTTTATTCCAGGCAGATAAGAATTCTGGTTGCTATGGCAACTTAAAGTTTCCATAGACTTATAATGGGAAAAGTGGAAATCGGCTATTTTCCCGCTAATATTGCAGTCATTTGAATTTTGTTTTTGCAGAAATGTTTATTGAGTAGTGTTTGACGTTTCTTGTGAGTTTTGTCCTAATCCTTTATTTTGATTGGTTGCAGGGGCCCCATATAGGGAAAAATTTCGAAAAACATTCAAAAATCTTCTTCTCAGAAACTGTCAAGGGGATTAAGCCTGTACTTTGTATACATGTTCCTGACAGTGGCCTCTACATAATTTGTGTTTTTTATTCCAGGCGGATAAGAACTCTGGTTGCTATGGCAACTTAAAGTTTCCATAGACTTATAATGGGAAAAGTGGAAATTAGCTATTTTTTCTGGACCAATTGTAGGTATTTGAATTTTGTCTTTGCAGAAATATTTATTGAGTATATCTCTATGTTTCATTTGACTTTTTTCCTAATCTTTTATTTTGACTGGTTGCTGGGGCCACATAAAGGGTAAAATTTCGAAAAACATTTAAAAATCTTCTCTTCAGAAATTGTCTACGGCATGAAGCCTGTATATGTTCCTGACAGTAGTCTCTACATAATTTGTGTTTTTTTATTTCAGTTGGATAAGAAATCTGGTTGCTATGGCAACTTAAAGTTTCAATTGACTTAAAACTGGAAAAGTGGAAATATTTTTTCTGGTCCAATTGCAGATATTTGAATTCTATTTTTGCAGAAATGTTTATAGATTAGTCCTCTACAGTTTGGTTGACTTTTGTCCTAGTCCTTTATTTTGATTGGTTGGTGGGGCACCATAAAGGGCAATTTTTTTAAATAAATATTTGGTTAATATAGCAGATCTCAGGTGAGCGTTTACAGGACCGTTGGTCCTCTGGTTTCTGTGTTCTTAGACTGAAACCACATTTGCAATTTTAATCCCATTTTGTAAGCATGTCATGGCAAAGGTCAAATTGGTTCCTTGGTCCGTTAACTTAAGAAGTAAACAGGATAAAGCGCAAGGATTATAGATTAAAGGTTTTGATTTTGAAACTATAATAAATGCAAATCGATCTGATGTATTAAGACCAGAGGACCAATGGTCCTGTAAACGCTCACCTGAGATCAGCTGCATATACCAATAAACATGTTTGAATATTATGGTATTTAACTCCAGTGCAGGGGCAGATAAGCCCTTGGGCCATTTTGTTTTTTCAGAATCTTCAATATTCTGTCCATTTGCCAATTTCCTGTTGGCTTTTTCCTTCAAATGACATTTTAACAGTTTTCCCAATTCAGATGCACAGGCAACCCATGTTGACCTTGCCATAAACTTGGTCAAGGTCATCACAGGGTCATGATTTATATATACATTGGAGTACTTTAGCCATCGATGCCTCACGCCAAGTTTCCTTGAAGTCAGTCTATTGGTTTCAGAGAAGATGATTTTTGATGGGTTTTTACCATATATGGGCATGGCGGCCATCTTGGTCATGTGACCTAGATTATTTATATACACATTGATTCCCCCATTCTATAGATGCTTCACTTAAAATTTGGCTTTGTTTGGCCAAGCGGTTTCAGAGGAGAAGACGTTTGAATATTATGGAAATATACATGTATATTGCCCCGGGGTGGGGGCACATGAGCCCCTGGGGTCCAATTTTTTTCAGAATCATTAATATCCAGTCCTACTGCCCATTTCCTGCAAGATTTTCACTTTAAATGACATTTTAAAAGTTTTCCCCATTCAAATGCATTGGTGACCTATGTTGACCTTCCCGTAAAATAGGTCAAGGTCATCACAGGGTCATCATTTATATACACATTGTAGTGCTTGAGCCATCGATGCTTCGTGCCAAGTTTCGTTGAATTCGGTCAACCGGTTCTGGAGAAGAAGATTTTTTAACGGTTTTTACCATATATGGGCATGGCGGCCATCTTGGTCATGTGACCTGGATTTTTTTAATACATATTTGTTACCCCTTCCTATTGATGCTTCACATAAAATTTCGCTTTGATTGGCCAAGCGGTTTCAGAGGAGAAGATGTTTGAATATTATGGAGATATACATGTATATTGCCCCGGGGTGGGGGCGGATGAGCCCCTGGTGCCCAATTTTTTTCAGAATCATTAATATTCAGTCCTACTGCTCATTTTCTGCAAGATTTTTCCTTTAAATGACAATTTAACAATTTTTCCCATTCAAATGCATTCGCGACCTATGTTGACCTTGCCGTAAAATAGGTCAAGGTCATCATAGGGTCATGATTTATATACACATTGTAGTGCTTGAGCCATTAATGCTTCATGCCAAGTTTGGTTGAAATCGGTCCAGTGGTTCCGGAGAAGAAGATTTTTGAAGGGTTTTTACCATATATGGGCATGGCGGCCATCTTGGTCATGTGACCTGGATTATTTATATACACATTGGTTCCCCCTTCCCATAGATGCTTCATGTAAAATTTGGCTTTGATTGGCCAAGCGGTTTCAGAGGAGAAGATCTTTGAAAATGGTGGACGACGGACGGACGGACGGACGGACGCCGGAGCATGGGTATACTATAAGCTCACCTTGTGAGCCTGACGGCTCAGGTGAGCTAAAAAATTGCTGTAGTCAGAACATTTAAGGTCAACTATCAAGGCAGAGAAAAAAACTGGTCGGCAGCCCCCGTGGCCGAGTGGTTAAGAGCGCTGATATTTCATTACCGCACTTAACCATTCGATCATCTAACCGCTGTGTCTGGTGTGGGTTCGAGCCCCGCTCTGGCCACATGTGAGACAAGCCATGTTCTGCTTGCGGGTGTGTCAGGTGGTTTTTCTCGGGGTTCTCCCGTTTTCGCCCCACCTACTGATTGGATCGTCTCATATGAGCTGAAATAATCTTGAAAGGGACGTTAAACTGAATAAAAAACAAAACAAAACAAACTAGAGGACCATTGGTCCTGTAGCTCACCTGAGAGATTATCACATTGTAAGCTCATGAGATTTAAAAATAATTGAGAATCGACCAATGAAAGTCTATGCATGGACACTATTGACCCCCGGGGCATGGCCAAATTTGACCCAGGGGCATGACTGGCACAATTTATAATGGGGACTACCAAACATTGCTACATACAAAATATAGAAGCTCTGGGCCTTTTGGTTTCAGAGAAGAAGATTTAGTTTTTCCCATTGTAAGTCTATGGAGACTATCTACCCCCGGGGCGTGGCCAAATTTGACCCCAGGGGCATGACTGGCACAATTTATGTAGAGGACCATTAGCCATTGCCACATACAAAATATCAAAGCTGTGGGCCCTGTGGTTTCAGAGAAGAAGATTTTTGAATTTTTTTCCCATAGTAAGTCTATGGAGACTATCAACCCCCGGGCGTGGCCAAATTTGACCCCAGGGGCATGAATGGCACAATTTATGTAGAGGACCATTAGCCATTGCTACATACCAAATATCAAAGCTGTTGGCCTAGTGGTTTCAGAGAAGAAGATTTTTTTAGTTTTTTCCTATTGTAGGTCTATGGAGACTATCGACCCCCGGGGCGTGGCCAAATTTGACCCCAGGGGCATGATTGGCACAATTTATGTAGAGGACCATTAGCCATTGCCAAATACAAAATATCAAAGCTGTGGGTCCTGTGGTTTCAGAGAAGAAGATTTTTTAATTTTTTTCCCATAGTTAGTCTATGGAGACTATCAACCCCTGGGGCGTGGCCAAATTTGACCCCAGGGGCATGAATGGCACAATTTATGTAGAGGACCATTAGCCATTGCTACATACCAAATATCAAAGCTGTGGGCCTAGTGGTTTCAGAGAAGAAGATTTTAGTTTTTCCAATTGTAAGTCTATGGAAACTATCCACCCCCGGGGCGTGGCCAAATTTGACCCCAGGGGCATAGCTGGCACAATTTATGTAGAGGACCATTAGCCATTGCAACATACCAAATATAAAAGCTGTGGGCCCTGTGGTTTCAGAGAAGAAGATTTTTTAATTTTTTTCCCATAGTCTATGGAGACTATCGACCCCCCGGGGCGTGGCCAAATTTGACCCCAGGGGCATGAATGGCACAATTTATGTAGAGGACCATTAGCCTTTGCTACATACCAAATATCAAAGCTGTGGGCCTAGTGGTTTCAGAGAAGAAGATTTTTTTAGTTTTTCCCATTGTAAGTCTATGGGACCTATCTGTTGCCATGGAAACCACAATTTTGATACAATCTGCTCCAAAATCTAATGCCATCAATCCCCCAACCCAATTATGGTTCACATTAAATTTGATCAAGATCGGCCCACTAGCTTCAGAAATATTCTTCTTTGAAATTGTGGACGGACGACGGATGCCTGCCTATCCTATAAGCTCACCTGTGAGCCTTCGGCTCAGGTGAGCTAAAAACTGGTCAGCAAATCAGATGCTGGTTTTCTCATGCAAAAGCTTCCGTCTCACAATATTGTGATATATTATTCTTGTTTGTCAGTAATAAAGATGGGGGTGGGTGTTTGATCTGTATTGAAAGATATTTTAGCTATTTCTCCATAAAAACAATGTTATAGATTCTTAAATTTGCCCACATCAGGTGAGGATATTAAACATTTTTCATGCTCAGCTCGGCAAAGCTGATCAGCGCCTTTGTTTTTGCTACACAGATAGTTGAATTCCTCTACTTTCTTAATCCAAGATTTCCAGCCTCTAACCATCTTCTGTGCTTGAACAGGCAGGTTTGTGAAGGACCTGGTCAGAACCCAAATTGTTTGTTTTGTCACTCACAGGCTCATTTATCTGGCTAATAATTAAATGTTGAAATGCCAACATGAGCATGATAAATTTCAATCTAAACAAATTTAAGCAAGAAAAAAAAAAGTATTATAGCCTATGATCAGGTGATAAGTTTGCCTTTGATTTTTATGTAGAAATATGGAAAATATCCCTCAATAATCATAAAGTCGGCACTGTTTAAGCTTCACATGTCTGTGTGATTGTATATCTTGGTATAAGTAATTATTTGTTAAAAAGTAAAAAGAGAATAAAGTTAAAGAATTGACAGAATTTCTTGTTATTTTAAAACATTTCTCAACACAACTCCTATACATGTACCTTGATAAATGTCCCAACATAAGAACACAACTTGTACACATTTGAAACTTAGGACTTTGTCAGCTTTGCAATTTGCAGACATACAAAGTGCTGTCCCCAATTTTCCTAAGCCTATAGCCATTAATTGTGACTGTGAAGCTCTTTGTCATTACAAAAAACATTTAAGCTAGTATCTCACTGGCATGCGAATTTCTCACGACTGTTTTGCCAATTTTGACGCATACTTTCACACGACATTCGTGTGAGTGTCGCGAGAATTTTCATGTGTCGCAAACTAGTCATAAACTGGTCGCAAAGGTTTTAAACATGTTTAAAAATTCTATGCAAATTTTTTCGCCAAAATATTTTGCAAGACTGGCATGAGACAGTTGCAGGAAGTTCGTGCAAGTGTCGCCACGAAGTTTGGCAAATTTACAATGGGAAATTTTCACTACATTGGTATGACAATTGTGCCACAGTCTTGAGAAAACATACAAACACCTCGCGACTAACTGCCGAAAAAATAAGACTAAGTGACATTCATACTAATGTTGTGCGACACTCTCACGAATGTCTCTTGACTGTCGTACGAATGAAAATAAGCTACAATCCTGGAAACGTCATGAGACACTCTCACGACTGTCGAGTGTCTTGCGACTGTCGCACGACAATATATTTTCAAAATTAGACCAAAATTCGTGAATTTTTTTGTCGCATTAATGTCCGTCCATTCAATGCGACTGCAGCGTGAAAGTTGTGTTTATATTGTTAATCTTTGTCGCGAAATAGTCGTGAACTATTCCTAACTAGTCTCCAGTTGTCCTATTCCAGTGAGATAGGGGCTTTATGTCTGACGGCATGCACCTTCATTTTCAATATGTGATATGAGAAGCCAAAAAGGCAGTTTTGGGGAGCAGGGTGGCGTAGTGGTAGAGCAACAGACACTGAATTGAGAGTTCATTTAAGAGAGTTTCATGAACTAAAACAGTCCAGTTGTTTTCACTTAGTTGTTGAACTAACACAAAGCCAATATTGATGGTTGATTGGGGTTTAATGTCCCACCAACAGCTAAGATCATATGGAGACGGGACCTCGGTTTATAGTCCCCTCCGACGGACTGGAGAAGCCCGGGATTGAACCTGCGACCCCTGGTTTACAAGGCGAGTGACATAACCACTGCACCACGGAGGCTTCTTAAAAAGCCAATATTGAAGAGCTTGAGAGAGAAGTACCTACATAACCCCCGAAACTTGTTGGGCTATTATCAATTGAGGCCATTTAAAAGTACTGCACTTTTCTCCAAAGTGGAAATGACCACCTGCCTGGAAAATTTTCAAGGACACTTATCAAGGTATTGAATTTGGATAACATTACGAAAACTTGCCCATGCAATATATAGATTTTTCTCAGTACCAAAAATTGAAAATTTCACCAAAAAAATGTTGATATTTTTCTTATTTTTGCTCAAAACATAGATTGAGGGTACACGTTAGAACCGCCTCGCTGAGGTGGT
Organism: Rugalucina vietnamica; assembly: GCA_964017185.1. Taxonomy (NCBI): domain Eukaryota; kingdom Metazoa; phylum Mollusca; class Bivalvia; order Lucinida; family Lucinidae; genus Rugalucina; species Rugalucina vietnamica. The sequence goes on from OZ024875.1 coordinate 8,067,419, forward strand.
TTTAATGAGTACCCACAATCTATGTTTGAGGTGGTTCTAACGAGTACCCACAATCTATGTTTTGGAGCAAAAATAAGAAAAATAGGTATACCCTTCATACCCCAGTTTGGCTATATAAAAGTGGGGTATAAGGGGGTATATATTGCACGGATATGTTTTCCTGATGAAGACTTCAAGGCAGTCCTTGATTTCAATGTATCGGGGTTTAGATCATCAAGATCACTCCGGATTTCCGACCAGGTCTTGACACAAACCGGGCTGTACAGTCACAGAAAAAGGCTAGAAGCTTGAAATTTCGAGTAGCGAAAACGAAGGTGCTGATCAGCTGTTCTGCGTCTTTGTTTTCGCATAGTCAAAAATCCGGTTTTCTCATGACGCGGCTCATATAATGTAGCACTGTTCCGGGCAACATTTGAACCACCTATGCGAAAATAAAGACGCAGATCAGCTTCGTGTTCGCGGTAACCGAGAAGCTGATCTGGGCCTTTGTTTTCGCTACACGGATAGTACACTTCCTTTTCTTCTTAAATACAAAATTTCAAGCCTCTAGCCATCTTCTGTGCCTGTACAGGCCGGTTTGTGTTAGATCTGTTCGAAAACCACATTGATGGTTTTCCCAAGAGGCGGCTCATTTGACTCTGAGGAGACTGGAGATGGCAAAAATTAGTTTCTGAAAATGGTGTTGGGAAAATAACGATTCAAAAGCCTGAGTGAAGATCATGGTAGATCAACATTATATGTGCCTTCACGTAACAAAATCAACAAGTTGGGTTTCCGACCAGGTATGACACAAACCGGGCTGCACAATGAAAGAAGATGGTTAGAAGCTTGAAATTCTGTATTTCTGAAGTAGAGGGAATGTACTATCCATGTTGCGAAAACAAAGGCGCTGATGAGCTTCATGGTTACCGCGATTTGTTTTCACATATGCAAGTTGTTGGTGTTCTATGTTTTGGAGCAAAAATAAGAAAAATAGGTTTTTTGGAGCAAAAATAAGAAAAATAGGTATACTCCAGCATACCCCAGTTTTGCTATATAAAAGTGGGGGTATACAATGCACGGACATGTTTTCCTGATGGAAAATTATCCCACAAAGTCATTGTTTTAAAAATACTTGAGATGTATAAACTCTGCAAATTTTATACACAATGTACGTCCAATCACTAGAACCTAAAATTTTTCAAGAAATTTATGTTTGTCTGTTGTGGGAATACACAAGAATGCTGCGGAGGTCTATATCGCACCTGCATCAAGCAAAATAACTAAAAACATGAAATATAGGTCGAGGGCACTGGGTCAAGGTGTGCTCTGAAAGGTTATGTCAAGGACATTTACTATGCAAGGTATAATAACACTGGCACCTATCACAGGTGCAGAGAAAAACCAAACTTCGACGTAAAAATTAACAAAGTCAATGGACCATGAAATATAGGTCAAGGGCACTGGGTCAAGGCGCATGCTTGAAGGGCATATCAAGGACAATTATTATGCAAACTTTCACACTCGCAGCTATGACTGATGCAGAAAAAAACAAACTTCCACATAAAAATTAACAAAGTCAATGGGCCGCTAAATATAGGTCAAGGTCAGCGGATCAAGTTGCGTGCTTGAAGGGCATGTCAAGGACAATTACTTTGCAAGGTTTCACACTCACAGCTATCACTGATGCAGAGAAAACCAAACTTCGACGTAAAATTAACAAAGTCATTGGACCGTGAAATATAGGTCAAGAGCACCGGGTCAAGGTGCATGCTTGACGGGTATATCAAGGACAATTACTATGCAAGGTTTTTCACACTTGCAGCTATCACTGATGCAGAGAAAACCAAACTTCGACGTAAAAATGAACAAAGTCAATGGACGGTGAAATATAGGTCAAGGGCTACGGGTCAAGGTGTGTGCTTGAAGGGTATGTCAAGGACAATTACTATTTGCAAGGTTTCACACTCCTAGCTCTAACTGATGTAGAAAAAACCAAACTTCGACGTAAATGTTGCTGGACGAACGAATGGACGGACAAAAATTTGGACTCATATCGCACCCTGCTATAAGCAGGTGCGATAAAAATGATAAATCATAAGTTTCTCAATATCAAGTCTTAAGGGGTTGGTTCTCTTTAACATCACACCACCCATATATGATCAATTCTGGATCCCCTTTATGTTGATGTTTTTCCAGACCCGGCCTGCTGTTCTCTAGCTGCATTTGTAGAAGAAGGTGTAATTTTTCCGGGGCTCCATCAGGCAGCAATTTTTCCAACGATTCAGGGTCTGGAAGACTATCCAACTCTTCATTCGGCTTTACAACTTTTACAGGTAGTGTCATGTCTGTTTCATCTTTTGTCGCTTTGCGTTTCTTCATCCTTCTGTACTTCTTCTTCAAGCATACTTTGCAATGGTCTACTTTCCCACAGAAAGACACAATATCCCTGCAACTACTTGATCGAATTCTTCTCTCCATCAGACCACCTTTCGTTATATTGATCCACTCCTCGTGTGTTTCTCCCTCCGCAACGTCTTCAACTAGAAAACCTTTACAGATTCTCAGTGTTACGTGACAGGCGTAACTAGAAGATTAAGGAAACCAACAAGTTGGTTAGCCAGCAACAAGCTTTGTTTAAAATTTAACAAATCTATTTAGAAGTGATTTAACCAGTAATTACATGTGAAACAATCAAAAGCATATACACAATCAAACAAAAATGAATGTACAATACCTTTCAAGATGTTAATTCCCTTAAAGAATGTCTGAATGTCCCTCAGAATTTTTTAACACAAGTCTGTATCAGTTTCTGATCCCAAGAATTAAAGATTGTTTCAAAATAGCACTATGTCCCAATCCAGAATCGAATATCACAAAGTAATCCAAGAATAAGTTTAAATTCCAGTAAGATAGATTTTGACCTCTTAATAGTAACAGTACCCAAAGATTGTCCTTATGAAAATTTGTAGCCCTTATATAGCACTGAGGAACATTCAGGATTCTTCCAGCAAATTCTATGATATCATATACTAAAAATAACAAGTTGTTTACCAAAATTTAATGTTCTGGAATATTCTAGAGAGGCCATTATCCTTCCAGAAAATTCCACAATATTCTTTTGACATAAAAAAAAAATGTTTCTAGAAGATTCTACATCTTTCCAGGTTCTTCCAGATTTTTCCGGACTTTTCCGTCAAAGAACAATTTGAAATTTCTAGAAAATTCTGAAGTAAACAACCTGTTTATGTCCAATATCTGGGACACTAAAAGTAAATAATTGCTAAGGACAACAAGTAAACATCATATGTATAACATCATACTTTCCTGAGCATACTCCCTTGGGAAGTTTACCAGTACTGAATGCACATCTTTCAACAAGTAACTGTCATACATAACACTTCCCCTCTTCAAAGAAAAGAAAGTTTTATAAAATAAAGCTTTCTTTTGCAATACTGGATAATTGTATACAATATGTTTAGCAAAATTTGTGCAAAACTAATCAAACACAACAGCACAAAGCTGGACATCAGCATTGTAGAGGCACTTAAGCTCTGCTTAGGGTGTCTGGAATGATATTATCTCTTCCTCGGATATGTCTGATGTCAAGATTGTGCTCTTGCAACATGAGACTCCACCTGAGTAAACGCTGGTTCTTGTTTTTCATTTTATGTATGAAAGTCAGTGGATTGTGGTCACTGAAGACAACAATTGGTGCATGTGAAGAAGCTAAGTAAACTTCAAAGTGCTGAAGCGCAAGTATTAGAGATAGGCATTCTTTCTCTATGGTAGAGTAATTTCTCTGATGCTTGTTAAACTTTTTGGAAAAATAACAAACAGGATGGTCAACACCATTGTCATCTTCTTGCAACAATACACTGCCTGCACCAACATCACTGGCATCTACAGCCAACTTGAACTCTTTGTCAAAACTTGGTGCTAAGAGAACCGGAGCACTTCTAATTATGGCCTTGAGCTTATCAAATGACTTCTGGCAGTCATCTGTCCAAAAATACTTGGCCTTCTTACCAAGCAAGTTTGTCAGAGGCTCAGCTATAGCCGAGAAGTTGTTGCAGAATTTCCTGTAATATCCAGCCATACCCAGAAAGTGCATCAGTTGTCTTTTGCTAGTAGGTACAGGAAAATCTGAGATAGCCTCAACTTTAGCTTCTACAGGTTTTACCTGACCTTGACCTACAATGTGTCCAAGAAATGTCAAGTTTGCATGGCAAAATTCACTTTTTGCCAAGTTCACAGTTAGTTTAGCATCACTTAGCCAGTCAAAGAATGTTCTGATTGTCTGCAAGTGTTGTTGCCACTCCTCACTGAAGATAATAGCGTTGTCGATATAGGCTTTACAGCCATCCAGATTGGAAATCAAACTGTTGACCAGCCGCTGAAAAGTCGCAGGCGAGTTCTTCATTCCAAATGGCATGACTTTTACTGGTACAGTCCATCTGGTGTAACAAATGCCGAGATCTCCTTTGCTCTGTCCGTGAGGGGTATCTGCCAAAATCCCTTTAGCAGATCGAACTTTGTAACATACTTGGCATGTCCAATATTATCAATGCAGTCATCGATTCGTGGGATGGGAAAAGTGTCTGTTTTAGTGACAGAATTGACTTTTCGATAGTCTGTGCACATTCTAAATGTCCCGTCTGGCTTTGGTACAAGAATACAAGGAGAACTCCATTCACTTTGGCTGGGTTCAATGAAATCATTGTCCAGCAAATATTGAACTACTTCCCTGAGATATTGCTGTTTTACAGGGTTCATTCTGTAAGGATGTTGCTTTACAGGTTTTGAACCTTCAATAATGTCAACATCATGATAGATTTTGTCAGTTCTGGATGGAATGTCCGGAAATAAGTGCTCATATTCGAGAACTAACTGTTTCAGTTCAAGTCTTTTGTCTGAATCAAGGTGAGACAGTTTCTGATCAAGATTCTGTAGTATGTCAGAATTCTGGAGTTTGGATGACGAGGGATCAGATTTCTCCAAGTTGAATTCCTCAGAGTCCATTTGATTTTGTTCATGAGGGACAGAATTAACTATATTTACTGATGAAATAACAGAACTATCCCTATCAATATACTTCTTGAGCATATTAATGTGACATAGCTGTTTTTGCTTGCGCCTCCCAGAAGTGTTAACAATGTAATTCATGTCACTTAACTTTTTATCAACAGTATATGGGCCATAATATCTAGCTTGTAAAGGTCTGCCAGGAATGGGCAAGAGAGCAAGTACCTTGTCTCCAGGTTCAAAATTTCTGTCTTTAGCATTTTCATCATAACAAATCTTCATTTTGCTTTGAGCAGATTTGAGATTGGACCGAGCTGCATCACAGGCCTTTGATAGTCTGTTTTTGAAATCAGACACATACTGAAGTAAGTTCAAAGAACTGTCATCATCTGAGAGAAATTTCTCTTTTAGAAGTTTTAACGGTCCACGTACAGTGTGCCCAAAAACAAGCTCAAATGGGCTGAACCCCAGAGACTCTTGTACAGATTCTCTTACAGCAAATAGAAGCAAGTGTATGCCTTCATCCCAATCTTTTTCAGTGTCAAAGCAGTAAGATCTGATCATGTTTTTCAAAGTTTGATGGAATCTTTCTAAGGCACCTTGGCTTTCAGGGTGGTAAGCCGATGACTTGTATTGCTTAATTCCAAGTTCGTACATGACTTGCTGAAAAATTCCTGACATAAAATTTGAGCCCTGGTCTGACTGGATAGATTTTGGGAGGCCTACAAATGTGAAGAACTTCACAAGTGCATTAACTATTGTTTTAGCCTTGATATTTCTGAGTGGGATAGCTTCAGGAAAGCTAGTTGAAGCACACATTATGGTCAGAAGATATTCACAACCTTTCTTTGTTTTGGGTAAGGGACCTACACAATCAATAATCACTCTGCTGAAAGGTTCATCAAAGGCAGGAATGGGCTGTAACTGAGCTTTAGTAATAGTCTGATTGGGTTTTCCTACCATCTGACAAGTGTGGCAGGATTTGCAGTGATGAGATACATCAGATTTTATTCCTGGCCAGTAGAAATGATTAAGGATCTTGTGATAGGTCTTATTTACACCTAAATGGCCTGACATGGGTGTTTCATGAGCCAAGTTTAAGATTTCAGGGCGATAAACCCTAGGGATCACAATTTGGTGGTTAACAGTCCACTCATCTTCTGCTGAGACATCTGGAGGACGCCATTTTCGCATTAATATGCCATTTTTGACATAATAGCAAACAGGGACCTGGGATATTTCTTTTTCATCTAAAGCCCTTTCAAATAAAGGTGAGATCTCAGGATCACTGTATTGTTCTTTACAAAGCTGTGACCTTGACAGCTGGTCATGACCTTGGTCATTTGAGTTGGAAGGTGAAAGGTCAGTTTCTGACCCCGACCTTAGATTGCTAGGGTCAGTCTGAATATCAGACTGACTAGGGGAAAGAGATGTTGAAATCTCTTTATTAAAGGACTGACCTATCAAAGTGTCAGTTAAATTTATGTTCTGCATCCCATCATATAATTTGGCTTTCTTAGCCATTGCCCTAGTAACAGCACAAGAAGGGTAAAGGTCAGGAATTTCCTGCTCAATGGGATCAGGCGGTTGACCAACACATGGTGTGCTGGTCAAAAGTGGGTTTACCACAACCTTATCTCCTGCCAAATCATTGCCTAACAGCAAATGAATACCTTTAAAGGGTAAGGAAGGTCTAATACCTACAGCCACGGGACCTGTTACTAAGTCAGAGGACAAATAGATATTATGGAGGGGTACGTTAACAAATCCACACTCTACGCCCTGGATAAGGACACTTGTCCCAGAAGAAGACTTCTCGGAAAATGGCAAGGTATCTGCCAAGATAAGGGATTGAGAAGCTCCAGTATCTCGTAAGATTTTGATAGGGGTAGACTGGGCAGAGTCACTGTTAAGTGACACAAAACCATCTGATAAGAATGGTTCATAAATCTCCATAATAGAATCCTCAGAGACTGACTCTTTACAAGTTCTGGTCAGTATAGGGTTTTCTTCCTGGATACAAGACTGTGGTTTAGCCTTTAAGGAGCTGAGGCCTGTCGGTTTAGCACTATCTAGATTTTCTCTTTCTTTCTTTCGTTTCAGTGCCAAACATTCAGAAATAATGTGGCCAGTTTTCTTACAATAATTACAAATTGGCTCCGATAAGGGATTTTGTCCTTTGTTTTCACTAGAAAATTTGGGTTTTGGACTGGAATTGTCAGTTGGATTACTGGGATTGGCTTTGGGACCAGACTGAGGGGAATATGGTTTTGACTGAGGGGTAATTTGCTTTGATTGAGGGTTATATGGTTTCCTAGGATATGGCTTGTTGACAAATGAAGCCTTATGAGTCAAAGCATAGTCATCAGCTAAACGTGCTGCTGTTTCCAAGTTTTCAACATCTCTTTCGTTCAAGAAAGCCTTAACATCAGAATTTATGCACCGTTTGAATTCTTCAACAAGCATGAGCTGCCTTAGCTTTGCATGATCAGAACCTACTTTCTTTGAAGAACACCATCTATCAAATAGTTGCTCTTTTGTTCTAGCAAACTCTGGTCATGTTCTTTTCTACAGTCTCTAAATTTCTGCCTGTATGCCTCAGGGACCAGCTCATAAGCCTTAAGGATAAGCTCTTTAACTTTGTCATAATCAGAACTTTGCTCAAGAGAAAGCTGAGTGTAAATTTCTCGAGCTTTACCAATGACAACACTCTGCAAAAGCAAGATCCAGTGCTCTCTTGGCCATTTCAAGTTTTCTGCTACCTTCTCAAAATGTAGAAAATATTTATATCAACCTCTTTTTCTTGAAATGGAGGAACGAGTCGGATATGTTTTGTTACATCAAATATTTTGCTTGTGTCTGAAGATAAAGATTTTGATTTTTCATTAAATTCAATTTCTTTGATTCTTAACTGAAATAGCCTTTCTCTTTCTTTTTCTTCATTTTCAAATCTCAATTTTTCTTTTTCAATTTCGAGCCGTTCTTCTCGTTCTAATTTTTCTTTTTGAAGCCTTTCTTCTCGTTCTAATTTTTCATATTCTAAAGCTCTTTGTTTCTCCTTCTCTCGTTCTTCCATTTCTAACCTTTGTTTATGCATTCTTTCTTCCCGTTCTAAAGTTTCCAATCTTATTCTTTCTTCCCTTTCGGCCTTTTCTGCCCTTATTCTTTCATCCCGCTCTAAAGTTTCCAACCTTATTCTTTCTTCATACTCAAATTTTAGTTTTTCCATCTCAATTTGTCTTTTGATTTCTAGTTCCCTCAACTGCAAGTCAGTCTGAGTGACTAGAATCTGAGAAGTAGCAGAGGAATCAAAAATTTCCTCGTCAACAAAAAACTGAATCAAAATGTTCTTAATTTCATGTTTTAACATGGAAGTCTTGATATTTGACAACCCATAATGATCAGCTATGTCGAAGAGGTCACTCTTTTTGGCCTTATCTAACAGCTCCTGAGAAGGCGCAGCAATAAAGTCACTTAGTTTGAATGACATGGTTGCTTTTTGCTGGCTTTAGCTATTTAAACAGCAAACAGTGAAGATACTTTAGAATTTTAAATAAATTTGGTGCACAAGAAATTTCAATCCCGGCGCAGCCCCCAATTCTGTTACGTGCCAGGCGTAACTAGAAGATTAAGGAAACCAACAAGTTGGTTAGCCAGCAAAAAGCTTTGTTTAAAATTTAACAAATCTATTTAGAAGTGATTTAACCAGTAATTACATGTGAAACAATCAAAAGCATATACACTGAAGAGCTTTAAAAACGCAAAAAAGAAAATTGGTAATTTTTTGCACCAAGGATATTTCAAGTCTACCGTAACAGGTGAAAGGGATCAGTAACTGTACTCTGCTTCCATTTTTACACGAAACCGGCATTTGTAAAGTCACTGACCACCCACAGGAATAAAAAGCCATTTTATACTTTTTGCCATGTGGCGTCACGTTGAATTAATGAAGAAAAACATTTGACCATTTCACACGGAGCTTGTAGCAATCCATATCTAAAAAACACTTTAGTTTTCGTTTTGTTTCATTTTTGACAATTCTACGGGTCTTTGAAAATGAATTATCCAGCACAATTGAATTTTTACTAACTTTATGACGTATATGTGATGCCACGTGACGTCATAATTACCATTTTTCATCTATACGGCACTGCAGCAGTCCCTCCGAGGCTATTGGGACGATGAAAGGTTGACACCGGTCTGATCAACCGAACTTTTCACGTCAAGGCACTAAGGTCTCTAGAGATTTGACGTAAAAACGCCATATTACGTGGATTACGTCGACAATGACCTATCAGACAAGCTAGCATTATTGTCATGCAGTCAAGGCAATTGGCAAAACCTGTGCTTTTAATGAAATAGCAATTCTCTTTGTGCCAAGGAACAAATTGTAGTCGTGCTCAATATCTTTTGCAGTTTTGGATTTTAGGGGTATAGCTATAGCAAGGACTGTAAGTCTCACATTTCTCATTATTTTGATACGAAATACACAGAATAGTTTTCAAACATATCAATGTTTATGTGTGTCAAATTTCATAAAAATCGAACTACTAGAAGTATGAAAATACAATTGAATTACAACCTTTGCGTTTTTAAAGCTTTTCAGTGTACACAATCAAACAAAAATGAATGTACAATACTTTTCAAGATGTTAATTCCCTTAAAGAATGTCTGAATGTCCCTCAGAATTTTTTAACACAAGTCATTCCATCACATACACCATTCCATCTATATTGTTCTGTGTAGTTCTGAGCACTCTAGTCAACTTCTGTGATACACTTCTACAGGAGAGAAGGGTAGCCTGGTTTCTAAAGGTGACTGTAATCTAAAGATAGTACAAAAGATATCATGCTCAACGTCAATAGCAACATGGAAAATGTCGCTCATGAGGTTAACCTCATTTTCAACTAGAAAAAGTGCCTTGAGAGGCACGTATACCCCTGGCTGGTAGCCACCAAGTCCCCCCTCCCCCTACCTATACAACCCAGCACATGCTCACCCCTGACATTGAATCTCAAATCCTCAATGAAAGACAGTACCCTTATCGAGTACACTTCAGAAATAAGCACTGTAAAGTACTTTGCATACAAACATGTGGCAGGGGGGGGGGGGGGGTGGAGATTTAGAATGACAGATCTATTTTAGAGCAGTATACAAAGCTTACGTGTATACTCAATCTAGGACATAATCCGCGGACATTGTGGGTCAGGTCCTCAGTCCTAGATTGTAATGAAAATAGAGTGTCATTCTTAAAAAAAAAAAAAAAAAAAAAAAAAAAAAAAAAAAAAAAAAAAAACAGACCTTGACCTCAAGTCCCACACCCACCCCATGCATGGACCCTTGGGTCCGTCACACCCCCGTCTCCATGCATGGACCACTGGGTCTAACCCTTATGTGGTACATGTACGTATGTTGTAAGCATGAATGCTTTCTGACACATGGTTGTCAAGATATAGACCTACAGAATATGAATCTTGGTAACTATTGTAATTTATAAATGTGTCCTAGATTTTGACCTCCAGCCCCACCCCTAGAGTTTGGTGCCATGGAATTAAATTCAACCCAAAAGGGTATCTATGATCCAAATAGGAATACATTCCTATTTATAAGTATTTGTTAATATATGAACTAAGAGAAGAAACTAGAGAAACTTTAACCAAAAATTTGATGCAAATTAAAGGTGACCTACATTTTGAACTCTAGCCCAACCCCTGGGCATGGACCCTGAGGCCCGAAATAATGGAAGCAAAGCAAACCCTATAGGGTACCTATGGTGCAAACACAAATGATTTCTGACCATTGGTGTATAAGATATAGACCACTAGAGAAACTTTAACCAATACTTTGACGCAAATTAAAGGTGACCTAGATTTTGAACTCTAGCCCCACCCCCTGGCACGGACCCTGGGGCCCGAAGTAATGGAAACAAAGCAAACCCTATAGGGTACCTATGGTGCAAACACAAATGATTTCTGACCATTGGTGTATGAGATATAGACCACTAGAGAAACTTTAACCAAAACTTTGACGCAAAATGTAACTAACGAACGAACTAACAAACGAACGAGCATACAAACCGACGAACGGAAAGACGAAAACTATATACCCCTTCGGCATAAATGCCGGGGGTATAATAAAACATTGCATTATTAATCTCGTATACATATGTTTGGATAAAATTGCTCATGAGGTTTTGTAGTTTTCAACACACATTGCAAATGTATAAGTACCGGTAATTAAATGGATTCTTTACCTTTATGTGCTCCCCGTTCACCTTCATTTCCCTCCAGCATGTCAGTTCCAGCTCTCCAGTGGCGCTGTACCTCGCTGTACAGCTATTTGGAATAGTGATTGTACCGCTCACTACTGTTGGGGTTCTCATGGTAAGGCCCAGGAATGCTGGATACTTGTCACCCCCACTGAATACAAAGCATTTCTCTGTGTTGAATAATGCTGGAATCAACTTGCTGATTAGATCTTTTGTCGGTGGGAGGACATTATTGGCTTTATAGTCTATCTCACAATGTGCATAGATCTCACTGAGCCAAAATGGCTGTGTACCTTCTGTGCCCGATGTTTTGTAGTGGGTAGCCAGCCTGAAAAAGATTAGAAATTAATATTACAAAGTAGTGTTTTCCTTGAAGCAGGGGACCAATGGTCATTGAAAGGCTCATTTGAGTCCTGGTATCAGTGTCAATAAATATACTCAGTACATAAAGAAACGCAAAACATAGATTTTCTGTGATAACTTGAACACAGGGTTCCCACGAAAAGTACAAAATAAAATTCCATGACTATTCCATGATAATTCCATGATCAGCGTTAAATTTCCAGGACTAATTTTTCTGTTTATTTATTTATTTTTTTGTCATATAACACTTTTTAAAAGACAAGAACAAATAATTATAAATATTACAAAAGTAACTTAATTCAAGGTACTATCTTGTTTTCTGATGAGGACAAATTAGTTTGAATGTCCTGTTGAAAAACATAACTTTTTTAATTGATACTTATCCGAGCGAGCAGAGCAAGTGAGGAAAAAAATGAATCCCTAAGATATCCAAACTGGCATTTCATAACAAAATTCTATGATTTTCCCCATGATGTTTCATCAGATTTCAAATTCCATGACTTTTCCATGCATGGAATATTTTTTAGCCATTTTCTTGTATTTCAGAGCCCATGGGAACCCTGCAATATCTCACCCATGTCTTGAGCACCATAGAAGTGGTGGCTCCTCCATGATTTGACTGAAAAATTGGACACTGGCTATCCGCACGACGGTCGTGCCGATAACACCGCTTATCCGCACGACTGTCGTGCTGGGAAGGGATATCAAAAGGGATAATCAGCAAGACAGGGAAATTGATATTCAAATGCTATATGTTGAGAATATGAATACATTTTTCAAAAGTTGGTATCCATTGTTTTCAAAACTGAAACAGAATGTTACCGATGCAGGAAATTTTACTTTTTATACCCCGCCACTTAAAAAAGTGCGGGGTATTATGTTATACCCTCAAAAAAAAATTGGCGTTTGAGTGTCCGTCCGTCCGTCGGTCCGTCAGCGTTTCGTTTCTGGGCTCTATCTTGAGCATTTATTGACCGATTTTCTTCAAACTTTGTATAGGAGTTCATATCAGGAAGGAGTGGTTTGGGGTTGAAGATAGGTAAATTTTGTTAAATAAGTACAGAGTTATGGCCCTTGATTTACGTTAAAATTTCGTTTCCGGGCTCTATCTTGAGTATTTATTGACTGATTTTCTTCAAACTTTGTATAGGAGTTCATACCATAAAGGAGTGGTCTGGGATTGAAGATGGGTAAATTTCATCAAATAAGTACAGAGTTATGGCCCTTGATTTACATTAAAATTTTGTTCCCGGGCTCTATCTTGAGCATTTATAGACCGATTTTCTTCAAACTTTGTATAGGAGTTCATATCAAGAAGGAGTGGTCTGGGATTGAAGATGGGTAAACTTCGTCAAATATATACAGAGTTATGGCCCTTGATTTACGTTAAAATTTTGTTTCTGGGCTCTCTCTTGAGCATTTATTGACCAATTTTCTTCAAACTTTGTATAGAAGTTCATACCAAGAAGGAGTGGTCTGGGATTGAAGATGGGTAAACTTCGTCAAATATGTACAGAGTTATGGCCCTTGATTTACCTTAAAATTCTGTTTCCGGACTCTGTCTTGAGCATTTATTGACCAATTTTCTTCAAACTTTGTATAGGAGTTCATATCAGGAAGGAGTGGTTTGGGATTGAAAATGAATAAATTTTGTTAAATAAGTACAGAGTTATGGCCCATGATTTACATTAAAATTTCGTTTCCTGCCTCTGTTTTGTGCATTAATCAACTAATTTTCTTCAAGCTTTGTATAAAAGTTCAAGGTTTGGGATTGAAGATGGGTAAATTTTATCAATGTATACAGAGTTATGGTCCTTCATTTATGACAAAATTTTGTTCTGCTCTTTATCTTGAGAATTGACAAACATTTTTGCCAAATTAAATTTGAGTGGCGGGGTATCATGCATGCCTGCATCGCTTTTATTAATTACATGTAACACAATTATTATTACGTATAAATTTGCTTACCTATGAATTTAGCTGTAAAAATTAGCCATGCATATGCGTAAACCAGAAAGTAATTATCATAACCTAAATAATAATAATAATAAAATGTGGTAATACTACTACTAATAATAAAATGAATATACATGTACAATCTTTCATTTGATAACATGATGTATCTTAATAGATAAACACATAATTAATTCATTTAAAGGCAAATTAATGCACCAGTCATTTATAACCACTGCCCCGACACACACACATCTACGGGGAAGGGTGGGGGATAGCCAGGCTAAAGTGCGGGGCAATTACTTTTCAAGTGTCCACAAAGTGCAGGGGAAATGCCAGGGTTTTGACATTAGGATCCTCACCCCAGGGAGATTTTCTATTGCGAAGGGCGGGGCAGAGCAAAGTTTTGACCTCCAGTTTGCCCCCTGGGGGTGGGGCTCATAGCAGGGCACTGAAAGCTGAAAAGTCACAATCCCTGCCCTTCCCTATAGGTTGGGGAGCAGTGGTTACAAATGACTGGCGCATAATAGTTTAATGCACACATAAGCTTGTTTGAAAATCTCCTACTCCCGTCGTGCAGATAGCCAATACCTGTACTGTAGAATTGGCTATCATGACTGTCTTGCCGATAACTCCACTTATCGGCACGACGCCGATAACTCCACTTATCGGCATGACTATCGTGCGTATAATTAGAGATTATATACATGTAGGTTATAGCCCACAGTATCAACCCGAGACTCCATTATCAAGCCTGAGAGCTTTAGCTCGAGGCCTGATAATGGTCGAGGGTTGATATGAAGGGCAATGACCAAAATGCCCATGTTATAATCTGTTTATCACATCTTCTAAATCTTCTATTCCAAAGATTTGTGTTTAGAAATGTGAAAATCGTTGATTTCTGTGTTAAAAAAAAAACAACACAAAAAACACCATTATGGCTGGAAATATAGGTCTTAGTATGTGATAAGCAGCGCTATCGGCACGACAGTCGTGTGGATAGCCTCAGCCAAAAAATGGCAGACTATGGAAAAGCGATTAACAGAGAGGCTGAGGGCCTTGCACTTAACGGAAGAAGAAGGAGAAGAACACGGGAGGCGGTCCAAAATAGTGAAAATTTGTCAGATTGGACTAGGATGACCAGATAGCCTCCTGGTACCATATCTCGAACCACTTTTACAACATTGTTATTTGCAAAAATCTAAGAACATGCAATAAAGTTCATTTAATCCTCAAACATTGCCAATGTCATTGGCATAGTGAAATATGTGTGATGTCATATGGGGCTTGCACAGCACGGTCCATTGCATCACCACTAAAGTTCATGTTTCCTTCACTTAATGGAACCAATTCTTGAACAGACTTTTTGCGATCGTTTTCAGATACCCAATAATGCCAGATAGTCAGGGAATATCAGCGTATAATTACTCAGAAGGTATTAAATGCAAGAAAATATGGTGAAATGCAACTATGTCAACATGCAGATCTCTATGTGTAGGTCTAACCTATAAGAAACACTTGTTTCTTACCACACTTTGCTTCCATGTTTAATTTGCCATCATCAAAAATTAGCAGAATTTGTCATTTGTCTTAGTATTTAATTTTTTGGGTTTGAGCAAGTGGTCTCATTAGTGACAGCCACTAGGAATGGGAGGTAGTACCAGTAACAAAAAAAAAAGATTTTGTCGCCCATGCGATTTTCACGGACACTGTATCTTCACAGTGGTGTAAACAAACATTTGTTAAGCTGAAAGACGCTGCAGAGGTGTGTTTCCTTCGTCAAAATTGGATTTGAATACATAGACATGGCATGACAGCATAAAAAATTGAAATTAGGAACGTTTCTTGGGCAGAGTAAACTTCGCGTAATAAAGTGAGTAATTTTTGCTTTGTTTTTTGTTGGTTTCCCTCGTCTGCTAGGGAAATCCAAAGCGAGGCTGACACATGGCACTGTTTTGTTTTCTTGTTACTCTCATCCATCAATTTCTGATTATTCTTGGTAGGTGTACATTGTACACTCCGGTGTATTTGCAGGATGAGCCTACATGCATGAGGATAGAACCTGTGTAGGGATCTTTAACCTACACAGGGGATGACTGTCCCTGCACAGGGCGCCTCCGGCACAGATACTTGGGGTTACTGTTTAGATTTTGCAAAAAGCTAATACTTGTACTTTTTTAAAAAACTTATACTTGTATTTTTTTTTTCTTCTTCATTTAGCTTTTTTGCATTAGTCCTGACCTTATACAATACGAAAACATGTCTAGAATACATAAAAAGCATTAGAAATACTGATAAGCAATTACTAATGTAAAGAAAAAACACAAGATAAACAACTTCGCTTTTCCAAATTCTCGACCGTCACTTTGAAAAGACAAAATGACTCACTAATCCGTAACTTACAAGAATCTTATATATATCAGCATGTCCGGGGATCATTACGCTTCAAACGGACACAGAAAGCATTTAATTTTTCCCTTGCATACCCACAAAATCGGCTGTTAAACAACGATTCTCATCGCTACCGCACTGAGATGGCCGGAAGTAAATAATGGATGTGACTGGATTCCAGGCGTACATTTTAAAACGGCGAAAACGGGGAACCAGCGACCAAACCGAAAGTAACCTCTGATTGCATCAGACTTGATTGACCAATGAAAACAAGCGGTCCAGTCACATGGCAATTGGGATTTGGTTGCGTCAGACCTGATTGACCAATGAAAACAAGCGGTCCAGTCACATAGCGAACAGGATTTCCTTTACTGTAAACAACTGTGGCCTTCTCAGTGGGGTAGGGACGAGAACCGCTGTTTAACAGATGATTTTGTGGGTATGCAAGGGAATATTTAAATGCTTTCTGTGTCCGTTTGCAGCGTAATGATTCCCGGACATGCTGATATATATAAGATTCTTGTAAGTTAAGGATTAGTGAATCAGTTTGTCTTTTCAAAGTGACTGTCGAGAATTTAGAAATGCCAAGTTATCTTGTGTTTTTTGTCTACATTCAGGATGGCATATCAGTATTTTGATTGCTTTCTATAGATTCTAGACATTTTTTTCTAATTTTGCAAGGTCACGACTATTGCAGAAAAGCTCAAAAAGACAACAAAAAATATAATTGTAAGTTTTGAAAAAAAAAGTACAAGCTATGAGCTTTTGAAAAAAGTCTATACAGAAACCCCAAGTATCTGTGGCCTCCAGTTAACGTCCCGATCAGAAGGACGGCACACTGTATCATGTCATTCCTGCAAATGACACGAAGGGAAGCATGTTCAGACCAACAAATTTTCCTCGCCACCGGCGGGGATCAAACCCGGGACCTCTAGTACAAGAAGCAAGTGTGTTAACCACTCGGCTACCTCGCTTCCTGTTCTAGTTTTGATGCCCCTTGATTGGCAAAAGAAAACCTGCCTGAATTTTGTTACTGTTGACAAGCATGAGGTGATGGTCTGAATCTGAATCTGAATAGTTTACTGGTGACACGCCAAATGACATTATTTCACCAGGGGGTTCGGATGGGGGGGAAATTAGTCCCTTGAACGCACGAGTGAAGCGAACTTGGACACACAGTCATCAGACATTTCAGCAGAGGAGACAAGTGAATCAGGGAGGTCATTCCAGTCCCTGATAGTCTGTGGACTATGATCAGAAATTGATCGACTCAGTATCAGAAGATAGATATTTCATTTAGAGTAAATCAAATTATTGTTCGCGAATAGGTCCCGTTCGAGAAATGGTACCAGGAGGCTACATGTCTGTTTTGTTTTTGTTTTCCTGTTACTCCCATCAATCAATTTCTGATTATTCTTGGGAGGTGTACATTCAAAGTGTCATTCAATGAACATTTTATCTATCTATCTCTATGTACTGCAACACGCCGTCGCGGACATTCTTGGTATTCTTACCAACAACTTGTGTCAAAACTGGCTGTCATAGTTCGTATTACACAATTGTTGTTGTTGTTGTATATCTGTTATGGCACTATCTGTTGCCAATGGCCTCTAGGTGCTATGGTCTCTTCTGTGCATTTTCTCTGAGTACTTTTTCTCTGTTTGCTCTTAGTGCGCATGCGTAGCTAAATTTACATAAAGCGTTTAGTGCACTTGATGTAGTTCAACAGTGCACCCACCAGTTCAGACCTCGCCTCCTTGCTGATCCCTTCAATGTTTCCTGCCAAAACTTTAATGTCTATTACACCAATACTTTTTCCTTCCCTATCCAAGATACTTTCAACTGCCTCTTCTAGCTCATCTCCCTCCTCCTTGTACATGTCACAATCGAAAAGGTAGTGCTCCACCGTTTCAGGAACATTACACCTTGAACATACATCTGTCTGGTTTGGGTTGATCTTTGCTTGATGGCTGTTCAGTCTAGTATGCCCGCAGAGAAGCTGGTTCAAAGCTGAGAAGCTTGATCTATCCTTTTCTCCAAAGCAGTCTCTTTTTCCAACCTCTGTGAATGTTTCCTGTATTCTCTCCATTTTCTCAGACAATGTGAATTTCAATTTCCACTTTTCTGCAATTTGTCGTTTGATCTCCGCTATAGCTTCTCTCCTATCCATGGCCATCCCAACCGGTTCAGTAGCTCCAACCATCTCCTGGGCTCCTGCCTTCGCCTGTTGGTCAGCAAGCTCATTACCTAAAATGTCCTTGTGTCCCGGTACCCAGTGAATATGTAACCTGTTGCCCTTATTGCTTAACTGTTGGATATATTGTTTAATTGATATCACCAGTTCTATCTTGTTTGATGGTATGTGGTTTCCAAATGCTGAAACAATGGCTCCCTGACAGTCAGTAAAAATATGTATGTCTCTGTTCTCTATGTGGTCTACTCCAGCTATGAATTCCAAGCTTATTTCTATACCAACCATTTCTCCCGTAAAATTATTGCTGTATGGGCTTACTCCCTTCTTCAAAAGCACTGGTGCTGCCTCATATCCATCTAGGTACACCACTCCGCCAGCCCCTGTAGGTCCCGGGTTGCCAAGAGCTGACCCGTCTGTAAACACCACCACATCTTCAGGCTGTAATTTTGCTAGAAGCTCCTTCACATTCTCTTCCTGTGTCTCTTTCCCAACCTTAAACTCCTCTGTCTTAACTTTTCCTCCATTTTTAATTAAGCACATGAACTCCTTCGTGTACTCGAACTCTTTCTCTATGTTATCAAATTCTACCTTTCCTTTCATTTCCTTGAAGCGGCACATTAACATCTGAAAAACTGTTGGCTTTCTTCCAAAAGACTGGCTGCTCGCTGCCCACTCCTGGAAATCTTTCTTCAGAGGGTCATCATCATGTTTTGCACTGATTCTAACAACTTCCTGGGCTTGTCTCATCTTCAGGTGTAGGTCTATTGGTACAGTATTCGTAAGTACCTCTAATGCATCTGTACTGGTGCTGTTGATACAACCAGAAGCCTTCAGCATGGCTGCTCTTTGTACTTTGCCCATCTCTGTAATGCATTCTGTAGTAGCTGTAACTGCCACAGCAGCTCCATAGTCCATAACTGGCAGTACCAGAGCATTATACAGCCTAAGATAAGTGGACTGAGGACAACCCTTGTGACCTCTAACAAAACAATCCAAACTTTTCAGTGCTCTAAATCCAGCCTTCACCCTCTCCTGTATCTGTTCGTGAAAATTCAGCTGATTGTCTATAACCACTCCAAGGACTTTCTTAGATTTTACCACCTTCAACTTCTCATCTCCAAGTTTGATATCTATCATATCGCTAGCTTCTTTACCATCGGGTGTAACAACCACCACATCCGTTTTATCTGCTGCCACTGACATGTTCCATTTTCTGCACCACGGCTTCACCCTTCCATTCAGATCTCTGTTAGTAGCTTCCCCTGCTTCAGCTAGGCTTTCATCACTGGACCACATATTGACATCGTCAGCGTATTCTGCATGTTTCCCTTCTATCCCCTCCATGGAGTCATGCGTGTATAAATTACAAAGTGCCGGACTGATGACAGACCCCTGTGGTATCCCAACAGCAGATTTATATGTTGGCGACTTGAACTCATTAACTCTGATGTAATACTCTCTGTTCCATAAAAAATTCTTAATGTACAGCCACAACCTTCCATTGATGCCTATTTTTGCTGCCTTGTGCAGAAGTCCCGCTCTCCAGATCCGTTCGTAGCATGACTCATAGTCAATCACCGCTAATACTGTGTGTTCTTTCTTGGCTCTTGCTTCTGACAAAGAATTTGCTACTCTCAGAACTGCCTGTACACATGACTTCTGTCGTCTATATGCGTTTTGGGTCACAGCTACTCCTTTTTCTATTTCTAGCTTCCAAACCAGTCTATTGGTGATAACTCTCTCCATGACCTTTCCTATGACACTTTCTAATGTTATTGGTCTGTAGGCTCTTACTGTGTTGTAATCTGTCTTACCAGGTTTAGGGAGCATTACCTTTGCATCTTGTATAAATGCCCCTGGTAGTACTGCTAGTGACCAGCTCTTTTGAAATATGTAGTGTAGCCCTTTCGCCACTGCTTCCCCTCCCTTTTTAAGCATTATGTTGAAAATTTGCTCCTCTGGATTAGGTGCACTGTATCCAGATAATGCCTCTATGGCTCTCTCTACTTCTTCAATTCTTAAATCACTGTTCTCATGGCTGCAATTATCTGCATAATGCTTCTCTTTAATTTTGAGGCGTTCATCACTATTCATGTCCTCTGCTTCTTTCTCCACTAACTCATACCATGCTGGCTCATTCTCCTTAACGTCTAGGCTCTCTTTTCCATACCTTTTCTTCATTTCGTCAAATATTTCCTTATCTGAAACTGCTAATGTTCCATCCTCCCTCTTAATTGGTTGCACCACACTTTTTCCTTTCATCTTTTTTTCATTATTCACCACTCGCCAGAACTGACCAGGTTTTCTTGGGTCCATTAGATTTACCATTTCCTCTAAGTAATTATCTTTGGCACCAGACTCTGCTCTTCTAAATCTTTCCAAACATTCTTGAACTAGTATTTCATTTGCCTCATCACTGCGTTTTGCAAACCTTTTTCTAGCTTTCTTTACTTCCCTTGCAAGTTCATTCAGCTCTTCACTCCACCATCCTTTGCTGTGCTTGCAGACCTTTTTCTTTGGAATGCATTCAGCTGCAACTAATTTCATCAGATCAACGAAGCTGTTGTAGTCATCATTGATGTCATTTGCTAATCTTCTCTCTTCTAACCAAATTTCTATTTGTTCTTCACAACTTAATTCCCATTTTGACCAATCTGCATTCCTAAAATCCAACCTCTCCCATGTTCCTTCTTCTGTGACGTTGCCATACTCAAATGTAACTAGATTATGATCTGTATTCAAGTAGACTTCTTGTTGTACTCTCCAGTTTGATATTTTCTCAACTAAAACATTACTGACAATGGTTAAGTCTATGATTTTATCCTTTCTTGTTGGTTGTTCTGTATTCATTACACTTAGATCTTTGTCTGATAAATACTCAAAAAGTTCATTTCCAAGCTTGTTTGCATTCTCGCCATGCCAGTATTGATGATGTGCATTAAAATCTCCTATCAAAACTATTGGCATTTCCTTCTCTCTCAATTCATCAACTACTTTGAACAACTCCATAAGACCTTTAGAATCATTTGGGGGAATATAGACTGATCCAATTACAAAACTTCCCTGATCTGTATATATGTTGCTCCAGACTGCCTCCAGCCCATCACGTTTCAATTCTTTCCTTTCAAATATCTTACAATTCTTGGATATCATTAAAGCAGCCCCTCCTCCTCTATCTCCATTTCTTTCGGTTGCGATCCAATGCCATGACTGCTTCACATTCTCCTTTAATGCATTGGCTGGATGCCATATTTCACTTAAACCCAGTATTTTAATCTTCTGCCTAAGACACGCTGTTTCCACCAAATTGAAAGAAGTATTTAATGATCTTACATTTGGGTGATTTTCAAAAAAATGAAGTAAAAGTGTGACATTGACCCATTTTAGGTCAAAATTGAAATGTGCATTTGTCTGTTTAATTTTTGTTCCTGGTTTTTCTATGGATATCAAAATAAGAGAAAACAACATTCAAATCTTTTTGACAACGACCATTTTTGTGATTTTCATGTTGAAGTGCTTTTTGTTGTTTATTTTCAAAACTGGTGATATACCTTATAAGTAGTGCTACATTTGTAACATACACTTTGTGTTTCAAATTTGTTCTTAGATTGAAAGACCCTATATTGGGAGTAGACTCTATGCCATTAATTTGAAAAAATTCTCCAAAAAAATTTTTTTTCACACATTTATTTGATAAATTTGACCCTAAAATTGCTGTCTTTACTTACAAATGTTTCCACAACCACTCAAATGATCAATGTATTTAATGATGAACAGTATCTTACAAGTGTACAATGCTTCCTGTGATTGCCATAATAATTTATAAGAGTGAAAGTAATATGTATCGTTAGGAATTAGCATTCAATTTTTTAGACTAGAAAATATGCGTTGCACTTGTGACATCACTTTTGTTAATTATTAGAAACCAATATGCATACTGTAGGCAAAGGGTTGTTTTTGTTGGTTTCTTTCTGACCTGTTAGACTAAAATATAAAGCAAAATACCATGTCTTACATGATATGCGTATATGGTCAGTCAAGAAATACAAAACGTTGCACTTGTGACAAATATGGTTAACTGATTAGATCAGCTACTTTTCAAAATATAAGAAAGGGTTTTTAATGAAGAATCTCTGATAATCAATCCAGATACATCAGACTTGATCAGTAAGAGCATACAATAGATGTAGGGCTTACAATGATTGAACACTGGCTTTCACAAGTTTAAGCTAAGCTATTTTTACTGTAGTTTATTTTTAGGGGTATGGTTATTATTTATAAATGCTGAAGAGGCAACAAAGGCGAAATACATGCATGTTTCATTGGCAACTCTCAAGTACCTAATTGTTTGTAACTTTTTAGAGATTTTGTTTTGTTAGGTAATCAGATAATTGTTTTCTGACCATTTGAAAATGACTTACTTCTCAAAATGTCACGCTAAAACGTTGCACTTGTGACATTTTTAGGTATATATTGTTGAATAAATCTGGTATAGATCCATCTTTTTTTATGAAATTTTGCATGGAGTTTGACACCTTGATAACACACATTTAAGGTATAAATGAGACCTTATATGTATAAAGCTTATCAGTCCAGCTTTAATATTAAAAAATACTTCATTTTTTTGAAAACCACCCATTTGCATAAGCTAACTTCATGTTGAACACTTTTAGATCAATTTTCTACTTTATTATCTTCTATTCTCACCTGTGATCAATTGCATTGATTTTTACAAATGTTCATAGACATTAAATTCTTAAAAAATGTTCCATGACATTAAAATCAGCTGCAACACTATTCCTCACATAGTTGAATCATGTTATATTTATAGATGCACCTTTATATTGATTTCATAAATGTTCATAGACATTCATCAGTTTCACAATGTTCCATGACATTCAATCAACAATAGCACTGGAAAAAATTCATCTTGATGAAAGCTTATACTTGTATAATAATCTGCAGTACAATGAATTATACCAATGTTCATAGACACTTCAAATTAAATGCAAAATGTTCCATGACATTAATCACACCTACATGCAGACCTATTAAATGCACTATTTTCCATATTCAAATTCATAAAACTCTTCACTTGACATGTACTCTCCACAATCACTGAATATACCAATGTTCATAGACATCCAAATTTTTAAAATGTTCCATGACATTGTAAAAATTATTTTCAGCTTTCATTTAATTATAATAACAATATCACCTTTGTATTATTTAATGATTTCTGTAATGTTCATAGACACTCTCAATTTTAAAATGTTCTAT
Organism: Rugalucina vietnamica; assembly: GCA_964017185.1. Lineage (NCBI taxonomy): Eukaryota > Metazoa > Mollusca > Bivalvia > Lucinida > Lucinidae > Rugalucina > Rugalucina vietnamica. The sequence goes on from OZ024875.1 coordinate 8,090,872, forward strand.
GACATTCAAATCAAATTAACTACCACAAATATGATTCTAGTTCCTTAGTTTCCGTTCAGTCAGACGTTCCTTTATACTGATGTACACTGGACAAAATGTTGAGTTTGAAGGATGACCACCACCACAGTTCACGCAGCACCTGCTACCTTCACACGAGCCTGAGTGATGCTGTGCACATATCTCACATCTGCTTTCATTCTTGCACAATCTAGCAATGTGACCAAATTCCTGACAATTATAACACCTTAACGGTATTGTACTTTTGCTTCTGTATGATTTCACTAGTGCTTTCTTATTTCCTATGATGATATCTGCTTTAAATAAAGTCTGTAGATCTTCAAAGGAATTACAGTTCACAACAACAATAGGCATGGGCTTGTTACTGTCTCTGTATCTCAATCTCCTACCTGTTACTGCAACCCCTGTCTGCTTCTTTACCTCTGTTAAAATGACACAAATATGTCAGAATTCTATACTCAAGTTAAAGGATCTATTAATATGGTTACCGTGCTTTCACGCGTAACTGGTATCCAAGTAAACTCGCACCCAAGTCAACTCGCACCCAAGTCAACTCGTACCAAAGTAAACTCGCACCCAAGTCTATCTATCTATCTATCTATCTATCTATCTATCTATCTATCTATCTATCTTTTCTTCTTTTGTTGTATCTTGACCGCCGGTGTAGGCGAACCACATCGCTGTGTATAACTTTTTAAGTAAAAGTTCTTATATACATTAAAACAGGAGGGCACTTAAAAGTTGACGAATGTATACACTTTATAATCCATGATAAGAGAATATCCATTACCACATCCCACAACCATAGATAAGAATAGTAGGAACAATATTTACATTCCTTCACTTTTCAAATAACATGGGGCAACCACCATTTATTTATTCAACTGCTTAAATTTCTGATACCGCACAGAGTACAAATTATGTACTAGCCTTCTGTTGTGAAGTTCTAGGGTAGATAATTCCTGAAGATTCTCTTTTCTGTGTTTTACTTTCATATTGTTCACTAGTACGGAACAATCTAATATGAGTTGAATCTTGTCATTCATACATAGATTGGTGAAAATAATGTCCTGCCTATGCTGTAATTCATACTGAATGTCCTTTAGTATAGGATATCTATCTATCTATCTATCTATCTATCTATCTATCTATCTATCTATCTATCTATCTATCTATCTTCTGATACTGAGTCGATCAATTTCTGATCATCACCTCAGGTGTGGGGTGGGTGGCTAAATTTAGAATTTAGTCAAGGGAAAAGAAAACATTTGGGGTGGACTATTAAAACTATTTACAAGATATAGATGAGAGGCATAGTTAAACGCATGCCTCTGGGCCAATGATTTAAATAGAAGCCTTAAATTCCTCAATGGTCTTAGATAGGACCACTGAAGAAGGGAGACTATTCCAAACCGGAATAGTTCTGGGGAAAAAGGAAATTTTTCAGGGCATCACTATAGGCAAATGGTCTTGTGTATTGTGACTCATGTGATGCCCGAGTATGCCTTAGGTTGGGTGCCGGGGTCAGGTATTTGTCTTTATCAAGAGACACTGTACCGGAGTGTATCTTGTAGAAGAAGGTTATGGAGGACCTCTCCCTGCAGGACTCCAGGGATGGCCACTCAAGTTCGTCTAGCATTTCACCGACGCTACGGGTGTTCCTCCATCGCCTGCAGGTCCACCGGGCAGCAGTCCTTCACCTTCTCAGTCTGAGTTTCATGATAGGGATGCCAAATAGGGGCTGCATACTCAAGTTGAGGCCGACTCAATGTTTTGTATGCAACTTCCTTAGTATGCCTAGGTGCCAGTGCCAGATTGCGCCGAAGAAACCCCAAAGTCTTAGTTGCCTTGCATGTAATTTCAGAAATATGTTGACCCCAATCAAGATCATCTGTGATAGTTAAACCTAGGTATTTAGCGGACTGAACCTGTTCTAATGTTTGCTGATGCAGTGTGTGTAATTGAATTCTATATGCCTGTTTGGATGTAGCCGCGTCACCCTCATTGAATGACATTTGCTAACATTGAATTTCATTTGCCAATCCATTTCCCATTTGGCCAAGCTATTCAGGTCATCTTGTAAAATTTGACAATCCAAAAGTGACTTGACATTCCTGTATAAATCAGATGACCTGATATTGTCAGGGAGATCATTAATGAAAATAAGAAATAGGACCGGCCCTAAGACCGATCCTTGTGGGACACCAGAAAGAACCGGGACTGAGTCTGAGGCACGACCATCTAATACCACTTTTTGAGAGCGCACAGAGAGCCACGAGTCGATCCACTTATGTGTAGATCCTCTAATCCCGTAAAAGTCAAGTTTGTATAATAACCTTTTATGTGGGACCTTGTCAAAGGCCTTAGCGAAATCCATGACAATCACGTCCGTCTGCCTGTGGCCACGACTCACTGCTCGGTCCAGATTACTAACCAAATTATGATAAAACTGAACTAACTGGGTTTCGCAACACCTTTGACTTCGGAACCCATGCTGACAGTCAGCAAGAATGTTTTCAAGAGCCAAATGTTTGTTTATGTTGCTGACTATTATATGCTCTAGAGTTTTGTACAGATACAAGTAAGCGACACCGGTCGATAATTAGCTGCATCGTATTTCTCACCTTTCTTAAATACCGGGGCTACATATGCCTGTCGCCAATCGTCTGGTACAGCACCCTGAGCAAGCGACTCATTGAAGATATAGGTCAGGATAGGAGCAATTTCAGAACTACATTCTTTCAACACCCTAGCACTCAGGCCATCTGGCCCAGCCGCCTTATGTATATTCAAATTATTCAACAGTTTAATGACCCCTTTGGGGTCAACTGTAATTTCACCCATAGCGGTGAAAGGACTTGTGCCTTTGGAGGGGATTTCATCATTTGATTCGCGAGTGAAGGCTGACTGAAATTGCCTATTACAAATATCCAAAGTGTCAGTCTTCAAGATACCGTTTTCTCTAAGAGTATTGATCCCAGACGCGTCTTTCTTAAGGGACTTGAAAAATGACCAAAACTTTTTTGCCTTTTCATTTTTTACGGGGACAATCGGGATCAGGGTTATCATTTTCAAAGGAGAAGATATTGGTAATATGCTTCCAATATGCATCTCTAATGCTCTTTTGAACATGTGCTCTGAACCGTTTGTAATGGTTCTTAATGTCACGGATGCTTGACTTGCGAGCACGAAAGTAAAGTTTATCACGTTTCCTTATCAAGCGTTTGATCGAGCTATCGATCCATGGTAAACTATATTTTGTCTTGGTCATTTTTTTGATGGAATAAACCTTTCAATAGCCGAGAGAACCTCCGACTTGAAACTGACCCACATGTCATTAACTGACACATGACTATGGTCAGTTGAAAGGAACGAATCCCTATAGCGCGCTAGATGGTCATGGAGACCGTCCATATCCGCTCGTTTATATAGGAAAATCTTACGCGGGGCCTGCTGGATCCGTTTAGCCTTAATGTCGTATTCAATATAGACAATGTCATGATCTGCTTTGCCGATCGGGGGCATCCCTTTAACACGGTTAATTGGAGATGGCGAGTTAGTGAAGAGTAAATCAAGGGTCTTGTCTTCTTGGGTGTGTATATTTAACATTTGGGAGAGGCAGTGATCCTGTATTATGTTCACAAGTTTAGTCTGAACTGGCCTCTTTGGGACCTCTTCGGGTACCTGCATTGTGTTCCACTCAATATCACCACAACTGAAATCACCACCTACAAGAACATGGGCATTTTTATTTGACATAATCCGAGAAAGTGAAGTATTAAAATCCTCAAGATATTTCAATTCAAGCTCCTGAGTTGGGAACCTAGGGGGACGATAGAATGATCCAAGGTACAAAGTCCTACATCCAATAATGTTCAACTTACACCAAATTATTTCGCACTTGGTGTCCAATTCCGGAGCTTCAGTACAGAGAAGATCACACCTAAAAGCAATGAAGACACCACCATGCGCATCACTAGCTCTGTCTTTCCGGACAGCATCAAAGGAATCTGGAAAAATCTCCGAGTTTTTAATGTTTGGGGTTAACCATGACTCATTCCCCAATATGATGTCAGGTTTAGCCGATTCTATGACAGTGTGAATTTCAGCCTTTTTATTTTTAATTGACTGACAATTCATGATCAAAATTCTCAAGGGGTGGTTCAGGACCGCCCTTTTGGTCCTGGGTTTTGCTTCTTTTGTTTGCACAATAGGCGAAGAAGCTGCATTGGGGGGGGGGGGGCAATATTGTCTGGTATCGGACTGTCAGGCTCGGACATGGACGAAAGGGACTCAGATCTGTTGGATATCTCAAGAGAAGCTGTAGTGTCAAACAACGAAGTGGAAAAGTTTGGCATTCCACAACGTATGCATTCCCACGCTATACTTTTGCTAAGTGATTTATTGTAGATCCCATACATAGTTGAAGTCATGCCTTGACAGTCTATATGATACCAGATGTTGCATTCTAACTGTTGATAACGATGTACATGATAAAATGAAGTGTTCTAATGTTTCTTCTGTTTCACCACATAGCATACAAGTTGGATCAATTTCAGCTTTATTGAATTTTTGTCGGTTAGTCTGTAGTACACATGACCCACGTAGAAACTTCAGTTTTGAGGGTAATCTAGTATTGTCCTTTACTGACTGTGTATCAAATTGTAGAATTGGATGTATTTTCCCAGGAGTATATAAATCACAGTTTATGAAACATAACTTTTCATAATATGGTACTGGAGATACAATTTCTTCCTGCCAGTATTCATTCACTACCCTAGTGACATTTCTTTTCCATTCCAATTTTGGGATTGGATTTTCTAAGTAGAATGTTATATCTTTCAAATCATATTTCCACAAAAGTTTTTTTAACAGCAACGAACCAACTATGGCTTTTCAGAGCTTTAACACTTGACTGTCTCCATGCTATGTGCTTTTCAACAGAGGTGTCCTTCTGAGTCCATATTTTATTAAATAGAGTAAGCACTCTTTTATCAATTTGAGCTTCCGGTTAAAATGTAGATAGCAGGATCTGCCGTATTATTGGGAACAGCTGTTTTATGATTTTTTTTTCTGGAATGTTTCTAGTTCCTTTAGTAATGTCTTGTTTTGCATAATAAGTTCCATATCATATAGCAAAACAGGTATCATATATGTTTTGATGAGATGTATCTTTGTTTCAGTATCTAATCCACTGTTTCCATGGAGACCACTGGGTATTAAACTGTAAATGGTTCTTCTAGCCTTTTTGATATTTTCCTCAACGTTCATTTTAGCTGTTTTCTGCGTAGAAGACGACCGAATAATCGCCAAGTGTATTGCTGAATCTACTTGTTTCATTTCATCATTTCTCATATAAATCACTGGATTTTCATCTTGAGCTTTTTTGTCTTTAGGATAAACAACTATTTCAACATTTTTTTTAACTTGTATTTCATAACTTTCCATGTCTGAGTTATCAACAGCAATGTCAGTTAATATCTGGGAATCACTACTGGAGTTTGTAATTAATGTCAAGTCATCAGCACATCCACTTTGATTACTTAGGATATTACCAATACATCCACCTATATTTGACATTTGGATACGATCCATTACTGGATTTGCATACAGTTTGTATAAGTCAGCGCTGAGAATTCCGAGCTGACGGACACCTTGTGTCACATCAAACGGGTCTGATATACTGTTTTCCCACTTTACTGAGCTTGTAGCATTTTCATGCAAACTTTGCACTAAATGTCCAGTGTTTATCCTGAATGCCAGCTTGAAAGAACCTTCTGTGGTGGTTCTTTTTGTTTCATGTCTTGGTGTTTAATATTTTTGTGCTGTTGGCGCCTTACGTATGTTTTCATATTTTTAGTTAAGTTAGGGTAACTGAGTGGCCACCTATTGGGAAAATAGCTGCTCATTCGGCTTACGAAATATTTTCATGGTATAGGTACCTGATTGTTAGTTTGGTTTTTTCCCACCTCGGGTTTTTGGAGTGGGAATCTTTTGCTGATTGTGCCATTTCCTGATCTTTGCCTACTTGTACCCTTTTCGTAACATGTGTTGATGATCTACGACGTCAAAAGCCGCTTTTGCATCTAGCAAGATGATATAAACTGTTAGATTATTATCTTTGCTTTCTCTAATAAATTCTTCAAGTATCAAAGCTGAGTTCAAGGGTGACGCATTCTGCGTGAAACCACGTTGATATGGATTTTGTACATTGTCACAGACAGGCCTTATTCTGTTTCTGATTATTGTTTCTATTATTTTACGCACAACCGGTAATACAGTGATACCTCTGTAGTTAACTGAATGTGTCTTTTCTCCTTTCTTTTTATAAACCGGGGTTAAAAGTCCTGTTTTCAGAATGTCTGGAATTTCACCGGTATCAAATATGTTGTTTATTAAGCACAATAGGAAGCACAATATTAAGCACAATATCCACCTCAACTTCAGTTGAACAAAGCTAATATCTCAGATACCGAAGCCCCCTTTTTAGATCTACATCTTTCTGTTGCAAATGGATTTGTTTCTTCTAAAGTTTATGATAAGCGCGATGACTTTGATTTTGATATAGTAAATTTTCCTTTTTTGGATGGTGACGTTCCTCGTCGTGCTTCTTATGTTGTATACATTTCGCAACTTATTAGGTTTGCTAGAGTCTGCAATCATGTTACAGACTTCAACGCTCGAAATAAATGTTTAACGGCAAAGCTTCTCCAACAGGGCTATCGGTATCATAAACTTCGAAAAACCTTTTCTAAATTTTATCGTAGACACTATGAATTGATTTCCAAATATAATGTTGGGTTAAAGACGCTTTTAAGTGAGGGTCTTTCGGAACCAGAATTTTATGGTGACTTGGTTTACAAATTTAAGAAACTTATAGGAAGTAATGATTTTTCTTTTCAGTTTAGAAAAATCAAAACACGTTACAGACGTATAGGTTATAACTTGAGTGTTATGCGACAGTCTGCATGCTTAGTTTTTAACCCAATCACGGTTGATAACTATGCTGCCTTCTTTAATTGCACGCCGGTGGGTCGGGCGTCAGACTCTATGATGGCCCCGACTTAAAGCTATTCATTTTAGTTGGTTGGGGCCGGAGCTTCTTGTCTGTTGCTTGGCCCACCGGGGTCCAACTGATGTTTTTCTTTAGCTCCGGAGTTAGTAAGTTATTTGGCGCCCAGGGATCTCCATCATCGGGCAGCTTACTGAATCTGTGAGTCCTGGTTTTGATTCATCAGGATGTTTATCATGATTTATTTGTTTGTTCTTGATGATTCATTTACTAGTTAGAGATTCACCACGAAGACCGAAGAACTAACTAAATGTTATGAACCACTGCAGAAGCTGAGGGTGAGGTTACGGCCGTGTAAAATCGATTTAAACCCGCCAGTAACTTTGTGTTACTGATCGTTCCAAGTCGATACTTCTGTGATGGTTCTTTTTGTTTTATGTCTTGGTGTTTAAAATATTTTTGTGCTGTTGGCGCCCTATGTATGTTTGCATATTTTTAGTTAAGTTAAGGTAACTGAGTGGCCACCTATTGGGAAAATAGCTGCTCATTCGGCTTACGAAGTGTTTTCATGGTACAAGTGCCTGATTGTTAGTTTGGTTTTTTCCCACCTTGGTTTTTGGAGTGGGAGTCTTTTTCTGATTGCGCCTTTTCCTGATCTTTGCCTACTTGTACTTTTTTTTTTTTTTTTTTTTTTTTTTTTTTTTTTTTTATTTTAGTTGGTTGGGGCCGGAGCTTCTTGTCTGTTGCTTGGCCCACCGGGGTCCAACTGGTGTTTTTATTTTGCTCCGGAGTTAGTAGGTTATTCGGCGCCCAGGGATCTCCATCGTCGGGCAGCTTACTCAATCTGTGAGTCCTGGTTTTTGATTCATCAGGATGTTTATCATGATTTATTTGTTTGTTCTTGATGATTCATTGACTAGTTAGAGATTCACCACGAGGACCGAAGAACTAACTAAATGTTATGAACCACTACTGAGGGTGAGGTTAGGTACCTGTAAAACCGGTTTAAGCCCGCCAGTAACTTTGTGTTACTGATCGTTCCAAGTCGATACTTCTGTGGTGGTTCTTTTTGTTTTATGTATTGGTGTTTAAATTGTTTTTGTGCTGTTGACGCTTTATGTATGTTTTCATATTTTTTTAGTTAAGTTAAGGTAACTGAGTGGCCACCTATTGGGAAAATAGCTGCTCATTCGGCTTACGATATGTTTCATGGTATAAGTACCTGATTGTTAGTTTGGTTTTTTCCCACCTCGGGTTTTTGGAGTGGGAATCTTTTGCTGATTGTGCCATTTCCTGATCTTTGCCTACTTGTACCCTTTTCGTAACATGTGTTGATGATCTACGACGTCAAAAGCCGCTTTTGCATCTAGCAAGATGATATAAACTGTTAGATTATTATCTTTGCTTTCTCTAATAAATTCTTCAAGTATCAAAGCTGAGTTCAAGGGTGACGCATTCTGCGTGAAACCACGTTGATATGGATTTTGTACATATCAGCTGCTTTTCCTTTGTTGATCGAATTGATAGTTTTTGAAAGTTCATCAGAGGTAACTGCAGGTATTTTTTGGGACCGAACTAGGTCACTGATGACACTGACTTCATAAATATTCATATCATGATACTTTTGATTAAAATTTGTGTTTTCAGATGGAGTTGCTAATGTTTCAAAATGTTTCTTAAAACCTTGTATAATATTCTCAGTTCCAGAGTAAAGTCCATCTCCAATATGTAACTCGTTAATGTATGCTTGTCCTTGTTTCCTTTGTTTCTGGACCAGTTTGTGAAAATAGTTTAGAGTCATGTGTTCTAGCACTCATAATTTGTTCTTTTTCTTCTTTCGACCGTTTTCCATGTTCGATTCTTATAGACCCACGAAAATTTTGTTTACAAAGTTTTTTATGTTTCAAAAATCCATTATTCACATCGTTGGGACTACCATTTTGCTTCCAGATTAAGTGCCATGCGGAGATCTTTTAGTGCTCTTGATATTAACGGTGTCCATACCTTGAGTTTAGGTTTGCTGGTTTTTGCCTTTGAAGATTTGGTACTTTCCTTGGCTGTTTCTGTTATATTTCACAAAAGTTCAAAATGTTTTCCTTAGTGCTGTCACTAGAGATATTAGAACCACTAGCATTTAGTTCAGCTAATTTCTGTTCCACCAGTGTTCTATAATAGTCAGTGTCTGTCTTCTTCCAATTTATTTTTGAATGTTTACTACAATTGTCAGTATTGTCCTTTTGTATTGATCCTATATGTATGTCATATGGAAGTGATATACAGATTGGTTTATGATCCGAGGTATTACAGTCTATAGAATCCAGGATATGTTTCTTCACTGAACCGAGCCTGGACTGCGTCTGGGTTAGAAAATAATCAATTTCTGAGCATTCCCTGCCACTTGAGTTTATAAATGTTTTTCCAGAGATACTGTATTGAAATTCACACTCGGAAATAAACTTCAAAAGATACTGTCTTCTTTTACTATCACAATTCTGATTTGATAAATCCTCATTCAAATCTCCACCGATAATAATTTCATGCGTTTCATGGTATTTTTGATATAATTCATATAATTGGTCAATTACTTCTTGAAATTCTAATTTACAGTCTTTACCACTACATGTAGGGAAATATGCTGAGATGATGAGTAATCTCCTGCCAGGCTGCTGTACAAACTCGACACACTGCAGACGTTCATTTCCTTCAGATATTGGTTTAATACAACTGTCAGTGTTCTTATTCCATAATACAGCCCCCCCCCACATATCCTCTTGGTAACTGGGTCGGCTGAATGGGATTGTTAATGTCCACCCCCTTTGCGGCAAAGCAAATATTTGAGTCTATTTCACCGATTTGATATATTTGACACTGAAATAGCCAATGCTCCTGTATCAACACTATATGATTGTAGCTTGTGCTACATTGGGTTGTTCGTCGCACTGCTTTTCTCCAAAAAAGATTCTTCAACTTGATCACGTGATATAAGTCATTAAAAATGGCTGTCACACTTCTTCTCCCATTTAACTGCTGCCTTTCAGATTGGATGTTATCTTTATTTACTTCTTTTTCCATACTGTTTATGCTGTTTATACATAAGTTTGTTTTTTTCAACTGTCTGTTTACATGTTTACTAACTTGGGATACAGGTACAGTTTGTATGACTTTCTTTGACCGGAAATGTAGTGGCGGTCCTGTTAAGAATTCAACAGTTCTTTGCTCTTTTTGTTCTAATTTGTTATGCTTTTGATTCTCATGGTCATGGTTTATTTTCAATTTTTTTATCCTCCCCTTAAATGCTTTTAAATCTTTCTTTACCTTTCCTTTGTCTGTCTGACACTTTGACTCTAAAACAGTCGTAATTATTGACGACTGTCTTGAACGGAATGTCATGTGATAAAACTCTGAATTGCCATTGGTTGAAAAATCGATACCGGCGGCTGTTCACGGCTGTTCCATTAATCCAATATATTGTACCAGGTAGAAAATCGCCCTGGTAAATATTGGTTTTCTAAAGTCTCTCGTTCTCAAGAACGATAACTTTGAAAGAGTCAATCTGACACTAACCATCACTCACTCACTCACTCACTCACTCACTCACTCACACTCACTCACTCACTCACTCTCTGAATCTGAATCTGAACAGTTTACTGGTGACATGCTAAATGACATTATTTCACCAGGGGTTCGGATGGAGGAGGAATTAGTCCCTTGAACGCACGAGTGAAGGGAACTTGGACACACAATCATCTGAAATTGCAGCAGTAAAAAACAGAGAGTCCGGTAGGACATTCCAGTCCCTGATAGTCTGGGGAAAGAAACTACATTTATAGGCCTCTATAGTAGCAGATGGAAGCTGAAATGCCTTGGAGTGACTATTTCTACAACGCCTAGTCTTTGGGATAATGTCATCTGTAGTTATGCTGGCTTTACCCTTCAGATCTTTGTATAGCAATATAAGTAGGTTATCCGTCCCCCTTTTCTTGAGAGATTCCCATATGAATCTGAATCTGAATAGTTTACTGGTGACACGCCAAATGACATTATTTCACCAGGGGGTTCGGATGGGGGAGAAATTAGTCACTTGAACGCACGACTGAAGCGAACTTGGACACACACTCTGACATTTCAGCAGTAAAACAGAGGGTCGGGGAGGTCATTCCAGTCCCTGATAGTCTGGGGAAAATTTTTTATAGGCCTCTATACTAGCAGATGGAAGCTGAAATGCCCTGGATATGGGTATTCCACTTCAAGTCATTTGTAATTGTTGCACCTAGATATTTAATGCTATCAACATTTTCCAATACCGTTCCCTCGAGTGTGTATGAGGCCTCAATTTTAGTTATCCGCTTATTTGCTGCATCATGTTGCATTTGACAGGTTGAAATCTCATGCCCCATTTTCCGGCCCAGCTCCCTAAAAGGTCAATGTCTTTCTGAAGTTTCAATGTATCTTCTACTGTTCTATTTTTTCGGTAACAAACACAGTCATCAGCAAAAAGCCTGATTTGAGAGTTAATGCCAACGGGTATGTCATTTATATATGTACAAGGAGAACAACAATGGACCGAGAACGGTGCCCTGAGGGACACCGGACACAACAGGGGCCCAGTCAGATTTAACACCATTAACTACTACTCTTTGCTGCATGAAACACAAAAAAGCATTTATCCATTCCAATGGATTTCCACCTATACCATAACTAAACAATTTGCTTTTAAGAAGTTCACGTGGAGGGGTTTCGAAAGCTTTCTCAAAGTCCAAAATGAACATGTCAACCTGACCCTTTTTGTCCAATAATTTTGCGGTAATTACAATCAAGGGACCTGTCACCTTTCTTGAAAAGTGGAGAAATATTAGCAAGTTGGTGATTTCACCCGTATTGATTGATTGCTGGAAGATATGTGCACTCACTCACTCACTCACTCACTCACTCACTCACTCACTCACTCACTCACTCACTCACTCACACTCACTCACTCACTCACTCACTCACTCACTCACTCACTCACTCACTCACTCACTAATTCATTCATTTATTCATTCACTCATTCCCTCTAATCTGTTCTACTTTCTATCATCAGTACTTTGCTCCCGGGACTTTGCTAATCGATAAATGTAAATGGGAACTTTTTTCTGAGATATTTAGAATATATGAGGCTGTCTGCACTCAAGAAGATCAATTTATCTTTGAGTTATTACTTAGCTAATGAGTTTCCATATGTACTAATTTGGCCGAAACGACTCTGGGCCGAATCGACTCACCTAGAAAATCGGCCGAAACGACCCAGGCCGAATCGACTCAGGCCGAAACGACCCAGGGCAGATACGACCCAGATTCCACGATATATATACCAATAGTCATCAAAATCTAAAACACTGATACAGCTAAAATCATTTTAAAAATGGAAATATAAACGTGAGTTAAGTCTAAGATCTGAAGTAGGGCCTATATCTGTTTGATTAAATATTTTATTTTACATTGTACATGTCTGTCTTCAGATACTGAGTCGATCAATTTCTGATCATCACCTCAGATGTGGGGTGGGTGGCTAAATTTTGAATTGAGCAAATAGGGCAGGTCGGCAAGGTACTCTTCCGTGAAAAGAAATTGATATCGGTCACCTTTCCCGCTATTTTCTTCATTCGGTGGAGGTGGTAACCTCGGTCATTATCGCTATGCATTTACTACTTTCAGACGCTAATTATCATCATAATATGACCAAAATATTACGCAATCCTTACCTTGGAATAAATTATTATCCGGAAATCTAATAGAATATGGAATGTTTTGATGAAAAATATTCATTTTGATTCTATATTTGCGCTCCAAATTTGGTTAGGCTTAGTGATAAACACCGAGTAATATACCTCCATCGAATGAACAAACTTACCTGTATGACGTCATCCCGGCATGCTTTATTAGGGGGAAAACATTCGGGATGGGCCATTAAAACTATTTACAAGAAGCTAGACAGAGGCATACTAAAACGTATACCTCTGGAACGATGGTTTAAATGAGAGCCTTAAATTCTTCCGTGGTCTTAGATGCGACCACTGAAGAAGGTAGACTATTCCAAAGTGGAATAGTCCTTGGGAAGAAAGAATTCTTCAGAGCATCAGTATAGGACATGTATCGTGTGTACTGTGATTCATGAGGTGCTCTGGTATATCTTAGTCTGGGTGCCGGGCAACTCGCCATATATTTTCGGGACTAAGAGCAATCGAAGACCCCTAAAATCACTAAATTTCAAAGCCCGTTTTTAATGCTTTCACTCGTCGGGGGCCGCCATGTTTGGTTTGGTCAAATTCAGTTCGATGTTTTCATTGGTCAATAAGTATTACCGCTCAGATCGATTGACCAATCAAAAAGCGTTTTACATCAATCTAGCGCCATGTTGTAGGGATACAGACTAACTAATTTTTTATAGGGGCAAGCTGGGCCCCTAAAAATGAAAACTCAGGGCCCACATGAAAACTTAGGGGCCCACATTTTTATTCGCATAAAATGGGCAAATGCATCAAAATTTATTCAAAAACATCAACAATAACACTAATATTAATAACAGTGTTCACTAAAGTTAGTGAGACCTTGCAGGACACTTGGTCAGACAGAGTGACAGAGTCGGAATTTCTGTCTATCCGAATCAGTTTCTGTCTGACCGCAAACAATGTGGTTTCCCTTACACATTCTTGACGCTCAAGATCTGAAAGGCACTGAAAAGTTTATCAAATTTGAGACCCCTTCAGCAATATAATCTTGTTTAAAAAAGTGCATGGCATGGATACAAGTTGAATGGGTTAAAATTATAATATGATTGTTTGTTTTTCTCTCTCTCATTTCTCCTATCTCTGAGTCACTAAGAGAGTCTCAGTTCATCTGGAAGGCAACATTGGCACAGGCCTAAGAAACTGTTTGTTTGGCATTGGTGACCCAGGCTCTCACATGAATGCGTCATTCGGTTGCCATTTTTATTGTATAAATTTTACAATGTTTTCGTCAAAAGCAGCTTAAGTGCCGTAAGTATTCCAATTGACTTCAAGTGGGCCAAGTGGGTAAAGCTTGGAATACTTACGCCACTTGTGTTTTTCAGCTAATGGTTTATAAAGTTGACCTGTACATACAATTTTGCCACGGAAACTCATTACATTCTTAAATTCCTTTTGTTTTTCTTTGTCTTGGTCGTAAACTAAAAGGTATAACACAGTCCTGTCAGCTGGGGATAATTCTCAAATATGGAGACAATCTCCATATCGGGGGACTGTCTCGGTTTTTAGGAGACAAGTTATGTTAAAAGATAGCTACATCCCCAAAAACCTAGATGTCCCTCGATTGGGAGAATGTCTCCTGTTTTGGAGACTAAACATGTCCGATTCGAGGGACATTCTCCCCATCGGAAGACAATGTGAAAAAATGTCATATTTTAAGCATTTTCTGACTGACACCCCCACCCCCCTTAGATTCATTTAATGTAAGGAAACATATAAGCTCTGTCACTGATACAATGTATGTCCGAAAATTGCTGTTTCGAGGCAAGAATAATGTTGACAAAGCTGAATCAGAAACCCCACTCTGTGACCACATTCAAAATAAAAGTGGTATATGCTTTGAAGCTCGCTCAACGAAGTGCATGTAGTCTAAGGAAAAATCACCATGCAATATTTCGCTTGATAAAGGCACTCGTTATGCTTCTGGATGTACGTAAATAACTTTTGAAAGAGCACAACAAAAATGCTAATTCTTCCATGACTCATTCTGGTAGTATGTACCTTTGTCTTCGATGCATACAAAAGATGCTTATCTTACTGTTTTTCACGCTCAGTAAATAAATGTGCATTTACAAAGCAGTTTGTATACAAATTTCAATAAAGACAACCACAAGACTGTGTTATTCTTCTTAGTTTACAACCAAGACAAAGAAAAACAAATGGACTTGAAGAATGTAATGAGTTTCCGTGACAAAATTGTATCTACATGTCAACTTTATAAACCATTAGCTGAAAAACACAAGTGCCGTAAGTATTTCAATTGACTTCAAGTGGGAACATTGAAGAATTTTGCAGATCATAGAGGATGCCGATTTTGCAAACTCGGCTTTGTTTATTTTCACGAGAGCAAAACATGTGCTACTTATGGTCCAAGGGCAGAGGATGTGGAACGTCGCATTCGTAACGATCTCGCCGACGCATACGAAACTTCATAATAGCATGCATTAACATTCCATGCATCAATAATCACGATTAACAGTTGGGTCCCTGTGATGTTTGGTTGCTAATAGATACAAATAGTTGAGGCTTTAGCCACAAATCAAACTTGGTCTGCAAAGCATGATGAGGACAGCTACAAATCTATTATTAGAAACTAAGGATTGCACAAGATATAATATTTGTTTTCCATTTCAGCAGTTTCTGCCTATCTACATGAGATAAGCTTATCAGTTGTGAGACTGCCTTTTCATTGATGACACAGACGCATTTGATACTGATTTAATAAACTGAGGTGAGGCCAATTAAGGAAATTGTTCAAGTATGTTTGTTTTCTGTGCCAAACCATTGGATTTGCCTGTCCCTTTTTGTGCAATTAGGTGGTATGTCTTGTCATGACAAAACAAGCACTGTTTTAACAATTTACACAAACCAAGCTATATAGATAAAGAAGATAGTCTAAGATAACATTTCTGACTTAGAAAGTAGAGGAGCACTCTTTGATTTTAGTTGGCCCCACATGGCCGCGTGGTTACAAGCATCGATTTTACTACTGGGCTTAATCATTTGATCACCACACCACTGTCTGATGTGGATTACAGCCCTGCGTCAGGGAAGTGTAATATACCTCTCTTACACTTCCCTGCCTGCATGGGCACATTCTTTTTTAGACAAGCCAAGTTCTGCTTGTGGGTGTGCAAAATGTCTTCTGGAGTTCTCCTGTTTTCGCCCCACCTATTAGCCTGGTTCATATAAGCCGAGTATACCCCTATCATAGACCTAATAATCTATTTCATATTATCATCTTATGACAAAAATGGTCATTCATCACTCGTAGACCTACCCTTAATAATAATCTATTTCACATCATCTTTGTCATTCATTTATCTGTTATGATATGGTATCTCTAGATTGGCTACTGTACATGTAGATAATAAGAAGGGTAGCCAATCTCATATTAATATCATACGTGTCACATTTTTTTTTTAGTGTAAAGAAGTAATGAGGAAGTTAAAACTGTGTCTTTTGAAAAGAATACTGTGTAAATTTATGTAGAGAACTTTATTTTATTTCCTTTTTGAACTTTTGGTTTGAGGATAAGTTTCAAGTGAATAGAAAACAAAAAAGAAAACAAAACAAAACACAGCTATTATTTGGGAATATTCATAAAAAAACGACAACTATTATTTGGAGTGAAATGGGAGAAAAACAGCCATTGTTAGGGTCTAGCGGACCACCACAGTAAGTCTGTAAAGCAGGAAGTTACATTACGAAAACTTGCCCATGCAATAAACAGAGATTTTTTGAGCTTTAATATTTAAAATTTTCAGCTGAAAATTAAATTTTCAGCTGAAAATTTTTGATATTTTTCTTATTTTTGCTCAAAACATAGATTGTGGGTACACGTTAGTACCCACAATCTATGTTTTGGAGCAAAAATAAGAAAAATAGGTATACCCCTGCATACCCCAGTTTCGCTATATAAAAGTGGGGTTCAAGGCGGTATACATAACACGGACATGTTTTCATGATGATTAGTATATGAGCCCTGTTGTTAGAAAGCCGGATTTTTGCCTTTGCAAAAACAAAGGCACATGTCAGCTGTGCAGTAATTGCAGAGCTTATCTGTGCCTTAAATTTGTTTAAGCTACACGAATAGTACAATCTCTCTTCTTCTTAAATCCAAAATTTCAAGCTTCTATTACCTAGAAGCGGCTCATATTTTGAGGCGGCTCAATAATTTTGCGCTTGAATAATTCCCTAAGCATGAAATTTTAACTTTTCATACATGTGAATGACAAAAATTAATGGAACTTTTGGATTGAAACACAGTGAGTCAATGTAGTATCAGTATAACCATTAGCAAAGCCAGAAACAATTAGTTGAGCTGCAACACGAGATAACCGGTCTTCGGGGTTTCCGACCAGGTTTCTGATCTGCGCCTTTGTTTTTGCATATGCAAAAATCTGGTTTTCTCATGATGCAGCTCAGTTGGTTTCGATTGTTGCCTTGCATGGCACTGAATGTAATTGTCATGCTGTTAAACGATACTATTGCATTCAGGAGTTATTTGTTTTCGTGTACAGCACTTTATCGGGTATCTCCAGTTTGATTATATCTGTGTTAACTTACAGTTCACGAAAGTAGGTATAATGTGTTTGTCTTTTATCAGGAAAAATTTTAAACACTATTTTTTGTTTAATTTGTTGAATTATAAGTAGGTCAGGTTTTACAAAAACTGTAAGTTTTATTTATTTTATTTCTCTAGCTTATGTCAATTAAAACAAGACACTAGTGTTCTTGAAGAACTGGTTGCTGTTCATGGTAGTTAAGCATCAAATCTAAGTGAAAAAATAAAATTATTTTATTTTAAATAGTTACTAAAAAATGTGTGAGATAATGTATGTGTTAAGTATGATTATGTATTTATAGAAAATAAAGGCAAAGAATGTCATTTAATTGCGATCTCGCCGTGGCGAGAGCGCATATATAATTGAACAGGGCTGGAATCTTGTTGTTATACTCCTAGGCCTCAGCTAGCTCTTCTGCTGAAACTCAGCAAGCTTATTTATATCCAATGATTCAGAAAATGTAAGCGTCTTTTTATAAAATATAGTCTGTATTACCAGTTTGCTAAAAAGGCAAGCTGCCTTATCAATGCTGAGCCGATGCACATGCGTTTTTGTATTATGTGGGTGCAAAATCACACGTGCAGACCAGATGTGCTGGAGCTGAGTTCTTACTATTCCTGCCATGATATAATAATACTCTTACATTTTAAATGGTTTTATATTTTTCAATTGGTAACAATGGTAGCATTCAAGCTGTGCAGCATCCTTTGTGATTATCAGGGTCTGACTAATGAAGAAAGGTTTTCTCACACCAGACTTATGGTTTACAAAAAACACATAAATCAAGCCCAATTATAAGAGGGGTGTAACCTAATAAGTTTTAGTAGTCAGTTTTGCATTTTCAATAAAACTTGAACACTGCATATACAAGTATACAGAGAATTTACAAATAAAGTAATGACCAGGAACTGGCACAATCAGAGAAAGGTCCTGACCTAACTAGATGGAAAACAATCAACATCGTAATATAAAAAGGCTGTATGTCGTACACCTACACTGCTGTTTATTTTAAGTATGGATGATGCTCATTACATTCTTATCAGTCCCATAGGCTTCACTCAACTCTCTGACAGTATTTTCTAAGTAATTTCTGATAAGCCTGGACATAAAAATAAAATATGGTCACCATATCAAAACTGCAGATATGGCTTCATAAAAATGACCACTAACTGTATAATGTTGTACCCCCTGTAACAAAATCATGTATCACGGCAGCATGAATTGGTTAATCAAGATAAAACTACTAGTCCATTCAGCAAAAGTTTGAAAAAAAAAAACAAGATAATATTATTATTATTATTATTATTATTATTATTATTATTATTATTATTATTATTATTATTATTATAACATGTATTATTGCATTTGTTTATGGCATGTTTTAACTTCCAACTTAACATTCTTCAAATATCTAGACCAACAAACAAAAATGAAGGTAAAAGTAGGCAGTGATCAGGAAATGGTGCAATCAGAAAGAAAAACACTAACAGTCAGGTACTTATACTAAGAAAACATATCGTAAGCCGAGTGAGCAGCTATCATCCCTATAGGTGGCAACTTGTCTAAAAATACATGCATGAACAGCACAAAGATTCAACACCAAAACATAAAACATAAGAACCACCACAAAATAGTTTTAAATAGGGACCATCATAGAGTCTGGTGCTAAACGAAATGGTATATGAATAAAAGAAGACAGTAAAGTTATTGAACACGATTGAGTTAAAAACTAGTCTTACTCATTGGTTGCAGGAGTGTCAAAATTCGACTAAAGCGTGCGGACCGGGATCAATATAACCCCATCTGTTTGGTGCATGTTTTGGTAACAACTTGGTCATGGAAATACTTCTACTGCCTTTTACATTTTAACAGCCACTTTCACTCGAGTTCAATGTATGAGCATGAAGACCCTGTGTTCTGAAGATCTGAGTTTCTTGTGTTGTCCACAAAGACATCTGGATTGATTGATCTGCTGATCTGAGTACAGTTTCAAACTAAATGACCTTTAAAATGGCAAATTCAAGTGAAATTTTCAACCTACTACATGTATGTGGAAATTTGGTCATGTAGATAAAATTGATAAAGTTCTGCTCTTGTCCCTATCCAATTGACTCCTCCGCCAGCAAGGTATAGCCACGCCCACCCCTATTTCCTTAGACAAACATTGTGTTTTTGCACCTGTACTTACCTGTAAAAAGCACGTGTTGGTTTGTTTGTCTAACCCACGTGTTGTCTAACCGTCATTGACCGTTAGCTAATGTGCAGATTTGAATGGTCAATATAAAAATGAATATTAATAATGGGTTGTTTTACGGAGGACTCAATTTCAAGATATGCATTGTATATGCTGTGCAAAGAATTTTGAAATAAAAATGTGCTTTAACCAAACAATCACAATTAAAGTTTTACCAGAAGAGGCAACATCATTACCTAAAGATAAATGCTGAATATATTTTAAGAACACCTGGCACATGGGACACAGTTTCAGTTCTAAAGTAGAACAAAAAGTTACCCGATTTACGCACAAACTTGAATGACCTAAATGCTCAAACGGCAAACTCGAGTGAAATGGGCTGGATGTTAATCTCATAATCTTGTATGCTGGTTCGGAACAAGTATTTAGACAAATTCATTTGGTTCGCTCCAAAATTTTGGGATGGTCCAATGGTTTCTTAGCGAAGTTTTGTGCTCTTAAAATAAATATCTTACACACTCATTTGACACGCCTATGAGAAAAAAAAACATGTCAGCTTATTGCATCAAGAAGAAAGATTTATTCCGGACTAACTTGGACCGGACCTGGTTCGAACCCATCTAAACTGAGTATAACATTCAATTCCATTCGTTGTTGCGAGTACCATAGCTGCTAGGTCGGCATCGTGTTGGATCCCTTACAAGTTAATTCCTCAGAGCAATGGTTTTATATCGTGATTTGGAAAACTTGTTTACTAAAACAAAATCCTCAACTCAAATAAATATGTTTTTCCCTATAGCTTTTTTTGGGTTCAACCGAGGCTACTCAAGTCCTTTGGATGAGACATTACTAGGCAGAACTTTTGTTGCCATTCATTTATTTCATATTTCAAAACGATTCTTCTGTTGTTGCTCAATTTCTTTCATATTCCTAGAAGGTACTTCTGTTTTTGTATATTTTGTAAAATCTTGTGTGCAAGATATCTCAAAATGTATTTTAGCGACAGTCTTCATATCTGATAAACTGATTGGTGCTGAAAGCTGAGGTTAAAGTCCAATTCGCATGCGCAAAAAATACACGCATGTAAATATACTCCGTGTGTAAATATACTCCGGTGTGCAAAAATTTATCGACCTGTGAGTAAATTTAAATTGCGTTGACATGGGTTTTATCACCAGGAGTATTTTTGTATGTAAATTTATCATTTCTGGATTACAACCCGTTCATTTAAGTTTTCTGTATTTCCTAAACAAGAATAGGCAGCTTCAAGGTGTTCTTGTAGACTTTGGCAGCAGAGGAGAATCATGTAATGGTCAGGCATAATCTAAGCAGTTATACAGTTCCCTTTTAATAAACAAGAATATGCAGCTTCAAGGTGTTCTTGTAGACTTTGGCAGCAGAGGAGAATCATGTAATGGTCAGGCATAATCTAAGCAGTTATACAGTTCCCTTTTATCCTCATTTCACAAGGAATTACTGTTAAAATGCCCCAAGAATCTCACCAAGAATGATGAAGAAATAGTGTGGCTGTTTGCACTCCATATGATCTAAAATGCGATGAATGGCAATAAACTCTTATTTAGCAACAATGTCCACAGTTTCAGCAACTGTCATATAATCAGTTATGGACAAAAAATGTGAAAATTTGTTATCTAAAAGCAGAATATTGACTTGAAATAAAAATACTCATGGGTAAATTTTACTATGTGTTCGCATGGGACAAAATAGTAAATTTACACGTGTGTATTTGTAGAAATAAAATTTGCATCTGGTCAGACCCAGGTACACGTGTGTATTTTGGCGCATGCAAATTGGACTTTACTTTTGAGAAGTTTCTGTCAATTTTGACAGAATTACAGAGGTTTGATCTTTTACTCCATTTTGAACTTTTTTTTTTCAAAATGCCTGCATTCTGTTTCTGGATCCAGATCAAAACAGGCTGCTACACCAGAAAATGAAACCAACCCCAATGAAATTAATGCCAGGTTAGGCACAAGCATATGGTTGGGGACATAGTGTTTTACAAACTCATTGCTAGTTTTAATATATTAACACCCATGACAATTTTCTTAATTGTTGACAGATGCAGTAAATTCATCAAAGTCTCTCTTCTTGAACTTATTAGATCTACATGTATGATCCCTATTTCAGAGGGACATATTCATTTAATGAGGTGCATGGCCAGAAAACATATTTTGCATTTCAAAAACAAAACCGGTGATAAGCTGCAAAGTAATTACCTGATAGGCCTAATAAACTGTCACCTTCCTGTTTGTGTCAGAGCTATTCGAAAACCAATAATGATAATAAAACCAGAGGACCAATGGTCCTGTAAACGCTCACCTGAGATCTGTAGTATATACAAATAAACATGTTTGCATATTATGGAAAAAAGATGATTCCCTGGTGTCCATTATTTTTCTTCATAATAATCAATATCCTGTCCATTTGCCAATTTCCTGCAAGTCTTTCCCTTCAACCGACAAATAACAGTTATCCCCATTCAAAGGCATAGGCAACCTATGTTGACCTTGTCGTAAAATAGGTCAAGGTCATCACAGGGTCATGATTTATATATACATTGTAGTACTTAAGCCATTGATGTTTCATGCCAAGTTTTGTTGAAATCGGTCCACCGGTTCCAGAGAAGAAGATTTTGGAAGGGTTTTTACCATATATGGGCATGGCGGCCATCTTGGTCATGTGACCTGGATTATTTATATATACATTGGATCCCCCATTCTATAGATGCTTCACATAAAATTTGGCTTTGATTGGCCAAGTGGTTTCAGAGAAGAGGATGTTTGAATATTATGGTAATATACATGTATATTGCCCCGGGGTGGGGGCATATGAGCCCTTGGGTCCATTTTTTTTTTTCAGAATCATTAATATTCAGTCATACTACCCATTTCCTGCAAGATTTTCACCTCAAATTACTTTTTTAAAGTTTTCCCCATTCAAATGCATTGGCGACCAATGTTGACCTTGCCATAAAAAAGGTCAAGGTCATCACAGGGTCATGATTTATATATACATTGTAGTACTTGAGCCATCAATGCTCCATGCCAAGTTTCTTTGAAATCGGTCCACCGGTTCTGGAGAAGATTTCTAAAGGGTTTTTTACCATATACGGGCATGGCGGCCATCTTGGTCATGTGACCTTGATTATTTATATATACATTGGTTACCCCTTCCTATTGATGCTTCACATAAAATTTGGCTTTAATTGGCCAAGCGGTTTCAGAGGAGATGATGTTTGAATATTATGGTAATATACATGTATATTGCCCCGGGGTGGGGGCATATGAGCCCCTGGGGTGCATATTTTTTCAGAATCATTAATATTCAGTCATACTGCCCATTTCCTGCAAGACTTTCACTTAAAATGACATTTTAAAAGTTTTCCCCATTCAAATGCATTGGCGACCTATGTTGACCTTGCCGTAAAATAGGTCAAGGTCTTCACAGAGCCATGATTTATATACACATTGAAGTGCTTGAGCCATCGATGCTTCATGCCAAGTTTCCTTGAAATCGGTCCACTGGTTCTGGAGAAGATTTCTAAAGGGTTTTTACCATATATGGGCATGGTGGCCATCTTGGTCATGTGACCTGGATTTCTTATATATACATTGGTTCCCCCTTCCTATAGATGCTTCATATAAAATTTGGCTTTGATTTGCCAAGCGGTTTCAGAGAAGAAGATCTTTGAAAATGGTGGACGACGGACGGACGACGACGGACGGACGCCGGGTGCCTACCTATCCTATAAGCTCACCTGTGAGCCTTCGGCTCAGGTGAGCTAAAAACAACAAAGATTTTCTCATGAAGCAGCTCATAATATAAACATGAAATAACAACAAATGCACTTTTTTTTATTTCTCTTTCAGTTTCTGCCATAATATTCATCTCTTTAAATGTGTAAAACATTCTTTGACCTAAAACTTGAGTCTAAAACAAAGGGATTGTTCATGGTTTGTGTAGTTCTATAATTGATCTTTCAACACCTACGCTGACAGGAGAATGATACAGAGCATAGTCTAAACTTAGATTAGAAGTGGATATCCCTTCCCCCATTAATAGATTAGCCATGGTTTCATATTTCAAAACATCCCAATTTTCATCTGTGGCACAGGAGTATAAAGTTAATCGACCACACTTCCGATCGTACTTGATTGGACGAGGCAGCTTTGACTGGGTCGCCCTAAATACCGCATGCCGGCTCAGGTATGAAAGCTCGCATTGAATCTTTTCGGTCTGTGGTTATCGCCATGGGTTTATACGTGGTCATACAGTGAAATTAGTGCCGAGAGATCGCAAGAGTTTTGGAAATGCTTATACTTGTTGAAGGTTATGATCATGTCATCAGCCTTTGATTTGTATTGATTTCTGTATTTCCTGCCTGTATTTCAGCTCACAGCCCACTATGAACCCAGGATATCCCCAGGGACAAGGCTACCCAGGGGCACCAGCACCTCAGGGCTACCCAGGTGGTCCTCCCCCTCAGGGTGCATATCAAGGCGGCCCTCCACCACAATCTGCTTATCAAGGTGGCCCTCCTCCACAGGGCGCTTACCCTGGTGGGCCAGGCCCAGCAATGGGATACCAAGGTGGACCCCCACCCCAGGCAGGGTACCCAGGAGCACCTGCTCAAGCTGGAGCCTATCCCCCTCCCGGTGGACCAGGCGGAGCCCCAGGGGATGACGTACAGGTTCAGTGGAAGGGCGAGATCCCAGCGGATGATGTTGATGACAATCCTAACGCAGCACCTGCTGCACCCTCGGCCCCACCCCTAGAGAAGATGGACACTGTGGCAGGATATGACCATATCGGTTTTGATTCGGGTAATTATATGTGTACATGTATTTTCAAGTGTGTAAATGTTCATCTTGATTGTTATATAGGAACTGAAGCTTTCACTAAGGTTCTTACAATAAAAATGCACATAATAAATTTAAACTTGAAACCTTATTCTTGCATAGATATCTATGCACATAGCTATTTGAAGCCGTTTATGATTGGTCGAAAGCTGTGTTCAAACAGGAAAACCCATGTTCAAATCATGAACCTCACTTGCCGTTTGAACATGGGTTTTAGCCGACGTCATTGGTCATTGCGACGTGACGTCATGTGTTCTGTAGATTGAAACAACATGGCCGACGTTGAAGAAGCGCCACGGTTTTCGGTGAGTTTTTACGTTGTTAATGTTATTTTCATGAGATTTAAAGTGGATTAGAGTGAAAATGCAAGAATAGGGATCAACCATGGTTTGTTTCAGTGTTCAAACATTCGCTGGATCACTCAGAAGGTGTTTGAACACGCGGCCTGCGGCCTTGTGTTCAAACACCTTCCTCGTGATCCATCGAATGTTTGAACACTGAAAACCATGGTTGATCCCTATATTATTATAAAATGTATTTAGGCTTGAATATAGGGATCAAACATGGTTTTCAGTGTTCAAACATTCGATGGATCACGAGGAAGGTGTTTGAACACAAGGCCGCAGGCCGCGTGTTCAACCCCCTTCCGAGTGATCTAGCGAATGTTTGAACACTGAAACAAACCATGGTTGATCGCTGTTCTTGCATTTTCACTCTAATCCACTTAAAATATTTTGAAAATAACATTAACAACGTAAAATTTACCGAAAGCCGCCGAGCTTCTTCAATGTCGGCCATTTTGTTTCTACGTCACAATACATGACGTCACGTCGCATTGACCAATGACGTCGGCCAAAACCCATGTTCAAATGGCACGTGAATTTCATGATTTGAACATGGGTTTTGCTGTTTGAACACGGCTTTTGACCAATTGAAAACGGCTTCAAACAGCTATGCTCATAGATATCTATGCAAGAATAAGAATTCCTGTATGAAATGTGCTATAGTTTTGTAGAAGAATGAAACTGAAATAAATCTTACTCCAGCCAAACATGCTAGATAGTTAAAATGTTATTCTAATTTTAGCCCCACTCTTACCCTACCTCCATATGACAAGGCTATGAATCTGGACCCCCCACAAATTGAGGCTGTTTTGGGTTTGCTGCATATTTGAGAGGAAGATGCTTGGGATCGTTGCCATGAATTTGTTACTATTATTTATATAATATGAATCTATTTTTAGCCCCACTCCTACCCCCACCCTCCTACGATGAGGCTATGAGTCAGGAACCCCCACAGAGGGAGGCTGTTTCTGGTTTGCCACAGATACGTGAGGAAGAAGCCAGGGAGGCGTTGCTGGGATTTGTTGCTGAGAACTGTTGCTATGGTAAAGGCGCGGCCCAGGAGCTGAAGTTTACTGATCTAAGGCATACTAGTGCCTTTCATGTAAGTACTACTTGAGCCTTCAAATGAGAAAACCAACAATCTGGGTTTCTGACTACATCCAACACAAACCAGGCTGTACAGCCATAGAAAAAAGCTAGAGGCTTGAAATTTTGGTTGTAGGAAGAAGAGGGATTGTACTATCCATGAAGTGAAAACAAAGACGCTGATCAGCTGTGCAGTTAGTTACTGCACTATTTGTTTTGGCATAATATGCAGACTTGGTTTTCTGATGCAACGGCTCAATTTTTCTTTTCTCATATTTCGAAAAATTGTTAACTGAGATTGTAAGCCTAAACTTAAATTGATAGTTCCTCATATTGGACATATGAGCCGCCTCGTGGGAAAACCAACAATGTGGTTTCCGAACAGGTCTGACACAAACCGGACTGTACAGCTACAGAAGCAGGCTAGAAGCTTGAAATTTTGTAGTTAAGTAGAGGAGGAATTGTACTTTCCGAGTAGCAAAAACAAAGGCGCTGATCAGCTTTGCGGTTACCGCGAAGCTGATCTGCGCCTTTGTTTTCGCCTATGAAGATTGTTGGTTTTCCCTTGGGGCAGCTCATATATTCTGGAGGGAGGCAAGGTTGTGTAGTGGTAGGGTACAAGACTCTGGAGCAAAAGTTCTTGGTTCAATACCTATCTCTGCTGTATAGTGTCCTTGAGCAAGACACTTTATGCTTTCCACAGTACTGGTTAATACTCAGGAAGTGTTGGGGCCATTCTGACATGACTGAAAAATTGTTGACTGAGATGCTTACCAAACCAAACCAAAATGTTTTGTTGTAACTATGACTCAGTGTAGCATCAGAGAGTAATACCGATGTTTCCATTGCTTTTACGTGAATTATAATTGGTTTTGTCTTTTTTAGCTGATGTTTTCTTATTTCAATCAAGCTATAGTACAATAGTTAGAGCTTGCAACTAATGTTCAAGTATTAGTTAAACTGAAGTTCACTGTAATCATTTCCAAATATACGAGCCACCTCGTGGGAAAACCAACAATGTGGTTTCCGAACAGGTCTGACACAAATCAGGCTGCACAGTCACAGAAGCAGGCTAGAAGCTTGAAATTTTGGATTTTAGAAGAAGAGGAAGTGTACTATCCGTGTAGCGAAAACAAAGGCGCTGATCAGATTCGCAGTAACCGCGAAGCTGATCTGCTTCTTTGTTTTCGCATATGCAGATTGTTGGTTTTCTCACGAGGTGGCTCATACTATACATTTTCTTTACATTGTACTTTGTAATTTCAGTACACATTGGAGACATTTGGCGAGGGGCGTTCCACTTCCTGGGCCTATGACCCCTACAGCGGGCAACCTATTGATGGCCCCCAGAATGGCCCCGCCCCGGGCCCCTGGGATATCCAGGCCAGTCCTCCACAGATGTTCACCAATCAGAAAACAGAGATAGAGGTCCCACACACAGCCTCAGTTAAGGTGAGTTCAAAGGTTAGAAAGTATTCTATCTTAAGATGTCCACATACAATAAAAAAAAAACAAAAAAACAAGAAGAGAAAGTGTTCTAAATGGATAAGGATGACCTTTCTGGAAAACATTTTATGCTATATATTACTACTGCTAATAATAATAATAAATAATAATTTTCTCTAATTATTAGTCTATTTTCTCTAATTATTACTCTATTTTCTCAATCTTTAGACTAGCAAATCACAAAGTCATAACATGTCAAAAGTTGCAATTGCCTCTTTCAGTCGTGCCACAACTGTATGGCAATGGGCTGTTTGAGATGCCACAGATGTTATGGCCGTGGTAGAACACCGTGTTCTAGCTGTAGGGGTAGGGGGCACAAGGGGGTGTACATACATGGCATGACACTGAATTATTTTACAGACATGGGGAAAATCAGACTGAAACATTATTATCCTCGTTCAGCCATGTCACAACTGTATGGCAATTGGCCGTGTGAGATGCCACAGATGTTATGGCCGTGGCAGGACTAGGTGTACTAGCTGTAGCGGTAGGAGAGTCGGAACATGAGACAAGTATTTTACAGACATTGGGAAAATCAGACTGAAATATTGTAATACCTCTTTCAGCCCTGCCACAACTATATGGCTATGGGTCGTGTGAGATGCCATAGATGTTATGGCTGTAGCCGGAAAAGGTGTACAGAAGGTGGGGTGTGGGGGGGGGGGGGGGTGTACAGACATGGGGAACATGTTACTTTATTATTTCACAGACATGGGGTAAAGAAAATGAGACTGAACTAATTTAATTGCCTTGTTTCAGCCATGCCACAACTGTATGGCTATGGGTCGTGTGAGATGCCATAGATGTTATGGCCGTGGCAGGACAAGGTGTACTAGTTGTAGCGGTAGGGGGCACAGGAGGGTGTACAGACATGGGGAACATGAGACAGAGCGCTGTACTTGGTGTCATGGAAGTGGGAGGAGAAGGTAGTATTTGAGCCTATGCATGAGAAAACCAACAATTTGGGTTCCGACCAGGTCTGACACAAACCTGGCTCTACAGTCACAGAAGATGGTTATAGGCTGGAAATTTTGGATTTATAAAGTAGAGGAATTTTACTACCAGTGTAGCAAAAACAAAGGCGCTAATCAGCTTCGCAGTTACTGCGAAGCTGATCTGCGCCTTTGTTTTCGTCTATGCAGATTGCTAGTTTTCCCATGCTGCGGCTCATCTCATGTTTTGGAAGGAATACACTAACTTTGATAAGATCTCCCTATTTGGTTGTTCAAAATTTTCATATATAGATCACATCCCTATTTAGAGTTTCATTTCTTGAGCTTGGTAAAAGCTCATTTACATATTAAATGGAAAACTTAATTTTCTCAGAGACTGTTTGACCAATCAAATCCAGATTTTATATGTAGTATCCTTAGGAAGGGGAAATCATAATTTATATAAATCATCCAGGTCACATGACCAAGATGACTGTCATGCCTATATATGATCATATATGGTAAGAACCTTTAAAAATCTTCTCTGGAAGGGGTGGATTGATTTCAATGCAATTGGTATGTAGCATCTGGGACTCTGGCCCATCATAGTTTGTATAAATCATGACCTTGGGTTGACCTTGACCTATTTACATGTAATGGCAAGTTCAAGCATGTTCATAATGCTAACTAATTATTACATCATATTCTATAAAGTCTGAATGAAGAGTGAATGAGGAGTGGAGAATGAATGCACTTTCTTTATATACAAATCCACCCATGTAGTTTGTAAAAGATATCCAGAGGGATGATCCTCCCAGACCCTCTGGGTATCAAATGACGGGGAGAATAAATGGGTTGCCCTCGGGTAACTGAAAAAAAAAAAAGTTCAAGCATGGTTACATAAGCTTTTCAATGGGAAAAAGTGGAATCATTGGATTTTCCTTAAAATTTTGTAGCCTGTGACCTGAAAATTGGTAGATACATACAATTTACAGTGTTAATAAAAATTGAGTATTCGATGTCAAGTTAACCTTGACAAACATGACCTTACCCAAAGGTCATTTATCAAAGATCAAATCTGAGGTGAGCGATATTAGGATCATTGAGGCTTGGTTAGAGGGGTAGGCAATATCCCATATCCCAAAATAAACCGTCCAAAATATCCCATATCCCAAAATTAATTTAACTCGTATCCCAAAATAAATTCCAATATCCCATATCCCATATTTCCTGAATATCCCATATCCCAAAATAAAAAACACAAATATCCCAGTATCCCTTAAAAAAATAGGCCAATATCCCGTATCCCAAAATACCCTATACAAGCCTCATCGTTGGTCCTCTGGTTTAATTAATTGTTCTTTCAAAGAATACCATCCAAAGTCTTGTCGTTCTCTTATAGATGTATGACGTGTCACGGGTATGGTATGGTGATGTGCTCCTGCTGTCAAGGACACTGTAACCTCAAATGCTACATCAAACTAACCATTCTATGGTAGGTACAAGTTTTTATGCCCCAACTTCGAAGAAGTTGAGGGGGCATATTGGTTTGGGTCTGTCCGTGCAGTCAGTCAGTCAGTCAGTCAGTCTGTCTGTCTGTCTGTCTGTCTGTGATGCGTGAGCACTCGGTCAGGAACCGTTAGAGCTAGGATCTTGAAATTTGGTATGTAGTTTGTATATGAAAATTAAGAGGACCCATATTTTTTCTTTCAGGTAAATTCAAGGGGCTAGGGGCCCATTCTGTGAGAGTTATTTCGGGCATTTTCACAATGAAAGTGAATGGGCAGTGGGTACCTTGTGTGCGCAACTCCTCCTACAGTTTCATGCCAATTCATTTAAAACTTTACATGTGTTATGGGCATGGTATGAAGATATGCATGTGGTTTGGATATAATCCTTGGATTATTTTTTGTCATTTTTTTCACAATTTGAACTTAGTCATTTTTCGGGCATTTTAGTGAATGGATAAAGGGTACCTTGTGTGCGCAACTCCTCCTTTAATTTTATACCGATACTTTTGAAACTTTGCAGACATTGTGACCATGCTTTGAAGATATGCATGTGGTTGGGATATACTCGGATTAATTTTTGTCACTTTTTTAGCTCACCTGAGCCGTTAGGCTCACAAGGTGAGCTTATAGGATGGCCATGATCCGGCGTCCGTCCGTCCGTCATCCGTCCGTCCGTCCACAATTTCAAAGATCTTCTTCTCTGAAACCGCTTGGCCAACCAAAGCCAAATTTTATATGAAGCATCTATAGGAAGGGGGAACCAATGTGTATATAAGAAATCCAGGTCACATGACCAAGATGGCCGCCATGCCCATACACGTATATGGTAAAAACCCTTCAAAAATCTTCTTCTCCAAAACCGGTGGACTGATTTCAACAAAACTTGGCAAGAAGCATTGATGGCTCAAGCACTACAATGTGTATATAAATCATGACCCTGTGATGACCTTGACTTATTTTACGGCAAAGTCAACATAGGTCGCCAATGCATTTGAATGGGGAAAACATTTAAAATGTCATTTAAAGTCATTTAAAGTGAAAGTCTTGCAGGAAATGGGCAGTAGGACTGAATATTAATGATTCTGAAAAGAAATTGGACCCAAGGGGCTCATATGCTCCCACCCCGGGGCAATATACATGTATATTACCATAATATTCAAACATCATCTCCTCTGAAACCGCTTGGCCAATCAAAGCCAACTTTTATGTGAAGCATCAATAGGAAGGGGTAATCAATGTGTACATAAATAATCCAGGTCACTTGACCAAGATGGCCGCCATGCCCATATATGGTAAAAACCCTTCAAAAATCTTCTTTTCCAGAACCAGTGGACAGATTTCAATTACACTTAGCATGAAGCATCGATGCCTCAAGCACTACAATGTATATATAAATCATGATCCTGTGATGACCTTGACCTATTTTACGGCAAGGTCAACACAGGTCGCCAATGCATTTGAATAGGGAAAACTTTTAAAATGTCATTTAAAGTCATTTAAAGTGAAAGTCTTGCAGGAAATGGGCAGTAGGACTGAATATTAATGATTCTGAAAAAAATTGGACCCCAGGGGCTCGTATGCCCCCACCCAGGGGCAATATACATGTATATTACCATAATATTCAAACATCATCTCCTCTGAAACCGCTTGGCCAATCAAAGCCAAATATTATGTGAAGCATCAATAGGAAGGGGTAATTAATGTGAATATAAATAATCCAGGTCACATGACCAAGATGGTCGCGATGCCCATATATGGTAAAAACCCTTCAAAAATCTTCTTCTCTAGAACAGGTGGATCGATTTCAAAGAAACTTGGCATGAAGCATCGATGGCTGAAGTACTACAATGTGCATATAAATCATGACCCTGTAATGACCTTGACTTTTTTTTACGGCAAGGTCAACATAGGTCGCCAATGCATTTGAATAGGGAAAACTTTTAAAATGTCATTTAAAGTGAAAGTCTTGCAGGAAATGGGCAGTAGGACTGAATATTAATGATTCTGAAAAAAATTGGACCCCAGGGGCTCATCTGCCCCCACCCTGGGGCAATATACATGTATATTACCATAATATTCAAACATCTTCTCCTCTGAAACCGCTTGGCGAATCAAAGCCAAATTGTATGTGAAGCATCTATGGAATGGGGGAATTAATGTATATATAAATTATCTAGTTCACATAACCAAGATGGCTGCCATGCCCATATATGGTAAAAACCCTTCAAAAATCTTCTTCTCCGAATTTTGAGGACCGATTTCAAAGAAACTTGGTATGAAGCACCAATGGCTGAAGTACTACAATGTATATATAAATCATGACCCTGTGGTGACCTTGACCTATTTTACGACAATGTCAACATAGGTCGCCAATGCATTGGAATGGGGAAAACTTTTAAAATGTCATTTAAAGTGAAAATCTTGCAGGAAATGGGTAGTAGGACTAAATATTAATGATTCTGAAAAAATAAATGGACCTAAGGGCTCATATGTTTACACCCCGGGGCAATATACATGTATATTACCATAATATTCAAACATCTTCTCCTCTAAAAACACTTGGCCAATTGAAGCCAAATTTTATGTGAAGCATCTATAGGATGGGGGAACCAATGTGTATATTAATAATCTAAGTCACATGACCAAGATGGCCACCATGCCCATATATGGTAAAAACCCTTCAAATATCTTCTTCTCTGAAACCAATAGATTGATTTTAATGAAACTTGGCATGAAGCATCCATGGACAGAATATTGATTAGTCTGAAAAAAGAAAACGGCCCAAGGGCTTCATCTGCCCCTGCACTGGGTTTAAATACCATAATATTCAAACATGTTTATTGGTATATGCAGCAGACTCAGGTGAGCGTTTACAGGACCATTGGTCCTCTGGTTTACAATTTCAACTTAGTCATTTTTTGGACATTTTTACATCTTGAAAGTGACTTACCAGTTGGGGGCATAGTGTTTCATAAACACATTTTCTAGTTATGTTTTTCTTTCTTTTCTGAATCAACATTCTAATGAACTTAGAATAAGAGCCGTTTCATGAGAAAACCAGATGTTTTCGCTAGACAGATAGTACAGTCCCTCTTCTTCTTAAATTTATAATATCAAGCTTCTAGCCCTTTTCTGTAGCTGCACATGCTTGTATGTGTCAGACCTGTTCAGAAACCTGGAAGACAGATTTTCTCGCTTCACAGCTCACAAGTAAAATGTTTGTGTTGTTTAAATTTTGAAATAGAAACTTATGTAATATACTGAACAAAATAAATTAGGGATCATACTTTAACTCTGCAGTTTCTAGAAGATTTTGAAATTCTGGTAAAAGAACATTTCTGTCATCACAGTGATTTATTTGGTAAGCTCTTTGTATACTTTAAGATTGAAACTATATTGTTTGTCTTCAACAAGACCAGGTTTGAAGTCAGACTACCCTTAAAATGAAAGTGGTATGGATTTCCCATAGAGAATTGATGGTGTGCCAGTTTGCATGTGCAAAACTTTTAAAATAACAAGAAGTTTTCAATTTTTTATCGGTTACTGACCTTAGAAATGATTAAACTTCGTGACTAATGTGCATTTTTGCAAAGTTTTTATGAAGTGGCGAACTTGAAAAAATTCATAGAATCAGCTCTTTGGACTTTTTGTCACTTTGATTTTTAGCATAGTGTGCTTTTAAGAGTAGCTGTACCTAAGTCAGATGATGCATAATTTTAAAACTGGTGGCATTTACAAGGGACAAAAACCGCTAATCGACCATATAAATCAAAACTTGATTAATTATTGGTAGGCCCAAAAATGCATGCCCAAACATTTGATCCCTAACTTATTTTGACCAGTATATATTGTAGGCAACTGCTCATAATGAATTACATTACAAATGATCTGCCATCATTGTGGTTTAAGGGTTTATACTTTTGGTACATGCATAGTGTGAAATGAGTATTTAAGAAAATAAAAAGGACATTTAAACTGGGAAGACAATTCAAATAAAAACAAAACAAAAAACAAAAGATTCTTGCTTTTTTGCTTGAAACATTGTGTTTAAGGGACATTATCTAGCTATGTCCTGAAATCTGGTGAACAGCTGCACAGCATTTATGTAGCTAATATGCATATTTGTTTTGGCATACATGTACATACAAAAATGACAAATGATACTAAAAACAATGACGCCTCACCTACTCTACAGGACCAACCATTTAGAGGACCACATTGTAGAGAGGACAGCCCTCCCTGATCACCTGATACGCAGTGTATCCGGACAAATAGCCTTTGAAGAACAACAACCTAGGGTATGTTAGTTTGTTTTGATATTATGAATGACCCCGTAAACAGATATGGTCATAGTGGGACCAACTATTTAGTAGGAGACCACATAGTATAGCAGACAGCCCTCCCTGACCATCTGGGCCCAGTTGTTTGAAACTTTGTTAGCTTAATGCTGCCTTGAAGCCCTCAATTTGTTAACTATATATCAACTTCATAATCATATACACTGCTATTTTTTGTTGAAAAAAATGTTAGAATCCATTGCAAAGTATTCTAAAATTTTTTTCAACAAAAAATAACAGTGTATTTGTACATGTAATATTCATGTTTGAAAATTTTAATGATCATTAAATCGTTAATCTTAAACAACTGGCCCCTGATACGCAGTGTGCCTGGACAAATAGCTTTTGAGGAAAAACTACCAAGGGTTTTTTCATGTGTTTGCTACTTATTGTCCTGCTGAACAGTTATTTTTATTTTGTGCCCAACTATCAAGTAGGGGACCACATAATAGTTGGGCAGACAACTCTTGCAGACCACAGGATTTGCACTATGTCTGTGCGAATAGTCTTTGAGGGGATGTTAGTTTGTTTTTTATATCTTAATGGACAGTAACCTCTGATTTTGGGGGGAACTTTTACCTGATATTGCGTGTGAGTCTCTGTTTATCATGACACCATTTTAGATTTCTTTAAAATGCCATTCAAAGCAGGAAAACTAATTACTGACAAAAATCTTCAATTAATAGCAAATTTTTGCCAGAGTATTGTGTAACCATGTGCTTGCGGTTTAATCACAAGACATAATTCAATGATTTATTGAAACAATATTTACAAATCCTGAAATGTCAGAAATTGTGTTATTTTACAACTATTATGAGCCGCCTCATGGGAAAACCAACAATCGGCATATGCGAAACCAAAGGCGCAGATCAGCTTCGCTGTAACCGCGAAGCTGATCATACAGCGAAGCTGATCTGCACCTTTGTTTTCGCTACTCGGATAGTACAATTCCTCTTCTACTTAAATCCGAAATTTCAAGCTTCTAGCTGTCATCTGTGCTTGTACAGGCAGGTTTGTGTCGGACCTGTTCGGAAACCACATTGTTGGTTTTCCAACAAGGCGGCTCAACTATTATGTTACACCTCATGCTGCCTAGTGCTGCAGCTGCTGCTACAAGAAAGCACTAGTGTAATGCATTACGAAAACAGGCCCATGCAATATACACAAATTTTTTAAGTTGTTAAAATTGAAAATTTTCTACAAAATTTTTATTATTTTAATTTTACTCGAAACCTAGATTGTGGGGCGGTTCTAACGAGTACCCACAATATATGTTTTGGAGCAAAACTAAGAAAAATAGTTATACCCCTGCATACCCCAGTTTCACTATATGAAACAGGGTATTCATTACACGGACATGTTTTCCTGATGGTCTGAGTAAAGCAGATTCTATAGTTAAGACAGTAGATCCAGAAAATGTGACAATCAAACAGTATAGCATTGTCAAGTGAAAATCAGTCTTCCATGTTTCCATGTTGTGCCTCATTCTCTGTAGTCACTGCAGCTAGGTCCTGAAATGAATTTGACTGTTCTATTCTATTTTCTTAATCTTTCAAAAGTCTGAACATTTTAAAACTGTCCGAGCTTTGGTTGGTACCTTGATATTGAAGTACTGTTTCAGTATTTTTCAGTTTCAGTATTTTTATTTTCTACCCCAGGTCTGGCCTATAAATCATTTCCCGGATGGCGAGATCAACACAGCATCACAGAGAATTGTACACAAGCATGCTTCCGCGTTCCCGTCAGAGAAACTATTAATGCAGGTACTGCACTGAACAAATGTGACAAAATGGTTTATTTTTCTTGCTTAAAGAAGTTGTTATCTAATGTCTCTGAAAAAAAAAACAAAAAAAAAAAACACAAAAACAACAAACATTTTATTGTCCTTTTCTATCAAGCAGATGAAACAGTTTCAGACAGATGGATATTTTTGGATGGTTTTGCATAATTATTATTTTGTTTTGAACTTTACTTTAAGGCCACAAGAATCTCATAATTACTCCTATTTTATTAAAGCCTATTAACACCAAAACTTTCAAATACCACCCCCCCCCCCCCTCCACACACACACACAATCACAAACTGCTATACATTAAAGAGGCACTATATCACAGGCACTATACAACAGTGCTGCTGCCTGGTTGAAGGGAGTTCAACTCCTTAGGAAGTGGTCATGGCTTCAAAACTCACTTCTTGGAGTTGTCTCCTTGAGCAAGAGATAACCTTGTCATAGTTAGGACAAGATTGGAAAATTGTTCACTGAGCCATTCAACATCAACTCAATTTGTATTCAGGGGCTGATCCAGAATATCTAGAGGTGGGGTGGGAGGTGGGGTGTTCAAACCCACCGAAGGGGGTTGGTTTTCTATATTCTACCCCCTCCTCCCTACAAACCCCCTGCCACTGGTTTAGTTATGATTCTTTTATTACAGCGCCATCGTGTTAGGATAATTCCAGTCACACAAGCTCTGTATCGCTGGAAGGACAAGGACTCGGATTTCTTTGTGTATGGATTTGAGAAGAAAGTTCACGCCCCCGATTATCCCCAGCAGTGTTGTTGTGGTTGTAGCCTACTGTGAGAAACGATAATGAACAAAAAGGGGTGGTGGACCTATACCCCACCCACCCTGTCAGTGCTGATGTGTAGAACCAAGGCATTACAGTGCCTACATAGAGTCTTTAATCAAGAAATCCTGTTTTGATTTGGATTATGTAGGTTGCAAACAAATCTGCTCAGCGATAGAGACTTAGAATTCTGAAATTAGAAGCTGTATGTTACATACACAGCAATAGGTTTAAGGAAACAATTATGACTGAGAGTGTTCATATGCACATGATATGTTTCTTTTTTCTTTTTTTTCTTTTTTTTGTTTTGATTACATGTGAGCCACTGCATACGAAAACCAGCAACCTGCATAGGCGGAAACAAAGGTGCAGATAAGCTGTGCAGTAACTGCACAGCTGATCAGCACCTTTGTTTTAGCTACATGGATAGTACAATTCCTCTCATTCTTAAATCTGAAAGTTCAAGCTTCTAGCCAAATTTCAAGCTTCTAGCCAAAATAATTTCAAGCTTCTAGCCGTCTTCTTTGGCTGCACAGGTTGGTTTTTGTTCTACCTGTTGGAAAACCCCGAAGACTGGTTTTCTCGCATGGCGGCTCACATATACAGAGAACAGGTTTTCTTGAAAAAGTCTTGTTTAATTGTTCAAAGATTTTACCTTGTTGCCATGAGATATTGTAACTTTTACTGATATAGACAGTCTGTGATTATACATGTACATGTGGAATATGTTAAGAATATATTTGAAATGATGGTACATGTATTGTAGCTGGATTAGTAGCATGTGGTTGAATGGGTGGCATATTTGCTTTGTGATCAGGAGATTTCAGGTTCGATCCAGGTACATGCCCAACATGTCTACTTACTGTTCATCATGACTTAATAAAGGCAAACCAGGCTCTAGGGGTGTAACTAATTAATAGACTGGGTTCTGTTTCTTAATACTATGTTAACTCTTAATGACAGGTTTAAGTCCCAGTTAACTTAATGACAGCTTTACTCCTGTTCCATTATTGTCTATGAAAATCGACATTAGCGTCTTCTTAAAACTGCCATTATATAATGTAGCTCTGGAGGTACTTTAGAATTATTTTATGCAGCAGTAAATTAATGCCATCTTCACTTAGAGAGATCTTGAACTTAATGGCAGCTTAAAGTTTAATGACAGCTTAGGTTTATGCAACAGGGCCCTGGTATTAAAGTTTGATTGTCATTAGCAGTATTGTGTGCACTTCCAGCTTTTAGGGGCTATTCTGTTTGCTTAGAAAATGAAAGAGGACTTGCCCAAATGATAATTAAGGACAAGTCCGTTCTCCATAAATGGTTAGTGGCAAAAGATGTGTAGTAAGCTTGCATAACCTACCCTCCAAAATGACCAGTGTTTTACTATACATGTAAAGCTTCAAGTGAGACAAACATTTTCATGAAAATGTTGTTTTTAGGTTTTTATGATGACCTGAATGTGCCATATATGTTTATTTGTCAATTTTAATGGCATTATTGCTGAAGTATTTATGGTGATGTTGGGTATTAAAAAAAAAACACATTTTATTTAATTTTTTATTTATTTATTTTTTTTTTCATAGCTATACTGACTTATGCTAGGTTTACACTCGCAAAAATGGTAGAGCTCCACAATTTTTGAGCAATTATTTTCAGACACTTCGCTTTCCTTTGCTCTATTACGCTCTCAACACATTTTATTGCATTCTTCTATGATGCCAACATGATTCGTTTGAAGGTCACTTACAATTTTAGCCACGCTTTATTCAGTTCTCGATCACCAAGAAGTTTCATTACCTTTTGCCATGTTTTGTTGAGTATGTTGCGATTGGTTACAATAATTAAGTTTTGTTAAGCTCTCCTAAGTTTTGAAGCCATGATTTTACCAAAGTTGTCGTCTTTCGAAATGATTGGGTACAGTAAATAGGAAGTTTGGTAAAAATGTGTGCTTTTCTCAAAAACTTGGGTTTGTGCACCAAGCTTAAAATTACACCCTGACATCAAGATACAGACATTTTTGACGTCAAAATTTGTGAATGCCCTGCAAAGTGGTTTAACAAACTGAAGAACATCTAAAGTTTGAAATGTAACATTACTGTACTGCGTGAAGTTAAAATACTGAAAATAACAAGGGACTTCTCTCAAGAAAAGAGACCGACAGAACCAAAAACTGTATGATAAATTATACCATAAGGACATGCTTTTCATGACCATATTTTCTCACATAGGGATCATTTGATGGTATTTTCAGTGGCATAGCTTATGAGCATGTATAGTAAGCAACAACCTACCAAAATAAGACTGTGTTTCATTATGACGTAATAACGTTAGTGTACGAGCTGGTGTATTACAAAATGGTGCGTAAAACATTCCTTAAACATCACTTAAATAAAATTTGGAGACAGAAAAGAAAGAACTTTTCTTTTGCGAATAAGTAATGAAATTTCAAGTTTCTAGCCTCACACCCATACTTCAAAGTAAGTGTTCTTGAATGGAGGAAACCGGAGAGCCTTGGGAACCCCAATCATCACGATTCATCCACACTCTCCTTCCATCACCAAGATTTGACTCCAGGTTCCCCCACACTCTGCGTGATTCACTCAAATCGGGAAGAATCATGGTAAATGAATTCTCGCGCTAAATGTGGTATGGGGGCAAATCGTATGACCCCAACTTGCAGGTTTACTAGACAAATACATCACTTCAATGTCAACCTTTCATTGACCACAAGTTTATCAAATATGTCCTATTTTCAGGTGAATCATGAGTTAAATAAAAAATTGGAATAAAAATCATCTAAATTTCCACAGACTTGTAATACCACTTCTAGTGAAGACTTTATTTCTTGTTCAAAATAAATGAAATGCACCTTGTTTTGACACAGACTGTGTACATATTGTTTTAAATAGTTAAGCATGTTTTGATCACATAACTTGAACTCAATTTTTCCCGCCACAAGAAAACACAAGTTACGTGGGATTACATTACACAAAATCCAAGATGGCCGCTATATGCAGGGTTTGTTTACAAAGTCTGTGAAAAGTCAGAAATAAATGGAACTTCTTGATTGTTTATCAGAATGATGCAAGACATTCAAGGATAAAAAACAGTAAAAAAATACTGTTTTCAGTTGAAATCTTAGCAGCTTTCAATTTTAGTGTTAAGTAATGTGAGAATACATTCATCCAGGCTAAACATAAATTGTGGAATTTTTTCATGCCATTTATTTCCATGAAATGCATAACTTTTTCTTGACTACGCAAGTATAATTCTTGTTCTGTTCATGTTTTTGAAAGATAAATTTTCATTTTGGGATTTATATTTTCAGTATATAGATGCATCAGGGTAACCATAATGATTTCTGACCATACATATTCATTAGACACCATACATCCCTTAGTTTTAATTTTAGATAACATTATATATATTTTAATCGTATGTTCTATTACACTTAAACACATCCCAAAGGTAGAACTTTCCACCTAGCTTTAGTGTCATTACTGAAACAATGTTAGTCTTGACATTTGGCTTTATGGAAACATCTCCCTGCATTGATATAAAATTAACATTATATGAATTAAAATGCACATTTTACAAAACACTATTTTGATTTTTCTTAAGAATAAATGTTATTCTAACACACCTCGCCTATATAGCCAATGGCTAAAAAACGTGCTATATTGTGCAACAATTTACTGGGTGAACAAGTGTGACGTTACTATGTACCATTTCGATGTCATTTGTGACTTTAACTATCCCACCAAGCTCCATTAGGAAGCGTAACATCGTTTTAGCGCATAACAAAAGCATTAAATGTGAGTAAATTCATTTACAGTCAAACATTTGGCGGGATATCTACAATGCAATAGCAGAAAGCTGAAAGATATTGACGGTTTCACCCCCTTTTGATTGCATTTATTGCGTGTTAGAATCAAAATAGATCAGCTCAAGTGCCTGAATTGTTGAGTAATAATTCATATGGAGGTCAGTTGTAAGAATATAAATCACTAGCACTCCATGCTCGTGATTTGATCTTCTTTAACAATGAATTCACTGCTAGAACTGATCTCATATTTTTTCTTAAATAGAATCAATTTTGGTGGAAACAGCCATGTTATACATTTGAAATCCAAATATTTTATGTACATGTAATAAAGATTTATAACTAATATCACCTCAAACCCTCTTTTTGTTTGTGTTTGCTATTTTGTACATGCAGGTTTGACTGGTATGTTCACATGGAGATGTTTTCATGATGGTGTGAACTGTAGCAGATTTTGGACATCATGCAATCATACATACCTTGATTTGCAACTTCATTAGAATTTTGTTTTAATAATAATTATATAGATGTTTATATTTATACTCATATTTTATTTTTATTGTACATTTCAACCTCTGACATTGAAATCAATGCAATTCTTTATAATGCTGTTTTCAATATAACACAGCCATGTCATGGCGCCCAAACTGAACTATAAATCCGTAATCAAATAACATTTATTTTTAGATCCAGTGTCAGTGTTTCACTTAATGTAAAAAAAAAACCAAAACTTTTTGTATAAAAACAAAGACACATATGTCAACTGTGTTATAATATTGGAGCGAAGTGCCTGAATTATAGCTTTATTTATAGAATAGTGTGTCTTCCTCAACACTGTTATTACAGTTCAACCTCATTATAACATGCCTCACTATAGTGCAGTTTTCAATATAACATGACCATGTCATGGCTTCAGAAATGATTATTTTTCTATAAGCCTATTGTAAATAACCTCATTATAACATGGTTTCACTTATAACACAGTCTAATTCCATGCCCTTATAATGAGGTTGATCTGTATTATAAATATCCATCTTCTTTGGCTGTATAATATGGTTTATGCCAAAGAAAAGTTTTTCTCATGATGAGGAGTAGTATGGCTAGTCTTATTCTACCATGCTTGCTAGACTGTGAAAGTTTGGAAATAGGATAAGACCGGTATTAGACTACTGTACTTAAATCAAAATTAATGTCAAAAGCATCAATTTCAGTACAATTTATGACATAGTTTAGCCTGTTTTTAATGTAGTCTTTTGTTAGTTCTGTGATAGTTTTTTAAGTATTCATCAAATAAATGGGGTCATTATTTCTTTGACTTGTTTACCTTCTCTCATAAATCCAGAACTGTATAGCTCCCGGACGATCATAGTAGATTTACCGTTATACATATGAATGAAATGAATGTATTTGACCAATAGGAACAGGCGTGTCATTCTTATTAATAATGGTAAATCTGTGACGAAAATCTATTCTGATTGTCCGGGAGCTATACAGTTTCTTCTGCCTTGATACCAGAGACGACCCTACATGTCTGTCTTCATACCAGAGACAACCCTACATGTCTGTCTTCATACCAGAGACAACCCTACATGTCTGTCTTCATACCAGAGACATCCCTACATGTCTGTCTTCATACCAGAGACAAGTGTACATGTCTGTCTTCATACCAGAGACAACCCTACATGTCTGTCATCATACCAGAGACAGCCCTACATGTCTGTCTTCATACCAGAGGCAACCCTACATGTCTGTCTTCATACCAGAGACAACCCTACATGTCTGTCTTCATACCAGAGACATCCCTACATGTCTGTCTTCATACCAGAGACAAGTGTACATGTCTGTCTTCATACCAGAGACAGCCCTACATGTCTGTCTTCATACCAGAGGCAACCCTACATGTCTGTCTTCATACCAGAGACAACCCTACATGTCTGTCTTCATACCAGAGACATCCCTACATGTCTGTCATCATACCAGAGACAAGTGTACATGTCTGTCTTCAAACCACAGACAACCCTACATGTCTGTCATCATACCAGAGACAGCCCTACATGTCTGTCTTCATACCAGAGACAGCCCTACATGTCAGTCTTCATACCAGAGACAGCCCTACATGTCTGTCTTCATACCAGAGACAACCCTACATGTCTTTTCTTCATACCAGAGACAACCCTACATGTCTGTCTTCATACCAGAGACAACCCTACATGTCTGTCTTCATACCAGAGACAACCCTACATGTCTGTCTTCATACCAGAGACATCCCTACATGACTGTCTTCATACCAGAGACAACCCTACATGTCTGTCTTCATACCAGAGACATCCCTACATGACTGTCTTCATACCAGAGACAAGCCTACATGTCTGTCTCCATACCAGAGACAAGCCTACATGTCTGCCAACACTACATATCTGTCTTCATACCAGAGACAACCCTACATATCTGTCTTCATAGCAGCCTTTCTACTTGAGACAACATGACCTTTCAGCCTTCATACTTGAGACAACATGACCTGTCAGCCTTTATACTTGAGACAACATGACCTGTCAGCCTTTATACTTGAGACAACATGACCTGTCAGCCTTTATACTTGAGACAACATGACCTGTCAGCCTTCACACTTGAGACAACATGGCCTGTCAGCCTTCACACTTGAGACAACATGGCCTGTCAGCCTTTATACTTGAGACAACATGACCTGTCAGCCTTTCTACTTGAGACAACATGGCCTGTCAGCCTTCACACTTGAGACAACATGGCCTGTCAGCCTTTATACTTGAGACAACATGACCTGTCAGCCTTTATACTTGAGACAACATGGCATGTCTGCCTTCATACTTGAGACAATATAGCATGTCTGCCTTCATACTTGAGACAACCTGAACTGTCAGCCTTCACACTTGAGACAACATGGCCTGTCAGCCTTTCTACATGAGACAACATGACCTGTCAGCCTTTATACTTGAGACAACATGACCTGTCAGCCTTTCTACTTGAGACAACATGGCCTGTCAGCCTTTATACTTGAGACAACATGACCTGTCAGCCTTTATACTTGAGACAACATGGCCTGTCAGCCTTCACACTTGAGACAACATGGCCTGTCAGCCTTTATACTTGAAACAACATGACCTGTCAGCCTTTATACTTGAGACAACATGGCATGTCTGCCTTCATACTTGAGACAATATAGCATGTCTGCCTTCATTCTTGAGACAATATAGCATGTCTGCCTTCATACTTGAGACAATATAGCATGTCTGCCTATATACTTGGTGCAACATGGTGTGTCAGCCTTTGTTCTTGAGACAACATTACATGCCCGTCTTTATAACAGAGACAACATGACATGCATGCCTTTACACATGAGACAACCTACACGCTTTAAAACCCCTACATGCCATTTAAATATTGGAAAACATTTGTGCTTGCAACCGTTAGAAAACACAAACTATCCGGTAAGAGTTATGTTTGATTTTTGCGTGTTCATCCCTTGAACCTCTTACATTTTTCTTGTTCATCCCAGTTCACCATCTGAACCATAAATGCTTTATCTGGACATACTTAAGTCGCTTCAACAGTTTTAGGCAAATATGAGTTTCAAATACGATCAAATATCAGTTATCATTTTTCGGTGTGATTTTGGTGAAAAATGTCATAAGAAGTCATAATGATCAATGATAGTGGGTTAATATGAAT
This sequence comes from Rugalucina vietnamica, assembly GCA_964017185.1. Lineage (NCBI taxonomy): Eukaryota > Metazoa > Mollusca > Bivalvia > Lucinida > Lucinidae > Rugalucina > Rugalucina vietnamica. The sequence goes on from OZ024875.1 coordinate 8,135,121, forward strand.
GGGTCAGACATTTGGAGTGATTAACCCTTTAGCTGCCATGAATGTCTGGCGACAAAATTATGGTTTGCAAAATTAAGAATAAGATCAAGATTTCTTTTTGTTATAACCTAAATATTTCCACCCATTGCGTATACAGATGAAGCTGATGAATAGCACCTTCCCATCTGTGTTTTCAGAGTGATCAGTTTCAGCTACTGTTGTGTTTGGCATCAGGAAAACATGTCCGTATAATGTATACCCCTTTGAACCCCACTTTTATATTGCAAAACTGGGGTATGCAGGGGTATACCTATTTTTCTTATTTTTGCTCAAAACATAGATCGTGGGTACACGTTAGAACCGCCTCGCAATTTTTCTTATTTTTGCTCAAAACATAGATCGTGGGTACACGTTAGAACCGCCTCGCAGAGGCGGTTCTAACGTGTACCCACGATCTATGTTTTGAGCAAAAATAAGAAAAATATCAAAAATTTTCTACTGAAAATATTCATTTTTTTTTCAACTTTAAAAATCTCATATTGCATGGGCATGTTTTCGTTATGTATATGAAGCGTTAAAAAGTGGGCGTGTACGCTTGGCTCAACAACCCACAATTTTTTACCCTTGCTCTGAGCAAGATATAGAAAAAGATGAAATTTGAATCATTAATCGCTTTTGTTCAACATGAAAATGCTTATTGGGAGTACCGATTGCACATTTTCGCCATGATAATTTTACTGAGTACACACAATGTGTGTTTCAGCATTAATTGAACGTTTTTTTTCCCCAAAAAAATTTCAGCCTTTCTTAACACGCTCCATTTTTTCTACAATAGAAATCATCTGAAACCATTTGAGCCGCCTCATGGGAAAACCAACAATTTGCATATGCGAAAACAAAGACGCAGATCAGCGCCTTTGTTTTCGCTACATGGATAGTACAGTTCTTCTTCTACTTAAAATTCTAGCTCTTTTCTGTTACTGCACAGACCGGTTTGTGTTGGACCTGGTCGGAAACCACATTGTTGGTTTTTCCACGAGGTGGCTCATTTGATGCGATATTTTTTTTTTTTTTTTGAAATTATCGTGAAGGCTCCGTATGAAACTCATTATTAGCTTAGCCGCCTCATGAGAAAAAATGTCCAAACTTCCGTCACGTGTTGACTCATACCTGTATGTCAGCGGCGAGGTTTGGGTGGGGCTAGAATTTATGAAGAAGTACCAAATACCCATCAACCGCGTTGTGGCCTTCTGTAGGCGATCTGGGCCACTTGAGCTTGCGAATTCAAAATTCGGGTAACTAGTCTCATGCCACGGCTCAACTGGTCGGAGCAGCCGCGTAAAGGTCAGGAATTTTACAATATAAACAAAATTTATTGGAAAAAGAAGGGTGTTTAGAGAAATAGTCGATTTTAGTAAGAGTTGAAGAGAGTTTAGGAACTGGTCAGAGATTTATGTGTGTGCATCAAAAGCTGCAATATAACGCAGAGATTAATTTGGATTTTTATTCATATTAAACCAAGCGAATTGGAGAAATTATAGAAATAAAAAAAAAAAAAAAAAAAAAAAACGATAACTGGACATAATGGCTCAGGACAGCGAAGTTAAACTGACGGTCGGTGAGGAGCGAGTCGACAGTCGAGATGTTACCAAGGGGATGGTGATCGACTTGAAAGACAGGGACCCGGAAAATCTACACGATGACATGAGGGTAAGTTTTTTTTTTTTTTTTGTTTTGTTTTTTTTTCGCACGAGTTTCTCAATGTTGAAAGGTATTTAATGTTCAAATTAAGGTGAAGGGGGGGGGGGGAGGGAAGAGCGGGGGCGGGGTTATGAGCTCTAGACCAATTTTATGATGCAACGGGATAAGATGCAAACAAAAATAGTGGCAGTAGTATGTATTTTGCTATAAACACTTTTATATATACAAAATCTTTGTAACAATGGTTATTGTATAAAATTATGTGGCCATATTTTAACCGCTGCAAATTACTATTATAATTTGTTTAATTTGCCATTAATCAAAATTTCGTATATCTGATGTAGCTAATGCATACCAGGTGTAAATTTTACTTTTGGCATGTTGAAAGATGCCCGGAAACATTGTATAAACATAACTCGCCTGTCCGCTGCAAACCTAGCTGAACTCTTTCTTTAGAAAGCATACAGGGTTACAATGGAATATTCTGCATCAAGTTAGGGTCTCTGGATGCTAGAAAGTGAAGTATATGAGCTTGTGCGTGAGAAAACCAACAATTTGAGTTTCCGCACAGGTCCGACACAAACCATGCTGCACAACTTGAGGCTGGAAATTTTGGATTTAGAAAGAAGAGGAATTGCACTATCTGTGTAGCGGAAACAACATTAGGCGCTAATCACGGAAGCTGATCTGCGCCTTTGGTTTCGCACGTGCAGATTGTTTATTTTCTCATCATGCGGCTCAAGTATACCTCCTTCGTTGCGACAATAACTAGCACATCCGATTGTCCTGAATTCGCTCGATTTCCTACAGGTTTTCTCAAAACGCGTAGGAGCATCTTTTCGTGAATCTCAGATTTTGGCCAATTCATTGTATTATGTTGGGATGCAAACAGAAGCTCAATATCAGTTTAAAGGTCTCTTTCCAAGTCGTTGGCGTGAAAATAATCGACTCCATTGTTCACCTTTTCTATTGTTAATGGCAATTTAACCTATTTTAAAAATGGTCCTCATCATAAAAAAAATTTACTTTTGCATCGTCGGACTAAAGGACCAGCCGCTCTGTGTTCCCCATTGTTGACCGGCGCAAAATTTATATTCACAACTTATAAAATTCAAACCGCATGTCATCTTTTTTGTTTGTGACAGTATAACCAAGTACATGATGGGCGTGGTTGAAACCAAGAAAGTTTTCTCTCGATGCGGCTTACAACGAGAGCCTAAAATTAAATATTGTCCTTTCGGTGAAAAACTCCTGTGCAAATACTATTTCCTGTAGTTTCCGTGATTGTGCTAATTCATCTAGCCACAAAATGATAAACGAAAGCAATATTAAGTCTTACAAATGACTAGCAAAATCTCTGAACTCCATGCCGTGTATGCCAGTGTGTGTGTTTGTGTGTGTGCAGGTCTGAAGACTAGGTCCTTGGACTTAACACACACACTAAAGGCACTGTAAAATCTCCAGCCTTGTCGTCGTAAGTCATTGTCACCATTTTGTCCTGGAGAGTTTCATCTGTAAGACTGGAGAAGCCCGGGATCGAACCCACAACCCCTGCTGATGCTTCCAGTATATGATCTATAAAGAGCGAGATCTGGATCGCATGCACTGTACGCTCCCAACGATTCTGCCATGCGTTGAATATTCAATGCCTATATTAGTCTTTACTTATCGAAATCAACGGGTTTAGGTTTAGGTTTGCATTGCTATATGCTTTGTTATATCGGGTGCTAATTTCATCCAGAAAGAGAATATTGTTCTCTGAGATAGGCGTTTCTGATGAAATGGCAAAAACCATTATAAAATAAATTATGCCAGTTGCTTTTGTAAGCAATCACTGAATGTGTGTGTTCCTGTCTTGGAAAAAAAACTGAACTGGTTCAGCGTTAGAATGAAACCAACGAACTGCGTTGTAGACGTATTATCTGTGTAATTTCGGACACATTTTGCATGGGTTCGGGCATCATACGTAAAACTCAGTTGTCTGAATGCCAGGCTACGTATACCGCTACGGAAAGACAGCGTCGATACTGTCCGTCTTTCTGTCCTACGACAAGAGGCTCTGTCTACTTTACTGTGTTACCCATTTTCGTCAGATTGTCATCAACTGTCTCAGTCGTCTTAAGCTTATTATGTATCACATATTTTAGGCCAAAATGACGCCAATATGACCAGTAAAATTGTGCATCACATTGCCACCGTGACCATTAGAAACGCTGCACAAAGGTCGCAACTCCATGTCGATGTCATTTTCTTTCCGAATCGCGGTAGTTTCTGTCAGATTCGCCGCCTTCCTTGTCCATTGATAGGAGCATCTACCCACTTTGCTTAAGTTTTCTATGTATTTACACGCACCCGTCTGAGATTAATGTAAATCATTGTCTTAAGCATGTAAAGTATCGTTGCTGACCGTCTGTCAAATCTGACAAGTTGTGCATTCCATTGTGGCCTTGACAAATCTTAAGTATCACAAGGATTCACAATCTAATTACCCATTGATAATTGAGCCGCGACGCGAGAAAACCGGTCTTCGGGGTTTCCGACCAGGTCCGACACAAACCGGCCTGTACAAGCTCAGAAAAGAGCTAGAAGCTTGAAATTTCGGATTTAAGTAGAAGAGGAATTGTACTATCCGAGTAGCGAAAACAAAGGTGCTGATCAGCTTCGCGGTTACCGCGAAGCTGATCTGCGCCTTTGTTTTCGCCTAGGCAAAAATCCGGTTTTCTCACGATGCGGCTCAATTTAGTTTCTGTGTTTGTAATATGGATTTTAACAATATTTATATTGACTTAAGATTTTTCGAAGGTCGGGGATCATAGATAGGTGACAGTGGTCGACTTGTCCGGTAATCCTACATAACATAGCCGTATTGCACTATGTTGTATGTATGAGAAGCCTTCGTGGTGCAGTGGTTAAGTCACTCGCCTTGTAAACCAGGGGTCGCAGGTTCGATCCCGGGCTTCTCCTAAAACCTGCTTCCGGTTGAGCCTTTGGGTGCTCCCGGAACAACAAACCCACAAAAAACAACCTCCTATAGTACTGGTCTCGCCCAGGAAAAAAAAAAAATAAAAATAATGACGCGACAAAAATGGATGATTCCAAGGGAACAAGACGTTTGGATGTAGTCATTGTTAACTCATAGCAGTTGATAGTTAAAATAACAATAAAAACTTGATATGTTCATTGCTTTTGAATGTTACAAGGTGTACCAACACAAGTCCAGAGCGACATACACTGCAACCTTTAAATAATGCGTGAAATTCATTCAGGCCAAAGCGGTACTTCTACTTCTGTGCTGTCTAGCTCTGTCTTGTACTGAATATCAATTCTAAATTTTGGTGTCTGCCTTTTTTTTTTGCACCAAGTGATCATGTATGGTATACGTTATGACAATCATCCTCCATCGCCCACAAAATATTTTTGTCAACGAAATTGTACTAGTTTTTGGCATTTCAGCATTTTTTTCTGATTTTGAAAAACCAGTGTAAATATGTGGTACAATAAACTGAGCCCACCTAATTTCTCACGCAGTTCATTCGCTCAGATCATATTACAAGGTGTACAAAATCATACCTTAAAATTCACTAATATATCTGTTGACATTAAATGAGCCGCCTCATGAGAAAACCAACAATCTACGTATGCGAAAACAAATGCGCAGATCATCTTCGCAGTATTAAACTGCGAAGCTGATCGGCGCCTTTGTTTTCGCTGCACGGATAGTAGCGAAGGATTCCTATCCTTTCTAAATCCAAATTTTCCAGTCTCTAGCCATCTTTAGTGCTTGTACAGCTCAGTTTGTGTTGGGCCTGTTCGGAAACCACATTGTTGGTTTTCCCACGAAGCGGCTCAAATAAGTCATTCATAGTTTGAGGTTTCGATAACCTAGATTTGAAAGAAAAATATGTACTCGCAAATTTAAAATTTACTACTCGGGTACTAATGACAATACTTGTAAAAATCTAAAAAAAAAATGTGGATGCTTTTGTTACAAAAGTAGACTGCTAAAGTGTATCCTACACATAATGCTTCAAATAGAAGCAACGGCAATGCAATCTGTATATACCCTAACCAGGCTGACCCTTTGTCGGATCTGCATGATTTTCTATCATGTGGTGCTACATACATTATTAAGACCACACCTTTAAGATAGGCAAAAAATTCGAAAAATTGTTGACAGATAATATCTGACCTGAGGTTTGGCTATATGATGTCTTAGGTTTCAAACTTTGGACAATTATAATTGTACTGCAGCCTGACAAAACGTGCCGAGAGAATGGTATGCCCTAAATGATATTCCAGAGTAGCCCTTGGTCTAAAATGGGCATCCACCCTTTGGTGATCAGTTTCTGTGTCTTTGTTATCCGCATGAGAAAATCTTGGTGTCCGTAAGTTACATTGCTGTCGGAGTCAAAAATTCTAAAAATAATTGCCAGATGGTCACTTTTGATGTCCCCAAGAGAGACACATAATAAAAAAATGTCATTTCATTTACGGCTGTGCAATCTTAATTCACCAACAAGAGATGTCAAAAAAGTTCAAAATGTCAATGTTATGCAGGCTGCTTTGAAGTTTAACACCTGCTGCACCGGCTTTGTTACACGCACAACACGTATTAGGTACGAGGGTTGGAAATCAATGGCTGTCTCTATCCCCTGGCCTTCCTTTCCGCAGTTCTCTCTCAAATTCTTACCAACAATACGCGTATGAAACATAAAGTTGCGTTCTATAAACGTGCGTATACTTGCTGCACATGCCATCAATAAAAATGGACTCATGGGTTTACTTGGGTTACATAGCCATAACTTGTTAAGAATTGACGACACCGAATCACAGATATTTCATAGTCATGTTATTGACATGTAAAATGTCCTCAGTATTTCGGTTACCATGGAAACAAATCTTTGTCATCTCACTCTCTGGACAATCAATATAACAAGGCCAGTTAACAATGCGTTAATAAAAAGAAATTATATTGTCACGGGGGTATTAACATTGGTGAATTAGCCCATTTATGACGAATGGACTTGCCCATCATTATCATTCAGATGAGTCCACTTTCATTTTAGGGGCATCCAGGTGTGAAATGCAATGCGCCCCCCCCCCACCCCCGCCAACCCCCTCCCACCTTTTCGACGAAATTCCACTAAAGCAAACAGAATGGCCCCATATTGGACGCCGCATTATGCGATGTTACATCTAGGACTATACTGTTTGCCTTTTTCCCACAAAAAAATCCCGGACAGGCTAACATGAGTTAAGGGCGGCAAGGGCGACTGAGTTGGAGACGAATTCAGGGGAAATAACCTACATATACTGTGTAGTTTGCTTGATTGGTTACTGTCCATGTATTGGTTTTGATGATAGATTTTGCAACAATCTTTCAGTGAGACAATGAACTCTTAGCTTTCGGTTGCCTAACCGAACTGGCTTCCAATCGCTGCACCACATTTAGTCACGTGACGCTTGATGTCGATCCGCGATTTAAGAAATTTGGTTGCATCAATGGGGTATTGGGTGTACAAACTCAATTAACCCATACATATGCATATGCTACTTTAGAGCTCTAAAACTTTATTATTGACTGTCCCAACATGAACGTTTGTCGTATCGTTGACGTAAAGACAACCACCGACATGAAATAAATGAACAAGAATTTTAATAATTGAGCCGCATCGTGAGAAAACCGGATTTTTGCCTATGCGAAAACAAAGGCGCAGATCAGCTTCGCGGTAACCGCGAAGCTGATCAGCGCATTTGTTTTTGCTAGACGGATAGTATATTTCCTCTTCTTCTTATATCCGAAATTTCAAGCTTCTAGCCTGCTTCTGTGACTGTACAGGTCAGTTTGTGTCAGACCTTGTCGGAAACCCCGAAGACCGGTTTTCTCGCGTCGCGGCTCTTATATGGACTGAAAACTCTTGAACTGAAGCATTCGAGTGCAAGTTGAGCTGATTATTCTATCTCCAAAGGTTTAAATTGAAATAGATTGACTGTTTCCATCAAGAAGATGGATGCTACCGGGGTGTCAGCTTAGCAGGACTGCTTGATAATAGGGGAAAAAGAAATCATTCATCAATATTTTAGCCGCGCAGTCAGGAAACCTACATGTTTACATGTATGTAAAGTTTCACCATCTGTGTACCAGTAATGAAGGCAATGACAATGACAATGACAAAATTTTATTCAGTACTCCAGGCCACCGGCCCATAATACATATCTATATCTATACATAATAGTAATGAAGGCGGTCTTTCAGTAGTGCTCTCGCATAGTCTGATCTGCAAGTTTTAAAGTTTGATGAAATTTTTAACAAACTTACTCAATTTTTAACAAACTTACTCAATTTTCAACAAACTTACTCAATGATTAATCTGGTTTTTCACGAGGGTAAAATGGTTTTGCCGGGTGGTAACGATGTTTTCCTTCATAAATTGTAGCTTCACATTGTTCAGCATATAGTGCTGATATAAAAAATGAGCCGCCTCATGGGAAAACCAACAATCTGCATAGGCGAAAACAAAGGCGCAGATCAGCTTCGCGGTAACCGCGAAGCTGATCAGCGCCTTTGTTTTCGCTACAGTAACACTGATAGTACAATTCCTCTTCTTCCTAAATTTAAAATTTCAAGCTCCTAGCCATCTTCTGTAGCTGCATAGGCCAGTTTTGTGTTGTAAGACCTGGTCGGAAACCCCGAAGACCGGTTTTCTCGCGTTGCGGCTCAAAGAGTGCAGCTATAGTTTTTGTTGAACTTTATACAGTGTACACTGTAGGTATTGTTTTTGCTTTACCAAGTGCCAATGCTTTTCATGGTTTATCTACGCAAGTCTCTTGCTCATACACATCAAAGACCCTCATCGAACATTCTTTTTCTGGACAATACAGAAACATAGGAAACTACATATGTACATGATAAAATCGCAAAATCAGTAACAAAATTAATATAAAAATGGCGATATCAATAAGACAAGCTGTTGAAGTGTCCCTTCCGGACTTGTAAAGATCATCCGCGTAAGTCCAGCACAGCATCTTGCCAGTTTTTAATACATGCAATGCCTTGTCGAAATGACGAAGTAGAGCAAATGTCAGGGTGCAATGAATAAACGGAAATCGGGAGCCGTAAATGCTGGGCACTTAATTTAAATACCACTCGACCTTTATGTCCCAGCAAAGATTTTAACCTTAAAATGTATTTGACATTTACCTTTGGCCATGTTGGATTAATAGACAGATCCGTATACTGACTTTGTATTGTCTACGAACAAAGATTGCAAACATCAGAAAAACATGCCCATGAAAAGCATACCCCTTGAACCCCATTTATAGAGAAAAACTGGGTTTGCAGGGGTATACTTTTGTCTTATTTTTGCTCTAAAACATAGATTGTGGGTACTCGTTAGAACCGCCTCGGCGAGGCGGTTCTAATTCTAACTTATACCCACAATCTATGTTTCGAGCAAAAATTAAAAAAAATATCAACAGTTTTCATCTGAATTTTTTATTTTTTACAATTTTAAAACTTTCTGTATATTGCATGGGCGTCTTTTCGTAATGAAATGATCGTATTTATATATACAGGGTACACCAAAGAGTAACAATAAAGCTTCTTTGTATGGCTGGGAAGCAAGTCTACAATTCCTCGACACGGGATTTTCTCACAACGACTCCTATTCTGTTCTGTTTCAGATGACCTTCCATGATATCCTTGGGGAACCTGATGAGGGCGTCTTCTCTTTTGATTTCATCTGGACTTGGGCATTTAAGGTAAGTAGTAGACCCTAGTAGGCGGAATATTCCTATCGCTATTTCGGTAGACTTTTAGAGTGGAACGAAGTCCCGAATCGAGTAAGAATGAAGATCAACTCAGCGATCATCATTATAAAGCAACATAAATGCAGTTAATACCACAAAACTTGACGTATAATCACATTTTCAAGCATTAAAATAGAATCGTTTAAGTTAGAGTTAAAGTACCGAGTAGAAAAAATAAGTAAAATAAAGCGAGTCGAAGACGAGCTGTTTTTACTTATTTTTTCTACGAGGTCTTTAACTAACTTGTAGTATGACAAAACAATTTGGTAGATCCGTACTGTAACATCCTATATCAGGTAGTTAAAGTACGGCTTTAATACCGCCTCCTTGTTTATAATTGATATGAAGGCCCGCCTCATATTTATCTGGAAAAAGCGCTATTGCATTTGCATACTCATACTGAACTATATAATCGATTATGCATAGTGCATGCATAATTTTGCAGATATCGGACATCCGACATTGGTTTCGATTATTGCACTAATTTCCCGCGTTGGTTTTGTCCAAAAACCTTTCCGAAGTCCGAATTATTCGATGCACGGAATCCATCAGACAATATAAACATTGTCAGAATACAACATGTTTATACAAGATTAATGGATGGAATAACATGTTTCTTTTCTCAAGCTCTCATTTGCCCTTGGCATACAGTTTACCAGCTTTTGTTAAAACTCTGGCATGCCTGTTTGTTTTACTAATATACTAAATCTTAAAGAAAAATGTAAAGTACAGCGTAGTAACAGAAAATCGAATGATGACATATTATTTCTATTGTTTAAATGAAAAAAAAAATGATTTTAAATATCTTTATTTTGACCCACTTCATGGTAATGAACGTAGAACCATGCGTAAGTTAATATATATAAACAAACCACATCTTTGTTTTTGATCCGCTCTAAACTATCGTTCATATTAATTTACAGTTATTCACGAACACGAAGCTGTGGTGTTACCGTATTACCTCCCTTACCTGTGGGCTTCCCCTGGCCATATACTGGGGCTGCTACTTCGCCTGTCTGTCGTTCTGTACTATCTGGTGTTGCGAACCATACCTCAAGGCATATGCCATTGAACTCAGGTGCGTATCATTATTTGAGCCTCGACGCGAGAAAACCGGTCTTCGGGGTTTCCGACCAGGTCCGACACAAACCGGCCTGTACAAGCTCAGAAAAGAGCTAGAAGCTTGAAATTTCGGATTTAAGTAGAAGAGGAATTGTACTATCCGAGTAGCGAAAACAAAGGCGCTGATCAGCGTCGCGGTTACCGCGAAGCTGATCTGCGCCTTTGTTTTCGCCTAGGCAAAAATCCGGTTTTCTCACGATGCGGCTCATTTAGTGATTGAATACCCGCACTTTTTGTCCTAATTATTGATAGTCTGATTGTGTGGGGCGTACTTCAGAGCCTACGTAGTTGAACTCAGGTGGTTAACTGCATTTACAGAGTTTTTCATATAGAAGTACAATTATATTTTAGATCAATCCGTTGCGGTATTCACCAAAATAATGTTATTTGCCCGAAGACTAGACAATAGATACCTATTAATATGGTATAAACAGAATCAGAAACTGTAGATTAGAATTGGAAATTATCTCCCCTACCTGAAAAAAAAATAGATTTTATTTGAAAAAAAAAAATAAATAAATAAATATTTCTGCTCAAAACACAGAGTGTTGGTACACGTTAGAACCGAGGCTCTAATGAGTACCCACAATCTATGTTTTTAAGCTAAAATATTAAATGTAGGTTTACCTTTGTAAACCCCCAGTTTTACTACTTAAAGGTGGGTTATGATTGGGACGTTTCATCCTGACGATTATCATTAGCCGCGACGCGAGAAAACCGGTCTTCGGGGTTTCCGACCAGGTCCGACACAAACCGGCCTGTACAAGCTCAGAAAAGAGCTGGAAGCTTGAAATTTCGGATTTAAGAAGAAGAGGAATTGTACTTTCCGTGTAGCGAAAACAAAGGTGCTGATCAGCTTCGCGGTTACCGCGAAGCTGATCTGCGCCTTTGTTTTCGCCTAGGCAAAAATCCGGTTTTCTCACGATGCGGCTCAATTTTACAGGTGCATGAGAAGAATCTACGAGACGTTCCTAGGGGCCTTCCTGCGACCTTGTTTCGAGGCTTGTGGATACTGTTTTTACAATATTAGGATACAGAAAGTGTGACCTTGACCTACTTTACTGCTCACCTTTCATGGTGGATGCCTTTATTATCCTGTATTGTGCCATTGTTCTCAATTATAACCATCAAGTTAACAAGCCTATAGTGAAGAATTTTTTTTGTCGGGGTTAAAATAACGATAAATGAAAAAAAAATGCTGCTCAGACATACACTCATATGATATTTATACATATGTTTGAATAATTCCCCATATGACCGTTGTATGGTTTCATTAGGTGCGATTCTTTTTCAAGACTTATGTTTTAGAACAAAGGTATTGAAAACCTGTGTACAATTCAGTATCGATGGTGGGTGGGTGAATGTCTAGAGCATATGCATATAGGCCTGTTGATATGATGGCGTATAGTCGATGTGCAATGGACATTTCATGCCAAGCTGCCAAAATCATGAAGATCAAATATTTAGAGCTGAACAAATGCTAGATACATTACACTGTGCTATTCAACATCGGTGATATCATAGACCCGAACTTTAGCAACGTAGACCTGTATAAGCACTAAACCACTATTTAATATTTTTCTATACAGGTGTCGTTTGAATGCAAAAATATGTGAGTAAGTTCTTTAAGATATTATTCATGATAGTCATTCATTATATGTAACGTGATAAATATTTATTGCCATATATGAAAAGAGTGAAAACTATGAAAAAAATGTATCATTTACATTGTGACTTTGATTTGATGAATGTAACGCTCTACAATTCATTCACAGAAGCAGAAATATTTTGAAACGTATACTTAAGTCCATTTAATCTGAGTCAAGCAAAAGTTTGAGAAAGGGGAGTGATGCGGTATAAATTCCATTCTTTGATAGAAGAAACGAGAACATTGGTGGTTTAAAGCAAATTTTCTTTATTATACTCATTGTATATATACCTACATGTACATGTCACAGTGTATTCGTAGATTTTAGCAGGATTTTCTGTTCCGATAGAAACTCCTTAATTTTAGTGAATAATATTTTTGTGACAATGAATTGAAAGCTTTTTTACGCTTTTTTTAACAACTACAATGCTTTTCTGATTGAAATGTGGTATTCAACATGTAGCATTGCATGTACAGATTTGAAAATTTACTTAGTAATTGCCAAAACATAGATTGTGGGTACTCGTAAGAACCACCTCAGCGAGGCGGTCCTAACGTGTACCCACAATCTCTGTTTTGAACATTTGGTTTACAGTCTACAATAGTTTCATATAAACCATCGAAGTTTGCTACAAGCAAAACCTCAAGTGCATCAAGGAACATTATGTTTATATTGGAAACAAAATATCGCCGAAAATTTATTGTCAAGGTTTCAATTATGTTGTCATATAGAATATAGTGACTTTTGTCTATTCATTGATATTATTTGTAGAATAAATCATAAATTAAACTTCCCTAGGGGTTATATGTGTCCTCCTTTCATTAAATGAGCCTCGACGCGAGAAAACCGGTCTTCGGGGTTTCCGACCAGGTCCGACTCAAACCGGCCTGTACAAGCTCAGAAAAGAGCTAGAAGCTTGAAATTTCGGATTTAAGTAGAAGAGGAATTGTACTATCCGAGTAGCGAAAACAAAGGCGCTGATCAGCTTCGCGGTTACCGCGAAGCTGATCTGCGCCTTTGTTTTCGCCTAGGCAAAAATCCGGTTTTCTCATGATGCGGCTCAAATATAACAGGACGAAACTGCTGTTAAAGTCAACACGACATAATTATAATTGTTTTGAGAAGTCAATGTTTGGTACAATGGTACAAAACATGGTGCAATATTTTTCTTCCGTTGTGTACTTTAAGGGTTGCACCGACTTTTTTTTTGTTTCCTCGATTTACAAATGATGCCCAGATGGGTGCAACAGTACCCGTAGTCCAACTGTAACGTGAGCAGAACCAAGGCACAGCACAGCAAACCCCATCGGTGGAAAAGCATGTTCAGCCACCAAGAACGGTTTACTACTCTATATGGGCAACCTTAATTCATATTATACTTGGATTTTTTTCAGTCTGCAGGGCAGGGCTTAGCTAAGCCCAGCCTTGGACGATTTCATTGTTGAGAAAGGGTCCCAGAGCTGACAAAGTATTATTTAGGTAAAGGTGACTATGCTTGTTGTCTTTGTGCTATACCTGTGTTTCACCTGAATGATTTCAAAATAGGTGAAGTGTATGGTAGACACACAAAAACATAAACATTTTGTTTCTAAAATATAACCATACAGCTACACTCAAATATTTTTATCAAGTTAGCCTATGCCTCTATTTTTGTCAACAACTCTTTGCTTTACTGATGGTACATGACCGCAGTAGAAGGTCAATAAAGTAGTCCTACCATTCGAAAAAATAAAGCGATTCGGAGAACCAGCTGATTTTACTTATTTTTCCTACAAGGTCAGCTCGGTCAAATTAGCAGCGAATTTGCTGCATCAAAAACGGTCAAGTTAGCAGCAATTTTACTGCAGCAAAATCGGTCATGTTACATGTAGGCTCAGCAATTTTGCTACAGCAAAAGCAGTCAAGTTAACGGCAATTTTGCTTGCAGCGTTAGAATTAAATTTTCTGCAGCAAAATACAGTCAAGTTGGCGGCAATTTTGCTGCAGATTGTTTTGGCTTTAATCTAGGTGATAGCGCATAAGAAAATGACATTTAATGCCACAATCACATCTTTTCGACGTCACCTACGAAAAAAGTACCATGTAAGTGGAAATGTTTGTCGCCATTTTTTATTATTTTATTCTTTTTTTTTTTTTCGTCTGGCTGTGATCGCTATGCAGAAAATGATGATGAATGCTGCAACAGAACTTTTCTTTACCACATATTATCAACGTTATGGAAAATGTTGCAGATTTTTTACAGTTTCATCTGGTTGTGAGTGCTATCATAGGAAACGAATACTGATGCCGCAAACAAGACTTTTCTATCCCACCCATAACATAGCTTAAGGACAAACGTTCCCAGCCAACAGTAAAAGTGTCCATAGACTGGGTAATAGGTGGGGTATAAAATAACTATAAAACGTCTGTTTGTGATGACATTCATCATCGTTTCTTATAGCGCTCATAGACAGACTTAAACGAAAATGAGAGACCAAATTGTGCCATAGCTCACCTTAGTGATTTGCTCATCAGTGTAAGCTTCAAGATAGACGATGATACTCTGGAGCCTTGTCTGTATGAATAATAGTATTATGATGCAAAGTTTTGCTACTTTTCGTAAATGTGAATGTGCAAAATTATCATTCATATTTAGTATCAAAATGATCGCAAAAAAGAGCAAAAACAGAATTTGTTATTTTTATGCTGAATTTATAAGAATTTAATCAGTAAGATGATTTCTTCTAATTTTACAGTTCTGAAACAAAGGAATAATTATTTTAACTCTTGATTTTTATTACGTGTTTTATTTTTTTTTTTTTTTTTTTTTTTTTTTTTTTTTTTTTTTTTTACAATAACTTTATTCTAGAATAAAGGCCTCCGGCCCAAAACATATAAAAATACAATGACAGAATACATGTGATGTCCACACCAAAATTGATATATCTTGTCAGACTTAAAAACAAATGCGATCCGAAATAAGGGAACCCAGCTGTTTGACTGTTTCCCGCACCACGGATCTCTGGATTCGTAAATTATGGTCACTGATGAATAAAATGGCGATTTTCTCCAAAGATTTCTATTTAGCCACATGACAAAATTATGCTTCCATTAATCCGAAATTAAAGCGGATTTCCCCAAAGTTGGATATCACGCTTTTCATGATTTTTGAAAAACAAAAAATTATAACATTCGAAAGTGTAGAAATATTGGATTATATATATTAATTCTTGTGTTGGAATAAAGCAGTGGATTCAGAAATATCATATGATAAATATGTGCATCATAAATGGATTTCAATTTGTGAGTAGAGTACAAATTGAAAATATTTTATAGTATCGACGATTATTGATTTTTGATATTATCAGCGTGGTCAATATTAAAAATCGACTACTGGTGTAAACGAGAGAGATATATAAATTCTGTTGTAACTAAACTGTGTATTTCGTTAATTGTAATATTTATATACTAAGTACTATATATTCACTATCAAAAACAAAATGAACTAATTTCCATAAACTGATGCTCTCAATTCAAATGCACTGACCAAGAATTTTGCAATACAAAACAGGCTCTGATTATCTGTCGTTTTCATGATTGAATAAAATTTTTGCGAACATACATTCGTTTTCCATGAAGGCTTAAAGTATTGATTTCTAAGGTCTTCGTACATCGGACATAGCATAAAGAAATGCAGCTCATCTTCAATCGTATATACGCTTCGTTCTAGACAAAAGGGACAGAATCTATATTCACGATCAGTGTCTTGGTGTCTACCTTTTTCAATATGTAAGGTGTGACTGGCACATCGAAAATTCGCTTAGGTTTTTCTAGCCTTAAAATTCAATTCTATTGTAAGATATTTTTCCACATCCAATTGTGACTTAAAATGCTTATAATGGTCTGCTTTTGATGATTCGTTGACACTATTGCGCCAATTTTGAAGTGAAATATCTTTTATACGCCTAATATACATAGTAATAAATGCATTTGCATCCCCAACACTACCCGCCATCCATGCATGTCCAAACCCATTTTCAAACAGCAGTAATTTAATGTGTGAAGCCCAAGTTGTTTTGCCAGCTTCAGTCAAGGATTTGATTTTAGCATAAGATAACACTGTCTCGGATATCGGTGGTTTGCCATTTGAGTTAACTTTATCCAATATTTAATTGCCTTGGTCGTATAGCAAACGACCAGAGGTAATCGCCCGCATTCGCCTATAGCAAAACTGTCATTAGTTTGCTGTTTCAGACCAATGAAATATTTACAAAATCTCGACTGCACTTTCTCTATTTCCTCGCAAAACTCGTAACCCCAAATCTCGGCCCCGTAGCATGCCACAGGCTTAACCATCGCGTCAAAAAGTTTAAACGCGTCGTTTGGTTGGAAACGTCCAAATTGTTTTTGGAATCTAAATATGCTGCTTGATGCTTTTTTAGCTTGCAAAGATAACATCTCCTTTGATTTAGTCCAAATTAGTCTTGGAGTGAAATATAACCCGAGGTATTTATACAACGAAACAATCTCAATCTCTGTACCTTGAAAGAACCATTTTTCAATATTTTTTACTATTCCACCATTCCGAAAAACCATAATTTTTGTTTTTCCGAGATTAAGTTTCATGCCTACTGCGTTACAGAACTTTTCTATCAAATTAATAAGTCTCTGTAAACGAACAATAGTATCTGAAAAGCACGACACGTCATCCGCAAACATAAGGGCGAATAAATCTTCAATATTGTTCGTAACGAAAACGCCACTGTCGCTTTCTGATCGTAAATATTCTACTAAATCATTAATAAATAACGAGAATATTATAGGAGAGCTCACGCAGCCCTGTCTAGTTCCTATAGTACATTCGAAAAACTGTGTAAGTGTGCTATTTATTTTAACGCATGACTTAAGTTGTTTATACATAGAGTGGAATATTTTAAGGAATTTGCCATTTTCATTTATTCCTTTTCGTTTGAGTGAGTCCCAAATTTTATTATGCGGAATACTGTCGAAAGCGCGACGAAAATCAATGAATATACAGAAAAATCTACCACCGGTGCGACACAAATATTTTTGGATAATTGCTTGTAAAGAAAACAAGTTATCGATCGTTGAATAACTTTTGCGAAATCCCGCCTGTGATTCATCGAGAACAGAATTTTCCTCAGTCCACTTTTGCAACCGAGTGGTTAATATAGTTATAAATACCTTACTTATACTATTGATCAATGAAATTCCTCGATAATTGGCAGGGTCTTTCTGTGACCCACTTTTATGAATTGGACAAATAATGTTTTCGCACCAGTTTGCGGGTATTTCACCTTTATCGTAAATTTCGTTAAATAAACTATTTAAAAACGGCGTAATTTCATTCTGCGTTGATTTTAGCATCTCTATGCAGATACCGTCGGGTCCCGGCGTTCGATTTGCATGTATCAGTTTAATGCTCGAAATAATTTCGTCGTCACTAATGGGTCTCTCTAGGACCTGACTATCGTGTTCCTGTGTGATATCTTGTAACAGGGCATCATTTACAGTTTCGACATTCATATTCAAGAAATTTCTAAAGTATTCCAACCAAGTTTCGGCGGATACCTGATCTTGAGTTGACTTTTTATCACAATGCTGTTTTATTTTTCGCCAGTACTCACGGGGGTTTTTACAAGCATTTGCCAATTCGGTACGTTTCTCTTTTTCGAAGAGAAGACGTTTTGACGTACACAAATTTTTAAAACGCGCTTTAGCAGCTTTGTAGTTGTGTAAATCCATGCGACCGTCTGTACGCCTAAACTTGCGCAATAAACTTTGCAGTGTTGCATTCATTATCCCACCAAGCGGGCTGATTTATACTTTTCTTTAATTTCTTATGTTTAACTTTCATGCATGTACCTCTTGTTTAAAGATATCTATAAAATCTGGTAGGCTTTGTGTCACTGAATCATTTGCTAAATTAATGGATTCCTTAAAATTTGAAAATAATGTGGAAAACGTTTGCATGAATTGATTTCTCAAGTTTTCTTTCCATTTATATTTATCCCAGCTTTTCAAATTTAAATCATGTTCAACATATTCGTCATTTTCGTGCGCATATGAAAGTGATAATCTACAATGCAATGGAAAATGATCTGATATATCATACTGTGCTACTTCAAAATGTGAAAAAGAGTCGAATAGTGCGGTCGATGCCAGCATATAATCAACAATGCTACTACCCTCATTAGCAGTGCAAGTTATTTCTCCACTTTTATCTTCAAAGAGTCGCCCATTCAGTGTATGTATGCCATATGTACAGCAAAGTTCGATTAGAGAATGTCCAAAACGATTACTGTTTTCGTCTTTAGAGTTCCTGTTTATAGCAAATTGGTCCGTTGGGTAGTCAGTATCGCCGAAGACAAAGTCAATGTCATCAAACGGGATGTAATCTTGTAATTGCCCAATCCTAGCATTTAAGTCGCCTGCGATAAACAGGTCTGCCGCTGGATACTGAGAAACTATTTCAGAAATGTTTTCATTCAAAACTTCCACCCCATTCGTTTCAACGGTATATATTGGTGAATTTTCTGGCGCAATGTATGTAAAGATCATTATAATATCTGCATTTCTTTGAAATACATTTCTATTAAATAGTAGAACTACGCATTCTTGTAAATTATCAAAAATACGTTTAACCCCTGAAGTTTGCATCACCCAGTCTTTGACGAATACTGACACCCCACCGGAACCCCTTGAAACATTTCTTGTTCGCTTTCTCATTGCTTCAAAATGTGTATATCCCTGTAGAAAATTATTAAATTCGTTTTCGCACTTTTGCCAAGTCTCATATAACGCTATTATGTCAAAAACTTTGCAATAGTCATGAAATTCAACATTATCACTATATTTCATTAAACCTTGAATGTTCAAAGAACATATATGTAATTGTCTTTTCGTACATCGTACGTGTCTGGCCAGTCTTTCTCGTGTATCACACTCATAGCTTTTGACATGTGTTGATTTCAAATTAAGAGATTGTACATAGTAGCCGTGAATTGTATTGTACAATAAGTAGGTAAAAGCTTCTCACTTTGTTATACAAACATATTAATTGGTACTGAGATGCAAATCCTATTCAATGCGACAGTTTGGCAGCGGAAACCATATTGTTATTATTTGTTTTCGTATTGTGTTTTATTTGTTTTCATATTGTGAGTTGAAATTAGCAACTTGTGTTAATGCTGAAATTGCATTGGTTAATTTTACAATTTTCGTACAAACAATGGGCGTAACAGTTTCTGAGGTTTTCAAAAATGATTTTCTAATAGTTAGTTTTCGGAGTTCCGTACAACAGTTAACACGTTTTATAGTTTGGACTTTGCCAACTATTGTTGGAACATTTGGATATTTACCAATTAGTAACATTTCAAAGTTACATTTGTGTACATGTTTATGAACTTGATTTCAATGTTCTAACGGATCTGGATGTCCAGTATCAACATTTATCCATAATTAGGAACACACATTCAAGTAAAAGTTTTAAAGTGACATTTGTTTTCATTTCGACGATTCCCCCAAAATACGACAAATAACGACGTTGGACGTTCGTTAAAATAGACAATAGGTGGCAAAAAGTTTCGCTGCAGCTAACTTGACCGTTTATTTATTATTTTTTTTTTTTATTTATTTATTTAATTTTTTTTTTTTTTTTTTCTTTTTTTTTTTTTTTTTTTTTTTTTTTTTTTTTTGCTGCTGCTGCTGCATCAAATTCGCTGCTAACTTGACCGAGCTGTCAGTAACACTTTACAGATCCGTACTGTGACTTCCAGTTATTGCACTTTTTTCTGCCGCCTTCATTAGTAAATTAGTAACGTTAATTTAAAGTAAGCCTGCATCATTTGATATTTAATTGTATCAGAATTAAAGTTTTAAACTTGAAACGAAAAACAGAGAGTCATCCAACAAGAATGTTTACCAGGAATTTACTAAGGGAATTTTCAACATGGTCATACATAAATACAGTCATGTAGTACAGAATATTTTTCTGTGACAGTATGTGTTTACCCATCATTTTCAGTGCATGAGGTTAAATGACACTGAATGGTTCAACAATAACAAGTGGTTCAAAGTAACAGTCCAAGTGAGTCAGAGAACTACCTATTTTGAAATGTAAAGCTACAGTCACACTGTCACGTTTCGAGGCCTACGTTTTATTACGTTTCCAAGTCCCACGTTTTGCCCTAAATTTGTCCGGTTTTGCAGGTTGTTAGGTTTCAGTACGTTTATAGCTACGTTTTGCGACGTTTTACTCCGTATCGCTACGTATTGTCCGGTTATCCAACGGCTTAGGGCCACAGTTTCACTAGGGATTGGTACGTTTAGCCACGTATTTACTACGTGCCGATACGTTTTTCCTACGATTCAGTAGGTTTTATCAGGTTATTACTACGTAGCGTCCGGATAGTTCACTTGTACCCGTGACGTATTCATTGGAATTATCGCACCAAAATTAATTAGTTGCATGATGACCACCAAGAGAGGATCCAAGAAAAGCTCCAGGGGTGGCAAATCTGCGCGTGCACCGGGACTTCAAGATGACAGAGAAGAGGTAACCTTTTTTCTCTATACGAGGGGTGATCGGAAAGTACGTATAAAATGTTCTCATTTCTTTAGTTTTTATCATTTCGAGATAAAATTTCATCACAGTATGCAGCAATATATATGCAGTTATTCCATTGCAACAACGCATGTATAATACTCACACGTGCGTTGCAGCTGTTGTTATGGAAACACCGCCTAACGTTATGCGGCGCAGCGTAACGTCGAAGCTTTATTCTTTCAAAATACTTCTTAGTTCAAAGTATTGTAACACCCGTTTTGATTGCGTATGCCCAGATTTTATTTAATACTTATAAACAACAACGTGCACGGCTTATGTTTGTCAAGTTACGAGGATTTTTATCAAATGTATTTGTCTCTAGAGTCTTGCAAATACCGTTTCTGTCAAATAGACAAATTAAACTGTTGAGATTTTCGACAATGCTGCATTTTCGCGAAGTCATTTTTTAAAAGTATATAGGGATTTACTGCAATGTCGAAACATCTTGACATGGTCTCTACTAGTTATAGTTTATGTCAGTCTTTTTATCATTTCGTTAAACTTCGGCCAGAAAACAAGGTATTGAATTTAACTTTACAAAATGAAATGGAAGTTCTAACATATTTTACGCTGACCTGTTGAATTCAATTTCACCTTATTAGTAGATAAAGCATCAGAATGCCGTATGTTTTCGAAAAATGGTCAACCAATGTTACAAAATAATTTTTCATGAGAAACATGTCGACCAACTTTCCCAAACCCCAAAATACACTTACACTGTGTCTGTATCAAATGGCTCCAGCAGAAACTGGTAGGAGTTGATCGGCCCATATCTACACTACTATGGATCCCAAAAGTGTCTAAGTTCACAAAGCTGCAAATTTGTTAAAAATTATTTTTCCAAAATAATACAACTGGTAAAGAAATCTAAAGCTTATGTGACAGGGTCAAAAGTACTCCAGATCAAACCAAAAAATCCTCATCTGTTTCTGTAAATCAAGATGGGGTCAACAGCACCAAGGATAACACCAGCAAGTCAAAAAGTAACCAAGCTGGGTCATCAGGTCTAGCTGAAAATATCCAACCAAATAATCGAAATTTTCAGCATAATACCCCTAGTACTAGCAACCCCCCGAAGGTAGTCAAACGTGATCTTACTTTAGTCACGGGCTCAGACGCAGTTACCTATCTAGAACCTAAATTCCTTGGCAAGAATGTACGCATCAAAAGCTTCAAAAATGCCACCATTCAGAACATGAAAGACAATTTATCAAAAATGGACCTCTCAAGATACTTGCATGTGGTCCTGCATATTGGCGGTCATGACGTTGATGCAAATATTAGTAAAACAGCTTTCCAGGAAAGCTACAAGGCACTTGTTGAATTCCTGGTGAAAAAAGGCTGCAAGGTTTTTATTTCCGGTCTTCTACCTAGGGGAGGCACTGATATGAAACCTTACAATTCAATACGGAAAAACATTTGCAACACAAACAACACCCGTTTCATAGATAACCATGACTCTTTTGTATTAGCCTCAGGCGAATTGCCAAGCTACCTTTACCATGCTGACATGACAAATCTCAGATTCCCTGGGATACAAAAACTAGTACATAATATAAACGGGGCCTGTGCAATTCTCCCCAGTAGACACTTTTCTTCTTTCCAAGGAATAAACCCATCAGAAAAACGTAATCAGCAGGTGGTTAACAGACACAACATCAGAGGTAACAATAGACATTAGGAATTAGTGTCTGGGGACCTGTCAAATGCCAAATACCATCTGCTAAGCTGGCTATGCAGTGAATGCAATGACCCACAATGTGACAACTCGAATCAACAAAACACATGCTCTTCAATATCCAATACCGTACAGCTTCAAGAAAATGCCCCTGGCAACATAACAACAAATAATATTACAAACAGCACACATTCTGAATCCTCAAACACAAGTCGCGATACAAATGAACACATAGCGTGTAGAAACCATGACGACGGCAATATAACAACTGTGTCACAAGATTTTCTAAATGAGTTCAAATTTAGTCGTAGGGGCGTCCATATAGCAAACTTTAACATCCGTCACCTAAAACCTAAACTTGATCAAGTAAAAATTATGCTACAAGGATCTGCTGTTGATATTTTCGGCGTTTGTGAAACATTTTTGAACAAAGCAATAAATGATGAAACACTTCATGTTAATGGATATACACACGAACGAAAAGATAGAGAAGATTGTTCAGAAATTTCATCCAATAATGGCGGGGGGATTCTTAATTATTTAAGAGAGGGACTTGACTATGTTAGAAGAAACGACATTGAAACGTCGGACGTAGAATCTATTTGGATTGAAGTCAAAATAAGACAATCAAATTCCTTCTTAGTATGTTCGGCCTATCGTCCACCTTCATCTCCAACAGAATGGACAGATAAATTTTCAAGACAGATCGAAAAATCACTTACTCTCACCGATGAAATTTATCTCATGGGTGACTTCAATATAGATATAAAAGATGAACAATTATGCAACACTAAATGGAAACATGCAATGGAAATTAATGACTTAAAACAGCTTATCAAAGAACCAACGCGAATCACAGCTAATTCCTCAACAATCATAGACCATCTTTATGCATCCAAACCTGATCTAGTTGTTGATTTATCGGTACCTAATATTGCAGTTAGTGACCATTTTCCTATACAATTTACACGTGTTACCGGAAAATCTAACATTAAACGAAATATGCATACAACGATACAATACCGGTCATATAAGGCTTTCAACGAAGAACATTTTCTCTCAGATATGACAGACACTATGACAAATATCAATATTTCTCCTGTGGACTCGGATCAAAATTTTGAAACCTTTATCCAAACCTTTATGACCGTTTTTGACAAGCATGCCCCAATCAAGACAAAGCGGGTAAAAAAAAGAATCTCAACCAGACTGGTATAACGAGGATATCAAATTTGCTAGTAAACAGAGAGATATGTACCATAAGTCACGAAACTGGCCTCAGTACAAACATTGGCGAAATAAAACCATACAGTTGATACGTACTTCAAAGAAAGGTTTTTTTGCAAAGTCAATTGCCGAAAATAAAGACAATACATATTTATGGAAACATATAAAAGACATAAATGGTAAATCAAAAGAAAATAAGCTTCCCGATGAACTGACAGTAAACGGAAATTCTACGACTGATCCACACATTATTTCAGAATGCCTGAATACCTTCTTTTCAACAATAAGTGATAAACTTAAGACTGAAAACCCACAAGACAATCCACAGTTTGAGACAAGTACTCTTGATAATTACATAAAAACTAAAATACCAAATACAGTCCAGTTTGGCATTCCTCTCATGAAAATGACCAATCTCATAACATCTTTGAAGTCGCTTGATGTAACAAAAGCTACGGGTCTCGATGGTATTACTCCTAGAATTTTGAAGACATCAGCCGAAACAGTAGCACCAATTCTGTTAGAAATAATAAATTTAAGCCTGATCAATGGCCAATTCCCGGAATCACTTAAACTTGCCAAAATCAAACCGATTCATAAAGGAGGTACAAAATCGGACCCTTCAAACTATCGCCCTATCTCAGTTCTCCCAGTAATATCTAAAATAGTTGAAAAACATGTTACAAAGCACCTGTTCGCCTATCTAAAAAGTATGACATCCTACACAAGTCTCAGTCAGGGTTTAGAAAAAAATCATTCTTGCAATACTGCATTACTAGGCTTATTAGACAAATGGCTGAAAAATATTGAAAAAGGAGAACTCACAGGCGCAGTTTTCTTTGACCTAAGAAAAGCATTTGATGTTGTTGACCATGAAATTTTACTAAAGAAACTTAAGTCCCACAAATTTGACAATCGCACTATGGAATGGATGACATCGTACCTGACAAATAGAAGACAATGCATTGTAGATAAAACAGCAACCTCTTCTTTCCAGCAAGTTACATCTGGTGTGCCACAGGGCTCTGTACTCGGCCCTGTGCTCTTTCTTATTTTCATTAATGACATGCCTTTATACATCAATGAGGCATATGCCGAAATCTATGCGGATGATACAACTGCCCATACAGCTCATAAAGATCAAAATGTTGTTCAAGTAAAACTCCAGGGCAGTTCAACTGATTTCAAATTTTGGTGCATTGTACACAAAATGTTTGTAAACTAAACCAAAACATCTTCTATGTCTATAGGAAGTAGGCAAAATTTATCCAATTATGATGAATTAAATATTACAATTGATAATGAAGATATCTCAAACGTTGACAACCAAAAACTGCTGGGGATAATCATCGATAAAACGCTCTCCTGGGATAAACAAATCGACTCTGTTTGTCTTAATATCACAAGACGAATAACTCTTTTAAAACTACTATCCAAATATGTGGACATGTCCAATCTTAAACTTTACTATAACTCCTATATTCTACCTATCTTTGACTACAGCTGCATGATTTGGGGACAGTGTTCAACATACAATATCAACAGAGTGCTAAAGTTACAGAAACGAGCAGCGCGAATTATTCTTCAAGCAGACTTCATGACACCATCAAAAGAAATGTTCCGAGAGCTAGGCTGGCTTACATTTACTAACAGAGTGGAATATCATATTTGCATTATGGTTTTTAAGTCTCTTAATGGCCAAGCCCCTGAGTATTTATCAAGCCTTCTTACGAAATCTTCTGAAACAAACAATAGAAATTTACGTTCTAGTGAACAGGAAATTCTGAAAGTTCCATTTGCACGAACGGCATATTATAAAAAATCTTTTTCTGTCACGGGTCCAAAACTATGGAATGCTTTGCCACTAGAAATTAGAAAATCAACAAGTCTTGCCACTTTCAAAACGTCTGTAAAGAAATACTATCTAAATAAACAACTTAACGAGACATAGACCACGTTGCATGCATAGCCAGCCATAAAGCACATATCTATAATCGTTGGGACAGTGTGTGCTGTCTAGACATTGGTTTCCGCCACACCACCACTGTCCCGATTGGCAAATACTATAGAACATCAACAAGTTTAAACCCATTCAAAACGTCGCGATGAAATATTAAGTAAACCATTTAACGAGGCATAAACATGTTGCACACATACCCAGTCACAAAGCACTTACTTGTAACTGTTGGGGCAGTGGTATGCTGTCTGGACATTGGTTTCCGCCACATTACCGCTGTCCCGACTGGCAAATACACGCAGGTTAAATTGTATATCAACCCCTTGGTCTCTTCATGTTCTCAAACTTGACTGGATCTTGCTATATTATTAGTATAATTGTATTGTTGTCCCCACTTTGATATTGCATGTTATTTCATGTTTTGTATTGTTGCTCGCGGTTGCTGGACACAGTCTAGCTGACTGCAAACATAGGGCTTAGAGATTTATTGGAGGTTTTCGGCAGCAACGACCTAGGTAGGGAAACCACCCAGCCAGAAAGCTTGCTAACGCATGCCATCGATGAGTCTCTCAGTTCTATTTATTTGTATCATTCATTCAACGGGACAGCTTTTCATACTTGAGGACACCCAGTATCTTTCCTCAACTCAATTAGCAAGTAAACACCAATGTGGCCCCTGCCTGTCGATCAGGGGTCAATAAATATAAATGGTTATAGTGAAAAATGGTTTTATTTAGTAAATTTCACTGGTCATGCACTTATAAAGATGATATATTTTTTAAATTCTGTATGGATCAAAAGTCTCTTGTACTCACGATGAATCACATATTACCTCAAATCTGTAATCATAAATATATCTGAGTGTCCTTAAGTTGTATTTTTCATTTTAATCCTATGCCTCATTTAAGAGCAAAAATTGTACATATTTTGATAGGTATTCCAGACATCATATTTTGTACATATGTATATAACCATGTTAATATATGTTTTACTCTTCAGAGGACCATATGTGAGATTAGTTTTTGTACTAAATATGTCATCCTCTTTAAATAAAGACATTATTATTATTATTATTATTATTATTATTATTATTATAATGACTTTTTTCAATTCTCCCTTCTCCACCTTTCATCCTGTTCATAACAGTAAAATCTGTTTTCAAAGGATGTGTAAACCCTTTGTAGTATAAAATGACCTAAGTAACCCCAGGAAGACAGCAGTATACTTTTGTCATAGTAGCAGTACAGAGCTGTGTCACGTAAAAAGACAAAATAGCCAATAACCATTTTTGAATGGACAGTTTATTTCATTTAATACGATGCAATGCTCCATAATAAATCTAGATGATAATCAGTCTTCTTAATGACTCTAAAGCTTATGGTAATGATGTTTATAACGATAAAACATGAAAAAATTCATTATGTCATATTCTTCCTTTTCTCTGGACATGGCCATTTAGTGTACCAAAATAGAAAAGAAAACATCTTTTGATGTAAAGTTTTGACCTCCTGATTTCAAGGACATTTAGTGATCAAAAGAAAAATGTCACAGCTGTTTCTTTTGAAATTCTAGCCACTTGTCAAACTTTGACAGTGTGACCGTTATCTAATTGTGAATGACCACAGCAGAAAAAATCATTAGATTATGGAATCAATTGTATTTCTTCATGCTTATGTCCAGTGTGTCTGTATTGTGGTGGCAAAGTGTCAAATGGCTCCAGCAGAAACTGTGGTAGGAGTTGATCGGCCCGTATAGCACTACCATGGAACCCATGTTGAAAACAATGCCCAAAAATTGTCTAAGTTCACAAAGCTGCAAATTTGTTATAAATTATTTTTCCAAAATAATACTTCTTCATGCACATGTCCAGTGTGTCTGTATTGTGGTGGCAAAGTATCAAATGACTCCAGCAAAAACTGTGGTAGGAGTTGATCGGCCCAATGGCATGTGCATGAAGAAATATTATTTTGAATAAAATATTTTTGACAAAATTGCAGCTGTTTGAACTTAGACAACATAGACAATTTTTATGAGCATTTGCTATGGTAGTGCTTATACGGGCCGATCAACTCCTACTACAGTTTTTGCTGGAGCTATTTGATACTTTGCCTTCACAATACAGACACACTGGGCATGTGCATGAAGAAATATTATTTTGAAAACAATATTTTTAACAAAATTTCAGCTGTTTGAACTTAGACAATTTTTTGAGCAAGTTTTCAACATTTATTCTAAGGTGTGCAAGTTTTCAACATTTATTCTAAGGTGTGCAGATATGGGCCGATCAACTCCTACCACAGCTCTGATACTTTACCTTCACAATAAAGACATGTTAGACATTCGCATGAAGAAGTTTTATTGTGAAAAAATAATTTTGACGAAATGGCAGCTTTGTGAACATAGACAATTTTTGTGCATGTTTTCAACAGGCCGGTTTGTGTCAGACCTGTTCAGAAACCACATTGTTGGCTTTCCCATGAAGTGGCTCATTTATAGTTTGCATCATAAACAGCTGAAAATCATTTTTTTTTACTAACTTTTACTTTGCGGGGGGTATCTAATAAGCCTTGCTTATTGCCAATTCTTAGCAGTTAACAACCAGCCACCCGAGTGAGCAGCTCTTTCCTCAATGGGTTGCCACTCAGCTACTCAAATTTTACTTCATATATTTACAGTTTTACACATACATTAGGCGGAAACACCATTAAAACAGACAATAAAAAAAGAAACAATGAGACCCCCCATTACGAAAACCCGCCCATTCAATATATGGAGATTTTTTCACCTGTAGTATAGAAAATTTCATTAGAAAAAATTTTCCGTGTTTTTGGTCAATATTTAGCTTCAATGACGGCTCACCAAATCCTTGGTAATCAGTCAATTTGGAGAAAAAAGAAACCACAACACATAAAATGGTATATTTCTTTAGTACTGCAAAACAATGCCTTGTTCTCAGCAGTGAACAATGTATTATCGCCATTGAGTTAACGGACATAAAATGCATGTTCAACATGCTGTTGGACAAGACGTTGGAATTTGTTCTAAAATAGTTAAGATGACTCCCAAGCACGCACCGTTGATACGTGCTTCTTTTCTCGTCAATATTTGTCGGAAACTGTTGTAAAGGAAGACATTTCGCTCGGGTTCAATAAATGATAATTCGTTAAAGTTTACTGTAAACCAACTTTTTCAGTTCGCGAGCGAGTTATTTTCGCGATCTTCGCAGGGCTGAACAAATCGCGAAATTAAATCGCCACGAAAATGTTGACACATACTGACACTTTTTTTTTGGTAATAAGAGAAGATAGAAATTATATAAAATATTTCATGTACATATTTCACGTATTCAGTTTTACGACGGTATTAACCGTCACGTAATTATCAAGAGCTTTAGAAAATTTCTTTATTTTATCTATCATATAGTATTAATGTTTAACCCACTTTGTAATTTTTACACAGACAGTAACTTTTCAAACTAAAGACACCGAGAAACAGAAGCACTGTAACTACGTTGTGCGTTGAGAAAGACACATTCCACTAAATATAATAACAATGTAACGCAGTAACAGTAACATAGACTCAGATTTGTTAAATACTATATACATTTTATATAGATACATGTAATTACATTACAATTTCTTTACAATTATACATTGTGTAT
Organism: Rugalucina vietnamica; assembly: GCA_964017185.1. Taxonomy (NCBI): domain Eukaryota; kingdom Metazoa; phylum Mollusca; class Bivalvia; order Lucinida; family Lucinidae; genus Rugalucina; species Rugalucina vietnamica. The sequence goes on from OZ024875.1 coordinate 8,164,512, forward strand.
ATTACAGCATATTGCATAATCATAACATTAGAAACACAACAGGAACAGAACTATAAACTGTTGCGAAATTCACATGGTCTAATTATAGACAATGCCAAATCCACATGGTCTAATGATAGACAATATCAAATTCACATGGTCTAATTATAGACAATGTCAAATTCACTTGGTCTAATTATAGACAATGTCAAATTCAAATGGTCTAATTAAAGACAATGTCAAATTTGCATGGTCTAATTATACACAATTCACATGGTCTAATTTTTGACAATGTCAAATTCTCTTGGTCTAATTATAGACAATGTCAAATTCACATTGTCTAATTATAGACAACGTCAGCTTAGCTCACTTTTTTGTCACTGTATTAAGTTCACAACAGGAAAACATGTCCATGATAAGTATGTGCCCCTTTAAACCCAACTTTTATAATAAAACTGGGGTATATAGGGGTATACCTATTTTGCTTATTTTTTATCCAAAACATAGATTGTGGGTACTCGTTACAACCGCCTCGCCGATGCACTTCTAAAATGTACCCACAATCTATGTTTTGAGCAAAAATTAGAAAAAAATATCGAAAAATTTTTACTGAAAATTTTCAGTTTTTACAACTTTAAAAATCTCTGTATATTGTATGGGCATGTTTTCGTAATGGTGTCGAGATAACAGAACACAAACACGAACATTTACTTCAAGCAAAATTAGGACTATGGTTAACAATTTAACATTTTTGAAGTGAAACATTTGAGAGAGAAGATGAGATTGCACAGCATTTCCTACGAAATAGATAAACTGTATAAAAGTAACTCCATATATTCATGTAATGGCACGCCATTGTAAAATTAAAACAGAGAACGCTTTTGATAATTATTTACATGTAAGTAAGTGACTGCAGAGACTTGGGATTGCAATCGGTCATCCGAGTGTGCAGAACTTGATATTGAAATACAGTATTATGATGGAAAAAGTATATGATATATCTAGCATAAACGTTTTTCTGTGGAGTAACGACGTGCGCTTCCGTCGATTACTCTATCTTCAACGCTCGGCAAACGCATGAATTAACAATGTATATTATGCCTTCTGTTCATATTAAATATCACAGTAACGTAATCACACACAGCTCGAAAATATGACTTATGATGATATATAATTAGCCAGACCTACTGTCTGTTACATATGTTACATGTAAACACATAACAAAAACTTAATGTTTATTTCACCATTAACAAGCAAGCTCATGCACGTTTTTTTTTTTTTATTTGATGTCACCAACAGTTCGTTTTGTCAGGTGTTGCACCAAAGTATCTACCATGAAGCCACAGTGTCGCAAAAGTTAAAACAAAAACACAATTGATGCTGACCACTCATCATTAAGGACACTGCTAGAGTTACAACATTATTACAAGTCAACAATCTAGCACCTTTATCGCTCGCCATCTGAAATAAATAAAATGCGTAACGCTATAACGTTTTTGGAAAAGTTGTAAGATGCAACACGGTAACACTTTTGGAAAAGTTGTAAGGTGTAACGCGCTGAACAATTTTACAAAGTAGTAAAGTATAATGCTGAACAATTTTGGAAAGTTATAAGGTATAACGCTGAACAATCTGGAAAGTGTAAGGTGTAACGCTGAACAATTTTAGAAAGTAGTAAAGTGTAATGCTGAACAATTTTGGAAAGTTATAAGGTGTAACGCTGAACAATTTGGAAAGTTGTACGGCGCAACGCTGAACAATTTGGAAAGTTGTAAGGTGTAACGCTGAACAATTTTGCAAAGTTGTATGGCGCAACGCTGAACAATTCTGGAAAGTTGTAAGGTGTAACGCTGAACAATTTTGCAAAGTTGTATGGCGCAACGCTGAACAATATTCTGGAAAGTTGTAATGTGTAATGCTGGACAATTTTGGAATAGTTGTAAGGTGTAATGCTGAACAATTTTGGAAAGCTGTAAGGTGTAACGCTGAACAATTTCGGAAAGCTGTAAAGTGTAAAGCTGAAGCTGCAAGATGTAACGCTGAACAATTTTGGAAATCTGTAAGGTGAAATGCTGAGCAATTTTGGAAAGTTGTATGGTGTAATGCTGAACAATTTTGGAAAGTTGTAAGGTGTAACGCTGAACAATATTGAATAAGTAGCCCAAGGGCAACAATCGCTCACCTGAGAGTCAACAAGTACAGTCACTGGACAAAGTGGTTGTTTTATTTCTGTTGTTGTTGTTGTTGTTTTTAACCACATATGTGTATAACGGCCATCTTGGTCATGTTTCAGGTCTATGGCTGCAATAGTTTTCATAGGATCATTGGTCCTCAGGACCTGAAAACACTGACCTGAGACCTAGTTGTCACTTTTTCCGATCAAAATTGAAGGCGCTACAGTGGCTCAAACACTCAAGGGCAGCTAACTCCGCAGTCAAGGGTTGGATCTGGCTGAAATTCAACTCATCCAAGATGTTATAGTTATCCTTGTTACTACCAAAAATGAAGAAGATCTGATCAAAATTGAAGACGCTGGAGTGGCTACAACACTAAAAATTGATTTTTCAAACATTCAAGGACATAACTCCGCAGTCCAGGGTCGAATCTGGCTCAAATTCGAACTCATCCAAGACATTGTAGTTATCCTTGTTACCTGCAATAATGAAGAAGATCCACTGAAAAGCAAAGATGCTAGAGTGACCACAACACAAAATATTAATTTTTCAAACACTCAAGGGCAGATAACTCCGCAGTCAGAGGTCGGATCTGGTCGAAATTCGAACTCATCCGAGGTGTTATGGATGTCCTTGTTACTTCCAAGAATAAAGAAGAACTGAATAAAATGAAGGCGCTAGCGTGGCCACAACACTAAATATTGATTTTTCAAACACTCAATGGCAGATAACTCCGCGGTCAGAGGCCGGATCTGGACGAAATTCGAACTCATCCGAGATGTTAGGGATGCCCATGTTACTTCCACGAATAAAGAAGATCCGAATAAAAATGAAGGCGCTAAAGTGGTCACAACACTGAATATTGATTTTTCGCACAGTGAAGGGCAGATAACTCTGCAGTCAAGGGTCGGATCTGGCTGAAATTCGAACTCATCCGAGATGTTATAGATGTCCTTGTTACTTTCAAGTATGAAGAGGATCTGATCAAAATTGAAGGCGCTAGAATGGCCACAGCATAGAATAATAACTCCACAGTCAGAGGACAGATCTAGCTGAAATTCGAACCCATCCGAGATATTAAAGTTGTCCTTGTTACCTGCAAGAATGAAGAAGATCCACTGAAAAATAATGGCGCTAGAGTGGCCACAACATTTTTCCCATTATAAGTCTATGAGGATTTTTTCCAGACGCTCAAGGGCAGCTAACTCCGCAATCTGAGGTCGAACCTAGCCAAAATTCGAACTCATCCAAGATGTTATGGTTGTTCTTGTTATTCCCAAGAATGAGGAAGATCCAATCAAAAATGAAGTTGAAATAAAATTTAAAAAAATGCAAGGAAGGGCTTGCAAACTTATTTTAGGAAAGGATTATACCACACTAGAAGAAGCACGCAATCAATTGGATATTTTATCTTTTGAAGAAACCATCTTTTTTCACAAAGCAAAAGTTATGTTTAAAATAGCTACCAACGCTGCTCCAATTTACTTAACAGATTTGTTTCAGATGAGGGGTGATATGCAGAATTTGAATTCCTCACAGTTTTTGAGATCAACCTCTAACAGATAACAGAAATTTTCTTTTACCTAAACCGAAAATAAGTTTATTTAAAAACAGTTTGTCTTATTCTGGTGCGCTTGTGTGGAATAGTATTCCCTTGTGTATAAAGAATTCTGATAAGATTCAATCATTTTCTAAAAAATGCTTACAATGGATGAAATCTGGCAGTGTGTCTTGAAATTTCAACCTCCATCGCCATTACAATATTTTGCACACTGATTGAACTGTTTAATTCAAGTTAATCTCTGTAAAAAATCAACTTAACTGATGCTTACATATGAGGGGATATCCTTAAATATAAGAGTTTGAATTTTTAACAGTTTGACTCTACGATCTGCCTAACAATGCAGTGTTATATTAAGGCAGTCTGTACTGAACAATAATGGTCAATGCATTATGACTATGGAAATGTTCTCATTATGTTCTATGAATGATCGAGCCACGACATGGAGTTACCTGTGTTTGCTTACATGAAAAATTAAAAGCTGTCTGTCATTATTATCATATGCTAAATGCCTTTATAGCGTAATATCTTATTTTCATTTATAGATAACTCACTCAGAACAAGTTATTTCATGACGTGACTCATTTAATTCTGTGCCTTTGATATTGTTTTATTGTCTAATGATCTATGTTTTGTATGTTTTGAGGGCCTCGGGGAAGATTGGCATAGCCAACCGAGTTACCCTCATTAAATAAAGTATTTACTTACTTACTTAAGTTGTTAGAATGGCTACAACATTTTCCCCATTATAACTCAATGAGAGCTATCTGTTGCCATGGAAACCAGAGTTCTGATCCGACCTGGCACAAAACCTTATGCAACCTTTCCCCCTCCTCAATGATGCTTCAGATAAAATTTGATTGCAATTGGCCTTGTTGTCTTAGAGATATTCAAGATTGAAATTGTGAACGGACGTACGGACGCCGGCTCGATTACCATACTATAAGCTCACCTTGTGAGCCTTCGGCTCAGGCGAGCTAAAAATTGTAAACTGTAACGCTCTAACACTTTTGGAATAGTTGTAAGGTAGCTGTAACACGTTTGGAAAAGCTGTAAGTTGAAACGCTGTAACAACTTTTGGAAAGTCTAAGATGTAACCATGTAACACATTTGGAAATCTGTTAGGTGTAATGCTCTCTGGGAAAGCTTCGAGGCATTGAGAGACTGTTCACAAAGGCACGCCGTAATTTCGAACAAATCACATTTGGCTGAGAAAAAAATATCGACATAAGATAACTGGCGCAAAACCTATTGCATAATTATTCAAGTCCGTACAGTGTTATACTGTACATTTGTAAGCCTTTGTAGTATTTTTATTCTTACTATTGTTCAACAAAAAGCAACAAAATGACGCTTTCTGACTTGAATAATATGCAATTTTGTATTTAGATAAAACGTGTAGGAACGCTACCTTCAAATGACGCGAGTGACGTCACAGACGTTTTCCAATAGTAACTGGTTAGAAAGAGGCATGGCAAATCAATGTATACAATATCCTCAGCATACAATCCTCCGCTAGAGGGTGGCTATACTTCTGAAAATTAAGTTATCAAGTCAGTAAATAATACATACCTCTGAAAGATAAAATACATTATTATTCTTTAAAAGAACTATTTTACTGTAATGTTTTTCGTTGTGAAAGGTGGGAGAAATAGGTATCACGGATTTATAGCAGAGATTGATATACGTAAAATATCAATATTTAAAATTACTATAATATTCGAATTCATGCGCGTGCGAATTTCAAGTCTTTTCTGGAGAAAAAGATGCGGGAAAAAGTTTGATTCTAATCTAAAACGTATCATTTCTCAGAAATGGTTTAAACGTTTGCTAAAATTTTCCGGTCGATATAATCTCAAAGAAATGTTGTCCTGCATCACTATCAAAATTACAAAAAAGTGTGTCGTTCGATATTTATTCTTTTCTTGCATGTGTTAAAGGATATGATAAAAGCAAACTTCTAGCGCTGTTAAATGAAGTGTAAGAATTAAAATAGCAATGACTGGTAGGCAATGAAACAATTTCAGAGTGGGGAAAAGGTGAAAACATGAGAAACGAACAATATACACGTAAGGTAGGCGAACAGATTCAAAAACTTATATTTTTATATTTTTCTAGAAGACTACAGAAGTTTAAATTTCGGGAAGCTTATTTTCAATAAGACACGAAAAAGAACAACAAATGAGACGCCTCGTGGGAAAACCAACAATGTGGTTTCCGAACAGGTCTGACACAAACCGGCCTGTACAAGCACAGAAAAGAGCTAGAAGCTTGAAATTTTGGATTTAAGGAGAAGAGGGATTGTACTATCCGTGTAGCGAAAACAAAGGCGCTGATCAGCTTCGCGGTTACCGCGAAGCTGATCTGCGCCTTTGTTTTCGCATATGCAGATTGTTGGTTTTCCCATGAGGCGGCTCAAATGCATTAATCAAGGAGATAGACTCGGACTGAGACATTCACTTTTTACTAAAATTGGAAACAATGCATGTTTAGCATTAAAAAAACATTTGATAAAGTGACAACTAAATTTCCAATTCCATTTTGTTCTGTTCGCGTACCTAGTAGATGACATGGCACAAACTACGCTAAACAAACAAAAATAGCCTGCAGATGGCCAAACATAGTCCGTTACTGTAAACTAAAAAATTCGTCTATTTTTTTTTTCTTTTTGTCTTTAACGTCAACTTTTGTATACATTTTTCAACAAAAGATAGTAATATAAAATCGAAATTGCAATAGAAATTCCTTTTTACAAACTATAGAGGTAAAATGGAATAGAAAGTCCATTTCTTCCCTCTTTCCGTAGGCATATGATGCTGCTGCATGAGCAGATGCTAATATTCCAGCAGATCACGTCAGATCGGCGGTAAACCCAAACAGCGTCGTGTTGGTACTTCTGATTTTAGAATCGACTTTGACATGCTACGACCGTCCATATTTTGACATACACTCTGCACTGCTGAATTTTAATACGAGAATCGGCTGTCAGCTGCCTTCGTCTTTGAGATCAATATATACTGATGTCAATTATGAATAATTTATCATTTCTTATCTTTATGTTTTTGTCTTGTACGAGAACCGCTACGACAAGAAAATAAATACTTGATAATGGAACTACAGCAGATGTCCAATGGTTTAGATGAATACCATTACGAAAACTTGCCCATGCAATGATATACACAGAATTTTTTCAGCATTAAAACTTGAAAATTTCATTGTAAAAAAAAAAAGATAATTTTAATATGTTGGATCAAAACATTGATTGTGGGTACACGTTTGAACCGCCTCGCCGAGTAACGAGTACCCACAAATATAAGAAAAATAGGTATACCCCTGTAAACCCCAGTTTTGCTATATAAAAGTGGAGTATAAGGGGGTATGCTTGTCATGGACATGTTTTCCTAATGTCTTCTTGACGATTTATCAAAGCAGGCATGAATTATAGCTCCAACTTCCCTAAAAAGTATGTTCAAAAACCTATGTGAAACGAAATGAATTTTCTCCCCAGTTACTTTAAATGCTTCCTTCAGCCCCTGCTCCCTAAACTCCCAAAAGTTTTTGCTTGTATCTTCTAGTACTACTCATCTCCCTGAAAATAAATGACACTTCTCCTCCAGGTCCCCTAAACCTCTGGTCGGTCCCCATTTATGATGGCCGTTAACTTGCACACTTAATTATTTTCATTTCTTGCTTCCAATCCCTATCTGTGTATTCAACAAAGGCTGACAATCACTTGGCAAAATACCTCACTTGGCCAAATACTCAGATGGCCAACTAAAAATCATCAGATGGTCGAATAAAAAATCATCAGATGACCAAAAAATTAATACTTACTTGGCCAAGTTATTTATACCTTACCTGTAGCCAATATCACCTACAAAGTACAGTTGCAATAAGCATATTGTAGGATTTTCTTGATAATACATGTATATTGCAAAAAAAAAAAAAAAAAAAAAAAATGTTTTCTCACCAAATAATTTTTTGAAACTATCTGACTCCCTCCCGCTTTGACATAGATTTACGCTGCATGTATATGTATGTAATCAGGAGGTTTCCACCATGTTGTTGCATTGACCAAATATTGAATTTTACGGAGAATGCAACATATTTTCTATACAAATCACACAGAAGCAGCCAGAAAAACTCAAACTTTGGGCGGGAAACCTATAAAATCTTCCAAAAACCTTGGTATATGAACGTACCGTTTTCAGGATATGTTTGCTTATGACAAGACCTTTGACCCTGAAGTATTCCTAGGTCACTGTGACCTTCTTTCACCATTCAGTGATTTTGCCTTGTATCTAGACACTCAATTGGTATTTTTCCTACTTCTTTCGGATTATGAATGAGTATGACCAGACCTTTAACCCAAACATACTAATAGGTCAATATGACCTAATTTCATGGTTCATTGATTTTCCCTTTTATTTTATACTTTACAGTGAAAACACTTGATAAAATTTGTATTTTCATTGATATGAAATTTCACTGATATCAAATCTCACTGATATCAAAAGTCACTTGTGACTGATATCAGCCTATATCTTCACTGTAGATTTTGGATTACTTCTGACGTTTCCATTTACTTGACGTCATTAAAAGTGTCTCACTTCAGAAATTCAAACGCCTATAACTCCATTATTTATGAACGAAAACATAAAGTGTGGGTATTCATTTTCTTAGTTAGAACGTAAGGAACAATGTGGTATAAAAATTATTTGTGTTTTCAAATTTTTTTTTTTTTTTTTTTTTTTTTTTTTTTTTTTTTTTTTTTTTTTTTTTTTGCATTTTCACCGCCTGCCTTGTGAATTGGAAAATGCCCGTGTATTGTATAAAATAAAAAGAAAATTTGCTTTTTTTTTGGTGAATACCAAATATATTTCATCTCGTGAGTTGAAAACATCTAAATTTTCACTCGTGCTGCGCACTCGTGAAAATTCTGATGTTTTCAACTCACTCGATGAAATATATTTGGTATTCACCTAAAAAAAGCAAATATCCTCTATATATCTTGGCACTCAAGTGGTTATGAACAAACTTCTTTCACACTATATTTGCGTATGACAAGACCTTTGACCCTTAAGTAGTCCTATGTCAATATGACCTAATTTCACGGTTCAGTGATTTTCCCTTATATCTCAGCACTCAATTGGTATATGAACATACTTCTTTTACGATATGTTTGCGTATGACAAAACCTTTGACCATAAAGTATTACTGGGTCACTGACCTAATTTCATGGTTCAGTGATTTTGCCTTATATTTCAACACTCAGTTGGTATTTTTTCATACTAAAATACCCTAACTTCGCCAGGTTCTGCCTGCCGGTCCCCAGCCCAAAAAAGAAGGAGGGTGGTATTTTAATAAAGGTGTGTTATGGAAACTCTATTTTGGCCAAGTGGGTATTAATTTTTGGGCCATCTGATGATTTTTTTATTTGGCCATGTGAAGATTTTTTATTTGGCCAAATGATGTGTGAAATTTGGCCAAGTGAATGCGTGTTTTGGCCAAGTGATGTTTTACCTTCAACAAAATCACTTCATCTTATCCTCATAATTTTTATGCATTTTTTTCTATCGTTAAGTATATGTCACACATATTAAAATTTCACTAAGGCCTCTACTAATTTCAGAAATACGAGATATAGATCTACTTTAATATCAGGTTACGGTCTGTTTAATGCTAAGCTAAATGGAATCTATCCGCGTTCTATATTTGGCCATCCGCGGGCAGCAAGTACTACCGGCGAGCCTGGCTGCAGGGATGTAGTGCAAAGAGGCGGCGGAAGGATCTTTTACAACTCAGGCCAACTTTGGAAAAGTGAGTGATGAGGCTGTGCACTAGCGAGACTACGGGGACTACGCCACACAAACACGGTACTTTACCAATAGCATGCTCTGCCAGAGAAGAATAAGAGTGACGTGATCAATTCTGCGGAACAGGTGAAGATCGGGCTGATGCGGAATGGGTCGGCTGCTGGGTTTGCAGTCCTGGGGATAGAATTATAGCAGACGACAAATTTGCTTGTTCACTTCTTGAAATATAGTGTTTAAACAAAAAATTCTCTCTAGACATTTGTATTTCTATATTTAAATCATCATAATTAAATGTGTTGTCATTTCGTTCGATCATCTTTTGCTCTACTGCATGATTTATTAAAATCATAGATACCATTTCTGATTTGTCAAATGACGTCTTGTTAGGTATCCAACGATTAAATTATTACATCCTTTGAATTTAAGTTAAATTTCTTTCTGCAATACTTTTCTGAACTTCCTTATATAACACGTTCAAAGAAAGTATACTAGCTTTACACGATGCATTCGGCAGCTAAGCAGCACCATGCATAACCTATATACAAACTTATTATATTGAAAGAAAAAAAACCCTCTACCATTTAGTCGATGCATCTACGAAAACTGCAGCTATAAAAGCGTTGGCTTAGACAGTTTTAAAATATTATCATATTAAAAAATATTGTACTGCTGCGCAGTGTACATGGTCACATGCTACTATGCGCAAATGATATGCAGCCATAAACAAATTCGAGCAGCGTGGCGATTTTCAATCGACGACATTATTACTACACAAAAATATCCAAAGATTCCGGTAAGTACGTATACAATAAACTCAGTCAAATCTGCAGTTTATAAATATTTTAAGCTTGCTTCTTAGCAGACCTCCAATTTAGGTCAGTCTTGCCTAAAAAGAAATTAAGAGTCCTGATAGAAGAGTATTTATCCTAGCCTATTATGTTTGTTACTTTACAAAACCAGAGGACCATTGGTCCTGAAATCGCTCACCTGAGATTCGGTCTTGCATGATCTTTAGCCAAGGTCATGTTGGTCAATGTAAAAAGCAAACTTGACCTCTAATACTCAAATAATTACTGAAAATTTACCTTTTTGGGGGCCCCAGCAACCAATAAAAATAAGGTATTAGGGCAAAAGTAATATAAAACATAGAGGACTACTAAATATCTGCAAAATCTCCAATGAGACTGCAGAAATAGCAAATTTTCAATTTTTCCCATTATAAGTCTATGGAAACTGAAAGCAGCCATAGTAACCAGTTCTTATCTGACTGGATCAAAAACAATTTTTGTAGAGGCTAACAGGAACATGTATGCAAAGTATCAGCTTCATAAAGCAAATAGTTTCTGAGAAGAAGATTTTTAAAGATTTTTTTTCGAAAATTTGCCCTTTTTGGGGCCCCAGCAACCAATCAAAATAAGCGATCAGGATGAAGGTTATCTGAAACGTAGTGCATTACTCAATAAAGATTTCTCTAAAAATAAAAATGAGACTGCAGAAATAGCAAATTTTCACTTTTCCCCATTATAAGTCTATGGAAACTGAAAGTAGCCATAGTAACCATAGTAACCGTCTATATATATATATGCTAATAATTCTTTCACCTTGTTTGATTATTTTGTGCTGAATCTATGTATGTATATAGATATGTCATGAAATTTCTAATAAATAAAAAAAAAGTAACCAGTTCTTATCTGACTGGATCAAAAACAATTTTTGTAGAGGCTAACAGGAACATGTATGCAAAGTATCAGCTTCATAAAGCAAACAGTTTCTGAGAAGAAGATTTTTAAAGATTTTTTTCGAAATTTGCCCTTTTTGGGGCCCCAGCAACCAATTAAAATAAGCGATCAGGATGAAGGTCATCTGAAACGTAGTGCATTACTCAATAAACATTTCTCTAAAAATAAAATTCGAATATCTCCAGTGAGACTGCAGAAATAGCAAATTTTCACTTTTCTAATTATAAGTCTATGGAAACTGAAAGTTGCCATAGCAACCAGGGTTCTTATCTGACTGAAACAAAAACAACTTTTTTGTAGAGGCTAATGCCAGGAGCATGTATACAGAGTATCAACTTCATAAAGCAAGCAGTTTCCATGGGCGGATCCAAAGGGGGGGGGGGGGGGGGGCAGGGGATCCGGACCCCCCCCCCCCCTGGAATTGCCTGATTATTAATTTTTGCCATGTTGAAATTTTCCGTCAGACCCCTTCTGGGAATTTGGACCCTCCCCCCGCCCTTGAGAAAATTTTCTGGATGCGCGCATGAATTTCTGAGAAGAAGATTTTTAAAGATTTTATTTTTCGAAAATTTGCCCTTTTTGGGGCCCCAGCAACCAATCAAAATAAGCGATCAGGATGAAGGTCATCTGAAACATAGTGCATTACTCAATAAACATTTCTCTAAAAATAAAATTCAAATACATGTATCTCCAATGAGACTGCAGAAATAGCAAATTTTCACTTTTCCCATTACAAGTCTATGGAAACTGAAAGTTGTCATAGCAACCAGAGTTCATATCTGACTGGAACAAAAACAACTTTTTTTGTAGAGGCTAATGCAAGGAACATGTATGCAAAGTATCAGCTTCATAAAGCAAACAGTTTCTGAGGAGAAGATTTTTAAAGATTTTTTTCGAAAATTTGCCCTTTTTGGGGCCCCAGCAACCAATTAAAATAAGCGATCAGGATGAAGGTCATCTGAAACATAGAGCACTACTCAATAAACATTTCTCTAAAAATAAAACTCAAATATCTCCAATGAGAAAGCAAAAATTTGCAATTTCCACTTTTTTTCCATTATAAGTCTATGGGACGTATAAGTTGCCATGGCAACCAGAGTTCTTATCCGATCTGAACAAAAAACAATATTTTAGTTCCCCCTCCTGTGGATGCTTTATGCCAAATATCAAAATTTTGGCCACACAGCTTCAGAGAAGAAGTCATTTGAAATTGTGGACGACGAATGACGACGACGGACGGACGACGGATACCTACCTATCCTATAAGCTCACCTTTGAGCCTTCGGCTCAGGTGAGCTAAAAACGGGGAAATTCTCTCTGAAAGTGGTTAGTATCTCCTATGGCAAAATATGTAAATCAGAATTATTTGTAAGCATGAATGCTAAAGTATTACCTTGCAAATTGGGTATGACTGCGATCCCAGTTTATGGTTATCACATCCAGAGGAAAGTATACCATATGCATGCAACAACAACCAAGCTAGATTTTTGTGAGCACCTGACAAACGTAAAAATAATGCAAATAATGAGAGGAAAAAAGCACAAGCGCATCAGAATGATTAAACATGCAATACATATATCGGTAATAAAAAATGCAAGCTTGAAGCAAAATACACAATTTATTCTAATTTTTTTTTTTATTAATATGCAGTCTTGGGAAAAATATTTGTTACTGGATACAGTCAAATCGTCTTTGACCTAGAGTGTAATGAGAGGTATTTGGGTATTTGACAATTCTTTTGTTTAATATCATATACATGTACCATTAAAAGAAAGAAACCAAATGTCTGTTAAGCAAATACTAAAATGCTACAGCGTGCAAAGTGCTATGTGATAATTAAAATACATATAATTGAAATACATAATCACAACATAAGGCAAGGAACAACGCGTATAATATAGCATGATGCATAAAGGTAGGATGCAATGTTTTAAAGCTAAAACGTACTATCGGTATCGATGAGATTCCCCAGGGAGCGTCGTCGTCGGCCCATACCGCGCCTGCCACCACCCTGGTAAAATAGAGACTTGTGAACTTATTTAACATATGGTTTAAAAATCCATGAATGTAAGCTGTCAGTCATAAAATGTTTGAATGGAAGGCAAACTGAATTTTAAAATAGTTTATACCCTAAACTGTTAAAAAAAGCTTATATCGGGAACGAATAGTTCATTAGAAGAAACAAAACTTACACTTTGCGTGTTTTTATCGGCTCTGTCTTTGGAATGTGTTCGAGGAATTTTTATTGAGCTAGACATATCGGAATCCGTTTCTGGGTCCCGGCTTTTAGGAGGAAGAACGGTTGGTCGTGGCAAGTCCACGCCTGTACTTTCGTCGTGGTCACTGAGCGGGTACCAGTGAGGGTAGTTGTCAAGGAAGGCGGACTCTGAAACACAGATTTGACCAATCATAATTAAAACCGCATCTAGTTGTCAAGGAAGGCGGACTTTGAAACACAGATTTGACCAATCATAATTAAAACCGCAACTAGTTGTCAAAGAAGGCGGACTCTGAAACACAGATTTCACCAATCATAATTAAAGACACAGAGTTGTCAAGGAAGGCGGACTATGAAACACAGATTTGACCAATCATAATTAAAGCCACAGAGTTGTCAAGGAAGGCGGACTATGAAACACAGATTTGACCAATCATAATTAAAGCCACAGAGTTGTCAAGGAAGGCGGACTATGAAACACAGATTTGACCAATCATAATTAAAGCCGCATCTAGTTGTCAAGGAAGGCGGACTATGAAACACAGATTTGACCAATCATAATTAAAACCACAGAGTTGTCAAGGAAGGCTGAGTCTGAAACACAGATTTGACCAATTATAATTAAAGCCACAGAGTTGTCAAGGAAGGCAGACTCTGAAACACAGATTTGACCAATCATATTTAACACCACAGAGTTGTCAAGGAAGGCGGACTCTGAAACACAGATTTGACCAATCATATTTAACACCACAGAGGTGTCAAGGAAGGCGGACTCTGAAACACAGATTTGACCAATCATATTTAACACCACAGAGTTGTCAAGGAAGGCGGACTCTGAAACACAGATTTGACCAATCATATTTAACACCACAGAGTTGTCAAGGAAGGCGGACTATGAAACACAGATTTGACCAATCATAATTAAAGCCACAGAGTTGTCAAGGAAGGCGGACTCTGAAACACAAATTTGACCAATCATAATTAAAACCACAGAGTTGTCAAGGAAGGCGGACTCTGAAACACAGATTTGACCAATCATAATTAAAACCACAGAGTTGTCAAGGAAGGCGGACTCTGAAACACAGATTTGACCAATCATAATTAAAACCACAGAGTTGTCAAGGAAGGCGGACTCTGAAACACAGATTTGACCAATCATAATTAAAACCACAGAGTTGTCAAGGAAGGCGGACTATGAAACACAGATTTAACCAATTATAATTAAAACCACAGAGTTGTCAAGGAAGGCGGACTCTGAAACACAGATTTAACCAATCATAATTAAAGCCACAGAGTTGTCAAGGAAGGCGGACTATGAAACACAGATTTGACCAATCATAATTAAAGCCACAGAGTTGTCAAGGAAGGCGGACTCTGAAACACAGATTTAACCAATCATAATTAAAACCACAGAGTTGTCAAGGAAGGCGGATCCTAAAGGTTATTATAGACCAATCGTAAAAAGCCGGAGTTGTGAAGGAAGGCGTACTCTGAAACACATTTTTGTTATTTAAAAGGACCACTGATGAGAGTCCACTATCCTACATGTACGTCCTTGAGGTGGAACCATGGATTAAGTCCGTTCGGCCCAGGATGACGTTAAGGGTAAACATTACTATTGTTTATGAGCACACTCTTTGCGCAACGTCGGCGTTTATTATGTGCATGTTACGCGTTGTTTTTAACGTCGTATTGTTTTTGTTTCTCAATGACGATGCATGCTGTAGAATCTTATTCTGTTTGTTTCTGCATAATTTAGTCCTAAAGCGGGTATACATATTGTTCATTTTTATTTCAAAAGATGTTTTATGACAATTGATATAACCAAATCCGTGTATAAGGTTAATTTAATGTGAAAACGTTTATTTTGCTGTTGATGACGTCGCATAAATATACGCGACGTCCATGCAACGTTTGGCGTCAAAAACGAAAAAGGCGGGAATATTGAACATTTTTTCTCTATATCTTCCAACGAAACCCGGTGACCCCCATTTTTTATTTGAACTTTTAAATGGTTACCACGTTTCCTATCTGTTCGTGTAATCTAATCAAAATCATATGCGTAGTTTATGATATATCGCAAAAATACGTACTTTTTCCAGGTTTGAAAAGATGGCGGGAAAGTTAATTTTGCATGTAATCTCCTCAGTTTAAGTGACAATAGTATCAAAATGTAAGAAAATAACACTCATCATGTGTTTTAGTTGTTTTTGAAGTGATAACATATATATTGAAACACACGTCCGCTACGTGTGCGGTTTTCTGCAATGCACGAGAAACATCCAAAAAGTTCTGATACCATGGAAACGAGGCCGGTGACTCCCCACTTTTATTTCGATTTTAGTCCAAGGATTCAATTATCTTGAAGCATAGGAAGTTTCATGAAAATCATATGCGAGAATTAAATAGTAATGTTTTCCTTTAAAAGCCTGCACTTTACTACTACTACTGAGTCCATTATCCGACATTACGCAATATGGCTCATACTTTCTCCCTTTGAATGGTTTAACTTCTTCCAAAGGATCTTTTTATATTTTATCTACGGCCTTAGTGTATTATTGAAACAAGAATCTCTTTCTAGTTATTCTTGAGTTAATACCTTTATAGGTCTATACTTAAAACCAGTTTTGAAATGGACTATTCCGAAGTGGGTGTGCTCACTTCTGAATTATTGCAAAAAAGTGTATTTTTTGAATTATGACGAGTTTCAAAAGCTGATGTTTTGATATTATGTGGTCTCTGTAAAAATAAAATGGTACTCATTTGTCTATACAGTGAGTTTTTGCTTTTCGAAATTTGGTTAAGAAGTACCCGAATCACCCTTGGACTACCAACTTCGAAATACGTCATAAGTCAGGAAGCAGTTCCATTAATTTAATAATGGCGTCCTTTCATGAAGCAGTTTCATTCATAGATTTATATTTAGTGATCATATTTCAGGAGTTATTCATGCTGTATCCTAATAATCACTGTATTAGGATGAAACGTATTCTATTATCAAAGCATTGCTACATAGAATATAGTGTCAAAGCAACTAGTTTTATTATTTTGGTTGACATTGAATCAATATGGGCTGGTCCATGTGAGACCGTTACAACATTGCCTTCAATCGAAACGGGGTGTAAAGAAAAGAATGAACATGATTCACTGCTTTCTGTTTCATAACTGTGTATAATAAATTTTACAAGGAAGGTCCAAATTGGTCATTTTGAAATTATAATGAACAAAATCTAGTACTTAGAATGCAGAAATTGAATGATTAATTGTTTTATTCACTTGACATACCTGTAAAACGTGTTATTCACTATAATAGGCTAATCCAAACTTCCAGCACACTTACTACCAATTATCAATGAAGGGTTGTTCCATTTGCTGCACAGGGGTGTAAACAAATGCTTCCGCATGCTTCCGTTGCTTTCTATTTTATAACTCATGTTCATTAATCTTCAATCACGAGAAAATGTCTTTTCAAAGACAACTTGTGAAAAAAAATCTAGCATTTAGTATGTAGAACTATATGTAATTTAGTTTGTGTATAACACAGGTACAAACAATACGTCACAAACCACGTGGTCTATAAAATACAGGTAAGTCACGTGACTACCACATGACATTTTCTCACTTCCGGGTGGCAAAAAAGCGACCTCAGGTCAATGAATGTGTAATGAACTGTAATGTTTTGATGTATAAAAATGTAAAATAATGTCAAAATATAACTTATTCTTAACAAATTAATTTCTGTTTATAATTTAGTATTAAGTATTTAGCGTTTCTTCCCGTGCGGAATTAGAAAATATGACTTTAAAAGGTTTGCATCTCAGTCAAAAGATGAAATAATCCCACGGGATAAATCATAAATCAACGTTCAATAGACCGTGTTTGAATCATTTTTTAAGTTTTAGAAATTAGAAACGGGAATCTTAAAGCGATCAATTGGTCTCTCTCTCTCTCTCTCTCTCTCTCTCTCTCTCTCTCTCTCTCTCTCTCTCTCTCAAGAGCACATGATTTAAATTTGTTTTGCATGCGGTGACATGACAGAAGAAGAAGAAGAAAAAAAAAAAAAAACAAAAAAAAAAACAAAAAAAAAAAACATTATTTTCATTCCGTGAAATCAATCTATTTTATTCACAAATTAAAACTACTTTATGTGAAGTGTATCCATTTTTATCTACGACACTGGAATCATAATTATCTTTTGCTAATCCAGGCGATGTCAACACATGTAATGATAATCAATCGACTGACTGAACACACAAGCCGGCTGCACCGGGGGACTTCATTAATCCTTTATCATTCATATTGTAACCCAAGAATGTTTCGTTTCTTTGAAAAGGTGTCATATATAATAATTAAAGAAGCCGATTATCATGATTATGGGCATCGTAATTTGAGATAGTGTGTCATGAAACTGTCTTCAAAAGTTGAAACCGCCCTTCTTTCCGGCAAATTGATTATTATCGAATATACTATAGTTTTACATGTATATAAACTGGATCTAGTTATATTTCATTGGGATTATTTAGATATAATATGAGCAAGAGTTGATGTTCTTAAGTGTTAAAGATCGATAAAAAGAAGAAGAAACTTTCATTCATAAAAAGTGCTAAGATCAATGCGCTTTTATTTCTAGTTACGGTACAAATAAGGTTGGAAAAAGGGACCAATGACTATTTATTTATTTAATTGTTTATAACCTTTTTTATTTTTTCCATTTTGAACATTTTTTTAGTCTGATTGCAGAGATGTGTCCGTGTGGTTGGCGCAAATTATTAATAAATTATAAATAATATCTAAGTAAAAGATCTACGTTTTTTTTTTTTTTTTTTTTTTTTTTTTTGTTCGCGCGGTTCAAACATCATTTAGGATACTTGAGACGCTCAAGAATGTGTTAAAAATTAAATTATTTATAAAAGATTAAACAAATCAATGAATACAAATGCCAAAAATTATTAGTGATTTTGTATTTAGGGGTCATCATCGTTCACTGGTTGAAAAATGGCACCACACATTTCACTTTCATTCTAACTGTAAATGTATGTAAACAACATTGAACCGGAAATGGTTTTGCCACCCGGAAGTGAAAGTTTCAACCACAATGCAACGCGCACTACGTCATCGAAGTCAAGGTCAAATAATGTAAACAATAACACTGTATGTGTCTATTATACCTGTAAGTCAATAGAATGGGCAAATCCAATATTCCAAAAATAGATTGTCTTCCTAGCAATTTGGGTAAAATACATCACCAAGTATGGTGTACTGAAAGGGTCAAAATGACCGAAGTGGTAAACCGAACTGTCCATGCCTATTTCGAAATAGACATAGGGGTGCACCCACATATTTAGAGGTTCACCCCTATTTCAAGATAGAGGTTAACCCCTAGAACGCCGGTACACCGTCATAGATTGTGATTTTGTCTGGTAGTCCATTTGACTGTGACTGCTTGGTGGCACTGTTGAGTGTGACTCTTCCAGGTAGTCGTGTCTGTATTGCTGTACGTTGGTATAATAAATATATTATGTATGTATCATATTAAATACTATGTTATGTTCGGTTACATGCACTGTGTATGTGACATGTTATTTCACACTAGTATGTGGCGTTATGTTATGTTGCATATATAATGTTAGGTTACATATGTAATATTATGTTACATCTGTACGTTATGCCATATGTAATATTATGTTACATCTGTACGTTATGCCATTTTGACCCTTCCCGAACACCATAACTAAGATTTTAAATAGGGTAAAATACATCAATTAGTATGAGTCACTTCGTGCTAAGGTTAAGATTTCTGAATAAAAAAAAGTTGAATTAAATAAATAATAATGAATAAATCATGAATCATCAAACGTTGACCGAAATATGCGGCATCGCCCATGGATCCGCAAATGGGGTCTTTTTAGCTATAATTAAATAAATATTACATCTTCATTGACCATAAGGTCGCAAGAAAAAGACGAGCTTCTTGACGCCTAAACACGTATATTGCGGGCATTTTGTTGTTGTAATTCAGAAATGGTGACCCAGTCCCGACATAACCATAGCTGTTGCGTTTGGTATCAAATCAAATAAATGCACAAGTGTATATATAGCTACGTTCATACAGTTACATGTGAGTGACTAAATAAACAGACATGCACTGAACAAACAAAAAGCTCTTAACACTTTTTAACGGTTGCCTTACTCTGTGTTTGAGAAATGGTGTGACAGTTGATAGAGGCCAAATCCAAAATAACAAATCACGTCCAGTTTCGAATGATGTCTCTTAAGTCATTGATTGTTGAAAATGTTAGAACGCATGAAAATTAAAGTTGACCGCTATTAACCGCTGACCTACATGCGTCATGGTACTAATAGGGTTACATCTCGGCGCTGTAGCTTATGTCACTTTAATTTGAATGCGTCGACGATGTCTCCGCGTTTTTTTTTTTTTTTGTACCCAAGAGTTTATGGTTATTTTTATGACAACAATGAAACAACTCTACAGTCCGTGTTGCATGCGTTTCTGTCGTCCTGACGATTAACTTGCCCACTACTATTTATTGCGCCCAACCTGACATTAATGTGGAATTGGCACTGTAAATTCAGAAACTTCATTTTCGATGTGAAGACTGGGCATTTAGATATTCACATAACCAACTCGTAAACTTATAATTCATATAGTACAGTTTAGCCTTATTTCTGTGATGAGCATTTACGACAGATCAATTATCATTTTTTTTTTGGAATTATTAAACAACAGTTATACGTACAAAGAGTCAATACATGCTACTGTTGAACCATTCTGTGTCTATTCAACATAAACTTATTGAAAATGAAGGGTAAACACACTGTCACAGAAAAAATTAAATGTATAAAACACACACTTAAACTGCTGACAACGTTAACGCTCTCCCTTGTAGTCATTTTGATTGTGACTTTGTCTGGTAGTCCGTTTGATTGTGACTGCTTGGTGGCACTGTTGAGTGTGACTCTTCCAGGTAGTCGTGTCTGTATTGTTGTACGTTGGTATAAGAAATACATTATGTATGTATCATATTAAATGCTATGTTATGTTCAGTTACATGCACTGTGTTCTGTGACATGTTATTTCACATATGTGGCGTTATGTTATGTTGCATATATTATGTTACATATGTAATTTTATGTTACATCTGTAACGTTATGGTACATGCGTTATATATGATGCATTATGTTTCGTGTTTTGCTACAAACATAACGCTATGTTGCATAACGGGTGCTGATTCATTCATGTTGTTACATATGTTGTGTTTTGATACATTATGTTACATACATTACATAACTTATGTCACACACGTTATGTCACATACGTTACTTCCGATTATAATGTATTCAATACTGAGATTTATCAAGATATCATAGATTTGACTATAACAACACTGTCTGTTTTGTGTGTATCTTTGATAAGCTACGCTATTTCAGAATGTATGAAAATTCTTAAGATGCAACGACACCACATATGTGAATGAGAGCATGAGAGAGTGCATATATATAAGTGAAACATGTATTGTTTTAATATTGAATTAATTGTTTACACCATTATGCCATAAATAGCTAGCTATGTTAATTTATTTGGGGGAGGGCTATCTAATGTTTATTTTTGCAAAATTATGTTTACTCCTAAAGATCTTACACGCACAAATATGTTACATACATTGCGTTATGTTACATATTTTGCACTATGTAACATATGATAATCTTTGTTACATGCTATGTTATATATGTTTTGTAATGTTGCATATGTTACATATGTTACGTTATATATGTTACGTATGTAACATACGTAACATACGTACATATGTAACATATGTTGCATGATATTTACATTGATTAACTATGCGCAATGTCGAGAATATATCATACGATTCGTCGACAACGATAAAAATAACTAGTATAGATAATAAAAATAAATTGTAAAAATCGTGAGGTCATTTCAAAATCAATGGAAACCTGATATTAAAGACGTCTTTTCTTCAAACACTTCAGAAAGAATGTTTACTCTTTAAATCTCAGGGTTCGCGCTAGGATATATTTTTCTTTCGCCATCACTTTCGCCATTTGAGATTTTTTTTTCGCCATTTTCTTGAAGTTTGAGCCAAATCTTGGCCATTTTTTCGCCAAGAGGACACATCTCACTCAGCTCCTTGCTCACTTAAACCCCCAAATATTTTGTTTGCCCTTTTTAACTTGGTCTCTCCAGTTCCCTAAAAATACATATTGCCCTTCTCACCCAAGTCCCAAACATGCTACATGTACTAAGTTATATTTCAACAGTAGATCCAGGTAATGTAATTATGAATTTCCAACTGATTTGAAGGGCAGGTGTAGACTGAGATCCCTATACATATAGTTTGGGAAAATATGTTTTATAAAGCTTGTTCTTGTATTTGTAAACAAGGGGAACAACCACTAAAATTATTAGTTTATGCTTGTACAAAATCAGAAACAAAACTTTTAAGATTAGTAGACAGATTGAAATATTAAAATTCATATACTTTTTTAGAAAAAAAATAAATGACACTCTACAAAATGAAGAGTTAGAGCTATAAAATAAATGCATGGGTAAAGTTTAGTTGCTGATTCTAAAAAGAATCTGTTTCATTTTTAAATGGTATATATTGACATTTCCCCATTCATATATTTCAAATCTAACACGCTGGTGACGGTCTATATCGTTACCGGACCACGTGCGTCAAGCGTGTTATGCAGTACACGCCTCAATACACAAGGTCAGAAATGACACCTGTCAATTGAATGGCATAGCAATACACTGTAACACTTGAATAAACACCGATAAAGAATAGGATTATCTCTATTGTAGGCGCGAATATACAATCAAATGATGGTTTTCTGTGGAAAACAATGGCTTTTTGGCTGGACAAAGTGGCTCTATATATTCGCCAAAGTCAAATTTTAGAAGCCAAAAAATAAAAATCTTCGCAAATGGCGACGATGGCGACCGCTAGCGCGAACCCTGAATCTTACACGCACAAATATGTTACATACACTGCGTTATGTTACAACTTTTACAGTATGTAACATATGATTAACTTTGTAACATGCTATGTTACATATGTTTTGTAATGTTGCATATATTACATATAATACGTTATATGTTACGTTTGCAATGTACGTAACATACGTACATATATATATTACATATGTTGCATGGCGTGCATATTATGTTATGTAGTACAATGTTATATATGTTGTATTATGTCACATACGTTACATTATGTTTCATATGTTTTGTTACAAATGTTACATTGCTACAACATGTCGAGATTATGTCGAGAGTATATCGAGAAGCATGGCGGCTTCGAGTACAATCCACTTCTTCAAACGTAAATGCATGAAAAGGCATGTTTGATCGGCCACTCAATATTAGCATTAACTAAAATGAAACAAGGCCGTATATAACATGTAGCACATGTTATAGTTTTTCTTGTTTTTTATATATGTCATTAGTAAAATATAAATCGAATAACAATTGATGTAGGCGATGCTATAATTTGGAAGACAAAATGGGTATGAAACACGGTGATTTCCAATAAATACCTACTATTTAGCTTCTTAACGAAAGTGGTACCTGACCCACATTTGAAAAAAAATCTTTCACATGCCTGACTTTATAATATTGCATAAGACGAACCTGATAGATCTAGAACGACTTCGCCGAGGAAATCATTTGTCTTGAACCGGTCATAATCCCATACTGTGATCTCCAGGGTTTTATTCCTCAGTTCCTCTCTGTGAACGTTCGGAAAAGTCACCGTTTCGTTCCACTCCGGGTTCAGGGTACGAGGAATATGCTTCGTCCGTCGTTTGTTGTCAACACTGTGAGTACACAAAATGTCATTAATATATGAGCCGCCTCATGAGAAAACCAACAATCTGCTTGTGCGAAACCAAAGGCGCAGATCAGCTCCGCAGTTACTGCGAAGCTGATCAGCGCCTTTGTTTTCGCTGCACGGATAGTACATTTCCTCTACTTTCTACATCTAAAATTTCCAGTCTCTCATCTTCTGTGCTTGTACAGATCGGTTTGTGTCGGATCTGGTCGGAAACCACATTGTTGGTGTTTCTCATAACCTGGTATAAGTTTTTGCAAGATGGAACACTAGATAACCAAATCTGTTTTAAACATGCAGTATAAGTTGTCCACTTGAAGTTTTCATGATTGTTTACCTGCAGTAGTACATACCCCCGCTCATTGGGACCGTGAGAAACTGACGAACTGCTTGTGCCTCCGGGCAAAGCTCATACCCTACTGACAGACCACCTTATAAATGGTTAACCGTTATGTATGATTTAATGGAATAAACGATTATAGAAGGGCAACTTGTTAGCAAAAATGTGTAACACAAGAAAGTTTATTTTGTAAAAAACGCTTATATTCGAGCCGCATCATGATAAAACCGGATTTTTTGCCTATGCGAAAACAAAGGCGCAGATCAGCTGTGTAGTAATTGCAAAGCTGATCAGCGCCTTTGTTTTCGCTACCTGGATAGTACAATGCCTCTTCTTCTTAAAACCGAAATTTCAAGCTTCTAGCCTGCTTCTGAGACTGTACAGGCCGGTTTGCGTTGGACCTGGTCGGAAAGCATGAAGACCGGTTTTCTCACGACGCGGCTCATTTACCATCGTCCCGGCAGGAGGTAGATCTTCACAAAGGGATCCGAGAGGCCATTGAAATCCTTTGGCAAGAGATTTCTCGCCTGGACTATGTGAACATTGAGTATATGGTCCATTTCATCATGGTTTAACTGGATCTAAACACAAGATAAACTATTTCATTATTTTAGGAAAGGAACACAAGATAAAATCATTTTATACCATGGAAGTTTACCAAAATTATTTTATATTTAAAAGGTATACACCTATGTGAATTGGAATAATAAGTTAAATCATCTTTAGTTGAATCACCTTTTAGCTCTTTCACTATTATACTTGTTTGAAGAATAAGTTAAATCATCTTTAGTAGAATCACCTTTTAGCTCTTTCACTGTTATACTTGTGTATTATACTTGTTTGAAGAATAAGCTAAATCATCTTTAGTTGAATCATCGTTTAGCTCTTTCACTATTATACTTGTTTGAAGAATAAGCTAAATCATCTTTAATTGAATCATCGTTTAGCTCTTTCACTATTATACTTCAAGTTGTCTATTATACTTGTTTGAAGAATAAGTTAAATCACCTTTAGTAGAATCATCTTTTAGCTCTTTCACTATTATACTTGTTTGAAGAATAAGCTAAATCATCTTTAATTGAATCATCGTTTAGCTCTTTCACTATTATACTTGTCTATTATACTTGTTTAAAGAATAAGTTAAATCATCTTTAGTTGAATCATCTTTTTAACTCTTTCACTGTTATACTTGTTTGAAGAATAAGTTAAATCATCTTTAGTTAAATCATCTTTTAGCTCTTTCACTGCTATCTTGTTTGAAGAATAAATCATCTTTAGTTGAATAATATTTTAGCTCTTTCGATATTATACTTATTTAAAGAATAAGTTAAATCATCAGGAGACAGGTAGTGATGAAATGTCTGTAGTTAATGCTCACTTAAACGAGTTACCTGTTAAGTTTTCTCTTTGTGCCAGTGAAAGCCAAGACAAACTTCCTACTTTCGAGAATTTCTTTCTAACTGCGCACTTTCCTGGTCATTGCCTACTTATACCTTTTTAGTTGAATTACCTTTTAGCTTTTTCACTATTATACTTGTGTAATCAATTTAATTCTGCATGATTCCAGAGCAAAAAAAAAGTTTCCAATTCATCGATGTTTATTGAATGACATGGTGGGGTCAGTCTGTAGTCATAAACAAACATATACATACCTGAATGTCACCCATCTGTCGTTCACTTTTCGTCGACACTTGCTGAAATTATGACAACGACACCATTAATCATCACATTGGTGCATCTCAAGGAAACATCATGAAAACATGTCCGTGAAATGTATACCCCCTTAAACCCCACTTTAAAACTGGGGTTTACAGGGATATACCTACTTTTCTTATTTTTGATCCAAAACATAGATTGTAGGTACTCGTTAGAACCGCCTCGGTTCTCACGTGTACACACAATGTTTTACACAAAATTATTAAAAAATATCAAAATTATTCTAACGAAATTTTCTGTGTTTACAGCTGAAAAAGTCTCTGTATTTTGCATCGGCTTTCGTAATGTAACATACATAATTCACATTATGAGAAAAGCTGGAGGAAAACTGAAAAAAAATGTTTTAAGGAGTAGCGATCGACACTAATAAATTAAAGACAAAAGGTCTGTCGCACTAAATTTAGCATCGACATTTTTATATCTTGAATGAATAACCAAAATTCTATTTAATGCTGAAAAAATCCAATTTAACGCTGAAATAAAATTCATATATTTAACACACACACACACACACACACACACACACACACACACACGCACACACACACAAATCAATTTATCTCTCACACACACAAATCAATTCATCTAAACAGTACAACTGATGGTAAAACAATTACCTTAATGTCCCAAATCTTTTTCGTAGGCATGACAGGCTGTTAAAATGTTTAAAATAAATTAAAGATAATAATGCAACTGGCTAATGTTCAAAGACGTTAAGGTTTGCTGCTCACTCGGCTTACGATATAAGTATATAAGTACCTGAATGTCAATTTATTTTTCCCCATCTCGGTTTTTGGAGTGGAATTTCTTTCTGATTGCGCCGTTTCCTGATCATTGCCTATTTTTACTTTTTTATCAATGACTTGATCCTATTGCAAATCATTGCAGCCAACTAGGAAACGAAATCATGTTTCTTTTAATTCGAATTGCAGTTGAAAAACAGACAATTATTAAACAGCTTCAATAAAGACATTTTAAACTGACTTGCATAATTTCTTTCTTACCAGGGGCCAGTTGTTCAAAATTAACGATGTCGTTACTACGATTCGTTAAAATTTCAAATTGCAATAAAACAAATACACTGTTATTTTTGTTGAAAAAATGTGAGAATCCTTCGCAATGCAAAGGATTCTTACATTTAATAAACAAAAACTAACAGTGTATTCGCTTATAAATGTAGTCGGCATTTTCCTAACAAGTTGAGGTTTTAAGCTAACGAAGTTTTGAACAACTGGCCCTAGAATTTCAGACTATTGAAATAAATGGACAGTTATAATAAATTGCTCTCTTACTTTGATATTCTCGTATATAACGGGAACTGGAGGAGCCGACGTTTTCTTCGAGCTGAGTCGCTGCTCCGGCTTGGCTAAGAACCGCGCTTCTGACACCATGTTATGACGCTGGTCAGAGGACGTGGAGGTGGGCTCGGACCTGGGTTCAGACCTGGGTGAGCTACACGCGGACGAGGCACTAAGGTTCTGGTAGTCTTGTTGAGAAGAGGAATGGGATACACAAGGAGATTCAGCTTCTTTGATCCCTTCGAGTTGAGCAGCTAGCTGCTTTGGATCAACGCCTTGGTGAGATTTATTTTGACGATCTGTAAAATCAATGAAATACAAAAGTGACGAGTACAATAGAGAGGTAGACAGAATAAACAGAAAACATGAAGATAATAAACAGCAAAACCGCCATGAAATGGTCAGTAAACAAATTACTGGATGGCTTAAATCAATTTAAGTAGCCACAATCCTCAATTTATTGACTTATACAACACCATTAATTTATATACGTTAGGTTTGGATATTTTCATATTACGCTATAATTTGTAAGTATTTGTGATTCTACTTTACAGTCTCAAATTATAAATTACATAGAGAAACATTTCTTCTCTAAATAATGTCAGACCCAGTAAGATTGGTATGTGCTAACCTCCTGATTCCTCTTCACTATCAAGATTATCATAGGACGAGTGGCAGCTGGCGGTCTGTACCGTCGTCTCGCCGAATACACGGTCTGAGATACCTAGTCTATAACAATATGAGAAAAAATGAGTGGGAGATGAAATTTTCACAATATTAGTACATGTACAATGTACATGTTAATTTTGTTGCCTGATTGCAGAGACTGGTCTTAACAAATAAGTGATAAGTAAGAAGCTTTTGATCATAATATTATAAGTACATGCATTAGTCAAATTTATATTATAATCAAGAAGTAGAAAGCTAGCAACGGTCTTACAACCCTGGTGAGAAACCAAAATGCATGTTCTAAAAAGTGAGCAGTTTTTTCCCCAAACTTTGAGGGTGACTGCTCTGTAGCCAAATTCTAATAGCACAATTGCACAATATTAACCATTGTTACACAGAATTGATGCATAAATGATAATATGCGTGGTTGTTTTGCAGTGTATCTATTCAACACTTGGGGGAAATGTTATAAAAGTTGTCCTGTATACAAGAAGGGGCATATCAGAGTTGGGCTGCATATCAAATATGTTATATGTTCTATATTTAGTTGGCTAAAATAGTTCACTTACGGCCTCACAACTAATTCTATTTCTCCGTTAGGTTGAGCAATAATCTGTTGTACTTCTTCGAAAGACTTTCCTGTTAACTCGGTACCATTCCATTCTAGTACCTGATCACCTGCAGAATTATTGAATTTTAGTTAATATATGCAATGTAACACTGGTGTACATATGTTTACTAATTGTCTTTCAAAATTTTGATCCTACAATGTCCATGGCTTTAGGTAATTCTGATTAGATGATAATAAAAATGGTCTTTAACTTTTGTAAAGTGATATGGGGCGGCTACATGTTTTTTTTCTTTTATATATATGATAAGATCGACAACATACATTGATGTATGTTTGATATTTTTAGGTTATGGTTCAATTTGTTTCTATGTAAAATATGAAAAAGTGACATTAACATAATAAAACCAATTTTTGTTTAGTTCTGTAAAATTTAAATTCCTAATTTGCATGTTTGTTTTGTGGTCTTATGCAAATGGTGACTTAAAGTTTAAGGAAACATTCCAATCATGGGCTCGAATATTGTAAAGATTTAAAACGACTTTTGAAATTCAGTCATTAAAAGAAATTTTGTTTTCATTTTATCCATCTGACATACCTTCCTGCAGTTCACCGTGCAGTTGATCGGCAGCACCATCCTTGAATATAGTAGCCACGTAGGCCCCCACATCCTTGCATCCAGGAGCCAACTTTCCACCTACGATCTTCATTCCAAGACCGTTGCCTTGGCGACCTGAGAAACAAATGCACAAAAATATTGGATCAAATTAAATAGTGTAATGGTATAGTAAGTATTGCAAGTAGGTGTATTTAATAACACTATTTTGGCAAACATGCATTTCAAGGCAACTTACATGTAACAGGCACATAGAACAAGGTTCTGTTCCGTTGAGTATTTTGAAGGGGCTCTTGCTAACAGCACTTGGCAATTGTACCAATTTTTAAGAACGCAATTATCCATTAAGCTAAGCAAACACTCATTGGCTGTTAGATCATAGAGCTACATTGTATCATGGATGGTCTAGTACTATCCTGAATCTTTCAAAATGAGTCACACAAAACGTATACCTTTTGATGATCTGTCTTTTGGGTCCACTGTCAACAGTATTCGTTTTGTTGAGAATGGATATTTCTTTGGCTTGCTTGGTAGTTGCTGAAACACGAAAACATGTTGTTGGTTTTCTCACGCACAGGCTCATATTATCTTTCTATTTTGGGTGACGTTTTCTTTACGACCTTGATAATATACTGACCGGATGTCATTTAGAGTAATGCGGGTTATTAGAAACATAGGCATTGCTCTTCTTCCTGAATAGTTCAACAGCGAAAAACATTGTGTGCCCCCCTTTTGGTACTGTTTTGAATGAGTCAGCATCTTGCAGGTAAAGAGTTATTCAGTGTATAGATACTTTATTTACCATTTCCTTTATTTCTGGGCTTGGATTACCTGACAGTGTTTGAGATCTGATTGTTCCAAGTCTTAAAGGTCATAGAATACCTATTTTTAATTTCTATTATGCAATACACCAATTGAAATACTAACCAGTGCTTAATTTTAATTTATGCATTACTCCACTTGAAATATTAACCAGTGTTTAATTTTGATTTATGCAATACTCCACTTGAAATACTAACCAGTGTTTGATTTTAATTTATGCATTACTCCACTTGAAATACTAACCGGTGTTTAATTTTAATTTATGCAATACTCCACTTGAAATACTAACCGGTGTTAAATTTTAATTTATACAATAGTCCAAGTTGAAATATTAACCGGTGTTTAATTATAATTTATGCATTTCTCCACTTGAACTACTAACCAGTGTTTACTTTTAATTTAAGCAATACTCCACTTGAAATACTAACAGGTGTTTAATTTTAATTTATGCAATACTCTAATTGAAATACTAACCGATGTTTAATTCTAATTTATTAAGCATTACTCCACTTGAAATACTAAGCGGTGTTTAATTTTAATTTATGCAATACTCCACTTGAAATACTAACCGGTGTTTAATTCTAATTTATGCAATACTCCAATTGAAATACTAACCAGTGTTTAATTTTAATTTATGCAATACTCCAATTGAAATACTAACCGGTGTTTAATTTTAATTTATGCATTACTCCACTTGAAATACTAACCGGTGTTTGTTTTCTCCTCTCGAGTTGTTTTAAGATAGTTATTCCGCCCTCTGTCATATGTTTCATGATCGGCTCATCAGCATCAACACTGTTGTCACTCTCAACACGGTACATACCGTTCATCAGTTCTGAAGACAGAAAAATCATGACTCTTATTATACAATCCTCTGAAATTTTGTAAAATTAAAACTTTAGTGAATATTAAAGTTATGTGTTCTTGTCGAAGTATTCGTTATTACTGTGTCTTTGCGAACATAATCTTTTTTAGTATATTAACGTTACCAGTGTAACACGCCAATTTGTCCGGTTACACAAGGTGCTGAATGTCTTCCTTCGTATTGCTTTCGTTAATTTTACATTGAATTAAATGTACTATATCTGGGGTACAATATCAGATTTTGGTTATTGAAAATGCTTACCGTCAACACCAAGATTAAACTCCGCAGAAACTGGTCTGCTGCCAGTTCCTATTTCATGTAGAATCTTTCTTGATTTCGCTGTTACGTCAGAAAGCAATGGCATAGCCGGGGTTATATCTTGTGGCGGACTCACTTCCATGTCCGGTGTAAAGCACTGATTCCTGTTAACATCCAGATTACTACGCACTGTGTGAATTTCAGGCAATGTCACACTTCCTGAAATATTGATGTCCTGCGCACCTAGATTAACATTTCCGGTGGAATATGAGTGCGCATCAACGATAGTCCGTTTCTGAGGTACGAACGCACTTTTCTCGCCTATATCACCACTATATAAAAACGGCGACGAGTATGCACCGAGGTCGTCAAACCGCTGTTTCATTAGTTCCTCTTGCTTGTGAGCTAAGTACTCAGTGGAACTATAGTTTGTTTGGTTTTGGTAATGGGCCTTGTAATCATCTGCATAGTTAGTTTCATCGTCAATGGGTTTTATAATTCCAGTAGGTATAGGGCGCGGGGGAAGATTGGACGGTACCATCATCGATTTTCGAGAAAGTTCATCACAGCTTTGGGTTAATTGCTTATTCGGGCCAGCCTGCTGGCGAACATCCTTTAGAATTGCTGTCTTTTCAGCTATTTGTCGTTTGCGTTTTTCAATTTCAAATTGTAATTCTCTTCGTTTCTCCTCGCGCATGCGCAACTCTTCATCCTCGGCATTTAGAGGGAGGTTACCTTCAGACTGACTACTAATCAAAGTAGAGTATTTTCCCCTGTCTTTACTATCTAATCTCTCCGTGGATTGAGCTTGTTTGGCATAGCACATTTTGGTATACTCCGAAGGCTTCAATTTTCTGTACCTAGAGCTAGAACTAAGTACTGGTTCCGATCTTATACTGTCGTTATCACTGACCCCTGACTGAGAACTGTCATCAGCAGTTTTACACCCTCGGCTGTCATCAGATTGTCTCCCCTGCATTTCAGCCTCTATGT
Organism: Rugalucina vietnamica; assembly: GCA_964017185.1. Lineage (NCBI taxonomy): Eukaryota > Metazoa > Mollusca > Bivalvia > Lucinida > Lucinidae > Rugalucina > Rugalucina vietnamica. The sequence continues at coordinate 8,196,022 of OZ024875.1, forward strand.
CCTTATCCTCCTTAATTGGTGAAAATTTTGCCACCATTGGATCGGAAGACTGTCTCTTATGTCGTGCTCGTCTCGGCAACACCTGAATTATTAATATTGTTATTACTATTATCATTATTACGCTACCATAATTGTGCACTGACGGGCCAATCAGTAGGTGGGGCGAAAACGGGAGAACCCCGAGAAAAACCACCTGGCACACCCGCAAGCAGAACTTGGCTTGTCTCACATGTGGCCAGAGCGGGGCTCGAACCCACACCAGATGATAACTTTAAAAACTTGGACGGGCAAAACTGCATACGCACCTGTGGGGATGACCTTGAATTTCGATTGCTTAGAGATCCTGATTAAAGGAAATCAAATCGAGACATGTAACCTGCAATTCAGGTAACATATGAGCCGCCTCGTGGGAAAACCAACAATGTGGTTTCCGAACAGGTCTGACACAAACCGGTCTGTACAAGCACAGAAGCAGGCTAGAAGCTTGAAATTTCGCATTTATGTAGAGGAGGAATTGTACTATCCGAGTAGCGAAAACAAAGGCGCTGATCAGCTTCGCGGTTACCGCGAAGCTGATCTGCGTCTTTGTTTTCGCCTATGCAGGTTGTTGGTTTTCCCATGAGGCGGCTCATGTTGTACTGACCACAATGAAAATGCGATGAAAATAACTTTAAAAACTTGGACGGGCAAAACTGCATACGCACCTGTGGGGATGACCTTGAATTAGATGGGGATCTTTTCTTCCCATTACCACCTGAACCCAGTGACCCCTTTCCTGGTGAACGAGTTTTATCCGCCCCTAGCTTCAGCTCCCCTATCTGCATCTTTAACACCCGGATTTCTTCTATCTCATCAATCTTCCGTCTACGACCCTCAGTTACTCTTCTGATCTCATCCTGAAGCCGCCTCTTTAGCCCTTTCATGGCTTGCGTAATTGGTGCACCGTAAATGTTAATCAATGCGTCAATTATCTGATCCGTCTCATTCTTATATTTACCCACATTTCCGACCTCGTTATCATTAGTTAATACGACAGTTACAGCTTCAATATCTGGAGGTATATTAGCTTTAAGATATTCATCTGACTTATAACCACCATTTGAAGATGACCTGCTACTTGAATCTGGTTGAAGGTAGTTTCCATTCTTTTTATCTAGAGACGGTTTATCTAGATCGTTTATATACCGTTTGCGTATGATATTTGCTACCTCCTTATCATCTTCGTTCATTGACGATTCATCACTTGTTGATGAACCAGGAGGACGTTTTGCAACACTCTTATTATCCGGTTTGGTTTGTGGTTTACGTGGGATTGCGGGTTTGGTCCGGTTTTTGTGAAGACTTGGGTCTTCCTCTGCCGGTATTGGGGGTAGTTTACGGCGTATTTTCTTCATGTCTTTTTGTTTTTGATCTTTCGAGTGACTGTTGGAGTGCTTAGATTTGGTTGAAGCAGTAGATGATGCCTTATTATCCTGCAAACAATAAGGTCACAATAATAACATTACGAAAACATGCCCATTTAATAGTATAGATTTTTCTTATGTTGTAAAAATTGAAAAAAGTTTTGATATTTTTCTTATTTTTGCTTAAAACATAGATTGTGGGTACTCGTTAGAACCGCCGCTATAATCTATGTTTTGGAGCAAAAATAAGAAAAATAGGTATACCACTGCATACCCCAGTTTTTTTCTATATAAAAGTGGGGTTTAAGGGGGTATTCATTTCACGGACATGTTTTCCTGATGAATTCCTCCGTAGTGGATGTTGATAATTGAGGAAAATGAGGGATTATTTTACAGGTGGTGAAAAAATTTGTTTTCTGACCTTGGAAATAGTAAATAATACAGTTTTTGTTTTTGTATACATATGTTTCTAAACCGCTTTATTTTATTTTTTTCTTGGTTTTGTAAGGGCCTCCGAATACTTTCAAATACGACTACTATTTCAATTATCTCAGTAATAACAGAGGCAATTGCATTTTGTCATAGTTTTGTACATGTAAGTGGTAAAAGTATACAGACAAAAATGCTCCCATGGGTGTAACAGTGTAACAGAATTTAATACTTGAGTGAGACAAGTTAAAAGGTAAAACCAAACAGCATCACACAAAGTTTTAGATTTAAATTTCTTAATTTATAAAACAAATCTAGGGCAAACGAGGCTATTTAGGAAAGTAAACAAAAATGCAGGCCCATCACGGTTTCGTACTTTTCAAATAATCTATATTTTATCAGCACATAAATGAATTATTTATTAATCAATAAAAGACCTAAATACAATCATGATTACCGACTTATCTTTATCCAAATGAGTCAGGAACGATGCCACACAATATAGTACTATAACACGCAGTTCCATTTATCTCCAGAATTGAAATATCACACTCTCCCACTCATGTAACATATGTAACGCGATATTCATCATAAATTGTCTTTAACAAAATGTTAGCCATTTTCTCATTTTTCTAAATTTGTTAGAATATAGATTTCCTTTTTTTCTGAATCATAAATCAATATACGCTCACAGCAATTGATTTGTTCTTCCTAATACAATGTGATCTCGCACCGACCTCTATCGGGTTTTATGCGATGAAGAAAATTCCTTTTTCGCAGCTCTTCGTAATGTCGGTCAATACAGATTCAATATGGATTCACCTAGTTGAGCTGTTAAAATCGATCAATGAAAAAATAACAAGGAGTTGCTGATGTTAACTTCACAGAACGCCTACGGCTTTAGTTAAAGAAAGTCAGATTCAAACATTACGAAAAGATATTTGAAATAAATAAAAATAAATCCTGCGTTGGTGAGACAACAGACGTTGAATTCAACGCTGGGTAACGGAAGGACGCTATCACAACTTTGGTCTTGATAGCGAGATACAATCACAGCATAATATGTAGACCATAAAAATACCTGTAAAAACAATTAATCCGCGCTTTTTAAACGCGCATTTGATAGTCTTTTTTTCCACGCTTTCGTAAAAATGTCTGCGCATTCGCTAAACGCTGAAAGAAGCCTATGTTATGAACAGCAATTTTTCGACAATAAAAATCAAAATTTTAAGGTGGTATTTTTTTAATTTATTAAATATTTTCCGAAGGTTGGTCAAAACATTGATTGTGGTTACTCGTTAGAACCGTCTCGCAGAGGCGGTACACATTTCACAATCATGTTATCCTGATGCAAAGAACGCCTACAACACTAAAGAAACTAAGATTCATTCATAGCTTGGGGGTTTTCCGATGTTTATTGCAACTTGCGGTTGCACTGAAAGTAACTTGCGAGGAAGCAAATGAAGATATATGAGCGTTACTAGGGCGGAATCAACGGCGTCACGTTTTGTAAAACATGACTGTTGCCAAGTTGAATTTTTTTGGTTTGATGAGTTGTCTTAAGGATAAGTCAAACTTGTCCTGTCTACACCGAAATAATTCTACAAATGAGCCTTCGTATGAGAAAACCAACGATTTACATATGCGAAAAAAACGCAGATTAGCTGTGCAGTAACTGCACAGCTGATCAGCGCCTTTGTTTTCGCCATGCGGATAGTACTATTCCTCTTCTACGTATATCCAAAGTTTCAAGCTTCTAGCTTTATGTTGTCACTTTACAGCCTGGTTTGTGTCGGACCTGGTCGGAAACCCAAATTGTTGGTTTTCTCATGCATAGGCTCAAATATAATATCGATACTCTGATGGCATTTGATTAACAAACTCACCAGCATTTTTGAAACAGTGCTACTGTCAGGCACCCACAATGTATGTTTTGGATCAAAAATAAGAAAATTAGGTAAACCCCTGCATACCCCAGTTATTCTATATAAAAGTGGGGTTCAAGGGGGTATACATTACACGGACATGTTTTCCTGATGAGGATGCTTTCTGTGCATTTCAGATTAAACAACGATAGGCAATAATTATTTTACTCGTCATTGCATTCATAAATTTAAGGAAAAGAAATTGCTAGATATAAACAATGCGCAGTAAATTGTTTATTGCCTGTCCCTGTAGGATTTGCATTTTCTTATTTAGTCCAATCCCATGTTGTCTGCTTGAATTTGAATCAATTGTTAGTTCCAATATAGGAGTCTGTAATTCAGAAGTACTCTTACTGGAGATAGACGTCAAGCTAGGAAATTTCTACTTAGCTAAACAATTCTGCTTCTACGTACTATCATGGGACTCATGTAATTGTTTAATTGTACAGAACCTTGCAAAGTTTGGAGGAGAAGGTTGCCGTTTTATCCGGCGTTATTTTAAATTTAATAAATAAAAATAAAACTGAGATCCTTTAAGAGCAGTGAGAAACAGGATGGGCCATACCGCGGTTTCGGCTACATAAGCCTCTTTAAAGTTTGTTTCAACATTTGATTCCACAGGCAAATAATCATTAAAAGAAAACTGGCTTTAGAGCATAAAATGTCATAATACAAATGCATACATCATTTGGTGACAAATTTAATGAATATGGCAAAATATTTAGGTATTAAGTCGTTTAGTATATGACCATACCTGCAGATCAACAATAATCTACTTGAATATTTGTAAAACCCAGCAAAGCGTATGCATCAACACAAGATTCAGCGATTACATACATGTATGTGGATCCGGAAAGGCTAGGTCTGATTTTAATATAAACTGTCTTTGTGCAGCTAATAAACGCGTTTTTGAAGTCACCCACCGAAAGGCGTCAAAAAGGACGCAAATCCGGAGTTACGACAACTTTTCCGGCGTTTCGATTGGACACGGTGTTCAAGTTAAAACGCACATTATTGCACATCTATATGGGTCATTATAAAAAAATTGAGCAATCCTTGTCCCTGATGGTTTTCTCGCAATCGCGATGTCCGAGGTTTGCTTTTTCCATGTATTATCCGCGGTGCTTTACTAGAACCACACGCGATTTCACGTTTCTGAGTATGTTATTTGAAAAAAAGAGATGCAAGAAGAGCTATTTTATCGATTTTTACCGTGTCCACAGGTCAGGGTAAGTAGTTTTATTTGTTTCCATTGCAAAAGAAGCTTGACAGAAATCACATTTTTTGTGACCATCTATTGCATATAATGCTATTGAAGTCAAATTCAAAAACCATATTATATATAAAGTGCTATTTAAGAGTGGGGGCACATATATAGTATTGTCCCTGGAAAACGCATCAGTGCTGTCACAGTTATTGAAAATCGATTTTGACCAGAGTTACGAATCATTTTCTCAGATCAAAATAATCGCGTTTTGTAGACCACACCAAGCTGAAGAAGTAATGGTAAAAAACTTTTGAACAAATCTTATTACTCCGTTCCTATACCATAATGAACTGTCAAAATTGGAGTGGGAATTTTACATGCATCAGTACTATCACGTGCATTTTGCCGCTTCTTGCAAATATCACATGCATTTTAAAACCGTGACCGAATTTCAACTGAGGAGCAGTTAGAATAGACATGCAAAGTTTTCATCCTGCATTCTGTTGTTAGTCATTAGAATTAAATTTCTGTGTGAAACTCAGTACTGTCACGGTCAGTGCTGTCACGGTCGTGACAGTACTGATGTGACAGCACTGAGTTGACTTCTGTCAGCAGGTGTGGATTCAGGTAATTTCCCAGGCTGACAAGAGTTAGGTCGCCTTTCACGAGAGGGTCTCAGCTACTAAAATCAGCAGCAGCCAGAAGTTGCCAATTTATATCGCTTTGAAAATCATTTGTGTGTGTGGGTGATACAAAACTACAAATTCAAAATGCTTCGTCAACCACGGTATCCAATTAGCCCCGGGGGTGGTACTCTCATAATGATATTGAGCCAGTTTGTGTATGTCGCGCGATAATTGCCCTTTTTGCGTAGTCCATTTCAAATTAGATTACCCCTTTTCAATGAAAAGGAAATTCTAAGCCCCCATTTTATACGGAAAAATCGCCTTTTGTTTACAACGCCATCCCTTTCCTCGAGGGGTCACAGGCGCTCGACGACTGGACTCATTTTTTTTTTTTTTTTTTTTTGCATTTTTTTTTTTTTTTTTTTTTTGCATTTTCACCCGTTTGGAGACCCTTACGATATGTTCATGCAATTATTTTACCTTTAAAACCTTTTCTATCAATCCTCAATCAACCCTCGTCTATGGGCTACTATATGTCTATATATTGTAATATACACACAAGGGGTCTATAGTACATGAAAATACGAAAATTTTAACCTTCTCTGACGCATGTGTCTTTCAGTGTGTTTGTATGTTGCATACCATTACGAAAATGTGTTACCCATGCAATATACAGAGATTTTTTTAGCTTTAAAAATTGAAGAAAAATACATCTAAATTAAGAAACAAAAAGAAGTAACATTGCATACCCCATTTTACCCTGTATACCTCATTACATAAAAGTGGGATTTAATGGCCCGGGGATATATGTGAAAGCAAATGTGCAGCTCAGCTGCAAGTTAACTTAAATTTGAGGCCCATCCAAGGGGATATTAGCTCCAAGCTCACTAAAAGAAAAATGACCTTTCTCCCTAGCTCCCTAAAAATATTTTCCTTGCTAAGAGTGTTCTCTTCTAGTAATCCCCATTTCCCTTCAATTGTTTTCAAGTTCTCCCAAGCTCCCTGAAAACAAAATGGCCCTGCTACCCAGCTTCCTAAAACATTGTTGATAGGGTGCCAAATTTAATGCAGTTTTTTGTCGTGAACAATCCTGGTTGTCTCAGACCTGGTCGAAAGCCCCAAAGACACATTTTCTCACGCTGTAGCTTAAAGTGATAAGCTAAATAGCGCTTCTACTGCGCTTTACGTGTTACATTGTGTACATTGCGTTTGGTTTGCGTGAAGTGGTCCTTTGTTAAAGCGTTGGATCTACGCAAAGGTGTCCCTGGTTAGAGCATCAGCCGAGGCTTCGTTGGTTGCGACCTTAAGTGAGTCACTGCCCGGCCTAAGCTCATCGGTAAAAGGTCAGAAATTAATCATTTCCGCACACATTGGAATGAAAAAAGCGCGATCGGATAATTATCAGTGCTGTCACGACAGCATCAGTGCTGTCACGATATCAGTGTTGTCACGGTCATAATTATTTAAAATACTCAAAACGCATCATATAAAAGTAATTGCTTTTGGCATGTTATGATACTATACTGAAATAGTAAACGTTTAGCAGAACTTATTTTTGGTTTAATCCTACAAGATAATGTCTACAAAAATAAAGCGTTTCAGAAACAGAACAAATCACAGTATGTGCATTTTCATTGAATATCTCTTCCTCGTCAATTCATTGAAAGTATTTAAGGTTTGTGTGAACTATTGTTCGTGACAAGTTATATATGCCCCCACTTACAGATTGGGGAAGTCTTATCAAATGAGCGTTTTACGCAAGAAAATTTGTTCGTGACAGCACTGATATTTTTTCAAGGGTACCATACAATTAATTAATGCTGGTATACTATTTGTTCAGTTAAACTCGGCATATTTTATTTCTATATTCTATATGCTCCTGCTAATAAAACAATCTCATTAAAAAAGAAAAAAAAATGGACAAATATTTTTTTTCGTTTTGCCTTTCTGGATTGCTCCATTTTTTTTATAATGACCCATATATACTCAACAAAAAAGTTAAGGAAAGTGTGTTCAAGTTGAGGGTCTTTAACACAAGAACTGTTATAGTTCATGAAATGTGAACTCCATATCATTTTGAAGTGTCTTTTATCTTTCAAATGAGGGCTTAATTGAGATGATGACACTTACAGAAGCTTTAAAAATCAATGTCAATGTTGACTGGTCGCCCCTCCGTGTTTCACAAAATTGCCATATTGTTCGATTTGTGTATCAATTGTCACTGGAGCTTTTTCACACAATTACCATGCCTCCATAGACACATTTTCTCACGAACAGCTGTACAGTGCACACACTGAGGTGAGCAGACCTGTTGTAAAGCATTTGTCAGCACCAGTACCATTGTTGGTAGCAGGAGGATAATGTCAGATGAAATCGCCCCAGTATCACCCTAGATTACCTACGTCAGAATGTAACATTGAGGTCAATGTCCAGGCAACGTACCCACCGGACATGCCTCCCGCTGAACAAGTGTTACACATTCTGGGACAGCATGGTATGGTCTGGTGTGGTGCCAGTATTCCACACCAGACCATACCATGCTGCTATGGTGCTTTAGGAGGAAAGGAGGCTGATTTTTCAGCATCAAATTCGGCATGGTGTTGGTCAGATTGTTGGCTGTGGTGCTTTGCAGCGTGATATTGCCATCTAGGTACTGATACTGATGCAGAAAAAGCAGTATGACATGTCCCAACATCTTGTGTGCACTGATCTGTTGTCATGAGGAAACTTGTCTTCAAAGTGCGCGCTTTTAAGGCAAGAGTCTATATTGACACGTTTTACTCAAACCAAACAATTTTGCAGTTTTGTGAAAACTGGATTGACGACTAGTCAACAAAGACAATTTATAATAAACTAAAGTTTTATTTTCTAACGTTTTACTACATTTATTGCAATAATCACTCAAACACATTTTCCTTAACTTTTTTGTTGAGTATATATTTGGTCATTTTAAATGATTGCTCCATCTTATCGGTTGCTTATCAAATCTATTGTTGGTGTGCCATTTGCTCGGAAACCTCCTGTTCTATTATTAATTAAAATAAATTCGTGATTTAACAACACATTTTAACTATAAAAGTGAACATGCCTTACCTTTTCAAATGTCTTGGCTTTAGACGGCTCCCCTCTTACGACAGTGTCGTGTGTGTTGTAATGGTGAGCCACATGTGGTTTTGTGTCAACAGGTTTCATCTTAGGACTCTCCACAAAGGCAATCTCGTCGTCGAAATCTGTACCCGAGGAGGGGGAGTGTGGCTTAGGGGGTGAGGAGTCTGAGTCTGGAGGGGTGACGGGGGAGGGGTAGAGGTACAACTCTCTGTCGGGAGACGATGAGGGGGATACAGATGAAGCGCTATCGGAGTACTCTCTCTTGATGAAGGCTTTCTGTTCCGGACTCGGTGGGGACTCTAAAACCCGGTACTGAGGCGAGGCCGAGGCATCCTCTATTGCAAGGTGGGTTATTATGAGGGGATCGGGCTTTGCTTTCATGTCTTTCGCTCTCCGCCGCCTTTCGTCAGATTCTTGTTTTTGTAGTTGTGTTTTCGGTGAATCTTGCTTATTCGTAACTACTGGTTTAAACGTTGGCGCCGCTCGAGCAGGTTCTTGGGTATCAGTTTTAGGAATTTTATTTGGCTTAGCAGGAATGCTGTCAGATTGTTTCTCTTTCCTTCTTGGTTTTGGAATCGGTTGTTTTTGAGTCGCCATAATTTCTGGAGTAGGTTGTGGCAACTTTCTTCTCGTTTTTCCTTTTCCGGAAGCATGGTGTGCTTCATTTTCCTTTTCTACTTTATGACCTTCATTTGCATATATTTCAAGCTGATCGACTTTATCTTTTTGTCTTACATTTTTGGGTTGGTTAATTTGAGTTACTTCTTCGGTTTTTCTGGTTTCACGTTGTTGTCTTTTAGTTTTGCTCTCGCTGAATTCGCTATCATTGCTTAGTTCCTTATTTTCCTCTAATGGTTTCCTATTCGCAGGGGGCTTATTAACATTCCTATTCTCAGGGTATATATTAACATTCTTTTTCGGGATACTGCCATCGGTTTTTGTATCTTTCTTAGTCTCAACGCAAGTTTCAACGTCTGGTTTAATTTTTGGTTTCACAGTTTGTTTTGAAGTTTCACCCTTGGACGATTTGGCACTATCCGTATTTGCCGTGGAATATAAACATTTGGCAGAAGACGACGAAACAACAGGTGCAGCATTGGTTGGTGCAACACTTACACAAACTAAACCAGTGTCAACCATATCATTCGTTTCACTATTTCCATTGACAGGCGTAATATCCTTATTTTCTGGACTAGTAACTGACCCAGAACCAACCGAGAGTTGTTCAGGTGAAAACGTCCCGTTACTTTGTTTCACGAGTTCGCTAATATCCTCAACCCTATCATATCGTTTCAGTCCGTAATACAAATAATCAACTTCGGCCTGATTGGCTTGTGCAAACTTAGTTTCGTCCACCGGATCATCTGTTTCTTCTCTGGACGCTTGCCTTTGTCTTTCTTCCTGTTGTTGGGCTAACATCTCAGCTTGTTCGGCTTCCTCGAGTGACGGAGAAACGTCCAGAATCGGGGATAGATCTATAACGGGCGACCAATCCGTAGTTGGAGGGCGGGCCTTTTGTCTCTTACTGCCTTGGTAATCTATAGATTTTTGTGATGGATCAGCTAGCTCTAGGTCATCATCTGATATCTCTTGTTTTTCATCCGGGTATGAGGCGTTGTCATAGATACCGGGTGAGGAAGGGGAGGAGCTTCCACTGTCACGTGACTCGGACGGAAACCTTTGATCCTCTTCATCGTTTATGTCTTCAAGGTTGGTAGGGGATACGGTCATTGATGTTAAGTTTGCAGTGCTACTGGCGATTGTAGCTGCATAGGTAGCTAAATCCATTACAGTTGAAGTGTCTGATGGGTCGTTTTGAGCAGTGTCTAGGGAATAGAATGGCTTGCTTTTCTTTAAAGAAGACGTGGGTTTATCAAAGGAAAATATTTCACCAGACGTGCTGAATATTGAATCCTTAATTTCATCGGGCGACTTTGGCGAGGGTCTTTGAGCAAATGGGACGACTGAAGGATCATGGTTACCATGGTTACTTGCACTAGCATGACTTTCCTTATCATACAACTCTTCTAACGATAACTGTCGAGAAGGTGGCGACATATCAGAGTATATAAAATGTTTATCCTTGGGAGAAACGGGAGACGAGCCTCTGCGTTTTCCCGGATAGCTGTCTCTCCGCCTCGGCGAGAAAGGCGGGCTTTCAAAACCCTCTCGCCAACTAGGACTGATCGGCGCCGATGGACTGAAGCGGATTTTGTTCTCGCCACTATCTTCTCTGGCCGATATTTCCGCAACTTCATCATCTGTGTCATTCGCCATGTCAACGACTCTCATATCCTCTACAAACGCACTGGCAGCTAAAGCAATCCTCAGCTCATGTGGATCTGGTGGCATGTTGGCGTTATATTTACTTTCAACGTCCGTACTTATCGCACTGTCCGTTGTCTCGTCTTCTGACGACGTAGCACTGTGTGACCGAGACAGATTCAGAGATTTAGGCCGATGTTTACGTCTAACATGTGGAAGACCGCTGTTATCGTCAGAACTACCAATGCTCATGAAGGAATAGTCGTCACTTCCGTCGTCAGGACTGATAATGTCGGTAGCCGACCGCAACATCGAGACGTCTTCCATATCGATATCGGACTGACCCCCGGAGTACTCGGACTCGCTTCTAGAGCTAGGTTGACCCATACCTGAAAATGACACAATACTTCATGTCCATAACTTATAACAGGCAGATTTATTTACCAAGTTGTTGGTGAGTTGATTTGGTGCTTTACGTACCTCTAAACAGCTAAGATGACTTGGAGACAGGGCTTTGATTTAAATTCTCATCCTAATGACTGGACAACCACGGCATCGAAACCAGATACATGTTTTACAGGGCGAGTGGCTTCACCACTACTATGCAACGGAGGCTTCCATGTTAAGATATGAATCGATAAATAAAAGCTTTCAGGACGAAGCTTTAATCAATTTGAGTTTATTTTACTTGACCAATGCAGAGATTATTGCAATTCTGAATTCAGCATGTTCAGCATCTTTAATCAAATATCAAATGAGCCCTGTGCATGAGAAATTCAACAATTTGGGGTTCCGACCAGGTCCGACACAAACCAGGCTGTACAGTGACAGCATAAAGCTAGAAGCTTGAAATTTTGGATATAAGTAGAAGAGGAATAGTACTATCCGTGTGGCGAAAACAAAAGGCGCTGATTAGTTGTGCAGTTACTGCGTCTTTGTTTTCGCACAAGCAAATCGTTGGTTTTCTCATGCGAAGGCTCAATTAGTGATATGGAATAATTCAATAGGTGTTCAGCCAATACTGATCAATACCGGTATTGTTTTCAAAGCAGCTTAATTGTTAAACGGTAAAAATTACATCTTGCGAGGGAACGCGGTGGCAGAGCGTCGGACTCCGAATCGAGAGGTCCTGGGTTCGATCCCCACAAGGGTCATCGTGTTGTGTCCTTGAGCAAGACACATTAACTACCTAAAGTACTGGTTAAAACCCAGGAAGCGATATGACTGAAAAATTGTTGACTGGGACGTTAAACCTCAATATAAACAACTAAATAATCTTGCACCAGGAAAAGATGTCCGTGTAACCCCTTATACCCCACAAAATTGGCGTATACAGGGGTATACCTATTTTCTTATTTCTTCTCCAAAACATAGAATAAAGGTACTTGTTAGAACCGCCTCGCCTGTTAGAACCGCCTCGGCGAGGCGGTTCTTACGTGTACCCACAATCTATGTTTTGACGACAAAAACAAGAATAGTATCATTTTTTTCTAATGAAATTTTCATTTTTTCTTACTGAAAAATACATGGACAAGTTTCCGTAATGCAAACTATAAAATAAAAGTTCCTAGAAATCACAACAGAAATTTAGATTTGCTAGTGAACAATATTGTTGAGCAGACAATTTAGTTCCGTATTTTTACCGAGTTTGCCAGACAGGACTGAATTTTTGTCCAATTATTTTGCAAGGTATGCACAATAGTTCATAACGGCTGGCGGTGAATACCAACTCGCTTTTATTAAATTCCTGCAGAATTCTGGAAGACATTTCTTGCAAATTATTGCAACTAAATGAGATAGAAAAAGCTTTATGAAAATGATTAGGAAAAAGAAAGGTTCAAGCAGGATTGATATAACACGTGCCACGACAAACGCCACTTGCAACAAAAATATACGAGACGCGAAACATTAACTTGTAGATCTATAAGATTTTGCGACGAACATGTTTTAGACTATTAAATACATTGAAATAAATAGTCAGTATATGAGCCGCGTTATGAGAAAACCGGATTTTTGCCTATGCGAAAACAAAGGCGCAGATCAGCTGTGCAGTAACTGCACAGCTGATCAGCGCCTTTGTTTTCGCTTCTCGGATAGCACAATTCCTCTGCTACCTTAATCCAAAATTTCGTGATTGTACAGGCCGGTTCATGTCGGATCAGGTCGGAACTCCCGAATACCGAATTTCTCGCGTCACGGCTCTTATATAATAGGTTGTTAGTCAAAAACAAACGAAATATAAGACCATTACTATATTGTCAAAGCATTATTGAAACGAAGTTATACGGTAGCTGCTACATGTATATTGCTACGAGGATGGGTCAAAAAGTTCTGTAATATGTGTAATAAGTTTGTTTATAGACATGATAGTCTGTTGTATTGAAAGGGCTACTTTTTTCTTTATAATAATACCAAAATCGTGCACAAAAGAATTAAAGTCTTTGAATTTTGATTCTAGCAGGAAAAAATATATGGCACTGGTTACAGTTTTTCGAAGTCGTTTTTTTTTTTTTTTTTTTTTTTTTTTTTTCTTTTTTTTTCTTTTTTTTTCATGATAAACCAATTAAAATTGTGTTGAATAATTTTGATTCTTGCAGGGAAAAATATATGGCACTGGTTACAGTTTTTCGAAGTCGTTATTTTCTTTTCTTTTTTTTTTTTTTTTTTTCTTTTTCTTTTTTTCTTTTCTTTTTTCTTGTAGATTATTCTTTAAACCGTGTCAGTATCAGAGAGTCACACCATATCCAAACTTGACGTCAAAAACATGGTTCTCGTCAATCTGCAGTTCACTGCTGATTGGACGTTGTAAACGTCGACGCCGTTCGGCTGTTTGAATACACGCTGTGTATAAAACATGGTATTTGCTTGTAAATATGATCGCCTTGATGATTTTTCAACAAGCGATAGAGTTTAATGAATGTAAATATAAGCAATGAGTTTAAATTTTCTGATGTTCATGGAGCTATGAACCGCAGTGGGTCGCTAGCAAAGCTTACATGAACCCCTTTGGGGTTCATTAACTTTTCACGGGTTCCACTGCGGTTCATAGCTCCATGAACATCTGAAAAATTACATTCATTTCTTAAATGGATCTTGTAAAATATTTTTCAATGGCAGTAACTAAAAGCAAAGGCAGTGACAGAACTTTTTGACCGATCCTCACGTAACGACGAAAGCTTGAATGAGATTTTTCAACAATTGCTAATCTACGTCCATCAATAATAAATTGTTGTAACACGAAGGCCAGGCGACTGCAAAAATAAAACACTAAAAGCATGAATAAAATCTTGCGACAGCTACTATATATCTACTGCCATAAACAATATATAGTCACCACAACTTCCAACCATTGACATCAGAACACCTAGGGAATACAAATCTGAATATCATTCACACATTCGCTAATTTAATGGTGCTGTTCAACTTCCCAGCACTACAGTATGGAAAACTGACAATTTAAGTCTTGATTTTCAAGAAATTGGGCTTCCGTCCGTTAGGGAGCCTAAGGCCTGAAGTTGGCCTCAGGTATTGGTAAAAAAAAATGAATTTCGTTAATGTGATGCGAAAAGTAGTACACCTTTTTCAGTCAAATAGTAAATGAAATACCACTTTTTAGGTCTATTTTTCACTTATAAATGACATTTTCAACTATTGAAAATTGAAAATGTTTTCATGCTAAAACATTAATTGTGGGTACACGTTAGGAAAAAAAATAGGTATACCCCTGCATACCCCAGTTTTACTGAATAAAAATGGGGTTAAAGCGTGTGTGGGGGTATTCGTTGCACGGACATGTTTTTCTGATGTGACAACATTTCTGAGTACATCCTGGTACTCACCTTTGAGACTGTTTCCCCCGACTGACGTGGTGGACCGTTTCATCTCATCCGATTCTGGGCTCTCTGCCTTCTGGGAGTGGTCAGGGCTGTCACCCCCGCTTAGACCGGTCTCCTGTCAATACAATTGTTATGCATTTTAGCCGTCTCGTGAGAAAACCAACAATGTGGTTTCATGTGACCTGGATTATTTATATACTAGTATACATTGGTTCCCCCTTCCTATAGATGCTTCATATAAAATTTGGCTTTAAATAATTGGCCAAGCGGTTTTAGAGAAGAAGAGCTTTGAGAATGGTGGACGACGGACGGACGGCAAAGCAAAATAAATAAAGTTTGTAAGTGAGTGAAATACTACCAACATCATTGGTTCTTGAATTTATCAGAAATGTTAAGAAAGCTTTGTGTGTAGTCGATATGAGAGCTTTCCAGCTCCTCGAAAAGACGGAATGGCGACATTTAAGCTCACTAAAAGTAGGTATAAGGATCTAATGAAAAAATGTGGCTGCTTTTCAACTTGTCACTGCTCATAAGCATCTTGCCCTCGTTCAAAAATGTTGTTTATACTGCAAAATGTACGTCCCATTGTAAAGTAGCTTAAAGTATTTAAACGTTAATTCATTCTATAAGGTTTGTTTAACTCAGTTCGAATGCTCGTCAATAAAATGTAACCTGTATTATTTCCAGCCCTGGCCCCGGTCCGAAGCTGGCTGAGAGTTGATAGTCTGGTAGAGAAATCTGCCTCTGGATTGGTTTGAACCTCGATGGTGGCATCAGGTGGCTGCTGTCGCCTTCTAGTGACGCCGACCGTGTCAAGGGACCTCTAGCGGCACTCATTTTCTAGAAAGACAGGTAAATACAATAACCAGAAAAAATGATAATAATGATAGTGAGATTATTGTAATCATATTTTACCAAATATTAACTTTTTATTCGTATTTTTGTCGTTTCAGTTGTGTATCATTTTTCATATTTGGGTAGAGTTCTGGTGACACTGGTACATGGTCATCCCAAGCCTTGTCATCGCAAGCAAGGACTTGATTAGTGTGGCGAGTCAACCGTCAAAGTTTTGTATCATTTTGGCGTCTGACTTCCACGTTGAAGGGATTTCCTATCACAAACAACAAAATAAACAAAATTTGGATATACGAGGTTTGTCAGGAAAGTTCGTAGACATTTTAGCTATCAGAAAAAGTAAAGCGTTGTTGAAGAAGTGTTTTGTATAATTTCAAGCATCTTATTAGTACATTTTATAAATTTGGTGCAGTTTGAAATAATAACACGCTTGATATGACCAGTTTTTGTGCTTGATGGTAGGGCCGCGCGGGGCAGGTGTCAAAGCGTTATAAAATGTTAAAGGATTTTCACATTTTGTTTTTGCTTGTGAAACGGCACTGAAGTGTGATGTAACGTTAAAATCTTTTGATCCTGAAAGAACGTTCAATCATCAACATTTTCTGAATGTTTGTGCCTTGGCGGCAGTATAGTTTGATATCTGCGAATAAAATTTCAGATGCAGTCCGAAAAAAATTGTTTGAAAAATTGGCGTAATTTGACGTCGGAGGATAGCCGATAATCATAAAATTGTGCGTTTTTGTTATGAAAATCGCCAACAAACACGATGGAAATAATACAAACAACAACATAAAAGCTATCAGATTGCCGGTCACTAGTTTACAAGTGGCTTAGTTGATTTTTGGATGCTCGATAGACTATCTAAGATGAAAGAGGGTGGCGGAAGGGCACTCGTCTTACATGCTCAGCGCATGAAAAAATGGTTTCATATGTTCAACCGGTCGTCAGAGAACTTAGCGACAGCTGGCACAGATCTGCATTTGACAGCTGGATACACATAATAAAAATGTACCGATATCCAAGGACCCTATGTGGAAAAATTCTGAAACATCGCTTGAACGTGTTACAAATATAAAAGGCACTAACAGCAATAAACTTCATGTACAACGTTACTGTGACGCTGACCCTTGCCCCGCTCCCGGTCAGGGAGGTGCACAGAAAAGGCTGAAGAAAACGTCGTGTTGGTCAGATTTTCATAAAATTTCATTTATTTGCTCATGAAATAGTTTTGCAAACCCAGATATATTCACACTGACTGCATTTCTTTTCCTGTTGAAAATATCAATGGTGTCTACGAACTTTCCTGACAAACTACGTATTCTATGAATTTTCAAATAAATGTATGCTTTGTATTTTGTTTTGCAGTGATTTACACTGTCGATATTGGCTGTCAACCAAAAGTGGTTGACATATTGGCATTTTGTTAATGTACTGGAGTCAGACAGCAAAATGAGCCATTGGGTATTATATTTTCATTTTGACGGCTGACTTTTCAGACTAGGAACCGATCAGAGCATTGTCGATAACGTTACGATAAATAAATCGACACACAGTAAATATCCTTCTTCAGCGCAAAATGGCTGAAAAAAAAAGAAATAAACCATCTTGCTAATTAATAAGATTTTAAGAACGGAATTATGCGCATTCAACATAATGCTATATTTATAGTAACTGTGCATATGTTAAGAAATCACGAAATGAGCCGCATCGTGAGAAAACCGGATTTTTGCCTAGGCGAAAACAAAGGCGCAGATCAGCTTCGCGGTAACCGCGAAGCTGATCAGCGCCTTTGTTTTCGCTACTCGGATAGTACAATTCCTCTTCTACTTAAATCCGAAATTTCAAGCTTCTAGCTCTTTTCTGAGCTTGTACAGGCCGGTTTGTGTCGGACCTGGTCGGAAACCCCGAAGACCGGTTTTCTCGCGTCGCGGCTCAATTACCTCCAGTTCGTCGAGTCTGTCTTCTATTTCTCTGGCCAGTGGAATGTCCTCCCCCACATCACATCCCGGGTGCCAGAGCCCCGAACTCAGCACTAGTTGCCTCCGCTTGTAACACATGTGGCACACGAACTCCAGATCCTACAATGAACAAATAAGATAAAAAGAATAGTAATGGCAATAGAAGAAACCAATCCTCTCTCGCAAGCGGTACATCTCTCGCACACCACAGCCCGGGTGACACATGCTTAAACTCAGCACCAGCTGCATTCGCTTTTGTCACATATGCCACACGAACTCTTGTCATTTGGGTAGCACCATTAACTCTGTAGGTGAATTAAACCTTCCGATTCGTGAAAATGAAACATAGTTTGGGTAACAGAGCTCTGAAAGCCAAAATGATTGCATTGATTCTTGTTTTCGCTATACGGATAGTACAATTCCTAGATACTTCGACTTGTTTTATTTTACTTTATATTTGTTCTACTCGGTACTTTAACTCTTAACTTAAAACAGAACTTGTTTAATACCTTGGAGGTGACAGAAGCCTGCATGGAACCACAGTTTAAACAGATGAGGTTTCCACAATCCACGCATACATTCTGTCCATCCTTCATCTTGCCTTCTTGTATCTTTAGCTCGCTCTGTAAACATGGTAAAAATTTATGAATAATGTACACGTACATGTAACAATGAGGACGATAATGGTTTATATGTTTATTTGTTTGTATTGAGGTTTAACATCAACAATTTCTAATGTGAATGACAATAATTAACCGTTGCTAAAGTCGCTTCTTTTTGTCTTCTTGTAAACAAAATTAGCAACATATGTTATATTATATTACGGCCCCTATGGACAGGCCCCCCTACCAATAGTGAGACCCACCTTTAGGCATATAGGACAGAGGGGTGATTCTTTCTTTATCTCTGGTGAGATGGCCCTGACTTCAGTGGCTCGCCTTTCAACATCTGCTGCATAGGATACGTACTCTTCTTCGAGTTTTCTGAAACCAAACAGGAAATGAAAGTAAAAATAGAGGGACCCTTAGGTTATAAAACATTTTTCATGCTCAACTAAGCTGAGCATAAAACTTGAACTGCTCATAAATGCCGAAATAGTACGAATAAAAAACTTCAGGTTTAGATCATCAAGCATATAATTTATCCTGTTAATAAATTTTAAAATGCCAACATTTATGAGTAGGATAAATTTTAGTCTCACCTGAGCTGAGCATGAAATAAAAGGTTAATAACCTCGGGACCAGGAATCAAGACGTTTGGTATTTCAGCATAGAGACCCTTGATCACGGTGTAACTTTTGCGAAGACGAGTATGTCGTTCAGTATTTACGACATGCATGACACCCGCAGGACGTTAACATCAGAACTGGCCCCGAGGTTGTAAACCCTTTTTCACGCTCATCATAGCTGAGCATGAAATTTAAATTCCTCATTCAAAACTGAAAAAGCACAAATTAATAGAAATCGGTTTAGATCGTAAAAGCCAGTAATTTAGCAGTTGCTGGCATCTTAACATAAATTTTAGTCTCAGCTGAACTTAGCATAATTTTTTTTATAATCTAAGGGCCTGGGGCATTGTGTGACGGCTAATGGCACCAACAATTTTTCGGACGCCTCTTTCTAATTTGGTAATGTGCATGTGTAACACTTATTCAGTGTATCGCTTGTGGCTTGCTGCAGTTTTTACACTGGTAAATGTAAAAGTACTGGAGCTTCTAATTTACGCACTGGAGTAAGATTAAAATGGCGGAAAGGGTAAATAAATCGTTTACCTCTCTTCATTACCATTCCCTCATAGAATTGTGTGTATTTCATTTGTCATGTCACCTAGCGCAGAGACGGGCGGAAGCATTGTAGTTTATGATTTTATCACGCACTATGCGATTTATTTCATGGGTTAGAAGCCAAATCCGATACAGTTCTACCAGCATGACCGGTGGCATGTGTTTTTGTGCCAAATTTAGAGGAAAATGCTTGTTTGAGCATAGTTTTTGTTATATTGTCCTATATTTATGAATAAACATTCGAGAAACACGATTTCCGATCGCCAATTGTTTTCTTGGTATCGAAGCAAATGTTTTATTGTGGATTTTCTATTACAACGCACTGGGAGCATTTTTGAAGCATTGGTACAACGCACTGGTGGTCGTACAAACTTGCTTCAGGGTTGCTGATTTCACATAGGCAAAGCATCTAACTCGCCCATTCATTACGCAATCATATATGCAAAAATTCACAAGACGGTAAAAATGGTAGTTGTTAGACGAAAATTTGATTTTTGCTCCATTTTTGCTAAAAAAAACATAGATGGTGGTTATACGCTAGAGGCGGTTCTTAGAGTACACGCACTCCGACTATGTGTCGAGCAAAAATAAGAAAGAAAAACGTCTACGTATGTACCACCCGTTTTGCTATATCACGTGGGGTCTAAGATTTATGGACATAATGTTATGAGGCATTTTCTTGCATTACTTTCCATGTTGTCAGACCAAGATCCCGCGTATCATCTCATCAACCCATTCACCCGATCAATCAGAAAAGAAAGATACGTGTACGTAAAATGCATTTATGTCCTACATGTATTTTTAACATAGGTTCTTCTAAGTTTTTAATGAGTTAATTTAGCTGGATATGACGCAGACTGTGCCTTGTTTTAATTCTTACAACTAGCTCTTTATTTTGGAGATTTGGTTGGTCTGCTGATGCTCTGATTGCTTCACTTTTATTTATACAGATTCTTTACGATGAGAATAGTGCTACAATCCAATTTAAAGTACTAAAGCCGGTCGAACAGATAGATGTACATGCAGCTCCAATGTACATATAGTTTATGACTTGCTCTTTGCAATGTTGCAAATTGCAAATTTACAAACATAGAAGCTTCAAGTTCAAGCCCCTGTTACTGCACCAGCATGATCCCAGGCACGATAAGGTTTCTGATAGGACTTACGGTTACTTAATCCACAAAATTGGCCTGTGTCTACACCGTTGCTGGCTAAAAATTACTGGTCTCAACACAGTAGACTGACCGATATATTCAAGCTCAAGCATTTTCTACTATGACAGTTTCTGGGGGTTGCCATCGCTAGGGAGAGTGTTTGTGTCTAGGCTTATAGACGTTTGTAGAAAAATGACGATATTTGCTATTAAAAAGACAAAAAGTCGTGAAAACCTGTTCTGTTTCCACTTAAATTGAATATCACGCAAGACATCCGCTCATCTCAGCCAAATTCTTTCTACAGTGACCAGACTGCGTAATGGCAATATCAAAATCGTAAACTCTGATTTTTTTAGAGCGTGACAGTGTCTGAGACTGGCCCCTAGCATTGAAAATGACTGATTTTTACAAATGAAAGGCTACTTACAATTTCCCTGTTTGACTCGCCGCCACATCAAGAAAACATGTCCGTGAAATGAATACCCCCTCAAACCCCAATTCCAACCCCATTGACTAGTTAGAGATTCACCACGAGGACCGAAGAACTAACTAAATGTTGTGAACCACTGCAGAAGCTGAGGGTGAGGTTAGGTACCTGTAAAACCGGTTTAAGCCCGCCAGTAACTTTGTGTTACTGATCGTTCCAAGTCGATACTTCTGTGGTGGTTCTTTTTGTTTTGTGTCTTGGTGTTTAAAATTTTTGTGCTGTTGGCGCCTTATGTATGTTTTCATATTTTTAGTTAAGTTAAGGTAGCTGAGTGGCCACCTATTGGGAAAATAGCTGTTCATTCGGCTTACAATATGTTTCATGGTATAAGTACCTGATTGTTAGTTTGGTTTTTTCCCACCTCGGTTTTTGGAGTGGGAATCTTTTTCTGATTGCGCCTTTTCCTGATCTTTGCCTACTTGTACCTTTCCATATAGAAACACTGAGGTTTGCAAGGTATAACTATTTTTCTTATTTTTGCTCTAAAACATAGATTGTGTGTACTCTTTAGAACCGCCTCGCCGAGGCGGTTCTAACATGTACTTACAATTTATGTTTTGATTTTGACAATTTAAGGTAATATCACAGCAGGTAATTAAGATAGCAGCAGGAATCATGAGCAAAAGGCTGATTATTGGCATCTGGCAGTAATAATTGTGCCAGTCATACACATTTTTTTCTCTTAATTTTGTGCAAATATGGCTTAGTAAAATATCTTTTGCATGGTGTCTGGGGGGGGGGAGGGGGCACGAGTCCGAATGCCCCCCCCCCCCTCTAGATCCGGGCCTGTGGATGGTGACAGTCAACCGGCAGCAGCCAGTTGAACGTAAAGGCGCTATTACATGTCAATATAATAGTCGCTATTGCCAGTCAACTGGCAGCAGCGATTTCAACGGAAAATCGCTGCTGACAGTCCACTGGTAATAGACCTTTCCAACATTCTAACACTCATAAAGCGTTAAAGATGTTACAGTCGTATTGATCGAGTGTACCGGTTAATGAGATGATAAACAGGGATCTAGGTTTGAAAACATGGAAATCATCAGGAAAACATGTCCTTGAAATGTTTACCCCCTTAAACCACACTTTTATATAGTAAAACTGGGAGTTTGCAGGGATATACCCATTTTTCTTATTTTTGATCCAAAACATAGATTTTGGGTACTCGTAAGAACCGCTTCGGTGAGGCGATTCTAACGAGTATCCACAATCTATGTTTTGAGCAAAAATAAGAAAAAATAGCAAAATTTTTCTACTGAAAATGTTCATTATTTCACAACTTTAAAAATCACTGTACATTGCATGGGCAAGTTTTCGTAATGTTAACAAGAATTATGCCCGTGAACCTTAGACTCTACGTTATATAGTAAAACGGGTGGTACATGCGTTGACATTTCTTTTCTTATATTAACTCGACACATATAGTGTGTGTACTCTAGGAATCTCCTCTAACGAGTAACCACAATTTAACGGTTTTAGCAAAAATAGAACACAGTGGTCAATGCCATCACTGTATGAAAGTTCAATGCTACAGCTTTTTTATGATTGAACACTGTAAAACAAAGTCTCTGTTTTTCTGGGCGAGTTAGATGCTTTGCCTATATGAAATCAGCAACCCTGAAGCAAGTTTGTGTGACCACCAGTACGTTGTACCAATGGTTCAAAAAATGCTCCCAGTGCGTTGTAATAGAAAATCCACTGTAAAACGTTTGCTTCGATGCCAAGAAAAACATTAGCGATCGGAAATCGTGTTGCTTCAATGTTTATTCATAAATATAGGACAACATAACAAAAACTATGCTCAAACAAGCATTCCCCCCTCATTTTTAGCTCGAAAACACATGCCATCGGTCATGCTGGTAGAACTGTATCGGATTTGGCTTCTAACCCATGAAATAAATCGCATATTGCGTGATAAAAATCATAAACTGCAATGCTTCAGCCCTTCTCTGCGCTAGGTGACACGACAAATAAAATACACACAAGTTTATAAGGGAGTGCTAATGAAAAGAGGTATATGATTTATTTACCTTTTCCGCCATTTTAATCTTACTCCAGTGCGTAATTTAGACTGCACCAGTTCGTTGCAACCAGCTCCAGTACTTTTACATTTACCAGTGTGGTTTTTGGTTTTTATCACGGATATCGGCGCAAAAGCTCTTTTGGGAACTGCAGGTAACACGGGTAAATTGCATAAACAAGGTAAAAGTGAGCAATGATCAAGCAATCAGAAAGAAATCCCCACTCCAAAAACAGAGATGGGGACAAACTAAATTGACAATCAGGTACTTCTACAAAGAAACATATCGTAAGCCGAGTGGGCAGCTATTTCCCAATAGGCGGCCACTCACCCAAACTTAACTAAAATATGAAAACGTACATAAGGTGTTAACAGCAGAAAAATTTAACACCAAGACATAAAACAATAACAACCACCACATAAGTATCGCCTTGGAACGATCAGCAATATAAAATTACTGGCGGGCTTAAACTACTGGCGGGCTTAAATGTACATAAGATGCAAACAGCACAAAAATTCAAGACCAAGACATTGAACAACTATAACCATAACTACAACAGGAAGACGTTATACATGTAATTGCTGATTGTGTCTTTTAGAATAACATATTGCACGAGGTTTCTGGAACTACCAATGCGAGCATTGATGCTTTTTTGCTGTATCGACAAAATTATTACCAGAGATCAGGGTCACTGAATTCTAGGAAAAAAATCTGTTGTTTACGTAGACATTGAAGGTATTGGTAAATTGATTGAAGCAGAAAATAGAGGAGCTCATCAGGGACAACAAACGCATTTGCGCATGCGCTCGACAAAACGGCCAAAACGGGATGTGTGGCTTGTAGCTACGATTCATTCAAGTTTAGTAGAAACAAACATGTGTTTTATAGCAATTTACGGGCCACATAGTCTGATTTTTGTCATGATTGCCAAATGAAATTTGATATTGAGTTTTCTTGGTCTGAAAATGCAATTTTATCGTTTATTTTCACGAATTTATTCGAAGACTGCGCTGTGGTGCGATCAATACAAGGTTATTTCCTATATGAGCCTGTGCATGAGAAAACCAACAATTTGCATGGGCAAAAACAAAGCCGCAGATCAGCTTCGCGGTAACCGCGAAGCTGATCAGCGCCTTTGTTTTAGCTACACGGATCCCTCTTCTACTTAAATACAAAATTTCAAGCCACTAACCATCTTCTGTGACTGTACAGCCTGGTTTGTGTCAGACCTGGTCAGAAACCCAAATTGTTGGTTTTCTCATGCACATGCCTATATAATGTTGACGCCAGATGTGTGAACTGTCGTGCACCGTAGTTATTTGAGCCGCGACGCGAGAAAACCGGTCTTCGGGGTTTCCGACCAGGTCCGACACAAACCGGCCTGTACAAGCTCAGAAAAGAGCTAGAAGCTTGCAATTTCGGATTTAAGTAGAAGAGAAATTGTACTATCCGTGTAGCGAAAACAAAGGCGCTGATCAGCTTCGCGGTTACCGCGAAGCTGATCTGCGCCTTTGTTTTCGCCTAGGCAAAAATCCGGTTTTCTCACGATGTGGCTCATTTGATATCCTTCCAGGGCATTACGAAAAGACGCCCATTCAATATACTGATTTTTCTCCAAGTTGTAAAAATTGAAAAATTTACAGTCAATTTTTGTCTATATATATATTTTTTTTCTATGTATTTTTCTTATTTTTGCTTTAAACATAGATTGTGGGTACATGTTAGAACCGCCTCGCTGATGGTATGATGGTATATAAATCGAGGGTATGGGCGTTAGATATTCTGGGGATACGAGACTTTTGCTAAGTAAATATGTAACTAAGAAGTGATGCATAGCTCGAAAAAATCCCACGTCCCAGATGGGATTCGAACCCGGACTGCCGGGGTAGAAATCCAATGCTCTAACCACTGAGCCAAAGAGTCGACTCCCTAACGCAGTATGTCAGAGATTGTACATATGTGATACATTGTATCGAATAGCTGTGCTATTTATAGAAGCTACGCATCATAGATAGTCTCGAATGAATGAGTGGTGCAATGGGACATAACAGTATGTTCTTACATGTTTCTGTCATAATCATGTCATTCTCCCTGAAAACTGCAGATAAAATAAACTGAATATTGTTATGTCCCATTGCACCACTCATTAATTCGAGATTATCTGCCGTGGTTGGAAGGTCGTGTTGGCAGATCACACGATGCGTGCTTCTAGAAATAACACAGCTATACGATACAATGTATCATATAAGTACACTCTCTGACATACTGCGTCAGGGAGTCGACTCTTTGGCTCAGTGGATTTTTTTCAAACTATGTATCATTTCTTATTTGAGCCGCGACGCGAGAAAACCGGTCTTCGGGGTTTCCGACCAGGTCCGACACAAACCGGCCTGTACAAGCTCAGAAAAGAGCTAGAAGCTTGAAATTTCGGATTTAAGTAGAAGAGGAATTGTACTATCCGAGTAGCGAAAACAAAGGCGCTGATCAGCTTCGCGGTTACCGCGAAGCTGATCTGCGCCTTTGTTTTCGCCTAGGCAAAAATCCGGTTTTCTCACGATGCGGCTCATTTACGAGTTTTCATATTCGTAAGAATATACACTTTGGCAAGTTTTACAGCGGAGGAAGGATAAGTTTGGTCATTTTGACACTTTAGATCTTTCTAATGTACAAACATTCTATTCAAATTCGTTGATATACTATTAAACTTCTTTGCAAAGCTATGGTGATTGCCCAATCAACTTGCCAACATAAAAATAATCTTCCTAACAATCGTCTTGTGGTGATTGATTTATAAAGCAAGTTAGACGGGTACACAATATTGAAATCAGCAGATCTGGTCACCTATTGTTGGTTCTCTTCAGGGTTGGCCAGAGCATTTGCAACTGATTGAAATCGTAGAAAAGTACTAGGAAGAATAAGTTTGGCCACTCTAGTCAACTAAAGATTACCATTCAGTCACTTTAACCATAGTTTGTCTTCTTTCGGTGTAAGATTATATGACTTTGGGCTCTGAAGAGGACGAGTTTAAAGTTTTTTGCATGTATTACTGTAGAAACCACGACAAAATGCTAAAATTGTCAGGTGCGGAAAGCGTAAACTGAGATCATCCTTTGCATTTGCATTCGTTCTTGATACACACCCATGTATTATATAGATTTTTCTTAAGTTGAAAAAATTGGAATTTTCCAGCAGGATTTTTCAGCAGAATATTTTTAATATTTTTCTCATTTTTTTTCTCAAAACATAGATTGTGGGTACACGTTAGAACCACAATCTATGTTTTTGGAGCAAAAATAAGAAAAAAAGGTATACCCCTTCATACCCTAGTTTTACTATATAAAAGTTGGGTTTGAGGGGGTATTTAATACACGGACATGTTATCCTGACGTTCTGTCACATTAGAGCCGCGACGCGAGAAAACCGGTCTACGGGGTTTCCGACCAGGTCCGACAAAAACCAGGCTGTACAGTCACAGAAGAGGCTAGAAGCTTGAAATTTCAGATTTAAGAAGAAGAGGAAGTGTGCTATATGTGTAGCGAAAACAAAGGCGCTGATCAGCTTCGCGGTTACCGTGAAGCTGATCTGCGCCTTTGTTTTCGCATAGGCCAAATTCCCGTTTTCTCACGATGCGGCTCATTAGATACTTTGACAGAGGAACTGTGTTTTTTGCTGCAAGCAGAAAGTCGTGAAGACTGGTTTACATGTAAATAGAGCAATTGCATCTTAGAGAGGAGAGGAATTTTCAATAACCGCAGTATGCGAGTTTAAGGCCATTCCTGACAGATAATCAATGCTCTTACGATTTTGCTTACGCAAGAAGGAAATTTCTGCTTAGGCTTGTGTCTCCGAATTCTCGCTCGCAATAATAAATACAGATTTGACTCTTGCCAGTTGCAATGCGCGTTATATTGTGCTGGTACATTGCCTTGCCTTGATAAAGTTCTATGTTTTTTTTACATATCTCAATCTTTTGTTATTAGTAGTCTGTCATTTGGAATTCTTTCCTTGATTATGATTTGTTCTTGACATTATATGCCTTGCCTTTATATGCCCCACATGTGGGCCGAAAATTTGCATCTTGATCTTGTATATCTGTACTCTTCGATGCGTTCCAGTATTAAGAACACAAAACAATACTGGCCATAGGAGTTGAATTAATGACCATATGCACTGAAACTGATAAGTTTTCTTAATGTAATCATGATTATTTCTGAACTAGGACTATTTTCATAAAAATGTTTTAAATATGAGTTTTTCGAGCATTAATTTATACGTTAATGAAAGTGAACATTATCATGTATGTTTATTACATACTAAGTCAGTGTCTAGTCATTGCTATCTCGTTACTCTATATGAGCCACCTCATGGGAAAACAAACAATTTGCATATGCGAAAACAAAGGCGCAGATCAGCTTCGCGGTAACCGCGAAGCTGATCAGCGCCTTTGTTTTCGCTACTCAGATAGTACAATTCCTCTTCTACTTAAATCCGAAATTTCAAGATTCTAGCTCTTTTCTGTGACTGTACAGGTCGGTTTGTGTCGGACCTGGTCGGAAACCACATTGTTGGTTTTCCCACGAGGCGGTTCATATCATATTTACAATAATGGTGTCAATGTGCAGCCGTTTTCATTTTTTCTTGTACTACAGTCAATAACATACTACAGAGGACGATGTTACATGTATTTGCCTACTGCCTTCCCATCCCAATATGGATCATATTATGACAAGTAAGCCTATGCTGAATCACAGTGATTCAGGTAATCGGAGAATTGGATATTATTAAAAACCATTAGCCCATATTATAATGTAAATACCATTAGGTCCACGATGACAAATACTTTATCATAGCGGCCATGTTAAGATAATTTAGTAATTCTATATTTCTGACCGTTCCAAAGCGATGCTCCTTTTGCGGTTTTCATGTTTTAGGTTTGTTTTTGTGTCGATGAATTTTTGTTTGCGTCTAATATGTGTGTAGTAATGTACCTAGTCTTTCTATTAAACCGACCACCATAGTTTCGATCGACTTTTTCGAAGCTTTATAAATCATTTTTGCTTCATTTCATATAAATCAACATATCCGTATAAAGATTATCACCAAGCAGCTTAGCATAATTCAGAAGCATGCACCATACAGGGAACTACACGCGCCATCAATTTAAAATAAAAAAGACTTTGCATTAGGCAGTTGTAGGGTAATTTACATTTTGTTCAAACGCGATGGACGTAATGCCCGAGAAGACAAACTTTTTGCAATACGAGTTACCTTAAGAAATGAAAAGGTAAGAAGGACACTAATGAATATAACAAAAAGTTAACTCAAACGAATTATAATGAATTGGAGAATTTCAAAAATGGGGATACCATTATACAGTAGAGGCATCAAAGGGGTATCGAAGAATAAAAGGATATTTTTTCGGCATGCAGGTTAGTTTTACACAGGGTACTTGCAGGATATAAATGAATACTCAAATCGTACAAACGATTTTTTATGCCTTACAACTCGTGTGTAGTCCAAGATGGTAAGTTCATGTGATTCGAAATAGTAAAGATTCGGAACTAGCAAAATTACTGTAATTAACAGTTGGCACTCCGATGTACGAGGGGCGATCAGAAAGTTCATGTTCTATGGTCATAATTTTGTAAAGGGACAGATATCAACATGATTTTTTTGCGATCTCGCCACGGCGAGAGCGCATATATAATTGAACAGGGCTGAAATCTTGTTGTTAATCGACCAACGACTTCCGGTAGTACTTGACTGGACGAGGCAGCTCCAATTGGGTCACACTAAATACCTTATATCGGCTCGGGTATGCGGTGTCAGTCCTCTACTAAATTACTTCCGGGGTCGTAGGATGCCTAAATAGTTCCTAGAAAAAATCTGCTGGTTTCTTCAAAGGTGAGTGCCTCACTCCTGGGTGTTAATTTGTGGATACAATTGATTTTAATTTTTAATTTGATACATGATCTACCAATTTAAGGTATTATACATGGAGGACTATATCTGCAAGGTCATGGTGGAACACTGCGGTCTTCCGTTCTACTTGCTGTCAGAGGTCAGTGTGTGTGTTCAAGTTAAATTTGTGAAAATTTGAATCGGTCATGGTGTGTTAATTTATCTCTTTTTGAAGAGCTCTGGGGCTGAATTTATCAATCTATGGTCATTTATTAGTCAGGGAATATTGTGGAACTTTGCACAGTGCTGTGAATGAGGCCTATTTTGCATTGTTTTCAATGGGAGCCATCCAGGGTGGTCTGTAACCTAGATGAGACATTACTGATTTCTGTAATTTACATAATATAGCCCTTTATTTGCATTTTGCCTGTTGACATGAGAAATTCAAATGATTCTATGCACTTTGTTCTCCCTGAAATACATTTTAGAGCAGATTATGATGGGTTTCAGCACTAAAACGCCCCCAAAAAGCCAATTTCCTTAGAAACAGGGGGTCTGTGTTTGTGATTTCTAATAAGTCCTTGTTGTAATGTTACAATCAGATGTTATCATTCTAGGAGTGGTGCACACAGAGGTTGTCAGTGGCGAACAAGTCCAGTATGCAGGTCCTTCAGTGTCGCCAGGATGGAACGTAAACATTTTTGCCCTTTTTCAAGCATCCGCGTCACTCGGACGTTGTCGCTGGAATTCGACGCGACATCATTGATGCAGCTCTGTATAGAAATTTACAAGGTGATCACTTTAAAAGGCTTATATTATGCATCAAGTATTGCTAAATTACTTTTTAAGACCTTTCATTGCTTATTTAAACTGAAATCAGGTCACAGCTAGGTGTCAGTCCTCTCTTAAATTACTTCCGGGGTCGTAGGATGCCTAAATAGTTCTTAGAAAAATTCTGCTGGTGAGTGTCTCACTCCTGGGTGTTAATTTGTGGATACAATTGATTTTGTTTTTTAATTTGATACATAATCTACCAATTTAAGGTAGTATACATGATATCATGGAGGATTATATCTTCTGCGTGGAAGCGACAAAAGGTCATGGTGGAACACTGCGGTCTTCCGTTCTACGTCAGTGTGTGTCTTCCAGAACTGAATCGGTCACGGTGTGTTAATTTATCTCTTTTTGAAGAGCTCTGGTGCTGAATTAATCAATCTATGGTCATTTATTAGTTGAATGTTGTGGAACTTTACACAGTGTTGTGAATGAGGCCTATTTTGTATTGTTTTCAATGGGAGCCATACAGGGTGGTCTGTAACCATGAAATCTCACGTTAAACCGAGCTGCCAGAGTCTTTTGGGTCTGTGGTCATACAGTGAAAATAGTGCTGAGAGATCGCAAGGGTATTGAAAACGCTTATACTTGTGTGATATAATAATTGAACACAATTCTAGACTAAGTGCCCTGTCCGCACTCGAAATAATCTAATAATACCACACTATACCTTATTCTCTTGTTTTCTTCATCCTTCATTTCCTTTGCTCGTCCTATGACGGAGCGAATCTGAGCAATTTCCGCCGGCGAGAGGTGACTTAGGTCCGGTTCGGGTGGCTCCATTGGCGAGGGGATTCTTACCGAACCGAGGGACGAGCGCCGACCTGCACGGGATCCATACG
The DNA here is from genome assembly GCA_964017185.1 of Rugalucina vietnamica. Classification (NCBI taxonomy): domain Eukaryota; kingdom Metazoa; phylum Mollusca; class Bivalvia; order Lucinida; family Lucinidae; genus Rugalucina; species Rugalucina vietnamica. The sequence continues at coordinate 8,226,656 of OZ024875.1, forward strand.
AATAGAGAGATTGCCAGTCCGAGGTTGGACTATAGGAACCGTCTGAAGGTAAACTCTCCTCATTTCCCATAATAAATCCCTTCCGTATATTAAAAGATAAATTCCACAGACACTTTAATATCAAGAGAATATGAATAAACGCAATTGCAACAAACGTTGGTGAAAAGTTAAGGAGTGCGTAATTTTGAAACAATGGCTGCTGCGTGGAGCCATACCACTGTAGTTCAAAGACAGACATTCGAAACGTCCGAGTTTTTTCATAACAGTGTCGGTCGCGTGACGTTCCTTTACATTCCGTCAGTACAAGGCCGTTGGCTCCGGAAACGCACAATACACTCGCTTAATCAACCATAAAAACCCATAAACACCGGTCTGTGGCACGGTCATTACGTAGTAGATCCATTTTCCAGTATTACCAATTGATCGAAAATAACAACCCACGTAGAGGAAAACCTATACATCCTTTGTACGAGACTATTGATTACATTGCTAGAGGAAACCTGCTCTAATTCCGATTCTGCCAGAGGGGACAATCCCCTGTCTACGTCATTATAATGCACCGTATTATCCTTGCGCGCACATTGGGAATCACTGTTTGAATTATCAGGGTGCACCGGATTTCCAGTAGAAACCGTTTTTGTTTTGTATTTAATATTTGAATGCACTTGGTCTCGGAAGCTGTCACCTCTGGTTATCGATTTTCACGAGCTCCGATTCCAAAGCTTCTATTCCATATCTCAGCAAATCTCCTAGAGAAATCGATTATTCTTGGCGTATATGCACTTTTAATGGAAATATTGCTGTCACTGTCATATTATAGTCTCAGTAAACTATTCTACGTACCATATGACAAAGCAGACCAGCTAGTTTAGCCGCTCCACATCCGTGATCATCCGTGTGGAGGGGAATCGCGGAACACCGACGGGTGCCATAGACTTCTGGCTGAAAAGGGTCCTGCTCCCCCCCCCCCAGGGAATTTTGCAGACATAGTCTATCTTAAAGAGCAGTCTTTTCTGATTCAAATGAGAGATGTTTGCACTTTGTACGCCGGGGCGTAACGGTGTAACAGCTATTTAAAAATAACAACTATTACCAGTTTATTATATTTGCAGTATTCTTTGATTGAGAATGAACAATAGGTTGTTTTACCATAATTCTACCATTTGTCTGCAAGATTCTTCGAGGAAAATATGTGGGATGCATAATTTTATCAAGTTGACATATATGGGCCTCTATCTGTATAACGTATGTAACGTATGTAACAAAAATATGCGAATTTACATTTATAAACAAATAAGTTTTTCAGTAATAGTTTCTGTGGAGTACAAATCTGCAAACAACAATATGCAAGGTAAGAATGTCATGTTTGTGTTATTTGCATTCAAATGAGAGATGTTTGCACTTTGTACGCCGGGGCGTAACGGTGAAACGGCCATTTAAAATAACAACTGTTACCAGCTTATTATATTTGCAGTATTCTTTGATTGGGATTGAACAATAGGTTGTTTTACCATAATTCTACCATTTGTCTGCAAGATTCTTCAAGGGCAATATGTGTGATACATAATTTTATCAAGTTGACATAGATGGTTCTCAATTTGTGTAACGTATGTAACAAAAATATGCGAATTTACATTTATAAACAAATAAGGGTTTCTGCAATAGTTTCTGTGGATTACAAAGCTGCAAACACCAATGTGCAAGGTAAGAATGACATGCTTATGTTATTTTCATTTGCTAGATGTGCCTCAGTTGTAACGGTGTAACGCCAAGTTGTTTATATCTAGATTTCATGTAATGTTACAGTGTTACCAATACCGCATGGGGTTAATTTGATCTACAAAATTGATCATATATATACGTTATGACTTATCATAGACCACTGAACTTGGTTTCATTTCAAAGCTTCTTCACTATAGCCGTTTCATCTTAAGGTAAGTTATGCATATTATCTTATTTGCATATTTGTTAATTTTAATTTAAAGATTAAAATGGCCAAAAAATCATTAAAAACCCATAAAAAACGTCTTTCCGACCCAAGCTATCATCGTTGCACATAGTTTATACACCAGTGATACCATTTGACAATTTTACAGTTGTTTTGGGTCTATTTGAAAATTATCTCATTTGCATATTTATCAATATTGATATAAAAAACTATGAAAATGTTTTGGAAAATCACGGAAAAATAACATTTATACTTACATAATTACTAATGTCTGGCATGTCAATAGACCTAGAATGATAAAAGTTGTAGCAGCTTGATGCTTTGGGCTATGCAATTTGTCTTCTAGTCTGATAAATGAATAAACTTATTTTAAGTTTAATGAATATTAATGCAATTTTTACAGACTGGAGAAGAATCACGGAAAATAAGTAAGATGGTATACCTTACAAAATAGCTTGTGCATAGGTTACTAATAGCACTACTCTACTGAATCTGGTATCAAATGATTGCTATGACAATGAATTATAACACTGTAACCTGATATATAAACCTTCTTATCTGATAAAGGTCACTAGTGGAGTCCCATATGTCACGCAAACATGCTCCCGTAGTTTTTCTTTGTTAATCGAGGTTTCTATATACTAAAATGTTCACAATAACACGCTCGTGTAAAAAAATGGTTGTCGCCAATTTTTTTATATGGTTTGAAGGTCAAGGTCAAAGGTCATTTGGTACAATTTTCATACCCCATTAATAGATTGTTGTTTTAAGATAAGAAAATGTGCAAAAAGACTTGCTCTTGCAATAGAAATAAAAGACAATACGCTGTGCTATAAATTGTCAATAAAGTTACGTGACGCTAAGCCTCGTTTTGGAAAGGTCAAGGTCATTTGTTGTCATATTGGTTGATTTTTGTAGTAAAAAATCATTTTATTTTAATTTCCATGTCGAACATTTCATGTCCTTTTTGTCTAAAATTGATTATTTTATGACTAAAATAATCCAAGGTAATGTCTGTTTAAAAAATTAGTGTCTTAGCATTGGTTCCGAAACAAAACGGAGGTCAAGGTCACTTTAAAATTACGTTACGGCAGTGCAGAATTAGATTTGCATTTTCTACAGTTTCACAATACCAACAGCAACACGCTTTGTTTGTGAAAGTTACCGAAATAAACTTTCAAAATGATAATATAGTCGCAAACTGCCATGCACGTGACTTTAATTTTTTCAGTAATGTTGTGACATTCAGCTCCAAATGTCAAGGTCAAGCAAATTATGGGCACGTTCTGTGACCTCAACCGAGACAGATAGTGGCTTGTTTGTCTCTTATGTACTCTATCAGTTTTGTTTGTTAATCAGGGTTTCTTTATACCAAAATGTTAAGCTTGACGGGTAGATTTCGAAAATGATTGTTGCGTTTTATTTTTAAACACAATGAAGGGCAAGGTCAAAGGTGAACATAATAAGGTCATTTGCAAAAATTGGGCCAAAAACGCAATTCTGCTTCAAAGTAATGATATTTAATCCGTCAATAAGCAAATTATCTGGATGAATCATATACATTTCACAAGCATGCGATATTAACAGGCGCAGTTGTTGTGATTGACCTTGACCTTTACATTTGAAAGGTCAAGGTCAGATGCTAAAACTCGGGTTAAAAAGCACAATTTTGCTGCATAAATTATCGTGTTTAGTTTGGCAGTGAGAAAAACATCTGAATGAACCCTGTACATTTCGCACGCCAAACTGAAGTGCGTAACATTTACAGTAGTTTATGTGGATGATTATGTTTCTTTAAACAAGTACAAGCTTTAAAAAAAGCTTGAAACCATTTTTTCCAGTAATTTATATAGTCATGATATTTGCTTCCTAATACTGTGTTGAAACAAAACACACACGTTACCATGATAATTATACATCAAAATGTTTATCCTGCCCAGAAGATTTCGAAAATGATTGTTGCGATTTTTGAAGATCAATGAAGGTCAAGTTTAAAGGTCAAAGGTCAACAGAGTACAGTGTATTCATGCATGTATGAATGGGTTAATTCTATCACAAAGACGATCATATACATCCATCTGATTAATCATTGCAAACATTCTTGCCGCAATCTATGTAAACTGACAGTTGTTGTGAATGTTCTTGACTTAACATTAGAAAGATCAAGGTGATTTGCTTAATACAAGCACCTTTTTGCTACAAAGTAATTGACTTTTAACAGGCAATTAGCGAAACGGCACATTACACAAGCCAAATGAAAACGTGTGACATTTACATGCGTTTAAATGGGTAATGTGCTATTTAAAACGAAACATTTGCAGGCTTTTAAGTGGATACTTGTGTTTCATGAAAAAAAAAGTACAAACTTAAGAAATTGAAGAAAATCTCAGCAGAATTAAGTGGGTATACTTATAAAACTATGCCTACCATGACAACTTGTAAACCCAGAGTGCAGATTATGTTGCCACATGATATCTAGGACAATGTACTATAAACGTTTAAGGATGTTCGCTGCCAATGAAAAAGTATTCAAACTTTTTTTCTAACCACCCTTTTTTGATTCCAAAATACAACACAAGACATTTGAAAACAAAATAAATATAGGGTAGTGTGCATTTTTTCAAGGTACATGCCTCTGAATGAGACCTCTGAGCACCATGTTTTAAATTTGGTAAAATTAATTTAATTTTTAATTCTTTGAAACATACCTGTCTTGAACAAACATGCACCTAGAATGCTTTCAAAAGTCCTAATATTTACGTAACGCAGACTATTTTGGACCAAAAGCATAGAAAAATTTGCAACTTGGAGTGGATGACAAAATTTTACGATTCCTTTTTCAACCCTACCCCCATACTTGAAACGTCGGAAAAAATCAATATTTTGAAATGTGCCGAAATCATATTTGTTGATTCAAACTTTTTCTTGTATTTTCACACAACATAGAACTTGGTAATATTGTTCGAATAAAAGAAAGAAATATATAGGGTAGTGAGCATATAAGAGAGAACCAACAATTTGAAAATCGCCATTTTCAGCCTTTTTTCGGCTGTTTTGTTTCTAAAAACCCATTTCAGAAAACCACCTAAAATTTTAAAACCAGCACACTAAAGACACAAAGACTGACTTAGAAGACCATGTACACATACACTGCTGCTAAAATAAACATCGAACTAGCGCAATTAATTTTAAGATGTGTAATATTCAAGTTTAATATACCCTACCCCCTAAATTTTACTGACAACTAAAATTTTCTGAAAAGTTGCAGAAAATGGGGTGAAAAAAGGAAGTTTCTTAGACTGACAATTTTCATGGCTCATTCAATGCATATCATCAATATGTATCCAAATATAAAATATTAGGAAAATATCTGCAACCGTTTACGAGATATTCAAGAAAAGAAAAACCGGAAGTTCCGAAATGTCAAATGTTAGCAGCGAACATCCTTAAATCTGATATATAAGTCATAACTTTCTTTCTTTTTTAAATATCCTTCTGAAAACATAGGAAACTTCGGAAAAATGTTTTATACCAAGAAAATCGCACATGTATATATTCTGCCAACCCTTACGGAGTTGCAGCGTATGCTGGAATGCAGCATGTGCTTATTATCATACTGCATCCACGATGTTTTCAAACTTTCTATTTGCCCTATATCTGCAGGGCAGTGGCAGTTTACTCGACAGTCATACTGCATTGCAGCGTAAACTGAAGTATGCTGGTATTTATGCTTCTTATGTGCTGTTGTCATACTTGTTGACAGCATACGCTGGACTCATACTGCTTGATGTACGCCGCATTCATACTGCACTGTCTTAGAATTTTTCTACTTGGCTAGATTCATGCTGCTTTCATGCTGCTGTAACTTAGAATAATATGATCAAATTGGGTATATGCTGCATTTATGCTGATTTCATGCTACACAGAAGCATAAGCTGCAGTCATGCTGCTAACTTAATAAACTACAGATACATGTATTGATTTATTAATGATGCCATGGTATCAAATGCACAAGGGTAAAAATGGCTGCCAATGGTGGGGGTTACAAATACAATATTTAAAGAAAAAAGGGCTAGAAAGAATCAAAGAAAATAAGCAGAACTTGAGGGGGCATCTAGAAACACATTTTCATAGTTTTAGGGTAATCCGATGTTTGACTTAAAGCAACACATATATTAGCAGACAATCTGGTGCGATGTTTTAATTTTTAAGTATGCATTTGCATGCTGGAAGGCCCTGTTAAAACAAGAATGATTTTTATATTTATTTTATATAGCATGTGGCAAGAACTATCGAATAACTTACTCATTGGAATGTTAATAGCGTTCATGGTGATGGAGTTAACCTCTTTAAACATGTAACCTAAATTCTTTGATTTGTTTGTTACTTTTTAAAAAAGCTAATACTTGTAGAAGCAAAAAACCTGATTGTCATCAAAAGTGCATTCAATATCACACTGTGTTCTTGTTTTTAAAATGAAATATGAATTGTTCATGCAGATGAGTGTAGATTTCTTCGTTTTATGAAACAAATTAGCAGCAAACATGTGTTTTTGGTCCTGATTTTAAGAAAATGACCTTGACCTTTTTTATATACAGGTCAAGGTCATTACCAAAATTTATCATTCTACATACTTTGTAGCAAGAACTATCACAACACTTACTCACCGGAATGTAAATGGCCTTCATCGTGATGAAATTTACCTCTTTAAACATGTACCCTTAATTGCTGATTTCTTTGCTTCTTTTTAAAAAAGCTAATACTTGTAGAAGCAAAAACCTGATTGTCATCAAAAGCGTATTCAAAAATCACACTGCATTCTTGTTTTCAAAAAGTATGAATGATTCATTTCTTCTGTATAAGAAACAAATTAGCAGCAAAAACTGTGTTTTTGGCCCTGATTTTAGACAAATGACCTTGACCTTTCTAATATAGAGGTCAAGGTCATTACCAAAATCTATTATTTTACATACCTTATGGCAAGACCTACCACAATACTTACTTATTGGAATGTAAATGTCCTTCATCTAGATGCAATTAACACCATTATACATGTACCCAATATTGTTGAATATTTGACCTTTGACCTTTGACCTTGACCTTCATTATGCTTTAAAAAATTGGCGACAACCATTTTTGACATCCACTCACTAAGATGAACATTTTGGTATATAGAAACCCTGATAAACAAACAAAAACTACGGAAGTACACAAGGGACTCTACTTTAGAATTAAACTTCATAAATAAGAGAAAATAAGAGAAAAAAGAAGAGATAAAACAACAAAATCACTGATATCCTGGCTGCTCATTGCCTTAGAGGGCTGAATTGGTATCAGATATTTGCTTGGACAATGTACCATTTCCAGTGCTCTTATATGGATATTCATAAAACGTTGATAAAAAAGGTAAATAGCAAAAAATTAAGGGTGTCCAGCAAAGGGATGCGTGTACCTTTGCTTTAACCTCATATGTTTTGTGGTATGTATACATGACAACATGACAATAATTCAAATATTTTGTGATAACATGACAACAATTTATTATTAAAGTGACCAAATAGTAACATTTGATGCCATTTTGACTACTCGACAGCTATTGATAGTGGAAATATGAGTGACTTTGTTGGTATGCCCCTTCACGGTTCTGCAAATTTTCTCTATTTCTGAAGTTCTTGTTGCAATTCATGAAACAAACATTCATACGATTTATTCATAACATCATATGGTTAAAGAACATTGTCTTAGCAACCGGTCGATACCAATTTCAGCAGTCTAGGTCTTCCAGTAGCCAAGATTCATCTGGTTTTATAGGGGTCCCGCCTCAATTCTTCGGCGGTTAATCGCCAACATCTAATTTAACCATTATATTTAATTAATGCTCATCAAATGACTTTTTATTATAGAAGGATGATAGAAAATTGCCCTTGCCATTTTCAGCATGTTCAAACTTTAGCTTGCTGAAAAACATAATCATTTTGTAGGTATACCTGCTTATCTGTTATGCATTTTCTCTAATTTCGAAAGTTTTCATTAATATTCATAAAACTGAAATTCAGATTTCGCATTTATTTGATACCACTTTCAGCATTCTAGGTCTATTAACAGTTCAGGTACAAAAGATTTTGTAGTAATACCCTAATTTTTCTGCATTTTTAAGAGATTTCTAAACGTTTAAAAATAGTATTTATGGGGTCCAAAGACATGATTATCAGAACTGAATAAGATTTGTTTTACACCAAAACCTAATTTATTCATAGGGAAACGTGAAGTGTTGACACTATTTTTGAAATAGCATCATTTACATCTACTGTAGACCACGTCATTCTTTAATCATACATATATGTTACATACGTTACATTCCTCATTAAGATGTCTGAGCCTAGATACTTGGTGACACCCACTCAGAACTATAGTTCTCCATAAGCATGAAATATAAGCAAATAATTAACAACATTAGATATAGCCATTAGAAACAATTATTTACACGTTTTACGTAATTAGCAATACAATATTTGGCTTATGAAACTGCGGGTAGGGTAGCTAAATAACTCATTTATTAGAATTTATACAGTATAGGAATTTTCCATCTCCTCCATTGAACATGGTAATGTAAAAAATCACATATATTTGTAAAAAGTTGGAATGTGAAACTAAAAAAAAAAACGATGTCACTCACAATGCTAATTTTGAAAGGGTTATTTTAATATATGTTACAGACAATACACTGTAGGTGTCAGATTATTGCTCAAGCAACTTTAGTGTTGAGAATGGACATGTTCCATGCAGACTATACGAGATGGGTGAATGGAATAATAAAAATCTTATTTTTCTGACGCTAAAATTGCCATATCATTATTTTTTAAACATATTATGGTAACATATGTAACATACTGTAACAGACACATGCTCCAATGTACATAAAGCAAACATCTCTTATTGGAGCAAACTTGAAGTGTCATTTAAGATATATGATTGCAAAATATCTAATGGAATAGAGCATTAGACTGGCATGTACTGGCATTCCTGCTATGTACAATGCCCTTCGTTATTCATTACACGTATGTTGCATATGTTACATTCTGGATCAAAATCTTTTACCCAAGATACTTGGTAACAGATCCTCAGAGCCATGGTTTATGATAAAATAAGCAAGAAACTATGATATATATCCACCAGTTTCAAGTATTTTACATACTTCACGTTCATTGCAATAGAATAGTTCGCATTTGAAACTGGGGGTAGGGCTACTAAATGCTTCATTAAAGGCAATATATACATGATAGGAAAACAAACCTTGGTTTTTCTATCTGCCAATTGAACATGCTGATGGAAATAAATCTCATATCTTCGGAAAAATGCATAGTGCAACAGTATAAGTAAATGATATCACTCAAAAGTGGTATTTTCAAAGGGTATCTTAAATTACGTTACGTATGTTACAGTAAGTGTGGGTCAAATTTTAGTTCAAATGATTTTAAGATGTAGTATAGACATACAGCAAGCAGACAGTATGAAAAAGTTGGGTAAAATGATAAACTATTGTCATTTTTTGTAGCTGAAAACAACATATCATAATTTCTTAATTTTGTTTAGGTAACGTATGTAACAGGCTGTTACAGGATAACGCCCCAACGCTCAGGGTGCAAACATCTCTTATTCTACTCAGCTTGAATTGTTCTTTAAGATAGGGTATGTCTGCAAAATTCCCTAGGGGGGGAGCAATCGACCCTCTGGCTAGCAGCCTACCAGAGCTGCATCAAATTTACACTTCGGTACGTGTAGCCCAGTCATATTGTAGGAGGACACGCTACAAATTGCAACACAAATCATTTTTATAGTTTTAGGTACCTTGGACCTATATTTTGAACATACTAAAAGTAGGACAAAATCGGAGGATACGAATTTTTTTTTTTTTTTTTTTTTTTTTTCTTCAATGTTTTGGTTTCGAATGATTTTTCCCATTGTGAAAGTACTCTTGACATGGTAACCGGTGCTTAGAAGGCGTTTTCAGCTAATTATATAGTATTTAGATGGGAAATGATAATCTTCCAGAGTATGGTTCAACATAATCCCAAAACTATAAGCCAAACAGGCGATATTTATGTTAAATAAGCACTGATTTACCCCACCCAACTATACAAATTTTTCATATTCGTCTTTTGGACAACTGATATTTTTATCGAACTGGCTTGTATTTGGAATGTGAAGATGACTTTAAAGTGAGTGTTTGTGGATAAAAGTGTTCTTAACAAATATTTTTTATGCTTTTAAGGCCAAATAAAATAAATAAATTGTTTCTCAGGCCCTTCCTCATCTGTTTTAAATGCCCCTCATCTGTCTTTTTTCTGGCCCAAATGAAAACAAAAGTGGCATCATTTGCTTTTTGCAGATGTAAAAAATGAACTTTAAGTATCATTTTATGCGTTTAACTGATTTTAACAAACATTTTTGATCAGAAGTGTTAAAAAGCTGTTAAAAATAACCCATTAACATAATTTGTTCATAATTTAAACATAGACCCCGGGGGCTAATTTGACATTCCTTGTACCACTGCCAGGACGTTTTTTATGGGTGCCAGATCGTGTATTAGAGCACCAGAAATGCAAAGAAGTTTTGTCCTCAAAGATAAACTCTTTTGCACTATGAAAAAAATGTAACCTCATCTAAGTTTGTTTGTTTTGTGTGTATCATCCCAATCAACAGTTTTTCAGTCATTTCAAGATGGTCTGATAAAGTGCTCAGATTTCAGCACATATTGCTCAAATCTTATGCAAATAGCAAATAGCTATACCATGGGGGCTAATTTGACCTACCTTGTAGGCCCCTACCCTAGGACAATTTTTCATGGGTGCCAAATTGTTCCATGATTGGAACCCCAAAAATGCAAAGAATTTTTATCCTCAAGATAAACTCTTTTGCACTTTGAAAAAATGAATGGTTTCCATGGCAACCATTAACGTTATTTTTGAGCATGGGTGTACATGCAAAATTGGTCATATCTCCGCTGTTACTTACACTTACCCTAAACCACTGCACCTGGTCCTAATATAAAGCTTAGATATACCCCTTTTATCCTAATGGTTAGTAATGCAAGTTATCTAATTTGCACATTCATGAATTTTAATGAAAACATTAAAAATGGCAGAAAAATCCGTATAAACTAATTTTGGGCTCAAACTGTCATTGTGACACTTGATTGAGCCAGTAATATCATATAACATGGTTACTTACGCCTTGGGCCTAAATGAAAATTATCTCATTTGTATATTCATTAATATTAATAAAAATGTCGAAAATCGAGGAAAAACGAGGGAAAATCTATAGCCAGTAGAAGGTTTTTGATGGGGTTTAAGACTTTCGTGCATCCCTGGGACCAAAATTCATGGCTGCCAGTCCAGCCAGAGGGACCACTTTAATGCCAAAAAATATTGTTCTCAACAATGAACACATTTGCATGATGCAAAAATTACAGGGACTCTACTTGTACACTCACCCTAAAGAATATGGTGTACTCACATAAATACTCATATACGAATACATGTACCAACAATTGCATGCTCTAAAATATTATTATTGGTCTGATAGTGATGTATGGACCTAGCAATTTATTTAACCTGAATACCTATTATTCAAATTATTGATCTTGCTTATTTTCATTTGATTTTTAGTTTTATGAATATCAACAAAACCTTTTGAATTTACTGTAGAGGCAAATTACAAAAAGTAAGGCGGTATACATAGAAAAACAAGTGTATATTGTAGTACATACAGGATAGTATAATATTGACCTAGCAACCATTTGATGCCATTTCAGCATCAGTTGGAGATTTGATTGTCAAGGTATATTTCATTTTGTATTTTAATTTTTTCCACTTTTCTATTCCTATTTCTAAAGTTTTCATTAAACTTAATGAAATTGGGGCGGCCCCCGTGGCCGAGCGGTTGAGAGCGCTGTTTCTTAATCACTCGATCATCTCACCGCTGTGACTGGTGTGGGTTCGAGCCCCGCTCTGGCCACATGTGAGACAAGCCAAGTTCTGCTTGCGGGTGAGTCAGGTGGTTTTTCTCGTTTTCGCCCCACCTACTGATTGGCCCGTCTCATATGAGCTGAAATAATCTTGAAATGGACGTAAAACTGAATTAAAATTGAAATTGAAAATCAGATCATTATCATGATTATTATATCGTACTTTAGGGTCATAGTACCTTGCCATAACATTCATTTGATACTTCTTTCAGTGGCCTGGGTTTGTTAACAGATCTGGGACAAGTGATTTTGTACGCATACCCCATTTTTTTCAAGATTTTTCTCTGATTTCTTTTGTATTCTTTTCTTCATTATTTTTTATGAATAAGCAAGATCAATAATTTGAATAATAGGTATTCAGGTTAAATAAATTGCTAGGTCCATACATCACTATCAGACCAATAATAATATTTTAGAGCATGCAATTGTTGGTACATGTATTCGTATATGAGTATTTATGTGAGTACACCATATTCTTTAGGGTGAGTGTACAAGTAGAGTCCCTGTAATTTTTGCATCATGCAAATGTGTTCATTGTTGAGAACAATATTTTATGTCATTAAAGTGGTCCCTCTGGCTGGACTGGCAGCCATGAATTTTGGTCCCAGGGATGCACGAAAGTCTTAAACCCCATCAAAAACCTTCTAATGGCTATAGATTTTCCCTCGTTTTTCCTCGATTTTCGACATTTTTATTAATATTAATGAATATACAAATGAGATAATTTTCATTTAGGCCCATGACGTAAGTAACCATGTTATATGATATTACTGGCTCAATCAAGTGTCACAATGACAGTTTGAGCCCAAAATTAGTTTATACGGATTTTTCTGCCATTTTTAATGTTTTCATTAAAATTCATGAATGTGCAAATTAGATAACTTGCATTACTAACCATTAGGATAAAAGGGGTATATCTAAGCTTTATATTAGGACCAGGTTCAGTGGTTTAGGGTAAGTGTAAGTAACAGCGGAGATATGACCAATTTTGTATGTACACCCATGCTCAAAAATAACGTTAATGGTTGCCATGGAAACCATTCATTTTTTCAAAGTGCAAAAGAGTTTATCTTGAGGATAAAAATTCTTTGCATTTTTGGGGTTCCAATCATGGAACAATTTGGCACCCATGAAAAATTGTCCTAGGGTAGGGGCCTACAAGGTAGGTCAAATTAGCCCCCCATGGTATAGCTATTTGCTATTTGCATAAGATTTGAGTAATATGTGCTGAAATCTGAGCACTTTATCAGACCATCTTGAAATGACTGAAAAACTGTTGATTGGGATGATAAACACAAAACAAACAAACTTAGATGAGGTTACACTTTATAAACTAGAGAAAACATGTATAAGTAAGTTGTAGTATGAAGTTTTGGAGAACAGTGCAAAATACAGTGGGTGGGGTAAACCCATATTGACCTGATAGCCCTTTTCAAGAAAATAAAGCAATACGATATCTCATCCACAACTGTTTATGAGTTAAATAGCCTCTAATCAAATTATCAAACTTACAGCATGTCAAGAAAATCCTGGGTAATAATGCAAACGACCATATTGCTGAAGTTTTTAGAAATTGCAATATGGAAATTGATACTCCGAAAAAAGACCAAAAAAAAAAAAAAAAAAAAAAAAAAAAAAAAAAAAATCAAATTTCATATCTTCCGATTCCGTCCTATTTTTAGTATGTTATTTCGAAAGGTTGTTTCTCCACAGAAATGCAAGAAACATTTGTGTTGCAATTTGTGGTGGGTTTGCCAAACATATCGCTAATTTTACTGGACTATTTAACACCACAATTTTAAAAACTTTGAACAAAAGACAAACAAATAACTTCCTAACAAGAATTCCTAATACACTCAACAAGGTTCAATAACTCATAAATATCAAAACATAAACTAACCATGTTCCGGACTCAAATCTGACTACATTTACGACCACATGATAGGGGTCCAAACTCCTCTCTCTCTCTCTCTCTCTCTCTCTCTCTCTCTCTCTCTCTCTGTATGTACATGTAATTTGTATTCACAAAGTGTCATAGATTGTATTTATATATGAAGCAATCCAAAATGCAGACAACTCTCTCTCTCTCTCTCTCTCTCTCTCTCTCTTGTATATATGTTAGTGTTATTTTTGACATACCATTATATATTCTTCGAGTACCTTCAATTATAGTAAACAATGTGCTTAATTTTGATTCACAGGAAATGACTTTGACAGAAAAGCTTTATGCTTAATGTTAGATCCTGTCTCACATGACATTGTATATATTTACCCATGTACTTTATTAGAAATAAATATTGTTTAAACCAAACAAATAACAACCTCTAAATGTGTTCTCTAGGTTCACATACACCAACAGAAAAGACACATATATGCAAGCAGAGCACTTTCGCGAAACATATCCAAAACGTTCTTCTGCGATTTAGATCCGACATCGTCTGCTGTGCAATCTCCGGAACCACAACGGATCGCACTTTTCAGCTGAATCCAACATGAGTTTCACAATCATGGATTATCTCCCTTGCCAATGCAAATTTCCTATTTATCTATCTTCATATATTGAGTCGATCAATTTCTGATGATCATCATCTCAGGTGTCATCATCTCAGGTGATATTAATATTTAATTTTGGTATTAAAAAGTTTATCCGCAGACCGATTTTCGTGTTTCTCGCAGTACCTATTTAATATACCAGAGGACCAATGGTCCTATAAACGCTCACCTGAGATCTGGGATATGCGACCTAAGCAGACCTTTCCATAAAATAGGTAAAGGTCAACCCGGGGTCATGATTTATATAAACTTTGTAGAGCTCCATTCACTGATGTTTCAGGCAAAGTTAGAAAACCACTGAAGAATGAGAATTATAAAGGTTTTTGCTATTTATAGCCATGGCGGCCATCTTGGTCAAGTGACCTGAACCATTTATATAAACTTTGATTCCCCTTTCCTAACAATGCTCCACATAAAGTTTGGCTTTGACTGGCCAAGCGGTTTCAGAAAAGAAGATGTTTGAACATTATGGTCATATACATGTATACTATGAAATTTAAGTTTAGCATTTTTTTTTATCCATCATTATTTTCAAAATCAAATGTTTGAAAACTTTTGATACGCTTTTAATATAACAAGTGATGCTCAAATTCATGTTTCAATGCGAGTTTGTTTGTTATGTTTACGTCCACGGGTTGCTACGTTACGTTTAAAAATCATGCATATCACGTGCCCAGCATTCCACGTGCATCACATGTTATCACTCTTTGGTCAAAGTGTCATAATGAATAAACCGGAATGACATTTGAAAAATTCCATGAAGGGACACCGTGATGGCCTGACGTTAAACCAAGGTAACACGAAGATCAATATGCTCAGCGCAAACATGAAAAATAAGACAGCCAACCGAAATTTTTAAGTTTGCGAGAGTATGATACAGTCTCCCAGAACCATGTTCAATCAGCTGACAGCGTCAAAAACCGACCTCATGACGTCAGACAACGTAAGACTCTCATGATACAGGGCAATGACAACTTGACGTCATAGTGAAATTATCGATTTCTAAGCAACCTACGAATTTCAGGCTTGATAATTAACGCCATGGAAAGATGAATTTGTATCCAAACATCTGGTGGGAAACAACGTGCGTGTTGCGAACACCGTGAATGTCGCCGATAGGTTTTCGGTCCTGTAAACGTTAAATGAAACCACATCACATCAAATCGTATAGGCCTGCTAAGCAAAGTTTTCTCGTACAAAGAAAGGTACCAAATCTCTACCATGATGGTACAATGCTTTTTTTATCAGCACAAAAAGATGTTAAATGACTGCTTTGGGAATTAACCGTTAACTTTTCAGATGCCGAGAAACAATGTGAATTTTGAGGTGACACCCCTGTACACTTTGGCGCAGCGTAATTGCGTCAGGAAAAGATAGCTTTTCGGCAAAAAGTTGAAATTGTGGTTTCATAAGGTTTCAATATTGATGGGTGAAAAAGTTTGTTTCAGTTCATCTTCATACAAATTTGAAATTTGGAAATCAATTAGGAATTGCTAAACTTAAGTCTCATAGTATATATAGCCCTGGGGCAGGGGCAGACAACCTCCTGAGGACATTTTTTTTTCATAAACATAAATCTTCTGTCCATTTGCATACTCCCAGCAAGTTTCTCCCCATTTAATTACATTTTACTAATTTTCCCCATTCAAATGCATGGGCAACTTATGTTGACCTTGCCATAAAATAGGTCTAGGTCATCCCAAGGTCATGATTTATATAAACTTTGTAGAGCTCCTCTCACTGATGCTTTATGCCAAGTTTCAAAATCAAAGGCCTTCTGCTTCTGGAGTAGAAGATTTTTATAGGTTTTTGCTTTTTATAGCCATGGCGGCCATCTTGGTCATGTGACCTGGACCATTCATATTAACTTTCATTCTTCCTTCCTAGAAGTTTGGCTTTGATTGGCCAAGCGGTATCAGAGAAGAAGATATTTAAATATTATGGTAATATACATGCATATTGCCCCGGGGTAGGGGCAGACCTGCCCCTGGGGTACATTTCTTTTCAGAATCATAAATATTCAGTCCATTTGCCCATTTCCATAAAGTTTTTTTCTCTTCAAATGACATTTTGACAATTTTTCCCATTCAAACGCATGGACGCCCTATGTTGGCCAAATTCCAAAGATTTTCCAAAACGCACACCATGTAGACCTTCACCACAAAGAAAACTTAAACTTGAAAAGATATCTGTCTCCGGTTCCGCTGTGAAAGTCTACGAATCTATACCTAATGTTAAGCTTTTAGCTATCGTTCGTGAGCCCGTAGAGCGAGCAATGTCCCACTATGTTCATCAAGTAGCCGAAAGAGTGGAAAAGCTTAATAGTTTCGACGCGAGAATCAAGACCTTCTTAGACAACAGAACAAATGAAAATGAGACGATCACAGAATCAGGTTTGTTTCTATTTTCGACATATATCGACAGATTGCAGCAATGGCTACACGTATTTGGAAGAGATAAAATACACGTAGTCGATGGGGACAACTTCGTTAAACATCCAGCGTCCACGTTAAACAAAATAGAAACTTTTCTGAATATTTCATCTTATTTTACTGACGACCATTTTGTATACAACAAAGAGAAGAAATTTTATTGTCTGAAGAAATCCGGCTGTATGGGCAGCAACAAGGGCAGACCACACCCGAATATGACAGATGTGACCCGAAAAAGACTGCAGGCGTATTTCAAACCATTCAACGAAAAACTGTTCCATACCCTTGGGCAGAGATTTTCATGGAATTATTGACGAATATTTGTTTATGTTGTTTATACTACGTGTATAGTACGTCATTTGCTGTGACGCCGCCACATAATATAATTGAATCTAAAATTGAGGCAAATTTGTATGAAGTACTGTTACGACACATCTAATATAGTTTAAGAAATTCGAACGTCAGATTTGTAAAAAAAAAAAAAAAAAAAAGTCCCTCAATGTTTCACAAAATTGGGATGGTGTTTGGTTTGGGTAAAGAGTGTCACTGTTATCTTTTGCCATAAAAGCATATACTTTATACTAATCACTCTGGAGGAGTACTCTTTAATGACTGCTGACAAGTGCACTACTTGAGGTGTTCTGGCATGTTGTCCTGCTATTCCATCACCAGCATCAGCGGAGCATCAGTACCAACCCAGCAGGCACATGACGTCATAATGACGTCAGATGGACGTCGATGCAACCAAAATTGACCTTGCCGTAAATAGGTCAAGGTCAACCCAAGCTAATGATTTATTATGATGGGCCAGAGTCCCCGATGCTACACACCAAGTTTCGTTGAAATCAGTCCACCGGATTTTTTTTATGGTTTTTACCATAATATATGGGCATTGCGGCCATTTGGTCATGTGACCTGGACCACTTATATAAACTTTCGTAACACCTTCCCAGGGATGCTCCACATGAAGTTTGGCTTTGATTGGTCAAGCGGTTTCAGGGGAGAATATCTTTGAAAATGTGAACGACGGACTGACGCCGGACCATGGCCATCCTATAAGCTCACCTCGTGAGCCTTCGGCTCAGGTGAGCTAATAATGTCAAACTGATACCAATAGCTTTTCTCCTGCCATACAGACAAAACTTAACTTCAAAACTTCATTATCAGAGATCAGGTTCTATTCAGCTGTAGCACTGTAAAGTACATTCCGTAAACAAAATGTAATATAAAATAAGCAACAATCTGTTGCCATTTTCCGTCAAATGGATTGCTTCCTTTACAAAACAAATGAGCCGTCTCGTGAGAAAACCAACAATGTGGTTTCCGACCAGGTCTGACACAAATCAGCCTGTACAGTCTCAGAAGCAGGCTAGAAGCTTGAAATTTCAGATTTAAGAAGAAGGGGAACTGTAGTATCCGTGTAGCGAAAACAAAGACGCTGATCAGCTTCGCGGTTACCGCGAAGCTGAACTGCGTCTTTGTTTTCGCCTATGCAGATTGTTGGTTTTCCCATGTGGTGGCTCAAATGTGATCCTGTAAAAAAAACAATAAACAAAGAACAATGTGTTGTAGTGTGTTTCTCTTGTCTTCAATCTGCATTTTTGACTTATCTGATTTAAACATCAGGAAAACATGTCCGTGAAATATATACCCCCTCAATCCCACTTTTATATAGTACATCAGGAAAACATGTCCATGCAATGAATACCCCCCTGAGCCCCACTTTTATATAGCAAAACTGGGGTATGCAGGGGTATACCTATTTTTCTTATTTTTGCTCCAAAACATAGATTGTGGGTACTCGTTAGAACCGCCTCGGCGAGGCGGTTCTAACGTGTACCCACAATCTATGTTTTGAGCAAAAATAAGAAAATATCAAAAATTTTCCTCTGAAAATTTTCAATTTTTACAGGTGAAAAAATCTCTGTATATTGCATGGGCAAGTTTTCGTAATGAAAACTAAGGTTTTGAGGGCCTCATGGAAGATTAGCTTTTACATATATGTATTTATTATGTATGTGCTAAATGTTGTCACCCTCAAAAAATAAAGTCTTTACTTACTACTTACTTACTACCTGTACGGCGATCATTCTAATGAGCTAACACAATCTATGTTTTGAGCAAAAATGTTAAAATATCATTACGAAAACTTGCTTAACAATATACGCCAATTTTTAGATCTGTAAAAATGGAAAAGTTGATTTTTTAACATTGTCGTATTTTTCTCACAACATTGATTTTGGGTACACGCTAGAACCGCCTCGACGAAGTGGTTCTAACGAATACCCATATTCTATGTTTTTAATAAAATAATGGGGTTCAAGGGATATGCTTTTCATGGACATGTTTTCCTAATTTGTAATAAAAGAAACGAAACCGAGAAATCGTTAAAATTTGACTATTATAATGACAGTGTCAAAGTCTCGCTTTTGTAGATATTTAGATAATTCAAAACCCAATTGGTAAAATGACTTTTTTTCTATACTAGCATTGAATGCTTGTATTGAATTTTTTTCTTTACTTGCTTACTTACGATAACGCTCTATTTCGCAAATAATGTTATTAACATAACATAACATGACATAATTATTGCAGTGATGATCTTTATAATGCTTTCAAAGCAAGTATAAAATATGTTTTGTTCTGCTATCTGGGCCCGGCTTTAATTTTAAATATATGGACATAAATGAGCCGCCTCATGGGAAAACCAACAATCTGCATAGGCGAAAACAAAGGCGCAGATCAGCTTCGCAGTAACTGCGAAGCTGATCAGCGCCTTTGTTTTCGCTACTCGGATAGTACAATTCCCCTCCTACTTAAATCTGAAATTTCAAGCTTCTATCTCTTTTCTGTGACTGTACAGGTCGGTTTATGTCGGACCTGGTCGGAAACCACATTGTTGATTTTCCCACGAGGCGGCTCATATGGACTAAATGGTGTTTCTCCAAGACAGACAATGGACCGTAATTACCGCAAGCCCCGAATGTCCGCAAAATTAAAAAAAAATGCATTAAACGTGTTGAAAAAACATATGTTATCATAAAAAAAAAATAAATGCAAAATTTCGAGGAAATAATCAGCAAAAAAAACTGTGGTCAGGAGACATGTTGTTCGGCCTTTTCTACATCAGCGTCATTGTAGGTGTCAGGATGACAGTGTCAGACCAAACGGCGTTAGGATAGTCCATGAATCATTACAAAAACATGCCCATGCAATATACAGAGATTTTTTAAGTTGTAAAAAATAAATATTTTCAGTAGAATTTTTTTTATATTTTAAATTTTTCTTATTTTTGCTCAAAACATAGTTTGTGGGTACACGTTAGAACCGCCTCGCCGAGGCGGTTCTAACGAGTACCCACAATCTATGTTTTGGAGCAAAAATAAGAAAAATAGGTATACCCCCGCATACCCCAGTTTTACTATATAAAAGTGGGGTATGAGGGGGTATACTTTACACGGACATGTTTTCGTGATGTAATAGTTGTGGGGTTGTGGGGAAGAACAAACTAGCACACTAACAAGCCATGTCTCCCACTGATCCAGTGTTGCACATTCTGGGAAAGCTGACAGGGACAGATGTACTGAAAATTGGCAACGTCGGAACTCTCCAGGTTCTTGCAATGATGCTTCTGGAGGAAAATTGATGGTCTCGTGAAGGAAATTTTACAGGGTTCTGACGCGATGCGGCTTGCCATCTTGGTACTGATGCTCAGCTGATGCTGGTGCTTGAATAGCAGGACAACATGCCAGAACACCTCAAGTAGTGCACTTGTCAGCAGTCATTAAAGAGTACTCTTCCAGAGTGATTAGTATAAAGTATATGCTTTTATGGCAAAAGATAACAGTGACACTCTTTACCCAAACCAAACACCATCCCAATTGTGAAACATTGAGGGACTTTTTTTTTTTTTACAAATCTGACGTTCGAATTTCTTAAACTATATTAGATGTGTCGTAACAGTACTTAAGGGTAAACATTACTATTGTTTATGAGCACGCTGTTTGCGCAACTTCGGCGTTTAGTATGTGCATGTTACGCGTAGTTTTTAATGTCGTTTTGTTTTGATTTTTCAATGACGTCGCAAGCTGTAGAATCTTATTCTGTTTGTTTCTGCATAATTAAGTCCTAAAGCGGGTATACATATTGTTCATTTTTAATTATAAAGAAGTTCTGTGGCAATTGATATACCCAAATTCGTGTATAAGGTTAATTATATGTGAAAACATTCATTTCGCTGTTGATGACGTCGCATAAATATACGCGACGTCAGTGCAACGTTTGGCGTTAAAACGAAAAAGGCGGGAATATTGAACGTTTTTTCTCTTTATCTTCGAACGCAACCCGGTAACCCCCACTTTTTATTTGAACTTTTAAATGGTTACCACACTTCCTATCTGTTGGTATAATTTAATCAAAATCATATGCGTAGTTTAGGAGCTATCGCAAAAATACATATTTTTTCCAGGTTTATGAAGATGGCGGGAAAATTAATTTTGCATGTAATCTCCTCAGTTTAAGAGCAAATAGTATCAAAATGTAAGAAAATAACACTCATCGTGTGTTGAAGTTGTTTTTGCAGTAATAACGTATATATTAAAACACATATCCGCTACGAGTGCGGGTTTCTTAAATGCACGATAAACATCCAAAAAGTTTTGATACCATGGAAACGAGGCCGGTGACTCCCCACTTTTATTTCGATTTTAGTCCAAAGATACACTTATCTTGAAGCATAGGAAGTTTCATGAAAATCATATGCGGGGATGAAATAGTAATGTTTCCCTTTAATACAAATTTGCCTTAATTTTAGATTCAAGTATATTATGTGGCGACGTCACAGCAAAGGACGTACTATACGTAGTATAAACAACATAAACAAATATTCGTCAATAATTCCATGAAAATCTCTGCCCAAGGGTATGGACCAGTTTTTCGTTGAATGGTTTGAAATACGCCTGCAGTCTTTTTCGGGTCACATCTGTCATATTCGGATGTGGTCTGCCCTTGTTGCTGCCCATACAGCCGGATTTCTTCAGACAATAAAATTTCTTCTCTTTGTTGTATACAAAATGGTCGTCAGTAAAATAAGATGAAATATTCAGAAAAGTTTCTACTTTGTTTAACGTGGACGCTGGATGTTTAACGAAGTTGTCCCCATCGACTACGTGTATTTTATCTCTTCCAAATACGTGTAGCCATTGCTGCAATCTGTCGATATATGTCGAAAATAGAAACAAACCTGATTCTGTGATCGTCTCATTTTCATTTGTTCTGTTGTCTAAGAAGGTCTTAATTCTCGCGTCGAAAGTATTAGGCTTTTCCACTCTTTCGGCTACTTGATGAACATAGTGGGACATTGCTCGCTCTACGGGCTCACGAACGATAGCTAAAAGCTTAACATTAGGTATAGATTCGTAGACTTTCACAGCGGAACCGGAGACAGATATCTTTGCAAGTTTAAGTTTTCTTTGTGGTGAAGGTCTACATGGTGTGCGTTTAGGAAAGTCTTTGGAATTTGTATGAGTGTCAGAGTCGAAATAGTGAATAAGCGCTGCTGATTTCATTGATATTTCGGGATGAGTGCCTAAATAAGAGAGCAACGTCATGGTACCACACTTTTCAAAACCAACAAGTATGATATCTGGAAAATGTCTGCAGTTGTCCGATTTTATTTTAGTATAATTATTATAATTTTCTTTGGTGGATGCTTTGTTAGTCATTGAGTCCTGTTCACCATCTAATCCGCCCGACTTTCCAGGATTCGGCGAATTGCTGAGGTACATGTGATCCGGTGACTTGTCCAGTAACTCAGGATCCTGTGACTCTTTCAGCAACACATGATCCCGTGACGTGTTCACCAAATTGTGATCCGGTGACTTGTTCAGTAACTCAGGATCCGGTGACTCGTTCAGCAACACATGATCCGGTGACGTGTTCAGCAACATATGATCCGGTGACGTATTCGCAAAATGGTGATCCATTGCCTTATTTAACGGCAGTCCATTCATAGATTCGCTGTGTTTATTGTCAGTTGGCCCAATGAATGTGAAGTTAGCAGTACCAGCAGTACTGCAGTAATACTGCGGCATTAGCCCAGCAGCACCAGCAGTATTACACATCCGGACGAAAGTTACGCCCGTATTGTTCTTTTAGATTACTAGTCTATTGATCTTTTTGAACCATTTAAAATATACTTATATGTTTTTGTGTTTGTTTTTCTAGCATAACGGGCTGATTCAACAATTTTTCAGTCATGTCGGGACAATGCCACCACTCTCTGATATGGTATGTTCATGTGTATTCTTAAGCGCCACGAGCCACCGGCTTCTCGTCTACACTGTCCCAAAAATGATACTATTGGTTTTACCACATTCACATGTACCATTCCCCATATTTAAAGAATTAACATTGCTTATGTCTCACCGGTTCTATTTAAATGCAATGCATGCAAGTTACATGCACCGTAGTGCAAAGCCTGGGTCGCGTTGTCCACTAAGTGTCCGGCGTTGTCCTCGAAGTGGCCGTCCTCGATTTTTGAAAAAGAGAAATTCAAACACAGATACATATCAAATGCAACTGGAGAACATTTCTTTCACAATCTTTTGATACAATTAAATTCTTAATGAGGGACAAAACTACAGGGTGCAATGAGGTCCAAACCGGTTTTTGACCCCCGATCTTACCACCCCAGAGGCTTGAGTTTCTGACCAGACCCTGTTGGGCTTGTTGGTATGGTAACACTCTTTCAGCTGCGTGGGGTCGGTATACCGGGATAACTCTTGTTCTCGAGAAAAAGTGGTATACCTATGCTATACACGCTGTAAAAGCGAAAATACATGCTTTTCAGCAGCAACATGTCACGCAAGTCATGGGCTTGAGTTTCTGGTCTCACCCTTTTTATAATATCGAGTGATGCCCAGTGGATGGAATCAGATAGGTGGCTATACCGGGATAACTCTTGTTCTCGAGAATTGGGGGGTCGAAATGGGGGGGGGGGGTGGTGCAATGAGGTCCAAATCGGTTTTTGACCCCCGATCTTACCACCCCTGACCAGACCCTGTTGGGATTGTTGGTATGGTAACACTCTTTCAGCTGCGTGGGGTCGGTATACCGGGATAACTCTTGTTCTCGAGAAAAAGTGGTATACCTATGCTATACACGCTATTAAAGCGAAAATACATGCTTTTCAGCAGCAACATGTCACGCAAGTCATGGGCTTGAGTTTCTGGTCTCACCCTTTTTATAATATCGAGTGATCCCCAGTGGATGGAATCAGATAGGTGGCTATACCGGGATAACTCTTGTTCTCGAGAATTGGGGGGTCAAAATGGGGGGGTGCAATGAGGTCCAAACCGGTTTTTGACCCCCGATCTTACCACCCCAGAGGCTTGAGTTTCTGACCAGACCCTGTTGGGATTGTTGGTATGGTAACACTCTTTCAGCTGCGTGGGGTCGGTATACCGGGATAACTCTTGTTCTCTAGAAAAAGTGGTATACCTATGCTATACACGCTATAAAAGCGAAAATACATGCTTTTCAGCAGCAACATGTCACGCAAGTCATGGGCTTGAGTTTCTGGTCTCACCCTTGTTATAATATCGAGTGATGCCCAGTGGATGGAATCAGACAGGTGGCTATACCGAGATAACTCTTGTTCTCGAGAATTGGGGGGTCAAAATGGGGGGGGGGGGGTGCAATGAGGTCCAAACCGGTTTTTGACCCCCGATCTTACCACCCCAGAGGCTTGAGTTTCTGACCAGATCCTGTTGGGCTTGTTGGTATGGTAACTCTGTTTCAGCTGCGTGGGGTCGGTATACCGGGATAACTCTTGTTCTCGAGAAAAAGTGGTATACCTATGCTATACACGCTATAAAAGCGAAAATACATGCTTTTCAGCAGCAACATGTCACGCAAGTCATGGGCTTGAGTTTCTGGTCTCACCCTTTTTATAATATCGAGTGATCCCCAGTGGATGGAATCAGATAGGTGGCTATACCGGGATAACTCTTGTTCTCGAGAATTGGGGGATCAAAATGGGGGGGGGGGTGCAATGAGGTCCAAACCGGTTTTTGACCCCCGATCTTACCACCCCAGAGGCTTGAGTTTCTGACCAGACCCTGTTGGGCTTGTTGGTATGGTAACACTCTTTCAGCTGCGTGGGGTCGGTATACCGGGATAACTCTTGTTCTCGAGAAAAAGTGGTATACCTATGTAATACACGCTAAAAAAGCGAAAATACATGCTTTTCAGCAGCAACATGTCACGCAAGTCATGGGCTTGAGTTTCTGGTCTCACCCTTTTTATAATATCGAGTGATGCCCAGTGGATGGAATCAGACAGGTGGCTATACCGGGATTACTCTTGTTCTCGAGAATTGTGGGGGTCAAAATGGTAGGGGGGCAATGAGGTCCAAACCGGTTTTTGACCCCCGATCTTACCACCCCAGAGGCTTGAGTTTCTGACCAGACCCTGTTGGGATTGTTGGTATGGTAACACTCTTTCAGCTGCGTGGGGTCGGTATACCGGGATAACTCTTGTTCTCGAGAAAAAGTGGTATACCTATGCTATACACGCTATTAAAGCGAAAATACATGCTTTTCAGCAGCAACATGTCACGCAAGTCATGGGCTTGAGTTTCTGGTCTCACCCTTTTTATAATATCGAGTGATCCCCAGTGGATGGAATCAGATAGGTGGCTATACCGGGATAACTCTTGTTCTCGAGAATTGGGGGGTCAAAATGGGGGGGTGCAATGAGGTCCAAACCGGTTTTTGACCCCCGATCTTACCACCCCAGAGGCTTGAGTTTCTGACCAGACCCTGTTGGGATTGTTGGTATGGTAACACTCTTTCAGCTGCGTGGGGTCGGTATACCGGGATAACTCTTGTTCTCTAGAAAAAGTGGTATACCTATGCTATACACGCTATAAAAGCGAAAATACATGCTTTTCAGCAGCAACATGTCACGCAAGTCATGGGCTTGAGTTTCTGGTCTCACCCTTTTTATAATATCGAGTGATGCCCAGTGGATGGAATCAGACAGGTGGCTATACCGAGATAACTCTTGTTCTCGAGAATTGGGGGGTCAAAATGGGGGGGGGGGTGCAATGAGGTCCAAACCGGTTTTTGACCCCCGATCTTACCACCCCAGAGGCTTGAGTTTCTGACCAGATCCTGTTGGGCTTGTTGGTATGGTAACTCTGTTTCAGCTGCGTGGGGTCGGTATACCGGGATAACTCTTGTTCTCGAGAAAAAGTGGTATACCTATGCTATACACGCTATAAAAGCGAAAATACATGCTTTTCAGCAGCAACATGTCACGCAAGTCATGGGCTTGAGTTTCTGGTCTCACCCTTTTTATAATATCGAGTGATCCCCAGTGGATGGAATCAGATAGGTAGCTATACCGGGATAACTCTTGTTCTCGAGAATTGGGGGATCAAAATGGGGGGGGGGGTGCAATGAGGTCCAAACCGGTTTTTGACCCCCGATCTTACCACCCCAGAGGCTTGAGTTTCTGACCAGACCCTGTTGGGCTTGTTGGTATGGTAACACTCTTTCAGCTGCGTGGGGTCGATATACCGGGATAACTCTTGTTCTCGAGAAAAAGTGGTATACCTATGTAATACACGCTAAAAAAGCGAAAATACATGCTTTTCAGCAGCAACATGTCACGCAAGTCATGGGCTTGAGTTTCTGGTCTCACCCTTTTTATAATATCGAGTGATGCCCAGTGGATGGAATCAGACAGGTGGCTATACCGGGATTACTCTTGTTCTTGAGAATTGTGGGGGTCAAAATGGTAGGGGGGCAATGAGGTCCAAACCGGTTTTTGACCCCCGATCTTACCACCCCAGAGGCTTGAGTTTCTGACCAGACCCTGTTGGGCTTGTTGGTATGGTAACACTCTTTCAGCTGCGTGGGGTCGGTATACCGGGATAACTCTTGTTCTCGAGAAAAAGTGGTATACCTATGCTATACACGCTATAAAAGCGAAAATACATGCTTTTCAGCAGCAACATGTCACGCAAGTCATGGGCTTGAGTTTCTGGTCTCACCCTTTTTATAATATCGAGTGATGCCCAGTGAATGGAATCAGATAGGTGGCTATACCGGGATAACTCTTGTTCTCGAGAATTGGGGGGTCAAAATGGGGGGGGGGTGCAATGAGGTCCAAACCGGTTTTTGACCCCCGATCTTACCACCCCAGAGGCTTGAGTTTCTGACCAGACCCTGTTGGGATTGTTGGTATGGTAACACTCTTTCAGCTGCGTGGGGTCGGTATACCGGGATAACTCTTGTTCTCGAGAAAAAGTGGTATACCTATGCTATACACGCTATTAAAGCGAAAATACATGCTTTTCAGCAGCAACATGTCACGCAAGTCATGGGCTTGAGTTTCTGGTCTCACCCTTTTTATAATATCGAGTGATCCCCAGTGGATGGAATCAGATAGGTGGCTATACCGGGATAACTCTTGTTCTCAAGAATTGGGGGGTCAAAATGGGGGGGGGGTGCAATGCAATGAGGTCCAAACCGGTTTTTGACCCCCGATCTTACCACCCCAGAGGCTTGAGTTTCTGACCAGACCCTGTTGGGATTGTTGGTATGGTAACACTCTTTCAGCTGCGTGGGGTCGGTATACCGGGATAACTCTTGTTCTCGAGAAAAAGTGGTATACCTATGCTATACACGCTATAAAAGCGAAAATACATGCTTTTCAGCAGCAACATGTCACGCAAGTCATGGGCTTGAGTTTCTGGTCTCACCCATTTTATAATATCGAGTGATGCCCAGTGGATGGAATCAGACAGGTGGCTATACCGAGACAACTCTTGTTCTCGAGAATTGGGGGGCTCAAAATGGTGGGGGGGGGTGCAATGAGGTCCAAACCGGTTTTTGGCCCCCGATCTTACCACCCCAGAGGCTTGAGTTTCTGACCAGATCCTGTTGGGCTTGTTGGTATGGTAACACTGTTTCAGCTGCGTGGGGTCGGTATACCGGGATAACTCTTGTTCTCGAGAAAAAGTGGTATACCTATGCTATACACGCTATAAAAGCGAAAATACATGCTTTTCAGCAGCAACATGTCACGCAAGTCATGGGCTTGAGTTTCTGGTCTCACCCTTTTTATAATATCGAGTGATCCCCAGTGGATGGAATCAGATAGGTGGCTATACCGGGATAACTCTTGTTCTCGAGAATTGGGGGGTGGTCAAAATGGGGGGGGGGGGTGCAATGAGGTCCAAACCGGTTTTTGACCCCCGATCTTACCACCCCAGAGGCTTGAGTTTCTGACCAGACCCTGTTGGGCTTGTTGGTATGGTAACACTCTTTCAGCTGCGTGGGGTCGGTATACCGGGATAACTCTTGTTCTCGAGAAAAAGTGGTATGCCTATGCTATACACGCTGTAAAAGCGAAAATACATGCTTTTCAGCAGCAACATGTCACGCAAGTCATGGGCTTGAGTTTCTGGTCTCACCCTTTTTATAATATCGAGTGATGCCCAGTGGATGGAATCAGATAGGTGGCTATACCGGGATAACTCTTGTTCTCGAGAATTGGGGGGTCAAAATGGGGGGGGGGTGCAATGAGGTCCAAACCGGTTTTTGACCCCCGATCTTACCTCCCCAGAGGCTTGAGTTTCTGACCAGACCCTGTTGGGATTGTTGGTATGGTAACACTCTTTAAGCTGCGTGGGATCGGTATACCGGGATAACTCTTGTTCTCGAGAAAAAGTGGTATACCTATGCTATACACGCTATAAAAGCGAAAATACATGCTTTTCAGCAGCAACATGTCACGCAAGTCATGGGCTTGAGTTTCTGGTCTCACCCTTTTTATAATATCGAGTGATGCCCAGTGGATGGAATCAGACAGGTGGCTATATCGAGATAACTCTTGTTCTCGAGAATTGGGGGGTCAAAATGGGGGGGGGTGCAATGAGGTCCAAACCGGTTTTTGACCCCCGATCTTACCACCCCAGAGGCTTGAGTTTCTGACCAGATCCTGTTGGGCTTGTTGGTATGGTAACTCTGTTTCAGCTGCGTGGGGTCGGTATACCGGGATAACTCTTGTTCTCTAGAAAAAGTGGTATACCTATGCTATACACGCTATAAAAGCGAAAATACATGCTTTTCAGCAGCAACATGTCACGCAAGTCATGGGCTTGAGTTTCTGGTCTCACCCTTTTTATAATATCGAGTGATCCCCAGTGGATGGAATCAGATAGGTGGCTATACCGGGATAACTCTTGTTCTCGAGAATTGGGGGATCAAAATGGGGGGGGGGGTGCAATGAGGTCCAAACCGGTTTTTGACCCCCGATCTTACCACCCCAGAGGCTTGAGTTTCTGACCAGACCCTGTTGGGCTTGTTGGTATGGTAACACTCTTTCAGCTGCGTGGGGTCTGTATACCGGGATAACTCTTGTTCTCGAGAAAAAGTGGTATACCTATGTAATACACGCTAAAAAAGCGAAAATACATGCTTTTCAGCAGCAACATGTCACGCAAGTCATGGGCTTGAGTTTCTGGTCTCACCCTTTTTATAATATCGAGTGATGCCCAGTGGATGGAATCAGACAGGTGGCTATACCGGGATTACTCTTGTTCTCGAGAATTGTGGGGGTCAAAATGGTAGGGGGGCAATGAGGTCCAAACCGGTTTTTGACCCCCGATCTTACCACCCCAGAGGCTTGAGTTTCTGACCAGACCCTGTTGGGCTTGTTGGTATGGTAACACTCTTTCAGCTGCGTGGGGTCGGTATACCGGGATAACTCTTGTTCTCGAGAAAAAGTGGTATACCTATGCTATACACGCTATAAAAGCGAAAATACATGCTTTTCAGCAGCAACATGTCACGCAAGTCATGGGCTTGAGTTTCTGGTCTCACCCTTTTTATAATATCGAGTGATGCCCAGTGAATGGAATCAGATAGGTGGCTATACCGGGATAACTCTTGTTCTCGAGAATTGGGGGGTCAAAATGGGGGGGGGGGGTGCAATGAGGTCCAAACCGGTTTTTGACCCCCGATCTTACCACCCCAGAGGCTTGAGTTTCTGACCAGACCCTGTTGGGATTGTTGGTATGGTAACACTCTTTCAGCTGCGTGGGGTCGGTATACCGGGATAACTCTTGTTCTCGAGAAAAAGTGGTATACCTATGCTATACACGCTATAAAAGCGAAAATACATGCTTTTCAGCAGCAACATGTCACGCAAGTCATGGGCTTGAGTTTCTGGTCTCACCCTTTTTATAATATCGAGTGATCCCCAGTGGATGGAATCAGATAGGTGGCTATACCGGGATAACTCTTGTTCTCGAGAATTGGGGGGTCAAAATGGTGGGGGAGTGCAATGCAATGAGGTCCAAACCGGTTTTTGACCCCCGATCTTACCACCCCAGAGGCTTGAGTTTCTGACCAGACCCTGTTGGGATTGTTGGTATGGTAACACTCTTTCAGCTGCGTGGGGTCGGTATACCGGGATAACTCTTGTTCTCGAGAAAAAGTGGTATACCTATGCTATACACGCTATAAAAGCGAAAATACATGCTTTTCAGCAGCAACATGTCACGCAAGTCATGGGCTTGAGTTTCTGGTCTCACCCATTTTATAATATCGAGTGATGCCCAGTGGATGGAATCAGACAGGTGGCTATACCGAGACAACTCTTGTTCTCGAGAATTGGGGGGCTCAAAATGGTGGGGGTGCAATGAGGTCCAAACCGGTTTTTGGCCCCCGATCTTACCACCCCAGAGGCTTGAGTTTCTGACCAGATCCTGTTGGGCTTGTTGGTATGGTAACACTGTTTCAGCTGCGTGGGGTCGGTATACCGGGATAACTCTTGTACTCGAGAAAAAGTGGTATACCTATGCTATACACGCTGTAAAAGCGAAAATACATGCTTTTCAGCAGCAACATGTCACGCAAGTCATGGGCTTGAGTTTCTGGTCTCACCCTTTTTATAATATCGAGTGATCCCCAGTGGATGGAATCAGATAGGTGGCTATACCGGGATAACTCTTGTTCTCGAGAATTGGGGGGTCAAAATGGGGGGGGGGGTGCAATGAGGTCCAAACCGGTTTTTGACCCCCGATCTTACCACCCCAGAGGCTTGAGTTTCTGACCAGACCCTGTTGGGCTTGTTGGTATAGTAACACTCTTTCAGCTGCGTGGGGTCGGTATACCGGGATAACTCTTGTTCTCGAGAAAAAGTGGTATACCTATGCAATACACGCTATAAAAGCGAAAATACATGCTTTTCAGCAGCAACATGTCACGCAAGTCATGGGCTTGAGTTTCTGGTCTCACCCTTTTTATAATATTGAGTGATCCCCAGTGGATGGAATCAGATAGGTGGCTATACCGGGATAATTCTTGTTCTCGAGAATTGGGGTGTCAAAATGGGGGGGGGGTGCAATGAGGTCCAAACCGGTTTTTGACCCCCGATCTTACCACCCCAGAGGCTTGAGTTTCTGACCAGACCCTGTTGGGCTTGTTGGTATGGTAACACTCTTTCAGCTGCGTGGGGTCGGTATACCGGGATAACTCTTGTTCTCGAGAAAAAGTGGTATACCTATGCTATACACGCTGTAAAAGCGAAAATACATGCTTTTCAGCAGCAACATGTCACGCAAGTCATGGGCTTGAGTTTCTGGTCTCACCCTTTTTATAATATCGAGTGATGCCCAGTGGATGGAATCAGATAGGTGGCTATACCGGGATAACTCTTGTTCTCGAGAATTGGGGGGTCAAAATGGGGGGGGGGGTGGTGCAATGAGGTCCAAATCGGTTTTTGACCCCCGATCTTACCACCCCAGAGGCTTGAGTTTCTGACCAGACCCTGTTGGGATTGTTGGTATGGTAACACTCTTTCAGCTGCGTGGGGTCGGTATACCGGGATAACTCTTGTTCTCGAGAAAAAGTGGTATACCTATGCTATACACGCTATTAAAGCGAAAATACATGCTTTTCAGCAGCAACATGTCACGCAAGTCATGGGCTTGAGTTTCTGGTCTCACCCTTTTTATAATATCGAGTGATCCCCAGTGGATGGAATCAGATAGGTGGCTATACCGGGATAACTCTTGTTCTCGAGAATTGGGGGGTCAAAATGGGGGGGTGCAATGAGGTCCAAACCGGTTTTTGACCCCCGATCTTACCACCCCAGAGGCTTGAGTTTCTGACCAGACCCTGTTGGGATTGTTGGTATGGTAACACTCTTTCAGCTGCGTGGGGTCGGTATACCGGGATAACTCTTGTTCTCTAGAAAAAGTGGTATACCTATGCTATACACGCTATAAAAGCGAAAATACATGCTTTTCAGCAGCAACATGTCACGCAAGTCATGGGCTTGAGTTTCTGGTCTCACCCTTGTTATAATATCGAGTGATGCCCAGTGGATGGAATCAGACAGGTGGCTATACCGAGATAACTCTTGTTCTCGAGAATTGGGGGGTCAAAATGGGGGGGGGGGTGCAATGAGGTCCAAACCGGTTTTTGACCCCCGATCTTACCACCCCAGAGGCTTGAGTTTCTGACCAGATCCTGTTGGGCTTGTTGGTATGGTAACTCTGTTTCAGCTGCGTGGGGTCGGTATACCGGGATAACTCTTGTTCTCGAGAAAAAGTGGTATACCTATGCTATACACGCTATAAAAGCGAAAATACATGCTTTTCAGCAGCAACATGTCACGCAAGTCATGGGCTTGAGTTTCTGGTCTCACCCTTTTTATAATATCGAGTGATCCCCAGTGGATGGAATCAGATAGGTGGCTATACCGGGATAACTCTTGTTCTCGAGAATTGGGGGATCAAAATGGGGGGGGGTGCAATGAGGTCCAAACCGGTTTTTGACCCCCGATCTTACCACCCCAGAGGCTTGAGTTTCTGACCAGACCCTGTTGGGCTTGTTGGTATGGTAACACTCTTTCAGCTGCGTGGGGTCGGTATACCGGGATAACTCTTGTTCTCGAGAAAAAGTGGTATACCTATGTAATACACGCTAAAAAAGCGAAAATACATGCTTTTCAGCAGCAACATGTCACGCAAGTCATGGGCTTGAGTTTCTGGTCTCACCCTTTTTATAATATCGAGTGATGCCCAGTGGATGGAATCAGACAGGTGGCTATACCGGGATTACTCTTGTTCTCGAGAATTGTGGGGGTCAAAATGGTAGGGGGGCAATGAGGTCCAAACCGGTTTTTGACCCCCGATCTTACCACCCCAGAGGCTTGAGTTTCTGACCAGACCCTGTTGGGATTGTTGGTATGGTAACACTCTTTCAGCTGCGTGGGGTCGGTATACCGGGATAACTCTTGTTCTCGAGAAAAAGTGGTATACCTATGCTATACACGCTATTAAAGCGAAAATACATGCTTTTCAGCAGCAACATGTCACGCAAGTCATGGGCTTGAGTTTCTGGTCTCACCCTTTTTATAATATCGAGTGATCCCCAGTGGATGGAATCAGATAGGTGGCTATACCGGGATAACTCTTGTTCTCGAGAATTGGGGGGTCAAAATGGGGGGGTGCAATGAGGTCCAAACCGGTTTTTGACCCCCGATCTTACCACCCCAGAGGCTTGAGTTTCTGACCAGACCCTGTTGGGATTGTTGGTATGGTAACACTCTTTCAGCTGCGTGGGGTCGGTATACCGGGATAACTCTTGTTCTCTAGAAAAAGTGGTATACCTATGCTATACACGCTATAAAAGCGAAAATACATGCTTTTCAGCAGCAACATGTCACGCAAGTCATGGGCTTGAGTTTCTGGTCTCACCCTTTTTATAATATCGAGTGATGCCCAGTGGATGGAATCAGACAGGTGGCTATACCGAGATAACTCTTGTTCTCGAGAATTGGGGGGTCAAAATGGGGGGGGGGGGTGCAATGAGGTCCAAACCGGTTTTTGACCCCCGATCTTACCACCCCAGAGGCTTGAGTTTCTGACCAGATCCTGTTGGGCTTGTTGGTATGGTAACTCTGTTTCAGCTGCGTGGGGTCGGTATACCGGGATAACTCTTGTTCTCGAGAAAAAGTGGTATACCTATGCTATACACGCTATAAAAGCGAAAATACATGCTTTTCAGCAGCAACATGTCACGCAAGTCATGGGCTTGAGTTTCTGGTCTCACCCTTTTTATAATATCGAGTGATCCCCAGTGGATGGAATCAGATAGGTAGCTATACCGGGATAACTCTTGTTCTCGAGAATTGGGGGATCAAAATGGGGGGGGGTGCAATGAGGTCCAAACCGGTTTTTGACCCCCGATCTTACCACCCCAGAGGCTTGAGTTTCTGACCAGACCCTGTTGGGCTTGTTGGTATGGTAACACTCTTTCAGCTGCGTGGGGTCGATATACCGGGATAACTCTTGTTCTCGAGAAAAAGTGGTATACCTATGTAATACACGCTAAAAAAGCGAAAATACATGCTTTTCAGCAGCAACATGTCACGCAAGTCATGGGCTTGAGTTTCTGGTCTCACCCTTTTTATAATATCGAGTGATGCCCAGTGGATGGAATCAGACAGGTGGCTATACCGGGATTACTCTTGTTCTCGAGAATTGTGGGGGTCAAAATGGTAGGGGGGCAATGAGGTCCAAACCGGTTTTTGACCCCCGATCTTACCACCCCAGAGGCTTGAGTTTCTGACCAGACCCTGTTGGGCTTGTTGGTATGGTAACACTCTTTCAGCTGCGTGGGGTCGGTATACCGGGATAACTCTTGTTCTCGAGAAAAAGTGGTATACCTATGCTATACACGCTATAAAAGCGAAAATACATGCTTTTCAGCAGCAACATGTCACGCAAGTCATGGGCTTGAGTTTCTGGTCTCACCCTTTTTATAATATCGAGTGATGCCCAGTGAATGGAATCAGATAGGTGGCTATACCGGGATAACTCTTGTTCTCGAGAATTGGGGGGTCAAAATGGGGGGGGGGTGCAATGAGGTCCAAACCGGTTTTTGACCCCCGATCTTACCACCCCAGAGGCTTGAGTTTCTGACCAGACCCTGTTGGGATTGTTGGTATGGTAACACTCTTTCAGCTGCGTGGGGTCGGTATACCGGGATAACTCTTGTTCTCGAGAAAAAGTGGTATACCTATGCTATACACGCTATAAAAGCGAAAATACATGCTTTTCAGCAGCAACATGTCACGCAAGTCATGGGCTTGAGTTTCTGGTCTCACCCTTTTTATAATATCGAGTGATCCCCAGTGGATGGAATCAGATAGGTGGCTATACCGGGATAACTCTTGTTCTCGAGAATTGGGGGGTCAAAATGGTGGGGGAGTGCAATGCAATGAGGTCCAAACCGGTTTTTGACCCCCGATCTTACCACCCCAGAGGCTTGAGTTTCTGACCAGACCCTGTTGGGATTGTTGGTATGGTAACACTCTTTCAGCTGCGTGGGGTCGGTATACCGGGATAACTCTTGTTCTCGAGAAAAAGTGGTATACCTATGCTATACACGCTATAAAAGCGAAAATACATGCTTTTCAGCAGCAACATGTCACGCAAGTCATGGGCTTGAGTTTCTGGTCTCACCCATTTTATAATATCGAGTGATGCCCAGTGGATGGAATCAGACAGGTGGCTATACCGAGACAACTCTTGTTCTCGAGAATTGGGGGGCTCAAAATGGTGGGGGTGCAATGAGGTCCAAACCGGTTTTTGGCCCCCGATCTTACCACCCCAGAGGCTTGAGTTTCTGACCAGATCCTGTTGGGCTTGTTGGTATGGTAACACTGTTTCAGCTGCGTGGGGTCGGTATACCGGGATAACTCTTGTACTCGAGAAAAAGTGGTATACCTATGCTATACACGCTGTAAAAGCGAAAATACATGCTTTTCAGCAGCAACATGTCACGCAAGTCATGGGCTTGAGTTTCTGGTCTCACCCTTTTTATAATATCGAGTGATCCCCAGTGGATGGAATCAGATAGGTGGCTATACCGGGATAACTCTTGTTCTCGAGAATTGGGGGGTCAAAATGGGGGGGGGGTGCAATGAGGTCCAAACCGGTTTTTGACCCCCGATCTTACCACCCCAGAGGCTTGAGTTTCTGACCAGACCCTGTTGGGCTTGTTGGTATAGTAACACTCTTTCAGCTGCGTGGGGTCGGTATACCGGGATAACTCTTGTTCTCGAGAAAAAGTGGTATACCTATGCAATACACGCTATAAAAGCGAAAATACATGCTTTTCAGCAGCAACATGTCACGCAAGTCATGGGCTTGAGTTTCTGGTCTCACCCTTTTTATAATATTGAGTGATCCCCAGTGGATGGAATCAGATAGGTGGCTATACCGGGATAATTCTTGTTCTCGAGAATTGGGGTGTCAAAATGGGGGGGGGGGGGTGCAATGAGGTCCAAACCGGTTTTTGACCCCCGATCTTACCACCCCAGAGGCTTGAGTTTCTGACCAGACCCTGTTGGGCTTGTTGGTATGGTAACACTCTTTCAGCTGCGTGGGGTCGGTATACCGGGATAACTCTTGTTCTCGAGAAAAAGTGGTATACCTATGCTATACACGCTGTAAAAGCGAAAATACATGCTTTTCAGCAGCAACATGTCACGCAAGTCATGGGCTTGAGTTTCTGGTCTCACCCTTTTTATAATATCGAGTGATGCCCAGTGGATGGAATCAGATAGGTGGCTATACCGGGATAACTCTTGTTCTCGAGAATTGGGGGGTCAAAATGGGGGGGGGGGTGGTGCAATGAGGTCCAAATCGGTTTTTGACCCCCGATCTTACCACCCCAGAGGCTTGAGTTTCTGACCAGACCCTGTTGGGATTGTTGGTATGGTAACACTCTTTCAGCTGCGTGGGGTCGGTATACCGGGATAACTCTTGTTCTCGAGAAAAAGTGGTATACCTATGCTATACACGCTATTAAAGCGAAAATACATGCTTTTCAGCAGCAACATGTCACGCAAGTCATGGGCTTGAGTTTCTGGTCTCACCCTTTTTATAATATCGAGTGATCCCCAGTGGATGGAATCAGATAGGTGGCTATACCGGGATAACTCTTGTTCTCGAGAATTGGGGGGTCAAAATGGGGGGGTGCAATGAGGTCCAAACCGGTTTTTGACCCCCGATCTTACCACCCCAGAGGCTTGAGTTTCTGACCAGACCCTGTTGGGATTGTTGGTATGGTAACACTCTTTCAGCTGCGTGGGGTCGGTATACCGGGATAACTCTTGTTCTCTAGAAAAAGTGGTATACCTATGCTATACACGCTATAAAAGCGAAAATACATGCTTTTCAGCAGCAACATGTCACGCAAGTCATGGGCTTGAGTTTCTGGTCTCACCCTTGTTATAATATCGAGTGATGCCCAGTGGATGGAATCAGACAGGTGGCTATACCGAGATAACTCTTGTTCTCGAGAATTGGGGGGTCAAAATGGGGGGGGGGTGCAATGAGGTCCAAACCGGTTTTTGACCCCCGATCTTACCACCCCAGAGGCTTGAGTTTCTGACCAGATCCTGTTGGGCTTGTTGGTATGGTAACTCTGTTTCAGCTGCGTGGGGTCGGTATACCGGGATAACTCTTGTTCTCGAGAAAAAGTGGTATACCTATGCTATACACGCTATAAAAGCGAAAATACATGCTTTTCAGCAGCAACATGTCACGCAAGTCATGGGCTTGAGTTTCTGGTCTCACCCTTTTTATAATATCGAGTGATCCCCAGTGGATGGAATCAGATAGGTGGCTATACCGGGATAACTCTTGTTCTCGAGAATTGGGGGATCAAAATGGGGGGGGGTGCAATGAGGTCCAAACCGGTTTTTGACCCCCGATCTTACCACCCCAGAGGCTTGAGTTTCTGACCAGACCCTGTTGGGCTTGTTGGTATGGTAACACTCTTTCAGCTGCGTGGGGTCGGTATACCGGGATAACTCTTGTTCTCGAGAAAAAGTGGTATACCTATGTAATACACGCTAAAAAAGCGAAAATACATGCTTTTCAGCAGCAACATGTCACGCAAGTCATGGGCTTGAGTTTCTGGTCTCACCCTTTTTATAATATCGAGTGATGCCCAGTGGATGGAATCAGACAGGTGGCTATACCGGGATTACTCTTGTTCTCGAGAATTGTGGGGGTCAAAATGGTAGGGGGGCAATGAGGTCCAAACCGGTTTTTGACCCCCGATCTTACCACCCCAGAGGCTTGAGTTTCTGACCAGACCCTGTTGGGATTGTTGGTATGGTAACACTCTTTCAGCTGCGTGGGGTCGGTATACCGGGATAACTCTTGTTCTCGAGAAAAAGTGGTATACCTATGCTATACACGCTATTAAAGCGAAAATACATGCTTTTCAGCAGCAACATGTCACGCAAGTCATGGGCTTGAGTTTCTGGTCTCACCCTTTTTATAATATCGAGTGATCCCCAGTGGATGGAATCAGATAGGTGGCTATACCGGGATAACTCTTGTTCTCGAGAATTGGGGGGTCAAAATGGGGGGGTGCAATGAGGTCCAAACCGGTTTTTGACCCCCGATCTTACCACCCCAGAGGCTTGAGTTTCTGACCAGACCCTGTTGGGATTGTTGG
The DNA here is from genome assembly GCA_964017185.1 of Rugalucina vietnamica. Classification (NCBI taxonomy): domain Eukaryota; kingdom Metazoa; phylum Mollusca; class Bivalvia; order Lucinida; family Lucinidae; genus Rugalucina; species Rugalucina vietnamica. The sequence goes on from OZ024875.1 coordinate 8,265,182, forward strand.
TATGGTAACACTCTTTCAGCTGCGTGGGGTCGGTATACCGGGATAACTCTTGTTCTCTAGAAAAAGTGGTATACCTATGCTATACACGCTATAAAAGCGAAAATACATGCTTTTCAGCAGCAACATGTCACGCAAGTCATGGGCTTGAGTTTCTGGTCTCACCCTTTTTATAATATCGAGTGATGCCCAGTGGATGGAATCAGACAGGTGGCTATACCGAGATAACTCTTGTTCTCGAGAATTGGGGGGTCAAAATGGGGGGGGGGGGGGTGCAATGAGGTCCAAACCGGTTTTTGACCCCCGATCTTACCACCCCAGAGGCTTGAGTTTCTGACCAGATCCTGTTGGGCTTGTTGGTATGGTAACTCTGTTTCAGCTGCGTGGGGTCGGTATACCGGGATAACTCTTGTTCTCGAGAAAAAGTGGTATACCTATGCTATACACGCTATAAAAGCGAAAATACATGCTTTTCAGCAGCAACATGTCACGCAAGTCATGGGCTTGAGTTTCTGGTCTCACCCTTTTTATAATATCGAGTGATCCCCAGTGGATGGAATCAGATAGGTAGCTATACCGGGATAACTCTTGTTCTCGAGAATTGGGGGATCAAAATGGGGGGGGTGCAATGAGGTCCAAACCGGTTTTTGACCCCCGATCTTACCACCCCAGAGGCTTGAGTTTCTGACCAGACCCTGTTGGGCTTGTTGGTATGGTAACACTCTTTCAGCTGCGTGGGGTCGATATACCGGGATAACTCTTGTTCTCGAGAAAAAGTGGTATACCTATGTAATACACGCTAAAAAAGCGAAAATACATGCTTTTCAGCAGCAACATGTCACGCAAGTCATGGGCTTGAGTTTCTGGTCTCACCCTTTTTATAATATCGAGTGATGCCCAGTGGATGGAATCAGACAGGTGGCTATACCGGGATTACTCTTGTTCTTGAGAATTGTGGGGGTCAAAATGGTAGGGGGGCAATGAGGTCCAAACCGGTTTTTGACCCCCGATCTTACCACCCCAGAGGCTTGAGTTTCTGACCAGACCCTGTTGGGCTTGTTGGTATGGTAACACTCTTTCAGCTGCGTGGGGTCGGTATACCGGGATAACTCTTGTTCTCGAGAAAAAGTGGTATACCTATGCTATACACGCTATAAAAGCGAAAATACATGCTTTTCAGCAGCAACATGTCACGCAAGTCATGGGCTTGAGTTTCTGGTCTCACCCTTTTTATAATATCGAGTGATGCCCAGTGAATGGAATCAGATAGGTGGCTATACCGGGATAACTCTTGTTCTCGAGAATTGGGGGGTCAAAATGGGGGGGGTGCAATGAGGTCCAAACCGGTTTTTGACCCCCGATCTTACCACCCCAGAGGCTTGAGTTTCTGACCAGACCCTGTTGGGATTGTTGGTATGGTAACACTCTTTCAGCTGCGTGGGGTCGGTATACCGGGATAACTCTTGTTCTCGAGAAAAAGTGGTATACCTATGCTATACACGCTATTAAAGCGAAAATACATGCTTTTCAGCAGCAACATGTCACGCAAGTCATGGGCTTGAGTTTCTGGTCTCACCCTTTTTATAATATCGAGTGATCCCCAGTGGATGGAATCAGATAGGTGGCTATACCGGGATAACTCTTGTTCTCAAGAATTGGGGGGTCAAAATGGGGGGGGGGGGGTGCAATGCAATGAGGTCCAAACCGGTTTTTGACCCCCGATCTTACCACCCCAGAGGCTTGAGTTTCTGACCAGACCCTGTTGGGATTGTTGGTATGGTAACACTCTTTCAGCTGCGTGGGGTCGGTATACCGGGATAACTCTTGTTCTCGAGAAAAAGTGGTATACCTATGCTATACACGCTATAAAAGCGAAAATACATGCTTTTCAGCAGCAACATGTCACGCAAGTCATGGGCTTGAGTTTCTGGTCTCACCCATTTTATAATATCGAGTGATGCCCAGTGGATGGAATCAGACAGGTGGCTATACCGAGACAACTCTTGTTCTCGAGAATTGGGGGGCTCAAAATGGTGGGGGGGGGGGTGCAATGAGGTCCAAACCGGTTTTTGGCCCCCGATCTTACCACCCCAGAGGCTTGAGTTTCTGACCAGATCCTGTTGGGCTTGTTGGTATGGTAACACTGTTTCAGCTGCGTGGGGTCGGTATACCGGGATAACTCTTGTTCTCGAGAAAAAGTGGTATACCTATGCTATACACGCTATAAAAGCGAAAATACATGCTTTTCAGCAGCAACATGTCACGCAAGTCATGGGCTTGAGTTTCTGGTCTCACCCTTTTTATAATATCGAGTGATCCCCAGTGGATGGAATCAGATAGGTGGCTATACCGGGATAACTCTTGTTCTCGAGAATTGGGGGGTGGTCAAAATGGGGGGGGGGGTGCAATGAGGTCCAAACCGGTTTTTGACCCCCGATCTTACCACCCCAGAGGCTTGAGTTTCTGACCAGACCCTGTTGGGCTTGTTGGTATGGTAACACTCTTTCAGCTGCGTGGGGTCGGTATACCGGGATAACTCTTGTTCTCGAGAAAAAGTGGTATGCCTATGCTATACACGCTGTAAAAGCGAAAATACATGCTTTTCAGCAGCAACATGTCACGCAAGTCATGGGCTTGAGTTTCTGGTCTCACCCTTTTTATAATATCGAGTGATGCCCAGTGGATGGAATCAGATAGGTGGCTATACCGGGATAACTCTTGTTCTCGAGAATTGGGGGGTCAAAATGGGGGGGGGGTGCAATGAGGTCCAAACCGGTTTTTGACCCCCGATCTTACCACCCCAGAGGCTTGAGTTTCTGACCAGACCCTGTTGGGATTGTTGGTATGGTAACACTCTTTAAGCTGCGTGGGATCGGTATACCGGGATAACTCTTGTTCTCGAGAAAAAGTGGTATACCTATGCTATACACGCTATAAAAGCGAAAATACATGCTTTTCAGCAGCAACATGTCACGCAAGTCATGGGCTTGAGTTTCTGGTCTCACCCTTTTTATAATATCGAGTGATGCCCAGTGGATGGAATCAGACAGGTGGCTATATCGAGATAACTCTTGTTCTCGAGAATTGGGGGGTCAAAATGGGGGGGGGGGGTGCAATGAGGTCCAAACCGGTTTTTGACCCCCGATCTTACCACCCCAGAGGCTTGAGTTTCTGACCAGATCCTGTTGGGCTTGTTGGTATGGTAACTCTGTTTCAGCTGCGTGGGGTCGGTATACCGGGATAACTCTTGTTCTCTAGAAAAAGTGGTATACCTATGCTATACACGCTATAAAAGCGAAAATACATGCTTTTCAGCAGCAACATGTCACGCAAGTCATGGGCTTGAGTTTCTGGTCTCACCCTTTTTATAATATCGAGTGATCCCCAGTGGATGGAATCAGATAGGTGGCTATACCGGGATAACTCTTGTTCTCGAGAATTGGGGGATCAAAATGGGGGGGGGTGCAATGAGGTCCAAACCGGTTTTTGACCCCCGATCTTACCACCCCAGAGGCTTGAGTTTCTGACCAGACCCTGTTGGGCTTGTTGGTATGGTAACACTCTTTCAGCTGCGTGGGGTCTGTATACCGGGATAACTCTTGTTCTCGAGAAAAAGTGGTATACCTATGTAATACACGCTAAAAAAGCGAAAATACATGCTTTTCAGCAGCAACATGTCACGCAAGTCATGGGCTTGAGTTTCTGGTCTCACCCTTTTTATAATATCGAGTGATGCCCAGTGGATGGAATCAGACAGGTGGCTATACCGGGATTACTCTTGTTCTCGAGAATTGTGGGGGTCAAAATGGTAGGGGGGCAATGAGGTCCAAACCGGTTTTTGACCCCCGATCTTACCACCCCAGAGGCTTGAGTTTCTGACCAGACCCTGTTGGGCTTGTTGGTATGGTAACACTCTTTCAGCTGCGTGGGGTCGGTATACCGGGATAACTCTTGTTCTCGAGAAAAAGTGGTATACCTATGCTATACACGCTATAAAAGCGAAAATACATGCTTTTCAGCAGCAACATGTCACGCAAGTCATGGGCTTGAGTTTCTGGTCTCACCCTTTTTATAATATCGAGTGATGCCCAGTGAATGGAATCAGATAGGTGGCTATACCGGGATAACTCTTGTTCTCGAGAATTGGGGGGTCAAAATGGGGGGGGGTGCAATGAGGTCCAAACCGGTTTTTGACCCCCGATCTTACCACCCCAGAGGCTTGAGTTTCTGACCAGACCCTGTTGGGATTGTTGGTATGGTAACACTCTTTCAGCTGCGTGGGGTCGGTATACCGGGATAACTCTTGTTCTCGAGAAAAAGTGGTATACCTATGCTATACACGCTATAAAAGCGAAAATACATGCTTTTCAGCAGCAACATGTCACGCAAGTCATGGGCTTGAGTTTCTGGTCTCACCCTTTTTATAATATCGAGTGATCCCCAGTGGATGGAATCAGATAGGTGGCTATACCGGGATAACTCTTGTTCTCGAGAATTGGGGGGTCAAAATGGTGGGGGAGTGCAATGCAATGAGGTCCAAACCGGTTTTTGACCCCCGATCTTACCACCCCAGAGGCTTGAGTTTCTGACCAGACCCTGTTGGGATTGTTGGTATGGTAACACTCTTTCAGCTGCGTGGGGTCGGTATACCGGGATAACTCTTGTTCTCGAGAAAAAGTGGTATACCTATGCTATACACGCTATAAAAGCGAAAATACATGCTTTTCAGCAGCAACATGTCACGCAAGTCATGGGCTTGAGTTTCTGGTCTCACCCATTTTATAATATCGAGTGATGCCCAGTGGATGGAATCAGACAGGTGGCTATACCGAGACAACTCTTGTTCTCGAGAATTGGGGGGCTCAAAATGGTGGGGGTGCAATGAGGTCCAAACCGGTTTTTGGCCCCCGATCTTACCACCCCAGAGGCTTGAGTTTCTGACCAGATCCTGTTGGGCTTGTTGGTATGGTAACACTGTTTCAGCTGCGTGGGGTCGGTATACCGGGATAACTCTTGTACTCGAGAAAAAGTGGTATACCTATGCTATACACGCTGTAAAAGCGAAAATACATGCTTTTCAGCAGCAACATGTCACGCAAGTCATGGGCTTGAGTTTCTGGTCTCACCCTTTTTATAATATCGAGTGATCCCCAGTGGATGGAATCAGATAGGTGGCTATACCGGGATAACTCTTGTTCTCGAGAATTGGGGGGTCAAAATGGGGGGGGGTGCAATGAGGTCCAAACCGGTTTTTGACCCCCGATCTTACCACCCCAGAGGCTTGAGTTTCTGACCAGACCCTGTTGGGCTTGTTGGTATAGTAACACTCTTTCAGCTGCGTGGGGTCGGTATACCGGGATAACTCTTGTTCTCGAGAAAAAGTGGTATACCTATGCAATACACGCTATAAAAGCGAAAATACATGCTTTTCAGCAGCAACATGTCACGCAAGTCATGGGCTTGAGTTTCTGGTCTCACCCTTTTTATAATATTGAGTGATCCCCAGTGGATGGAATCAGATAGGTGGCTATACCGGGATAATTCTTGTTCTCGAGAATTGGGGTGTCAAAATGGGGGGGGGGGTGCAATGAGGTCCAAACCGGTTTTTGACCCCCGATCTTACCACCCCAGAGGCTTGAGTTTCTGACCAGACCCTGTTGGGCTTGTTGGTATGGTAACACTCTTTCAGCTGCGTGGGGTCGGTATACCGGGATAACTCTTGTTCTCGAGAAAAAGTGGTATACCTATGCTATACACGCTGTAAAAGCGAAAATACATGCTTTTCAGCAGCAACATGTCACGCAAGTCATGGGCTTGAGTTTCTGGTCTCACCCTTTTTATAATATCGAGTGATGCCCAGTGGATGGAATCAGATAGGTGGCTATACCGGGATAACTCTTGTTCTCGAGAATTGGGGGGTCAAAATGGGGGGGAGGGTGCAATGAGGTCCAAACCGGTTTTTGACCCCCGATCTTACCACCCCAGAGGCTTGAGTTTCTGACCAGACCCTGTTGGGATTGTTGGTATGGTAACACTCTTTCAGCTGCGTGGGGTCGGTATACCGGGATAACTCTTGTTCTCGAGAAAAAGTTGTATACCTATGCTATACACGCTATAAAAGCGAAAATACATGCTTTTCAGCAGCAACATGTCACGCAAGTCATGGGCTTGAGTTTCTGGTCTCACCCTTTTTATAATATCGAGTGATCCCCAGTGGATGGAATCAGATAGGTGGCTATACCGGGATAACTCTTGTTCTCGAGAATTGGGGGGTCAAAATGGGGGGGTGCAATGAGGTCCAAACCGGTTTTTGACCCCCGATCTTACCACCCCAGAGGCTTGAGTTTCTGACCAGACCCTGTTGGGATTGTTGGTATGGTAACACTGTTTCAGCTGCGTGGGGTCGGTATACCGGGATAACTCTTGTTCTCGAGAAAAAGTGGTATACCTATGCTATACACGCTATAAAAGCGAAAATACATGCTTTTCAGCAGCAACATGTCACGCAAGTCATGGGCTTGAGTTTCTGGTCTCACCCATTTTATAATATCGAGTGATGCCCAGTGGATGGAATCAGACAGGTGGCTATACCGAGATAACTATTGTTCTCGAGAATTGGGGGGGGGTCAAAATGGTGGGGGTGCAATGAGGTCCAAACCGGTTTTTGACCCCCGATCTTACCACCCCAGAGGCTTGAGTTTCTGACCAGATCCTGTTGGGCTTGTTGGTATGGTAACACTGTTTCAGCTGCGTGGGGTCGGTATACCGGGATAACTCTTGTTCTCGAGAAAAAGTGGTATACCTATGCTATACACGCTATAAAAGCGAAAATACATGCTTTTCAGCAGCAACATGTCACGCAAGTCATGGGCTTGAGTTTCTGGTCTCACCCTTTTTATAATATCGAGTGATCCCCAGTGGATGGAATCAGATAGGTGGCTATACCGGGATAACTCTTGTTCTCGAGAATTGGGGTGTCAAAATGGGGGGGGGGTGCAATGAGGTCCAAACCGGTTTTTGACCCCCGATCTTACCACCCCAGAGGCTTGAGTTTCTGACCAGACCCTGTTGGGCTTGTTGGTATGGTAACACTCTTTCAGCTGCGTGGGGTCGGTATACCGGGATAACTCTTGTTCTCGAGAAAAAGTGGTATACCTATGCTATACACGCTGTAAAAGCGAAAATACATGCTTTTCAGCAGCAACATGTCACGCAAGTCATGGGCTTGAGTTTCTGGTCTCACCCTTTTTATAATATCGAGTGATGCCCAGTGGATGGAATCAGATAGGTGGCTATACCGGGATAACTCTTGTTCTCGAGAATTGGGGGGTCAAAATGGGGGGGGGGTGCAATGAGGTCCAAACCGGTTTTTGACCCCCGATCTTACCACCCCAGAGGCTTGAGTTTCTGACCAGACCCTGTTGGGATTGTTGGTATGGTAACACTCTTTCAGCTGCGTGGGGTCGGTATACCGGGATAACTCTTGTTCTCGAGAAAAAGTTGTATACCTATGCTATACACGCTATTAAAGCGAAAATACATGCTTTTCAGCAGCAACATGTCACGCAAGTCATGGGCTTGAGTTTCTGGTCTCACCCTTTTTATAATATCAAGTGATCCCCAGTGGATGGAATCAGATAGGTGGCTATACCGGGATAACTCTTGTTCTCGAGAATTGGGGGGTCAAAATGTGGGGGTGCAATGAGGTCCAAACCGGTTTTTGACCCCCGATCTTACCACCCCAGAGGCTTGAGTTTCTGACCAGACCCTGTTGGGATTGTTGGTATGGTAACACTCTTTCAGCTGCGTGGGGTCGGTATACCGGGATAACTCTTGTTCTCGAGAAAAAGTGGTATACCTATGCTATACACGCTATAAAAGCGAAAATACATGCTTTTCAGCAGCAACATGTCACGCAAGTCATGGGCTTGAGTTTCTGGTCTCACCCATTTTATAATATCGAGTGATGCCCAGTGGATGGAATCAGACAGGTGGCTATACCGAGATAACTATTGTTCTCGAGAATTGGGGGGGGGTCAAAATGGTGGGGGTGCAATGAGGTCCAAACCGGTTTTTGACCCCCGATCTTACCACCCCAGAGGCTTGAGTTTCTGACCAGATCCTGTTGGGCTTGTTGGTATGGTAGCACTGTTTCAGCTGCGTGGGGTCGGTATACCGGGATAACTCTTGTTCTCGAGAAAAAGTGGTATACCTATGCTATACACGCTATAAAAGCGAAAATACATGCTTTTCAGCAGCAACATGTCACGCAAGTCATGGGCTTGAGTTTCTGGTCTCACCCTTTTTATAATATCGAGTGATCCCCAGTGGATGGAATCAGATAGGTGGCTATACCGGGATAACTCTTGTTCTCGAGAATTGGGGGGTGGTCAAAATGGGGGGGGTGCAATGAGGTCCAAACCGGTTTTTGACCCCCGATCTTACCACCCCAGAGGCTTGAGTTTCTGACCAGACCCTGTTGGGCTTGTTGGTATGGTAACACTCTTTCAGCTGCGTGGGGTCGGTATACCGGGATAACTCTTGTTCTCGAGAAAAAGTGGTATACCTATGCTATACACGCTGTAAAAGCGAAAATACATGCTTTTCAGCAGCAACATGTCACGCAAGTCATGGGCTTGAGTTTCTGGTCTCACCCTTTTTATAATATCGAGTGATGCCCAGTGGATGGAATCAGATAGGTGGCTATACCGGGATAACTCTTGTTCTCGAGAATTGGGGGGTCAAAATGGGGGGGGGTGCAATGAGGTCCAAACCGGTTTTTGACCCCCGATCTTACCACCCCAGAGGCTTGAGTTTCTGACCAGACCCTGTTGGGATTGTTGGTATGGTAACACTCTTTCAGCTGCGTGGGGTCGGTATACCGGGATAACTCTTGTTCTCGAGAAAAAGTGGTATACCTATGCTATACACGCTATTAAAGCGAAAATACATACTTTTCAGCAGCAACATGTCACGCAAGTCATGGGCTTGAGTTTCTGGTCTCACCCTTTTTATAATATCGAGTGATGCCCAGTGGATGGAATCAGATAGGTGGCTATACCGGGATAACTCTTGTTCTCGAGAATTGGGGGGTCAAATTGGGGGGAGGGGGTGCAATGAGGTCCAAACCGGTTTTTGACCCCCGATCTTACCACCCCAGAGGCTTGAGTTTCTGACCAGACCCTGTTGGGATTGTTGGTATGGTAACACTCTTTCAGCTGCGTGGGGTCGGTATACCGGGATAACTCTTGTTCTCGAGAAAAAGTGGTATACCTATGCTATACACGCTATTAAAGCGAAAATACATGCTTTTCAACAGCAACATGTCACGCAAGTCATGGGCTTGAGTTACTGGTCTCACCCTTTTTATAATATCGATAGATCCCCAGTGGATGGAATCAGATAGGTGGCTATACCGGGATAACTCTTGTTCTCGAGAATTGGGGGGTCAAATTGGGGGGGGGGGTGCAATGAGGTCCAAACCGGTTTTTGACCCCCGATCTTACCACCCCAGAGGCTTGAGTTTCTGACCAGACCCTGTTGGGATTGTTGGTATGGTAACACTCTTTCAGCTGCGTGGGGTCGGTATACCGGGATAACTCTTGTTCTCGAGAAAAAGTGGTATACCTATGCTATGCACGCTATAAAAGCGAAAATACATGCTTTTCAGCAGCAACATGTCACGCAAGTCATGGGCTTGAGTTTCTGGTCTCACCCATTTTATAATATCGAGTGATGCCCAGTGGATGGAATCAGACAGGTGGCTATACCGAGATAACTCTTGTTCTCGAGAATTGGGGGGGGGGGGTTAAAATGGTGGGGGTGCAATGAGGTCCAAACCGGTTTTTGACCCCTGATCTTACCACCCAGAGGCTTGAGTTTCTGACCAGATCCTGTTGGGCTTGTTGGTATGGTAACACTCTTTCAGCTGCGTGGGGTCGGTATACCGGGATAACTCTTGTTCTCGAGAAAAAGTGGTATACCTATGCTATACACGCTATTAAAGCGAAAATACATGCTTTTCAGCAGCAACATGTCACGCTAGTCATGGGCTTGAGTTTCTGGTCTCACCCTTTTTATAATATCGAGTGATGCCCAGTGGATGGAATCAGATAGGTGGCTATACCGGGATAACTCTTGTTCTCGAGAATTGGGGGGTCAAATTGGGGGGGTGCAATGAGGTCCAAACCGGTTTTTGACCCCCGATCTTACCACCCCAGAGGCTTGAGTTTCTGACCAGACCCTGTTGGGATTGTTGGTATGGTAACACTCTTTCAGCTGCGTGGGGTCGGTATACCGGGATAACTCTTGTTCTCGAGAAAAAGTTGTATACCTATGCTATACACGCTATTAAAGCGAAAATACATGCTTTTCAGCAGCAACATGTCACGCAAGTCATGGGCTTGAGTTTCTGGTCTCGACCTTTTTATAATATCGAGTGATCCCCAGTGGATGGAATCAGATAGGTGGCTATACCGGGATAACTCTTGTTCTCGAGAATTGGGGGGTCAAAATGGGGGGGTGCAATGAGGTCCAAACCGGTTTTTGACCCCCGATCTTACCACCCCAGAGGCTTGAGTTTCTGACCAGACCCTGTTGGGATTGTTGGTATGGTAACACTCTTTCAGCTGCGTGGGGTCGGTATACCGGGATAACTCTTGTTCTCGAGAAAAAGTGGTATACCTATGCTATACACGCTATAAAAGCGAAAATACATGCTTTTCAGCAGCAACATGTCACGCAAGTCATGGGCTTGAGTTTCTGGTCTCACCCTTTTTATAATATCGAGTGATGCCCAGTGGATGGAATCAGACAGGTGGCTATACCGAGATAACTCTTGTTCTCGAGAATTGGGGGGTCAAAATGGGGGGGGGGGGGGTGCAATGAGGTCCAAACCGGTTTTTGACCCCCAATCTTACCACCCCAGAGGCTTGAGTTTCTGACCAGATCCTGTTGGGCTTGTTGGTATGGTAACACTGTTTCAGCTGCGTGGGGTCGGTATACCGGGATAACTCTTGTTCTCGAGAAAAAGTGGTATACCTAAGCAATACACGCTATAAAAGCGAAAATACATGCTTTTCAGCAGCAACATGTCACGCAAGTCATGGGCTTGAGTTTCTGGTCTCGACCTTTTTATAATATCGAGTGATCCCCAGTGGATGGAATCAGATAGGTGGCTATACCGGGATAACTCTTGTTCTCGAGAATTGTGGGGGTCAAAATGGTAGGGGGGCAATGAGGTCCAAACCGGTTTTTGACCCCCGATCTTACCACCCCAGAGGCTTGAGTTTCTGACCAGACCCTGTTGGGCTTGTTGGTATGGTAACACTCTTTCAGCTGCGTGGGATCGGTATACCGGGATAACTCTTTTTCTCGAGAAAAAGTGTTATACCTATGCTATACACGCTATAAAAGCGAAAATACATGCTTTTCAGCAGCAACATGTCACGCAAGTCATGGGCTTGAGTTTCTGGTCTCACCCTTTTTATAATATCGAGTGATGCCCAGTGGATGGAATCAGATAGGTGGCTATACCGGGATAACTCTTGTTCTCGAGAATTGGGGGGTCAAAATGGGGGGGGGGTGCAATGAGGTCCAAATCGGTTTTTGACCCCCGATCTTACCACCCCAGAGGCTTGAGTTTCTGACCAGACCCTGTTGGGATTGTTGGTATGGTAACACTCTTTCAGCTGCGTGGGGTCGGTATACCGGGATAACTCTTGTTCTCGAGAAAAAGTGGTATACCTATGCTATACACGCTATTAAAGCGAAAATACATGCTTTTCAGCAGCAACATGTCAAGCAAGTCATGGGCTTGAGTTTCTGGTCTCACCCTTTTTATAATATCGAGTGATCCCCAGTGGATGGAATCAGATAGGTGGCTATACCGGGATAACTCTTGTTCTCGAGAATTGGGGGGTCAAAATGGGGGGGGGGGTGCAATGAGGTCCAAACCGGTTTTTGACCCCCGATCTTACCACCCCAGAGGCTTGAGTTTCTGACCAGACCCTGTTGGGCTTGTTGGTATGGTAACACTGTTTCAGCTGCGTGGGGTCGGTATACCGGGATAACTCTTGTTCTCGAGAAAAAGTGGTATACCTATGCTATACACGCTATAAAAGCGAAAATACATGCTTTTCAGCAGCAACATGTCACGCAAGTCATGGGCTTGAGTTTCTGGTCTCACCCTTTTTATAATATGGAGTGATCCCCAGTGGATGGAATCAGATAGGTGGCTATACCGGGATAACTCTTGTTCTCGAGAATGGGGGGGGGGGGGGTGCAATGAGGTCCAAACCGGTTTTTGACCCCCGATCTTACCACCCCAGAGGCTTGAGTTTCTGACCAGACCCTGTTGGGCTTGTTTGTATGGTAACACTCTTTCAGCTGCGTGGGGTCGGTATACCGGGATAACTCTTGTTCTCGAGAAAAAGTGGTATACCTAAGCAATACACGCTATAAAAGCGAAAATACATGCTTTTCAGCAGCAACATGTCACGCAAGTCATGGGCTTGAGTTTCTGGTCTCACCCTTTTTATAATATTGAGTGATCCCCAGTGGATGGAATCAGATAGGTGGCTATACCGGGATAACTCTTGTTCTCGAGAATTGGGGTGTCAAAATGGGGGGGGGGGGTGCAATGAGGTCCAAACCGGTTTTTGACCCCCGATCTTACCACCCTAGAGGCTTGAGTTTCTGACCAGACCCTGTTGGGCTTGTTGGTATGGTAACACTCTTTCAGCTGCGTGGGGTAGGTATACCGGGATAACTCTTGTTCTCGAGAAAAAGTGGTATACCTATGCTATACACGCTGTAAAAGCGAAAATACATGCTTTTCAGCAGCAACATGTCACGCAAGTCATGGGCTTGAGTTTCTGGTCTCACCCTTTTTATAATATCGAGTGATGCCCAGTGGATGGAATCAGATAGGTGGCTATACCGGGATAACTCTTGTTCTCGAGAATTGGGGGGTCAAAATGGGGGGGGGGGGGGTGCAATGAGGTCCAAACCGGTTTTTGACCCCCGATCTTACCACCCCAGAGGCTTGAGTTTCTGACCAGACCCTGTTGGGATTGTTGGTATGGTAACACTCTTTCAGCTGCGTGGGGTCGGTATACCGGGATAACTCTTGTTCTCGAGAAAAAGTGGTATACCTATGCTATACACGCTATTAAAGCGAAAATACATGCTTTTCAGCAGCAACATGTCACGCAAGTCATGGGCTTGAGTTTCTGGTCTCACCCTTTTTATAATATCGAGTGATCCCCAGTGGATGGAATCAGATAGGTGGCTATACCGGGATAACTCTTGTTCTCGAGAATTGGGGGGGTCAAAATGGGGGGGGGGGGTGCAATGAGGTCCAAACCGGTTTTTGACCCCCGATCTTACCACCCCAGAGGCTTGAGTTTCTGACCAGACCCTGTTGGGCTAGGTGATGCCTAGTGGATGGAATCAGACAGGTGGCTATACCGGGATAACTCTTGTTCTCGAGAATTGTGGGGGGTCAAAATGGTAGGGGGGCAATGAGGTCCAAACCGGTTTTTGACCCCCGATCTTACCACCCCATAGGCTTGAGTTTCTGACCAGACCCTGTTGGGCTTGTTGGTATGGTAACACTCTTTCAGCTGCGTGGGATCGGTATACCGGGATAACTCTTGTTCTCGAGAATTGGGGGGTCAAAATGGGGGGGGGGGTGCAATGAGGTCCAAACCGGTTTTTGACCCAAAAGTGTTATACCTATGCTATACACGCTATAAAAGCGAAAATACATGCTTTTCAGCAGCAACATGTCACGCAAGTCATGGGCTTGAGTTTCTGGTCTCACCCTTTTTATAATATCGAGTGATGCCCAGTGGATGGAATCAGATAGGTGGCTATACCGGGATAACTCTTGTTCTCGAGAATTGGGGGGTCAAAATGGGGGGGTGCAATGAGGTCCAAACCGGTTTTTGACCCCCGATCTTACCACCCCAGAGGCTTGAGTTTCTGACCAGACCCTGTTGGGATTGTTGGTATGGTAACACTCTTTCAGCTGCGTGGGGTCGGTATACCGGGATAACTCTTGTTCTCGAGAAAAAGTGGTATACCTATGCTATACACGCTATTAAAGCGAAAATACATGCTTTTCAGCAGCAACATGTCACGCAAGTCATGGGCTTGAGTTTCTGGTCTCACCCTTTTTATAATATCGAGTGATCCCCAGTGGATGGAATCAGATAGGTGGCTATACCGGGATAACTCTTGTTCTCGAGAATTGGGGGGTCAAAATGGGGGGGGGAGGTGCAATGAGGTCCAAACCGGTTTTTGACCCCCGATCTTACCACCCCAGAGGCTTGAGTTTCTGATCAGACCCTGTTGGGCTAGGTGATGCCTAGTGGATGGAATCAGACAGGTGGCTATACCGGGATAACTCTTGTTCTCGAGAATTGTGGGGGTCAAAATGGTAGGGGGGCAATGAGGTCCAAACCGGTTTTTGACCCCCGATCTTACCACCCCAGAGGCTTGAGTTTCTGACCAGACCCTGTTGGGCTTGTTGGTATGGTAACACTTGTTCTCGAGAATTGGGGGGTCAAAATGGGGGGGGGGGGGGGTGCAATGAGGTCCAAACCGGATTTTGACCCCCGATCTTACCACCCCAGAGGCTTGAGTTTCTGACCAGATCCTGTTGGGCTTGTTGGTATGGTAACACTCTTTCAGCTGCGTGGGGTCGGTATACCGGGATAACTCTTGTTCTCGAGAAAAAGTGGTATACCTATGCTATACACGCTGTAAAAGCGAAAATACATGCTTTTCAGCAGCAACATGTCACGCAAGTCATGGGCTTGAGTTTCTGGTCTCACCCTTTTTATAATATCGAGTGATGCCCAGTGGATGGAATCAGATAGGTGGCTATACCGGGATAACTCTTGTTCTCGAGAATTGGGGGGTCAAAATGGGGGGGTGCAATGAGGTCCAAACCGGTTTTTGACCCCCGATCTTACCACCCCAGAGGCTTGAGTTTCTGACCAGACCCTGTTGGGATTGTTGGTATGGTAACACTCTTTCAGCTGCGTGGGGTGGGTATACCGGGATAACTCTTGTTCTCGAGAAAAAGTGGTATTCCTATGCTATACACGCTATTAAAGCAAAAATACATGCTTTTCAGCAGCAACATGTCACGCAAGTCATGGGCTTGAGTTTCTGGTCTCACCCTTTTTATAATATCGAGTGATCCCCAGTGGATGGAATCAGATAGGTGGCTATACCGGGATAACCCTTGTTCTCGAGAATTGGGGGGTCAAAATGGGGGGGTGTGCAATGAGGTCCAAACCGGTTTTTGACCCCCGATCTTACCACCCCAGAGGCTTGAGTTTCTGACCAGACCCTGTTGGGATTGTTGGTATGGTAACACTCTTTCAGCTGCGTGGGGTCGGTATACCGGGATAACTCTTGTTCTCGAGAAAAAGTGGTATACCTATGCTATACACGCTATAAAAGCGAAAATACATGCTTTTCAGCAGCAACATGTCACGCAAGTCATGGGCTTGAGTTTCTGGTCTCACCCATTTTATAATATCGAGTGATGCCCAGTGGATGGAATCAGACAGGTGGCTATACCGAGACAACTCTTGTTCTCGAGAATTGGGGGGTCAAAATGGTGGGGGGGTGCAATGAGGTCCAAACCGGTTTTTGACCCCCGATCTTACCACCCCAGAGGCTTGAGTTTCTGACCAGATCCTGTTGGGCTTGTTGGTATGGTAACACTGTTTCAGCTGCGTGGGGTCGGTATACAGGGATAACTCTTGTTCTCGAGAAAAAGTGGTATACCTATGTTATACACGCTAAAAAGCGAAAATACATGCTTTTCATGGACTTGAGTTTCTGGTCTCACCCTTTTTATAATATCGAGTGATCCCCAGTGGATGGAATCAGATAGGTGGCTATACATGGATAACTTTTGTTCTCGTGAATTGGGTTGTCAAAATGGGGGGGTGCAATGAGGTCCAAACCGGTTTTTGACCCCCGATCTTACCACCCCAGAAGCTTGAGTTTCTGACCAGACCCTGTTGGGATTGTTGGTATGGTAACACTGTTTCAGCTGCGTGGGGTCGGTATACCGGGATAACTCTTGTTCTCGAGAAAAAGTGGTATACCTATGTTAAAAACGCTAAAAAAGCGAAAATACATACTTTTAAACAGCAACATGTCACGCAAGTCATGGGCTTGTGTTTCTGGTCACACCTTTTTTATAATATTAAATGATCCCCCGTGGATAGAATCAGATAGGTGGCTATACCGGGATAACTCTTGTTCTCGAGAATTGGGGGGTCAAATTGGGAGGGTGTGCAATGAGGTCCAAACCGGTTTTTGACACCCGATCTTACCACCCCAGTGGCTTGAATTTCTGACCAGACCCTGTTGGGATTGTTGGTATGGTGACACTCTTTCAGCTGCGTGGGGTCGGTATACCGGGATAACTCTTGTTCTCGAGAAAAAGTGGTATACCTATGTTATACACGCTAAAAATCGAAAATACATGCTTTTCAGCAGCAACATGTCACGCAAGTCATGGGCTTGAGTTTCTGGTCTCACCCTTTTTATAATATCGAGTGATGCCAAGTGGATGGAATCAGACAGGTGTCTATACCGGGATAACTCTTGTTCTCGAGAATTGGAGGGGGGTCAAGATGGGGGGTGGTGCAATGAGGTCCAAACCGGTTTTTGACCCCCGATCTTACCACCCCAGAGGCTTGAGTTTCTGACCAGACCCTGTTGGGATTGTTGGTATGGTAACACTCTTTCAGCTGCATTGGGTCGGTATACCGGGATAACTCTTGTTCTCGAGAGAAAAGTGGTATACCTATGTTATACACGCTAAAAAGCGAAAATACATGCTTTTCAGCAGCAACATGTCACGCAAGTCATTGGGTTGAGTTTCTGGTCTCACCCTTTTTATAATATCGAGTGATCCCCAGTGGATGGAATCAGATAGGTGGCTATACCGGGATAACTCTTGTTCTCGAGAATTGGGGGGTCAAAATGAAGGGTGTGCAATGAGGTCCAAACCGGTTTTTGACCCCCGATCTTACCACCCCAGAGGCTTGAGTTTCTGACCAGACGCTGTTTAGTTTGTTGGTATTGTAACACTCTTTCAGCTGCGTGGGGTCGGTATACCGGGATAACTCTTGTTCTCGAGAAAAAGTGGTATACCTATGTTAAAAAAAAAAGCGAAAATACATACTTTTAACAGCAACATGACACGCAAGTCATGGGCTTGAGTTTCTGGTCTCACCCTTTTTATAATATTGACTTATCCCCAGTGGATGGAATCAGATAGGTGGCTATACCTGGATAACTCTTGTTCTCGAGAATTGGGGGCTCAAAATTGGAGGGTGTGCAATGAGGTCCAAACCGGTTTTTGACCAGACCCTGTTGGGATTGTTGGTATGGTAACACTCTTTCAGCTGCGTGGGGTCGGTATACCGGGATAATTCTTGTTCTCGAGAAAAAGTGGTATACCTATGTTAAAAACGCTAAAAAAGCGAAAATACATACTTTTCAACAGCAACATGTCACGCAAGTCGTGGGCTTTTGTTCCTGGTCATACCCTTTCAGCTCCATGGTAACACTCTTTCACTTATGGTAACACTCTTTCAGCTGCGTATTTCGCTTTTTTAGCGTTACCATACCAACAATCCCAACAGGGTCTGGTCAGAAACTCAAGCCTCTGGGGTGGTAAGATCGGGGGTCAAAAACCGGTTTGGACCTCATTGCACACCCCCCATTTTGACCCCCCAATTCTCGAGAACAAGAGTTATCCCGGTATAGCCACCTATCTGATTCCATCCAATGGGGATCACTCGATATTATAAAAAGGGTGAGACCAGAAACTCAAGCCCATGACTTGCGTGACATGTTGCTGCTGGAAAGCATGTATTTTCGCTTTTATAGCGTGTATAGCATAGGTATACCACTTTTTCTCGAGAACAAGAGTTATCCCGGTATACCGACCCCACGCAGCTGAAAGAGTGTTACCATACCAACAATCCCAACAGGGTCTGGTCAGAAACTCAAGCCTCTGGGGTGGTAAGATCGGGGGTCAAAAACCGGTTTGGACCTCATTGCACCCCCCCCCCCCATTTTGACATCCCAATTCTCGAGAACAAGAGTTATCCCGGTATAGCCACCTATCTGATTCCATCCACTGGGGATCACTCGATATTATAAAAAGGGTGAGACCAGAAACTCAAGCACATGACTTGCGTGACATGTTGCTGCTGAAAAGCATGTATTTTCGCTTTTTTAGCGTGTATAACATAGGTATACCACTTTTTCTCGAGAACAAGAGTTATCCCGGTATACCGACCCCACGCAGCTGAAAGAGTGTTACCATACCAACAAGTCCAACAGGGTCTGGTCAGAAACTCAAGCCTCTGGGGTGGTAAGATCGGGGGTCAAAAACCGGTTTGGACCTCATAGCCCCCCCCCCCACCTTTTTGACCCCCCCCCCAATTCTCGAGAACAAGAGTTATCCCGGTATAGCCACCTATCTGATTCCATCCACTGGGGATCACTCGATATTATAAAAAGGGTGAGACCAGAAACTCAAGCCCATGACTTGCGTGACATGTTGCTGCTGAAAAGCATGTATTTTCGCTTTTATAGCGTGTATAGCATAGGTATACCACTTTTTCTCGAGAACAAGAGTTATCCCGGTATACCGACCCCACGCAGCTGAAACAGTGTTACCATACCAACAAGCCCAACAGGATCTGGTCAGAAACTCAAGCCTCTGGGGTGGTAAGATCGGGGGTCAAAAACCGGTTTGGACCTCATTGCACCCCCCATTTTGACCCCCCAATTCTCGAGAACAAGAGTTATCTCGGTATAGCCACCTGTCTGATTCCATCCACTGGGCATCACTCGATATTATAAAAAGGGTGAGACCAGAAACTCAAGCCCATGACTTGCGTGACATGTTGCTGCTGAAAAGCATGTATTTTCGCTTTTATAGCGTGTATAGCATAGGTATACCACTTTTTCTCCAGAACAAGAGTTATCCCGGTATACCTACCCCACGCAGCTGAAACAGTGTTACCATACCAACAATCCCAACAGGGTCTGGTCAGAAACTCAAGCCTCTGGGGTGGTAAGATCGGGGGTCAAAAACCGGTTTGGACCTCATTGCACCCCCCCATTTTGACCCCCCCCCCCATTCTCGAGAACAAGTTATCCCGGTATAGCCACCTATCTGATTCCATCCACTGGGGATCACTCGATATTATAAAAAGGGTGAGACCAGAAACTCAAGCCCATGACTTGCGTGACATGTTGCTGCTGAAAAGCATGTATTTTCGCTTATATAGCGTGTATAGCATAGGTATACCACTTTTTCTCGAGAACAAGAGTTATCCCGGCATACCGACCCCACGCAGCTGAAAGAGTGTTACCATACCAACAATCCCAACAGGGTCTGGTCAGAAACTCAAGCCTCTGGGGTGATCGGGGGTCAAAAACCGGTTTGGACCTCATTGCACCCCCCCCCCCAAATTTTGCCCCCCCCCCAATTCTCGAGAACAAGAGTTATCCCGGTATAGCCACCTATCTGATTCCATCCACTGGGGATCACTCAAAACTATAAAAAGGGTGAGACCAGAAACTCAAGCCCATGACTTGCGGAACATGTTACTGCTGAAATGCATGTATTTTCGCTTTTTTAGCGTGTATAACATAGGTATACCACTTTTTCTCGAGAACAAGAGTTATCCCGGTATACCGACCCCACGCAGCTGAAAGAGTGTTACCATACCAACAATCCCTACAGGGTCTGGTAAGAAACTCAAGCCTCTGGGGTGGTAAGATCGGGGGTCAAAAACCGGTTTGGACCTCATTGCACACACCCCCCCATTTTGACCCCCCAATTCTCGAGAACAAGAGTTATCCCGGTATAGCCACCTATCTGATTCCATCCACTGGGGATCACTCGATATTATAAACAGGGTGAGACCAGAAACTCAAGCCCATGACTTGCGTGACATGTTGCTGCTGAAAAGCATGTATTTTCGCTTTTATAGCGTGTATAGCATAGGTATAACACTTTTTCTCGAGAACAAGAGTTATCCCGGTATACCGACCCCACGCAGCTGAAAGAGTGTTACCATACCAACAAGCCCAACAGGGTCTGGTCAGAAACTCAAGCCTCTGGGGTGTTAAGATCGGGGGTCAAAAACCGGTTTGGACCTCATTGCACCCCCCCATTTTGACCCCCCCCCCCCAAATTCTCGAGAACAAGAGTTATCCCGGTATAGCCACCTATCTTATTCCATCCACTGGGGATCACTCGATACCAACCCCACGCAGCTGAAAGAGTGTTACCATACCAACAAGCCCAACAGGATCTGGTCAGAAACTCAAGCCTCTGGGGTGGTAAGATCGGGGGTCAAAAACCGGTTTGGACCTCATTGCACCCCCCCCCATTTTGACCTCCCAATTCTCGAGAACAAGAGTTATCCCGGTATAGCCACCTGTCTGATTCCATCCACTGGGCATCACTCAATATTATAAAAAGGGTGAGACCAGAAACTCAAGCCCATGACTTGCGTGACATGTTGCTGCTGAAAAGCATGTATTTTCGCTTTTATAGCGTGTATAGCATAGGTATAACACTTTTTCTCGAGAACAAGAGTTATCCCGGTATACCGACCCCACGCAGCTGAAAGAGTGTTACCATACCAACAAGCCCAACAGGGTCTGGTCAGAAACTCAAGCCTCTGGGGTGGTAAGATCGGGGGTCAAAAACCGGTTTGGACCTCATTGCACACCCCCCCATTTTGACCCCCAATTCTCGAGAACAAGAGTTATCCCGGTATAGCCACCTATCTGATTCCATCCACTTGGGATCACTGGATATTATAAAAAGGGTGAGACCAGAAACTCTAGCCCATGACTTGCGTGACATGTTGCTGCTGAAAAGCATGTATTTTCGCTTTTATAGCGTGTATAGCATAGGTATACCACTTTTTCTCGAGAACAAGAGTTATCACGGTATACCGACCCAACGCAGCTGAAACAGTGTTAGCATACCAACAATCCCAACAGAGTCTGGTCAGAAACTCAAGCCTCTGGGATGGTAAGATCGGGGGTCAAAAACCGGTTTGGATCTCACTGCAACCCCCCCCCCCCCCCCATTTTAACCCCCCAATTCTCGAGAACAAGAGTTATCCCGGTATAGCCACCTGTCTTATTCCATCCACTGGGGATCACTCGATATTATAAAAAGGGTGAGACCAGAAACTCAAGCCCATGACTTGCGTGACATGTTGCTGCTGAAAAGCATGTATTTTCGCTTTTTTAGCGTGTATAACATAGGTATACCACTTTTTCTCGAGAACAAGAGTTATCCCGGTATACCGACCCCACGCAGCTGAAAGAGTGTTAACATACCAACAATCCCAACAGGGTCTGGACAGAAACTCAAGCCTCTGGGGTGGTAAGATTGTGGGTCAAAAACCGGTTTGGACCTCATTGCACCCCCCATTTTGACCCCCCAATTCTCGAGAACAAGAGTTATCCCGGTATAGCCACCTATCTGATTCCATCCACTGGGGATCACTCGATATTATAAAAAGGGTGAGACCAGAAACTCAAACCCATGACTTGCATGATATGTTGTTGCTGAAAAGCATGTATTTTCGCTTTTTAGCGTGTATAACAAAGGTATACCACTTTTTCTCGAGAACAAGAGTTATCCCGGTACACCAACCCCACGCAGCTGAAAGAGTGTTACCATACCAACAATCCCAACAGGGTCTGGTCAGAAACTCAAGCCTCTGGGGTGGTAAGATCGGGGGTCAAAAGCCGGTTTGAACCTCATTGCACCCCCCTAATTTGACCCCCCAATTCTCGAGAACAAGAGTTATCCCGGTATAGCCACCTATCTGATTCCATCCACTGGGGATCACTCAATAGTACGCAGCTGAAAGAGTGTTACCATACCAACAATCCCAACAGGGTCTGGTCAGAAACTCAAGCCCCTGGGGTGGTAAGATCGGGGGTCAAAAACCGGTTTGGACCTCATTTCACCCCTCCCCCCCCCCAATTTGACCCCCCAATTCTCGAGAACAAGAGTTATCCCGGTATAGCCACCTATCTGATTCCATCCACTGGGGATCACTCAAAACTATAAAAAGGGTGAGACCAGAAACTCAAGCCCATGACTTGCGGAACATGTTGCTGCTGAAATGCATGTATTTTCGCTTTTTTAGCGTGTATAACATAGGTATACCACTTTTTCTCGAGAACAAGAGTTATCCCGGTATACCGACCCCACGCAGCTGAAAGAGTGTTACCATACCAATAATCCCAACAGGGTCTGGTCAGAAACTCAAGCCTCTTGGGTGGTAAGATCGGGGGTCAAAAACCGGTTTGGACCTCATTACACCCCCCCGTTTTGACACCCAAATCTGATTCCATCCACTGGGTATCACTTGATATTATAAAAAGGGTGATACCAGAATCTCAAACCCATGACTTGCGTGACATGTTGCTGCTGAAAAGTATGTATTTTTGCTTTTTAGTGTTTTTAACATAGGTATACCAATACCACTTTTTCTCGAGAACAAGAGATATCCCGGTATACCGACCCCACGCAGCTGAAAGAGTGTTACCATACCAACAATCCCAACAGGGTCTGGTCAGAAACTCAAGCCTCCGGGGAGGTAAGATCGGGGGTCAAAAACCGGTTTGGACCTCATTGCACTCCCCCATTTTGACCCCCCCCAATTATCGAGAACAAGAGTTATCCCGGTATAGCCACCTATCTGATTCCATCCACTGGGCATCACTCGATATTATAAAAAGGGTGAGACCAGAAACTCAAGCCCATGACATGCGTGACATGCTGCTGCTGAAAAGCATGTATTTTCGCTTTTTTAGCGTGTATAACATAGGTATACCACTTTTTCTCGAGAAAAAGAGTTATCCCGGTATACCGACCCCACGCAGCTGAAAGTGTGTTACCATACCAACAATCCGAACAGGGTCTGGTCAGAAACTCAAGCCTCAGGGGTGGTACGATCGGGGGTCAAAACCCGGTTTGAAACTCATTGCACCCCCCCCCCCCCATTTTGACACCCCAATTCTTGAGAACAAGAGTTATCCCGGTATAGCCACATATCTGATTCCATCCACTGGGCATCACTCGATATTATAAAAAGGGAGAGACCAGAAACTCAAGCCCATGACTTGCGTGACATGTTGCTGTTGAAAAGTATGTATTTTCGCTTTTTTAGCGTTTTAACATGGGTATACCACTTTTTCTCGAGAACAAGAGTTATCCCGGTATACCGACCCCACGCAGCTGAAAGAGTGTTAGCATAACAAATTCCCAACAGGGTCTGGTCAGAAACTCAAGCTTCTGGGGTGGTAAGATCGGGGGTCAAAAACCGGTTTGGACCTCATTGCACCCCCCCCCCCATTTTGACCCCCCAATTCTCGAGAACAAGAGTTATCCCGGTATAGCCACCTATCTGATTCCATCCACTGGGGATCACTCGATATTATAAAAAGGGTGAGACCAGAAACTCAAGCCCATGACTTGCGTGACATGTTGCTGCTGAAAAGCATGTATTTTCGCTTTTATAGCGTGTATAAGATAGGTATACCACTTTTTCTCGAGAACAAGAGTTATCCCGGTATACCGACCCCACGCAGCTGAAAGAGTGTTACCATACCAACAATCCCAACAGGGTCTGGTCAGAAACTCAACCCTCTGGGGTGGTAAGATCGGGGGTCAAAAACCGGTTTGGACCTCATTGCCCCCTACCAATTTGACCCCCCAATTCTCGAGAACAAGAGTTATCCCGGTATAGCCACCTGTCTGATTCCATCCACTGGGCATCACTCGATATTATAAAAAGGGTGAGACCAGAAACTCAAGCCCATGACTTGCGTGACATGTTGCTGCTGAAAAGCATGTATTTTCGCTTTTTAGCGTGTATAACATAGGTATACCACTTTTTCTCGAGAACAAGAGTTATCCCGGTATACCGACCCCACGCAGCTGAAAGAGTGTTACCATACCAACAATCCCAACAGGGTCTGGTCAGAAACTCAAGCCTCTGGGGTAGTAAGATCGGGGGTCAAAAACCGGTTTGGACCTCATTGCACCCCCCCCCCATTTTGATCCCCCAATTCTCGAGAACAAAAGTTATCCCGGTATAGCCACCTATCTGATTCCATCCACTGGGGATCACTCGATATTATAAAAAGGGTGAGACCAGAAACTCAAGCCCATGACTTGCATGACATGTTGCTGCTGAGAAGCATGTATTTTCGCTTTTTTAGCGTGTATAACATAGGTATACCACTTTTTCTCGAGAACAAGAGTTCACTCGATATTATAAAAAGGGTGAGACCAGAAACTCAAGCCCATGACTTGCGTGACATGTTGCTGCTGAAAAGCATGTATTTTCGCTTTTATAGCGTGTATAGCATAGGTATACCACTTTTTCTCGAGAACAAGAGTTATCCCGGCATACCGACCCCACCCAGCTGAAACAGTGTTACCATACCAACAAGCCCAACAGGATCTGGTCAGAAACTCAAGCCTCTGGGGTGGTAAGATCGGGGGTCAAACACCGGTTTGGACCTCATTGCACCCCCCCCCCATTTTGACCCCCCCCCCCCCCAATTCTCGAGAACAAGAGTTATCTCGGTATAGCCACCTGTCTGATTCCATCCACTGGGCATCACTCGATTTTATAAAAAGGGTGAGACCAGAAACTCAAGCCCATGACTTGCGTGACATGTTGCTGCTGAAAAGCATGTATTTTCGCTTTAATAGCCTGTATAGCATAGGTATACCACTTTTTCTCGAGAAAAAGAGTTATCCCGGTAGCTCCCCACGCAGCTGAAAGAGTGTTACCATACCAACAATCCCAACAGGGTCTGGTCAGATACTCAAGCCTCTGGGGTGGTAAGATCGGGGGTCAAAAACCGGTTTGGACCTCATTGCACCCCCCCCCCCCCCATTTTGACCCCCCCCCCAATTCTCGTGAACAAGAGTTATCCCGGTATAGCCACCTGTCTGATTCGATCCACTGGGCATCACTCGATATTATAAAAAGGGTGAGACCAGAAACTCAAGCCCATGACTTGCGTGACATGTTGCTGCTGAGAAGCATGTATTTTCGCTTTTTTAGCGTGTATAACATAGGTATACCACTTTTTCTCGAGAACAAGAGTTCACTCGATATTATAAAAAGGGTGAGACCAGAAACTCAAGCCCATGACTTGCGTGACATGTTGCTGCTGAAAAGCATGTATTTTCGCTTTTATAGCGTGTATAGCATAGGTATACCACTTTTTCTCGAGAACAAGAGTTATCCCGGCATACCGACCCCACGCAGCTGAAACAGTGTTACCATACCAACAAGCCCAACAGGATCTGGTCAGAAACTCAAGCCTCTGGGGTGGTAAGATCGGGGGTCAAACACCGGTTTGGACCTCATTGCACCCCCCCCCCCATTTTGACCCCCCCCCCCCCCCAATTCTCGAGAACAAGAGTTATCTCGGTATAGCCACCTGTCTGATTCCATCCACTGGGCATCACTCGATTTTATAAAAAGGGTGAGACCAGAAACTCAAGCCCATGACTTGCGTGACATGTTGCTGCTGAAAAGCATGTATTTTCGCTTAAATAGCGTGTATAGCATAGGTATACCACTTTTTCTCGAGAAAAAGAGTTATCCCGGTAGCTCCCCACGCAGCTGAAAGAGTGTTACCATACCAACAATCCCAACAGGGTCTGGTCAGAAACTCAAGCCTCTGGGGTGGTAAGATCGGGGGTCAAAAACCGGTTTGGACCTCATTGCACCCCCCCCCATTTTGACCCCCCCCCCCAATTCTCGTGAACAAGAGTTATCCCGGTATAGCCACCTGTCTGATTCGATCCACTGGGCATCACTCGATATTATAAAAAGGGTGAGACCAGAAACTCAAGCCCATGACTTGCGTGACATGTTGCTGCTGAAAAGCATGTATTTTCGCTTTTATAGCGTGTATAGCATAGGTATACCACTTTTTCTCGAGAACAAGAGTTATCCCGGTATACCGACCCCACACAGCTAAAGAGTGTTACCATACCAACAAGCCCAACAGGGTCTGGTCAGTAACTCAAGCCTCTGGGGTGGTAAGATCGGGGGTCAAAAACCGGTTTGGACCTCATTGCCCCCCCCCCACCATTTTGACCCCCACAATTCTCGAGAACAAGAGTTATCCCGGTATAGCCACCTGTCTGATTCCATCCACTGGGCATCACTCGATATTATAAAAAGGGTGAGACTAGAAACTCAAGCCCATGACTTGCGTGACATGTTGCTGCTGAAAAGCATGTATTTTCGCTTTTTAGCGTGTATAACATAGGTATACCACTTTTTCTCGAGAACAAGAGTTATCCCGGTATACCGACCCCACGCAGCTGAAAGAGTGTTACCATACCAACAATCCCAACAGGATCTGGTCAGAAACTCAAGCCTCTGGGGTGGTAAGATCGGGGGTCAAAAACCGGTTTGGACCTCATTGCACCCCCCCCCCCATTTTGACCCCCCAATTCTCGAGAACAAGAGTTATCCCGGTATAGCCACCTATCTGATTCCATCCACTGGGCATCACTCAATATTATAAAAAGTGTGAGACCAGAAACTCAAGCCCATGACTTGCGTGACATGTTGCTGCTGAAAAGCATGTATTTTCGCTTTTATAGCGTGTATTGCATAGGCATACCACTTTTTCTCGAGAACAAGAGTTATCCCGGTATACCGACCCCACGCAGCTGAAAGAGTGTTACCATACCAACAAGCCCAACAGGGTCTGGTCAGAAACTCAAGCCTCTGGGGTGGTAAGATCGGGGGTCAAAAACCGGTTTGGACCTCATTAGACCCCCCCCCATTTTGACCCCCCCCCCCCAATTCTCGAGAACAAGAGTTATCCCGGTATAGCCACCTATCTGATTCCATCCACTGGGGATCACTCGATATTATAAAAAGGGTGAGGCCAGAAACTCAAGCCCATGACTTGCGTGACATGTTGCTGCTGAAAAGCATGTATTTTCGCTTTTATAGCGTGTATAGCATAGGTATACTACTTTTTCTCGAGAAAAAGAGTTATCCCGGTATACCGACCCCACGCAGCTGAAACAGTGTTACCATACCAACAAGCCCAACAGGATCTGGTCAGAAACTCAAGCCTCTGGGGTGGTAAGATCGGGGGTCAAAAACCGGTTTGGACCTCATTGCACCCCCCATTTTGAACCCCCCCCCCAATTGTCGAGAACAAGAGTTATCTCGGTATAGCCACCTGTCTGATTCCATCCACTGGGCATCACTCGATATTATAAAAAGGGTGAGACCAGAAACTCAACCCCATGACTTGCGTGACATGTTGCTGCTGAAAAGCATGTATTTTCGCTTTTATAGCGTGTATAGCATAGGTATACTACTTTTTCTCGAGAAAAAGAGTTATCCCGGTATACCGACCCCACGCAGCTGAAACAGTGTTACCATACCAACAATCCCAACAGGGTCTGGTCAGAAACTCAAGCCTCTGGGGTGGTAAGATCGGGGGTCAAAAACCGGTTTAGACCTCATTGCACCCCCCCCCATTTTGACCCCCCAATTCTCGAGAACAAGAGTTATCCCGGTATAGCCACCTATCTGATTCCATCCACTGGGGATCACTCGATATTATAAAAAGGGTGAGACCAGAAACTCAAGCCCATGACTTGCGTGACATGTTGCTGCTGAAAAGCATGTATTTTCGCTTTAATAGCGTGTATAGCATAGGTATACCACTTTTTTCTCGAGAACAAGAGTTATCCCGGTATACCGACCCCACGCAGCTGAAAGAGTGTTACCATACCAACAATCCCAACAGGGTCTGGTCAGAAACTCAAGCCTCTGGGGTGGTAAGATCGGGGGTCAAAAACCGGTTTGGACCTCATTGCACCCCCCCCCCCCCAATTTGACCCCCCAATTCTCGAGAACAAGAGTTATCCCGGTATAGCCACCTATCTGATTCCATCCACTGGGCATCACTCGATATTATAAAAGGGTGAGACCAGAAACTCAAGCCCATGACGCGTGACATGTTGCTGCTGAAAAGCATGTATTTTCGCTTTTATAGCGTGTATAGCATAGGTATACCACTTTTTCTCGAGAACAAGAGTTATCCCGGTATACCGACCCCACGCAGCTGAAAGAGTGTTACCATAACAACAACAAGCCCAACAGGGTCTGGTCAGAAACTCAAGCCTCTGGGGTGGTAAGATCGGGGGTCAAAAACCGGTTTGGACCTAATTGCCCCCCTACCATTTTGACCTCCACAATTCTCGAGAACAAGAGTTATCCCGGTATAGCCACCTATCTGATTCCATCCACTGGGGATCACTCGATATTATAAAAAGGGTGAGACCAGAAACTCAAGCCCATGACTTGCGTGACATGTTGCTGCTGAAAAGCATGTATTTTCGCTTTTATAGCGTGTATAGCATAGGTATACCACTTTTTCTCGAGAACAAGAGTTATCCCGGTATACCGACCCCACGCAGCTGAAACAGTGTTACCATACCAACAAGCCCAACAGGATCTGGTCAGAAACTCAAGCCTCTGGGGTGGTAAGATCGGGGGTCAAAAACCGGTTTGGACCTCATTGCACCCCCCCATTTTGACCCCCCAATTCTCGAGAACAAGAGTTATCTCGGTATAGCCACCTGTCTGATTCCATCCACTGGGCATCACTCGATATTATAAAAAGGGTGAGACCAGAAACTCAAGCCCATGACTTGCGTGACATGTTGCTGCTGAAAAGCATGTATTTTCGCTTTTATAGCGTGTATAGCATAGGTATACCACTTTTTCTCGAGAACAAGAGTTATCCCGGTATACCGACCCCACGCAGCTGAAACAGTGTTACCATACCAACAAGCCCAACAGGATCTGGTCAGAAACTCAAGCCTCTGGGGTGGTAAGATCGGGGGTCAAAAACCGGTTTGGACCTCATAGCCCCCCCCCCCCACCTTTTTGACCCCCCCAATTCTCGAGAACAAGAGTTATCCCGGTATAGCCCCTGTCTGATTCCATCCACTGGGCATCACTCGATATTATAAAAAGGGTGAGACCAGAAACTCAACCCCATGACTTGCGTGACATGTTGCTGCTGAAAAGCATGTATTTTCGCTTTTATAGCGTGTATAGCATAGGTATACTACTTTTTCTCGAGAAAAAGAGTTATCCCGGTATACCGACCCCACGCAGCTGAAACAGTGTTACCATACCAACAAGCCCAACAGGATCTGGTCAGAAACTCAAGCCTCTGGGGTGGTAAGATCGGGGGTCAAAAACCGGTTTGGACCTCATTGCACCCCCCCATTTTGAACCCCCCCCCCCCAATTGTCGAGAACAAGAGTTATCTCGGTATAGCCACCTGTCTGATTCCATCCACTGGGCATCACTCGATATTATAAAAAGGGTGAGACCAGAAACTCAAGCCCATGACTTGCGTGACATATTGCTGCTGAAAAGCATGTATTTTCGCTTTTATAGCGTGTATAGCATCGGTATACCACTTTTTCTCGAGAACAAGAGTTATCCCGGTATACCGACCCCACGCAGCTGAAAGAGTGTTACCATACCAACAATCCCAACAGGGTCTGGTCAGAAACTCAAGCCTCTGGGGTGGTAAGATCGGGGGTCAAAAACCGGTTTAGACCTCATTGCACCCCCCCCATTTTGACCCCCCAATTCTCGAGAACAAGAGTTATCCCGGTATAGCCACCTATCTGATTCCATCCACTGGGGATCACTCGATATTATAAAAAGGGTGAGACCAGAAACTCAAGCCCATGACTTGCGTGACATGTTGCTGCTGAAAAGCATGTATTTTCGCTTTAATAGCGTGTATATCATAGGTATACCACTTTTTCTCGAGAACAAGAGTTATCCCGGTATACCGACCCCACGCAGCTGAAAGAGTGTTACCATACCAACAATCCCAACAGGGTCTGGTCAGAAACTCAAGCCTCTGGGGTGGTAAGATCGGGGGTCAAAAACCGGTTTGGACCTCATTGCACCCCCCCAATTTGACCCCCCAATTCTCGAGAACAAGAGTTATCCCGGTATAGCCACCTATCTGATTCCATCCACTGGGCATCACTCGATATTATAAAAAGGGTGAGACCAGAAACTCAAGCCCATGACTTGCGTGACATGTTGCTGCTGAAAAGCATGTATTTTCGCTTTTATAGCGTGTATAGCATAGGTATACCACTTTTTCTCGAGAACAAGAGTTATCCCGGTATACCGACCCCACGCAGCTGAAAGAGTGTTACCATACCAACAATTCCAACAGAGTCTGGTCAGAAACTCAAGCCTCTGGGGTGGTAAGATCGGGGGTCAAAAACCGGTTTGGACCTCATTGCACCCCCCCCCCCATTTTGACCCCCCAATTCTCGAGAACAAGAGTTATCCCGGTATAGCCACCTATCTGATTCCATCCACTGGGGATCACTCGATATTATAAAAAGGGTGAGACCAGAAACTCAAGCCCATGACTTGCGTGACATGTTGCTGCTGAAAAGCATGTATTTTCGCTTTTATAGCGTGTATAGCATAGGTATACCGCTTTTTCTCGAGAACAAGAGTTATCCCGGTATACCGACCCCACGCAGCTGAAACAGTGTTACCATACCAACAAGCCCAACAGGATCTGGTCAGAAACTCAAGCCTCTGGGGTGGTAAGATCGGGGGTCAAAAACCGGTTTGGACCTCATTGCACCCCCCCCCCCATTTTGACCCCCCAATTCTCGAGAACAAGAGTTATCTCGGTATAGCCACCTGTCTGATTCCATCCACTGGGCATCACTCGATATTATAAAAAGGGTGAGACCAGAAACTCAAGCCCATGACTTGCGTGACATGTTGCTGCTGAAAAGCATGTATTTTCGCTTTTATAGCGTGTATAGCATAGGTATACCACTTTTTCTCCAGAACAAGAGTTATCCCGGTATACCGACCCCACGCAGCTGAAACAGTGTTACCATGCCAACAATCCCAACAGGGTCTGGTCAGAAACTCAAGCCTCTGGGGTGGTAAGATCGGGGGTCAAAAACCGGTTTGGACCTCATTGCACCCCCCCCCCCCATTTTGACCCCCCAATTCTCGAGAACAAGTTATCCCGGTATAGCCACCTATCTGATTCCATCCACTGGGGATCACTCGATATTATAAAAAGGGTGAGACCAGAAACTCAAGCCCATGACTTGCGTGACATGTTGCTGCTGAAAAGCATGTATTTTCGCTTTAATAGCGTGTATAGCATAGGTATACCACTTTTTCTCGAGAACAAGAGTTATCCCGGTATACCGACCCCACGCAGCTGAAAGAGTGTTACCATACCAACAATCCCAACAGGGTCTGGTCAGAAACTCAAGCCTCTGGGGTGGTAAGATCGGGGGTCAAAAACCGGTTTGGACCTCATTGCACCCCCCCCATTTTGCCCCCCCCCCCAATTCTCGAGAACAAGAGTTATCCCGGTATAGCCACCTATCTGATTCCATCCACTGGGCATCACTCGATATTATAAAAAGGGTGAGACCAGAAACTCAAGCCCATGACTTGCGTGACATGTTGCTGCTGAAAAGCATGTATTTTCGCTTTAATAGCGTGTATAGCATAGGTATACCACTTTTTCTCGAGAACAAGAGTTATCCCGGTATACCGACCCCACGCAGCTGAAAGAGTGTTACCATACCAACAATCCCAACAGGGTCTGGTCAGAAACTCAAGCCTCTGGGGTGGTAAGATCGGGGGTCAAAAACCGGTTTGGAACTTATTGCACCCCCCCATTTTGCCCCCCCCCCCCCCCAATTCTCGAGAACAAGAGTTATCCCGGTATAGCCACCTATCTGATTCCATCCACTGGGGATCACTCGATATTATAAAAAGGGTGAGACCAGAAACTCAAGCCCATGACTTGCGTGACATGTTGCTGCTGAAAAGCATGTATTTTCGCTTTAATAGCGTGTATAGCATAGGTATACCACTTTTTCTCGAGAACAAGAGTTATCCCGGTATACCGACCCCACGCAGCTGAAAGAGGGTTACCATACCAACAATCCCAACAGGGTCTGGTCAGAAACTCAAGCCTCTGGGGTGGTAAGATCGGGGGTCAAAAACCGGTTTGGACCTCATTGCACCCCCCCCCATTTGACCCCCCAATTCTCGAGAACAAGAGTTATCCCGGTATAGCCACCTATCTGATTCCATCCACTGGGCATCACTCGATATTATAAAAAGGGTGAGACCAGAAACTCAAGCCCATGACTTGCGTGACATGTTGCTGCTGAAAAGCATGTATTTTCGCTTTTACAGCGTGTATAGCATAGGTATACCACTTTTTCTCGAGAACAAGAGTTATCCCGGTATACCGATCCCACGCAGCTGAAAGAGTGTTACCATACCAACAAGCCCAACAGGGTCTGGTCAGAAACTCAAGCCTCTGGGGTGGTAAGATCGGGGGTCAAAAACCGGTTTGGACCTCATTGCACCCTGTAGTTTTGTCCCTCATTAAGAATTTAATTGTATCAAAAGATTGTGAAAGAAATGTTCTCCAGTTGCATTTGATATGTATCTGTGTTTGAATTTCTCTTTTTCAAAAATCGAGGACGGCCACTTCGAGGACAACGCCGGACACTTAGTGGACAACGCGACCCAGGCTTTGCACTACGGTGCATGTAACTTGCATGCATTGCATTTAAATAGAACCGATGAGACATAAGCAATGTTAATTCTTTAAATATGGGGAATGGTACATGTGAATGTGGTAAAACCAATAGTATCATTTTTGGGACAGTGTAGACGAGAAGCCGGTGGCTCGTGGCGCTTAAGAATACACATGAACATACCATATCAGAGAGTGGTGGCATTGTCCCGACATGACTGAAAAATTGTTGAATCAGCCCGTTATGCTAGAAAAACAAACACAAAAACATATAAGTATATTTTAAATGGTTCAAAAAGATCAATAGACTAGTAATCTAAAAGAACAATACGGGCGTAACTTTCGTCCGGATGTGTAATACTGCTGGTGCTGCTGGGCTAATGCCGCAGTATTACTGCAGTACTGCTGGTACTGCTAACTTCACCCTCGTGTTGGCCCAGTACCTTTAATTAGAAAAAAATACATAAAATAGACCTTGATCATTACGAGAAATTCATGCTTAAACCAGACGAGCCTGACCTTAAGTTTCCTCTCAAAAATATAGCATTACGAAAAAACACCCATGCACTAAACTGGCATAATTTTCTTGAGCTATAAAAATTGAAATTTTTTATTCGAAAAAAAAAAATGATATTTGTTTATTTTTGCTTAAAAATTAACTGTGGGTACACGTTAGAACCGCCTGCGTGGTGACACTTTCATATATTAGAAGTCATTACGAAAACTTGCCTATGCAAAAATACAGCGAATTTTTTCTGCTGTAAAAATTTAAAATTTCATTCAAAAAATAATTTTTTTAATATATTTGCTCAAAAAGTTGATTGTGTGTACACATTAGGCTGCGATCACATAGGAGTAGACTATTCGGGTATACGGTGTACGTTTTCGAGGGCACGCGAATACTTGAAATCAAACACAATGATTTCCTTATAGACATTTTTCACTTTTGAACGTAAATGCTGCTGGCGCTTGCGGTTATGACTTTCCGTGTGATGGGGGACGACTCGTGAGGGCATATTTGAGACGAAGATGTGGGACGATATGAAGAATTACTTAGTCAAAACTATCAATAGCCCGACGAAGACGAATTAAATAAGAGAGTCAAAAAATGAAATAGTCTAGAACGTGTAGCTGTGTTGCTCAGTAGGTAGCCTGCTTGGAATTGAAAGCGAAAGGTCCTGGGTTCGAGTCCCGGACGGATCACTTTTTTCTTTTCTTTAATTGTCTCTCTTGTGACAAAAAAAAAGCTTTGGAAATAAAACATATATTATCAGCTGATTATCTTTTTTGGCAAATGCAAGAATCATGAAATGCCCTACTACATTAAATTCTTAAATCGTAAAGGAATTGAAGTTTGAGACGGTAGCCCACATGTATGTTTTCTCTTGTATTGGGAGCTCGATCGTATTTTTTTATTCAGTTTAACGTCCCTTTCAAGATTATTTCAGCTCATATGAGACGGGCCAATTAGTATGTGGGGCGAAAACGGGAGAACCCCGAGAAAAACCACCTGACACACCCGCAAGCAGAACTTGGCTTGTCTCACATGTGCCCAGAGCGGGACTCGCACCCACACCAGACACAGCGGTGAGATGATCGAATGGTTAAGTGCGAAAAGATCGTATTTTGGGTATAAGAGCTGATCTATCCTCACGCCAATATTTCTTTCTGGGAGACATGAAAATATGAATATACTGAAGGCTTGTACAGGCATAATGTGGCTAGGATAAGTTAGCCATCCTGAACGACTTAAAATGTTTTCCGCGGCTCAAATAGTACACTGTATAGTGTACATGTAAAGATATATGTATATTTATTAGGTGTAAGACCTACAGTTCCACGTGCTGTCTCGTGAGAGAACATAATTTATTTTGGCATGTTTATACATGTATTTCAAACAGATACTCGAAATCGTGATGTTATTTATTTGGTTGATGTTTCGTTTTGAGTCCATTAGACAATCATCTGCAAGTCATAAGTGCGATATCCTAGCTACATTTTGCAAAGCCATACAAATAAGTTGAGGTTTTGTAGACCTTCCACAGTATTTCAGCAGTTTGAATGCGATAATTACGATTTTTGGGATGTTTTTTTCCAAGTCAAAGGCTTTCTTTCTGATCCTCATTTATGCTCTTGAATTATGCGTGATGTATATCTGTTTGAATTCAAATAAATATAATTAAACTTCAAACTGAAACAATATTATTTTCAAGAAAATGAATGTTTATAGACTGAGAAACATACAGTTCGTTTTTTTTTTTTTTCATAACGTGCCGCGTACCTTGCTTAACCCTCAAACAGGTGACAATATTCTTTAATATTCTTTACGCGAGCACACACACACACACACACA
Organism: Rugalucina vietnamica; assembly: GCA_964017185.1. Lineage (NCBI taxonomy): Eukaryota > Metazoa > Mollusca > Bivalvia > Lucinida > Lucinidae > Rugalucina > Rugalucina vietnamica. The sequence goes on from OZ024875.1 coordinate 8,300,286, forward strand.
CACACACACACACACACACACACACACACATGTTCCGTAGATGACTTCATGTCGCAGTGGTTAAGTCAGTCGCTTCGTAAAATCACATGTCGAGAATAAATACGTACAGGTAGTTGATATAAGACTGGTACAAAATTATTTTAGGGAGCGCGGTGGCGTAGTGGTAGGGCGTCTTACTCCGAATCGAAAGGTCCTGGGTTCGATCCCCACAGGCGCCACCGTGTAGACACATTAACTCCTTACTAACTGGTTAAACCCAGGAAGCGTTGGCTCCGTCCCGACATGACTGAAAGAATGATAGCTCAGGAGGTTGAGCGCGAGTAGGAAACGCCTATTTTTATTGGAATTTATTATTTTTATTATTTTTTTTTTCGCATCTTTGACAGTATTCCTGCGTAGAAAAAATAAATAAATAAATAAAAACTTAAAACCTATATGCATTGGTAAAATGCAAAAATAAAGAAATCCAGACAGCAATTAAACATATAAATCGTAATCAAACAATCATATGCAATGGTAACAATGATTATTGTTGAGCTTCCAGTGCAGAATGTTATTTTTTAGACACTCGTGTGTATAACTAGGGATCGCTAGTTCAATTCTGAGCTGCCCATGGCTTTATGGTGACACTATAAACCGAGATCCCGTCTGCATATGACGATAACTGTCGGTGGGAAAGCAACTATCAACTATTTGTTATCGCCATGTGACTTTTAACATACTGGTGCATGTATATACGTACATAGGTTCTGTTAAGCTACATTTCACGTGTTTTTCGTGAACACACAGTATTTTTTTTACATGTAAACATGGCAAGATTTACGATTTGAAACATTTATACTGTACATGTATATGAATATGTGTATTCGGGTATTGTCTATCAGTGTCAGCACCATCGTATATGCTTGCGATACAATCAAAGTCCTTACAACAAAGATTGATGCAACATCACACAACATCTGATAAAATGGATTAAAACAACCTTCAGCGCAACAATATCGTTTTGGCAACTACCAACACCAAGACAATGAACTCTTCGCCGTAGGTTGCTGCCCAATTGATCAGTCTTACAATCACGGGTGACATAAACCAAGTTCTGCTTTTGGGTGTTCGTTTTCTCAGGGTTCTCCCCTTTTCCTCCTGTTACTGATTTACCCGTCTCATATGAACTAAAATAATCTTGAACGGGCCGAAAATTGTATAAAAAAAACACAACAAATCATCATGATCAGAAATGAGCACAATCAGACCCTTATCTGTAATCAAGTAACAATCAAGTAACAATAAAATGACCAAGAATCTATACAATTAAAATTCCCATCCTAACATAGACACCAGGCGGGAGAGACATGGCGGTGCAACACATCACAAGCAATTTAACAACACGCATAAAAAACAAAATTACTAGCTCTTTCCAAACAAGACCAGCGTCCATTCTTTTAAAAGGGACAATACATGAGGCAATAATCTTCAGAAAACACATGTGTCAATGTGAAGACTGTATACACCATTATAATGTGAAACAAATGAAAAATTTGTGCACTTTGTAGTGTCCAAAATTGCTTCTACGTGAAAATGGCGAACATCAAAAGTAAACTGCGGCGAAGTGACGCGCGACCCGCTTTACGGGGCGACTGAAACACTAAGCGTCCTCAACGGAAACACTTTAGAAACTCATGAAAATAATATAATTTAGTTAGTTTGATTTTTATTTATTTATTTGAATTCAACCAGGTGAAACAGCACGCATACTATCACACAGAATAAATGAGGATCAGAACGAAAGCTTATGTCTTGCCAAATTAATTTTCTACATCGTAACCATCGCACTCGATATGGCAGTCTACAATAAACAAAAACAGTTGTGTGGCTAGGCATATTGTAGCTACATGTAGGGTATTGCCCCCATATCGCTCTTCCTACTGTCGAATGGACTCAAAACTAGACATCGACAAAATAAACATCGTTCGCTCACGAGATAGCACGTGAAACTGTAGTTTTACATGTAATAATACACATATATCTGAACATGTACACTATACTTTTTGATTTGGTGTCTTGTGTATTTGTTAAAATTCAGTTTCACGTCCCTTTCAAGATTATTTCAGCTCATATGAAAAGCACCAAACAGTAGGTGGGGCGAAAACGGGAGTACCCCGAGAAACCGCCTGGCACAACCGCAAGCAGAACTTGGTCTGTCTCACATGTGGCCATTGTGGGTCTCGAACTCACACCAGACACAACGGTGAGATGATTAAGTGATTATGAAATAGCGCTCTTAACTGCTCGGCCACGGGGGACGCTTGCGTATTTTTTTAGTCATTAGAGGCGGTCAGCTTATCCTATCCACATTATCTGTACCAGCCAGTCAGGAAATAAATGTTGACGTTAGGATCGATCGCCGATCCGTTCTTCTGCCGAAAATGACGATCGAGTTCTCGGCTTCAATGGGTGAAAAATCAAGACCTAAAAAAAGCCTATACATGCGGTCTGCCTTCTCACTAGACAGTTTAATCCAGAAACTTACGATTTTAGTATTAAATGCAGCAGTGAATTTTGTGATTCTTGCATTTGCCAATAGATAAAATAGTATTTTCTTTTTTTCCTTTTTTTCATTTCTTTTTAATTTTCTAAGCTTTATTGTCACAGGTGCGAAAAAAGGAAGAAACAAAGAAAAGGAAAAATAATTTTTGTCCTACCCGGACTCGAACCCAGGACCTTTCGATTCTATGTCTTACACTCTACCTACTGAACTATTCAGCTAGGCGTCCTGGACAATTTCGTTTTTTGCTTATCTCATTTAATACACCTCCGGTGGGCTGTTAGTAGTTTTGACTAAGTTAATTCTTCATATCGCCCCTCGCCTTCGTCTCAAATATGCCCTCACGAGTCGTCGCCCATCACACACAAAGTCGTAACCGCAAGCGCCAGCAAAATTTACGTTCAAAAGTGAAAAATGTCTTATACCGGGTCACATAGGAGGACACTATTCGAAAAGTCCGTATAGGCGCGTATAGGTGCGTATAGTATAGTATAGAGGGAATCGATCATGTTCGATTTTCGTATAGCGTATAGTGGTTTTGCTGGTCTGAATTTTGTACTTTCACGAGTTTTAGAGCATTTTGCTACAAAACTAAGTTAAAAACAATTAGAAGCTGAGGGTGAGGTTAGGTACCTGTAAAACCGGTTTAAGCCCGCCAGTAACTTTGTGTTACTGATCGTTCCAAGTCGATACTTCTGTAGTGGTTCTTTTTGTTTTATGTCTTGGTGTTTAAATTTTTTTGTGCTGTTGGCGCCTTATGTATGTTTTCATATTTTTAGTTAAGTTAAGGTAACTGAGTGGCCACCTATTGGGAAAATAGCTGCTCATTCGGCTTACGATATGTTTCATGGTGTAAGTGCCTGATTGTTAGTTTGGTTTTTTCCCACCTCGGTTTTTGGAGTGGGAATCTTTTTCTGATTGCGCCTTTTCCTGATCTTTGCCTACTTGTACCTTTTTACACAATAAAAGCATATATTTGAATCCTCATGAATATGTAAAACACCGAATTTGCAACTTTTTTCATACTCACGAAAAGAGCACACTGACAGAACGAGCTACTTCTATGTGAACCGCCGTGCCCGTATAGCATATAGCGAATAGCGTATAGCGTATAGCGAATACCATATACCGTATACCGTATATTTTTATGTGAACGCAGCCTAAGAAACGCCTCGCCCGCCTCAGCGAGGCGGTTCTAACGAGTAGGCTACCCACAATCTTTGTTTTGTATAAAAATAAGACCTATAGGTATACCCTTGTATACCCTAGTTATACTACATAAAAGTGGGGTTGAAGGGGCCACGGTTTATATTGCATAGACATGGTATCCTGATGTCTGTCGTACAGTTAGAGGTTTAATATTCCGAATTTGAAATAAAGATGAATTGTACCGAACAGCTGCACATCAACAAATGTAACACAACAACGTTTCTGTCGTGTCGGGTCGGAACACTTTCTGGGTACTTTGACCAGTATGGCGACCTCAATGACATTACATAGACTGAGCTGATTTAGGGCATAAAATCTTTATTTGACGTTAGAAGGCCTCATACAAGAATTTTTCAAGAAATAGATAAATAAATAAAAAATAAAATAGAAAATTGGATTTTTTTGTTATATACATTCGCTTTTCTTAAAACGGGTGAAGTCATGGGACCAGTTGTTTTGTTTGTTAACGTTTCGTTTAATTTTCAAATGGCAATATTGGAAATACATGTACACTGTTATTTTTGCTGATAAAATGTGAGAAGTGCTAAAATGTGAGAATCCTTTGCGGTGCAAAGGATTCTCACATTTTATCAACAAAAAATAACAGTGTATTTGCTTATGTAGTCGGCATTTACTTAACGAGTTGAGGTCCTAACGATGACGTTAAGCTAACGAAGTTTTGAACAACTGGCCCTTGTTTTAGATTTTGACAATTGGTAGACCCTTAAGCATACTTGGTGCAAAGGTATTGCCGACAGTGCAATAACACCAAAGTCAATAAGTTTTAACACATACAATTTATTTCTTTTCTTTACAATATTCCAATTAATGCTTCATGTGAAATTGACGTTCTAAAATTAATAATGTCTTGGAAACCAACGTCTTCTGTCGTTACGTCACAAGTTATCTACCCTTAACGTTACAATACTGGACGGAGTTTGTGGGTTCTTAATTGCTTCATTAGTCTTCAATCCATTTTCCCCTCCTCAAATAATTACTATTTGACAAACAAGGCTGATAGAATACTTTAGTTCTGCGCGTATAACATTGATACATCTCGCACCTGCATCGTTATGGAACTTCTTGAAGTCAAGTTAATCTTAGCAAACGCGTGCAAGTACTTTATGTTCCATCATTTGGAAATCCGTTATTTACTAATGAAATTTACAATTTAGTTTCTACTCAACAATGAACGGACACAAGTTATTTTCATATCAGATTAATTACTCTTGATTACTCCATGATTACTGGTGCAAGTCCAACCAAGTGGCGTTAATCTAGCTACCGGCTCACCTGGTCTACCTCTTACTTCTTGCAACGCACAGTGAAGTTCTGCGCAGTCGATGCCTATGAGTACGTCCACAATAGGTCTGGTCGCAGATAGCGGGAAGGCTATGTTTCTCAGATGCGGCCACTCCAATTTGAATTGATTCCAGTCAATAACTGCCATGTCAGGAGATGATGTCTATAAGCTTTTAGCTTTTTGTCAAATCCTGTACCATAAACCATGTAAATTGTATGTGTAGAATTATATTTGAATAAATATTGTTTAAACCAATAACTGCCATGTTTCCCGTAACCCTGTTGGCTGTGTACGCGCTAGTTGTAATGCTCACATCGCCGTCGACACTGCCTAGCTCGACGGTAATTGGATTAGAAGTAAAAGTCTTAGCTTGCCCATTCAGAACATTAACAGTTACACTTTCGGGCTGTCAAGATATGCCCAACACGGCAGCGACATCTTTGTTGACATAAGTTTGTGTACTGGCGTCGTCAAGAAGAGCATTTACTTTTATGCATCGGTCTCCATTTTTCAGTAGCACGGGGACTGTTCGCAGACCTGTGATTGTCCGTTTCTTAATTTTCGAAATGGGATAATCCTTCCTCCGTGACTGGTGATGTTCCATTGTCAATAAAACGTGCCACATCTCGATGCGAATCTTTTTCCACGTTGCTCTCTGTTCGGTGCATACAGAGTTTTTCTGGTACATGTATGTTTAGTTGCGGTCGAGTTGTTTTCAATTCATGCAGCAATTGGTGATGAAGCTTTTGGCAACCATTTATACCACATTGTCGACTTCGAGGACAGAACTTACCGCAATGACCAACTTCTAAACACCTAAAACAAAGCCGACATTGTTTGGCAGTATTCCATCGATCTGGAACGCTCTTTTGTAAGAAACCTGAGCACGACAATATACAATGATTTTCATTTTCACCACATACATTACATGACACCGTCTGTTTGCGACAACTGGCAGTTGTTTCCCCAAAAAAGGAACGCTGGTTTCCGTATTTCTCTGCTGAATTTGATGACGTGTCCCCAGCCGTCTTTACTGTAAAGCCATTTACAGTCTCCGAAGCTATCGTCATGAATTCGGACTCTTGTATGACCCAAGTGCGTAGAACAAAAACTGACTCCTGTTTGTTGTTTTCATAAATCCATCGATGATATCGAGCGAGCATTGTTTCGGGTAGTTTTTGCTGCAACTTTGCGTAAAGTAAGCCGTCCCCAAGGTCCTGACTCCGTCCTATTTCTTGTAGGTTTATTATAGCAATGTCCAGTAAGTCAGCGAACTTTTCAAGATCCATGGCGCTACCAGGCCTTACTTGCTGGAACTGGTCTAACTCTTGTAGATATATAGCGGTCTGCCGACGATTCCCTCCATATTTGCGCTCCAACCTTTCTTTCGCTGTCACGTAAGCCTTTGCAGAATGACCCAAGTTTTCTATAACCTGTAGCGCTTCTCCAGATAAATATTGCCTTAATTGCAATAACTTGTACTCACCAGTTGCTGGAGCATTGTCAATGCATGCTAAAAAAGCAGCCTCCCAACTCTGATATTTACGTTTGTCTCCCGTGAAGACAGGTATGTGTACCTTCTTTAGCTGTCTCCACATATCATGTCCTATAGAAGCGTCTATCTGGCTCGAAGTCGTCTCGAAGTCGTCTCGAAGTCTACGGAGTGTTTGCCCATGTTCGCTCCTTCGTTTGACAATAAACACTTTTCTTTTGTCAGTGTTGACGTAGATACATTTGCGATATTCAACTGTTCGGTCTGTTCTTTGTTTTCAAGAAAACAAGCAGGCTCTTCATTCGTTCTGCTTTCAAACTTTGATTGTTTAGTTTTAATGCTATCAACATTTACATTTGTACTCACAGGTCTTACATTGCTTCCCCTCCATTTGGAATCTAAAAACTTAAAAAGTTTCTCGCTACCTCGCTGGCTGTAGAAAAGTCATATTCTAATTTTTCTATTTCGATAACAATTGCTCTGTTTTTCTCCATTTCTTCATGCTGCACATACAAGTCCGACAAACTAGCCATTGTTTGCATCGCAACTGCCTGGAAATTGCCTAGGTTGTATAACGCGTCAGAAATTGTTTGCCGATAACTTACATGTAATTCTCCTTTCTCCATAATCGATGACATCCTGTTCAGGCCACGGGTGAAATTCGACTTTGCCACTGCCTTGTCCTTCTTCAAGGTCGTTTCTTTTCGTGAAAACGCGATTACAGCTTCGATTATAGGCGTTGTTCCGAGCCCGTCGATTCCGATCCTATGTTCTGGTGACTCCATTTTCTATTTATTTACTATATAAATATATTTCTAAAGTCCTAAAACCTCGCTCTGCTACCATTTTGGTGCAAAGTGTGGTATTGTGATATTTATAGATTTTCTAATTATAGATAACGTCGTTTCCACGCGACGTTAACGTTATTATATAATATACACTGTTAGAGTAATGGCTGAATAAACTTACACTAATGAAGTTTAGTTATTAATCAAGCGACACAACATTGGCGACGAGAATAAAAGCATATTTTAGTTGTGCACTAATTTGGATCACGAGCCAGAGAAGCAGCATTGCATAATGGCTGAAGGAGGAAGGAATTTGAAGATAAATCCGTTTACTGTGGCTGAAGACCACTTAGCAACGGGAGCAAAATGGGATGATTGGCTAGACGAATTGGAGCGGGAAATGCGATTTTTCCGCATCACCGACGCAGCTGATAAGAAAGATGCGATGCTTATCTATGGCGGCACAGAAATACGACGACTTGAGAAAAGTCTTACAGATCCCGATCAAGGAGATGCGTATGCAAAACTGAAAGGCAAGTTGACGAATTATTTTGCCCCGGAGAAAAATAAACATTATGCCCGATATTTATTCTTAAAGATGAGGCCACACACTGGTGAAAGTACTGTATCATATGCAGCCCGGTTACGCGAAAAATCCAAGAGCTGCGATTTTCACGACGCCGATGAGAGAATATTGGAGCACATTATCCAAACAACTGACAATACAGAACTTGTACGTAAAGTACTCAATAAGAAATGGACGCTAAAAGAAACGCTAGCGGAAATGCAGATTCTTGAAGATACCTGAATCTGAATAGTTTACTGGTGACACGCCAAATGACATTATTTCACCAGGGGGTTCGGATGGGGGAGAAATTAGTCCCTTGAACGCACGAGTGTAGCGAACTTGGACACACAGTCATCAGACATTTCAGCAGAGGAGATAAGTGAATCAGGGAGATCATTCCAGTCCCTGATAGTCTGTGGAAAGAAACTACTTTTGTACGCTTCTTTGCTAGCTGAAGGTATCTGAAAAGCCAAAGAGTGTTGATTTCTACAACGCCTGTTCTTTGGGATAAGGTCATCTGTGGGTATTCTGGCTTTACCCTTCAGACCTTTGTATAGCAATATAAGTCTACTATCCTTCCTCCTTTTCTTAAGAGATTCCCATTTCAGTTGACCCAAAATGCCAGTCATGCTCCCAGTTTCAAAAACATAATTTCCCGTCACAAACCTTGCCGCACGATTTTGGACCTTTTCCAGTTCTTCCTGGAGGCCATGAGTGTGAGGGTCCCAAACTGAGCTTCCATATTCCAAGACCGGCCGCACCAGTCCTTTATAAGCTGCTTCTTTCACATCTGGGGGACAAGAATACAAATTTCTCCTTAAGAATCCGAGAGTTCTGTTAGCCTTTGTACAGACATTGGAAATATGAGTATTCCATTTCAAATCATTTGTGATAGTTACACCCAGGTATTTTATGCTTTCAACGTTTTCCAGTACAGTGCCCTCCGTGCAAGTAGAAGCTATGAGTGGGCAAGAATCAACCAGTGTTTCCAAAATTGGAAAACGCAAAAAGGAGAAAAATAAAAGTTCAAATGACGATAGACCCAAAGAATCGGGAAAAATATGTAAATACTGTGGGCAAGCACACCCGATGCAAAAAGAACGATGCCCGGCTTATGGGAGATTTTGCAGCAATTGTGGGAAACCAAACCATTTCTCTACTGTTTGCTTGTCAACCAAAGCAAAGCGCACAACACGGGGAAAACAGCACATCACGAGAGACGTGAAAAGAGCCACCAACGAGTCCGACACTGACGATTCCGGAAGTGATGAGGAGCAGAACAGTTACTTCGTAGACGAAACCATCAGACATCTAACCGTCGGGAAGATAAAAATAAACAAGGTTAGTGACTTTGAAAAAACCGTGCCTATTGTCATTAACGATGTTATTGTGCATATGGAACCCGACAGTGGAGCAGATGTAAATGTGATGGATGAATGCCAATATAAAGCATTAAAGCGCAAATCATACGAAAACATACTTCTGCGTGACAGTAACACAAAACTGAGCACACTCCAGAATGAACTGCGTGTTTCTGGCGAGTTTAAAGCAACAGCACGTAATGAAACAAGAGGGACTGAAACAACATTTGTGGTTGTGAAAGGCAAAATTAATTCTCCGCCCCTGCTAGGTAAAAGAACGCTTATCGAACTTGGTATGCTGGAGATCAGGCCAGACGGAAGTCTGGAAGAATCAAATGAGCTTCGACGAACGGATAGCAAAGCTGTCAAATCCGTATTAAACAACAAGGCAAAATCTGACATAGACGCCATTCTGAAACGGCATGAGGATGTATTCAAGGGTATTGGGAAAATATTCGACACGAAAAACAATGAGGACTTTCTGGTTAAGTTCTCAATGAAACCAGACGCTACACCAGTTGCCCAGAAACCTCGGCCTGTTCCCTACTACCTGCAAGAGCCGTTGCGGAAATGGCTCGAAGAGTGTGTCAAAGAAGATATCTTCGAGACAGTTGAACCAGGTGAACCAGTCACGTGGTGCTCACCGCTGGTGGTCCAACCCAAGCCAAGATACGCAAAAGTAGGAAAAGAAAACCTAGAGCCACACATGATCAGGGCAAGTGTTGATCTACGAGTCCCAAACAGGCAGATGGAGCGGAACAGAATCACACAAGCGCCAGTCGTAGAGGATTTCACATGTAAGTTTCATGACTGCAAAGTTTTCTCAAAAATAGACTTAAAACAAGGCTACCATCAACTGGTACTTCACCCCGACTCTAGAGCTGTCGCTACATTTAGTACACCATGGGGGAACATGAGACCGAAAAGATTAATATTCGGCGCAAAGTCCTCGCAAGATCTATTTGACGAAGCCATGTACAGAATATTCGGAGATATCCCACACTGTCTGAACCAAAGAGATGACATTCTGATAGGTGGCAAGACATTAGCTGAACACAATGAAACATTGGAGACTGTTCTACAGCGGGCTTTGGACTTTGGCATCACGCTCAACAAAGAGAAATGTATTTTTGGGGTTCAAGAGCTTGAATTCTATGGCTACAGATTCACAAACGAAGGTCTGAAACCGGCGCAAGAGAAAGTCGTGGCAGTGAAAGAATGCAAGCCACCAGGATCAAGAGATGAGGTGAAAAGCTTTCTTGGCATGATCGGATACCTAGCAAAGTTCATTCCACGCTACTCCGTCCTGACAGCGCCATTGAGAAGACTAACAAGTCAAGACATTCCATTTTCGTGGGGCCCTGATGAAGATGCAGCTTTTCAAAAGTTAAAAGACAGCATAACCAGCGATGACACGATGGCATTCTTCGACCCAAGAAAACCTATAGTCGTACGCACAGAAGCTAGTTTCCACGAGGGATTGTCTGCTGGGCTGTTTCAGAGAACGGCAAAAGGACTACAGCCTGTTCACTTCATAAGCAGATCGATGACCGGCGCTGAAAAACGATACAGCCAAACAGAAAAGGATGCTCTGGCTGTAAAATGGGCGAAATCAAGATTTAGCATGTACCTGCTAGGAGCACCAAGGTTCACGATCATGACCTCCCACAAACCGCTGATACCTATGTTCAACAAATCTTGTACAAAGCTACCCCCAAGAATAGAGAAATGGGTTATGGAAATGCAAGATGTTGACTATGAGCTCGAAATGAACCAGGCAAGGACTCAGCAGACCCGATGGATTATTTGTCGAGACATCCACTTCCAGAAACTGAGACAGATGACACAGAGAAAATGATAAATCTGATAGTTAGCAATGAACATGGTGTCATCATGAAGAGTATAAAAGAAGCAACGACGTCAGATCCAGTTCTTCAAGAGATATTGAACATTATGAAACAAAACGACTGGGATAGACATAAGGACAATCCAGAAATAAAGCCATATTTCCTAGTTCGGCATGAACTCTGCAAAGCAAAGGGAATGCTTCTACGCTGCAGACAGATAGTTATCCCAGAGAAACTACAGAAAGATGTCATAACAGCCGCTCACAGCATGGGACATTTCGGGATGACGAAAACGAAGCAGATGCTACGAGCCAAGTATTGGTTTCCGAGACTCAACAGCATGGTTGAGGATGCGATTTCAAAATGCCACGAATGTCAGATATGCACTGAAGAACACAGACAGGAGCCAGTAAAACCAACAGACATACCAGAGACAGCTTGGCATACGTTATCTGTTGATTTCGGTGGTCCATACCCGGATGGTCACTACAATCTGGTTGTAATCGATAAGCGGACAAGGTTTCCAGTGGTTGAGCAAATGACGACAACCTCCACCAAGGCAACATGCGATAGGTTAAGAAAGATATTTGCCATGCACGGGATACCAATGAGGCTCGAGTCAGACAATGGTCCACCATTCAACTCGATAGATTTTAGAAACTTCGCTGAAGAAATGGGGTTTCAACACCACAGAGTGACCCCGGAACACCCCAGAGCAAACGGTGAGGCCGAAAGGTTCATGAAGGTACTGAATAAAACAGAACAAATAGCGCATAGCGAAGGGAGAGCCAGTAGCGCTGCACTTCAAGACATGCTCATGGGCTACCGATCAACGCCGCATCCAGCTACAGGTTATTGTCCATACGAGGCCCTTATGAGAAGAAATGTGAGAACTAAACTGGACTACGACTCTTTGTCCATGAGAAAAAACTACCACAAAATGGAGACAGAAATCACCAAAAGAGACAAAGCGTACAAACGGAACTGGGAGAATCAGCATAGACATCCAAAGGTCGAGAGGCATCGATTCAATATTGGGGACAAAGTACTGCTGAAGAAGCGAAAGGTTAATAAATGGTCCCCAGCATTCGAAAAAGAATACTACAGAATAACCGGGATAAGCGGATCAACAATAGATGCGAAGAGGACATCAGATGGACGCACCATAACCAGAGATGCTTCAAAATTTAAGCAGTTCAACGAAGCCAGGAACAAAGACTGGAGAGAGCGCTTGTTGAGATCATCCAGGCACAAACCGAAGGCAACCACGAACGAAACAGAACCACCGGCGCAGGAGGAACGCAATGAGGCAAGGGAAGAGAAAGCGAGACACGACGGCTACAACGAGGAAGAGATTAGGAACCACCAAAACGAAGTTGGAACAGGGCGACAATGTAACAGACGACCAGAACCTCCGAGAAGGCAACTTCCACAAAGAACACGAAGACCACCGCCTAAACTTAAAGACTATATAGTGGGATTCAAAAACAGAGAAACAGAACTTTAATCAAATTCACTTTTAATCATTCGGAGTGATTTATATAACTGTAAAACTGGAACACATTTTCTAACACGATAATTCTTTTCAACATAACTTCAGAATTGTACCTATTTCAATCTGTATATGTCTCTGTTTCAATTGAGGTTACTTTTTTCAAAATTCGGGAGAAATGTGGTATTGTGATATTTATAGATTTTCTAATTATAGATAACGTCGTTTCCACGCGACGTTAACGTTATTATATAATATGCACTGTTAGAGTAATGGCTGAATAAACTTACACTAATGAAGTTTAGTTATTAATCAAGCGACACAACACAAAGGTATTGCCGACAGTGCAATAACACCAAAGTCAATAAGTTTTAACACATACAATTTATTTCTTTTCTTTACAATATTCCAATTAATGCTTCATGTGAAATTGACGTTCTAAAATTAATAATGTCTTGGAAACCAACGTCTTCTGTCGTTACGTCACAAGTTATCTACCCTTAACGTTACAATACTGGACGGAGTTTGTGGGTTCTTAATTGCTTCATTAGTCTTCAATCCAATACTCTTTACACTAATCACAGCGCTCCTCGTAATGTCATTTTTGTTTTGGATATTCTTTTCAAGAAATACAAAATTCTCTATTTGCTCACAGATTAACAAGAATAAAAGTTTTGATGCGTTCACTTGGTTGCGTTTAGGCCAAAGAAATTAATTGTTAGATTCTCAACCCCATCCGTCCATGTGCGAAACTCTCCAACATCATTTTTTGGTAACAATATATTTTTCAATAAAATGTCATAATAATGAATGAATTCCATTTACTTATTGCTTGTTTGTCTAATTATACAAAACAAAAACAACAACATCATACCGGAAATTCTAAAATAGAAAATAATCAGAGGCAAATGGGCCACGATGCTCACCTGAGTTTACAGCTATAGCTTACATTTTATCAACAAAACTTTTTGGCCAAATGGCTATCAAATCAAATGATTTTGTTGAATTCCATATATAACAAACAGATACTTCAAAGATGCATGGTAATAAGGCTATGCCATTTTTCGAACAGGTAAATAAATAGAAGATATTTAATTTTTTGAGGTGAACTTACCAAATATATTTCATCGAGTGAGTTGAAAACATCAAAATTTTCACGAGTGCGTAGCACGAGTGAAAATTTAGATGTTTTCAAGTCACGAGATGAAATATATTTGGTATTTACCGATAAAAAGTAAATTTTCTGTTTATTTTATACAATACACGGGCATTTTCCTATTCACAAAGCAGGCGGTGAAAATGCAAAAACCAAAAATTTTTGAAAACACAAATAATTTTGGTACCACATTGTTCCTAACGTTCAAACTAAAAATAAAATGAATACCCACACTTTATGTTTTCGTTCGTAAATAACGGAGTTATAGGCATTTGAATTTCTGAAGTGAGGCACATTTAATGACGTCAGGTGAATGGAAACGTCAGAAGTAATCCAAACTCTACAGTGAAAATATCGGCTGATATCAATCACTAGTGAAAATATCAATATCAATTCTGCAGTTAAAATATCACTTTTATCCATTTTTGATATACATTATTTTCACTGCTAAGTATAAAATAAAGGTAAACAACTGTTATCAATATCTGGGCATTCTAGCATTTGGGATAGCGTTGCCTTTTGAAATAAACAGTATATTTAAAACTTTGTATTAAATTCGTCATACCAGTAATCTCTAAAACTAGGGTTCTTATTCAACTGGAATGAAAAACACAATTTATGTATAGGCTAATGTCAGGAACATGTATACAAAGGAGAGGCCTCATCCACCAGCCGTTTCTGAGAAGATTTTTAAAAGGCTTTTTTTTTTCTCGAAAATTCCCCCATTTTTGGCCCCAGCAGCCAATCAAAATAAGTGATAAGGTCAAAAGTCAAATGAAACGTACGGGACTACTCAATAAACATTTCTTAAAAAACAAATGAAATATCTCCAAGAAAACAGCAAAAATTGACAATTTTCACCTTTTCCCTTTATAAGTCTATGGAAAGCATAAGTTGCCATAGCAACCAGACTTCCTTTCCAATCAGAATTAAAAAAAAAAAAAAAAATAAAAAATAAATAAAAAAATAATAATAATAATAATAAAAACTTATTCGTTCCCCCCACCTGTAGATGCTACATGTGTAAATATGAAAGCAATAGGCCTGACGACTTCAGACGCAATATTTCCATCGGTGTTCCGTTAGATCTCTCCACCCCGACGGATATGGGTATATTGAGCACTTGGTCGAAAATGAAACAACAAAACAACAAAGAAAGGTAAAACTATGTTATTGTAACTTTTGTAAGATCTTTTCTGTCATATATGAAATAAATTATAAATATTCTAGTTGCTAAAGTACATACATGACATACTTCATTTTTATCTGGATGTCTATAAATAGATCAGGGGAGACTACTATAGAATTAGCGATTGATTATCGAAAATCGTTCGTTTTTCCATGTTAAGTTAAACTTTGTAGACCATGTTTTTACTGGAAGATTTTTGCCATTGGTACAAAATGCCTAACAAAAATAACACGATTATCACAAAAATATGTCAGCTATAAGTAACTTGCAAAATCCATAATCAGTTCGACATTGGCTAAGGGATTTACCAATACTTAACATATTTAGATAATACAAGTCTTCGACTACCCTATTGAAAGTAATTCTCTTTAGCTCCATGTTGCCAAATCTAAAGGGTCACTGACGAGACCTTAATAGTCGAAACCGCGGTATGGTCCATCCCCTTTCTCATTAATATGTTCACTGCTCTTAAAGGGTCTCAGTTTTAATTTTTATTTGCTATTACTGCAGCTGGTGTTGTGCCGTGTGGCGACCCTAAAAAGTCTCCCCGTACATCATCCATAGTGCAGATTATATTTTCTTTTTGTTCCTTTGAGATCAGCAAGGATATTCTGAGAAATCAGAAATTTATTATCAGTTAAGATTCATTTTCTAACAAATATTTAACATATTTGGCCCCTTTTAGATAATACTAGTCTTTGTATCGACTACGAGCACGTACCCCGTTGAAAGTTGCAAAATTTCAGTAAATTCTTTTTGGCTCCATGTTGCCAAATCTAAAGGGTCATTGACGAGACTTTAATAGTCGAAACCGCGGTATGGCCCATCCCCGTTCACGTTAATGTGTTCACTGCTCTTAAAGGATCTCGATTTTAAGTTTTATTCACTACCTGCAAGAATACATTAATGGCTCTATAGATAAACATTAGCTGCTCAAATATCTCTGAAACTCCTTAAGATTTCCAGCCAATTAGATTACAGATCTTCCTTGCAGCGGATCGACGTTGAAATTTAGAGGTATATAGGAAGCTGGATGCTCTTGTCATGAGCTCTTGGTACATTCTAATGACATTACATCATGAAAACATGCCCATGCAATATAAAGTGATTTTTAAAGCTGTAAAATTTTAAATTTTTCAGTTGAATTTTTTATTTATATTTTTCTTATTTTTACTCAAAACATAGATTGTGGGTACACGTTAGAACAGCCTCGGTTCTAACGAGTACCCACAATCTATGTTTTGGAGCAAAAATAAGAAAACTAGGTTTACCCCTGCAAACCCCAGCTTTGCTATATAAAAGTGAGGTTCAAGGGGGTATATATAACACGGACATGTTTTCCTGATGACATTTCTGAAAATAATATATTACGAAAACTCGCTCATGCAATATACAAAGACTTTTTTTCAGTCGTAAAAATTGAAAATTTCATTGGAAAAAAAACTTGATACTTTTATTAAAATATTTGCTCAAAACATTGATTGTAGGTTCACGTTAGAACCGCCTCGCAGATTCTAACGAGTACCCACAATTCATGTTTTGGACCAAAAATAAGAAAAATAGGTATACCCTTGCATACCTCAGTTTTACTATTTAAAAGTGGGGTTCAGTGGGGTATACATCACACGGACATGTTTTCGTGATGATATGCACCTGTTACCGAGAAAGCAATAATTTCTTTCAATGATTGATATTGGTGACGAAGGATGCATACAAAAGGAGAAAGGCTGTGGTAACATATGCTTTGATTATTTTTATAATTATGTTTTTGTTTCGTTTTCAATCCCATATGTATGTCATAAATGAAGATAATTTATTTTATTTTATACTTTACATTGAAAACCAAAACTTGATAAAATTGGTATTTTCATTGATATGATATTTCACTGATATCAAATGTCACTGACATCAAAAGTCACTAGTGACTGATATCAGCCTATATCTTCACTGTAGATTTTGGATTACTTCTGACGTTTCCATTTACTTGACGTCATTTAATGTGTCTCACTTCAGAAATTCAAACGCCTGTATAGAGGATATTCAAGTGATTTGCTTTTTTGAGGTGAATACCAAATATATTTCATTGAGTGAGTTGAAAACATCAGAATTCTAACTAAGAAAATGAATACCCACACTTTATGTTTTCGTTCATAAATAACGGAGTTATAGGCGTTTGAATTTCTGAAGTGAGAAACATTTAATGACGTCAAGTAAATGGAAACGTCAGAAGTAATCCAAAATTTACAGTGACGATACAGGCTGATATCAGTCACTAGTGACTTTTGATATCAGTGAGATTTGATATCAGTGAAATTTCATATCAATGAAAATACCAATTTTATCAAGTTTTGATATACACTGGTTTTCACTGTAAAGTATAAAATAAAACTCCGTTATTTATGAGCGATATATTTGGTATTCACCTCAAAAAAGCAAATATCCTCTATTTTGTTAGAATAATCAAAGAGGCTGATATCAGATGACTGGTAGCTACATTTAAGATAAGCCAAGTACACAATAATTTTAAAACATAGGTTTGCACACCAAAGCCTTATAAGTTAGAACTGCTTTATTATACTTTATTCTAGATTGCCAACCAAGGTCTGCGATTATGCCCTCTGGTGGTGTTCTATAAGGTAGATACAGAAATGATTGACATTTTGAGACAGCTAAAATGTACCAGTGCTGAGATTGAAAAAATCTCTGACAGGCACACAAAGGGACAGCCTATCTGATGGGTGAGAATGGCAACTGCCAGACGGATTTGCCTTATGCATGTAGTTCCCAGGCCAAGACTCGGGAGGGCAAAGTAGTGTAACGGCGTGCTATAAATAGATATGCAAAGTTGGTGAAGTTAGTAGATGTCGCATGCTTTTCTACTGACGGGGTTTAGCTGTTGCAGTAGTCGGCTCACGTTACCGTGACGACCTTTTACAGTCGATTCAGAGAAGCATGATAATAAGGCTATGTCATTTTTCAGTCGAACAAGTAAATAACGGTAAACAACTATAATCAGAACCGATGCATTCCAGCACCTTTGAAAGTTCCGCATGTTGAAAACTACAGTAATATTTCAAACTTTGTGGTAAATACGTTATAAACACTAATGAGTCGATTTTCCTTAGATATCTGAAAGATCTACAGCAATCTGCTTGAAACTTACATTCGATTTCATAATTCGTCTGTCGTAGGGTCACAATTCTGGTCCAAACCGTCCTAATTTCGGGTCCAAACCGTCTCATGATTGGGCGTCTTGGGTTCGAAAAGTACCAAGGGTTTGAGAAGTCGGGCCGAAACGTCCGGTTACGGACGCCGGGTACCTGCCTATCCTATAAACTTACATATGAGCCTTCGACTCAGGTGAGCTACAATAAAATCCACCTAAGCACCCCAATATTTTTAAGAATTTGTATGAGATTTTAACAATTAATTTTCTCTGGCCTTATATAGGCGATATTATAAAAAATGTATACAAATGAATTACCATATCTTACCATAAGAATTACCATATCTTAAAACATGATTTTCATATGTTCTTTTGTCATTGGTCGTTTCCCGGAGATACATCGAAACAACGGCATTGTGGTTTGGTTCTCCATCTTTTAATTTGTGTTCTGGAACAACATGCAACAACAGTAAATAAACACACAGGGGCATCATTATCCCTATCCAAAAACATTTGAGCCGCGACGCGAGAAAACCGGTCTTCGGGGTTTCCGAACAGGTCCGACACAAACCGGCCTGTACAAGCTCAGAAAAGAGCTAGAAGCTTGAAATTTCGGATTTAAGTAGAAGAGGAATTGTACTATCCGAGTAGCGAAAACAAAGGCGCTGATCAGCTTCGCGCTTACCGCGAAGCTGATCTGCGCCTTTGTTTTCGCCTAGGCAAAAATCCGGTTTTCTCACGATGCGGCTCATTTTAAAAATCGTCTATTTATGTTGAAATCCATGACAACAATATATATTCAATCTTCCTTGCTTTGCCGTAATTAAAACACCATTTCAGATACTGCGAGTCACAAAATATTAATACGCAAATGAGACTGCTTAGTCTGCGCATTTAATGCTACTTCGATAGCACTACGACCTAGTTTTTTTCCCATCAATGAGCTTAATAAAGTAAGCTCTTGTTAACTCTTTATAGTGAGCTTCGCCCTTTACTTATATTTGGTTGCAACTTGCAAACTTGTTGCAAGCCGCCGAATGTTTTCAAAACAAACGACGAAATTGTCTACCATCTGTTGTTTCACATTGTATCATGGGAATATCTATGATTTTATTTTTGCTGAAACAGGTTGTTACACTTTAAATTGCTTTTTTATTATTTGTATTTTAAATCAGCTAACATGAACCAATAGGAAATAATATACTCACTACATACAATCTGTTATATCGACACCCTGTGTCCGCATGCTAATGTTATTGTTTACCACTGGAAATGTTGATGAATTCGTACGTAAAATGACAATTAGCAGACGATTCTGAGAATAAAATGTCATTTTTCGCTTATTTCTACACGATCTGTCCCTTTAAGAATACCTGAGGAATCTCACTCTTACCTTTATCCTATTGCATGTACTTTTTCCCCGATTTACCTTTTTAGAGGGCACGATAAAGGGAAACAAGACGCTGACGCTGTAAGCAGGCGCCCAAAGTTCATTTCAGTCCTAATTAGTTCTACGTTATGTAAATATACCCAGGGAATATAAACTACCAAACTCAAAGCTTTGATTGTTCTTAAAAAGGCCGTTTTCCAGTTTTCATGTTATTGTTTTCGCGAGTAGGTGTTATTACATTTCCCTGCTAAGTTATTACTTCTTCGGGTAAAAAATAACAAATGATAAGGTTTCCTACTGTTGATAGTGATGCCTTTCTATATTTAATAAAAAATGGGTGAGCATAAATCTCGACTTTCTAACAGGAAATTGATGAAAGAAGACTGGCTTTCCATTTATTTTCATTTAAGCGGTATATTGGGAATATTTTTATTTCTATATGTGTTTATTTTTTTAAAAAACAACTGTGTGATTTTCGAACAGGCCCGACACAAACCGAACTGTACAAACATAAATGATGGCTAGATCTACTGGAAATTTTAGATTTAGAAAATCGACAAATTGTACTATCCATGTGGACGTCGCGTCAGATATTGCCTTCATATTTATCATGTCAAAATCAACGTAAATTACGACGTTGTTTTATTTAAGAAATGAATTTCATTTTTCTGGTGTTCATGGAGCTATGAACCGCAGTGGGTCGCGTGCAAAGTGAATGAACCCCTTCATGTAAACTTTGCTAGCGACCCACTGCGGTTCCTAGCTCCATAAACATCAGAAAAATTAAACTCATTGCTTATATTTATATTCATTTTACTCTATCGCTTGTTGAAAAATCATCAAGGCGATCACATTTACAAGCAAATAGATAATTTACACACAGTGTGTATTCAAACAGCGGAACGGCGTCGACGTTTACAACGTCCAATCAGATTGGCAAAAGCATTGTATTTTGACGTCAAGTTTGACGTCATGTGACTCGCGTGACATGATGTTGTTCATGGAAGTATGAACACAGATGAACATCTAATGGTTCATCTAAGGAGGTTTTAGAAAAATGTAAATATTTGAAGGTGAATAACTAAAGATTTTGTTGGGAAGAGTACATAATGTCTTTAATTTTTAGCTCCTGAAGGAGCTATATTGGTACCATTGTTTATTCGGTTCATGACCCCTAATCATCCTTAGACCAAAGGACTGTCATAATGAGGTATTTATCACATTTTTGCAGGAACAACAAAGAGACCCCCAAAGGATAATACCTTTAGTTCCACTCTTTATTGTTTTTATGCATGGCCCCTATTAACCTGTGCAATAAATCTGCTTCCCTCCGCAATCGATATTGATTCTTCCTCTTTTTGGCCCCTACCTGTCCGCGAATTTTACAGACTACATGTACTCTGAAAGCTTTACCTGAATAAAATATAAGTTTGATCCTTTGGAAGCAGTAAAAACATTCAAAGGGAGAAAGTATGGACTATATTGCGCAATTTCGGGTAATGAACCCTCATCAGTAGCCCTATTAAATCCGGCAACGAAAGCCAGACTTTTATACTTTAATTTCGAAAAATCTACACGAGAAGTCTAAATCAAAGATACATACCAAAATGGGGTCAAATATTTTAAACATTGCTTAGAAGTATGTTTCTAAACGTGAGTGTTTTGAACACTCTGAATATCTGAATATCTGAAGTCGTTCTAGTCAACGCATTTAAGAATGCAAACATACGACAAATCCAGAATCACTTGTGAAAACGCACGACGCTTCAACGTTAGATTTGGCAGAATAATTACAGAGCTATGGGCATTGGAATGTTTGTTAGTGCAGACCGTTGTTACAAGTATACAAGTTGGTTTTTAGACAAAATCGCCGCGTAAATAGGTACCACGCTAAAATGCGACGTAGCAAAAAAGACATTCAACATCGATCGAATTGCGCTTTTCAAAACGAGTTTTTTGATAAAATTTGAGCACAATCCCACAACGAATAAACATGCTACACGTACATTCAGAATTGTTATGATGACTTTTCCGTATGACGGCAACTTCAGAACAGCGAAAACAAAGGCGCTGATCAGCTTCGCAGATACTGCGATGCTGATCTGCGCCTATGTTTTCGCATATACATGTATACAAAACGTTGGTGTTTTCACGACGGTACTCATATAGGACATCTGGTCCTATAAATACTCACCTGGGATATGCGACCTAAGCTGACCTTGGTATAAAATAGGTCAAGGTCATCATTGGGGTCATGATGTATACAAACTTTGTAGAGCCGAAAACAAAGGCGCTAATCAGCTTGGCAGATACTGCGATGCTGATTTGTGCCTTTGTTTTCGCATATATACAAAATGTTGGTGTTTTCACGATGGTACTCATATAGGACCAATGGTCCTATAAATACTCACCTTGGATATGCGACCTAAGCTGACCTTGGTATAAAATAGGTCAAGGTCATCATTGGGGTCATGATGTATACAAACTTTGTAGAGCCGAAAACAAAGACGCTGATCAGCTTGGCAGATACTGCGATGCTGATCTGCGCCTTTCATTACGAAAACTTGCCCATTCAATATACAGAGATTTTTTTAGCTTTGAAAATTGAAAATTATCAGCTGAAAAATTTTGATAGTTTTCTTATTTTTGCTCAAAACATAGATTGTGGGTAGACGTTAGAACCGCCTCGCCGGCGGAACAAAAAATGAGGATAATCAGATGGAAGATAAGCTAAAAAGAGTATACAACTGAAAACTTAGGAACAGTCAGGAAAAGTTAAATGTATTGAAGTTTAAATTCTTGGAACATTTCAGTATAAGATGAGAAACATTAGGATCATTTAGAAGAAGCTGTAAGTATGTAAGTTAAATTCTTTGAACATTTCAATATAAGATGAGAAACATTAGGATCACTTAGAAAAAACTATTATGTATGAAAAATTAGGTAGTTAATACATTATGATATCATGAAACTGTTTGAAAACATTCAATGCTGTGACATCATAAAATGTATACACAAATCATTTTGATTGCAAATTATAACAAACAAGACAAAGGTTAGGTACATGAAAAAATAAGCATCGAAACGTTGTATTGCATTTGATTTTGTCAATCATTGTGAAAAAGTCAGCAATAAACATTCAAATAAAATCATTCATTTGCATTGGGGTACTGTCCCCAGATCGTCCAGAAATAAGCGACAAACGATATTTTATTCTCAGAATCGTGTGCTAATTGTCGTTTTACGTACGAAATCTTCAACATTTTAACCATAATATTAGCTTGAGAATACAGGGTGCCGATATAACAGGTTGACTGCCGTGTATCTGTACTGTTCCTGTGTTCATATCGACTCTTTTGCATTACAGATTACATTTTTAATGCAATCACAGTCACAAATACCCATAAACACTCTTTATATGCATTCATAGTCACTCAACATAATGGACAAGATCCTTTTACATCAACACATCAACGTGAGGATACTATGACGTCAACAGTAAGAAACCTTACCTTAGCTGGAAGAAATAATAACACTGGCAATAAATAAGCAGTGGAAAACAATAACAACGCTTTTTTTAATATGGTATTTTTGGCTTTGATTCACGACTTAAAAGGTAATATTTTACCGTCTTTTCGGTTGGAAATATTGCCTGTATACTATCATAAAACGTAAATAAAAGAAAGTTACAGAAAATTTACTTACAGCGTCTACTTTTTGTTTTCCTTTATCGTGTCTTTTAAAACGGTAAATCGGAGAAATGGTACGTGCAATAGGATAAAGGTAAGAGTGAGATACCTTAAGTATTCTTAAAGGGACAGATCGTGTAGAAATAAGCGAAAAAATGACATTTTATTCTCAGAATCGTCTGCTAATTGTCATTTTACGTACGAATTCATCAACATTTCCAGTAGTAAACAATAACATTAGCATGCGGATACAGGGTGTCGATATAACAGGTTGTATGTAGTGATACTAGTATACACATGTACCATCGGTTTCTAAAACCAAAAATAGATTAGTGCCTCTAGGGGTTATAAAGTTTAAGCCTGACGTTCTTGCAAACAGTATAGCCCCAGATGTGACGCAGCAGAACGCGGCTTCCATCTGGGGCTATTCTGTTTGCTTAGAGGAATTTCATCGAAAATTGAATAAAATTTAAAAAAATCACTCCTGACACCCCTAAAAATGAAAGTGGACTCACCCAAATGATAATGGTGGGAAAATCAATTCGTCAAATATAGGTTAAGCAAGATCGGAATGTGAGAGTGAAACGATATCTTGATTGGAGATTCGACGTTCTGACAGGTAACAAGTTGAAGAAGAAAAAAAATACGAATCGACCAGACATTCTGTAGAGCGTCACTAACCGCCATAGACTTTTAGAAAAAACAAACAAAAAACTTTTATTTAACAACCTCAATTATTTATGTTTTAATTCAGTGATTCAGTGAATGTTATTTTCTCGTAGCGCGGCTCACTTAAAATATATCTACTGACTTTAGCTTAGTTTCTCTCGCGAAACTTCATCTCTACGAATCTGAGAGAGTAGCTGTAGCCTTTCCAGTGCTTCCAGTTGACGCCTACAGCATTAGAAGTAGAATTTCTCGTAGCACGGCTCACTTTATCTAGCTTAGTTTCTCTCGCGAAACTTCATCTCTACGAATCTGAGAGAGTATTTGTAGCCTTTCCAGTGCTTCCAGTTGACGCCTACGGCAGTAGAAGTAGAATTGTAGAGACCATTGAGATTGGCATGATGACAATTGTTATACCACCAGCCACCTTGAAAATTCCTTGTACAGAAATCGCTTTTACCGAAATGATCTTTTGTCTTAAACATTTTTTCATCATGATACTTAAGCGAGTCCCCAGCATTACCCGAGTAGCCACATACTTCCAGCTTGTATCCTTCACTCTCCGGGCCTACGCGAAACGTGCTATATTTAGCATAGCGAATATTGCCTTCAAAATCCCCCATGTCAATCCGCAGCTCGTACTGTTTGGAGGTTGTCAACAGCCGGTTGATGTTGTCATTCCCTAACCAGAACTCGCCGGTAAGCGAGCCAAAGCCGTTCTTGTAGTCAGCCCAGTCACGGAAGAAGTCGACTGAGCCGTCCTGGCGTCGTTGAAAAACGACCCATCCACCTCCGTCCGTATGTAGGTCACAGTACACCTGAAACATTGAAATACCATAAATAGTCAAAATACTTCTTAAGAATTTAGACTGAATCGTCCTGGCGTCGTTGAAAGACAATCCAGCCACGTCCCCAGCAGACTTTTGACGTCAGTTGGACGTCAGATTGACGTCAGACTCCGACGTCATAATGACATTGGATTTAGGTTGATTTTGAAAGTTTGTTTGACGTCAAAAACAGACGTCATTCTGACGTCAAAAACAGACGTCATTCTGACGTCAGAAAAACAACGTTGGTTTGATGTCTCAAATGTGACGTCATAATGACGTTGGGGTTAGGTTGATTTTGAAAGTTTGTTTGACGTCAAAAACAGACGTCAATCTGACGTGCTAAAACCGATATCGTGAATGTTTGTTCGCAGTTAAATTAACATTCTGAAATCCTGAAGTGGATTCAGTAGTGCGGTGATGCACTATTGTTATTCCCTTTCACTCCTTTGATAGAGTTATTTGGGTTTTTTTCTTCCTGGGAACCAACCAGTACTAGGGTTTGCTTTTAGTTACCTTTCCTGGGTAGAACCAGTACTTGGAGGTTGCTTTTCCCGGCGAGCACCCGAAGGCTCAAACCGGGGTTTGCTTTTTGTAATACCGTTCCTGGGTAAAAACCAGTACTAGGTTGATTTTTTTTGTTTTTGTTTTTCGTTTGACACCGTTCCTGGGTCCACTTTAACCAGTACTTGGATATACATAATGTATTCGGGATATACAAAATGTTTAAGATGTTAAATCACTCTGATATGTTGGTAGATCTTATTCATGTCAAATTTTATTGCTATATGGTGCTAAAACAAATAAGACATTAGTGTAAATAATAAGACTATTGTGAACAATCAATAATTTAAAATGGTGAAATAAGTATTAAAATATACAAATTTCATTTTCGTCTTAATAGAAGGTTTAATAATTTAGTGAAAGACTTTATTTTGATTAACAAATAATTATTTTTTTTTTCTAAATTAATTAAGCATGGTGATTTCCGATACGAGACCTAGATATGGCTTTTTTTAAAGTGGCTATGTTGAAATTATTATTTGAATTTGATGTTGTTACTTTTGCGCAAGAAATTATGTCAGTTCAAGGGCAGCTAACTCTGTCGACATATGACGTTAGACTTACGTTTGAATCCGGCGTCATTTCGACGTCATATCAATACGTCCACTGACGTCAGGACTGGACGTCAGGTGGACGTTGGTTATTGGTTGTATGACGTCGTGACCAAAAATCCAAAATACAATCAATATCTGACGTCAAGTTGACGTCAGATGCCTACTGGGGACGTGTTTTTCATATATGTCGACAGAGTTAGCTGCCCTTAAACTGACATAATTTCTTACATATATTATGTATTATCATATGACGTCGCTGTTTTCCAGTGGATAACGTCATGTCATAAAAATCGTATGACCACACGTGTAATAACACTTTTGTGGGAATACGTAACGTCATTGACGACGTCCGTAACAACAATGTAAATTTTCATTGAAAATATGTCCACTTCGAAGGCGATAAAATCCTATTTTAGAAGTCATATGATAAAACGAATCTTACACTCGTGGTCATTTCATATGAAATTTATTAAACTCGCTGAAGGCTCGTTTAATAAATTTCATATGAAATGACCACTCGTGTAAGATCCTCTATATAATATCAAATTCAAATAATAATTTCAACCTTGCCACTTAAAAGTCATATCTGAGTCTCGTATGGGAAATCCCATATTTCGCCCTCATGCTTAATTAATGTAGAAAAATAGAGGATATTTGCTTGTTTGAGGTGAATACCAAATATATTTCATCGAGTGAGTTGAAAATATCAGAATTTTCACGAGTGCGCAGCACTCGTGAAAATTTTGATGTTTTCAACTCACGAGATGAAATATATTTGGTATTCACCGAAAAAAAGCAAATTTTCTTTTTATTTTATACAATACACGGGCATTTTCCTATTCACAAAGCAGGCGGTGAAAATGCGAAAACCAAAAATTTTTGAAAACACTAATAATTTTGGTACCACATTGTTCCTTACGTTCTAACTAAGAAAATGAATACCCACACTTTATGTTTTCGTTCATAAATAACGGAGTTATAGGCGTTTGAATTTGTGAAGTGAGACACATTTTAATGACGTCAAGTTAATGGAAACGTCAGAAGTAATCCAAAAAATCTGACGTCATTACAGTGAAGATATAGGCTGATATCAGTCACTAGTGACTTTTGATATCAGTGAGATTTAATATCAGTGAAATTTCATATCAATGAAAATACCGATTTTATCAAGTTTTGATATACATTGGGTTTCACTGTGAAGTATAAAATAAAAATGATTATCTATTAATCAAAATAAAGTCTTTCACTAAATTATCAAACTTTCAATTACACACCGTACATACGGCTCGTCAAATTCCAACTGGTACGTCAAATTCCAGATGTTTATGTCAGCGCGTGCGTTTTGGCGGCTAAATTATTTTTGTTGTTTTTTCTTGTTTTAGTATACTTTAGCTAATGGTTTCAAAAGAAAATAATAATCGGCAGTCGTGTGTGGACTTCCACACATCTGTACATACAGGTGTCATGGTCAGCTTATCCGTGGATTGGCGAAAACATTGCACGAAAGTCTTAAAACGGCACGTTTTCAGAAAACATCCATACTTTTTGCCAAATATCTCCATAACTAGAAATAATTGAAAATCGCGTGCTCGAATATATATAGCTTAGTATCTATTTAAAAGCCTGATTTAAAGCCAGATGTACGTAATTGACCTCACGGTAGAATTTTTTTATTTTTTGCATGTGAGTGTATTTTGATGTCCTACATACGAAAATGATAAGAAATCGATACCGTTCCGAGCTTGTTTTCGAGATATCGGCCTTCAAATTCGTCAAATTTGAGAGCGAAAATACATTGACGTCAACGTAAAATGCGATTTTTAGACCCCCTTTTTGCTAATTTTCTTGATATATTTAAAAAAATCCACGGTAGGATTGTTTTAAAAAACTGATCTGTATTAGAGAAATTCCTGAACTACATATAGATAACGAGAAAGTCCTTAGTTACCGGATTCGTTTATCTGCTATAGGCGTGCGAAGAGAGGTAGTCGTTGCTGAATTCAGTACATTTTACGCGCGACGTCGATTTTGCGCCAAAATTTCCGACACTGTTTAGTATTCAATATTGCTAACTGTCGCGGAAATGTTGTTTTCTTCGGGATAACATGTCCACATTCTATATTTTGAGCAAAAATAATAAAACATATCAAACTTTTTACATTTCTGAAGGCCTCTGCATAATTGTATGGATATAGTTTCGTATTCTGAGCGTTAACTGACGCTAGAAATGACGTTTCGAGCGAAAACTGACGTTACGAATGCGGCGTAAAAATGACGTTTCGACCCTTAGATACGCACGTTCCTTTGAGCGCCTTCAATTACGTACATCTGTCTTTAAGCTTTTATTCAAATTAATTACTACTATTGATAGCGCAGCTCATTCTTTTGCACCATGTGTGATTTTACATGATACGAACCACGACAGTCGCTTTATACTTGAAAGACCAGACGGACAATAGCTTTTGATACGTCAAATAACAGACGTAGAAACGACTTTGGATACGTGTCGCATCAGACGTGTTGAGTGCGATTATTTCAAATACCCATGGCACCCTGGCATTGTTTGGCCTTCTTAAGCGGTCAACTTGGAAGTATACGTTCAAAAAATAAATTGTATTTCTTGAATTGGAAATGTTATGGATGTCATACAGTTTATAGATGGGTAAAGAGAAAATGGCCACCTTAAAGACACACGACATTGATTCACTATATCAACATTTGCACAAAATGTTGAAACCGTAGAATCAACATTAAGACACACATTGTTGAAATATTGTTAAAATAATGTTGTTTCGGTCAACCTTTAAACATTGTTGAATCAATTCGATTCACTGAATCAACATTGATTCTACAACATTGTTTCAAAGTTGAATGAATCAACATTGGTTCGAAATTGTTTCAACTTTGTGTGTCTGCTGTTTTGTTTCCACTCAAACACAGTATAACTTTATGAGAGTGATATAGTGGTCGGGATTTGAAAAGGTACAAGCAGACAAAGATCAGGAAAAGGCATAATCAGAAAAAGATTTCCACCTGATTGTCTCAGTTCTTGATCCTTGGTTAATCTTATTTTAAAGGCGCTGATAGTCAGCGACCTTAACCACGGCCGGTTTTGCGGTCGTGTGATCTAGTGGGTAGTTAGTTCCCATCATCCTCCAGAGGTTGTGGTCTCGAATCCCGACCGACACATACGCGTGTAATGTTGATGACTTTTGAGCCCCCCCCCCCCCGGACTCTGTGGCAGTATACAGGATGCACAATATATACATCAGTATATGTATTTGAAGGTGGTCGGGTTGCGATATGGGCACTCACCCATTGGGGGCTAAAGAAATAGATGGGCTGCTTGTACATCCAGGTAAAGCTTATACACTACTGACCGACCATCTGATTACTGGTTAACCCCTCTGGTCTGAGCTTGCCCAAAACGTGGTTCAAGTCATACCATCCATACGTATAAGCATTTTTGGCTTAGTTGGATGGTTATATTTCAAGCACTTGTAGTATGTCATGACATCCGCATTTTGCGTAAAAGTCCCATAAAATAGAGGCAACGTCCCGACATGACCTTATCTGTTGACTGGGACGTAAAGCATCAATTCAAACAATCAAAAGCACATGTTTTTGTTCCGTTGGTATAAAAATTAAATTTCATCAAAGAAGCACATTGGCAAAGAAATAAAGCACAGGTTATGCCATGGTGTTTCTAGGGCGAAGACTCAACCGAGCGAAACCAACAATCAGTTTGAACCCTGGTATGCCCAGGCACAGACCGCAAAATTCAGTTCCGGCCCATGCCATACTAAATTTATAATCAAAATTAGGGGTATACATATAGTTAAAGCTAGAACCAATGCGCTATTCGTAAATAATTCCCCGTCTCATGGCGCTTATACATGTGCGTGTACTGAGTCGCGTAGTGTTCTATTTGAATATTTAAAATTGCTTTGCAGTAGCCATGTATCAGTTAAGTTGTGTGGAATATTATCAAATGTTCACACTATCTGCTTTCATTTTTTTCCAAATTTCTATATAGTCAAAAGTACAATCAGCTTTTTGTTCATCGACTGGCCATCTTGAGTAAAAAAGCGGCATATAAAATCGTTTAAAGACAGTCGTTTCACTTTGTTTCCTTCCCAAGTAATATTTTCTTTATGCAATTTATGGTTTGTAGCGATGCAAATTAAACCATATACTGACTATATTGCATAACAAAGAAGTGTTTTAGTAGACCCGTATCATAAAACTTTGATCTACCGTCTGGGTCATTCCGTATCGGCCGTCTGTAATTTCACTTATCATATGACATTCGCCCGTCTGTACTTTGGCGTATTGTTTTTGTCGCCAAGCGACAGAATAAAACGATAAATACACTGTAAAAGTTGATTATCAATGATCCTTCAGATGGAGATTGAAAAAATATAAGCCTCAATAAGATTATACCATGAAAAGTTTAGGTATTCTTTGTAAAATACAGCAAAATAACTTACCCGCCAAAACGCACGCGCTGACATAAACATCTGGAATTTGACGTACCAGTTGGAATTTGACGAGCCGTATGTACGGTGTGAATTAAGATGAAAATAAAATTTGTATATTTTAATATTTATTTCACCATTGTTCAGAATAATCTTATTTCTCACACTAATGTCTTATTGGTTTTAGCACCATAAAAAGCAATAAAAGATGTACCAACATCAGGCTGAATTAAATTTCTTGAACATTTTGTATGTTCCGAAAAACTCTATCAAAAGAGTGAAAGGGACTATCAAAAGTGCATCACTGCTCTTCTGAATCCACTGTTATTCAAAAATGCGAAAAAATATACACCTTTAACTATTTATATGACATGAATTCAAACGTCGTTTTTATGACGTCAGATTGACGTCAGCTTTCAGACGTTAAACCGACGTTGGCTTTAGCACGTCAGATTGACGTCTAGTTTTGACAACAAACAAACTTTCAAAATCAACCTAACTCCAACGTTATTATGACGTTGGAGTCTGACGTCAATCTGACGTCCAACGGACGTCAAATGTCTGCTGGAAGTAACATAGAAAAAAAAGAAAGAAAAAAAGCAATAGAAACACACGAAACGAATGATCTGATTTTTACCCCAAGTGAAGTTTCATTAATTTGCACACCACACATGGTCAGAAGTATGAAAAACACAAGGTCTAAATCACGTCTTGATTACGACGTCTAACTGACGAACTAGTTTGACGTCAAAACAACGTCCAATCCAGACGTCCAAAAGACGTCAGGAAATGACGTCTGATAGACGTTGGAAATTGGTTATATGACGTCGCGACCAAAATATAACCAATATCTGACGTCAAACAGACGTCAGGTGCCTGCTGGGGTCCGTCCATACCTTGATTACAGTACATCTGGGACATTGAAACTACATAAATGGTCAATACATCTCATGAATTTAGACTGATCAGTAGCCACCTCTGTCCGTATCTTAATCCCAGTACACCTGAAACAATGAAATACCATAAAAAGTCAATACATCTCATGAATTTAGACTGAGCAGGACTGGCGCCGTTGAAAGACAACCCAGCCACCCCCGTCCGTATCTTGGTCACAGTACACCTGGGACATTGAAATTCCGTAAATAGTCAATACATTTCATGCCGTTGGATGATAATTTAGCCACCTCCGTCCGTATCTTGGTCACAGTACACCTGAAACATTGAAGTACCATAAATGGTCAATACATTTCTTGAATTTAAACTGGGCCGTTCTGGCGTCGTTGGAAGTCGACCCAGCCACCTCCATCCGTGTCTTGATCACAGTACACTTGGAACACTGAAATACCTTAAATGGTCAGTACATTTCATGAATTTAGACGGAGCCGTCTTGCCGTCGTTGGAAGACGACCCAGCCACCTCCATCCATATCTTGGTCACAGTACACCTGGAACATTGAAATCGTGACGCCTTTGCAATAGATGACTGCGTATAGATGTACGAATAGACGTACACCTGAAAATCGAGATTTGAATTTTGATTCCTAACAAAGTGTGACCAAAATTAAAACCCAACCCAATCACAAACGCTCGTTTGTTGATCACAGTACACTTTGAAAATGGAAATGTCAGGCCAATGCGATTGTTACAGAGTTCGTAAAAACTTATACTTTTGGAATGAAAAAAGTTGAAATTCTATTTACAGTATACGTATATGTATTACCGTTACTGTGCCTGTTCCAGTTGAGAGAAGATATACATCTGATTTACCACATCCGGCGTTGAGAATGTCCTTGCATGAAGAAGGGCGGCCCGTCACAAGATGACAAGTAAGCTGTAAACGTAACTGCATTAAGCTTTCGCTGATTTCAGAAACATTATTACAACCATCGAGCGTTTTATTTAGATATACATTCATCTTATTGTTATTTATAACTATATCATTCAAAGTATCTATCTGACTTTGCAATGTTTCCTCTATCCGATTTGACCTCTGGTTGGTGTTGTTAAATTCCGATAAAATGGTAAAGCATGATCCTTTAAAAACATCTGCCATATTGTTTTGCATGTTTTTAATATCATCAGACATTGGTTTCGTCACGTTTTCTACTGCTTCAACAATATCTGATTTCAACATGACAAACGCTTCTTCTAGATGACTCGATCTAAGATTTGTGACATTTAACACTTCAGACATTGTTGTCACCGCCTCAAGAATATTAGCCACGCCATTTGTAAGTTCTCTTGATACGTTGCGTTGTTCATCAAGCTGAGATTGTAACCTGGTCACGTGACGTCTTAGTCTTGACGTCACTTTCTTCTCCTCGGTAAAGCCTCGTTTTAGAATCTTGAAAGCGCCAAGTACCTCCTCAATTTTGCTAGAACCCGGTTGTTGAGTGTCGATCTGAGGACCTTCCACAAGCTGCGTGTCACTCCCTCCGGAAAGGTCCAGAGAATTGTTCAGCTGTTCTTCTATCCTGTCTACTGTTTGTCGTAGCTCTCTTATTTCCCGAAGTCTCCGAACACTTTCCTTTCGCATCTCAAATTCCAAATCATCGATTTTCTGAAATAAGCGCTTATTTCCCGCCGAATCAGATGGCTTAATTTTTCGCATGATTATCAAAACGACAGACACACAATATAACGATTTTAGATTTAACTTCATTTTGCAAGTTGGAACTGATCTTGAAAGACAGAAATGCGCTTCTGTGCAAATACTGTTTGTCTATAAACAATAATATACCAGCCTGTTCATGAAAAAAATATATTTGCGCAAAGTTCGTTCTGTAAATTATGTTTTCTTTATACAATTATCTAAAAGGCTGCGCATGAAAAGTGTATGACCCGAGCAGTAGTAAATTTAATTACAAACAACAATAATTGTGATCAGACCCCTGTATCTGTCACTTATCTGTCCATTTATTGTTCACACGATCTTACGTTGCTGTCTTCTCTAGCTAAAGCTTATAACACGAACTTCTGGGTAATTAATATGACGAGGACTGTTCATAAAGTTGCGTGATTGTCAAGCATTAGTTATTAACTATACATGTATAAGGTTGAAACTGATATCTTCAAATTGGCACTGGCGGCGAATCAACTGACTTAAATTAAAGTGTTTTTATTACATTTAAAAGTATAGGAGCTTGGTTAAACAAAAGTTTGACGGCACAAGAGGACCTATGGTTCTTAGAACGATCACTTGGTTAGGTACACGTATGGTAGCCTGAAGTACGTACGATATTGTAGCCTAAATGGAAACTCATGTTCTCTTGTGACCAGACGATATAAAATAACGGAGTGGCTATTACCAGTCAACTGTCAGTAGCCAAAAAACGTTAAAATGCCTATTACCAGTCAACTGTCACTAGCCAAAAAACGTTAGAATGGCTATTACCAGTCAACTGTCACTAGCCAAAAAACGTTAAAATGGCTATTTACAGTCAAGTTCAAAAATAATTATTTACTTAGTATGTGGTAACATGGTTCTGACAAACTTGGGGCTGAAAATATGTTTCATTAGATGTAAGCCTTATTTGTATTTTTAATATTTTATTCAATCATATGAACTTATTGGGAATGCATTGATTGGCAATGCAATACAAATTTTTATATATTAGTTATGATATTTACGTTGCTCTTGTTTCGTTGGTCGCGTGTTTAAGACCATGCAACATTAACTTTCATAATGAGACCTTGAATTGTTTTTCTTCATCCCATCTGAAACCAATGCAAACTGATGAAAAAAATGACTTGCCAGCTACAATTATAAGTGACTATTTTTTTTTGGTTAAAAACTTGATAAAATTATAAAGATTAATGCATAGTTAAGTTTTGAAAGAATGAGCAACAGTGATTTCTTTTTTTTTTTTTTTTTTTTTTTTTTTCCATTTATAGTTCAAACTAATTGTACATGTTTATATATATGTGTATACGAGTTTTGCAATTGTAGATGGAGAAAAAAAAAACATGCGAACTTGCTGACTACGTTTATGAGTACCGCATCAAACTTTCTGTAAAAAAAATCATAACATGCGCGCGCGTGTGCTTGCATGTGTGTTGCCAAATTGAAAAAAAATGCCTGGACGGCAGGCAGTGAGTCCGATTCGACATCGAATCCGAGATCCCGCTCGACTACCATGTCCGCACATTACATGAACTTGTTAATGAACATATTTATATTTATATTCATTTTTCCTCTTCCCCGGTCCAAGATCGGTGGTCTAATGTGCACGAAGTTGGCAATCTGCTAAGATGAAGTTTTTGTATGAATTGATGCTTAAAGTTCCTGTCAACTTCTAAGATAATGTCGGGAAGTGTTACCCAACATGGTGATGACATACAACAAGTGCTTGAAATATAACCATCTAACTAAGCCACAAAAGTTGTATACATACATGTATGTATGGTTTGACGAACCACTTTTCCTGGGCAGGATCAGACCAGAGCGGTTAACTTGTAATCAGATGGTCAGCCAGTAGTGTATTAGCTTTGCCTAGAGGCACTATCTGCCCATCTATTTCTTTAAGTCCTAATGGGCGGGGAACCCTTTAGGATAAAGGTGCGGCCAAGATAAATGACCGTTGCGGCATTACATTAGCTGTTGACCAAGGGCATACTACAGGTATTTATATAAAACGTTTCAACATTGCTGTTATTCAGCCAAATGCTTTCGCTGTTAGAGCTGGTAATTTGTGACAGACTTGGTCGGCTTTTTCTGGCTTAAATCTGGAGGTTTTTGATGTTATAGGTTTTCTAACCAAAGTAGACCATGCCAATTATGTTATCATTTGAAGCAACATGGTGTATCGAACGTCTTTTTGTGGTTCCTTTCCTGATTCAATGACACCTCTATATGAGATCACGTCATCAAACTGTAGAGCCGCGTCATAATAAAAGGCCTTCGAGATTTCTGATTAGCTCTGAAACCGGGCAGGACAGACACAGTAATGTATGGCTGTTTGAGAATCAGGATTAACAGACAATGCATTGTGTTTAATAAATAACAAAACAGGAGCGTGGGCTAAAAGCTATATAAAAATGCACTTTTGTTTTGATTAAAAACAGTTAAATATATTTTCTTGTGGTGCGGCTCAGGTGTCATAAAACACAAGAATACCCCTAAAATGTTTTTACAATACGCGTGTTTCAGCTTCTGTTTTCACACATTGAGACAGTTTTATGACGACTTACCTTTGAGGTGTATTCGTGTGCGCCAATCTTTGATAAACAGCGAAGAATGACAGAATTTGACTAAATATGTATTTTAAAGATTTAAAATCAGGTAATATAAGAACCCTTTGAAATAGCTTCGTGAAACTACATATAGGAATATCAATCAGCATTTGCCGATGTGCAGAATGATTCAAAAACTCTTACTCAGGGTTGCATAGTAAGTTGTGTCCCTTCTGTAACTTGAAAACCCTATAATGTATCATGATGTAATTTTGTAGCATATGTAGCATGAATCGATGTTGCAGAACTTAGGAACCATAATTCTGGATGGCATATTGTTTCGTTATGGCCCTTTGGTATGGAAAATTGCAGATTTTGCATTGTAATCAACTAATGGTGTCCCCTCTGTAACTTGACAACCGATTTTAAAAGACAGCTTCATGAAACTTCACAGGATTATTGACAACGTCAGAAGACCTGCAGAACACAAGATCTTTAACTCTGGCTTGCATATTTTTGGAGCTTTGGTGCTTTTGAAATGGAAGGTCATAATTTTGCATTATGTGTCTGTTCTGTAACTTGGAAACCAATCAATGTTTCGTGTTGAAACTTTATAGCATTATTTACATCCGCGACAATGCACAGAACACAAAAATCATAACTCTGGAATATTGAATATGTTTGCACTTAGAACGGGGGGAGACAGTTTTCGCAGTAAACAAATTCTTGTAGGGTCTGTCTTAAAACACATGGTAATAGTACTAACAACAAGCTAGGCAGTGCACTTAAGTCTATGATTTAAGAGGATACATGCAAAATATTTTGAAAATCGTATTTTACGTATTCCGTTTTCTTTGGAAGTTGATTATCACAGTTTTGTGGTGTTTACGTAATACACCGACCTACGTGTTACATGAACATGCAACACTTAAAATGGTTCAAAGATATTCCCTTCTTATTTCTAAATTATACGAAGTCGTCCTGGTAAGGAGACACATACATGCTACAAGTAAGCGCCAGTTACGAAAAATGCCAGCAGCGAAGGCACTATCCGCACGTTCGTGCTTGAATATAACCAACACAAACCAGGCATGGTTGTTCATATTTGTCAAAACAAATATTAGTAGCATTGACTGGGAACTGACACTTCACATTGTCCTAGATACGTGTATATTAACTAAAGGAACGAACTGCTGATTTCTGCGTTAAGATTTAGTCATGTACATGTATACTCTCAATATTTCAAGTCATTCTTTCTCTCCTGCTTTGCAACAGGAGCTGCTGCCAATTCGTGATCTAATTGCTGGTAATCTCCGAATGGTTTATACAGGTACAGTGTGGTTAGTATAGCAGATCACACTGTCCCGGACATGAGATCAGCTGTTAACCATGGTTAGCAATGCATTTATTCAAGCGATAAACATTAATACAAATTTCAGACTGTCCGTCATCTGACTTGAATTTAGCCGAAATCCATAAGAACTGGGTTCCGTCATAATGGAAGCTGAATTAATTTGTCACATTATCTTAATGGTGAAAAGAAGATAAGAGCCAAAAGATAAAACACTTTTCAAGCAAAAATAAAATTTCAAGTCTGACTGTAAATAGCCATTTTAACGTTTTTTGGCTAGTGACAGTTGACTGATAATAGCCATTTTAACTTTTTTTGGCTAGTGACAGTTGACTGGTAATAGCCATTTTAACGTTTTTTGGCTACTGCCAGTTGACTGTAAATAGACTCTTCCTTTTATAATTTAATGTAAATGTATAAAAATAATAACGAGGCTTATTATACCCCTCTTTAAACGCATAGTCTACCTTGTGGTTTAATGGAATACGAAACCAAACGTCAACATTGACACGAACGTGAACATTGCAGGGACTATACTCTGCGTATGTAAATTTTAAAATTGTTTACTTTTGGTGCAT
Organism: Rugalucina vietnamica; assembly: GCA_964017185.1. NCBI lineage: Eukaryota > Metazoa > Mollusca > Bivalvia > Lucinida > Lucinidae > Rugalucina > Rugalucina vietnamica. The sequence continues at coordinate 8,337,667 of OZ024875.1, forward strand.
GCGAATATAGGGATCAACCATGGTTTTCAGTGTTCAAACATTCGATGGATCACGAGGAAGGCGTTTGAACACAAGGCCGCAGGCCGCGTGTTCAAACGCCTTCCGAGTGATCCAGCGAATGTTTGAACACTGAAACAAACCATGGTTGATCGCTATTCTTGCATTTTCTCTCTAATCCACTTAAAATCTCTTGAAAATAATATTAACAACGTAAAAACTCGCCGAAAACCGCGGAGCTTCTTCAGCGTCGGCCATTTTGTTTAGAACGAAACACATGACGTCACGTCGCATTGTCCAATGACGTCGGCCAAAACCCATGTTCAAACGGCACGTGAATTTCATGTTTTGAACATGGGTTTTTGCTGTTTGAAAACGGCTTTCGACCAATCGAAAACGGCTTCAAACAGCTATGTGCATAGATTTCTATGCAAGAATTGTCTTTTAATATATAGATAAAAACCTAGACCTTTACGCCTTAACATTCGCAATATTGCGAAAATGGGGCGTTGTTTTGTTTTGTGACAAATAATAAGAAATAAAGTGGTAGATTAATTTGGACTGGCATTTCAAAGTCTCTGTGCTTTTGTGTTTGCTTGCACTCGCCCAAGAACCAAACATGGTTTGTGTATTAAAATTAAGGTAAAGAATCATAAAAACCGTGGCGCTTAAAGGTCCGTGCGTCGCGAAGGACGAAAGGTAGCAATCCACAGTTTTTAGAGCATTTTTCAGTTAATTTTGCTAGATCCGCCAAAATTGATAATAGCTCTGTCCAATCTGGTGAACAATCCGATTTCTCCCATAAAATCATTAAATCAAATGTCTAACAACAAAATAACATCATTTAAATTGCCTAGCACTGACTATCACCCTACCTGTATTGGGGAAATTTTCCCCTACCCCCTCTTTCAGACCAGTGAATTTTCGTAAAATATGCCTGAAGTCTGGGCCCCCATGCATATTCTGTGCAAAAGGAAGCCCCATAGATCTCATGCAAATACTTAGAGAATCGACCCAGGATCATAATGAGCAGTGCACAAATATGTGCCATCCATCTACTTTTTTCGCTATTTGTGAACAAAGATAACCCTTGCAAAAACGACAGTGAAGAGCGTCACCGGCTATGACTGGCGAACGATCCGGGATCTTTATATAATCCCGGTTTTTACCAGTCTAAAAATAGAAAATAATAACACACAGTGTTTGCTTTAAGATAAACGTACGTAAGAAATTTAGAATAAAAAAATCTACATACCTTACCGAACAAAACCGACGGTTAGGCGGCCATTAATGTTGGGCGCAGACATTTTTGTCGGCATGCGCAGACAATGTGTCGTTCAGATGTCGGGAAATTTGTACTTTCTTTTTCTTTTTTCGGCTGAACATTTTTCTTTGTCAAACATATTTCCATATATCCTATTTCAGATCATATTTGTTTCCAAAATGTAAAAATATAAGATAAATACACAATTTACAAATGCAGACGACGATGAAGATTGGTTTTTCGAAATTACACCGTTAAAATCCTCGTATTATAGCAAACCAGTCAACAAGGCAATACAGTCGGGAACGGAGATGGGCCTAGCGTAGGATTTTAAAAACAAAATTCACGTGCGTTTGTTCCCAGGAACTACTTCCAATTTTTGAAGCCCTCTTTCGGTTGATGTGTTTATCATCAAAGTTCTCATTTATACTTCAGATTTGCGATCTGTCAGCGATGAAAATAGAAAAAGCGAACATCATTCGGTTCAAAAAGAATTGCCGTATACGTGTATTTATCCCAGTGTCGCTGAAGAACCGCGTTAAAGTTGTGAGTTTTTTGCCGTTTGACAGTGCCCTCAGAAAAACCAAAAAAGCATTAATTTGCGAATAAACTGGAAATTTTTCATCTTGACAACCAAACAGAGCATAAAATTTTCTGTCTGTGTGCAAATTTTCATCAAAAACTTTTTCTAGGCCCTAAATTTCTGCCACAATCTAAAATCTACTTTCGGTTTTAAAATGGTAAAACCCGGAGAAACTGGCGACATTTCTGGGACAGTGTTTGGCTTGTTGTTGACAAAATGTGAACAAAAACAAGTAATTTATCTTACCATAGGTCTTTTTTCTCGTCGTATAATTTCCAGAAGCACTATGATCAAATTCATATTTCATACAATGTCCAATTTCATTTATTTTCAAAAGAATCGTCTAAAAACAACGGCATCAAAATGCAGGTGGAAGTGCAAATTTTCCAGGTCTGTGAAATCATATGTGACGTAACAATAATCAGCTGTTCTGGTTGTCACCCCCAATGCACTGACACTGGAAGGTACTAGGGAGGCGATTCCAAGTCGTTAAAAATCATATATATAATCGGAGATGGTAGATCTAAATCGCTTTAAAAATAAAGCAAATGGTTCCTCTGTATGTAAGGTAACCGGCTAAAGCTTTTGGTCTAACGCGTCGAGCACGAGGACGAACCTGAACGAAATATCCATGCAATACTTGAGAAAAAAAAAAAAAAAAAAAAAAAAAAAAAAATAATAATAATAATAATAAAATAATGCTGTTTTATTTATTTACACGATATTTAAAGAGGAGAAACACACTAAGCTGTATACTGATATTGCATGGGCATGTTTTCATTTATGCTGTAAGTAAAAGTTGTACTGTGGCATCGGTCAAACTTCACCGAAGCATCCAGGTTTCAGCACGTTAAGCCCATGTTTCTGCCGGTATATATCCCGGTGTCGTCCACCCCCCAGCCTGATACCTACGGATTACAGTTACGGTTCATGTTAGGTCCCTCGGGGAGTGTTGAACACCGAGGGCTAAGTACTACACTGAAAAAAAGTTATAAGAGGCCACCTCATATTTTTTCTTCTAGTTCAGAAAGTAAAATGCGATCAATTAAAACTCATGATCATATGAATAAACCAATGTCTAACAGTGGCTCTGTGCGTTTCTGCATTCCAAAATGCGTGATTCTTCTCACACAGACGAAGCATGTGTAAAGGTACCCTCATTTCAAAAAGTCACACTTTATTAACATCAAATTAAATATCATATTATGACGTTGTGTTTTACATTTTAATGTATTTGAAAGTGCTACTGACTGCCATGATGCAAGATAAAATTAAGTCAAAAGTGTTGCTGCAATAAGAATCTTCGTTTCTGTTTTGTACATGCAAGAAGACAGCAACCTGAATAACAGGAATTCAGCTTTTGCATGCAATTTGCATACCAACTTTGTTCTTCTCCAGTTGCGCTATTATAAGCAGCACGGCATTGAAATTTTCAGCGATTATTTAGGTCACATACTAGTCTCTGATAAACTTTGAAAATTCAAAAAATCGTCCACAAATTTTGTTATTCTGTTCGTTAAAAATTGGCATTGAAACCGGAAGTGTGCGGCAGCCTTGACCTGTTGGTCCTCGAAAATGGTCTAAAACAGTTCAGTCGAGTTATACTCTCATTTCCAGGCCTCATCAAGTGAATTTAAGAGGCACATGTTTAAGAGGCACATTTATGAATTTTTCAAAAAATCTCAAAATTGGCGATTCTTAAAAATGCATAAAAATTCTACCAGTAGAGAAAATTCGAATGTTTGATGTTTTTCCGAGCCGTAACGACCCTTTTGATGACACCCGTTCCTAATTTCAATAAATGGTGTGCTGTATCCAATTTTTTATTTAAAAACATTGATTTTTGCATTTTTACTCCAAAAACGCTTTTAGTGAAAGAAAATTATTTCTTAACACTTTGAAACTTTACTTACTTGAAAGACACATCTTTCGGCAAAAAATCGTGCAATTTTGAACATGGCTTAGAAACAAAAAATGAGTTTGAAAAGTGGCCTCTTATAACTTTTTTTCAGTGTACATTTTTAAGTACCCGTTTAACCAAATTTTCTATTATAGCGTCATAGTTTTACCGCGGCCCAGTTTATTTCTACATGTATGTACTGCGGCATGGGGTCATACTTCACCGACCCAAACCGAGTATTGAACAGCATGGTGTTAAAAACAGAGGACCTATGGTACTGTTAACGCTCACCTGAGATGTGAGATACATGTACAAATAATTCGTTTGACTATAATGGTCATATAGATAGCCACAGGGCAGGGCCAGAATAACCCACAGTGGTTATCTGCAACATGTCAAGTTTCATTTCAATAGATTCAGCAGTTCCCGAGAGTAAAATTTTGGAAGAATTTTGTGGGCATGGCAGCCATCTTGGTCATTTGACTAGGATTATGTTTAAACACGTAATGCCGAAACATTGGTTCGCACTTCTTATAAAATTTGGCTTTGATTTGCCAAGCAGTTTCAGAAGATCTGTGTATTGCCCCGGGGCGGGTGCAGACCAACCCCTGTGGTCCAAATGTTTTAAGATTCTTGAATTTTCAGCCCATTGCCCATTTCCTGCAAGCTTTGCTCTTTAAATATTAACCCGTTCAGGAGAAGGTTTTTGAAGTGTTTTTTTTTTTTTTTTTTTTTTTTTTTAACCATATATGGGCATGACGGCAATCTTGGTAATGATACCTTGATTATTTATAAACACATTGTTTCCCTTTCCCATAGATGCTTCACATAAAATTTTGCTTTGATTGGCGACGACAGACGGGCGAACGACAGCCAATCGTTCAAGCTGGCTTGTGAGCCTTCGGATTAGGTGAGATAAAAAACGTTTTAACCACGGTTTTAGATCACGGTACTTGGATAAGTAATCATATTGACGACTGGACCCAACGAATCGATAATGGGATGTCGGGGTGGGATATTTGCATATTTTGAAACATTCTCTTTATTATTTACATATATGCTCAATACAAGGCGCTGATGGTAAAAGGGAAGCAACTTCAAATGACAGAGCCATGACCTCGAAATAATGAAGAAAGGTAACTCGTACGAGCTTATGCGAGATTTAAGCCAGTGCATTTTTTGAATGTTAAAATGTGGTCTAGCCATGTTAGCGCGCCACAGTCAACAAGGTAAAATTCACGCCGAGACGGATATAAGATAATTGAACATGCAATCCCTGAACCGTCGGCTAAATACCAGAGCGGGTATGTCTATTCATGAATTCCCGAACTCCGGCAGTTCCGAACGATTTTTTATCAACTTCTTGTCCTAGCTCAGCGTTTGGTCATCCAAACTTATATTTGCAAATTACGTTTTTAAAAATATTTTCCTTTCTCTATGGGTAGCGTTGGCTACCGATACAGAGAGTGGACATTCTGTAGATTTTAATTAAGCATTGTTAGTCAGGCCTATGCGCTCGCCGGGCATACCACCGTGGTTCAACTTGTGTTTTTCTTTTTCTCCGTATTTCAGTAAGTTATTCGGCGCCCATGGATCTCCATCGTCGGTGATGTATAACTTATTGTACGTTTTCATAGAATAAGTTAAAAAATAAAATAAAAAAATAAATAAGAATAATAAACAAGAAAAACTATAACATGTGCTACATGTTATATACGGCCTTGTTTCATTTTAGTTAATGCTAATATTGAGTGGCCGATCAAACATGCCTTTCCATGCATTTACGTTTGAAGAAGTGGATTGTACTCGAAGCCGCCATGCTTCTCTATATACTCTCGACATAATCTCGACATGTTGTAGCAATGTAACATTTGTAACAAAACATATGAAACATAATGTAACGTATGTGACATAATACAACATATATAACATTGTACTACATAACATAATATGCACGCCATGCAACATATGTAATATATATATGTACGTATGTTACGTACATTACAAACGTAACATATAACGTATTATATGTAATATATGCAACATAACAAAACATATGTAACATAGCATGTTACAAAGTTAATCATATGTTACATACTGTAAAAGTTGTAACATAACGCAGTGTATGTAACATATTTGTGCGTGTAAGATTTAAAGAGTAAACATACTTTCTGAAGTGTTTGAAGAAAAGACGTCTTTAATATCAGGTTTCCATTGATTTTGAAATGACCTCACGATTTTTACAATTTATTTTCATTATCTATACTAGTTATTTTTATCGTTGTCGACGAATCGTATGATATATTCTCGACATTGCGCATAGTTAATCAATGTAAATATCATGCAACATATGTTACATATGTACGTATGTTACGTATGTTACATATATAACATAGCATGTAACAAAGTTTATCATATGTTACATAGAGTAAAATATGTAACATAACGCAATGTATGTAACATATTTGTGTGTATAAGATCTTTAGGAGTAAACATAATTTTGCAAAAATAAACATTAGATAGCCCTCCCCCAAATAAATTAACATAGCTAGCTATTTATGGCATAATGGTGTAAACAATTAATTCAATATTAAAACAATACATGTTTCACTTATATATATGCACTCTCTCATGCTCTCATTCACATATGTGGTGTCGTTGCATCTTAAGAATTTTCATACATTCTGAAATAGCGTAGCTCATCAAAGATACACACAAAACAGACAGTGTTGTTATAGTCAAATTATGATATCTTGATAAATCTCAGTATTGAATACATTATAAACGGAAGTAGCGTATGTGACATAACGTGTGTGACATAAGTTATGTAATGTATATAACATAATGTATCAAAACGCAACATATGTAACATGAATGAATCAGCACCCGTTATGCAACATAGCGTTATGTTTGTAGCAAAACACGTAACATAATGCATCTTATATAACGCATGTACCATAACGTTACAGATGTAACATAAAATTACATATGTAACATAATATATGCAACATAACATAACGCCACATATGTGAAATAACATGTCACAGAACACAGTGCATGTAACTGAACATAACATAACATTTAATATGATATATACATAATGTATTTCTTATACCAACGTACAACAATACAGACACGACTACCTGGTAGAGTCACACTCAACAGTGCCACCAAGCAGTCACAATCAAACGGACTACCAGACAAAGTCACAATCAAAATGACTACAAGGGAAAGCGTTAACGTTGTCAGCAGTTTAAGTGTGTGTTTTATACATTGTATTTTTTCTGTGACAGTGTGTTTACCCTTCATTTTCAATAAGTTTATGTTGAATAGACACAGAATGGTTCAATAGTAGCATGTATTGACTCTTTGTACGTATAACTGTTGGTTAATAATTCAAAAAAATGATAATTGATCTGTCGTAAATGCTCATCACAGAAATAAGGCTAAACTGTACTATATGAATTATAAGTTTACGAGTTGGTTATGTGAATATCTAAATGCCCAGGCTGCACATCGAAAATTAAGTTTCTGAATTTACAGTGCCAATTCCACATTAATGTCAGGTTGAGCGCAATAAATAGTAGTGGGCAAGTTAATCGTCAGGACGACAGAAACGCATGCAACACGGACTGTAGAGTTGTTTCATTGTTGTCATAAAAATAACCAAAAACTCTTGGTTAAAAAAAAAAAAAAGCGGAGACATCGTCGACGCATTCAAATTAAAGTGACATAAGCTACAGCGCCGAGATATAACCCTATTAGTACCATGACGCATGTAGGTCAGCGGTTAATAGCGGTCAGCTTTAATTTTCATGCGTTCTAACATTTTCAACAATCAATGACTTTAGAGACATCATTCGAACTGGACGTGATTTGTTATTTTGGATTTGGCCTCTATCAACTGTCACACCATTTCTCAAACACGGAATAAGGCAACCGTTAAAAAGTGTTAAGAGCTTTTTGTTTGTTCAGTGCATGTCTGTTTATTAAGTCTCTCACATGTAACTGTATGAACGTAGCTATATGGAGTACAATGACACACACTTGTGCATTTATTTGATTTGATACCAAACGCAACAGCTATGGTTATGTCGGGACTGGGTCACCATTTCTGAATTACAACAACAAAATGCCCTCAATATACATGTTTAGGCGTCAAGAAGCTCGTCTTTTTCTTACGACCTTATGGTCAATGAAGATGTAATATTTATTTAATTATAGCTAAAAAAACCCATTTGTGGATCCATGGGCGATGCCGCATATTTCGGTCAACGTTTGACGATTCATGATTTATTCATTATTATTTATTTAATTCAACTTTTTTTATTCAGAAATCTTAACCTTAGGACGAAGTGACTCATACTAATTGATGTATTTTACCCTATTTAAGACGACACACTCAAAATCTTAGTTATGGTGTTCTGGAAGGGTCAAAATGGCATAACGTACAGATGTAACATAATATTACATATGTAACCTAACATTATATATGCAACATAACATAACGCCACATATGTGAAATGACATGTCACATACACAGTGCATGTAACTGAACATAACATAGTATTTAATATGATACATACATAATATATTTATTATACCAACGTACAACAATAGAGACACGACTACCTGGAAGAGTCACACTCAACAGTGCCACCAAGCAGTCACAATTAAACGGACTACCAGACAAAATTACAATCTATGACGGTGTACCGGCATTCTAGGGGTTAACCTCTATCTTAAAATAGGGGTGAACCTCTAAATATGTGGGTGCACCCCTATATTTGCGGGTGCATGTCTATTTCGAAATAGGCATGGACAGTTCGGTTTACCACTTGGGTCATTTTGACCCTTCCAGTACACCATACTTGGTGATGTATTTTACCCAAATTGCTAGGATGACAATCTATTTTTGGAATATTGGATTTGCCCATTCTATTGACTTACAGGTATAATAAGAAAACAAACTAAATTACATATAGTTCTACATACTAAATGCTAGATTTTTTCACAAGTTGTCTTTGAAAAGACATTTTCTCGTGATTGGAGATTAATGAACATGAGTTATAAAATAGAAAGCAACGGAAGCATGCGGAAGCATTTGTTTACACCCCTGTGCAGCAAATGGAACAACCCTTCATTGATAATTGGTAGTAAGTGTGCTGGAAGTTTGGATTAGTCTATTATAGTGAATAACACGTTTTACAGGTATGTCAAGTGAATAAAACAATTAATCATTCAATTTCTGCATTCTAAGTACTAGATTTTGTTCATTATAATTTCAAAATGACCAATTTGGACCTTCCTTGTAAAATTTATAAAACACAGTTATGAAACAGAAAGCAGTGAATCATGTTCATTCTTTTCTTTACACCCCGTTTCGATTGAAGGCAATGTTGTACGGTCTAACATGGACCAGCCCATATTGATTTAATGTCAACCAAAATAATAAAACTAGTTGCTTTGACACTATATTCTATGTAGCAATGCTTTGATAATAGAATACGTTTCATCCTAATACAATGATTATTAGGATACAGCATGAATAACTCCTGAAATATGATCACTAAATATAAATCTATGAATGAAACTGCTTCATGAATGGACGCCATTATTAAATTAATGGAACTGCTTCCTGGCTTACGACGTATTTCGAAGTTGGTAGTCCAAGGGTGATTCAGGTACTTCTTAATCAAATTTCGAAAAGCAAAAACTCACTGTATAGACAAATGAGTACCTTTTAATTTTTACAGAGACCACATAATATCAAAACATCAGCTTTTGAAACTCGTCAAAATTCAATAAATACACTTTTTTGCAATAATTCAGAAGTGAGCACACCCACTTCGGAATAGTCCATTTCAAAACTGGTTTTAAGTATAGGCCTATAAAGGTATTAACTCTTGTTTCAATAATACACTAAGGCCGTAGAAAAAACACCATAAATATGCGCAGCACATTGCATTACTGCTATGGGCATCTCAACGAGAGCTATATATATATAAAGGTCCGATGACAAGTGCCCTTTAATATGCATATGCTCTAAAAAGTACAAGTGAGCAATGATCGGGAAAAGGCGCAATCAAAGAAATTCCCACTCCAAAACCGGAGGTGTTAATTCCCATTCCAAAACCCGAGGTGGAAAAAAAAATAAATTGACAGAGAAGATGTTTTTAAAATATAACCCCTGGAAACATTTTTTCTTTCATAAACCAACCTTTTGTACGTTTGCTTATTCTGTACAATCTTTGCAACGATAATACGTTCTATCTCCATTAAGCCTAGGTATAAGTGGATATCGTACGAAACCCGTACGATGTCAGTACGGAGTCACTATACGTTCTGATACAAAACGCAAGGCGATCGTACGATAGTCGTAGGGTCTTCGAAGACTTTTAGTGGACATAGTACGGAGCCCCTTGGACTTCTGACTGATACCCAGTTGGTAACAATTAGCTTGTGATGCCAATTTTTTGCATTTTTGTGCGGTCTCCACAAGGTGACCCGCGATGTTCCTACGATTCTACGACTTCCTACGATCTCCGTAGCCTCTAAAATTTTGTAATAGTTTGCACTATTACAAATTGAAAAATTTCGGCGATTTTCCCTACGATATTTTAGACATCGTAGGCGATAATGGGCTACGACGGTAGGTGTTTACAATTCATGCGGGCATCGTACGATTTTTTGTTCTGATTTTCTTTGATGTTCCAAGTCAGAACCTTACGGAGATCGTAGGGAAATCGTAGGGTCTCCGTACACTTTTAGTGGAAATCGTAAGGAGCCCGTGCGATGCCCGTGAGGAGTCCCTACGATTTCTGACTGAGCCCTTGCGGTCTCCGTACGATAACCGTCCGATGTTAGGTGTCCGTCCGTCTTTAAAGTACTACCAACGTCTTCGTGTACTCCCAAACGTGTACACCATCACAGTGTATCATGGCTCCCCCAAAAGGCAAGCAGTCATATTGGAACCAAATGGTGAAATGTAACCATGTCCCATCAAAAGTGCACAATAATCACATGGCGGCCGCACGATAAACTCGCGGACGCCGTGGTATGTCCGTACGGACCGAACGATAGCCGTACGATTTTAATAACCTTGTGATATAAAGTCGTACGGATGCCGTACGATCATCCTAATGGTTTACGAATATCTTACGAAATTAGTCCCAAAATTATCACAAAAAACGTGCGGTGACCGCACGATCAGCGCAGAGGTTCCGTACGGCGCCCGTACGATGCTAACTGCGATATGTCTTGCGATTTTTAGAACCTTGTAAAAGTGCAGACTACTACAAAATCGCAGAGGCTATGGAGATCGTAGTAAGCCGTAAAATCGTAGGGGTATCGTAGGGTCACCCTGCGGAGATGCAAAAATATGTATTGTACGATCATCGCTAATCGTAGGCCAAATGTAACCTAGGCTTTAGAACCAAGATTTGTTGTCTGGATATATCATTGTCATTGTTATTTGCAAAGAAGACCTACAGTGCCGGTGGAAGGGGTGGGGGTACCGTGCCCCATCTCTAACACTTTCGAAATCATTTCACCCTTTCCAATAGTTTCCATGGCGTAAATTCAATATAAATGAAATAATTATTACGTGGTTTGATAGCAGGAAAGCAATCACAAACTGAAAAAGCAAAAACAAAAACGAGGATATGCGTATGCATTTAGTAGTGGTGTGAAACCAAATTTGAAAAATCAATGAAAATCGAATACTGTAGTAGTCACATGACGCATGATGTCACTCTGTTATGACGACATCATTTAAAGCAAAAAAGAAGAAGGCATGACAGTTTTATGTGCTTGTATTTTCAAGCTTTTTTCTTGCTTTTGGGAAATTTATCTTGCTTCATGTGGTTACAAATTTGAGAAGATATGCCGAGATACACTCTGGAAAAATCGGTGAGTACGTTTATTTGATCGATTGCATTCGAAAAAGGAATAATGACAACTGATCATTCTAGGCCAACAGTCCCCCCATGAAATCATTCAGCATTTCAACGTCATTAAAAGAAAACTTGCTATGAAGCTTGGTTATTTATGCGTCTTTAGTCGTCCCTTGTTTTTTTAAACACGTGTTGATGGTGTTTACTGCGACTGCGCAAATTGGTTTCGAGTGTCAAAATCTTGTCTTCATTTACGGTCAATTTTCTCTAAAACCGTGTAAACTGGAAATCACACGTTCGGCCCAAAGTTAGATTGACATCTCTAGAACACGTTGTTAAAATATTTATGAAAACTTTTTATAGGCCCTAAATTTCTGCCACAATTTTCTGGAGGCACTGTCGTGAATTGGTCCATCGATCCGATTTTGGTGGTCAAATTCGAGCGCTAATTTCCAGGACATATCTGATTCGTCAGAATGCAAATTAGGTTCAAGTTGAAGATGAGAAACCAAATTATCCACTGCATAAGCATTTCTGTAGTTTCAATAGTTTAATACTTAGATATAGTGAGTTTAAAACACCGGAAGTAGAATGACGATTTTGTAAATTTTTCAAAGACAAAATATAGTCCCAAATCGCGGAAGCACAAAAATAATAGAATACAGCTACCGCCCATAGTTACCGACCGACTGATATAAACGCTCGAAAAAACAAGCGTCTGCGAGGTGTACCTAAAGCAGGTAACCGGCGAAATTATCGAGACGTTTCGAACAGACGGAAATTACGCCGTGAATAGCGTGCCTGGTTATTTTTGGGGGACAATATTTGAGGTTTGAAGGAACAGAAGGAAAACATTTAAGGGAGCTACCTACCTAGGTCTACCTAAAAACCTAACTAGGTCTACCTAACTACCAAGGTCTACCTGCTTACCAAGGTCTACCTACCTAACTAGGTCTACCAACCTAGGTCTACCTACCTAGGTCTACTTTCCAAGGTCTACCTACCTAAGTCTACTAACCAAGGTTTATCTACCTGGGTCTACTTACCAAGGTTCCCTTTCCAAGGTTTACTTACCTATGTCTTAGTCTACCTATCTAGGTCTACCTTCCAAGGTCTACTTATCTAGGTCTACTTACCAAGGTCAAGTTACCAAGGTCTACATACCTAGGTCTACTTCCAATGTCTACATACCTAGGTCTACTTACCAAGGTTTATCTACCTAGGTCTACTTACCTTAGTCTATCGAACTAGGTCTACTTACCAAGGTCTCACTTCCGGGGTCTATTTACCAAGGTCTGTTTACCAAGGTCTACCTTCTATGGTCTACTTACCAAGTCTACTTACCAAGGTCTACCCACCTAGGTCGACTTACCAAACTCTACCTACTAGGTCTATTAACCAATATCTACCTACCAAGGTCTACCTACCAAGGTCTACCTACCAAAACCTACATACTAAGTCTACTTCCAATGTCTACTAACCTATTTCTACCTACCAAGGTCTAACTATCTACGTCTGCTTACCAAGGTTTACTTACCTAGGTCTACCTACCTAGGTCTACTTACCAAGGTATACATACCTATCTATGTCTACTTACCAAAGTCTACTTACCTAGGTCTACCTACCTAGGTCTACTTCCCAAGGTCTACCTACCTAGGTCTACTTACCTGGGTCTACCTACTATGTCTACTTACCAAGGTCTACGTCCGGGGTCTACTTACCTAGGTCTACGTACCAAGGTCTACTTACCAAGATCTACCTACCTAGGTTTACCTACAAGGTCTACTTACTCAGGTCTACTAAAATGGATAGCTGGATACACTTATTGACAAAAAAAATCCCAGCGTACGGTTTTCCGTGTGTGTTTGCAGATAAGGCAGCGTGCCTTTATTTCATATTATTTTTCACATGTTTGAGGCATAATTGATCCGATTTGGGGAAAGATGTCGGCAAATTATTGAAAGCCCAATTTCATGCCCTACCCCTTAATATTGAAATTTTTGGCCCACCTCAAAAGTACGAAACTGTGAATGGAACCAAATGCCATAACGTCGCGCCAATGGCGTCGTTTTCAAGATGGCGTCGGTTGTAAGTGTGCGGTCCGAACACACAGTAAATATCGACAGAAACAAAGAAACGGACCGCTTTTATTGTAAATTTGTACGAACAAACGCATTATAATGGAGAGAAAAAAAGGTCCAGAATGAGAATGCCGTTTCCAACTTAATGCATATTGCTTTATTTTAGATTACGAGTGTGTGCTGTCGGTTTAGGCTAAAGTATAAAACTGGCGACATAAAGACAAAAACAATATGAATTTATAGAATTTCCAGAAAGCTGGTGTACGTTATTAGCTCACCTGAGCCGTCAGGCTCACAAGAAGAGCTTATAGTATACCCATGCTCCGGCGTCCGTCCGTCCGTCCGTCCGTCGTCCGTCGTCCGTCCGTCGTCCGTCCGTCGTCCATCTTTGAACCGCTTGGCCAATCAAAGCCAAATTTTACATGAAGCATCTATGGGAAGGGGGAACCAATGTGTATATAAATAATCCAGGTCACATGACCAAGATGGCCACCATGCACATATATGGTAAAAACCCTTCAAAAATCTTCTTCTCCGGAACCACTGGACCGATTTCAACCAAACTTGGCATGAAGCATTAATGGCTCAAGCACTACAATGTGTATATAAATCATGACCCTATGATGACCTTGACCTATTTTACGGCAAGGTCAACATAGGTCGCGAATGCATTTGAATGGGAAAAATTGTTAAATTGTCATTTAAAGGAAAAATCTTGCAGAAAATGAGCAGTAGGACTGAATATTAATGATTCTGAAAAAAATTGGGCACCAGGGGCTCATCCGCCCCCACCCCGGGACAATATACATGTATATCTCCATAATATTCAAACATCTTCTCCTCTGAAACCGCTTGGCCAATCAAAGCGAAATTTTATGTGAAGCATCAATAGGAAGGGGTAACAAATATGTATATAAAAAATTTAGGTCACATGACCAAGATGGCCGCCATGCCCATATATGGTAAAAACCGTTCAAAAATCTTCTTCTCCAGAACCGGTAGACCGATTTCAAAGAAACTTGGCACGAAGCATCGATGGCTCAAGCACTACAATGTGTATATAAATCATGACCCTGTGATGACCTTGACCTATTTTACGGGAAGGTCAACATAGGTCACCAATGCATTTGAATGGGGAAAACTTTTAAAATGTCATTTAAAGTGAAAGTCTTGCAGGAAATGGGCAGTAGGACTGGATATTAATGATTCTGAAAAAAATTGGACCCCAGGGGCTCATGTGCCCCCACCCCGGGGCAATATACATGTATATTTCCATAATATTCAAACGTCTTCTCCTCTGAAACCGCTTGGCCAAACAAAGCCAAATTTTAAGTGAAGCATCTATAGAATGGGGGAATCAATGTGTATATAAATAATCTAGGTCACATGACCAAGATGGCCGCCATGCCCATATATGGTAAAAACCCTTCAAAAATCATCTTCTCTGAAACCAATAGACTGATTTCAAGGAAACTTGGCGTGAGGCATCGATGGCTAAAGTACTCCAATGTATATATAAATCATGACCCTGTGATGACCGTGACCAAGTTTATGGCAAGGTCAACATGGGTTGCCTGTGCATCTGAATTGGGAAAACTGTTAAAATGTCATTTGAAGGAAAAAAGCCAACAGGAAATTGGCAAATGGACAGAATATTGAAGATTCTGAAAAAAGAAAATGGCCCAAGGGCTTATCTGCCCCTGCACTGGAGTTAAATACCATGATATTCAAACATGTTTATTGGTATATGCAGCTGATCTCAGGTGAGCGTTTACAGGACCATTGGTCCTCTGGTTTCGTACACCCATTCATTTCGGTCGGCTTTATCGTGTGGAAGGTGATGTGAGGGACTCGAGGATCGAGCCCGCCAAAGCCTCTTTATTATCATGTTTATTTATTCATTCTGTTCATTCGCCCGATAATTTATTTTTTATTAAATCTGATTTGTTTATTTATTTATTTATTTATTTATTTATTTAAATAAATTTATTTATTTATTCAATTATGTAAATAAATTTATTTATGTAAATAAATATTATGTAAATAGATTTATTTATTTATTTATTTATTTATTTATTTATTTATTTATTTATTTATTTATTTATTTATGGTATTTTGTTGGCTTATCCGATCGAGCTTTCAATCCTCGTGGAAGGAACTTTAGCTTTAGAATGAGCCTCTGCATGAGAAAACCAACAATCGGGGTTCCGGACCAGATCTGAGACAACCCAGACTGTACAGCCACAGAAGCAGGATAGAAGCTTTAAATTTTAGATTTAAGTAGAAGAGAAGTGTGCTGATAAGCTGTGCAGTCAATGCATAGCTAATCTGCGCCTTTGGTTTCGCATATGCGGATTTTTGGTTTTCTGATTCTGTGCTCGCATATTAGTTTAACGGTACAGAAAAGAGAGGCACTTGAAATGAAATTAACGGCTTCTATAATTTAAACGAAAAGCATTAAAAACCGACCTAATGTATTATATTAAACATAATCATCTGAAAAAAACTTTATCCAGCGACCCATGGTCGATGGTCGAGTTGTTAAGAACGCTGATTTCATGAACGCGCTTCATTAACGCGCTGTGTCTGGTGTTGGTTCGAGCCCCACATCAGGCATATGTGAGCTAGCCAAATTCTGCTTGCGGGTGTGCCAGATGGTTTTTTTCTCGGGATTATCCCTTTTTTCACTTTCGTTTGTAATAAGTCACGCAAGGGAAATAATAAAACTAAAACAGATCATATACTTTACAGACCTTACATCGCATGCATTGCGCGTTTGATGAAATGATATTTATGTAGAACAATTGAATAAGTTTGATCGAAGGCCATCTGATTACTGGTTAAGCCTGCCCAGGAAAAGTGGTTTCAAGTCAAACCATCCATACATATACGCATTGTTGGCTTAGTTTGGTGGTTATTTTTTAAACCCTAATTTTGACATCCCTATTTTGGGTAAAAGTCCAATAAAATGGAGGCAACGTCCCGGTATGACCATAGCTGTTGACTGGGACTTTTAGCATCAATTCAAACAAACAAGTACATATGATTGAAATTTAGGGTCAAACATTTTGAACAGTACGGCTATACATACTATTGAACCTAGGCCGTATTTAAACCATTCACCCTTCGTAATATGACTGAAAGGTCATTCGAGTTGAAAATTACTCAGATACAAGCACAAGTTAATTAATGATCTTAATTCACCGACTAAAGCTCATTCTAATAGACCAAATGCCGAACGTTTATGAAACTCGTCCGAAAAATCAAAAGGCGCCATTCTCATGACGTCAACGTCACTTACGGAAAATTAAGAATTTTAGCTTACCTGTCTTCATTCGTTGACAAATACCGCCGAAACCAACCTGGTAGTCAAGGACTTTTATTTTACTTTTTGACACACAATGTAAAAACGAGACTATTTTTAGTTTTTAAAAAAATTCTATGTATTAGTTCTCTTGTAAACGGCGCTCATGTGCAAAACGCGACGCGTTTTCATTACTTTCCCATTACGTCACGTACAAATAAAGGTAATTTTAGCCATTTTAGGGGAGCGGTTTGCGGAAAAACCAACCTGGTGACCATGTTTTTTTTTTTATTACACGAATCGACAGATATAAATATTTTCTCTAAAATATCAAAAAATAAAAAAAATCTATGGATCAGCATTTTTATGGTTCTTTACCTTAATTAAGGTGTTACCACAATTTTCTACTTCTCTGGCAGAATTATGGTTTCAAAGTTATATTTACAGTGCATCTATAGCTTACGAATATGTAGCCCCGTGAACAAAATAGTTTTATTTAAAAACCACATCAGCTAGAACAATAATATTTGGCTATTAGATGGTTTGTTCGTTCTAAATGATCTGTGTCTCTTTTGATTCATCTCAAATATCATTCTCCTGCTTCCCTATTGCCATCCTATGGTGTGTTTAATATGCATGTATATAGTTGATTAGTATTGTTCCTATATAAATGTTTATTCCTCTATGAAATTCATCTACGTCTGAACACCAATAATATAGTTTCAAAACGGTGATTCAGTTGTCCAAATTTATATGTTTAGACAAAAGTGAAAATGCTACTCATTATTTTATTATATTCTGACACGAATGATTACCCCAGATTTCATTTTATAACAAGGTACAAGTAGGCAAAGATCAGGAAAAGGCGCAATCAGAAAAAGATTCCCACTCCAAAAAACCGAGGTGGGAAAAAACCAAACTACAGCTGTAATAATCAGGTACTTATACCATGAAAACATTTCGTAAGCCGAATGAGCAGCTATTTTCCCAATAGGTGGCCACTCAGTTACCTTAACTTAACTAAAAATATGAAAACATACATAAGGCGCCAACAGCACAAAAATATTTTAAACACCAAGACATAAAACAAAAAGAACCACCACAGAAGTATCGACTTGGAACGATCAGTAACACAAAGTTACTGGCGGGTTTAAATCGATTTTAAATGGCCATAACCTCACCCTCAGCTTCTGCAGTGGTTCATAACATTTTATCACACATTAGAAAGTTATTCTTTAGCTATACATGGTCGTGTGATTAATTTTGTCGAAGCAAAATAAGCCGCGCTATTTTAAGAAGTAATGGGTCAGAAAAAGACGGTGGCAGTTCAGTTTTACGTAAAATAGTATTCGCAAAAATGAAAGCATGAGACCGGTTGTGGTCGGCTGTGTCGATGACATGCGCTCAATTTGTCAAGTTCGGTTTCATGATCTACAGAAATGACATGATCATTCTTCTTTTTTCACGGTTACAATGCAGTTATAGAACGACTCTGCTTTCACAGAATTCAATCAATAGCCCAAAATGAAATTTCTGATAAGTAGTGAAAAGATTTGCAATGAAATAAAGATGTAAACATAAATTCAAATTAGAACATAAGTGCGGCGGTTTAATTTTTGTTCAGTGTATTTTTTGATTCAGCTTAACGTCCCTTTCAAGATTATTTCAGCTCATATCAGACGGGCCAATCAGTAGGAAGGGGTGAAAACCGGATAACCCTCAGGAAAACCACCTGGCACACCCGCAAGCAGAACTTGGCTTGTATAATTTCTGTGCTGATATTTGCTAATGCTGGCGTCAGACCTAGCCGATTTTGACACACGAATATGAAAGAATTTCGCGCGATTTTCGTCACGAATTTGGTAAGCCGAAGCATGTACGAAGCCTACCGATGGATACACGATGGACACACGATGGACACACGATTATACCCGATGAAGTCACGAAAGATACACGAGGTGGTAGTTTTGCATACGATGTTGATGCGAATGGTATGCGAAGGCTTGACGATGTCGTGAAGCCATCGTGAAGCCATCATGAGGTGTAAAATGTACTCCCTAAAGTGTCCCGAAGGCATCACGACACTTTCCGATGTTATGTAAAAATCAATTTATGAGAGTAAAAAGTGATGTTGACAAAACATCAGCTTTGTCAGTTTCTTTCTTTTTAGTCCGGTAGAAAAGAGCTGAATTCAGAGAGGACCTGGAATTGAGTTCTAAAGTTTTTTTCTTTACTGAATCTTGTTTAGCAGACCTTGCCCATGAAGAATCCAAGTGATGCCACTTTGGCAGCATTGAGCATTTTGATATATTCAAGATGGTGTCTAAGATGGAAGCCAGAAATAGCAAAAATCAATATTTTGTATCTGAGAGGACCTGGAATTAAGTTCTAAAGTGTTTTTCTTTACTGAATCTTGTTAAGCAGACCTAGCCCTTGAAGAATTCAAGTGATGCCACTTTGGCATCATTGAGCATTTTGATATATTCAAGATAGTATCCAAAATGGAAGCCAGAAATAGCAAAAATCAATAATTTTACATATATGGGACAAATCTATGATTTTTGATTTATTGGTTTACTCTTTAGTAAGACATGGATAAAGAAGTTATGAAACATAACAGTTCATAACAATTAATACCATTTTTTGTAGCTTTAAGAAACTAAGATGGCAAGATGGCGGCCATGATAAGAAGCACAAAAACACAATTTTACCAGTTCACGTTTGAGATGCTGTGCTAATGTTAACATTTTGTGTAAGGCATAGCATAGCATAGCTTTAAGAAACTTAGATGGCATCCAAGATGGCGGCCATGATAAGAAGCACAAAAACACAATTTTATCTGTTCACATTTGAGATGCTGTGCTAATGTAAACATTTTGTGTAAGGCATAGCATTTTAAGAATTGGAGGCATGTCTTTTTCACCAATTGTTTAATATACAGGATGGCATCCAAGATGGTAGTCAAAACATCAAAACTGTATTTCATGTATTTTTACGCTTATATTAACTGTGCAATACTTCATTTCTTTGGCAACCTGCATAATAATATACATGTCATCCATTTGTGTATCATGTCAGTCCAGTCTAATTTTGGCCATAATCCATTCAGTGCTAAGAACTAAAATGTTTTCGAAAATTTTGCCAAGTAGTAGCTCATATATGAGCGCAGATCAGACAAAAGAGGTCTTGGCAGTAAAGTACATTGTATGCAATTAAGATTTAAAAAAAAAAAATACATTTGAAATGTTTGGCATGCTCTGATATTTATGCCAAACTGCTTTGATATTGTAAAACAATCCAAGACACATATAATATCTTTTTTGATGGCCCCGACTTAAAGCTATTCATTTTAGTTGGTTGGGGCCGGAGCTTCTTGTCTGTTGCTTGGCCCACCGGGGTCCAACTGATGTTTTTCTTTAGCTCCGAAGTTAGTAAGTTATTTGGCGCCCAGGGATCTCCATCGTCGGGCAGCTTACTGAATCTGTGAGTCCTGGTTTTTGATTCATCAGGATGTTTATCATGTTATCATGATTTATTTGTTTGTTCTTGATGATTCATTTACTAGTTAGAGATTCACCACGAGGACCGAAGAGCTAACTAAATGTTATGAACCACTGCAGAAGCTGAGGGTGATGTTACGGCCGTGTAAAATCGATTGAAACCCGCCAGTAACTTTGTGTTACTGATCGTTGCAAGTCGATACTTCTGTGGTGGTTCTTTTTGTTTTATGTCTTGGTGTTTAAAATATTTTTGTGCTGTTGGCGCCTTATGTATGTTTGCATATTTTTAGTTAAGTTAAGGTAACTGAGTGGCCACCTATTGGGAAAATAGCTGCTCATTCGGCTTACGAAATGTTTTCATGGTATAAGTGCCTGATTGTTAGTTTGGTTTTTTCCCGCCTTGGTTTTTGGAGTGGGGGTCTTTTTCTGATTGCGCCTTTTCCTGATCTTTGCCTACTTGTACTTTTTTATGAAACAAAGATATTAGTATCATGCATTTTGCCATGGCAACCATTGCGCCATAAGGAATATCATCATTTTAAAAAAGGTATGCTCTTTGTTGTACATATTTTATCAAATTGTGTGTGAATTTGTGCCTATTTCATAATCTGAACAGTGGTATAGATGTTGAATTTCAAGGAACACATAGAAGTTTGAGAATTTCAGTCATAGATTCTTTTCAGTACAATGGTATAAAGACGTTAACATCATCAATGTCAAAACGCCATCAATATTTTCTATGGCGTCATGTTAAGTTTGCTACACACCTTTTGATTCTCATATATTTATGGAGATAATCTCTTCAAAGTTTCAGGAAATACTCAGCTAAACCTGGTCTTTCATATTGTTATTGTTATTGTTATAATATATACATGTATTAATTTTGAATTTTAGGACATAAGACCCCTCTTGGTCCATATATATTAAGCTACGCAAGAATCACAAAGGTTTGTAAGATGACACAGTAGCCCATACTCTGAATTCAGAGGTTGGTGTTTGACCCCTCCACCACAGAGTTGTGCATACCATATTAACCTTTCCATGGTGCTGGTTATAATAGTACTGGTTCATACCAAAGAAATATAAGCTCCATCTCAACATGACTGATCGTTTATTTAATGGATTGTTAAACCACAATACAAGCAAACCAAACAAATATGTATCTTACAAAATACAATTTTACACAATGTAAAGCACCATTATGAGTCTTCCAGTCATGAAGAAGAAAAAAGGTAAAACTAGCCATTATAATAAGTGTTTAGACCTACATAATGGTATGAAAGATAAGTGTTCAAATCACATGTAAAAAAATTTAAAACACATCTGTCTGTTCATTTATGCATACATTGTTGTCTTGGCAAGAACGAAGATTGTACAACCAAGTCCTGCTCAGCAGCAACCGAAGCACGTAGAAGCACATGGCTTATTCTTGAACCATAAAAGATAAGGTGACATCAGTGTCACCAGAATTGGAAGTAAATAACCATCCTGCAATACCTTGATCACAATGCCATTACCAATGACATAACAATAGCTAACTGTGTCGCATCCTGAAAGGGCATGCAAACTAAATTAAATCAGGTAAGGATCAAAAGCTTTATTTATTCCCTATTGTTTCTCTACATTAATCATGGCAGACCTCTCTTTCACTGGTGATGACATTTCCACAACAATGCTTAGCCTGTGAGTCAGATACTGAAAACATAACAGTGCAAATGCGTCTCTGACATCTATAGTGGCTGAAACCCTTTTCAGATTTTCAAGTGCTGCCAACACCATTTGCTGCATACGGGTGCCCCCTTCTTCATGGGTGCTTTTCATATCACTTCCAATGAAAATACCCTTGCAAACTTATGAAAGTACATGTCATCTTCTCCCTTTTAAACTATCAACAGGTACAAGTAGGCAAAGATCAGGAAAAGGCGCAATCAGAAAAAGATTCCCACTCCAAAAACCGAGGTGGGAAAAAACCAAACTAACAATCAGGTACTTATACCATGAAACATATCGTAAGCCGAATGAGCAGCTATTTTCCCAATAGGTGGCCACTCAGTTACCTTAACTTAACTAAAAATATGAAAACATACATAAGGCGCCAACAGCACAAAAATTTTTTTTACACCAAGACATAAAACAAAAAGAACCACCACAGAAGTATCGACTTGGAACGATCAGTAACACAAAGTTAATATGACCAAAGTTACATGGCCATAACCTCACCCTCAGCTTCTGCAGTGGTTCATAACATTTAGTTAGTTATTCGGTCCTCGTGGTGAATCTCTAACTAGTCAATGAATCATCAAGAACAAACAAATAAATCATGATAAACATAGACTTCTGACTGTCTGCTACACTAATTTACTAATAAGTTTAATCAGCTACTGTTGGTTTTCTATCACTGTCTGTACAACACTTTGTGGGAACAATAACTGCATGTCTTGTGACATTGTTGTGCTGAAATTTTATCTACCAAATACCAGGTAAACATCATTCACTTTTGGGTTAGTTTTGAAATTGTCCACATTGTACTTTGACGGATCATTAGTAGACCAGTATATAAAATGACAGATCGAGTCATCTGATATAGAACAAATGATTTTCTTTTTATTCTGCTTTGAATATCACCTGTATATGTATCTGCAAATATCGAGGTTGTCTCTAGTGCAAACTCATGTGCTAATGTGTTAATGCCTATGTCATATGACCTTGCCTGTTGTCCTATCACTCTAGTGTTAATTAAGATGGCAGCTACTGCTTCATTATTACCAACTGTAAGATCATTTATAGTGCTGCTTGAGTTTCTACATCTTAAAAGTTTCTTTATTAAAGCTTGCATGTTATTTGCTTTCAAAATGTTTCATTGTTTTTGTACCTAGTTTGAGATCTTTATCAACACTCGCTATCTTTTCACCCATCCTTCCACCATCTTCAAATACACAATATTAAAATACAAACTTGCTCTATTATCCTTTATCTTGATAAGGCAAAATGTCTAGAGTAATGACTTTTAAAAGCTAAGTGTATTCAGTGCGGGAAAATGTTAAAACTCAATTCCAGGTCAAATTCGTTTTGCGCAAGAAATCATGGCTGCCTTCTTGAATGCCATCTTGAATATGATAATCACTGCATCTTGATAAGGAAAACTAGCTTGACCAATGGTTCTGAAAAGTAAAGTGCTAATTGTATGAATCAAAACTTGAAAGTAAAACCAAAACATGAAAAACCTCTACTTATTTCATCTCTACAGTGTTTCATAAGAAAGCTGACAGCCATCTTGTATCCTATCTTGACAAATTGTGATAGAATGTACATACTCAAATCTGATACCTATTCATCATTTGGCACCGAAATAACCACAGTTTTACCAGATAAAAACAATCAGAGACCCGTAGTAAAGAATATTTTATATTCTGGCCGCCATCTTAAACGCCATCTTGAAAATACAACCAGAGGACCAATGGTCCTGTAAACGCTCACCTGAGATCAGCTACATATACCAATAAACATGTTTGAATATTATGGTATTTAACTCCAGTGCAGGGGCAGATAAGCCCTTGGGCCATTTTCTTTTTTCAGAATCTTCAATATTCTGTCCATTTGCCAATTTCCTGTTGGCTTTTTCCTTCAAATGACATTTTAACAGTTTTCCCAATTCAGATGCACAGGCAACCCATGTTGACCTTGCCATAAACTTGATCAAGGTCATCACAGGGTCATGATTTATATATACATTGGAGTACTTTAGCCATCGATGCCTCACACCAAGTTTCCTTGAAATCAGTCTATTGGTTTCAGAGAAGATGATTTTTGATGGGTTTTTACCATATATGGGCATGGCGGCCATCTTGGTCATACACATTGATTCCCCCATTCTATAGATGCTCCACTTAAAATTTGGCTTTGTTTGGCCAAGCGGTTTCAGAGGAGAAGACGTTTGAATATTATGGAAATATACATGTATATTGCCCCGGGGTGGGGGCACATGAGCCCCTGGGGTCCAATTTTTTTCAGAATCATTAA
The DNA here is from genome assembly GCA_964017185.1 of Rugalucina vietnamica. Classification (NCBI taxonomy): domain Eukaryota; kingdom Metazoa; phylum Mollusca; class Bivalvia; order Lucinida; family Lucinidae; genus Rugalucina; species Rugalucina vietnamica. Next base: position 8,362,211 of record OZ024875.1, read on the forward strand.
TATCCAGTCCTACTGCCCATTTCCTGCAAGACTTTCACTTTAAATGACATTTTAAAAGTTTTACCCATTCAAATGCATTGGTGACCTATGTTGACCTTCCCGTAAAATAGGTCAAGGTCATCACAGGGTCATGATTTATATACACATTGTAGTGCTTGAGCCATCAATGCTTCGTGCCAAGTTTCGTTGAAATCGGTCAACCGGTTCTGGAGAAGAAGATTTTTGAACGGTTTTTACCATATATGGGCATGGCGGCCATCTTGGTCATGTGACCTGGATTTTTTATATACATATTTGTTACCCCTTCCTATTGATACTTCACATAAAATTTCGCTTTGATTGGCCAAGCGGTTTCAGAGGAGAAGATGTTTGAATATTATAGAGATATACATGTATATTGCCCCGGGGTGGGGGCGGATGAGCCCCTGGTGCCCAATTTTTTTCAGAATCATTAATATTCAGTCCTACTGCTCATTTTCTGCAAGAGTTTTCCTTTAAATGACAATTTAACAATTTTTCCCATTCAAATGCATTCGCGACCTATGTTGACCTTGCCGTAAAATAGGTCAAGGTCATCATAGGGTCATGATTTATATACACATTGTAGTGCTTGAGCCATTAATGCTTCATGCCAAGTTTGGTTGAAATCGGTCCAGTGGTTCCGGAGAAGAAGATTTTTGAAGGGTTTCTACCATATATGGGCATGGCGGCCATCTTGGTCATGTGACCTGGATTATTTATATACACATTGGTTCCCCCTTCCCATAGATGCTTCATGTAAAATTTGGCTTTGATTGGCCAAGCGGTTTCAGAGGAGAAGATCTTTGAAAATGGTGGACGACGGACGGACGACGGACGGACGGACGACGGACGGACGGACGGACGACGGAGCATGGGTATACTATAAGCTCACCTTGTGAGCCTGACGGCTCAGGTGAGCTAAAAATGCTCAATGATGCCAAGGTGGCATCATTCAGATTCTTCAAAGGCAATGTCTACTGAACATGATTCAGTAAAGAAAAAAACTTTAGAACTCAATTCCAGGTCAAATTTGTTTTCTGCCGGACTATTTAAAAATAAAATTGAAAATGCCACCGAAACCAGGAAGAGGGCGTGGGAAGAAGATTGCGCCTGTCAGCTCCTCTCCGAAACTTCCCTCCAAGGTTCCACTCCATACTCCAGTCCATGACTCCACTCAAAAACTCCAGTCCATAAAATACACGGTGTCTATATTGTAGGCGGGATGATTTCGTTGTTGACATCCAAGGTAAAAATTACTATAACCATGACTGTATTGTCACTTACTTTACAACACTGTTCAAACTTCCCGGTGACAGTTTGGTTGTATTTCAATCTGTCTTTTGCATGAAACTGACACAAAACTGTTCTTGAGTTTATAGTAGATGTAGATAAAAGACTCGTTTGTCGAAAACTGCAGTGGGTACTGCTCTTCTAGAAAGAAAACAGATGCTGCTTGAAAGACAACATAATAATAAGCATGCCAAGTACGTACCTGTAAGTGATTATGTTGCTCCTGCAAGATGAATTTATCACGTTCCAGTAGCGTGTAAAGAAGCAGTGCTGCAGTTTTTCTTTCTGTTTGGCTTGTCTTCGAAATGCACCATGATTTTTGTCAGAATAGAACTTAACATTTTCTGAGAAAAAGGCCGCGTGTGTGTGGATGCCGATTTTTGTATGTCCACGTTACCTTGGAATATATTGGAAGCGCAGAAAATGCAGTTTGGGTTAATATCGTGTTTCCATCGGGATGCCATCGTGTTCTATTTTTTGTTAGATACGATGCTTATACGATGGCGTTGCGAGGGCTATACGATGTCGTGTTGCCTTCCTAACACAATCGGGCAGCATCGCGTCTCCATCGTATTGCCTTCGTGTACAGCAAAACTTAGCCGATGGTGCCGATGACCACACGACAGAAGTACGATGTAGTCTCGATGTCATATGATGGCCTCACGATGGCTTTGCGAAGGCTACGATGCACTCGCGAATTCAACACGACATTGAACCATCGTGTGTCCTTCCTGTATTTTTGGCATGTCAAAGATTTTGGTGCTGCTCGCGATTGTGATGCCGATGGCTTAAAAAATATCCCGATGGACATACGATGGGTAACGATGTACTCACGAATGGCACGATGTCTTCACGATCCCCGCCGAAATTGAAACTTTTCATAATCGTGTGTCCATCGCGTGTTAAAATCGGCTGGGTGTGACGCCTGAATTATAAAATCCGATGGGTAAAGATGCACTCACGAATGGCCCGATGTCTTCACGATCCGTGCCGAATTTGAATGTGTCCATCCTGTGTCATAATCGGCTAGGTATGACGCCTACATAATGGAAGAAAGCAAAATTAATTAGAAAAAAAAAGAATATTTTTCAGTGACATCGAGCATCCTTAGGTCGATCAAGACCTGACATTGCCATAAACTGTATGAAAATAAACGGGTGTGTTAGAAAACCTAGATGTTTTAGTCATCCCTCCTGTATCCGACTTTCTTCAATTACTTCTTAGAATCCTTCCAGAATTCCATCATAATTTGGCAAGCAGATTGCACAAAAACAACATTAAAAGTGCAGGTTTGATAACATATCATAAAGATAATGCGTGAACATTGCGTGAACATTGGGAAATCGGTCATGATTATTTAAGACGGCAGTTGTTATTATCAGAAACAAAAACGGATGATAAATGGTTTACTTACAACTAAATAAATGTTGTGAACGACTGCAGAGGCAAGGGATGAGGTTATGAACATGTAAAACAGTAGTTTTATATTACTGATCGTTCCAAGGCGATACCTCTGGTGTGGTTCTATAATTGCTTTATGTTTTGGCGGTTTTTTTTTTTTTTTTTTTTTTTTTTTTTTTTTTTTTTTTTTTTTTTTTTTTTTTTTGCTGTTTGCACCTAATGTACGTTTTCATATTCTTAACTGAGTGGCCGCTTATTGGGAAATAGCCGCTCACTCTGTTTACGATATGTTTTCCTAGTATAAGAACCTTATTGTCAATTTAGTTTTTTTTCCAACTCGGTTTTCGGAGTGGGAATTTCTTTCTGAAAGCGCCATTTCCTGATCATTGCATACTTTAACCTTCTCATGACGCGACTCTTATTAGTTATAGATGTGGTGATGGAGTTGTCTGATTGTTAAAGGCCTGTTTACACATTCATATTTTTTGGCTACTGTGCCGCTACGATTCGCCACGATTTGTAAAATCGTCATGTATCGTGGTGATTCGTAGTAGAACCGAGGTGAATCGTGGTGAATCTTGATGAATCGTGATGATTCGGGAAACTCCACGGTAGCGCTACGGAAGTTTTAAACTGTTTAAAACATTTGTGGCGAATCGTAGTGGTTATTGGGTGTGGCCTAATTCGTAGCGCAATCGTAGCGGAATCGTGCTAATTCGTATTGACACCGTAGCTATACTCGCGGCTATTCGTGAGAGATCGTAGCCAATCGTGGAATCTTTGACACCACGAATTCTCATGATTCACCACGAATTGTATACGGTTGTCCTACGAATCATCCACGGTTTAGCTACGGAGCTATCTTCGTGAATCGTACTAGTACCGTATCGAACCGTGCAAGCATCGTGAGCATTCGTTGTGCCACCGTGGTCAATCTTCATTGACCGTAGCGTTGCCGTCATGAATCGTCATTGACTCGTAGCGGTAGCTTATAAAATTACAGACAGCGTACTAGTATCGTGGACATTCTTTATACTGGAATCGTAGTGACACTGAATATTTCAAATTTTCGCCACGATTCATCCCGATCCAATACGATTTTTCTCACCAAAACATAAATTGTGGGTACTCGTTAGAACCGCCTCGCCGAGGCGGTTCTAACGTGTACCCATGATCTATGTTTTGAGAAAAAAAAATAGTTTTTTTTTTCTGGTGAAATTTTCCATTTTTTTTTTTTCAGCTGAAAAAAAAAAAAAATCTCTGTATATTGCATGGGCAAGTTTTCGCAATGGTTGTGTAAGTTCCTGGTTGCTTCATCATTTCTTAAATGCTAACACATAATGTCATAAGAGGTACTGCAACCGAATCTTGACAACGTCAGAACTTTGTTTCCAAATCAAACCTACACCCGAGGCATTTGATTGCTTGTGCCAATGTCATGGTAAACAGGTAAATTGCCAGTCCCGCTGCGCTTAAGATCGCTTAAGATCGCAATGCGATTGTCTAAATATTAATTAAGGGGTCATTTCTTTGGCCCCGATATGCAAATTAAGGAAGCAAAAACAAGTTGGAAAACATTTTAAAGATTTTGCATGCACAGTCTTATCACAAAATAAATGATTACGCAGTCGTACGATTGCTTACGATTCAGTGGGACTGGCACTTTAGTTAGGTTCTCGCTTCTGTCGATCTGTACTGTTTTCTTGCCAATTTCATGTTCATAGAGACGAGGATCAATTACAATAAAAGGCAATCACCCAATACCATTTGATAGCTACTTTGTGGGGAAAGAGCTTGGTCTTCATGCATGTTGTAATTTTGTGATGTTTTGTACTGTCCTATCTTTTCCAGGCGGTGTCTTGGTCGGAATTCGAATCAAGCTGCATAAAATGTTGGACCTTCATTTCTTACTTAACACATTTGTATAATGTGCTTACTGAAGGCGGTAAAGTTCCCACTGCGCTTAAGATCGCTAAAGGATCGCTATACGATTGTCTAAATATTAATTTGGGGGTCATTTCATCGAACCCGATATGCAAATTAAGAAAGCAGAGACGCGTTGAAAAACATTTAAAGTCACTGTACATTTTCAATCAATTTTATATGTGAAAAAAAAATTTTTTTGGTCATCAGTTTTGTGCTAAAATGGTGCCTAAACATGGGCATTAAAATTCTCATTTATGCGCCTTAATTTGGGCTTAAATTAAGGAAAATACCTTAATTTTGCTTCATTTACATTTTTCGATTCTACCGCAAATATTATAAAGAGTTTTAGGCGTGACTTAAGGCGGGATACCGTAGTAGGCTTGCGCACTCACATAGTCACGCGTCATCAATAAAATGTAAACAACAATTAGCCATGAGCGGTTCGTCAATTCCTGAATGCGAAAGCAAAACAATATTAAAATCCAGTGATTCTCCAATGGAATATTGTCGAGATGGGGAGCGGGGAATAGGAGGAATGTTATGCAGGTCCCATGACGAGGCGAGTTCAAAACTTCTAGACATTTGGTAAGGGTACAGTGTCAGTTCTGTTTTTCAAACATAAAACTAAATAATACCACTCATGTATATTTTGGACTTCGCTTTACGCATTTTGTTTAAGGAGCCACTGAGATGCCATATGGATGGGTGTATAATCTGTAGAATAGCACATTGTCCACCTCCAATTTAGATATTGTATAACAGTTGAAAGTGGTATAGAGACACGATTTTATTATATGTACATGTACTGTAGAAATATTTCATTTGAGGTCCGATACGGGTATTGACTACTCATGACAAGTATTCGCTTCTCAAAGGGAAATAACAGTGTCGAGCTGACCACAGATCATCACACATTTCAATGCATATAACCGGTAACAATAATGCATTCATGTTATACATACCAGGTCATATTGCATGATTTTATCGTTTTAGGCATTGTAAGTGAAAGCCAGACACAGATTCTGCCAAGACCTATTGAGAGGGCTGAGGTAAAATTTTCATTGATACATTTTCATTTATTTTCACTATGGTTTCCAATCGTTTCGTATCCGAATGTTCTGTTGTTGTTTTTTTTTTTTTTTTTTTTTTTGTTTTTTTTTTTTTGTTTTTTGTTTTTTTGTTTTTTTTTCCCGAACCCATGTCATTTTGAAAACAACTTCGGTCTTTCCGTACACATTTTTGTTCATTTCGTAACCACTTTCATCATTTCCACCCTAGCTATCTGGGTACTAGATGGTCAGTTCGTAACTAATTTTGTCATTTTATACCTAAGTGGTTCGATGAAATCTATTGGTCATTTACTAGCAGGTAGGTTATTTCGTGTTTTTTTTTTTTTTTTTTTTTGTTTTTTTTTGTTTTTTTTTTTTGTTTTTTTTGTTTACATTAGTCTCAGAAATAATGGTGGTAATTTGGAGTGTCATTTGACCATTCTCTACCTAACTTAAGTTACGGTCTTGCTCAACGAGTTGTTGCTTTACGTCACATTCAACAGCTACGGTGATGTCGGGACGGTGCCTCCAATTGATTTGACTTCTTCAAAGCATTTGGAAGTCATGATATGCCCTCGTCGGATACATCTGCTCTAAGCAAAAACATGGCGTTTTCTTCTTTTTTCCCCCTTTTTCTTTCTTACTTTTTGAAGATTGTCTACCAAAAGTAGGGTTTCACAATATTGCTGGCGATCTTAAATCAGTTTGAGGCGGGGGTCTCGTCTCGACATGACTGGAAAAGTGTTGAATTGGACGTTCAATATCAATACATACCGGCGAATACAGGCCTGGAATGATAGTAGAACCGGTATGACTGCAAGTTTCTTTAATTATTTAAAATATGTTGAAAGACATTTATTTTAACATATACTAAAACAGGGGATAAAACTTATTCAAAACTTGAGAAGAAAAGCAACAATGACTAGATAAAATAAATGTCATCCTTTATTGTGCGACCTAAAGGATCCATCGCGCAAAATCTTAGAGAGAAGGTAGTATTGGGTTTTGTTTGGTTCGGACTTCATGTCACTATCAACAATTTTTCAGTCATGTTGGGACGACGCCAGCGGTTCCTAGGTTTCGGGGTGTTAACCAATATTATGCGAAGCATAAAAGTGCCTTGTTATGTTGAAGAACACTGCACGGTGGAAGTAGTTATCGTAGTTATTGTCCTCTAACACTAATTTTGCTCGTTTGCACAAGATTACCTCATTAAACTTATAGTTACATTATATTATTCTTTTAGGCAAAGAAGTACGGTGCTAATTTAGTAGAAGACGGTTTAATGCTCGATGCTTAAGCCATGTTCTATCTGTCCCGGATTATCTACGGTTAACGAGGACTGGGATGGAACCATAGCGCCACCATGGACATGCGTGGCAAGCCGGGACATTCCGGTGCAGAACTGGGCGACACCGGGACAAAGCGTTCGAGCATGATAAACCGGGATGATCCATCGTAAACTGGGGGAAATTAAGACGACAAGCTGTGCCTTCGCTGGAACTCCTTTAAAAGTTTGCCCACCGTGAAGCCGGTTTTGGGCCCGGTCGTCACCGACACCATCGTTGACAACCATCCGGCTTAACATCTGGGTTTACCGAAGTAAAACCGGGATCCACCGGCCTGTATAGTGACGACACTGTGTTAGAACACAGCAAAAACGTGGCTCCACCATGTTCATTCTATAAAAGTGAAATAAATGAAGTTATTTTATACTTTACAGTGAAAATCAGTGTATATCAAAACTTGATAAAATTGGTATTTTCATTGATATGAAATTTCACTGATATCAAATCTCACTGATATCAAAAGTCACTAGTGACTGACTTCACTGTAGATTTTGGATTACTTCTGACGTTTCCATTTACTTGATACATGTACCATTAAAGATGTATCGCTTCAGAAATTCATACGCCTATAACTTCGTTATTTATGAACGAAAACATAAAGTGTGGGTATTCATTTTCTTAGTTAGAACGTATGTGGTTGACTCCAAAAAGTAGGGGAGCGCAGTGGCGTTCTGATAGAGCATCGGACTCCATGTGGAGAGGTCCTTTTGTTCGATCCCCACTGGTGGCATAGTGCTTTGTCCTTGAGTAATACACATTAATTAACATCCCAGAGTGCTGGTTAAAACCCCGGAAGCGGTGACTCCGTCCCGACATTACTTAGAACGTAAGGAACATTTAAAAAGTAAAAACGGAAAAATGCAGAGGAACTAAAACAATTAAATTCCAAATCCGTACACCAACAGGAAACGCTAATAGCGATATGCTGAAACCCAGGGATACAAGTTTTTGGTAGGAAACTCATCATTTTGATCGGAAGACCAAATGATGAAAGGATATTGACAGTAGATATGGTACAGTCATGTGCATTCATTTGATTTGATTATTTGGTTTTTACGTCCCAGTCAACAGCTATGGTCGCATGAGGACGGGATCTTGGTTTAATGTCTCGCCCGAAGATCTAGAGAAGCTCGGGGTGGAACACATGGCCATGTTTGGCCTGGCAAAACTACACCACAGAGGCTTTTTCTAGATCCATGTAAAGGTCAATCTATGATACATGAACAATATGATTTGATATGTTTATTAAATGTTATGAATCAATTATTTAAGAAATGAATTTCATTTTTCTGATGTTCATGGAGCTATGAATCGCAGTGGGTCGCGTGCAAAGTGAATGAACCCCTAGTAAATATGGCTCGACGAGTCATAATGCTACTGACAGGTATCAGTGACGTGCGCATGTAAATTTCGATACTTATTCGGTCTTTGATCTGACTGTGGTCATTGTCGAGCTACTTGTGTGTAATACTGTTTCTTTCTAGTCTTTCCTTGCATACGTTGAATTGACTTGATACGCTGAGACCAAGGATCGACGTATCTTGCCCCAGCTGCGTACGTACGACGTACCTCTGGCGGTCCTGTGGTGTAGGTGTGACTAGTCACGATATATGTGGCTGATAGACCGCAATGCTACCTTTGTACTGAGGCTTTGATCGTTTTGAATTTTGGTCGCTTAGAAATCAATTGAATTTCAAAACATAAGTTTGTAAAATAATCTTATTTAAAGGGATTATTTTATGGTAACGACTGATTTATATGAGCTACAACATAAGAAAAAATCAAAACAAAACAATCTGCATATGCGAAAGCAAAAGCGCAGATCAGCTTCCCAGTATATGCATATATGTAGCTGATCAGCACCTTTGTTTTCGCTACACTGAAAGTGCTATCCCTCTTCTTCTAACATCCAAAATTTCAAGCTTCTCTGTGCCTTCTTCTGTGCACGTGTTTGTACAGGCCAGTTTGTGTCAAAGCTGATCCAAATCATAGATTATTGGGTTTTCTCATGCGAAGGGCCATATATGTATAAATTGCTTATAAAATTAAGTCCAATTCGCATGCGCAAAAAATACACGCGTGTAAATATACTCCGGTGTGTATTTATACTCCGGTGTGCAAATCAACCTGAGAGTAAATTTAAATTGCGTTCGCATGGGTTTTATCGCCAGGAGTATTTTTGTAGGTAAATTTATCATTTCTAGATTAAAACCTGTCCATTTAAGTTTTCTGTATTTGCAAAACAAGAAGAGGCTGCTTCAAGGTGTTCATGTAGACTTTGGCAGCAGAGGGGAATCATGTAATGGTCAGGCATAACCTTACCAGTTGTACAATTCCTTTTTTCATCCTTTTACAAGGAATTACTGTTAAAATGCTCCAAGAATCCTAACCAAGAATGATGAGGAAATAGTGTGGCTGTCTGCACTCCATATTATCTAAAATGTTATGAATGGAAATAAACTCTTATTTAGCAACAATGTCCACAGTTTCAGCAACTGTCATATAATCAGTTAGGAACAAAAAATGTGAAAATTCGTTATCTAAAAGCAGAATATTGACTTGAAATAAAAATACTCATGGGTAAATTTTACTTTGCGTTCGCATGGCACATAATAGTAAATTTACACGAGTGTATTTGTAAATATAAAATTTGCATCTGGTCAGACCCAGGAGTAAATTTACCCATATGTAAATATACTCCGGTGTGTATTTGCGTTCGCATGCGCCATTTACTTACCCCGAGTAAAATTTGCACACCGGAGTATATTTACACGTGTGTATTTTTGGCGCATGCGAATCGGACTTTAGTAAAATGCTGTTTGATGACAAAAGAGCAACACTCAAACAAATAAATTATATATACACCGTTTCTAGGTGATGTATTACTTAGACCGCTGTCATACTATTGCGTATCGACTCACGTATCTACGGCGTAGCAATATACGAAAGGTCCGTCACGCGTACGTAGTACACACGTGAGCATACGTAGCTCATACTCCACGATACGTAGCTCATACGCCGAGATGCTACGTTTTTTTATGTGTGCACTTAAAAATTTGTAGCCGCTGACGTACGTGGCAGGTCCGATACGCCGTACATACGTCAAACATACGCCGTACATACGAAAGCAACGTGGCAGATACGCCGTTGATACGTAGCTCATACTCCTGATACGCCACACGAACGTCGCGGGTAACATGCCACGTAACCGTGGCGTATGTACAGCGTACCTTTCGTATCTGCTACGTATGTGAGACGTATGTGTGGCGTATCCTCGACTCTCTTTTCGTATCTACGGCGTATAAGCGACATGCGTGTGGCGTATCTCACGTATCAATGGCGTATGTGCTATGTACGTTTCGCTGCTGTGGAGTATGTGTGACGTATACGGAGTATTAGGGATATTTTGTGGCGTATCTTAATGCTTCTTTATAAATGTTTTTTTTTTTCGAAGTCATGTATCAGATGTTTCTCACGGTCCGGGGTGCCTTAGGGTTCTTTCAAGGCTACGCTTGGTGTAGCCTCTGATTTTGTTCATTTCGTCTTTAGACCAGTATTGGGAGCTTGGAGATGTCACCCCCTTGTTTTTGTTTTCTTCGGTGTTAATCTAGATTATCCTGATTTCTCCTGTGGCATCTTTGACCTCTGATAATTGATATTATGTGCAAATTGCATGAACAAAGTGAACACAACCGTTTGTTCTCATAGATTTTGAAAAGCAAATGGTACAGAACAGATACGCCGCAGATAAGAATAGAACGTAGTACATACGCCGTAGATACGTCACGCGCACACTTCATACGCCATACATAAGTAACACGTACGTAGCACATACGCCTTGATACGCCGTACATACGAAAGTGAAATTCCATACGAATACAGATAAGTCACTGATACGCCACGGGAACGAAGCTCAGGAACGTCACACGTACGTGGAACCGTATGATACGTCGCTTGAACAAACTGATACGGCTCAGACCTCGTCGTATCAACATTATCATAGATGCGCGAGCTATACGCCGCAGATACGTGAATATATGACAAAGCTATTAATCGTTACGTTTACATAGCGTATTAGGAGTACCTGCTGCGTTGCATTCTTATACATGCCATTGACGTATGCACGGCGTATCGGAACTGCTGCGTTATGGTACGTATTCGTAAAAAATGTAGCACCTCAGTCTGCCAGTTGTACGAGTTGTGAATCGAAGAATGCAAGCTACGTTTACTCTTTAACTTAGGCGGTTAGCCGGTTTACATACTTAGTTCCGGTTGTTTTCGGGTCGACATGGCTCATACTCCACAGACCACTTTATTCTCGTTTTCAGTAACCCGGGCATTGAGAATTTTTGCGGTAAACGCAAGTTTTTTTCTGATTTCATTGCACCCCCCCCCCCCTTATTAATGCTGACCACAAACACATCATTACTTTAGGGAGGAAATATGACGTTGTGGCCATGATCATGCATGATGTTGGCATAAAAATGAATGTGCCAACGTTCGGGTAACGCATCATAGAGAATGCCGAATTGCTACAGACCGCGGTTCTTGATCGGTCTTTCATGTATAGGTATCTTTCTAAATTTCCCCCAATGTAGCCTCTCCGTAAATAAAATCGATTATGTACTTTGTTTACCACGTGTTTCTATTTACTTCCGGAATTCCAGAACTTTGCGCATTAAATTCGAGTGTGAAGGCGGGCAAAAATATATATTTATCACTGTCACTCACTTAAGTCAAATTTTAATTAGTCTTTAATTGGTTTATCTGTAATGCTTTAGGGAAGTTTTCGACAGATCCTTGTTCGGCAAACGAAGCACTAAAACATATAAAAAATTATCAAAATTGAAAAAAAAATTAATTGAAAATTTACTGACACTTTAACATATTTTGCATACGCAGTCTTATCACAAAATCAATGATAACAATCGTACGATTGCTTACGATTCAGTAGGACCGGCACTTAAGTTAACGAAATGTGGAACTCAAGGTTGTCGGCCATTATTAGAGCCTCTGCGTGAGAAAACCAACAATTTCAGTTCCGACCATGTTCGACACAAACCAGGCTGTACAGTCACAGAAACAGGCTCGAAGCTTGAAATTTCGGATTTAAGCAGAAGAGGGATTGTACTATCCATGTAGCGAAAACAAAGGCGCTGATCAGCTTCGCGGTTACCGCGAAGCTGATCTGCGCCTTTGTTTTCGCCCAAGTATTTTGTTGGATTTCTTGTGCAGTGGCTCATTACTAAGTTTAAAAAAAGACAACACAACACAAGTAATATTTTGAATCGGCGAGACATAAATATTTATATTTACATAAACAAGATTTCCAAGCATAGTGCAAATACATTAACCGTACCGGTTGACCTCAGACAAAGGTAGGTATTTGTTGATCGGAATGCTTACCGGTTGACCTCAGACAAAGATAGGTATTTGTTGATCGGAATGCTTAAATAAGTATGTTTTCAATCAAGAGACTGTTTGATGATAAACAATATATGAGCCTGTGTGTGAGAAAACCAACAAGTTGGGTTCCCACCAGGTCAGACACAAACCAGGCTGTACAATCACAGAAAAGGGTTACGGAAACTTTAAATTTCAGATTTAAGAAGAAAAGGAGTTGTACTATCCGTGTTGCGAAAACAAAGGCGCTGATCAGCTTCGCAGTTACTGCGAAGCTGATCTGCGTCTTTGTTTTTGCATATGCAGATTGTTGGTTTTCTTGTGCAGCGGCTCATATATATGACTACTTGCTTAACCTAGCACTGGAAAAATGTGTAGTAAAATTAGATGCCCCTGTTCACATGTTAACAAAACTTTGTCACGTGACTTCAACCGGTATGGTCAAAGTATTTGCACATTAAAAACAAAACTGAAATCCTTTAAGAGCAATGACCACATTAATGAGAAAGGGAATGGCTACTTAAGCCTCTTCAGTGACCCTTTAAATTCGGAAACTTGGCGCCAAAGGGTCAGAAAAGGAATCTACACCAATACTAATTTTCTAATTTCTCAGATGATCTTAAAGGACCAAAAGGAAAATATAATCTGCACTATGGATGATGTACGGGGTGACTTTTTAGGACCGCCAAACGGCACAACACCAGATGCAGTAATAGAAAATAATAATAAAAATGTGACCCTTTAGGAGCAGTGAACGTATTGATGAGAAAGTGGGAATGGGTCATACCGCGGTTTCGGCTACTTAAGCCTCTTCAGTGACCTTATACATTCCGCAACATCACAACATTTAGTTAGTTGTTCGGTCCTCGTGGTGAATCTCTAACTAGTCAATAAATCAAGGACAAACAAATAAATAATGATAACCACCATGATAAATCAAAAACGAGGACTCACAGATTCAGTAAGCTGCCCGACGATGGAGATCCCTGGGTGCCTGATTACTGATTTTAACATTCGCCATATCAAGCCAAACATAGAAATAGAATAATGATAATTAGAGAGATTATTGATAGTGGTATTGTAATAGTCGTTTTCTCGTAAAATCAGTATTATGGCGGCCGTATTCCGTGAATGTTCCGAAACTCCTCTACACATCTCAGATACTTTAACAGTTACTTAAAGAGTATTTGATACATGTACTTATTCCGTAAAAAATAGAAGAAACTGAAAAAGCCGCGTCATGAGAAAACCAACAATATGCATATGCAAAAACAAAGACACAGATCAGCTTCTCAGTAAAGTTCTGCAAAGCTTATCAGTGCCTTTGTTTTCGCGATACGGATAGTTCAATTCCTCTTCTTTCTAAAACCAAAATTCCCAGCCTTTAGTCATCTTCTGTGCCTGTACGTACAGCTCGGTTTGTGTCGGACCTGCTCGGAAACCACTTTAATCGGTTTCTCATGAGGCGGCTCAAATGATGACACCACTATAATTGGTGATTGACGTGTCAATGAGAATTGTTTTCTCGTGACGCGTAATGTTTGGTGAAACTCAGATTCTCTTCCAAAACTGCTTCGTTTTCCAAGATAAGTTTCCAGTGAGCCAGCGACCATACCGCCACCCAAATTACACAGTTTTCCCTATTATTACTCCAATGGCGTTGTTCAGTTTTTCTCCGGAAGCTTCATCACTACAAATCTGGGAGATTAGTTCCCCTCTCTCCAGTGAAACCAGTTGGGTAATTGACTTGTAGAGACAATGTATTTATAAACAAGTATTAGCTTTTTCAAAAAGCTTGCGGGCGTTTAGCCCTAGTTATAGGATGAAAGCTGACCCTATTCAACTTATGTGCTTTAATTCCTGGTTCCTGGTGTGCAGAAAAAAATGGATAGTCAAATATTAGAACAAGTCAAAAAGAGAGCACAGGAATGGACGCAATTAAATTTAAAATCCCAACCCAGACACCAAGCGGGAAAGACTTAACAAACATCCGAGTTGACCCGGCCAAGTAGACACAGGACCGAGTTGACTCAGGAGCCGAGTTGGTATCAGGCAGAGTTGACCCGCTTCCGCTAACTTCATCTTCGCAACATAGATAGACCTTACTATGTATCATCAGAAAAACTCCAAATAAATAAGTATCATTTTATCAAAATATATTGGGCTTCAAGATAGCAATGGTTTTCTGACCATTCAAAATAAAACTTTTAAATGGCCTTTTTTTTAAATCAAAACAGTAATTTTGGATTATTTTATCATCTTTCACAATAATAATGTTAACACATGGAATCAATTGTCATTATGTTCAATTCTTGGAACAGCTGATTTGGTTCCCCACTCATTATTCGCCATCTGTGGACTTGTGGATGAAGACGCGGAAACAATGATGGGTTCGGTCTAATTCCGAAATAATTCGTTCACGATCTTATTTTTTTTTCTTAGCATGTATCATTATGGTTGGTTCCCTACTCGTTTTTCGCCAGGTACTGACTTAGGTGGCAAGGGATAGTTTCGTATTGGTCCTGGAGGATTTTAAAGATATTTTAGCATAGGGGTTGAAAAAGCCATCATTGTTCCTCTAAAATGCAATGAATAAATAAGATTGGTCCATTTTCATTTTTAGAACAATTGTTTTTGTCAAAAATGGCTAAATTCTGGATCCAAATGCTAGCTCTGTATGCATGATGAAAGGTCAAGGTCATTGCGGCTTTTGAAATCTGCAGTGTGTGCTTCCGGGTTTAAAAAGTGGGTATTTTTCGGAGACGATTACTGAAAAAGTTTACTGGTTGTGAGGTACTTTGGGATTCATTCCCTTTATTCTATTTGACTGATGAATTAAACCAGACATGCACTGGATGCCTTGTGTTTGCAAGTAATTTGCTGTACCGTTTGACAGTTCAGAGTTTTCTTGCATTTTTCTATGCAAAAATTAGTGGGTGGGGTAAAAATAAAACTGTAACTGTCAGCCTGAGAACAGTTGCAGTTGAATGTTTGTTGTCTAAATCAGATTTTAATCCTATCTAGAACACTTTTGAACAGAGAAAGTAACTGCATGCTGACACATGAGCTTCTTATTAACAATCAAATATTGAAACTGGCCGCGGCCAGCATAGGGACCAAATTTACTATCCCTTGCCACCTTAAGGGCTCTGTCAATTTTTTATTTTATTGAAAGGGTAATGATTGTGCGCTCATTAAGTAGCTACACGTGTCTACATTTGCATTCTGCAGTGTGATTTAATGTAGTACTTACGAATTTTTTGGCAAAAATGATATACTATGAGGCCCGAGCAATTGTCCGAGGTCTGGATTTTGGCCGCTCGACGGACACGGTTTAATATGTTTCTTCATTTTACATGCTTTTGCCACTTTCTTCTGTAGCGAAAAATGAATTTCAAGGTTCATATGTGGTGTATTTGCTATAAATTGTAATTTAAGATGTATATAACTCTATTTTATGGTGGTATTTCTTGGGTTTGATCTACATTTTTGTTGTTTTTTTTTAGAAAAATATAGGTGAAAATGTAGTTTAATCAAGGTATCATCAAATTTATGCTATTTATTTTACCAGCTAAGCATACAAGCCATCACTTTCTTTCAAAAAGCATTAAACTAGACAGTCAATAGTTCTACATTCAAAGCTGCTCAACAAATATGTACGTGCTGAAAATGGCTGTCATACACAAGCGGAGGCGGACAGGTGTGGTTATGGTAGGCTTCGCGTAACATTTCGGGATACTCTCAGTAGATTGAAGACTCACCGCGTAATGTTTGCTATGGTCCACCATAACATCACCATGTCTTCCTCCATGGATGTATCACCTCTATGCCACAGCAAGGGGTTTGTTGACCCAGAATATCTGTCATATGAGCCATACTCAATTGATTGATAATAATAGAATGACATTAAAGATGAATGAAAGTGGTTATAATGGTCATCTTTGGTATGTGAACTTATCAAAACTGTTGGCATCAGTTTTGTTTTGTTTCCACCACATTTTGTTTTAACCCTTTTCATTCTTTTACAGGTCTGAGTCTGTAGTTCATCACCTCTGGTTGATTAGTTTCAGAATTTGTACTTGTGCCTGTTACTGATATCCTGAAGTTCAACAGATTTCAACCTATCTGTAGCAGTGAGTGTGTTAGTATCTCTCTGTATTTTCATCAGGTAATGTCACTTCTGCTGCAAAAGTGGGGAATGATTTGACTGATAAGAAAGAAATCAAATAAGATTGCTGTGTTTTGTAGACCCTTGTCAGATATGAAGATGGCATACAGGACATTCTGTTGTGTTTTGGCCTTTTTAAGCTAAATATGGGGGTATATGAAGTTTTGATCTGTACTTTTCAATGGCTGTCATCAGAAATTAATGGAAGTGGACCCTGGTGGTACAGTAAATACCTCTCCATAATTTGCTAACAATACAAACATTACAAAGCAGAAAGTGACATTCCACGACAAAAGATTAAGCGTCAACAATTTTTCGGCTTTCACCATTTTGCATGTTGCTGGCTCGGAAGAACAAACATATTCTAGAACAAATATAACAACGACCGGATACTTTCTAAGCAGCTTTATTCAGTATATTTTTATTGCAAATACACCAAATTACAAATTAACCTCGAGTTTTGGTCACTTTTAACCAAAACCTGTTGACTTAAGGTGGCAAGGGATAGTTTCGTATTGGTCCTGGAGGATTTTAAAGATATTTTAGCATAGGGGTTGAAAAAGCCATCATTGTTCCTCTAAAATGCAATGAATAAATAAGATTGGTCCATTTTCATTTTTAGAACAATTGTTTTTGTCAAAAATGGCTAAATTCTGGATCCAAATGCTAGCTCTGTATGCATGATGAAAGGTCAAGGTCATTGCGGCTTTTGAAATCTGCAGTGTGTGCTTCCGGGTTTAAAAAGTGGGTATTTTTCGGAGACGATTACTGAAAAAGTTTACTGGTTGTGAGGTACTTTGGGATTCATTCCCTTTATTCTATTTGACTGATGAATTAAACCAGACATGCACTGGATGCCTTGTGTTTGCAAGTAATTTGCTGTACCGTTTGACAGTTCAGAGTTTTCTTGCATTTTTCTATGCAAAAATTAGTGGGTGGGGTAAAAATAAAACTGTAACTGTCAGCCTGAGAACAGTTGCAGTTGAATGTTTGTTGTCTAAATCAGATTTTAATCCTATCTAGAACACTTTTGAACAGAGAAAGTAACTGCATGCTGACACATGAGCTTCTTATTAACAATCAAATATTGAAACTGGCCGCGGCCAGCATAGGGACCAAATTTACTATCCCTTGCCACCTTAAGGGCTCTGTCAATTTTTTATTTTATTGAAAGGGTAATGATTGTGCGCTCATTAAGTAGCTACACGTGTCTACATTTGCATTCTGCAGTGTGATTTAATGTAGTACTTACGAATTTTTTGGCAAAAATGATATACTATGAGGCCCGAGCAATTGTCCGAGGTCTGGATTTTGGCCGCTCGACGGACACGGTTTAATATGTTTCTTCATTTTACATGCTTTTGCCACTTTCTTCTGTAGCGAAAAATGAATTTCAAGGTTCATATGTGGTGTATTTGCTATAAATTGTAATTTAAGATGTATATAACTCTATTTTATGGTGGTATTTCTTGGGTTTGATCTACATTTTTGTTGTTTTTTTTTAGAAAAATATAGGTGAAAATGTAGTTTAATCAAGGTATCATCAAATTTATGCTATTTATTTTACCAGCTAAGCATACAAGCCATCACTTTCTTTCAAAAAGCATTAAACTAGACAGTCAATAGTTCTACATTCAAAGCTGCTCAACAAATATGTACGTGCTGAAAATGGCTGTCATACACAAGCGGAGGCGGACAGGTGTGGTTATGGTAGGCTTCGCGTAACATTTCGGGATACTCTCAGTAGATTGAAGACTCACCGCGTAATGTTTGCTATGGTCCACCATAACATCACCATGTCTTCCTCCATGGATGTATCACCTCTATGCCACAGCAAGGGGTTTGTTGACCCAGAATATCTGTCATATGAGCCATACTCAATTGATTGATAATAATAGAATGACATTAAAGATGAATGAAAGTGGTTATAATGGTCATCTTTGGTATGTGAACTTATCAAAACTGTTGGCATCAGTTTTGTTTTGTTTCCACCACATTTTGTTTTAACCCTTTTCATTCTTTTACAGGTCTGAGTCTGTAGTTCATCACCTCTGGTTGATTAGTTTCAGAATTTGTACTTGTGCCTGTTACTGATATCCTGAAGTTCAACAGATTTCAACCTATCTGTAGCAGTGAGTGTGTTAGTATCTCTCTGTATTTTCATCAGGTAATGTCACTTCTGCTGCAAAAGTGGGGAATGATTTGACTGATAAGAAAGAAATCAAATAAGATTGCTGTGTTTTGTAGACCCTTGTCAGATATGAAGATGGCATACAGGACATTCTGTTGTGTTTTGGCCTTTTTAAGCTAAATATGGGGGTATATGAAGTTTTGATCTGTACTTTTCAATGGCTGTCATCAGAAATTAATGGAAGTGGACCCTGGTGGTACAGTAAATACCTCTCCATAATTTGCTAACAATACAAACATTACAAAGCAGAAAGTGACATTCCACGACAAAAGATTAAGCGTCAACAATTTTTCGGCTTTCACCATTTTGCATGTTGCTGGCTCGGAAGAACAAACATATTCTAGAACAAATATAACAACGACCGGATACTTTCTAAGCAGCTTTATTCAGTATATTTTTATTGCAAATACACCAAATTACAAATTAACCTCGAGTTTTGGTCACTTTTAACCAAAACCTGTTGACTTAAGGGCTCTGTCAATTTTTTATTTTATTGAAAGGGTAATGATTGTGCGCTCATTAAGTAGCTACACGTGTCTACATTTGCATTCTGCAGTGTGATTTAATGTAGTACTTACGAATTTTTTGGCAAAAATGATATACTATGAGGCCCGAGCAATTGTCCGAGGTCTGGATTTTGGCCGCTCGACGGACACGGTTTAATATGTTTCTTCATTTTACATGCTTTTGCCACTTTCTTCTGTAGCGAAAAATGAATTTCAAGGTTCATATGTGGTGTATTTGCTATAAATTGTAATTTAAGATGTATATAACTCTATTTTATGGTGGTATTTCTTGGGTTTGATCTACATTTTTGTTGTTTTTTTTTAGAAAAATATAGGTGAAAATGTAGTTTAATCAAGGTATCATCAAATTTATGCTATTTATTTTACCAGCTAAGCATACAAGCCATCACTTTCTTTCAAAAAGCATTAAACTAGACAGTCAATAGTTCTACATTCAAAGCTGCTCAACAAATATGTACGTGCTGAAAATGGCTGTCATACACAAGCGGAGGCGGACAGGTGTGGTTATGGTAGGCTTCGCGTAACATTTCGGGATACTCTCAGTAGATTGAAGACTCACCGCGTAATGTTTGCTATGGTCCACCATAACATCACCATGTCTTCCTCCATGGATGTATCACCTCTATGCCACAGCAAGGGGTTTGTTGACCCAGAATATCTGTCATATGAGCCATACTCAATTGATTGATAATAATAGAATGACATTAAAGATGAATGAAAGTGGTTATAATGGTCATCTTTGGTATGTGAACTTATCAAAACTGTTGGCATCAGTTTTGTTTTGTTTCCACCACATTTTGTTTTAACCCTTTTCATTCTTTTACAGGTCTGAGTCTGTAGTTCATCACCTCTGGTTGATTAGTTTCAGAATTTGTACTTGTGCCTGTTACTGATATCCTGAAGTTCAACAGATTTCAACCTATCTGTAGCAGTGAGTGTGTTAGTATCTCTCTGTATTTTCATCAGGTAATGTCACTTCTGCTGCAAAAGTGGGGAATGATTTGACTGATAAGAAAGAAATCAAATAAGATTGCTGTGTTTTGTAGACCCTTGTCAGATATGAAGATGGCATACAGGACATTCTGTTGTGTTTTGGCCTTTTTAAGCTAAATATGGGGGTATATGAAGTTTTGATCTGTACTTTTCAATGGCTGTCATCAGAAATTAATGGAAGTGGACCCTGGTGGTACAGTAAATACCTCTCCATAATTTGCTAACAATACAAACATTACAAAGCAGAAAGTGACATTCCACGACAAAAGATTAAGCGTCAACAATTTTTCGGCTTTCACCATTTTGCATGTTGCTGGCTCGGAAGAACAAACATATTCTAGAACAAATATAACAACGACCGGATACTTTCTAAGCAGCTTTATTCAGTATATTTTTATTGCAAATACACCAAATTACAAATTAACCTCGAGTTTTGGTCACTTTTAACCAAAACCTGTTGACTTAAGGTGGCAAGGGATAGTTTCGTATTGGTCCTGGAGGATTTTAAAGATATTTTAGCATAGGGGTTGAAAAAGCCATCATTGTTCCTCTAAAATGCAATGAATAAATAAGATTGGTCCATTTTCATTTTTAGAACAATTGTTTTTGTCAAAAATGGCTAAATTCTGGATCCAAATGCTAGCTCTGTATGCATGATGAAAGGTCAAGGTCATTGCGGCTTTTGAAATCTGCAGTGTGTGCTTCCGGGTTTAAAAAGTGGGTATTTTTCGGAGACGATTACTGAAAAAGTTTACTGGTTGTGAGGTACTTTGGGATTCATTCCCTTTATTCTATTTGACTGATGAATTAAACCAGACATGCACTGGATGCCTTGTGTTTGCAAGTAATTTGCTGTACCGTTTGACAGTTCAGAGTTTTCTTGCATTTTTCTATGCAAAAATTAGTGGGTGGGGTAAAAATAAAACTGTAACTGTCAGCCTGAGAACAGTTGCAGTTGAATGTTTGTTGTCTAAATCAGATTTTAATCCTATCTAGAACACTTTTGAACAGAGAAAGTAACTGCATGCTGACACATGAGCTTCTTATTAACAATCAAATATTGAAACTGGCCGCGGCCAGCATAGGGACCAAATTTACTATCCCTTGCCACCTTAAGGGCTCTGTCAATTTTTTATTTTATTGAAAGGGTAATGATTGTGCGCTCATTAAGTAGCTACACGTGTCTACATTTGCATTCTGCAGTGTGATTTAATGTAGTACTTACGAATTTTTTGGCAAAAATGATATACTATGAGGCCCGAGCAATTGTCCGAGGTCTGGATTTTGGCCGCTCGACGGACACGGTTTAATATGTTTCTTCATTTTACATGCTTTTGCCACTTTCTTCTGTAGCGAAAAATGAATTTCAAGGTTCATATGTGGTGTATTTGCTATAAATTGTAATTTAAGATGTATATAACTCTATTTTATGGTGGTATTTCTTGGGTTTGATCTACATTTTTGTTGTTTTTTTTTAGAAAAATATAGGTGAAAATGTAGTTTAATCAAGGTATCATCAAATTTATGCTATTTATTTTACCAGCTAAGCATACAAGCCATCACTTTCTTTCAAAAAGCATTAAACTAGACAGTCAATAGTTCTACATTCAAAGCTGCTCAACAAATATGTACGTGCTGAAAATGGCTGTCATACACAAGCGGAGGCGGACAGGTGTGGTTATGGTAGGCTTCGCGTAACATTTCGGGATACTCTCAGTAGATTGAAGACTCACCGCGTAATGTTTGCTATGGTCCACCATAACATCACCATGTCTTCCTCCATGGATGTATCACCTCTATGCCACAGCAAGGGGTTTGTTGACCCAGAATATCTGTCATATGAGCCATACTCAATTGATTGATAATAATAGAATGACATTAAAGATGAATGAAAGTGGTTATAATGGTCATCTTTGGTATGTGAACTTATCAAAACTGTTGGCATCAGTTTTGTTTTGTTTCCACCACATTTTGTTTTAACCCTTTTCATTCTTTTACAGGTCTGAGTCTGTAGTTCATCACCTCTGGTTGATTAGTTTCAGAATTTGTACTTGTGCCTGTTACTGATATCCTGAAGTTCAACAGATTTCAACCTATCTGTAGCAGTGAGTGTGTTAGTATCTCTCTGTATTTTCATCAGGTAATGTCACTTCTGCTGCAAAAGTGGGGAATGATTTGACTGATAAGAAAGAAATCAAATAAGATTGCTGTGTTTTGTAGACCCTTGTCAGATATGAAGATGGCATACAGGACATTCTGTTGTGTTTTGGCCTTTTTAAGCTAAATATGGGGGTATATGAAGTTTTGATCTGTACTTTTCAATGGCTGTCATCAGAAATTAATGGAAGTGGACCCTGGTGGTACAGTAAATACCTCTCCATAATTTGCTAACAATACAAACATTACAAAGCAGAAAGTGACATTCCACGACAAAAGATTAAGCGTCAACAATTTTTCGGCTTTCACCATTTTGCATGTTGCTGGCTCGGAAGAACAAACATATTCTAGAACAAATATAACAACGACCGGATACTTTCTAAGCAGCTTTATTCAGTATATTTTTATTGCAAATACACCAAATTACAAATTAACCTCGAGTTTTGGTCACTTTTAACCAAAACCTGTTGACTTAAGGGCTCTGTCAATTTTTTATTTTATTGAAAGGGTAATGATTGTGCGCTCATTAAGTAGCTACACGTGTCTACATTTGCATTCTGCAGTGTGATTTAATGTAGTACTTACGAATTTTTTGGCAAAAATGATATACTATGAGGCCCGAGCAATTGTCCGAGGTCTGGATTTTGGCCGCTCGACGGACACGGTTTAATATGTTTCTTCATTTTACATGCTTTTGCCACTTTCTTCTGTAGCGAAAAATGAATTTCAAGGTTCATATGTGGTGTATTTGCTATAAATTGTAATTTAAGATGTATATAACTCTATTTTATGGTGGTATTTCTTGGGTTTGATCTACATTTTTGTTGTTTTTTTTTAGAAAAATATAGGTGAAAATGTAGTTTAATCAAGGTATCATCAAATTTATGCTATTTATTTTACCAGCTAAGCATACAAGCCATCACTTTCTTTCAAAAAGCATTAAACTAGACAGTCAATAGTTCTACATTCAAAGCTGCTCAACAAATATGTACGTGCTGAAAATGGCTGTCATACACAAGCGGAGGCGGACAGGTGTGGTTATGGTAGGCTTCGCGTAACATTTCGGGATACTCTCAGTAGATTGAAGACTCACCGCGTAATGTTTGCTATGGTCCACCATAACATCACCATGTCTTCCTCCATGGATGTATCACCTCTATGCCACAGCAAGGGGTTTGTTGACCCAGAATATCTGTCATATGAGCCATACTCAATTGATTGATAATAATAGAATGACATTAAAGATGAATGAAAGTGGTTATAATGGTCATCTTTGGTATGTGAACTTATCAAAACTGTTGGCATCAGTTTTGTTTTGTTTCCACCACATTTTGTTTTAACCCTTTTCATTCTTTTACAGGTCTGAGTCTGTAGTTCATCACCTCTGGTTGATTAGTTTCAGAATTTGTACTTGTGCCTGTTACTGATATCCTGAAGTTCAACAGATTTCAACCTATCTGTAGCAGTGAGTGTGTTAGTATCTCTCTGTATTTTCATCAGGTAATGTCACTTCTGCTGCAAAAGTGGGGAATGATTTGACTGATAAGAAAGAAATCAAATAAGATTGCTGTGTTTTGTAGACCCTTGTCAGATATGAAGATGGCATACAGGACATTCTGTTGTGTTTTGGCCTTTTTAAGCTAAATATGGGGGTATATGAAGTTTTGATCTGTACTTTTCAATGGCTGTCATCAGAAATTAATGGAAGTGGACCCTGGTGGTACAGTAAATACCTCTCCATAATTTGCTAACAATACAAACATTACAAAGCAGAAAGTGACATTCCACGACAAAAGATTAAGCGTCAACAATTTTTCGGCTTTCACCATTTTGCATGTTGCTGGCTCGGAAGAACAAACATATTCTAGAACAAATATAACAACGACCGGATACTTTCTAAGCAGCTTTATTCAGTATATTTTTATTGCAAATACACCAAATTACAAATTAACCTCGAGTTTTGGTCACTTTTAACCAAAACCTGTTGACTTAAGGGCTCTGTCAATTTTTTATTTTATTGAAAGGGTAATGATTGTGCGCTCATTAAGTAGCTACACGTGTCTACATTTGCATTCTGCAGTGTGATTTAATGTAGTACTTACGAATTTTTTGGCAAAAATGATATACTATGAGGCCCGAGCAATTGTCCGAGGTCTGGATTTTGGCCGCTCGACGGACACGGTTTAATATGTTTCTTCATTTTACATGCTTTTGCCACTTTCTTCTGTAGCGAAAAATGAATTTCAAGGTTCATATGTGGTGTATTTGCTATAAATTGTAATTTAAGATGTATATAACTCTATTTTATGGTGGTATTTCTTGGGTTTGATCTACATTTTTGTTGTTTTTTTTTAGAAAAATATAGGTGAAAATGTAGTTTAATCAAGGTATCATCAAATTTATGCTATTTATTTTACCAGCTAAGCATACAAGCCATCACTTTCTTTCAAAAAGCATTAAACTAGACAGTCAATAGTTCTACATTCAAAGCTGCTCAACAAATATGTACGTGCTGAAAATGGCTGTCATACACAAGCGGAGGCGGACAGGTGTGGTTATGGTAGGCTTCGCGTAACATTTCGGGATACTCTCAGTAGATTGAAGACTCACCGCGTAATGTTTGCTATGGTCCACCATAACATCACCATGTCTTCCTCCATGGATGTATCACCTCTATGCCACAGCAAGGGGTTTGTTGACCCAGAATATCTGTCATATGAGCCATACTCAATTGATTGATAATAATAGAATGACATTAAAGATGAATGAAAGTGGTTATAATGGTCATCTTTGGTATGTGAACTTATCAAAACTGTTGGCATCAGTTTTGTTTTGTTTCCACCACATTTTGTTTTAACCCTTTTCATTCTTTTACAGGTCTGAGTCTGTAGTTCATCACCTCTGGTTGATTAGTTTCAGAATTTGTACTTGTGCCTGTTACTGATATCCTGAAGTTCAACAGATTTCAACCTATCTGTAGCAGTGAGTGTGTTAGTATCTCTCTGTATTTTCATCAGGTAATGTCACTTCTGCTGCAAAAGTGGGGAATGATTTGACTGATAAGAAAGAAATCAAATAAGATTGCTGTGTTTTGTAGACCCTTGTCAGATATGAAGATGGCATACAGGACATTCTGTTGTGTTTTGGCCTTTTTAAGCTAAATATGGGGGTATATGAAGTTTTGATCTGTACTTTTCAATGGCTGTCATCAGAAATTAATGGAAGTGGACCCTGGTGGTACAGTAAATACCTCTCCATAATTTGCTAACAATACAAACATTACAAAGCAGAAAGTGACATTCCACGACAAAAGATTAAGCGTCAACAATTTTTCGGCTTTCACCATTTTGCATGTTGCTGGCTCGGAAGAACAAACATATTCTAGAACAAATATAACAACGACCGGATACTTTCTAAGCAGCTTTATTCAGTATATTTTTATTGCAAATACACCAAATTACAAATTAACCTCGAGTTTTGGTCACTTTTAACCAAAACCTGTTGACTTAAGGGCTCTGTCAATTTTTTATTTTATTGAAAGGGTAATGATTGTGCGCTCATTAAGTAGCTACACGTGTCTACATTTGCATTCTGCAGTGTGATTTAATGTAGTACTTACGAATTTTTTGGCAAAAATGATATACTATGAGGCCCGAGCAATTGTCCGAGGTCTGGATTTTGGCCGCTCGACGGACACGGTTTAATATGTTTCTTCATTTTACATGCTTTTGCCACTTTCTTCTGTAGCGAAAAATGAATTTCAAGGTTCATATGTGGTGTATTTGCTATAAATTGTAATTTAAGATGTATATAACTCTATTTTATGGTGGTATTTCTTGGGTTTGATCTACATTTTTGTTGTTTTTTTTTAGAAAAATATAGGTGAAAATGTAGTTTAATCAAGGTATCATCAAATTTATGCTATTTATTTTACCAGCTAAGCATACAAGCCATCACTTTCTTTCAAAAAGCATTAAACTAGACAGTCAATAGTTCTACATTCAAAGCTGCTCAACAAATATGTACGTGCTGAAAATGGCTGTCATACACAAGCGGAGGCGGACAGGTGTGGTTATGGTAGGCTTCGCGTAACATTTCGGGATACTCTCAGTAGATTGAAGACTCACCGCGTAATGTTTGCTATGGTCCACCATAACATCACCATGTCTTCCTCCATGGATGTATCACCTCTATGCCACAGCAAGGGGTTTGTTGACCCAGAATATCTGTCATATGAGCCATACTCAATTGATTGATAATAATAGAATGACATTAAAGATGAATGAAAGTGGTTATAATGGTCATCTTTGGTATGTGAACTTATCAAAACTGTTGGCATCAGTTTTGTTTTGTTTCCACCACATTTTGTTTTAACCCTTTTCATTCTTTTACAGGTCTGAGTCTGTAGTTCATCACCTCTGGTTGATTAGTTTCAGAATTTGTACTTGTGCCTGTTACTGATATCCTGAAGTTCAACAGATTTCAACCTATCTGTAGCAGTGAGTGTGTTAGTATCTCTCTGTATTTTCATCAGGTAATGTCACTTCTGCTGCAAAAGTGGGGAATGATTTGACTGATAAGAAAGAAATCAAATAAGATTGCTGTGTTTTGTAGACCCTTGTCAGATATGAAGATGGCATACAGGACATTCTGTTGTGTTTTGGCCTTTTTAAGCTAAATATGGGGGTATATGAAGTTTTGATCTGTACTTTTCAATGGCTGTCATCAGAAATTAATGGAAGTGGACCCTGGTGGTACAGTAAATACCTCTCCATAATTTGCTAACAATACAAACATTACAAAGCAGAAAGTGACATTCCACGACAAAAGATTAAGCGTCAACAATTTTTCGGCTTTCACCATTTTGCATGTTGCTGGCTCGGAAGAACAAACATATTCTAGAACAAATATAACAACGACCGGATACTTTCTAAGCAGCTTTATTCAGTATATTTTTATTGCAAATACACCAAATTACAAATTAACCTCGAGTTTTGGTCACTTTTAACCAAAACCTGTTGACTTAAGGGCTCTGTCAATTTTTTATTTTATTGAAAGGGTAATGATTGTGCGCTCATTAAGTAGCTACACGTGTCTACATTTGCATTCTGCAGTGTGATTTAATGTAGTACTTACGAATTTTTTGGCAAAAATGATATACTATGAGGCCCGAGCAATTGTCCGAGGTCTGGATTTTGGCCGCTCGACGGACACGGTTTAATATGTTTCTTCATTTTACATGCTTTTGCCACTTTCTTCTGTAGCGAAAAATGAATTTCAAGGTTCATATGTGGTGTATTTGCTATAAATTGTAATTTAAGATGTATATAACTCTATTTTATGGTGGTATTTCTTGGGTTTGATCTACATTTTTGTTGTTTTTTTTTAGAAAAATATAGGTGAAAATGTAGTTTAATCAAGGTATCATCAAATTTATGCTATTTATTTTACCAGCTAAGCATACAAGCCATCACTTTCTTTCAAAAAGCATTAAACTAGACAGTCAATAGTTCTACATTCAAAGCTGCTCAACAAATATGTACGTGCTGAAAATGGCTGTCATACACAAGCGGAGGCGGACAGGTGTGGTTATGGTAGGCTTCGCGTAACATTTCGGGATACTCTCAGTAGATTGAAGACTCACCGCGTAATGTTTGCTATGGTCCACCATAACATCACCATGTCTTCCTCCATGGATGTATCACCTCTATGCCACAGCAAGGGGTTTGTTGACCCAGAATATCTGTCATATGAGCCATACTCAATTGATTGATAATAATAGAATGACATTAAAGATGAATGAAAGTGGTTATAATGGTCATCTTTGGTATGTGAACTTATCAAAACTGTTGGCATCAGTTTTGTTTTGTTTCCACCACATTTTGTTTTAACCCTTTTCATTCTTTTACAGGTCTGAGTCTGTAGTTCATCACCTCTGGTTGATTAGTTTCAGAATTTGTACTTGTGCCTGTTACTGATATCCTGAAGTTCAACAGATTTCAACCTATCTGTAGCAGTGAGTGTGTTAGTATCTCTCTGTATTTTCATCAGGTAATGTCACTTCTGCTGCAAAAGTGGGGAATGATTTGACTGATAAGAAAGAAATCAAATAAGATTGCTGTGTTTTGTAGACCCTTGTCAGATATGAAGATGGCATACAGGACATTCTGTTGTGTTTTGGCCTTTTTAAGCTAAATATGGGGGTATATGAAGTTTTGATCTGTACTTTTCAATGGCTGTCATCAGAAATTAATGGAAGTGGACCCTGGTGGTACAGTAAATACCTCTCCATAATTTGCTAACAATACAAACATTACAAAGCAGAAAGTGACATTCCACGACAAAAGATTAAGCGTCAACAATTTTTCGGCTTTCACCATTTTGCATGTTGCTGGCTCGGAAGAACAAACATATTCTAGAACAAATATAACAACGACCGGATACTTTCTAAGCAGCTTTATTCAGTATATTTTTATTGCAAATACACCAAATTACAAATTAACCTCGAGTTTTGGTCACTTTTAACCAAAACCTGTTGACTTAAGGGCTCTGTCAATTTTTTATTTTATTGAAAGGGTAATGATTGTGCGCTCATTAAGTAGCTACACGTGTCTACATTTGCATTCTGCAGTGTGATTTAATGTAGTACTTACGAATTTTTTGGCAAAAATGATATACTATGAGGCCCGAGCAATTGTCCGAGGTCTGGATTTTGGCCGCTCGACGGACACGGTTTAATATGTTTCTTCATTTTACATGCTTTTGCCACTTTCTTCTGTAGCGAAAAATGAATTTCAAGGTTCATATGTGGTGTATTTGCTATAAATTGTAATTTAAGATGTATATAACTCTATTTTATGGTGGTATTTCTTGGGTTTGATCTACATTTTTGTTGTTTTTTTTTAGAAAAATATAGGTGAAAATGTAGTTTAATCAAGGTATCATCAAATTTATGCTATTTATTTTACCAGCTAAGCATACAAGCCATCACTTTCTTTCAAAAAGCATTAAACTAGACAGTCAATAGTTCTACATTCAAAGCTGCTCAACAAATATGTACGTGCTGAAAATGGCTGTCATACACAAGCGGAGGCGGACAGGTGTGGTTATGGTAGGCTTCGCGTAACATTTCGGGATACTCTCAGTAGATTGAAGACTCACCGCGTAATGTTTGCTATGGTCCACCATAACATCACCATGTCTTCCTCCATGGATGTATCACCTCTATGCCACAGCAAGGGGTTTGTTGACCCAGAATATCTGTCATATGAGCCATACTCAATTGATTGATAATAATAGAATGACATTAAAGATGAATGAAAGTGGTTATAATGGTCATCTTTGGTATGTGAACTTATCAAAACTGTTGGCATCAGTTTTGTTTTGTTTCCACCACATTTTGTTTTAACCCTTTTCATTCTTTTACAGGTCTGAGTCTGTAGTTCATCACCTCTGGTTGATTAGTTTCAGAATTTGTACTTGTGCCTGTTACTGATATCCTGAAGTTCAACAGATTTCAACCTATCTGTAGCAGTGAGTGTGTTAGTATCTCTCTGTATTTTCATCAGGTAATGTCACTTCTGCTGCAAAAGTGGGGAATGATTTGACTGATAAGAAAGAAATCAAATAAGATTGCTGTGTTTTGTAGACCCTTGTCAGATATGAAGATGGCATACAGGACATTCTGTTGTGTTTTGGCCTTTTTAAGCTAAATATGGGGGTATATGAAGTTTTGATCTGTACTTTTCAATGGCTGTCATCAGAAATTAATGGAAGTGGACCCTGGTGGTACAGTAAATACCTCTCCATAATTTGCTAACAATACAAACATTACAAAGCAGAAAGTGACATTCCACGACAAAAGATTAAGCGTCAACAATTTTTCGGCTTTCACCATTTTGCATGTTGCTGGCTCGGAAGAACAAACATATTCTAGAACAAATATAACAACGACCGGATACTTTCTAAGCAGCTTTATTCAGTATATTTTTATTGCAAATACACCAAATTACAAATTAACCTCGAGTTTTGGTCACTTTTAACCAAAACCTGTTGACTTAAGGGCTCTGTCAATTTTTTATTTTATTGAAAGGGTAATGATTGTGCGCTCATTAAGTAGCTACACGTGTCTACATTTGCATTCTGCAGTGTGATTTAATGTAGTACTTACGAATTTTTTGGCAAAAATGATATACTATGAGGCCCGAGCAATTGTCCGAGGTCTGGATTTTGGCCGCTCGACGGACACGGTTTAATATGTTTCTTCATTTTACATGCTTTTGCCACTTTCTTCTGTAGCGAAAAATGAATTTCAAGGTTCATATGTGGTGTATTTGCTATAAATTGTAATTTAAGATGTATATAACTCTATTTTATGGTGGTATTTCTTGGGTTTGATCTACATTTTTGTTGTTTTTTTTTAGAAAAATATAGGTGAAAATGTAGTTTAATCAAGGTATCATCAAATTTATGCTATTTATTTTACCAGCTAAGCATACAAGCCATCACTTTCTTTCAAAAAGCATTAAACTAGACAGTCAATAGTTCTACATTCAAAGCTGCTCAACAAATATGTACGTGCTGAAAATGGCTGTCATACACAAGCGGAGGCGGACAGGTGTGGTTATGGTAGGCTTCGCGTAACATTTCGGGATACTCTCAGTAGATTGAAGACTCACCGCGTAATGTTTGCTATGGTCCACCATAACATCACCATGTCTTCCTCCATGGATGTATCACCTCTATGCCACAGCAAGGGGTTTGTTGACCCAGAATATCTGTCATATGAGCCATACTCAATTGATTGATAATAATAGAATGACATTAAAGATGAATGAAAGTGGTTATAATGGTCATCTTTGGTATGTGAACTTATCAAAACTGTTGGCATCAGTTTTGTTTTGTTTCCACCACATTTTGTTTTAACCCTTTTCATTCTTTTACAGGTCTGAGTCTGTAGTTCATCACCTCTGGTTGATTAGTTTCAGAATTTGTACTTGTGCCTGTTACTGATATCCTGAAGTTCAACAGATTTCAACCTATCTGTAGCAGTGAGTGTGTTAGTATCTCTCTGTATTTTCATCAGGTAATGTCACTTCTGCTGCAAAAGTGGGGAATGATTTGACTGATAAGAAAGAAATCAAATAAGATTGCTGTGTTTTGTAGACCCTTGTCAGATATGAAGATGGCATACAGGACATTCTGTTGTGTTTTGGCCTTTTTAAGCTAAATATGGGGGTATATGAAGTTTTGATCTGTACTTTTCAATGGCTGTCATCAGAAATTAATGGAAGTGGACCCTGGTGGTACAGTAAATACCTCTCCATAATTTGCTAACAATACAAACATTACAAAGCAGAAAGTGACATTCCACGACAAAAGATTAAGCGTCAACAATTTTTCGGCTTTCACCATTTTGCATGTTGCTGGCTCGGAAGAACAAACATATTCTAGAACAAATATAACAACGACCGGATACTTTCTAAGCAGCTTTATTCAGTATATTTTTATTGCAAATACACCAAATTACAAATTAACCTCGAGTTTTGGTCACTTTTAACCAAAACCTGTTGACTTAAGGGCTCTGTCAATTTTTTATTTTATTGAAAGGGTAATGATTGTGCGCTCATTAAGTAGCTACACGTGTCTACATTTGCATTCTGCAGTGTGATTTAATGTAGTACTTACGAATTTTTTGGCAAAAATGATATACTATGAGGCCCGAGCAATTGTCCGAGGTCTGGATTTTGGCCGCTCGACGGACACGGTTTAATATGTTTCTTCATTTTACATGCTTTTGCCACTTTCTTCTGTAGCGAAAAATGAATTTCAAGGTTCATATGTGGTGTATTTGCTATAAATTGTAATTTAAGATGTATATAACTCTATTTTATGGTGGTATTTCTTGGGTTTGATCTACATTTTTGTTGTTTTTTTTTAGAAAAATATAGGTGAAAATGTAGTTTAATCAAGGTATCATCAAATTTATGCTATTTATTTTACCAGCTAAGCATACAAGCCATCACTTTCTTTCAAAAAGCATTAAACTAGACAGTCAATAGTTCTACATTCAAAGCTGCTCAACAAATATGTACGTGCTGAAAATGGCTGTCATACACAAGCGGAGGCGGACAGGTGTGGTTATGGTAGGCTTCGCGTAACATTTCGGGATACTCTCAGTAGATTGAAGACTCACCGCGTAATGTTTGCTATGGTCCACCATAACATCACCATGTCTTCCTCCATGGATGTATCACCTCTATGCCACAGCAAGGGGTTTGTTGACCCAGAATATCTGTCATATGAGCCATACTCAATTGATTGATAATAATAGAATGACATTAAAGATGAATGAAAGTGGTTATAATGGTCATCTTTGGTATGTGAACTTATCAAAACTGTTGGCATCAGTTTTGTTTTGTTTCCACCACATTTTGTTTTAACCCTTTTCATTCTTTTACAGGTCTGAGTCTGTAGTTCATCACCTCTGGTTGATTAGTTTCAGAATTTGTACTTGTGCCTGTTACTGATATCCTGAAGTTCAACAGATTTCAACCTATCTGTAGCAGTGAGTGTGTTAGTATCTCTCTGTATTTTCATCAGGTAATGTCACTTCTGCTGCAAAAGTGGGGAATGATTTGACTGATAAGAAAGAAATCAAATAAGATTGCTGTGTTTTGTAGACCCTTGTCAGATATGAAGATGGCATACAGGACATTCTGTTGTGTTTTGGCCTTTTTAAGCTAAATATGGGGGTATATGAAGTTTTGATCTGTACTTTTCAATGGCTGTCATCAGAAATTAATGGAAGTGGACCCTGGTGGTACAGTAAATACCTCTCCATAATTTGCTAACAATACAAACATTACAAAGCAGAAAGTGACATTCCACGACAAAAGATTAAGCGTCAACAATTTTTCGGCTTTCACCATTTTGCATGTTGCTGGCTCGGAAGAACAAACATATTCTAGAACAAATATAACAACGACCGGATACTTTCTAAGCAGCTTTATTCAGTATATTTTTATTGCAAATACACCAAATTACAAATTAACCTCGAGTTTTGGTCACTTTTAACCAAAACCTGTTGACTTAAGGGCTCTGTCAATTTTTTATTTTATTGAAAGGGTAATGATTGTGCGCTCATTAAGTAGCTACACGTGTCTACATTTGCATTCTGCAGTGTGATTTAATGTAGTACTTACGAATTTTTTGGCAAAAATGATATACTATGAGGCCCGAGCAATTGTCCGAGGTCTGGATTTTGGCCGCTCGACGGACACGGTTTAATATGTTTCTTCATTTTACATGCTTTTGCCACTTTCTTCTGTAGCGAAAAATGAATTTCAAGGTTCATATGTGGTGTATTTGCTATAAATTGTAATTTAAGATGTATATAACTCTATTTTATGGTGGTATTTCTTGGGTTTGATCTACATTTTTGTTGTTTTTTTTTAGAAAAATATAGGTGAAAATGTAGTTTAATCAAGGTATCATCAAATTTATGCTATTTATTTTACCAGCTAAGCATACAAGCCATCACTTTCTTTCAAAAAGCATTAAACTAGACAGTCAATAGTTCTACATTCAAAGCTGCTCAACAAATATGTACGTGCTGAAAATGGCTGTCATACACAAGCGGAGGCGGACAGGTGTGGTTATGGTAGGCTTCGCGTAACATTTCGGGATACTCTCAGTAGATTGAAGACTCACCGCGTAATGTTTGCTATGGTCCACCATAACATCACCATGTCTTCCTCCATGGATGTATCACCTCTATGCCACAGCAAGGGGTTTGTTGACCCAGAATATCTGTCATATGAGCCATACTCAATTGATTGATAATAATAGAATGACATTAAAGATGAATGAAAGTGGTTATAATGGTCATCTTTGGTATGTGAACTTATCAAAACTGTTGGCATCAGTTTTGTTTTGTTTCCACCACATTTTGTTTTAACCCTTTTCATTCTTTTACAGGTCTGAGTCTGTAGTTCATCACCTCTGGTTGATTAGTTTCAGAATTTGTACTTGTGCCTGTTACTGATATCCTGAAGTTCAACAGATTTCAACCTATCTGTAGCAGTGAGTGTGTTAGTATCTCTCTGTATTTTCATCAGGTAATGTCACTTCTGCTGCAAAAGTGGGGAATGATTTGACTGATAAGAAAGAAATCAAATAAGATTGCTGTGTTTTGTAGACCCTTGTCAGATATGAAGATGGCATACAGGACATTCTGTTGTGTTTTGGCCTTTTTAAGCTAAATATGGGGGTATATGAAGTTTTGATCTGTACTTTTCAATGGCTGTCATCAGAAATTAATGGAAGTGGACCCTGGTGGTACAGTAAATACCTCTCCATAATTTGCTAACAATACAAACATTACAAAGCAGAAAGTGACATTCCACGACAAAAGATTAAGCGTCAACAATTTTTCGGCTTTCACCATTTTGCATGTTGCTGGCTCGGAAGAACAAACATATTCTAGAACAAATATAACAACGACCGGATACTTTCTAAGCAGCTTTATTCAGTATATTTTTATTGCAAATACACCAAATTACAAATTAACCTCGAGTTTTGGTCACTTTTAACCAAAACCTGTTGACTTAAGGGCTCTGTCAATTTTTTATTTTATTGAAAGGGTAATGATTGTGCGCTCATTAAGTAGCTACACGTGTCTACATTTGCATTCTGCAGTGTGATTTAATGTAGTACTTACGAATTTTTTGGCAAAAATGATATACTATGAGGCCCGAGCAATTGTCCGAGGTCTGGATTTTGGCCGCTCGACGGACACGGTTTAATATGTTTCTTCATTTTACATGCTTTTGCCACTTTCTTCTGTAGCGAAAAATGAATTTCAAGGTTCATATGTGGTGTATTTGCTATAAATTGTAATTTAAGATGTATATAACTCTATTTTATGGTGGTATTTCTTGGGTTTGATCTACATTTTTGTTGTTTTTTTTTAGAAAAATATAGGTGAAAATGTAGTTTAATCAAGGTATCATCAAATTTATGCTATTTATTTTACCAGCTAAGCATACAAGCCATCACTTTCTTTCAAAAAGCATTAAACTAGACAGTCAATAGTTCTACATTCAAAGCTGCTCAACAAATATGTACGTGCTGAAAATGGCTGTCATACACAAGCGGAGGCGGACAGGTGTGGTTATGGTAGGCTTCGCGTAACATTTCGGGATACTCTCAGTAGATTGAAGACTCACCGCGTAATGTTTGCTATGGTCCACCATAACATCACCATGTCTTCCTCCATGGATGTATCACCTCTATGCCACAGCAAGGGGTTTGTTGACCCAGAATATCTGTCATATGAGCCATACTCAATTGATTGATAATAATAGAATGACATTAAAGATGAATGAAAGTGGTTATAATGGTCATCTTTGGTATGTGAACTTATCAAAACTGTTGGCATCAGTTTTGTTTTGTTTCCACCACATTTTGTTTTAACCCTTTTCATTCTTTTACAGGTCTGAGTCTGTAGTTCATCACCTCTGGTTGATTAGTTTCAGAATTTGTACTTGTGCCTGTTACTGATATCCTGAAGTTCAACAGATTTCAACCTATCTGTAGCAGTGAGTGTGTTAGTATCTCTCTGTATTTTCATCAGGTAATGTCACTTCTGCTGCAAAAGTGGGGAATGATTTGACTGATAAGAAAGAAATCAAATAAGATTGCTGTGTTTTGTAGACCCTTGTCAGATATGAAGATGGCATACAGGACATTCTGTTGTGTTTTGGCCTTTTTAAGCTAAATATGGGGGTATATGAAGTTTTGATCTGTACTTTTCAATGGCTGTCATCAGAAATTAATGGAAGTGGACCCTGGTGGTACAGTAAATACCTCTCCATAATTTGCTAACAATACAAACATTACAAAGCAGAAAGTGACATTCCACGACAAAAGATTAAGCGTCAACAATTTTTCGGCTTTCACCATTTTGCATGTTGCTGGCTCGGAAGAACAAACATATTCTAGAACAAATATAACAACGACCGGATACTTTCTAAGCAGCTTTATTCAGTATATTTTTATTGCAAATACACCAAATTACAAATTAACCTGGAGTTTTGGTCACTTTTAACCAAAACCTGTTGACTTAAGGGCTCTGTCAATTTTTTATTTTATTGAAAGGGTAATGATTGTGCGCTCATTAAGTAGCTACACGTGTCTACATTTGCATTCTGCAGTGTGATTTAATGTAGTACTTACGAATTTTTTGGCAAAAATGATATACTATGAGGCCCGAGCAATTGTCCGAGGTCTGGATTTTGGCCGCTCGACGGACACGGTTTAATATGTTTCTTCATTTTACATGCTTTTGCCACTTTCTTCTGTAGCGAAAAATGAATTTCAAGGTTCATATGTGGTGTATTTGCTATAAATTGTAATTTAAGATGTATATAACTCTATTTTATGGTGGTATTTCTTGGGTTTGATCTACATTTTTGTTGTTTTTTTTAGAAAAATATAGGTGAAAATGTAGTTTAATCAAGGTATCATCAAATTTATGCTATTTATTTTACCAGCTAAGCATACAAGCCATCACTTTCTTTCAAAAAGCATTAAACTAGACAGTCAATAGTTCTACATTCAAAGCTGCTCAACAAATATGTACGTGCTGAAAATGGCTGTCATACACAAGCGGAGGCGGACAGGTGTGGTTATGGTAGGCTTCGCGTAACATTTCGGGATACTCTCAGTAGATTGAAGACTCACCGCGTAATGTTTGCTATGGTCCACCATAACATCACCATGTCTTCCTCCATGGATGTATCACCTCTATGCCACAGCAAGGGGTTTGTTGACCCAGAATATCTGTCATATGAGCCATACTCAATTGATTGATAATAATAGAATGACATTAAAGATGAATGAAAGTGGTTATAATGGTCATCTTTGGTATGTGAACTTATCAAAACTGTTGGCATCAGTTTTGTTTTGTTTCCACCACATTTTGTTTTAACCCTTTTCATTCTTTTACAGGTCTGAGTCTGTAGTTCATCACCTCTGGTTGATTAGTTTCAGAATTTGTACTTGTGCCTGTTACTGATATCCTGAAGTTCAACAGATTTCAACCTATCTGTAGCAGTGAGTGTGTTAGTATCTCTCTGTATTTTCATCAGGTAATGTCACTTCTGCTGCAAAAGTGGGGAATGATTTGACTGATAAGAAAGAAATCAAATAAGATTGCTGTGTTTTGTAGACCCTTGTCAGATATGAAGATGGCATACAGGACATTCTGTTGTGTTTTGGCCTTTTTAAGCTAAATATGGGGGTATATGAAGTTTTGATCTGTACTTTTCAATGGCTGTCATCAGAAATTAATGGAAGTGGACCCTGGTGGTACAGTAAATACCTCTCCATAATTTGCTAACAATACAAACATTACAAAGCAGAAAGTGACATTCCACGACAAAAGATTAAGCGTCAACAATTTTTCGGCTTTCACCATTTTGCATGTTGCTGGCTCGGAAGAACAAACATATTCTAGAACAAATATAACAACGACCGGATACTTTCTAAGCAGCTTTATTCAGTATATTTTTATTGCAAATACACCAAATTACAAATTAACCTCGAGTTTTGGTCACTTTTAACCAAAACCTGTTGACTTAAGGGCTCTGTCAATTTTTTATTTTATTGAAAGGGTAATGATTGTGCGCTCATTAAGTAGCTACACGTGTCTACATTTGCATTCTGCAGTGTGATTTAATGTAGTACTTACGAATTTTTTGGCAAAAATGATATACTATGAGGCCCGAGCAATTGTCCGAGGTCTGGATTTTGGCCGCTCGACGGACACGGTTTAATATGTTTCTTCATTTTACATGCTTTTGCCACTTTCTTCTGTAGCGAAAAATGAATTTCAAGGTTCATATGTGGTGTATTTGCTATAAATTGTAATTTAAGATGTATATAACTCTATTTTATGGTGGTATTTCTTGGGTTTGATCTACATTTTTGTTGTTTTTTTTTAGAAAAATATAGGTGAAAATGTAGTTTAATCAAGGTATCATCAAATTTATGCTATTTATTTTACCAGCTAAGCATACAAGCCATCACTTTCTTTCAAAAAGCATTAAACTAGACAGTCAATAGTTCTACATTCAAAGCTGCTCAACAAATATGTACGTGCTGAAAATGGCTGTCATACACAAGCGGAGGCGGACAGGTGTGGTTATGGTAGGCTTCGCGTAACATTTCGGGATACTCTCAGTAGATTGAAGACTCACCGCGTAATGTTTGCTATGGTCCACCATAACATCACCATGTCTTCCTCCATGGATGTATCACCTCTATGCCACAGCAAGGGGTTTGTTGACCCAGAATATCTGTCATATGAGCCATACTCAATTGATTGATAATAATAGAATGACATTAAAGATGAATGAAAGTGGTTATAATGGTCATCTTTGGTATGTGAACTTATCAAAACTGTTGGCATCAGTTTTGTTTTGTTTCCACCACATTTTGTTTTAACCCTTTTCATTCTTTTACAGGTCTGAGTCTGTAGTTCATCACCTCTGGTTGATTAGTTTCAGAATTTGTACTTGTGCCTGTTACTGATATCCTGAAGTTCAACAGATTTCAACCTATCTGTAGCAGTGAGTGTGTTAGTATCTCTCTGTATTTTCATCAGGTAATGTCACTTCTGCTGCAAAAGTGGGGAATGATTTGACTGATAAGAAAGAAATCAAATAAGATTGCTGTGTTTTGTAGACCCTTGTCAGATATGAAGATGGCATACAGGACATTCTGTTGTGTTTTGGCCTTTTTAAGCTAAATATGGGGGTATATGAAGTTTTGATCTGTACTTTTCAATGGCTGTCATCAGAAATTAATGGAAGTGGACCCTGGTGGTACAGTAAATACCTCTCCATAATTTGCTAACAATACAAACATTACAAAGCAGAAAGTGACATTCCACGACAAAAGATTAAGCGTCAACAATTTTTCGGCTTTCACCATTTTGCATGTTGCTGGCTCGGAAGAACAAACATATTCTAGAACAAATATAACAACGACCGGATACTTTCTAAGCAGCTTTATTCAGTATATTTTTATTGCAAATACACCAAATTACAAATTAACCTCGAGTTTTGGTCACTTTTAACCAAAACCTGTTGACTTAAGGGCTCTGTCAATTTTTTATTTTATTGAAAGGGTAATGATTGTGCGCTCATTAAGTAGCTACACGTGTCTACATTTGCATTCTGCAGTGTGATTTAATGTAGTACTTACGAATTTTTTGGCAAAAATGATATACTATGAGGCCCGAGCAATTGTCCGAGGTCTGGATTTTGGCCGCTCGACGGACACGGTTTAATATGTTTCTTCATTTTACATGCTTTTGCCACTTTCTTCTGTAGCGAAAAATGAATTTCAAGGTTCATATGTGGTGTATTTGCTATAAATTGTAATTTAAGATGTATATAACTCTATTTTATGGTGGTATTTCTTGGGTTTGATCTACATTTTTGTTGTTTTTTTTTAGAAAAATATAGGTGAAAATGTAGTTTAATCAAGGTATCATCAAATTTATGCTATTTATTTTACCAGCTAAGCATACAAGCCATCACTTTCTTTCAAAAAGCATTAAACTAGACAGTCAATAGTTCTACATTCAAAGCTGCTCAACAAATATGTACGTGCTGAAAATGGCTGTCATACACAAGCGGAGGCGGACAGGTGTGGTTATGGTAGGCTTCGCGTAACATTTCGGGATACTCTCAGTAGATTGAAGACTCACCGCGTAATGTTTGCTATGGTCCACCATAACATCACCATGTCTTCCTCCATGGATGTATCACCTCTATGCCACAGCAAGGGGTTTGTTGACCCAGAATATCTGTCATATGAGCCATACTCAATTGATTGATAATAATAGAATGACATTAAAGATGAATGAAAGTGGTTATAATGGTCATCTTTGGTATGTGAACTTATCAAAACTGTTGGCATCAGTTTTGTTTTGTTTCCACCACATTTTGTTTTAACCCTTTTCATTCTTTTACAGGTCTGAGTCTGTAGTTCATCACCTCTGGTTGATTAGTTTCAGAATTTGTACTTGTGCCTGTTACTGATATCCTGAAGTTCAACAGATTTCAACCTATCTGTAGCAGTGAGTGTGTTAGTATCTCTCTGTATTTTCATCAGGTAATGTCACTTCTGCTGCAAAAGTGGGGAATGATTTGACTGATAAGAAAGAAATCAAATAAGATTGCTGTGTTTTGTAGACCCTTGTCAGATATGAAGATGGCATACAGGACATTCTGTTGTGTTTTGGCCTTTTTAAGCTAAATATGGGGGTATATGAAGTTTTGATCTGTACTTTTCAATGGCTGTCATCAGAAATTAATGGAAGTGGACCCTGGTGGTACAGTAAATACCTCTCCATAATTTGCTAACAATACAAACATTACAAAGCAGAAAGTGACATTCCACGACAAAAGATTAAGCGTCAACAATTTTTCGGCTTTCACCATTTTGCATGTTGCTGGCTCGGAAGAACAAACATATTCTAGAACAAATATAACAACGACCGGATACTTTCTAAGCAGCTTTATTCAGTATATTTTTATTGCAAATACACCAAATTACAAATTAACCTCGAGTTTTGGTCACTTTTAACCAAAACCTGTTGACTTAAGGGCTCTGTCAATTTTTTATTTTATTGAAAGGGTAATGATTGTGCGCTCATTAAGTAGCTACACGTGTCTACATTTGCATTCTGCAGTGTGATTTAATGTAGTACTTACGAATTTTTTGGCAAAAATGATATACTATGAGGCCCGAGCAATTGTCCGAGGTCTGGATTTTGGCCGCTCGACGGACACGGTTTAATATGTTTCTTCATTTTACATGCTTTTGCCACTTTCTTCTGTAGCGAAAAATGAATTTCAAGGTTCATATGTGGTGTATTTGCTATAAATTGTAATTTAAGATGTATATAACTCTATTTTATGGTGGTATTTCTTGGGTTTGATCTACATTTTTGTTGTTTTTTTTTAGAAAAATATAGGTGAAAATGTAGTTTAATCAAGGTATCATCAAATTTATGCTATTTATTTTACCAGCTAAGCATACAAGCCATCACTTTCTTTCAAAAAGCATTAAACTAGACAGTCAATAGTTCTACATTCAAAGCTGCTCAACAAATATGTACGTGCTGAAAATGGCTGTCATACACAAGCGGAGGCGGACAGGTGTGGTTATGGTAGGCTTCGCGTAACATTTCGGGATACTCTCAGTAGAT